>OZ012547.1:18118813-19461522 GCA_963935595.1 Schoenobius gigantellus | reverse complement strand
GCGCAGTGCGTTATTGAAAATGAGCGAAAAAATAAAAATATTTTTTAAAGAAACTAGTAAGTAACTTATTTGAAGATGAAACATCAATATTATCAAATTAAGTGTAACGAGTTAATTCCCTGAAAATCAATAAATAACTCGAATTTTCTTCTGGAAGCTGTTTTTCATGGGTGTTTTTGGCATTATTATAACGAGAAATTTTGATTAAAATTTGTTTTGGGGACATGGATATTCTCAGAAATATTTTCAGGAGTAACATATATATTTTTTTAGTACGGTATAATAAAAGGGTTATGAAAAAAAATGTTTTAAGTGGGGTCGATGAGCACAGCTCAGAGTTGTCAGCCTTCCAGAAATCCTACTAAGTAATATTATAAATGTGAAAGTGTGGAAGTTTGGATGTTTGTTACTCAATCACGCAAAAACGGCATAACGGATTACCTTTTATCCCGATTCCTTGAGTAGTTCTCGGGGGAAAATTGAAAATTGTTCAAAATTGAAGTCCACGCAGACGAAGTCGCGGGCAGAAGCTAGTAATTTAATAAATATATAAATTTATACCGGTCCCCCGATATGACGACATTTTGTTGTAATAGTGCCTCCATAGAGTACCATTGTCTAATCAAAACTACTGTACGTCAGTATTTGTAATAATTCAAATTTGAAATTATTTACATACTTCAAAAATAAACATACAATGTAACAGACGTTTTCTTTAATTTTCACTATAAAATAATTATTCTACAACAATCGTTATCAGCACGAAGCTCTAAAGTGAATTAAAGTTAATATTAATAGCTGTGAATTGTGTGGTAGCCAATATTTTTTGAAGCCGACGGTGGTAATTGTTTTTCGTTTCACGAAATGTCTCGAGGCGACTATTCGGTAAGAGAAAACCATTCCACTACTTTGCCTTTGATTATTTTACGCAACAGGGATGACTACAGTAGATGGAAGTTTAGAATGCGTAATTACCTATTGCATGAGGACTTATGGGAAGCAGTCGACGGCTATCCTGCTGGGGATACCACTCCCGATCCTCTTAAAGCAAAAAAGGATAGGAAGGCGCTTACTTCAATTTGCATGACTGTAGACGATTCTGCTATTATACATGTAAACAATGCTAAGACAGCATCAGAAGCCTGGATAGCACTACAAAAGGCTTATGAAGATAGAGGCATGGGGCGCAAGTTGGCTTTAGAACGCAGGTTATATAGACTAAGTCTTGATGACTTTGAAGATATAGAGAAGTATATTCATTCGGTTATGAGTACTGCGCAAAGTTTAGCAGACATAGGGAAAGTAATCGAAGATTCATCATTAGCTGCAATCTTATTAGGAGGCCTAACCCCGAAATTTGATCCTCTAGTTATGGCTTTAGAAAATAGCAATGTCGAAATTACTACAGATTTGGTGAAAGAAAAGTTATTAAACGAAATGTCAAAAGGTCAGAGTTCTGATGGAACTGCGTTACGTTCTGATATAAATCGGCGTAATAAACCTAAAAAGAAAAAGCCAATTGTATGTTACGACTGCAAGGAGCCAGGACACAAAAGGCCAGATTGTCCGTTGAGAAATAAAAAGAAATCAAAAGAGTCATCGTCACAACAGGCACTTGGCATTAATGATGGCGATTCTGTGGATCACTGGATTGTTGACTCTGGCGCTTCACAGCACATGACATTCCGGAGGGATTGGTTTACGACTTACAAGCCGAAAGACTCAGTAAGTGTTACAGTTGCTAATGGAGAAAAAGTTAGTTGTAATGGTTTCGGTGACATTTCAATAAGTACTTCATCAAATGTAAATAGTATTAATAATGTTGTACATATACCTAAGTTAAAAACCAATCTTTTATCTGTACATAAATGTGTCGAGAAAGGGTTCTCTGTCTTGTTTGATAAGAATGGTTGTAACTTTTTTAGAAGCGATACCTTTTCTTTTACAGGAGAATCTGTTTTAAGTGGTTTAGTTTGCAGGGGGCTGTACAAGTTGGGGTGCGAAGGTCAGATCACCTCCTCGTGGTGCACCCTGGGCAACCCGGCAGAAGTCTGCCGCGGGCTAAGAATCTGACAGCTGCCCTCGTGGAGGGGGGCGTGGTATGGCCGGGTTCAACCCGGCGGGCCACTCCAAGTGGCCAACCGCTGCGGCGGTGTGTGGCGAAGTTTCTCCTTCTCGGTCGAGAAGGGGTTTGAACTGTCGCCTGCGGACCCGTTTACGGGTCGTAGTATGGCCGGATTCAATCCGGCGGCCACTTCATGTGGCGGTGCGGGGGCGAATTCTCGCCAAGGCGCCTTGCGCCGTATGTTAGCGTCGTGTTCGATGCTCCGGGCTTCGGCTCACCCGCGCGGCGGTGGACCCAGTGGGGTCCGCTGTCGGGCAACCCGTAGGCCACATTGAGCGGAGACGGGGGTCCGGCGCACTGAGCGTCGGGCCGCGTGGAAGAAAATCACTATAAAAAATCACCCCAATCGTAAGGTCTGGTCCGTGCCGATGGGATGAATGGCTGGAGGGTATCCAGTCCCAAGCGGCCACCCAGGGAGCTCCCCCTTAAAAAGCAACACCATGGATTGCGAGGATCAAAAACTGACACACCAAGGGGTATCAGTCCCCCCTGTAGGACCACGACAGGTGGCTGCAGGCAGCCGGGCGTATTTGGTGCCGTGCGACCCGCAATCCAATTTATCGAATGCGTCTAAATGTGAACCCGTTCAGAGTGGGCCTCCACCGTTGTCCGGGGCGGTGGTTGAAAATGCAACCGAGGCGAGTAGGCGTGTACATATTGTAAATAATCCTGTAAATACGTCTGTAAATAGTTCTGTAGTTAATAAGTGTTCGGCTGTGCTCTGTTATGAGAGCCTTGAGAGGACGCCTGGAGCCGCGCTATCGCGGTCTGGCTCGGTACCCTCTATTAGTCGTGTAGATAGTGTAAATAATCTAGGTTTAAGTCATAGCGTTAGTAGGACTGAGACGGCGGTTGCGTCTCAGTCACGGAAAAGACAGGCGGACGAGTCTGACTCGTCCTCCCAATCGGCCCAGTCCGTGATATCCATTACGGACTCGGTGCTTATTACAGAGGATCCCTCCGATGCTCCATCCAACACCTCGCGGCGCAGGAGAAAGATTAAAAAGAAGGGGTCGGTGGACTTGGGCTCCGGCTCGGACACCGACCTCCCTGTCGAGACAAACAAAAAGGCAGGCTCCCTCATCAAAGGGCGCGGGCGCGGTCGTGGGCGTCCCCCTACGACTGGGGAGTATGTGGGTCTTGCCAAGGCCAAGCGGGAGCTGGCGACGGCAGAAAGGGAGGAGCTGAGGCTCCGTCTTGACAAGGAGATTGCCGAGGCCGAAAAGAAGGCCTGTGAGACTCGTGCTCAATTCCATGCGAGCCGAGTCGACGAACCGGAGCTGACAATCAATCCGGCTGGCCAAACAGCCCTCGATATTGAGGATGTGGTCCGGTCGGATTGCTCGATCATCCTAGAAGTGGCAAAGAAGTCGTCGAACCTGAAGGGGACTTTCCAAAAGGCCCTTAAGAAGGCGGCGACTTCAATACAAGAGTCTTTTGAAGAAGTGTCCCGGAAGTCCATCTCCGAGGACACCAGGAGATTACGGGCCGAAAATGAGGCCCTGAAAAAAGAGATGGCCGAGATGAGGCGCATGATGGTGGACCTCAAGGCGGAGCTGGACGCCGTCAATAGTCGGAAGAATCCCCAACGGGTTGATCCGCCGATCACAGACGGCGAGCACATGGATGTGGTTGAGCTAGAAGCAGACGTGGAGACGGTGACTCCTTCCCTGCCCCCCGCCAAGCTCTCAAAGCCCGCTAAGTCCACCAAACGTGTCCGCCCATCAACCGGCCCCGTGACGCAGTCCATCCCGATCGACCCAGCCTTGGAGGCGTTCGAGGCAAAAATCATGAGGTCGATCGGGACAATGATAAATGCCCGCTTCGAGGGTATACAGGAGCGCCTCCTTCCCGCAAAGAAGTTGAGGCCTCCTCTAGCGGCAGACAAGTTGTCTGGCCGCGCACCCTCGAAGCCGGCAAATAAACCATCCCGAGGGGACAAGCCGACCGATGCCCCGGTCGACCCAAAACCTGCTGGCAAGGGCAAAGCTCCCAGAAGCCAGCAGGCAAAGGAATTGTCGGCTCCATCTACCTCCCGGGCGCCTGTCACAAAGGCAGCTCAACCCCCGGTCGAGGAGGAATGGACCACAGTGGAGTCCAGAAATCAGAGGCGCAGGAGACGCAATAGGGCAAAGCGGAGCGGCCAGTCGGCCCAGCCAGCGGTCCAACCAAAGGTTGGCTACGCAGGCGCCCCCAAAGCAAAGTCGGCACGTCCACCCGTCGCCGCCACCAACGCCGCTGCCAAACCTAAGGCAAAGCCTAAATCGTCGGCTCCCAAATTGGTGCCCCCAAAATCGGCCGCGGTGGTCGTTACCTTAGACCCCGCCGCCATGGAAAAAGGGACCACCTACGGCGAAGTGCTAAGCCGAGCTCGTCAGAGTATCAATGTCTCCGAGCTCGACATCACGAAAATGACGTGCCGCCACACAGCGGCGGGCGCCCGTATTATCGAGATCCCTGGCGCCCAAGCCGGCGAAAAAGCAGACCTCCTGGCGAATAAGCTCCAGGAGGCTCTCGCAGGGGTCGCCAAAGTTGTCCGGCCCACCAAACGGGTAGACCTTCGAGTCTCAGGGCTGGACGACTCTGTCATAAAAGAAGAGGTGGTGGCAGCAATTGCCAATAAAGGCGGCTGTAATACCAACCTTATAAAGGTGAGCGACATCCGCACTGGACCAGGCGGCCTGGGCACTGCGATCGTGCAGTGCCCCGTTACTGCGGCTAAACTGGTGGTTCAGGGCCGACTCCTAATTGGCTGGAGCTCGGTCCAAATAAAGACGTTAGAGGCCCGTCCCATGCGCTGCTTCAAGTGCTTGGGCGCGGGTCACACCCGCCAGTATTGCCCCTCCGAAGTGGACCGGAGTGGGCTTTGCTTCCGGTGCGGCGAGACCGGCCACAAGGCCTCCACATGCAGCGCAGAGCCCCGCTGCATTGTGTGCGCCTCAGCCAAGAGGCCGGCCTGTCATTTGTTGGGGGGCAATAAGTGCAAAGCCCCCCGAGTAAGAGGGAAGCCCCCCGATGTTCAGAGGGCTGCGCCTCCCAGCGAGGCCCAAGAGGAAGCTAGCATGGAATCCTAATGAACTTAGGTCGTCCATGTAGCTTCCTCCAGGGGAATTTGAATCACTGCGCCAGGGCCCAAGACTTGCTGATGCAAGTTCTGGCGGAGTGGTCCATCGATGTGGGTATAGTCGCGGAGCCGTACTTCATCCCCGAACGATCCAATTGGACTGGAGACCGGGACGGCTCCGTGGCCATTGTCGTACGTTCGGCGGTTGGGAGCAGCTCTCTCTCTGTCATCGAGAGAGGCGCTGGTTACGTCGTAGCCAATTGGGAGAGAGTCACCCTGATCGGGGTGTACTTCTCTCCCAACAAGCCCCTTGCAGACTTTGAGGTTTTTCTTGTAGCGGTTGGGGCTGCCGTGAGGCGAGCAGCTCCGCGTCAGGTCCTCCTCCTCGGGGACCTAAACGCCAAATCAGTTCTATGGGGCAACCCTGCGACCAATGCTCGCGGCCATGCTGTGGAGCTCTGGGCAGCTGCGTCGGACCTGTCCCTGCTTAATAGAGGTGATACCCACACCTGCGTGCGCCAACAGGGCGGGTCGATCGTCGACCTATCGTTCGCGACCCCCGCCCTCGCACGCAGAGTCAGAGAATGGCGAGTACTGACGCGGGTGGAGAGTCTCTCGGATCACCGATACATTCGGTTCGAGATTCCCACCCAGCGTCCCCCTCAGCCTTCGAGCAGCGGCCGTGCGCGACGTTGGGCTTTAACCCGCCTCGATCGGGAGAAGGCCGAAGAGGTCGCAATCGTCCAAAGTTGGTGCTCGCAGCCCATGGACAGCGGCGACGTGGACGAGGCAGCGACTCGCTTCCGTGATGCCCTCACGGAGGTGTGCGAGGCATCTATGCCCAGAGCGCACCCTCCGAAAGACCGCCACGAGGTCTATTGGTGGTCACAGGACATCGCGGATCTGCGAACTGCCTGCACAACAAAGCGGCGAGCATATACCCGCCACCGCAGGCGACGCACTCCGGACGCTGAAGTGGAAGCTTCGTTGTACGAGGAGTACCGGGAGGCCAAAAAAGCCCTGCAGCTGGCCATCACCCACTCCAAGGAGGAGGCCAGGGCTGAAATGTTGCAGGGCCTCGATCGGGACCCGTGGGGACGGCCGTACAAGGCCGCGCGGAATCAATTGCGCGCGCGCGCCGCTCCCCTCACGGAGTCGATGGACCCCGGTCTCTTAACGACCGTTGTGCGGGAACTTTTCCCGCCTATCGATGATTTTTCCCCTCCGCGTATGGCTCCACCCAACGCGGAGTTAGCTCCGGTCATGAGCTCCCCTCCTCCTCTCATAGTTGATGAGGAGTTTTCAGGGGCCATATCCCGACTGTCCCGGAAAAAGACGGCCCCGGGCCCAGATGGGGTCCCAGGGAAAGTGCTGAACCTCTGCATCCACCACTTCGGGGATAGGCTCCGGGAGCTGTTCGACGCCTGTCTTCGCGTCGGACGGTTCCCTAAACCGTGGAAGGATGGTACGCTGTGCCTGTTGCGGAAAGAGGGTCGACCCATGGACTACCCCTCCGCCTACCGTCCCATTGTTCTGCTGGACGAGGTCGGCAAGGTTTTTGAGAAAATCTTAGCCTCCCGACTCGTCCAGCATTTGATTGAAGTAGGCCCAGACCTCTTCGAATCACAATTCGGATTTCGTGTCGGTCGTTCGACCATCGACGCTCTCACCGGCCTCAGGGAGCTGGTGAGTGAGGCGACCGAGAGAGGTGAGAGGGTGTTGGCGGTGTCACTTGACATCGCCAATGCCTTCAACAGTCTCCCGTTTGGGGTAATTTTGGAGGGGCTGCGCTACCATGGGGTCCCCCAATATCTCCTCCTTATAATCCAGGATTATCTGGAGAACAGGGAGGTTCTCTTCGCTGGGCGTGGTGATTTGGCCGGCCGCCACGTGATGCTCCGCGGTGTCCTACAGGGGTCCGTCTTAGGGCCCCTCCTTTGGAACGTGGGATACAATTACGTCCTCCGTGGCGCCTTCCCCCACCGGGTGAGGTTGTTCTGTTATGCAGACGACACACTCGTGACCATCCGGGGGAGGGATTTAGACGAGCTTTTGCGGCTGGCCTCGGTGTTCACCACCGTGGTCGTCCAGCGAATCGAGTCCTTGGGCCTCAGGGTAGCGCTGCATAAGACCGGGGCCTTGATTTTTCACGGGCCTCGTAGAGGTGTATCCGCTGGAGCGGAAGTCAGAGTCGGTGGTGTCGTTGTGCCGCTCAAACGGCATTTAAAATATCTGGGGCTGGTGATTGACGGGCGGTGGGGTTTCGATGAACACTTCCGCCGCCTCGAACCCCGCCTCCTCAGTGCCGCTGACGCGCTTTGGCGTTTGCTCCCCAATGTGGGGGGCCCGAGCGCTAGTGTACGTCGCCTGTACGCAGGCGTCGTACGTAGTATGGCCCTATACGGGGCGCCTGTCTGGGCCGACGCCCTTAGCCCACGTGCTGTCGCGTGCCTGCATAGGGCGCAGCGCGCCATGGCGCTAAGGGCAATAAGGGGATACCGTACTGTGTCCCACACAGCGGCCTGCCTTATTGCAGGCACTCCCCCATGGAAGCTCGCAGCCCACGTCCTCGCGGCGGCTTACCGCGTCCGCGCAGACGCACGGGACGGCGACCGGCGTTTGGCGCCGAGGGAGAGGGCCTCCGCCTTGGAGGAGGCCACAGTGGAGGTGTTTCGCCTGTGGTTTGAGGAGCTCGAGGAGCTAACGGGTTCGGCCTCGGTCTCGGACACCCTGTCCAGGACCGTCGAGGCCATGCACCCGTTTCTCACCACATGGGCGACCTGGCACCATGGATCGCTCTCGTACCACTTGGTGCAGATTCTTAGCGGTCATGGTTGCTTTGGCCGCTATCTGCACCGCATCGGACGGGAAGCGACCCCCGAGTGCCACCACTGTTGCGCCCAAGAGGATACTGCGCAGCACACCTTAGCGGTTTGCCCCGCCTTCTCCTCGGAGCGCCGTGAGCTGACCGCCATCATCGGCGATGACCTCTCCCTCCAGAACGTGGTCCGCGCAATGCTGGAGGGAGAGAGGACGTGGGACACGGTAAACTCCTTCTGCGTGGACGTGATGACGCAGAAGGAGTCGGCGGAGAGGGCCAGGGAGGAGGATCCCTTGGCCGATCCATGCCACCGCAGAAGGCTGGGGCGAAGGAGGCGGAATTACGCCTTCTTCCTCCTGACGGCAACCAGCGGGGCCCAGGGTTGGGAAGCCCGGGTCCTGCATTGTACAGGTTGCCGCCAGTCGCTGATCCCCTGGATGCCCCGGGGGATCACCGGCCTCCCCCTTCTGGGGGGGTGAGAGGGGCTCCCCCTAGGCGAGCAGACGCTGACGAGGTCGTGGATGTGTTCATCCGAGTTCCCATGACCTTGTCAGGCAGCGACGCGTCCCTTCTCGGCGTATCCTCCTCAGATGAGGAGGATGCGGCGATGATGGACGTGCTCGCGCCAAGGCGTATGTGAGGGGCATCGGTGGGTTTTAGTCGGTAGGCCGCGGTTCCTGGCTGACACTTTGTCCCCAGGGACCGCGGAGAGTCCGACATAACTCTGCGCCTTCCCAAGCGCGGGGTATGCGTCATGCATTTCCCACCGTTAAAAAAAAAAAAAAAAAAAAAGGGGGCTGTACAAGTTGAATTGTACTGTCAATTCCCCATGCAGCACTGTGTACGAGTCGTGTGCAGCTGAGACTGTATCGAAATATGAATTGTGGCACAGACGCTTAGGACACTTATGCAGAATTGGTATGGACATACTGAAAAATAGTTTAAAAAGATTGTTTATGATAAGGCATCTTCTTTATTAGAATTAATGGCACGCCTCTGAGACATGTACAGAGCTTTAAGTACCTGGGACATTGGGTCACTGAGTCTCTCAAGGATGACCTGGATTTGGAGAGGGAGCGAAGGTCATTGTGTGTTAGGGCTAATATGCTGTCCCGCAGGTTTTCGCGTTGCACGAAAGATGTAAAGCTTACACTTTTTAAAGCTTATTGCAACTCCTTATACACGTGCAGCCTGTGGACAAATTACACTCAAGATGCATACAGGGCCCTACGCACACAGTATAATAATGCATTCAGGGGGTTGATGGGGTTGCCACGACACTGCAGTGCGTCAGGGATGCTAGCAGCAGTTGAAGTCGACAGCCTTTCGGCCATCATTAGAAAGCGTATAGCGTCCCTGATGCAACGGGTGCGGGGCAGCACCAACAGCCTCCTGAAGACGGTCGAGGCGAGACTGGATGTGGACAGTGTCATTATGCAGCACTGGACTCGCATCCAGCTCGCCAAAGACACTAAAATAAATTATAATTATTTTAATAATAATAATAATTGCTTATACTAACATAGTTTGTAAGATTAATTGGTACTAACCCTATGGACCTTTGTATCCGAATTAAATACATTTTATTTATTTTATTTATTTTTTATTTTAATACACTGCGATCTATTTGGCCCAACGAATACAACTTCATTCCAAGGCAGTAAGTATTGTTTAGTTTTAATAGATGACTATTCGCGTAAAATATTTGTTTATTTCCTATCGTCGAAAGCTGATGTAAAGGAAAATTTCAAACATTTTCATCTGTTAGTCGAACGTCAGACTGGAGAAAAATTAAAAAATGTGAGGACTGACAATGGCACAGAATTTGTTAATCAGGAACTAACAAATTATTTCTCTTCCCACGGTATAGTACATCAAACGACGGTACCCTATTCTCCACAGTCGAATGGAGTAGCGGAACGTACTATACGGTCTATTGTGGAAAAGGCTCGTTCTATCTTGGCAAGCAGTTCATTGTCATATTGGCAAGATGCTGTGCAGACTGCTGCTTATTTAAAAAATAGGTCACCTCATCGTGCTCTGGGTCGTTCGATGACACCTTTCGAAAAATGGTATGGCACTCAACCTAATCTGAGTCATTTAAAGGTATTCGGGTGTCGAGCTTTAGTGCATACGCCTTCATGTCACAGGAAAAAGTTTGACGTGAAAGCAGAAGAATGTATATTTGTTGGCTACTCGCGAGATGTAAATAGTTATTATTTTAGAGATGCTAAGTACCCCAAAAAATTGGTGTGCGTTCCCCCAGCAGGAAATTGTGTCCTAGGCCAAATTAAGTTTCATGAATAATTAGAGCGTAATTTGCTATAAATGTGCGCGAAATAAAAATTTGTGCGCCTTTCCGTTTTGGAATAAAATGAGAAAAACGAATCCTGCTGGGGTAACGTTTTTCCAGCAGGAAGATTTTAAACGAATAATCCGAGAGATAAATAATTTATATGAGCGGATAGCTTATATTTGTGCATAAATGTGCGCCAAAAATGAAATTTGTGGGTCATCGGGTTTTACAGATATTTCGTTTCCTGCTGGGGTAACGTTTTGCTGAAACTTGTTTCTCCAAGACCATCGAATGTGCACCCATTGAATAAAGATACATGAGTAGCTTTTAATTTGTGCCTATTTGTGACATAATTTGATTTTCAAAAATATTTACAGTTTAGGAGTAATCACGTAATGAAGGAAATTCGAAAAAAAATTCTAGCGCATAAATGAGAAAGCATAGAAGCTCACTAAAAACGACTTTTGAATGGTCTTATTATTACTAACAAACATAAAAAGTTTCAAGAATCTACATGTACGCGTTTTTGAATAATTAAACTTTAACTTTAATCGGTGATAACGTCACTGTAAACTCACAATGCAAGAAAGTGACTAAACCAAAATTACATAGGTATAGACTAAAAATTAGAGCGTATTCAGAACTATTTATCATGAAAATTTCAGCATCATATATTTTGTATTAAAGGAGATATAAACAAAACCAAAAAATTGGCTAATTCTTTGGTTATCCGACTAAATTCGAAAGACCACCAAAAAGCGACGGTTTCATACTTGTTGATGACATTCTTAATTTTACCCACTAACAAGTTTAAATACGTCAGGTCTGTGTACACTCGGCTATAAAACTGTTGTGGAAAAATGAATTTATTTTTTTTGAGTTTATTGTCTATATTATTAAAAATAAACACTTCCACTTAAATACCTACTTATTTAATGTGCGTCTATTGATAATTAATAATGTAATATTATATATTATGTGAATATATTATATATTATGTAATATTATATAAATCATAGCATTAAATAATATTACAATTGCGGAGATAGACCTCTTTTAGTGGAAATAAAAAGATATCAAATAAATATTAGGCATATTGGAAATTTATTAAGTGTAGGCAAACAAACACAAACATGGTCAAGTTATAGAAATAGATAGGAAACCAATAAAGTATCCTTTATATTATGAACATAAAATTTGCAACAGCAAAATAATTTAAATCAAATCAATCAAAATCAAAAATAATTTATTTTCTTTCCACATACTGTGGAAAGACTGGCGTCTATACTAGGACAAGCCTGTGTTACAGAACACCAGACTCTCCACCCCATATACAAATATAAAACTTACAATACAAATAATTCCTACTTGACACAAGCAAGCTTTATACATTTATACTAACTAGATAAATAAACTATCACGAGTTTACATCCTTTATATTATGAACATAAAATTTGCAACAGCAAAATAATTTAAATGCTTAGAAACTGCTTTTTTAATGTAATAGAATCAAAACATCAATCTACGGCGCTAGGTGAAGTAGGTAATGATGGCACCTAGTTGTTTACTTGTAGCTATAAAGCTAGATTACTCGCATAGGGTGGAAAGCGTGCTTGTCATTCCTATCTGAGGCGATTAACTGTCGCATTCTATGTTATATATAATTTTTTATTGTACACATACATTAAAAAAATACATTTAAAACTAACAGTATATATAAAGGCGGACTTATTTCTCATAGAGATATCTACCAGCCAACCTAAGTCCTAATCTATTCCGCTCTTTGGTGATCGGATCTTTTTTGTTGCACATACAGTGTAGCCAATGGTGATCATTCGGATTTAACGTGATGTAACAATCCCCAAATGTAGCAATATCATGTGTAAGTAAAATATTTATTTTGTATTTTAATTGCATAGTTTTTAATTTGAAATGAAAGTTATCAATGTTTTTATGAAAAATTAATACCTCATTAAATTAATAAATGCCGTGTGTTGATCTATTTTTTAAAAACATACCTATATTATTTTTTTTAGACCTACCTATAATACATCGGTTCAGCGGTTATTGAATGTAATAAATTGAAGTAATATTCAATTTATAATATTACTAAGAATTTATTAGTTCTGTTTAAAGTTAAAGTTTTTATCTTTTTAGAGTATTTAATGCTTTTTCAAAAAAGGTATCTTAATAATTTATTTGATATTTTTTGTCAGTGTTCTGTATATTTCTCATTTTAATATGTAAATATGTAATTTGCTGTTTAATGACAGTCATACTCTTTCATCTGATATTTATATTTGGGAGGATTGTACAAAAATATATTATCAGCCATTTGTGTCGGCGGCCATCTTGGATTTCAATTATTTTTAATAGTGAATAGTATTTTACAAGTCAAGTCTTTTAATTTGAACACATATTGGGGGAATTGTATATAAATATGTAATCCGCAATTTTGCTGTGGCAGCCATTTTGGTTTACAAATATACTAATTATACTTACACAATTGCATTGTTATTAGAACTAAAGGGGTGTATCAAATTTCAGCTCAATCGAAAACTGTTAAGTGGGTTAAATTTGACTTACAGGATTTGAAACAAACCAACAATCAAACATTACAAGTTAAATAAAAGCTTATTAAAACAAGATATTGGCCCTCATCTCACCTGATGGTCAGTGACGATAAGGCTGAAAGTGGAAACAAGCTTCACCTGGGCTCTTCAGCAACTGAGAGCCTTATTTATCTCTAATTGTGTGAACACGACAATGCTATTAGCATTGTTATTACAGTGAACAACAAACTAAGACTTTTGTCCCCAAGGGGAATCACCACCCGCGACCGTACCGCCTAACTCATAGCGATCACTCGCTATCGCTATCGTGACATTAGAACAATAGTTTTAATGTCACCTGTGACAATGATAAAGAGTGATCGCTTTGAATTAGGCGGTACGGCCGCAGATCACAGACCCAATTCTACTAATAAGTTACAGCTAAATCGAAACTGAACCGTAGCGATCGACCAATCAGACCGCCACATTATCAGGTCATCGGACAGTAGAATGGCAATATAAGAGCTCCGATTGGTCGATCGCACCGGTTGAGTTTCGATTCGTCTGTAACCTATTATCAGAATAGAACGCCACATTATCATGTCATTGAACAGTTGCATGGCAATATACGTATGTATAGGACGTATTTATTTATAATATGTTTAAGTATATATACGTATTTATTGCAGAAAGTTGGCAAACAAGCAAACTGCCCATCTGATGGTAAGTGGTAACAGTCGCCTATAATACGTGTAGCTCCTGTGAGAATCGCAACAAAACTGCAACCCCCACAAGAACTACAGTGTACGTTGCCAACTTGACACCAGATGTAAAGTCACAGTACCCAGTAATTTCACTGCCATATCTTACCCTTCAAACCGGAACACAGCAATGCAAGCACTGCTGCTTTGCGGCAGAAATATATAAGACGGAGGTACCTAAGCAGACGACCCTAGTACAGAGTCTCCCTCCAGTAAAGTCTATGTCTAGTGTGCCGCAAAGCTCTTTACTTGGTCCGTTGGATAACTTATCTAACAAAAGCACGGCAGTTTATTTTGTACTAAAATTGCTATAATACATTAATGACAATAAACTCAAAAACTCAATTGCCGTTATGAACGCGACTGTATCGACAACAACTGTTGTTTAATACTGTCAAGAATAGAATGTCATCAACAAGTATGAAATCGTCGCTTTTTGGTGGTCATTCGGATTTAGTCGGATAACCATAAACTTAGCCCATATTTTGGTTTTTTGTTTATATCTACTTTATTAATAAATGTATGAAGCTGAAATTTTCATGACATATATTTTGGAACATGCACTAATTTTTGATTCATACCCATTTAACTTGGCATTAATCAGTTTCGTACATTTTGAGTTTAAATTAACGTTATAACCAATTAAAGTTCAAGTTATATTATTTAAAAACGCGTATTCCCAGATTCATGAAACTTTTTATTTTTGATCGAAACAATAAGACCAATCAAATAACGTTTTCAGTGAGCTTCTATGTTTTCTCATTTAAGCGCTATAATTTTTTTTCGAGTTTTCTTCAATACGCGATTACTCCTAAACTGTAAATATTTTTGAAAATCAAATTATGTCACAAATAGGCACAAATTAAAAGCTACTCATGTATCTACTGAACTATCTCTAACTGTAACTCTACTGAAAATCAAATTTATTCAATGGGCGCACATTCGATGGTTTTGGAGAAACAAGTTTCAGCAAAACGTTACCCCAGCAGGAAACGAAATATCTGTAAAACCCGATGACCCACAAATTTCATTTTTGGCGCACATTTATGCACAAATATAAGCTATCCGCTCATATAAATTATTTATCTCTCGGATTATTCGTTTAAAATCTTCCTGCTGGAAAAACGTTACCCCAGCAGGATTCGTTTTTCTCATTTTTTCCAAAACGGAAACGCGCACAATTTTTTTATTTCGCGCACATTTATAGCAAATTACGCTCTAATTATTCATGAAACTTAATTTAGCCTAGGACACAATTTCCTGCTGGGGGAACGCACACAAAAAATTGTTTAAAGCTAGAGATGTCACCTTTTTTGAAGATTGCTTCACTTCCCTGAAATCTAATGAAGGACATGAAAATAGTATTGACTTCGACCTACTTTGCGACTGTCAAGGGATGAGCAACCACTGATTGTTCCTCAAGCCCCTGATATTGTCAATAACGAAGTAAGTAGTCCTTTGCCTGAGACTTCAACTGCGATTAATGAAGCTTCAGATAACTGCGATGATACTACGGTATGTCCACTAAGGGGGGAAGATATTAATGAAGCTCCACTAAATCTGCCAATTTCAGAAGAAGGGCAGAGGTATCCTTCGAGAGTTCGAAAACCACCCGACTATTTTTCATATAACATCTTAGATACAGAATACTCACAACCTGCAAGCTATTTTGAGGCCATGAGTTCTGATGATGCTCCTAAATGGCAGGCTGCGATGCAAAGTGAGTATCAATCTCTAATGAAATTGAAAACGTGGAGGCTAGTAGACAAACCTGATAAAAAGGTGATACCATGTAAGTGGGTTTATAAAGTAAAGATGGATGCGCATGGTAATGTAGTAAAATACAAAGCCCGACTTGTTATAAAAGGCTACAGTCAGGTCGAAGGTATTGACTACAACGAGACATTTGCACCAGTAATTCGACATTCATCTTTACGAACGCTTATGGCACTTGCGGCAAATCTTGGTCTCAAGATGAGACACTTAGATGTGGAAACTGCATTCCTTAAAGGAGATCTTTCCGAGAAAGTATACATGCAGCAGCCACAGGGATTTTTAGTAAAAGGGGAAGACAGTAAAGTTTGTTTGTTGCAAAAGTCTCTCTATGGACTGAAGCAAGCACCTAGGTCTTGGTATAATAAGCTAAGTGAAACATTAATTAAAATAGGTTTCACAAAACTACCTTCAGAACCCTGTGTATATAAAAAACGTTTTGGTTCAGACCTTATCATCTTAGCTTTCTATGTAGATGATATAATAGCCTTCTATGAAAAGGATTTTCTTTTTGACATTGTCATAAATGACTTAAAAAAATATTTCACAATAATAGATTTGGGTAGCTTAAGCTATTATTTAGGAATTAATGTTTCTCAAGATGATTGTGAAATACGTATAAATCAGAAAACGTATATTTTGAATTTGTTGAAAAAATTCAATATCGAACATTGCAAAGAATGTAATACACCATTGTCTAATAGCAAATTAGAAGTCGAAGACGGTAAGCATCCTAACGAAATGTATCCTTATCAAAATTTAATTGGCTGTTTAATGTTTTTGGCTGTAAATACTAGGCCAGACATTGCCTTTGCGACAAGCTATTTAAGTCAATTTAATACATGCTATAGTAAGACACACTGGTTGGCCGCAAAGCGAGTTCTTCAATATTTAAAGGAAACTATTGATTACTATTCCATTAGTTATAGGAAGTCTGATAAGCCTCTTGTCGGATATACAGATGCAGATTGGGCAAACTGTAAAACCGACCGACGTTCATACACGGGCTATCACTTCCAATTAGCGAATGGTCCGGTTTCCTGGGCTGCTCGGAAACAGCCTACTGTCGCATTGTCTTCAGCGGAAGCTGAATACATGGCTTTGACGGATGCAGCAAAAGAGGCATTGTACTTACGCAGATTCTTATCCGAGGTGAGTGATGTTAGTCAGGATTCTGTAACACTATTTAACGATAGTCAAAGTGCGCAAACATTGGCTAAGAATCCGGTGTTTCATAACCGAACCAAACACATCGATACGAGATATCACTTTGAGAAAAGGTATCTGAAAATCTCATAAGCTTGAAATATATCAAATCAACTGATATATCGGCTGATATTATGACTAAGCCCTTAGGACGTGTACTTCATAATAAATGTGTAATGTCTATAGGTTTGATAATTTGATATATTTTTTGTTTTTATAGAGCCTTGTTGTTTGTTATTAATTTATTGTTTGGTTAAGATCTGTGTGTGTTAAGTCAGTGCAATATTTTGAATATACCGTAGGTTTTGATTAAGGGGGGATGTTGTAATAGTGCCTCCATAGAGTAGGTACCATTGTCTAATCAAAACTACTGTACGTCAGTATTTGTAATAATTCAAATTTGAAATTATTTACTTACTTCAAAAATACAATGTAACAGACGTTTTCTTGAATTTTCACTATAAAACAATTATTCTACAACACATTTGAATCAGAATATAACTAGATATACACGGTTATTTTTTTATCACCCTGGAAAATTTAAGGGACGCTTCACGACATGGTATTAGAATGATTTAAATAGGTAGGAATAAAAAAAAATAACTCACTTAATTTTATATTAATTTTTTAAAAAATCTAAAAATGCTGCACTAATTGAGAGCAGCATTTTTAGAGATTTTTTTTTTTTTTTTTTTTTATACACGGTGTTTCACCAATAAATAATCAATGCGTTATCTATAACTAATTATTAAAATGTGTTTACACGTAATGTCATTCAACCCAAAATTTTCATGTATTTCATAGTATCATCATCATGTCTATGATTTACATGAAAATTTTGGGATTGAATGACATTACGGGTAAACACAATTTAATAATTAGTTTTCGATAACGCATTGATTATTTATTGGTTATTATGATACACCGAAAAACACAGTGGTACATGGCGGTCTCGAACCCGGACCTCCCGAGTGGAAGACAAGTGCCGAGTCCACAGCGCCACCGACGTTTTTCGTTTCGAATTTCATATGTACATTTGTCTGACGCTCTTACGGTGAAGGAAAACATCGTGAGGCAACCTACATACATCTGCGAAGAAAGCCAAAGGTGTATTAAGTCGACCAATCCGCACTGGGCCAGTGTGTTGACTAAGGCCTAATCACCCTAACACAGGGTAGGCTCGAGCCCCTCGGTGGGGACGTATATGAGCTGTGATGATGATGATACACCGTGTATAATAATGGATGTGTTCTGAAGCGTCTCTAAAATTTTCCAGGGTGATAAAAAAATATCCGTGTATAAAAGTAATAGGGCCAGCCAACACATTTCATTTTTTACTGTTTGCAGTTTTTTTGTGTCGGCGGTTATTGCATAGGTATTGTTATACAAGGGGCTAAAATGACCCATTATACACGAGGTAGTTTTACTAAAGTTATGTTTTAAATATGATTGTGTTATTAAATAGAATGCGAGATATAATGGGTTTTCTGCCATTTGTTACACTCTACATTGCACTACGATTGCGAAAAAAATAAAAGAATTCAGTATAATATTAAAATCTTTATTCAACTTATCACTGTTTCATAAAAAATATTAATTTTTTTTAAAATTTGCAGTAAAAGCAGCGATCTTTTCGGTAGATTATGTGCATTGATTGGCAGCTCGACTACAGAACAAACAGAATTTTTATTAATGTTACAAATTGAATTAGTGACAGTAATAACATTTTTGTTTTAGTAGGATCGGATCGTTGATATAATAGTCATATAAAAGCAAAAGCAGCAACATCCATTTTTTTTGGAATGGCAACTGTGAATGCAGTCTGTTAGTCTATTACCATATTGATATATTTAAATTAACAGTTCCCTGTAAAACCAGCAACATCCCCTTCAAAATCGTCTCTAAAAGATTATCTTAGTAGCAAACACAGAAACATCCAACACTGTTAACCGCAAAATCAGCAACATCCTTCTCAACCAATCAGGTGTCACCATTGCCCGTAACTTAATATGGGCGATTTTGTTTAAAACAATGCGATATTATCTAAATAAATTAATATTTCTTTCCAAACGATTATAAAAATAGCAAGATGGACTGTTACCCTATTCCTGTGGATAATAATTTTAATAGGAAAAGAAAAGATAAATCTGCAAAATGGAAAAGAAATTTGTCCAAAAAACAGAGGTTAGTTGTAGTGATTATAGAGTTTCCATGTTAGTTTGATCGTTTGTAATTTTTATCCGGATGGTGCAAGCCTGATTGTATTTAATAGTTATGTAGTTCATTGTTTTTGCTGTTAAGTAATAACGTGTTAACCAACAAAAAGTTTAAAAAATGAGTTTTTAATGTTTCATGGAAATATACATATTCATGGAAATACACCTGATGCAAAGAAAAAGGACACTTTGACACTTTTTAAAAGCCATTAGGGCAATGGTTGGCAGGAAAACGTAGAATTATCTTTTTTAGGTATTTGTTAAATGAGGCTGATGGTGAAGTTGAAGAGCCTGGTGACAATGAACAGCTATGTGAACTGCAGGAAGAAATAGGTGACATACCTACATGTTTGATTTTTTATTTTTGATAATTACTTATATTGAGGAATCACCGAAATATTCTAAGATTTATGATTATAATTCAAGTGCCATTATATTTAGTTTTATTTACCATTCCTTAATATTCACTTGTAAAAAGTACCAAAAATATTTATACGTCCTACACCCAAAATACATGAACTCCAAAAACAGCAACATCCTAAACGAATTGTATCAAAGGTAGCAATATCCTGGTATTGGCTTCAAAAACAGCATCATCCAAAATTTATTATTATTTTCTGAGAAATATATTGTTATAAAGTAAAATTTTATTGAATAATTCATATTGTACGGTAATTCCTCATTTAGAAATGTAAAAAACATTAGCACATTAGTTGCAATATTCTTTATATTTAAAAAAGCCGTTACTGGAATATCATTAAAGATGGATGTTGCTGCCTTTGCTTTTATATGACTCTAAGACAAAAATAGTAAAAAAACACTTTTTCCCCTATAGCTAAAATACTCATATGCTCGCTCTTATCCTCGCTCTGGTAGGTATGCTACAGTGACGAACTGTTTGAGCAAGAGAAGTGAAAAATAAATTCATGAAATCTTTTTTCGTTGTATTTGTTACTACGTATTTTTCACCACTTACCAATTCATCATGACTATTCATTATACAATAATATTATAGTTATTTGATCAAGAATAATCTAGTTATGATTTAAAAATATCAATACGCATGTAAATGGTAAAAGTTTGTATGAGTATCTTCATAGGTCTTTTAAGAAAATAAGGTTTTTGAGCAACTTTTATTCAAGCGGCTTCTGTAGGTAGCTATGTTGCTGAATAAGCAATAGGCTGGGTTCTATTCAATATTGGATAATCAATAAGCTCCACATTGAGTTGACTAGGTGCTCTCTCTAGTTCTAAAATCTGCACTACATTGTGCGCAGGCGCAGCTTTCAGCCATACTCCCGGAACATACAGTGTTACTTGCGGCCCGAGACCAGGCCAATAGCGTCCAAGATTGTGACCGTTGATCCAAATATAGCCCTGGAAATAGCAAAAATATATAGTCCAAATTAATCATCACAAGTAGAGCTATTGATAAAATCTGTCATTATATATATTATGTTATTATATTGTTATGAATTATTTAAGTTATAGATATACCTATTTTTAAAGAAATTCATTGATGATGATTCAAGATGTAGGTGTATAAACTGAAATCTTGACTTATGCATAAGTTTTGCATTTTGCATTCGTTTTATAAGAGGTTTTGCGTTTTTGTCACAACCATATACGAGACCAGTATCCCATAACCTCTTCATTAAAATACTTATTGTGAAATATAGACTCAATATAACATAGAGACCATACCCTTCCCCATCCAGTTGTATCCAGAAAAGTGTCAAGGGGAGCCTTTCCATCAGAAAGAACGAACTCTCCCTCGTACAGAACCGGGCCTTCATTTAGATCTTGCGTCCCCTCATAGTTAGACATAACTTTAGGTTCAACATTATCCAGAGGATATCCGGTGATAGTCCAGGGTCCTTGTAATGCTTCGCCGTTGAAGAGAATTGGGCTCAATACACCCTAAAAAATAAATGTGGTTATGAGAGTATTAAGCACAACCAAAGTACTCTCTTTTATGGAGTAAAATAGCAACAAATAACAGAGTTTTCAAATCCTTGTCTAGTAAGTGAATACTAAAACCTCTCAAAATAGTTAAATTCATAGATAAAATTTTTATTATCTTCTTTTTAAAACTTGTGAAAACAAAGATCAATGTACTCGTATATTCATTTTTCATTCATTTCAGCTAAGAAACGCCTATTGTTGGACATAGATCTCCCCAAGGGATCTCCAAAGCGATCGGTCCTGCGCTTTCTGCATTCAGCGGCTTCCTGCAACCTACACCAGCAGGCCTATTCGCTAACTACGGTTGGTAACTAGAACTGTCATTTTTGAAAGACACTTTATATCCATTACTGGTTTAGTGATTTTATGTGTTACGGCAGCGTTCACGATAGCAGTAATGGATGCTAAGGTACGCGGGCGCCACTCGAGGCCCTTTTCGCCCCAACGGCCGTCAGACCTGCGAGCGATGTGTCCTGCCCACTGCCACTTAAGGTTTGCAATTTTTTGGGTTATGTCGGTGACTTTAGTTCCACGGATCTCATGTTTGTGTAGTTAATGTATACTTAGGTTTCTTATTTACCTTACGGTCATGCAAATGTGATCCGAAATTGATTCGCCCTTGGCTCTCAACAAGCAAAGACAGTGTGGAGTTTTCTGCATTGTTGAGATCAACTACATGTTTCATGTACATTCTATTGAGGACACCTTGTAATTTCTGTGAAGGAAATTTTTTAATTGATTTAATTAATTATTATACTAATAGCTATACTAAACATTTTGTTTCAGGCGGAGATTGAAATGTTTCTTAATTGATTTATTCATTTTGCGCTATTTTGCTAGACAAGTTTGACAAATTAAAAAATATGTTTTCTGAATTATAATGTGAAAAATAAATTTATTCATAGCAATCGAGAAGAGCTTCGATGGTTTATTAAAACATACGCTGCGACTGTCAAATTAAAGCGAATTAAATCTATTACGACGATAGATTTTTCTAACACCCCCGGTAACACCGGAACAAAGAAAGTGTTTAAATTAAATAGTTATAAATCTCGATTGCGTTGCACTTGCAACTCAACTCACCCCATCGACGTAAACATAAATCCAATCTCTTGGTCTTGTAGCGCTCAATACTCCTCCGACAGAATCCAAATTAGTCTCGTATAACACCAACCCATTCCGCTGCCGTAAATGCTCGAAAGTAGGTAAAATTGGTCCGGGGCTACCCTCGTATTTTTTGCCCAGCAACGACCGACCGGCACTGGAGAGCAGTGAAATTTTTGGCGTGACATTTACGGTTCCGTATGCACCCTTCGGTGAAGGGGTTGGTATCGAAATTTTGTCATCTGCAAAATGGTACTGCAAATCAAAGAATATTAATTTGTAGGCACTGTAATCTGCATATAATATTCGATTCGTGACAATACGCATCTAGCTACCTATTACGGTTAATTGTTTAAAAAGGGCAAAAACACTAATGTAAAAATAATTGGCAATCTAACTATTAGGTATCTAAAGTTAGTCATGGTTAAAATATTATAATACTGTTTATACTGTTATTTATTTATATTGTTTTATAGTAAAACCGTTTGTGTTTAAATGTATTTTTTACCGACTTCAAAAAAAGAGGAGGCTCTCAATTCGGTGCGTATGTTTGTTTTCATACCACCTGCTCGACAATGTACAATTATAAACCTCTTAACTTCAACGTAAAGCAAGACATTATATCCCCGGGGATATAATGTTGTATGAAACTCCCAAAGGATTAAAGTGTTTTAAATTTGGGGCATAAAATTCGTATGACAATTTAGCGTAGATGCTAGCTTAGAAAGGCAAAGGTTCTACGCCCATACAGCAGTAGCGTACATCCACTAGAGAGACTAGAGACAAATAGACATTCTACCTGTGTAAATAATGTTTTTATAGAATCTAAATACATAATTTCTTTACCAAAATTATAAAATATTTACCTAAATAATACTGCAAGCTAAAATAAACAATTACATTTCACTTTATTTTTTATTGGTAAAATACTTTTTATGCTAAAAGCGCCATGTTTTGACGGCCACCATTAACTATCGATAAAAACGAATAAAAAGCAGAACACTAACGCTGTCGGCGGATACACAGCGAACTAAATTCTTTCATTTGGAAAAATTACGCGGCATATTTAAAAATAAAGAACGTTTCTACAATTTGTTCCATAATGTGCACCAACGGTATTCCGTTGTATTGTTTTCATAGCTAAAACTTTGCCGCCAACGCTATTATGTATTCAAGCGCGGATCCACCGTTGTGGGCACGATGGGCATGCCCACAACCCTAATTGACTTTGACGTCACGCTTTCACGGTCCATGTTTTGTTAACATCTTCTTTGTAGTAGTAGTAATGCACTTTATCGATCGATCATGAGCGAGATCATACTTCGACTCACACTTGGCCGATTTTCGGGTGGCTCTTACCCATCTTTAACCACCATGGACTTAATAATCAAAACAGGACTGAGCTCTATCAAAATTGACGTATGCAAAAATACACCATATGACATACGCTTATGACTCAATTTAGGCCACCAACATGATAGAGGCAAAAACGAGCCGAGAGGGATAGCCAGAAGGGAGGCCGTTTGTCCCTTTCTCACATTGCCATTTGGAAGAAAAATCTTCGAAATTAGTAGGTTAGTTTTTAAAGAGTAGTGCCTGGCGCTCTGCCGAGAGAGCCTCACACACACCCGCCGACTAGCCAATGGCGGGTGAGTGTGACAAAAAAGTTTCGTTTCTACAAACAAAGATAGGTATTTTTTTAAATTCAACTATTCAATTACTTTAAATATGGTAAACCATCAATTATTTATGGAGAAATGATTAAAAACAAGGTTATTTAATTTAAATATTTTATATAAATAGGGTAGGCTCGAGCTCCTCGGTGGTGACGTGTATGAGCTGTGATGATGATGATGAATTTAAATATCCCAAAAATTGACAATTGTAGTTTTTAGGTTAGAGCACTGGCAACTATAGTGAAAATGGCGTTTGAGTGATTTTGACAATGACATTAGTACGTCATTTCGGGCTTTGATTTTGAATAGTTTTAGGGTGTACATAATTAAATTCTTTCATTGAAAGTTATCCATTTACAGTTCCAGTAAGTAAGTATACCAAAAAATGGTTTAGGCAATGTGTCTAAAAGTAATTCCGGCGAATGTGGCGAAAAGCCTGTGGTATGCAGTTATTATGAGGTCTTTACAGAAGCAATATTTCGAAGAGCTTTATAAGCGAATGCGATATCTTTAATCTTTCCCTTTCTGATTAGAGTATGTAAGTTTTAATTCCTCTAAAAAGTAAAACGTCTAAAATGAATGTCTTCAGCCCCCTAGCATGACCATTAAAACACGATATGATAAAGCGGTTGATCGCGGTGAACTGTCAAAATACAATAGGTTTCATCTTATTTTGACAGTTCACCGCGATAAATCGCTTTATCATATCGTGTTTTGATAGTTGTGCTAGGGGGGCAGGCGTGTTTTATGAGCTGCTTTATGTATTTAAAACCGCTTTAATTAGATCTACTTAACGAGCAAGTATTTTGAAAATATAGTTACAGAAATATTTGATAGGTTTTTATTAATAATTTAGTTTTGGTTATTTCGATTTAATCCAACAATCTATTCAACAATAGTCACTGGACAAAAAGAATATTTGTAGATAAGTAAAGTATGATTTTGCATATCAAAGTATTTATATTTAAAAACTAAAATAATAAATTATTTATGTAAAACATAAATATTTTAGTTATTATTTGTTAGTCATATCGATTTTCATCCTAATATTGTCATACTTCAATTGTTCTTTTCAATACGAGGAAATTATGGACACCCTATAAAAAAGGGACAAACATCCTCTCTTCTGGCTATCCCTCTCGGCTCGTTTTTCGGGTCAGAGAAGTCAGTCCTATTTTGATTATTAAGTCCATGATAACCACAACCTTTTTTGAGGGCTGGATCCGCGCCTGTATGTATTTCAAAATTGTAATATCTTGTTGCTTCGTTAATAAAGTGCTTAGTGAAATATGTTTTGTGGCATCAATACAGTCTTTTTAGAAGTCTATTCAGTGTTTTATTAATAAAGTTAAAAAACGTAAGTAAACGTCCAGGTGCTTCAGCTTCAGCACTTATTTTCTCAAATACTTAGCTGTCGACTATTTGAGATTTATTTCGACAGTTGTGTATAGTAATTAATTGGCGTTATAAAAGTAAATATATCACGAAGTTGAAAAATATAAGCAATTTATTTGATTTGATACCATTTTATTGTTAACAAATTAACATTCGTCTGTGCGTGCTACTAAAGGTCATTGACGGGCTCGTATCGTATTGTAAATCGATGGGTAGACTAAATTCATACTTGTTATATTATTATTAATATGTTTTAAGTTTTTATAATGTTTTAAGCTTAACTTAAGATAAAATTATTGCGTGATGTATTCGTGCTTGAGATTTTTTTTTTTGTATTTTATGGCTTTCGTCATAATATCATAATTTTCACTATAGTGATAGTGATAATGATAATGTGACAGTGACAGTGTTTATGATGAAAATTACCACCGAAGTAATTGGTTATAAAGCCCTGCGTATTGTCTCGCAGATGGTATGAAAAGTAGAGTATTCACCTCTGGAATAAAGCAGTGTTTTCGTCTTAGGCGACTTGAGCCCCTCGCTTCACTCAGGACTCTACATAACTCCCTCGCTTCGCTCAGCAGTCGTAGCACGGACCGTGGACAAAACGGGACAAGAGACAAATAACAAGTTCTTTCTCGCTCTCTCATATAACAATGAAGCGAGACGGGACGGGGGTTAGTCACTTTCTCTTCTATATTCCACGCGCCGTGCTAGGCCCGCAGGAGTTAAATTTTAACACCCTCGCTACGCTCGGGAGTTAGCTCTAGAGTCCCTCGTTGCGCTCGGGGCGCTTCAATATGGCGCCCGTGACATTAGACACTGCTTTAATCCCTTGGTGCCTAGTCTACTATTTTCTTTTTGTGCGTTATCTTAGCTTCGTCATTTACCGATTTCCAAAATTTGTTAGAGGTTAGGTTTTTAAATAAAACAGGTACGCATTGACCATTATGTTTTCTTTAAAGTTGCTTCGGTGGGCTGGTATTTAATTCACTGAAAAGATAAAATAAAAATATTTTGCAAAAAATAAAAACCGACTTCAAAAACACTTATATGTCAAAAATAATATAAGAATACACACAACATCACATTTTTAGTCAGTGTTAAATTTTAACTAACTAGGTACCTACTTCAGAGTTCATAATTTTTTAAAATGTTTTTTAATTGAATCCATCATGAAACTGTTTGTTACAAACATAGGTAGGTACTTTACCTGTTTTAAAAGGTCTCTGATAGCGTAATACTTCGGAGTGGGGTCTCCAGCCTCGGTCAAGGGCGCGTCGTAGTCATAAGACGTTATATCTGGCTGGTAGCCGAAGCCGTAGTTCGCTCCTGCAATATTAAGAGGATATCCGTCTTTCCGTTTTTCCATACAAACGTAGTCCCCTGTTCCCTTCATGGATAATGGCATTAGTTGCTCTATTTTTCCCAAGAAAATCAATGACCACTATAAGCATGTTCCTATGTTTTCCTTTTTTTATTAAGTTAATTATTAAAAGAGAGAGACCTTAAAAACCTAAAAAATCGAACTAATTTTCTACTGTATTCGAACGCCTAGCAAGCAAATTGAACGAGATTATATGAAAAAAGTAAAACATAGAAACACAGAAATAGCCTTGCTTTAACTTTTAACACTTAAAGTAATTTAATCAGTCAATTTTTTTGCGGAGAAAACGGGGGACTACGAAACCAATATTTTGTGTACTTTTCAAAGGTATTTTCGGTCCCAGCTGCAGTTGTCCCTACCGCGCTCAGTTCAGTTGTTCGGACACAGCTCGACTGCAATACATTTTTTACAAATGCCTATTTTTGAATTCTCTCGACCGTGGTGTTTCCTTTAAGGTGTATTGAAGTACTCGTATGTTGTATGTATTAGTACTCAGTACTAGTCGTCTACGAGTGTACGTCTACCTTACCTGCCGCTAAGCATGCATTGTCGTGCCTTTAAAACCGGATTTGAAGTGTAAAGACCAACAGTGAAATTTCTGAGAACTGTGATTTGACATCTAATATCACAAGACCGCAACGCACAGTCAAAAAATTCAACCTACTACAAAAAGTTTTTAAACGCTGTCTAAAGTTTAAACACAATGTTGTCCCTAACCATCCTTTTAAAACAAAAGAAACAGCATCGTGTTTAAACAGCGTCTAACTACAGACAGCGTTTAAATCTTTTTGTAGTGACACAGTCAAATTTCGTAACATTGGGGTCCTTTTACGGGATGTAGATTTGCATATCACACAGGAACCTTGTATACTACAAGGGACTGCGACCACTTACGATTAGGTACACGGGCAGCTTAGTTATTTGCCAACTTAATTGTGTCGTAAAAAATAACTGATAATATGTACTTAATTTATAGTGCTTACCTACATTTTTCGCTGTTTCATTTCAATTACTGTTAATCAATGATTTCGTTGTACATTGCCAACTTTCTGTCGACTTAAATATTTTCACAAAATTAGAAATCAACTATTTAAAGTCACCATTGCATCCATTAGATAATTACAACAACAGCCGCACCCTTACCAAGATCGCTTAAAACGTATTAAAACGGCAGTGTGAGCGAGAACAGCCATAGGCAGCCCATATGCAAGAGCGGTGTCTCTATTTCAAAATAATTTTTATTTGTATACGTAAACAAAACAGCAAATTACACAGCAATGAAATATAAAATATCTGAGTGCACAGGTTTTGCATACTTCTAAAGAAAATTTTACTAACAGACCTGCGATAACTTTGCTCTAACTTGCTTTGCTCTCACTATGATCTACGATTAAAGTGAGGCCCGTAAGCGAATAAAAGCATTTGAGTGCATGAATGTAATACCTACGCATAGGCATATGTCTTCCACAAAATGGGAGTATGTCTTCCACATTGTTCCACTTGTTGGTGTGGAGCACACTGTTTGTTGATCAGAGGAGGGCACAACGAACATTATGTTGTTCGGAACTACGGAGCATCTCGAATAACTTAAAAAAGATTATTTATACGGAATTATTATCCCTGACTTACCTGATGAGAATTCGAAGTTGGAACCGCCGAAGAACATGTAGAAATTAACGTTAATTTTCAAGTCCAGCATTGCCTTTAACGTGGCTATGACATCTTCAGTGGCCACCTGCTGTATTGGTTCTCCCCAGTGAGTGAGCCATCCCGGGTAATACTCAGAATTCATCACAGGCCCATCCGGCATAAAGTCACGAAGAGTCTTAACCCCTTTTGCCACATCTAGAGTAAATTATTAAGTGGATAAATAAATAATATAAACTATAGATACCTAGAATGTAGCTGTAAGAGGTGTAGGTAGGTTAATAAGATTGTTGAATAAGTAGTTTGCAAAATTTGTAAAAACTTTTTACGATTTTTTACAAATTTTGCATACATAATGCTATCAAATTATATTATACACTTTTAAACTATCGCGTTGCATCTTAAATTACTAAATATTTAAGGGATTAAACGCGTATTGTAGGTACCTTTGGCTCCGACGTTTCGGCCAGGTTTGACCGGCCGTGGTACCTCCTCCAGAATTCGGCTGTCGTACGGAATAGGGATACTGTTAGTGTTGTGTGCGGGGGGGTAACTAGAGAAATAGTGTGGCGGTGGAGGAAGATTCTTCATGGGACACTGAGGCGTTAACATCGCTGCTACAGTCAGGCCGTGACCACGGCCGGTTAAACTTGGCCGAAACGTCGGAGCCAAATAAAGTACCTATAATACGCGTTTAATTCCATAAATCTTCGAAAAAAATATTTCTGAAAAGTTAATAGCTTCGAAATTGATTTCTAATTAATGTTATGAACGGCAGTATTAGTTTTTTGTACCTATATTGAAAAGTTTTGCATTTTTTAGTCTAAAAAGGAAAAACAAAATGCATTTCCTAAAATAAATTATCCTAACAAGGTTGACATTAAGTATTGTCACTCCAACAACGACAAAGATTAGGAAATATACAGCCAAATTGGCGTAATGCGCTTATTAGTCTGGCCATTTAAAAAAAATACCTGGAGACGCATTTTTAAAACAAAAGAATTCAAATTCGCATTCGAAATACATAGTAAGATACCAATACGGATTTTCAAATTTACTATTTTTGAGAATTCATTCCATAAATTTTGCAACAAGTGGTCTTCTCCGCTCGTTTTTGATTTCTTCTATTATAGTTACTAATACGCACGCATTCCATTATTAATGTGCGATTTATCGCCGGTTTTGTAAATTAGTGAGTTTTTGCGTGCCTGTTTTTATGTTTTCTGCGTAAAATGGACGTAATATAGAATGATATAGAATAACAGCACTGAATTCGAGTGATTCGTAAATCTTTAAAATTTATGGGAACAGTAGAAAATAATTTCGCACAAATTCACTTCAACAATTAAATGATTTTAAAAATGAGCCTCCAGAACGTAAACAAACTTATATTGGGATAAAAAGTAGCGGCACAGTAAAACAATATGAGGTATATTGCTAATCTGTGGTATAGATTATTTTTTTTGGAAAAATACGGTAGGTATCTATAATACAATGTGGCGCTGCATAGGAAGTCATTTTAGTGATGAAAAAAATAGAAAAAAAATCTCACATTTTTTTTGTATTTTTTACGGGCCATTTAATTTTTTACCCTCCGTTGCAAACCTGTCATGCATAAACCGTTATAAGTCTTGAATGAATAGACAAATATCAATAAAATAAACGCTAACGTGGTCCTTAAGGATCCTTGTAGGATTAAGGGAGAAAAAAGCGTTAATTTTTCTGTTTTCTTTAACTAAATCCAATTTTTATACAAAAAATACCCCCATTGTTCTCTAGTGCTTATTTCAATGTGCATCATTTCAGCTTCCGAACGCATGATCATTTTAATCGAGGTGTTGGAGACCGCAGTACCGATAACTTCGCAAAATTTTCTACCAGAGTCATGTGATTGGACACTTGTACTATGATTAATTACGATTTAATTGAAGCCTTAGAAGAATAATACTACAGTTAGATGTAGATTATTCTCGGTTCGCACCCCTGGGATGGCTCCGCCAAGTACTTGCTCGAAGCTTTGGATAGGTTACAGCGCGGCGCGCAACACGCATCATTGGCGATGTAGAGGTGACTAATAACCTCGAACCTCTGCAATTGCATCGCGACATTGCGTCACTAAGCGCGTTCTACCGTCTTTACCACGGCGAATGCTCTAAAGAGCTTTTTTCTCTAATCCCTTCCTCTCCATTCCTTTTAAGGACTACACGTGCTGGTCTGCGCTGTCACCGTCTTACTGTGACTACCATTCCAACTTCCAACGCGTACAAAGAAATTTGGTAACTCATTTCTTTACCGCACAATCAAAAATGGAATTCACTGCCAGCACACGTGTTCCCTCCCTCTTATAATCCCGGGTCCTTTAAAAGAGGCGTGAAGAAGCACCTTGCAGGTCGGCAAGGTGAGGGTGGCTCGTGCAGCGTGTATTCTCTCTGCTTCACTAGCTATCTTCGCATTTGGACCCCACTGCCACTTACCATCAGGTGGAATGGAGTCATTTGCTAGACCCACTATAAATAAAAAGGTTTATATCATAGACTGGGTTAATAGACAAACTATACAAGCAATTTAATGTGAAGACAAAAGAACGAGTTAACATACTGAAGCCGGGTCCAAAGTCGATGGTAGTGAGCGCCCCGGCCACGTGCCCGGGCACGAAGAACGAGCGGCCGGCACCGTCAGTGGTGTACAGGAGGGCGCCGGTGCCCGTGTGGCCGTGTATGATGTCGCGAACTTGTTCCATGTACCGCATATTGTTGCCGTAGCTGCCGTACTCGTTCTCTACCTGCAAAGTACAGGTACATCTCGTAAATTCAAACTACACTGGTGACACTGGGCTGCAAAGAAATGTATTCGGCAGAAAAATTATTAATTAATACCTTCTAAAGCTATTTTGAACCGGCTTCAAAAAAGGAGGCGGTTCTCAATTCGATGCGTATGTTTTCTTTTGTGTGTATGCTACGCGATTACTTCGCCAATTGTGGAACGATTTTCAAAATTCTTTTTGTATTCGATTGAGTATACTCCTGGGGTAGTCCCAAGGTCACAATGCTAAGATGTACTGTAAGCTCCTTTGACTTTTGGACCGTGCTTATGTCGCTCGTAAAAGTGGCGGTTTTTAGAGTGTAAATGTAAATCTTAAATGGAAGCTTACTGTACAAACGGAGTCATTCATTTCTCCTCGCAGAAAATCCAATCGATTTTATTACATGTATGAAAACTCTTTATTACTATAATTTTTAAATTGACTTATAGATTTAAAACTAGCATCACATCTTCCAACACTTTTGTAGTTTACAAAAGTGTTGGAAGATTGTGATGCTGGCCTCGTACGACGAATATTATCTATAGTAAATAGCAATTCAAAATCTGAATATGAGTGACACTTTGACTTATTATTGTTTTACGAAAGAAAAATTAAACACAACTTCTATGTTATAAAATTATATGTTTTAATTTAGCTCTTCAATATTGCCTTCTCCCAATATTCCCTAACAAAAAGTACCTAATGATCGCGAGCTCGTAAAAGTAACTCACGACCGCGTAAAAGATAGGTGCCTGTGCGAAATATTGGATATACTTAGTCGTTTATTATTCATTTGCATCTCAGAAGAATAAGGTTTGCATACAGTCATATTTATCGCCATATATTTTAGACTTTAAAAAATTAATTCTAAGACAATGTCAGTCATATAGTGTCAATCTGTGTCTATGTCTAGCTGACCAGCTTAAGCATCAAACGTTCCTAACAATACATAACTATAGCCTCAGAAAGTGCGCACTGTTTATCAACTGTATTGAAGAGTTATTTGCATCTCGTGCCTTTGAATCCCTCGTTACGCTCGCTTCGCTCGTGGTTCAAATTTAGAATCCCTCGCTTTCTCGGGATTCAAATTCAGCACTCGCGACAAAAATCAGTTTTGCAGCCATGCACAACAAATAACTATTTTCACTTTTGTGTCAGCATAGATACTTACTTGAACTAAAATTATTGGCCCTCCATTACCGAACAGCAGCGGTGTAAGCTGCTCAAATAACTTTGCCATCCAAACTTTTGTTTCTTCAATGAAATCTGAAAATGGAAATAAAAATTATTCGCGCAATAAATACTTAGGTCGTAAAATAAGGACATTTTCATTATTTTTGCCAAGCCGAAAATAAAATTTTATTTAACACCACTAAACTTAATAAAATACTAATAGAATGGTATCGAATATTAATTACAAACCTTTGTCGTTTGTCCGAAGCCTTATATTAGGATATTTGCTCAAAAGCCAATAGGGAAGTCCACCCTGTGAAACAAGTATTTTCGGTAAGTGTATATGAAAGAACAGTAAAAAAAAATTAAATACTGAAGGTAGTTTGGGTGGCGCTAATTAATTTTTTACATACTCATGCACCAGAAATCGGCTTTGTGGTTGAGGGATTTGGGTGAATCTGACTTCTACATTCAATCTTATTGTCAGCTTATAATAAGACCAAACGCTTTCTCGTTGTGGATTAAAGAAATAATTAATAAAGAGATTATTTAGAGGGCATGAAATTTGAAAAGACTAACTTAACTTAACATTCTGTAATGTAAGGTATAATGTACGAAATTTCGAATAATAGTTAGATTACCAAGTCTCGTTCAGCACATATGTAAGGGCCGGGCCTTAGAAGCACATGTAAGCCTTCTTCTGCTGCAATCCGAACGAAAGCGGCCACATCTTTATCACCTTCAAATGAGTACTGTCGCTCTTCTGGCTCGTGGTAGCTCCATTCCACATACCTAATCATATCAAACAATAAGAACAATTTACACGAAGCTTCACAATTTTCAATAGGTATCGTAGGTATTGTCCCAAAAAACTGCTAATTGAACAATTAGTAAATATAAATCTATATAATAAAAGGAGATGTTCCCATCTAGCTCGAGTTTCTTGCCTGTTCTTCTCGAGAAGGCTCTCCCAATTTCCGAACAGGTGTAGTCAACTTTTTTTTTCCATTTCTACTTGTATTTGCAGATATCTTGAGTATATTCAGGATGTATGCACATACAAGGTTAATATGATTTCTTTAAATTAGATTGTTTTGCTTTGTTTTGACGTCAATAAGTGCCTGTAAAGGCCTATGTTGAATTTATAAAGATTTTTGAATTTGAATTTGAATTCTATAGACGCACGCACAGCGTAACCGCTATGGTAGAAACGTGACATTTGGACAGTTGTTTTAATTCAAAATGCGGACGCACACTAAGAAGGGATTTAAAAAAAAAATAACCCTAAAGGGATGAAATAGGGATTGTAAGTTTGTATAGAAAAATCTTTAAATTAGCAACGATTTTGATAAAACTTCAGATTCATGCTCTTAAAATATTTCATTGAACACGTGTTTCACGGTTTGTTGGAATTCACCCCCGTAGGGTGCAAAATAGGGGTTGAAAGTTTCCATGGAAAATATTTAAAATCTGTTCCAATTTCTATGAAATTTATTATCCGCGCTTAAATAGGCTACAGCATTATTTTTCCTACTAGAAAATATAAAATTCTCACGGGAAAACAATAATAACGCGGGCGCAGCCGCGATTGGAATAATACTATAACAACGAAAGTATTTGTATGAGAATGATAAAGAAATCTGTTAAAAAACCAGAAACCTCTTTTATGCTATACCTGATCGGAACAGTAGTTTTTATTCCCTGAAAATGAAAGAAGAAAGTTGGCCTTTTCTTGAACCAAAATATGCGGGGGGAAAAGTTGTATGCAAAACCATTTGCATGAAAATGTATAGGTATGAATCCCCATTATTCCCTGCTTTATTTTATTTATTTAGTGCATGATTCAGTATGAGAATCAAGCAGACGTCAAAACATGAAAGACATCAAAGAGCGCGTTATGGGCGTTAATCTCCCTGGTTATATATAACATTAACTTTCAAACTTTCAAACTATATATAACATTAAAATTCAATATAAAAAACTTTATTAATTGAAAATAAAGTTTTTTATGTTATCACTCGGAAGTGCGTTGAAATCGGGCACTTTCTCCCCTCGGTGAACAATGTACCAAGGTATTATTCACTGATGTGTATAGTTTGAACATAATTTGTAATAACTTACAGTGTAAGTAGTACATTATTTTTAATAATTTTCACCAAAAAATGATAAGCAAATTAATAAAGAAAAAATTACGTCCCGTGCGGTATATAAAATTTTTTCTTTAATTTTTTTTTCTTTATTTATTTATTCATAATTTTTCAATTTAAAGAAAATGCAAAGACACATATTAAATGATTTTCACCGATCCTAAATAACACAAACTTAAAACTTTCCTCAAATTCACTCTAATCGCACTAGTCTCCCTACCTGTTGAGGATCCGGTTCCATGTTACGGCCCGAAATGATCCAAGTAATTAAATAAAAAGAATTAGTACGTAAAAGAAAATATAATTTGTACTGAAAAATTATATCTTGACAACTCTGTTATTTTTCTAGTCACTAAGCAACCGCAACATCCTCCGAGACGCAAAAAGTTACAAAAATAAACAAAAAACGTAAAATTAATAAAACAATTTAGGAACTTATATCTAATTCTAAGGGGTACAAGCATTTAAGAGAACGGGTGTAAACTCCTTTAGTGGATTTAACTTTAGCAGTTCGACAAATACCATCGATGCCTATAAAAATCTCAACAATTACGCCCAAAGGCCAAAAAACACGCTTTAGTGGTGTTTCTATCAACACGGCGTCCCCCTACCTTTGCGAACTTAAAACAATACTCCCGACCTTTTTGAACTAAGAAACTTAAGTATTTTTTTATAAAACGTGACTTCAGATCATCTCTAAGTTTTTGTAAATATCGGACTCTAACATTTAAAGCTTTCCCGTCCAATTGGTTTAAATCCGCGACATCGGAACACGGAATAGGCTGTAAAAACATTCCTGGTGTTAAGGGTTGTGTTAAAATATCTACATCATCACTTATGTAAGTCAAAGGACGAGAGTTAATAATAGACTCACATTCAGTTAAAAGTGTTTGAAATTCTGAGGCTCTACCAAGAATGCGGCGAAGAAGTTCCTTAATCATGCGGATCATGCGCTCCCACCATCCTCCCCACCACGGACTAGCAGGTGCTATTAAATGCCAGTTAATTTTGTACAGACTTGACTTTTCTTCTATGAGATCCCAATTGACATCCTTCAATAAATTTTTGGCACCGACAAAGTTAGTGCCATTATCTGAGTAAATGTCACGAACTCTTCCTCTTCGCGCAATAAATCTTCGAAGAGCTAACAGGAAATCATTTGTGGACAGACTTTCTACCACTTCCAGATGAATCGCTCTATAAACACCGCATGTAAATAGGACTAACCATGCCTTAGTTCTGCATCTCAGCACAAAAGGACCCGCCAAATCGATGCCGGTAGTTTCGAAAGGCTTGCTATCCGCTCTAGTGCGGGTGACTGGAAGAGGAGCAGGTGGCGTTTTATATGAACTTGTCCTATGTTTCTGACAAACTACACATTTCTTGGACACCCTTTTAACAAGTAATCGGACACCAATTATCCATAAATTATTTCTCAAATTCGCCATTAATGTTTGTGTGCCTGCATGATAGAGTTTAACATGTTTTTCTATGACCAACCTTTCTACGATTTGGTGCTTTGATGGTAACAATATGGGATACTTATAGCATTGTGGAATGTCTTCTGAAAAAAGCTTCGTTTTAACCCTGATTATGCCATAACTATCTATGAAAGTGTATAAATTACGGTAAGTGTCATCCTCTTTGAAATACTCTTTTTGTATGCACAAATACACAGCTTTCTCTGCCTTTTCAAACTCTTCTACTGTTAAGTTACTACGTAAACGATTACAAACTTTTGAACGACAGTTAAAACTAAATCTGAAAATCCAAGACACCATCCTAATTATTTTAGTGTATTTTGAAAAATATAATAAATTATTTGTAAAGTTAACTGACTTAGAACTAAGTAGTACCGTATCTTCACAAGACTTCTCTGTCACGGTTATACTATTTACAGGAAACGGCCAGTCCTTCATATTTAATTTAAGCCAACTGGGGCCTTCCCACCACCGTGAGTTTAGTAAAACTTCAGCATCGCAACCACGTGATGGAAGGTCTGCTGGATTAAACGAACCAGGAAGATGATTCCAATCTTGAATTTTTGTTTCTTTTCGTATTTCCTTAACTCGATTTTTAACAAAGACATTGTAATTGCCGTTGTTTTTGATCCATGACAATACTACCGTAGAGTCGGACCAAAAATAGCAAGAATGTTTCAAGGCAAGAGCATCTCTAGTCTGTACATACAAACGAACAGCTAAAATAGCAGAGAGTAACTCAAGTCTCGGTATAGATATATCTGACAAGTTTTTGTTTGGTGAAATTCTCGATTTAGCGGCCAAAAGTTGTACATAAACCTTACCCTGAAATTCACTGCGCAAATATAATACGGCAGCATAAGCCTCCTTGCTAGCATCACAGAAGGCATGAATTGTAAGATCACAAAATTCAATATCATCTAAAGTGATACGTCGCGGGATACTTACTTGACTCAACGCCTCTAGTTTATTTGCCCATCTCATAAAATTTCTACTTATTGTCTGTGGTACCTCCTCATCCCAGGTAAGTTTGAGTTCGTGAACTTCTTTTAATATTATTTTAGGTACAATCGAAACAGGGCTAGTAAATCCTATCGGATCAAATACTCTGTGTGCTATGGAAAGTATTAATCTTTTAGTCACAGTTTCACCGTTAAATTGTAAAGAGCTGGTGTTGACAGATACGGTATCGAATTTAGTGTTCCACATCAAACCTAACGTTGACACCATGGTTTCTTTTTCAGATGGACCAACGACCCAACCTCTCAGATCCATTTTGGCCATTGTCATAAGCTCTGTCAATTGCTCTATAAAATTTGTCGCTCCTAGCTCTGTAGTACTAGTTAAGCAATTGTCAACATAAAACGATTGCTTTAATACAGCTTTTAAGTGCTTGTCTTTTAAGTGCTCCGGTATTTTGTTACTTTCGAAGTGGTAGATAATCGTTGCGTTCAGCAAAAACGGGCTCGAAGTAACTCCAAAGACGACACGGCAATGACGGTACGTAATTAACGACTGCATATCCTTGTCGGCCCACCATAAAAACTGTAAATAATTACGATCAGTTTTAGTTAAGCTTATCTGTAGGAAAGCCTTTTTTATATCGGCGGTAAGGCCTTTTTTATATCGCATTCGAAAACTGGTGAGTAGTTTTGGTATTAACGAAAGTAAATTAATACCTTTCTCTAATGAATTGTTGATAGAATTGCCATTAAAGTCTTTCGCAGATGCGTCGAAAACTGGCCTAACCCGTGTGGTGAGACTAGACTCTTTGATTACGGCATGATGAGGCAAAAAGTGCCCACAAGCGTCCTCTTCTATTTGCTCTATGATGCCGCAATCTAACCACTCCTTCAGAGAACAGTCATATTCGTTAAAGTTACCTGTACACAGAAGTCTTTTCGTTGTAGAGTGTAGACGCTTTATGGCTAATTCCTTGTTATTTAAAAGATTCTTATCTCCTTTCCATGGCAAGCTCACTTCATAGCGACCATCAGCATTCACCGTCACCGTATCTAAAAAATATCTCATTATTTCTCTTTCAACTACTTCGCTATTTTTCACTTGAGTGGGATATTTTATACCAATCGACTCTAAGTCCCAAAGCTCCGCGATGTGTAAGCTATTTATGGTTTGAGTGATGGAAGAAGAACAAGCATTAACGGTAACGCCTTGTAAAACCCAGCCTAACTTAGTTCGCAAAGCAACTAAAGAATCATTCACCTGAACTATCTCTCCCGTGTAGAGAAAACCTGAGTGATCAGCCTCTATCAACAATCCTATTTCTGAACAATCATAATTATTATCATTTAATGTAATATTATGTTTAGCGAGTGTATTAAAAACCATTGGATCATTTAAACTTGGCAAATACCCGCAGAGTTTGTCCTTATCTAAGACGGAAATAATAAATTCGAACTTACCAGTTAAATCTTGCACACAAACTTTATATACATTGTGCTTTGAAAGAGTAGATTCTATCCCTCCAAATAAGCTATGCGTTAAGGACTCACTGTTTATCGGTTTTAGTCCCAAAGTTTTAGCGACATCTTTGACTATATACGAACGTTGAGCGCCGCTATCAAATAATGCTCGTACCTTAACAATTTTGCTGTTATAAACTACATTTATAATTAATGTCTGTAACAAAGTAGAATTATTATTTTTATGTGACAACAAAACCTTCTGATTTGTATTTGTATCCGAGCTGCTTTGACATTCATCGTGTTTGCCTATACGGTCATCTTTTAGTACATTCGCCATAACTTTTGACGTAGAAGATTGCTTGCTTATTAAATTAACCTCTGGACACATAATGTATGTATGTCTTTTCATACAATTTAAGCATTTCGAATAAAAGCGACATCTATTAGCAAAATGACCAACTTTCAAGCAGATTAAACATGCTTTCTTTTCTTTCAGGAATTCTTTTTTCTGATCTAAAGTCATGGATTTCGTGCGAATACATTCAGAACTATTATGGGTACTTTTCTCACACCATATACACTGCTTGTCATTCTGCTTTTGTTCGTGGGCTACGCGCTCCAATGGCTGTTTTCGCTCTTGAGTTGCTGTAACACACGCTGCTGTTGGCTCCCGCGCCGGAGTGTTATTAAAACTGTTCATTGCGAGCTGAACCTTCTCCTCACAATCTATTTCTAGCTTCAAAAAATCCATTAGTTGTCCCAACAAATCTTTATTTGGTAGTGTATTCAGTTTATCGTACAGGGTACACAAATCCGATCCTTCCATATTGTGTCTTTGCTGCAAGACCAGATCTAGTAATTTTCTCACATATGTTTGTATAATAAGTTCATCTTTTGCAAAACGTGCTTTCAGTTGTTCGATGGCGCTGTGGTAATTGGCTCCACTAGGAGGGAAACTTTCCACTAAGTCACGTGCTGGTGTTCCAGGTTCTGTAGCTTTAATCAAGTACTGGAATTTATCATCGTCATCAATAGCTTTATCGTCGTGAATCTTAAGGAATTGGCCCCAGAAACCAATCCAGTTTTCTACACGACCGTCAAACTGACGTAATTCGATAGTTGGCAAACTAAATTTACGTTTTGAAACTCCAGACTCTCGCGAACAAGTTTCATTATTGGCACGTACCTTTAATAATTCTTGCAATTTATTTGTTAACCGCTGGCACTCTAGTTGGCGTTCTAAGCTATTTTCCAGGTCCAAAAGGTCCATCATCTCTTGTTCTGAAATATTGACAGTGGACAAAGTTTCCTGCAAATACTCATTAATTTCTTGTAATGCCAATCCAGCAGTCGTAAGACTACTAAGTAGACTCTCAATATGCGATGCTTCGGCAGACTCCACATTTTCAAAAATTTTCATTACCTTGTTAACGATAAGAGTCAATGTGCGTCGCCGTATTGACCGTTGCTTTTTCGTAGTTTCTATCTTATTTGCACTGGTCGCCACTTGTTGAGGATCCGGTTCCATGTTACGGCCCGAAATGATCCAAGTAATTAAATAAAAAGAATTAGTACGTGAAAGAAAATATAATTTGTACTGAAAAATTATATATTGACAACTCTGTTATTTTTCTAGTCACTAAGCAACCGCAACACTACCTTACATAATAAAAACGAAGAATGTCTCTCCTCAATACGCTGAGGTTTCGTAACTTGTCGCCAATTAGCAATGGTATTTTGAGTATTGTTCCTTTGAAACCAATAATCGAATACGTTTGGTATTTTGTAACGTCGTCGACCGAATGGTCTCGGTCTGTTTGTCGAGTCAATCGGTGAACATAGCCGATGATGAACGATTCCCCGTACAAAATAATATTTTATGGAATTTTATAATCAGTCGTAAACGGTTAACGGTCACATGAAAGAGGAGACTTCCGAGGTACCACATTTGTTTGCATTTATTACGACTTAGTATTTTGTTTATTTTTTAATTATTTACGCCATAATATGGTGTTAGGCAAGAGTTCCCAGCTGATGTTAGGCCTACTCCTCTGAAGTGAGATAGTGCTGAGTAAGGTTTTCGAGCCGTGAACTGGTACAGTGGGATGGTGCTAGCAAGATAGTCCACAGGACTGGTGCTGGCAAAATTGATTAGCATTGGGTTGGTGCTGAGCAAAAGTGCCCAGCAGTGAGCTGGTGCTGGGTGAGGTGCTCAGCAAAAGAAGAGGAAAGCAGTTGGTACAGAAAAATATAAACTTATTATAGATTTATCCTTTATCATTCTTTCATTGATTACGATAACGATCCAATCGAAATCGATAAGTTACAGAATTCCATTTTTTATTAACGAGTCGTTTCGATTACAAAATCCCACCTCGTAATGTAACTGAGGACGTCAGCGCGAGGGCTTCTGGCCCAAAAAATCTATAGGTATTAATAACTAAGTTGAAAACTTTGGTTTTTTTTCACATTAGGAGCCATATGCAACGCATACTGGGAAGGTACCGTAGTATTAAATGAAAATGTATAGGAGTGTACTGTACGGATCTCAAACTTACGTAGCCACAGAATTGAGTCCGGCTGCTTTGAGCTTGCGTAATCTGTCGCGCCAGTATACGGCAGGCAGTCTGAAGTAGTGCAGTGAGCCAGATATGATATGCAAAGGCACACCATCAAGCATGAATTCATTTCCTACGATGCTGATGTTTCGCGAAGAGCTCTAAAAATAATAAATAAATAAAATAGAAGATATGCATGGAGTATAAAATAGTAGAAGGACTACATCACATAATTACAATGGCTCGAGTGAATAAATGATAAAATAATAAACAAGTAACAATCACATTCTGGCATTCGGGATCTCCTGGCCACCGTTGGCAGTAGTGGGTAAAAATAAGAAAAGATGTAATAAAATAATTCGCCTACCTAGATCTAAAGAGGTATTAACTGAATAAAGCACTTTTTTCAGAAAAAGTCAAAAACTGTTTACTGTGCTCCTGAGCACTGTAGGAGATTTCGGTATAGATTTATGCATTTTATTTTTAAAATGTTTTATTAATTTACTCAGCCACTAACCATTAAAACGGCGACAACTCAAAATAATACTGCTTTGAATTTCAATAATACGGGTACAACTCAAAATAACTCCACTTTTATGACGACGTGCACGCGCGCTCTACTTGTAATGGCCGGTACACACTTTGTTTAGTGTTTAGTGCGAGTGGCTTGTTTAGTGTTAAGTGTTTAGTAAAAAACACGTTCGGACAGCTTCTGTTTAGTGTTTAGTGTTTAGCGAATAGGAACGCGTTCTATTTTTTCTGCGAGTCGCCCCTCCCGCTCTCCCGCCTTCACCCCTCACTTAACACTAAACACTCACTAAACACGTCTGGACAGATCTGTTTAGTGTTTAGTCCATATAATGAACAAATAAACTAAACACCGTTTACTAAACAGTGTATGGACAGCACCTACTAATCACTTAACACTAAACAGTCTACTAAACACTAAACACTAAGCACTTAACTAAACAAAGTGTATACCGGCCATAATGCAGATCGCAACTAGCAATGTCCCTCTTTTGGTGGATAGGGAGCGAGGCTCCTTGTTTAATAAAAGGGGCATCTGTCGCTATCTAGCGTAGAGTAATGGAGATATTTATAAATCTGTTTAATTGGTCGATAGGTATTGGGATAAGGGATTGGATGGTGTACATAACTCAAAAAATGATTTTTTTGAGTTAACTCCCTTTAGATCTAGGTGTGCGATATATTTCAAATTATTTCTATAATATATTTCAATATTATAATCATTAATTGTTATTACTGGGTATACTTTATTTAATATTATTATCTATACACTTGCTCGTAAAGTGGATCTCATTTCACTAGTTTTAGATACATAAAATGAAGCAGCTCATAAAACACGCGTGTGTTATAATACAAACAGTGCGGCTAAAGTTCAATAACCGCACTAATAAAATTGTGTTAAAGGATTATTAAAAAAATTAGAGGTAAATAAAAGACATCAACGAACTACATTGATTTATCGTTGGAATGTGGATACGTTATCAATTATAAAAAATGGTCGAAAAAAATCTATGGCATAATATTAAATTAAATCAGCAGAGTTGTTTTAAAAACAGTAGGTAAATATTTTTGTTAATAAATAAACTCATATACATCACTTAAAATATAACAAAAAAAAACGTTTATTGTCATACGATTATTTAATTTTGTCTACAAATTAACAATGATTTGTGTTATTTCATTAATAAATCAGTTTATCAGGTATTTTTCCTCACAAGTGTGTTTAAGAACGTTGTACGATATACGTGCGTATAATTGGTTATCCCCGATTGGCATAATCGGGTCTATTACGTCCTCGCCTTCGGCTCGGACTGAAATTCCGCCTCGTTAGCTATAACCACCACAACGCACTTATATCGTAATGTAGGTACTATTAAGGTTATATTGATATGATTAGTGTTACCGTAGTTTGTTGGGTTACGGGTTTACAGCTGCCACCATGTTGCTGCAATGCCACCCCAACATTGATGACAAAAGCTTTTATTTTCTTTGATAGAAGCATTGTGTAGTTTAAAAGACTTAATTTTATAGAAATTAATATACTCGTAGAGTAAAAATACCAAAGTTAAAACATACTGGATGGTGATTTGGATGCTCAAAGCTTCCTGAATTACCTGGGTAGGGAGTACTTCATCGGGTATACTTATAACCACTGGTTCATCAGATATCACCGCTGATATCGTACAAAATATGAGTATGATGTAGACTGCTTTGCTGAACATTATCAATTGGTTTGACATGTAGGAATCTGTAACAATAAGTGACATAATTTCAATGGATTTCCACAGTCTATTACATTATTAATAAATTAATACCACTGTGATATTTCAATAACATAACATACTTTATTTAAAAAATGTTATTTTATATATAAACCATGTTCTTTATACAAAGATACAAAATGACGAATGCCTAAACGACACAAAATAATTAAGAATGAAAAGCACTTTTCTTGTATGTATGTTTGTACGTGTTGCTATGGATGGACCACGCGCCACGCCACATTAGATGCCGGTAGCACACCTCCGCCTCGGAACTGTACTAGGAAACCGCTGAGCTTATTTATTGTACGGCGCACGAGCTCTGGCGCCCTTGCGGATATTTATCTATGGCGCCTGTCTCTGTCGCCCGATCAACAGGCGTAGCACGGGCGGCCAAGACAGGACTCGAGTCCCGCATTATCTCACAATTTCAGTGAGATAATCTCTATGTCTTAAACAGTAGCACGGTGGCGCGTATTTAGTGTGGCTGACGTGGTAAAAATTTCTTGACGCTCGTCAAGGAACAAGTGTGACTGAGTTTGACTGCTGCTCAGACGCCGTCTACACCTACGCGTTCGATTCGCCGTTTTGTGTGATCTTAACTATGCGCAGCGGTTTCGCCTAGTTAGTTTCGCGGCGGTAGTGACGCCCAGGAAACCGCGCGACGCAAGTATTTTGCTTACCACAGTTCCGCTACCGTCCCGCTTCCGCCTCTGTATGTGGAGCGCTTAAGAAAAGGTTGTAACAGAGGGTCACCAGAGTCGCCTGAATGGGCACCCCTATCTTACCTATATCTGCCACCAAGCAGGGTGCATGCTTGAATTGCTGTGTTCCGGTTTGAAGGGTAAGACGGGTAGTGAAGCTACTGGGTACAGTGGCTTGACATTATGTCACAAGTTGGCAAGTGTACATGGACGTCCTTGTAGGGCTTGTAGATATGCAAGTCTTGCGGGAGTCACATGTAGGTACTATAGATATAGCCTATAGGTGACTGTAGTCACTTTACATTAGGTAGACAGCCTGCTTGGGTTTACCAACTTAGTTTTATAAAAAAGATTTTGGAAAATGTGAATGATACATTGTAAAGGAACATCAACCTTTTAAAAATTGAAAATATGGGAGTTGGTAATTACCTACAGGCTTCTGAATACCAAAAAAAATGATACAGTTTTGCAAATCTATTTCTTATTATTTATCTATTCTAACAGGAATAAAATAGACGATTAAATTTTTACTTAACTAACAACTTTATCTATTTTTAACCGACTTAAAAAAAGGAGGAGGTTCTCAATTCGATGCGTATGTTTTTTTTGTGTGTATGTTACGCGATTACGCCGCCAATTGTGGACCGACTTTCAAAATTCTTTTTGTATTCGATAGAGTATATACTTCAAGGGTGGTCCCATAGTCACCAAAGTTAGGATCTAATGATGGGATCCCATTAAAATCGAGGAAAACCCTTAAATTTTAAGGTGTGTCCAACTAGTTTTGTGTGTATGTTACGTGATTACTCCACCAATTGTGAACCGATTTTCAAAATTCTTTTTGTATTTGATAGAGTATACTTCTGGGGTGGTCCAAAGGTCACCAAAGTCAGGATCTGATCATGGGATCCTATGAAAATCGAAGGAAACGCTAATTTCATTTTGATATTAAATTAGGATTTCTTTCACTAAAAAGACTGCATTCACTAAAAAGTTAAAAATAAAAAATATTTTACAAAAAATAAAAACCGACTTCAAAAACACTGAAAAGTTAAAAATAATATAAGAATAAACATCACACTTCTATATTGAAGTCGGTGCCAAATTTTAAGACTTTCTAGGAGATCATCGCTTGGCACCGACTTCAATATAGAAGTGTGATGTTGTCTGTACCTATTCTTACAATTACTATTTTTTATTATTGAGCATCGTAGTGGATCTCAAAACGTAGTACCGGATGCACTATCACGTTCTGTACCAGTGGCAGCCGTAGACGCATTTACATCCAGCGATGCTTGGTATAACAATATATTAAAACGTGGCACGGATAGGCCGCGCGCGTGTCCCAATATTCAAATCGTTGAGGGTAGGCTTTTTAAATTTAGCAGAAAAGACACAACAATTTAAAAAATAAAAACCTTTCAAAAAAAAGGGATTCTTTCACTAAAAAGATTAAATTCACTAAAAAGTTAGAAATAAAAAAATAATTTGCAAAAAATAAAAACCGACTACAAAAACACTGAAAAGTTAAAAATAACATAAGAATAAACATCACACTTCTATATTGATGTCGGTGACAACTTTTAAGACTTTCTAGGAGATCATCGTTTGGCACCGACTTCGATATAGAAGTGTGATGTTGTTATTGAATAGTAGCGACTTATATTGAAATAAAAAGATATATTTAACCGAATTATCTGTTTATTATTTAGAACACACTCGGAAGCAATATCAATCGAAAGATATAAAACAAGACGAATGACAAATCAAATCTGTCAGCGGAGCATAGTCATTAAACATAGACAGTAATTCCTTTTTACTGGTTCCATCATTATAACTATGAAGATTATTTTGTATTAAAACCTTTCTATATTTCAATACGCTCCCCTCAAAATAATCTTCTAACCTAAAGTCAAATATACAACATATTTGTACCAAAGCCTAATTCAACAAATATTCCTTCCGAGTGCTTGCCTGGGGAATACAATATGATCCAACATTTGTTGCAAGGATTAGGGAAACCAGGAAAACCTAATCAGATCATTTCATCTTAAATATTCAACAAAAATAACATTCTAACACTATATCACACTAACACAATAGCGTAACACATTATCTACATATTCTAAGCCCATTTTCTCATTTGTTGAAAGGTAGAGGACGGTAACGGCTTAGTCAACATGTCAGCCAGCTATTGACCTGTAGAAATATATTTCAATTTAAAATTTAATAACATTTTTCTCAACTTGCTCTCTCGAGAAGTGATACTTGATGTCAATATGTTTAGAGCGCTTATGATTAGTGGGGTTATTATTAGCAATGCCTATTTAGTCGTTATTGCTCTCATATAAAATGATAGGTTGTTCAATTTTCATTTGATACTTTGTGCTAGAGACTTTAGCTATAATGCTTCTTTGACAGCCTCATACAAAGCCATGTATTCGGCTTGTGTAGATGAAACTGCTACTGTAGTTTGTCTTTTTGTGCACCAAGTTATTGTGCAACTGTTATATAACTGAAACAAGTAGCCAGTTGTTCTTTTCCTGTCACTAATATCCTGACTACACAATCAGAGTCTACGTAGCCACTCAGGATGTTTTCATACTCACTTCTTTTGCAAGTTAATTTCAAAGACATGGTACCTTTAAGATATCTTAATACCATTTTAAGACATTGCCACAACTATTGATTATTATTATTTGTATAGCGGCTTAAGATGTGAACGGAAGTACTAAAATCTGGGCGTGTGCAAAGCATCATATATATTAAACATCCTATGAGGTTTCGACAGGGAGCATCACATTTGGTTTCTGAATTTAGAGCCTCATAATTTAATTTGGCTTTAGTGAGAGTACGGATAGAATTACACTCACTCATATTATAATTTAAAATTCATTGCATATAGGCACTTTGATCTAATGTAATTGTATCTAAATATCTTATTACTTTTATACCAAAAGAATTTTACCTCTTTTAGGTCAGTCATTTCAAATTGAGTCATCAAATATTCTTTAAAACTGAACATTGTTTGAATATTTTCACATGCTATAAAGAGATTATCAACATATAAAACTACCTATATATTTTTATTTGCATCCTTTTTGTCATCCAGCATCTTGCAGCCTGTTCAACCCATACAAGGCTTTATTTAACTTACATACTGTATTATTTTCAGTTACGATACCTTGAGGAACTTGCATATATACTTCCTCTTTTAACTAAGATGCCATTTAAAAATGCAGTCTTAATACCCATGTGATAAATAAGTAAATTATTTTGATTCGTAAAACATATGATAAAACGGAAACTAGCTATTCGAGTTACTGCCGCGAAAGTTTCATTGTAATCAGTAAGACTAAAACCTCTAGCAACTAGACGTGCCTTATATCTCACGGGTTTCCCGAAACCATCATTTTATATCGTAAAAATCCATTTATAATCGCCAATATTTTTATTTTCTGGTCTCGGGACTAGAGTACACGTGTTATTACTTTTGAGAGAGTTTAGTTCATCATTTACCCCTTTTTCCACTGAGCTCTATCTAGACACTTTATCTCATCAAAAGACCTTTGAAGTACCTTTGAAGAAACCGACTGAGCACTATACAAGTACTCTTCGTTCACAGCTTTATACGATACGGATGGTCGACCTTTTATCCTTTCACTCCTCTAGGTTAAATGATTGATCAATTTAAGAAACTTGATCATTAACAGATAATGGATCTGAAATTCTATCAGAAGTCAGTGGCATTTTATTACCTCATTTACGAATTTTAGAAACACTGCCTTGTTCATCAATATCCGATATTATTGATTTACGTATGCTAGAACATTGAGACTTTAAAGGTACTGATTTCAGCCTTATCAGTTTCACCATGAGAGCATTCACCACTACTCCCATCAGGCTTTAACGATGGCCTGGTGTCAACAAAATTAGTCTCATCAATAATAACGTCCCTGACAGTTTCAAATCTTTCACAATCTGTGTTCCATACTTTATAGCCATTTGGGTGATAACCTACCAAAATACCCTTCCATGACGTTTCGTCAAATTTACCTTGACTTCTTTTGCTATGTACATACACAGTTGAACCAAACACCCAAAGTGTTTTTATATTAGGTTTTTATTTCATATAGTGTTTTAGTTAGTTCTAAATCCCTTGTTGGAGTAATGCAGTTGGAGTAATGCAGTCAAATGTACTGCAGTAAATACTGTCTGGCCCCAAAAATATTTTTCCAACTTTCTACTGCTTAACATTGAACGAGCTTTTTCAGTAATAGTTCTAACCATACGTTCCGGAGCTTTTTCAGTAATAGTTCTAACCATACGTTCCACTACACTATTTAACTGTGGAGTTCGCGGTACTGTTAAGTGATATGTGATACCTTTTTGTTTACAGTAATCTTTTATATCACTAGACAAATATTCACCACCATTATCACTGTATAATTAGTATACTAATTTCGAATTGAACTTTGCCTCACCTTTCGCGACAAAGTCTTTAAACGCCGATAATACATCTGATTTATAATGTAATAAATGTCTCTGTCGCAGCGTATGGATGTGGTCTATAGTACTATAGCCTTTTATTAATTATAGTACTTTCCTTGTTCTATACCTACTTCGATATTGTTTAGTTGTATTTGTATATCCAACCATAGTTTAACTAGTACCACTGATGGTACTAATAATACACCAATATCCATGTAGGGATACGATACCAATATTAATGATGGTACAGTTAGCTCCCATTCAAGCTTTACATTTACACTGCAGTGTCAAATTTATCTTATAAGATCTCATTACAGACACCGGGGCAGGTGATAGTAAATAAATGTTTGTTAACAAGATAAATTATTAAATAATAAATTAATAAAAATATACACCACACAATACTGTGTAAATCGATCAACAAATAACACAAAATAATTTGCGTTGTCAATTGTTGAAGGAGTGACAGGGCCTGCTACATCAGAGTGTACAATAATACATACTTTTGTCCTTTTGTTTATTAAAAGGTAGTCGTCGCTGTTTTCCCTAAATACAAGCTTTACATAAAGTAGGCGAAACATTTTCAATTTCTTTTATATCACCAATCATTTTGACCTTTTAATTTACTTTTACTTATATGGCCTAAACGTTGATTCCATATCACATATTCATTACTTTGACATGTTTGGGAAACTGATACGTTCATCTTTATAGGTAAATTAAAATCTACAATAATGAAATTTTGGTGAGATTTACCTTTCATGCTGACTTTACCATCTTTAATGACGTGAACTCCATCTTGGGCAAAGATTACCGTCAGCCCCGCTTGCTGCATCCTGGCCACAGACAGCAGGTTGTACGGCACCTCTCGGCAGTACAGCACGTTCTCGAGTACTCCGGAAACGCCCATGTTGCTGGTGATCTTAATAGATCCACGCTTCGTAGCTGAAATAAATTCACCCTTTTTAGCCACCGTAATTTATATTAGCTCATTCAAATTTTGCCAACAAATGAAGATATCATCCCTGTTGATAATATGGTCCGATGCGCCAGAGTCCAGTATAAATGATAATTTATTACGATCATTTTCTTGTTGGTACTGTCCAGTCATGAAATATTCATGAGAATATTCAGAAAAATCATCTGATGTTGATGTGGATGGTTTATTCGTTTCAACAGCTTAAATAGTTCTCGTTTATTCAAAGGCAAATTTTTGGTTATTTCTTTTATAATAATAACAGTCTTTCTTCACGTGTCCATTTCGCCCACAATGATGACATTTTACAAATTGGTGTCTGTTCTGTATTTTTTATTATTTTGGCGAGTAGACGAAGGCATCCTTTTAACTTTCTTTTATTGGGCCGGTTAATGTTTACACTTAGAATTTTGGAGCTTATGTCAGAATTTTCACTTTTAAGTTTAATTTCGTGATCTAATAATCTGATTTTAACGAGAGTAGTCCGGTTGTTTTTCTCCCATGCATTACTTCGGGCTTGTGGAATCGGTTCGTCTTTGTCTCTTAAAATTTCCATCTCACTCAATAGAGAACATATTCTAAATTTCCATATTATGCTGTATTTTTCACCATCGAATTCTTTTATATTTCTCATTTTTTAGTTTTGAAGAATCCATTGCTTAGAATTTTTTTTTTCAAATCATTGGCAATCTAACATTGTCTAACATGAACATGAACACGTCACACGAAAATTTTGAATTTTGAAAAATTTCACGAAATCACAATATGAAAAACACGACCCTGGGCCCATAACCTATTGAATAGTAGCGACTTATATTGAAATAAAAAGATATATTTAACCGAATTATCTGTTTATTATTTAGAACACACTCGGAAGCAATATCAATAGAAAGATATAAAACCTCTATAAAACAAGACGAATGACAAATCAAATCTGTCAGCGGAGCATAGTCATTAAACATAGACAGTAATTCCTTTTTACTGGTTCCATCATTATAACTATGAAGATTATTTTGTATTAAAACCTTTCTATAATTCAACAGTTGTCTGTACCTATTCTTATATTATTTTTAACTTTTCAGTGTTTTTGAAGTCAGTTTTTATTTTTTGGAATTGTGAAATTTGTACGAACTTTTCCTTCAGCAAGTAAATCTAGTAAAAAAGTCTCTGATCTAGTAAACTGCGGACTGACAGATTGTCAGACAGGCAGACACAGCGTAACTATAATGGTTCCTTGTTGACTACGAAATCCTAACAATTAAGACATGTTTGTATCAACGTCAAACATATACGAGTACACATACAATACAAATATTATTATGAAAATCATATATTCCATTCCATTCAACACTACTACAAAGCTTAGGTACCATCAGATGGAATAGAGAATCATTTGCCAGACACATTATAAAAAAGATACCTTATTCTAAGTTATTCGAACTCATAAGAGACTTTATTTTATAGAAATTAAGTGAAAACGTGTAGTTGTAAAGTATATAACGTAACACAGGAACTTTTATACACTTTTACAAAATGTTGTCTATCCTACATAAAAATTCGACCTTCAACCGAGAATGACATATATTTTCTATGTATAGCGTTGTTTACCCATTTTTAACATAACAAAATAAAAGACATTTATCAAATCCGCTGAAAAGAGCTTGACACTAAACTTACCCAGAAAAAGCATTAGAAAAATACACGCTTTACTTGAAATACAAATAACAAAATACTTTGCTGCATGTACTTAAAATACGAAATACAAAATACTCATCAGACCAATGCTGCATCTATACAATCTATACATCTTTATCTATACAAATAAATAAAATTGAAGTGTCTGTTTGTAATGTCAAAATAACAAGTTTTTACTAAATGGGTATGAATGTATATCGGGTACCAATAACAAAACTTCTTCGAGAATCACGCTATCGAGTGGTGAAAACCGCTTGAAAATCGGTGCAGTAGTTTTTGAGTTTATCGCGAACAGACAGACAGACAGACACAGCGGGGGACTTTGCTTTATACGTAATATAATATGTAAGGATTTTAGCTACTTTGGCTTGTGGAAATCGGCAGAAAAAAATTATTCCCATGATCCTAATTTATTTCTCTTTCAAAATACAAAAAAAGAACCGCGCTCTAGAATCTCCAGATAATTTTTTTTAACTTTGTAATTCTCGCATTTCCTTATGTCACGCCCAGATTGCTAGATTATTGAATAATCTGACAATCTGAGCGTGACATACATACTCGTACATCTTTTCTGCATTATCTCACCTTGCCTTAATCTGACGTGCTTGAGTTTTCCAAGTGATCAATTTTCTTACCATTCTGATCGGATGCCGTAGACTCATGACCTTATATGAAGGTTCATATATGGCGGGGGGTACTGAACAGTATGTAAGATTTCCCTTTTTTGTTTTTCTGCCGCGCTTAAGTAACTCCCAAAATCCCTGCTTTGGCACCCGCATAGGAAGGGCTTTAGATTAGCAACCCACGATTTGGGGGTAAGGGGTGGAGGGGGGGGGGAAAGCTCCCCCCCCCGTACCACTCCCCCCTCTCGGCAATGCGTAGTTTTCGAGATATTAATTTTTTCCCAAACCTAACCTCAAAATGTATGGGAAAAGGTTGGATTGTGTATTTACTCATGTTTGTGCCACACCTAGAACCTATTTAAGAATTAGAAGCTGTAAAAATTGGAAGATCAAAGAATTAATAATATGATTTCAATTGTATAGGTTCCCATAGAATAATATGTTCTGAACCTAACCTAACCTACAGTAGGCAATTTCGTCAACTATTTTCTTTTTTAATGGCCCCCTGGTGGGGGATTGCGCCCCCCCGTCCCCCTGCTCTTTTGTTCTTCTCTAAAAAGATGATTTAAAACTTCGCAGCCATGACTGACGTGTTCTGACTTTGACACTTGACAGCTTGAAATCAAAATGGTCGCCATTTCATTGCGTTTTGTTCGTGACAAAGTGATAAAAATATGGTAATTAATTCCTTTAAATACTAATTATTTTACAAATGACAGGTTTTAGTAATATTATTTTTAATATATTTGTCATTTTAATTAGTTATAATGCTTAAGAGGATTGTGAAGCTGTAAATTTTCATACAAAAAGCGATAACGCTTTTCTCCCTCTAAACATAGTCTAATTTTCATAATTTTTGGAAATCTTGTAGATATAATGAAAAACTAGGTTTGTACGTTTTGATTTTGAAGAAATATTGCTCAGAATATAAGTTATTAGCATCTAAATATCTATATTTTCGACTTAAAAACTACCTTGAGGATTTTTGTCTTTTTTTGACTAAATTATACTGAATTACAAAAAAAGCAAAACGTACAAACATAGATTAAGGTATACTGAATCTAATGACACCAAAAGCGTCTAATTTCATAAAGGTTTAGGGGGTAAAACAGTTATCGCCCGAAACAATATTTCAAACAGGAATTGTAGGCAATTTAGACCATTTCTTGCAACTCTCTCTATCGCACGATACGGGTCGGGGGCAGGGGTACAATGTAGTGATAGTGATGTGACATAATGATATCGTAGTTATTGTCGCCTAGGGAGGAGAAAGTAATATCGATATATCGATCAATAGTGAAAGTTATTACTCAAGTCGGAACTATTAATCTTCACAAATACCTTATACATGAAATAGCAAATATCTTTTTGAATACGTTTATTGATTTTAGTGTTTTATTTTAAAGATTTTATTTCAATACAAATTTCCTTATTTAAGGGTTAGCAGCCTGTAGCCTGTTAACTTTACTGTAAATTCCCAAAACCAAAAAAGGAAATAAATGTAAGTAGTTGTTTGTTATAATAAATATGTGCCATAAAGAAACCAACTCAAAATAAATTCGTATTTTGTTTCTTGTGATAGGTATTTGTTATGCAATGTATGAAGTTGGAGCAGCTAAAAACGTGTAATAGACTATGCAAGTAGCGTTATTTTTAATATTATTTTATTTGAATTTTATTCCTCTAAAGTTGGGCTCTAAGGTTTTACTCGCGTTATGGAATCTACGATTGTAAAAAAATACAAACGACAAAGTACCTAAATAATATACGAGTATGTAGGGTAGGCAGGGTAGGCATATATGGGAAGAAGGCACCCTTCGTACGGTTTTGAAGTTTTTTTTTTCATTTTAACTATAAAATTTAAAGCAGCTGATTACATATACTAATAGGTATTTTTAACCGACTTCAAAAAAGGAGTTTCTCAATTCGATGCGTATGTTTTTTTTTGTGTATGTTACGCGATTACGCCGCCAATTGCGGACCGATTTTCAAAATTCTTTTTGTATTCTCAAGATTATACTCCAATGGTGGTCCCACGGTTACCACAGTATACTCGACCTCTGTGCTAACCGTGCCAACCGTTTTGTGTGTATGTTACGCGATTACTCCGCCAATTGTGGACCGATTTTCAAAATTCTTTTTGTATTCGGTAGAGTATACTCCTAGGGTGGTCCCTAGGTCACCAAAGTCATGTTCTGATGATGGGATCCTATGAAAATCGAGGGATACCCTAACTTAATTAGGGTTTCTTTCACTAAAAAGTTAAACAAAAAAAATATTTTACAAAAAATAAAACTGACTTCAAAAACACTGAAAAGTTAAAAATAGTGTAAGAATAGGTACAGATAACATTACATTTCTATATTGAAGTCGGTGCCAAACGATGATCTCCTAGAAAGTCTTAAAATTTGGCACCGTCTTCAATAATGATGTGTGATGTTGTCTGTACCTATTCTTATATTATTTCTAACTTTTCAGTGTTTTTGTAGTCCGGACGAACCCGACGAATCGAACCCCGCCGGACGGACCTCCCGATCAACATCCGGTGGCCTCAACCACTAGACCACGGAGGTGGTAAAAATTAGAATTCTAAGACTATTAGTATAATTACCCAAGATTAGTATTAAGTTATTAGTATAAAAATGAGAGGTATTTTTTATTTGATGCATAATTATTACTTTATATTTTTTAAATCCCTGCTCCTATTTAGTTTGTATGAAAAAGTATTAATTTATCTATCTAAAATAATAGATTTTTTGGTTATTTATTTTTAAGTTAACAAGAGGTCTGTTCTGTTCTTGTTTAAACAATTGTAAATGTCATTTTATGTTAAGTGTTTATTTTTTTCATAAAAGGATCCATTATTGATTCACATCTCAAATGAAAATCATTTTAATTCAGTATAACACTCATCTTACAAAAAGTCATTTTCTTTAGACAGGTAAATGTACGATAGATAAGTACTTTCATAACAAATAACAGCTCAGTCCTATAAAGTAGGACTTGGTAGGGATACCAAGTAAGTGCCTACACTATAAATTTCAAAGGAATACTAAAATAATTTACGAAACTTATTTACTAAAATATTATAAAGAAAGAAAATTTTTTTTTGTTTGTAATGAATAAACTCAAAAACTAGCTCACTGGGAAGTCTCGGCGTAATTATTGTTAAAATGATTTTTAGAAATAAAGCTTTTTTATTTATAATATTTTTTATTTTTAAAAAATACTAGACTGATTTAAAAAAAAAATTTGACTAATAGAATGCTACATTATCACTGAGTAATATAAGGTTATAAAATAATTTTTCATATGGGAAAACAAAATTCCCTCACGAAAAACGAAAATAACGAAGGCAAAGTTACGAGCGGAAAGGCAGTCAGGAATACCTAAGCAACACAAAACATTACAAACGGTAAAATAATGATCTGGAGTTCTCGCGCCGAGGAGTCGTGCGCTGCTGTCGTTGTGTGCGTGAGAATTTGCGCGTGTTGTATTTGTGGTGTAAACGCCAGACGGGAGGCCGAGCGGTGTGAAACAGATAGCATTTTAGAAAATACCTACTCGCGCCGCGCACGATTACTTCACAATCCTCTTAAAACAAATTAATTAAGTATCAATGCTCAATTGCTCAATGTAACGAAACGCATCTTACTAAAAAATGGCAAAATCTAAAAGGCCTTTGCCATCAAATACAAGATAGAAGAAACATAATCGATATTTTTCATACAAAATTACAAACTATAATTAATTATTACAAATAAACTATACGTTTCCGAAACGTAAAACTTCACAAATGTACTTAAAAAAATATAGTCTTTCCGATGATAAGTATCTGAATCAGCAAATCGTGGGTTGTTAATATAAAGGTGAGCATACCATTCTTTAGACGCATAAAACCACTTACGCAAAATACCAACATTACGCTAAAACGCTAAGTTCGAAAAAAACCACTTACGCAAAATACCAACAAAATACTAAAATACCAATACCAACCGCCTAACTATACGCCTAATAAGTAATTGTTATAAAACCGAGATTAGTTATCACTGATTGCTTAATTAAATATAAAACAATTTCTTTTGGATTTTTAGAACTAACGCGTGTCTGAATAGGTGGAACTATTTTACAACAAGTAAACAAGTGAACGTCGGAAAACATGTAAACTTCCCATGTTTACTTGTTTTTACGACGTTCAATTGTTTTTTAGATGTTCATTTGTTTTTTCAACCTTCACTTGTTATTTCGATGTTCACTTGTTTTTCCGATATTCATTTGTTTTTTCAATGTACATTTGTTTTTAGACCTTTATTTGTTATTACAATGTTCAGTTGTAATGTTCACTCATTTATTCGACGTTACACAAAAATGTCTTTAACATTGTTAACTGTAATAACTGTACTGTTAACTTCCTATCAACACCTGGTGGTCTCAACTCTCAACCCTCAACAACGGATGCGGTTTATACTCGCAAAAAACACCACCTTCACGTGAAACGGCTACCTTTACGAGTTGGTGTTTTGCGTTTGTGGATTTTTACGTAGTTGGTATTTGACGTACCTAATTATTTCAACTTAGCCGCAAAAAATCACAAAACCAAGAGTTGGTGTTTCGCGTATATGGTTATATGCGTCTTAAAGCATACCATCACCACGCAGTCCCTTGATTTATTAATAGGTGCAACTTTAGTACGGGCTACGCCATGAACTTAGGTACGAATATGTTATAGCCAGTGTATTAATTGTAGCCAGTATATAATGATAAATTACTAACTGTACCCGGCATGTGTTGCAATGTCACGTAAATGCAATTTTTTTGCCAGGAACCCTCACGGGGGCCTGTTATAGGTTTTGTTGGCGGTCAAAATAATACCACTGTATTTATATCTAATAAAGTGTATTCAATTTAGTGACACAACTGTAATTAAAATCACTCTAACAAATCTATCAAAGTCCACCATTCTGTGAGAAGAGGGGAAGAAAGCGGCAAACCTCATAAGTAAGTCCATAGATAAAACATTTTTTTTTTGTTGTCTATACTCAACACCAATCATGGACAATTAAACATTGCAAACTCAACACACCCCCTTAATGGTTAATTATTTTGATAAACTATAATACAATCTCTACACACAGAATTACAAACATTAGAAACTAGACATCTCCAATAACTTTTACACTCTTGACACTTGACATGAGCTTAAGCTACACATAGTTGCGACACACAGGCACCCCCTTAATTAAATTTACAATTTAAGACAATCCTATATTAGTTCTAAATTTCTCCAGTTTGATTCTACCTAATGGCTTTGTCAGCAGATCAGCAATTTGCTCATTTGTAGTTATATAATTCACAACAATGTCATTACTAGCTACTTTATCACGAACAAAATGTATTTTAATGTCAACATGCTTCAACCTATGATGGAACTGAGGATTTTTAACTAACATTATTCATCATCACAGCTCATATACGTCCCCACCGAGGGGCTCGAGCCTACCCTATATGTTACGGTGATTAGGCCTTAGTCAACCACGCTGGCCCAGTGCGGATTGGTCGACTTCACATACACCTTTGAATTTCTTCGCAGATGTATGCAGGTTGCCTCACGATGTTTTTCTTCACCGTAGGAGCGTCAGACAAATGTACATATGAAATTCGAAACGAAAAACACAGTAGTACATGGCGGTCTCGAACCCGGACCTCCCGATTGGAAGGCAAGTGCCGAGTCCACAGCGCCACCGACGCTGACAATATTATAGATTCGATCCAGCTTTATATATTATAGACTAGATGTCGCGTGTGTGCCGCGGGGTGCGCGCACCCCGCGGTGGTGGACCCCCCACTTTAGCTTTTGTAATCAAAAGGTTATCGGTTGCGAGTAGGTGCAAAAATGATTTTTTTTTGTCGAAGTTATAAAATTTGCCTAAAAAAGGTGTTCGAATATTCAAAAAACTGGAAAGGATACGTTTTTCTCTGAATGCTCTTTCATTTGATACCCATATTACGTGGGTGGCAAAAGAAAATCGATCGGCCAATTCGGAGCGGCGGCCATATTGAATTTGGAGTAATGTCATTGACTGTGTCGTTTTTTACACTCAAAGTCCATTTTTTATATCTATATTGCGTGGGTGGCAAAAGAAAATCGATCTGTCATTTCGGAGCGGTGGCAACACTGAATCATCATGTGGACGCGTGTGTGCCGCGAGGTGCACGCACCTCGCGGTGGTGTGGTCCTCACATCGCTTTTGTAATAAAAAAAAGTTTTCAGTTGTGATTTGGTGCAAAAATGTATCTTTTTTGAGGTTGATTTAAAATTTGCCAAAGAAAGGTGTTCGATTAACCAAAACGCTGGAAAGGTTATGTTCTACTCTATAAACATTTTTATTTGGAAGCCATGTCCATGTCGCGTGTGTGCCGCGGGGAGCAAGCACCCCGCGGTGGAGTGGTCCACTTAATGTTTCTAAGCGAAAGGTTTTCAGTTGCGAGTCGGTGCAAAAAAATTTTCGTTTTTTGAAGTTACATAAAATTTGCCTAAAAATGTGTTCGATTATTCAAAAAATTGGTAAGGTTACGTTCTACTTTAAAAATTCTTTCATTTGATACCCATATTACATAGGTGGCAAAAGAAAAGCGATCCGCCAATTTGGAGCGGCGGCCATATTGAATTTGGAGCAACGTCACTTACTGAATCGTATTTTACACTTAAAATCCTTACATTTGATACCCATATTACATAGGTGGAGAAGGAAAAGCGATTTGACATTTCAGAGCGGCGGCCATATTGAGTTTGAAACAATGTCACTCATTGTATCGTGTTCTACTAATAAAATCCTTACATTTGATACCCATATTACATAGGTGGAGAAGGAAAATCGGTCTGTCATTTCGGAGCGGCGGCCATATTAAATTTGGAGAAACGTTACTTACTGAATCGTATTCTACACTTAAAATCCTTACATTTGATACCCATATTGCATAGGTGGTAAAAGGAAAGCGGTCGGTCATTTTGAAGCGGCGGCCATATTGAGTTTGAAGCAATGTCACTCACTGTATCGTGTTCTACTATTAAAGCCCTATCATTTGATACCCATATTGCATAGGTGGCAAAAGAAAATCGATTTGACATTTCGGAGCGGCGGCCATATTGAATTTGGAACAGCGTCACTTACTGAATCGTATTCTACAATTAAAATCCATACATTTGATACCCATATTACATAGGTGGCGAAAGAAAAGCGATTTGACATTTCGGAGCGGCGGCCATATTGAGTTTGAAGCAATATCACTCACTGTATCGTGTTCTACTAATAAAACCCTTACATTTGATACCCATATTGCATAGGTGGCAAAAGAAAATCGATTTGACATTTTGGAGCGGCGGCCATATTCACTTTGGTGTAACGTCACTTACTGTACCGTGTTCTACACTTAAAATCCTTACATTTGTTACCCATATTACATAAGTGGAGAAGGAAAAGCGATTTGACATTTCGGAGCGGCGGCCATATTGAGTTTGAAGCAATGTCACTCACTGTATCTTGTTCTACTAATAAAACCCTTACATTTGATACCCATATTACATAGGTGGCGAAAGAAAAGCGATTTGACGTTTCGGAGCGGCGGCCATATTGAGTTTGAAGCAATGTCACTCACTGTATCGTGTTCTACTAATAAAACCCTTACATTTGATACCCATATTACATAGGTGGAGAAGGAAAAGCGATTTGACATTTCGGAGCGGCGGCCATATTGAGTTTGAAGCAATATCACTCACTGTATCGTGTTCTACTAATAAAACACTTACATTTGATACCCATATTGCATAGGTGGCAAAAGAAAATCCATTTGACATTTTGGAGCGGCGGCCATATTGAATTTGGAGCAACGTTACTTACTTTATCGTATTCTACACTTAAAATCCTTACATTTGATACCCATATTGCAAAGGTGGTGAATGGAAAGCGGTCGGCCATTTTGAAGCGGCGGCCATATTGAGTTTGAAACAACGTCACTCACTGTATCGTGTTCTACTATTAAAGCCCTTTCATTTGATACCCATATTGCATAGGTGGCGAAAGAAAATCGATTTGACATGTCGGAGCGGCGGCCATATTGAATTTGAAGCAACGTCACTAACTGTATCGTATTCTACACTTAAAATCCTTAAATTTGATACCCATATTACCGTGTCGCTACCGAAAACCGCACCGAAGTAGCAAAAAGCGCAAATTTTAAAACAATGGCCGCCAGCGCCTCCGCCATCTTGAAAATTTTAAATGTCAAATTTTTCATGTAAAGCCGACTATATGTGCTAAAAAGTGATATTACCAGCTGGCCGCTAACCCTCACCTAACTCCGCCAATAAATCGTCAATTTTGTGTTGTCGCTAATGATAAAAACCACCCCAGCTGCCAGTGTTGCCATATCACCGGCCCCATATGGTGGTAGAAATGATCAGCGACGTCTGTTCCACCCCGCTATAAGATAAAAACTCGAAAAAATCTAAATTTACGTTTTCCCCCAAAACGGCGAAATTACCCCAAAATCGGGGAAAATTACCCCACAATTAGATCTCCCTCGGCGAGCACTACGAAAGGCCACCTGGTGTTAGCACTCAAAAAACGCCGGCAATCGCGTCAAAATCGCGAATTAATGCCTTCGAAATTGCAACCCTTAATAAAATGGCCGCCAGCGGAGCCGCCATGTTGAAATGTCAAAGTTTCGGATTTTTCCCGGTAACTACATCATATACGGAGCAGGATGACGTTTACCCCACATGTCCAGCACATCTGGAACGGGGAGATCAATTCGGGTCAATTCGGGTCTACGAAAAAATTCAAACCTCCTTGGCGGCCAGTGTTGCCAGTTGCGGAAAATAAAAATACCAGAAAGTCATAGAGACCCCGACGCTCTATAGGCGCATGGGGTTGAAAATTGCGAAAAGTCGTTATTTCGATTTTCGACTATTCGGGCCTCCACAGGAAAAACTACCAAAAACGGTAGAAAATTTTTCACACCTGGCAACACTTCGCGCCGAGTTCTAACCCCGCCTAGAACATTTCACCCCACTCCGAGGCGGCCATCTTGGCGAAAATGCGGTTCAAAAAAGTCAAAAATTTGAGCGTTCCAAGATGGCCGCCGGCGTCGACGCCATTTTGGTTTTCGCTAATCGGCCCCCATAATCGGGAACTCGAGGACGAGTTTAAGGGAATTCATCCAAAAAATCAGCCGAAATCCCGGAAATCACGCGCGTGTTCGGTCGCAAACACGGGGCGAAACGGGTTTTTCGATCCAAGATGGCGGCGCGGCCATTTTGTTTTTTGGCATTTTGACAGAAACACCCAATCTCCGGGGGCGAAACGATCACGCGTCCCAAAAACCAGCGCGATCGGAGCCGTTTTGGAAATTTTGACATTTCGCGCCGGCGGCCATCTTGGATTTTTCAAATTTCGAATATCGCTTTCTACTCGACCGAATCGATCGTGCATCTCTTTCTAACATCCCAAAACCCAAAAGTAACTGCAAATGTCCCAAAAATACCCCTGATCAGTGAGTGAGTGAGTCAGTCAGTGGTAATCCAGCTTTATATATTATAGACTAGATGTCGCGTGTGTGCCGCGGGGTGCGCGCACCCCGCGGTGGTGGACCCCCCACTTTAGCTTTTGTAATCAAAAGGTAATCGGTTGCGAGTCGGTGCAAAAATGTGTCTTTTTTTGCTGAAGTTTAAAAATTTGCCTAAAAAAGGTGTTCGAATATTCAAAAAACTGGAAAGGATACGATCTACTCTGAATGCTCTTTCATTTGATACCCATATAACGTGGGTGGCAAAAGAAAAGGGATCACCCAATTAGGGGCGGCGGCCGTATTGAATTTGAAGCAATGTCAGTGACTGTATCGTATTTTACACTCAAAGTCCATTAATTTGATACCCATATTCGGTGGGTGGCAAAAAAAAGCGATCTGTCATTTCCATGCGCCGGCAACATTGAATTGTCATGTGGACGCGCGTATGCCGCGAGGTGCACGCACCTCGCGGTGGTGTAGTGCTCACATCGCTTTTGTAATAAAAAAAAAGTTTTCAGTTGCGATTTGGTGCAAAAATGTATCTTTTTTGAGGTCAATTTAAAATTTGCCTAAAAAAGGTGTTCGATTGATCAAAAAGCTGGAAAGGTTATGTTGTACTTTATACGCTCTTTTATTTCGAAGCGATGTCGATGTCGCGGTGTGTGCCGCGGGGAGCAAGCACCCCGCGGTGGAATGGTCCACTTAATGTTTTTCTAAGCAAAAGGTTTTCAGTTGCGAGTCGGTGCAAAAAAATTTTCGTTTTTTTAAGTTACATAAAAAATGGTGTTCGATTATTAAAAAACTGAAAAGGTTACGTTCTACTCTGAAAATCCTTACATTTGATACCCATATTACATAGGTGGAGAAGGAAAAGCGATTTGACATTTCGGAGCGGCGGCCATATTGAGTTTGAAGCAATATCACTCACTGTATCGTGTTCTACTAATAAAATCCTTACATTTGATACCCATATTACATAGGTGGCAAAAGAAAAGCGATCCGCCATTTTGGAGCGGCGGCCATATTGAATTTGGAGAAAATTCACTTACTGAATCGTATTTTACACTTAAAATCCTTACATTTGATACCCATATTACATAGGTGGAGAAGGAAAAGCGATTTGACATTTCGGAGCGGCGGCCATATTGAGTTTGAAGCAATATCACTCACTGTATCGTGTTCTACTAATAAAATCCTTACATTTGATACCCATATTACACAGGTGGAGAAGGAAAATCGGTCTGTCATTTCGGAGCGGCGGCCATATTGAATTTGGAGAAACGTCACTTACTGAATCGTATTCTACACTTAAAATCCTTACATTTGATACCCATATTACATAGGTGGAGAAGGAAAAGCGATTTGACATTTTGGAGCGGCGGCCATATTGAGTTTGAAGCAATGTCACTCACTGTATCGTGTTCTACCAATAAAACCCTTACATTTGATACCCATATTACATAGGTGGAGAAGGAAAAGCGATTTGATATTTCGGAGCGGCGGCCATATTGAGTTTGAAGCAATATCACTCACTGTATCGTGTTCTACTAATAAAACACTTACATTTGATACCCATATTGCATAGGTGGCAAAAGAAAATCCATTTGACATTTTGGAGCGGCGGCCATATTGAATTTGGAGCAACGTTACTTACTTTATCGTATTCTACACTTAAAATCCTTACATTTGATACCCATATTGCAAAGGTGGTGAATGGAAAGCGGTCGGCCATTTTGAAGCGGCGGCCATATTGAGTTTGAAACAACGTCACTCACTGTATCGTGTTCTACTATTAAAGCCCTTTCATTTGATACCCATATTGCATAGGTGGCGAAAGAAAATCGATTTGACATGTCGGAGCGGCGGCCATATTGAATTTGAAGCAACGTCACTAACTGTATCGTATTCTACACTTAAAATCCTTAAATTTGATACCCATATTACCGTGCCGCTACCGAAAACCGCACCGAAATAGCAAAAAGCGCAAATTTTAAAACAATGGCCGCCAGCGCGTCCGCCATCTTGAAAATTTTAAATGTCAAATTTTTCGTGTAAAGCCGACTATATGTGCTAAAAAGTGATATTACCAGCTGGTCGCTAACCCTCACCTAACTCCGCCAATAAATCGTCAATTTTGTGTAGTCGCTAATGATAAAAACCACCCCAGCTGCCAGTGTTGCCATATCACCGGCCCCAAATGGTGGTAGAAATGATCAGCGACGTCTGTTCCACCCCGCTATAAGATAAAAACTCGAAAAAATCTAAATTTACGTTTTCCCCCAAAACGGGGAAATTACCCCAAAATCGGGGAAAATTACCCTACTATTAGATTTCCCTCGTCGAGCACTACGACAGACCACCCGGTGTTGTCAGTCGAAAAACGCCGGCAACCGCGTCAAAATCGCGAATTAATGCCTTCGAAATTGCAACCCTTAACATAATGGCCGCCAGCGGAGCCGCCATCTTGAAATGTCAAAGTTTCGGATTTTTCCCGGTAACTACATCATATACGGAGCAGGATGACGTTTACCCCACATGTCCAGCACATCTGCAACGGGGAGATCAATTCGGGTCAATTCGGGTCTACGAAAAAATTTAAACCTCCTTGGCGGCCAGTGTTGCCAGTTGCGGAAAATAAAAATAGCAGAAAGTCATAGAGGCCCCGACGCTCTATAGGCGCATGGGGTTGAAAATCGCGAAAAGTCGTTATTTCGATTTTCGAATATTCGGGCCTCCAGAGGAAAAACTACCAAAAACGGTAGAAAATTTTTCACACCTGGCAACACTTCGCGCCGAGTTCTAACCCCGCCTAGAACATTTCACCCCACTCGGAGGCCGCCATCTTGGCGAAAATGCGGTTCAAAAAAGTCAAAAATTTGAGCGTTCCAAGATGGCCGCCGGCGTCGACGCCATTTTGGTTTTCGCTAATCGGCCCCCATAATCGGGAACTCGAGGACGAGTTTAAGGGAATTCATCCAAAAAATCAGCCGAAATCCCGGAAATCACGCGCGTGTTCGGTCGCAAACACGGGGCGAAACGGGTTTTTCGATCCAAGATGGCGGCGCGGCCATTTTGTTTTTTCGCATTTTGACAGTTGCACCTCATCCCCGGGAGCGACACGATCAAGAACCATCCAAAAAACCAGCACGCTCGGAGCCATTTTGGAAAAGTTGACATTTCGCGGTGGCGGCCATCTTGGATTTTTCAAATTTCGAATATCGAATCCTGTGTCTTTTAATCAGTAGTCCATCTCACTCTAACATCCCAACACCCAAAAGTAATCGCAAATGTCCCAAAAATACCCCTGATCAGTCAGTCAGTGAGTGAGTGGTAATCCAGCTTTATATAATATAGACTAGATGTCGCGTGTGTGCCGCGGGGTGCGAGCACCCCGCGGTGGTGGACCCCCCACTTTAGCTTTTGTAATCAAAAGGTAATCGGTTGCGAGTCGGTGCAAAAATGGGTCTTTTTTTGCTGAAGTTTAAAAATTTGCCTAAAAAAGGTGTTCGATTATTAAAAAAACTGGAAAGGATACGATCTACTCGGAATGCGCTTTCATTTGATACCCATATAACGTGGGTGGCAAAAGAAAAGCGATCGGCCAATTAGGGGCGGCGGCCATATTGAATTTGAAGCAATGTCAGTGACTGTATCGTATTTTACACTCAAAGTCCATTCATTTGATACCCATATTCGGTGGGTGGCAAAAAAAGCGATCTGTCATTTCCATGCGCCGGCAACATTGAATTGTCATGTGGACGCGCGTATGCCGCGAGGTGCACGCACCTCGCGGTGGTGTGGTCCTCACATCGCTTTTGTAATAAAAAAAAGTTTTCAGTTGCGATTTGGTGCAAAAATGTATCTTTTTTGAGGTCAATTTAAAATTTGCCTAAAAAAGGTGTTCGATTGATCAAAAAGCTGGAAAGGTTATGTTGTACTTTATACGCTCTTTTATTTCGAAGCGATGTCGATGTCGCGTGTGTGCCGCGGGGAGCAAGCACCCCGCGGTGGAATGGTCCACTTAATGTTTTTCTAAGCAAAAGGTTTTCAGTTGCGAGTCGGTGCAAAAAAATTTTCGTTTTTTTAAGTTACATAAAAAATGGTGTTCGATTATTAAAAAAACTGAAAAGGTTACGTTCTACTCTGAAAATCCTTACATTTGATACCCATATTACATAGGTGGAGAAGGAAAAGCGATTTGACATTTCGGAGCGGCGGCCATATTGAGTTTGAAGCAATATCACTCATTGTATCGTGTTCTACTAATAAAATCCTTACATTTGATACCCATATTACATAGGTGGCAAAAGAAAAGCGATCCGTTATTTTGGAGCGGCGGCCATATTAAATTTGGAGAAAATTCACTTACTGAATCGTATTCTACACTTAAAATCCTTACATTTGATACCCATATTACATAGGTGGAGAAGGAAAAGCGATTTGACATTTCGGAGCGGCGGCCATATTGAGTTTGAAGCAATATCACTCACTGTATCGTGTTCTACTAATAAAATCCTTACATTTGATACCCATATTACACAGGTGGAGAAGGAAAATCGGTCTGTCATTTCGGAGCGGCGGCCATATTGAATTTGGAGAAACGTCACTTACTGAATCGTATTCTACACTTAAAATCCTTACATTTGATACCCATATTACATAGGTGGAGAAGGAAAAGCGATTTGACATTTCGGAGCGGCGGCCATATTGAGTTTGAAGCAATATCACTCACTGTATCGTGTTCTACTAATAAAATCCTTACATTTGATACCCATATTGCATAGGCGGTAAAAGGAAAGCGGTCGGCCATTTTGAAGTGGCGGCCATATTGAGTATGAAACAATGTCACTCATTTTATCGTATTCTACTATTAAAGGCCTTTCATTTGATACCCATATTACATAGGTGGAGAAGGAAAATCGGTCTGTCATTTCGGAGCGGCGGCCATATTGAATTTGGAGAAACGTCACTTACTGAATCGTATTCTACACTTAAAATCCTTACATTTGATACCCATATTACATAGGTGGAGAAGGAAAAGCGATTTGACATTTCGGAGCGGCGGCCATATTGAGTTTGAAACAATGTCACTCACTGTATCGTGTTCTACTAATAAAGCCCTTTCATTTGATACCCATATTGCATAGGTGGCAAAAGAAAAGCGATCCGCAATTTCGGAGCGGCGGCCATTTTGATTTTGGAGCAATGTCACTCACTTTATCGTGTTTTACTCCCAAATGCCTTTCATTTGATACCCATATTGCATGGGTGGCAAAAGAAATGCAATCCGCCATTTTGGAAGCGGCGGCCATATTGAATTTAGACAAAAATCATTTACTTGGTTTTGTTTCACTCTTAAAGCCCTTTCATTCGATACCCATGTCGCTATGGTTACAAAAGAAATGTGATCCGACATTTTTTTAATGGCGGCCATTTTGAATTCATAGAGGTGACGTTATTTGCATCGTGTAGTACTCGCAAAACCCTTTCATTTGATACCCATATCACCATGCCACGGCTGAAAACCGCACCGGAATAGCAAAAAGCGCAATCTTTTTAAAAAAGGCCGCCAGCGCAGCCGCCATCTTGAAAAGTTGAAATGTCAAATTTTTAAAAAATACTTAACTATATTTCCCATCGATTCGTATTACCAGCTGGCCCCTAGCCCTAACCAAACCCCGTCAAAAAATCGTCAAATTTGGGTCGTCGCTGACAACAAAAACCGCCCCAGCTGCCAGTGTTGCCATATCACCCGTCTCAAATGTGGGTAGAAATAATCAGCGACGCCTGTTCCACCCCGCCATATGAAAGAAGTTGAAAAAAGACGAAATTTACGTTTTCCCCCAAAACAGGGAAATTACCCCAAATTCGGGGTAAATTACCCCACGGTTTGATTCCCCTTAGCCAGCCCTACAAAAGGCCACCCGGTGTTGTCAGTCGAAAAACGCCGGCAACCGCGTCAAAATCGCGATTTATTTTTTTCGAAATTGCAACACTTTACAACATGGCCGCCAGCGGAGCCGCCATGTTGAAATGTCAAAGTTTCGGATTTTTCCCGGTAACTACATCGTATACGGAGCAGGATGACGTTTACCCCACGTTGCCAGCACATCTGGAACGGGGAGATCAATTCGGGTCAAATCGGGTCGACGAAAAAATTCAAACCCCCTTGGCGGCCAGTGTTGCCAGTTGCGGAAAATAAAAATACCAGAAAGTCATAGAGGCCTTGACCCTCTATAGGCTCATGGGGTTGAAAATTGCGAAAAGTCGCTATTTCGATTTTCGACTATTTGGCCCTCCAGAGGAAAAACTACCAAAAACGGTAGAAAATTTTTCGCTTCTGGCAACACTTTGCGCCGAGCTCTAACCCCGCCTAGAACATTTCTCCCCACTCCGAGGCCGCCATCTTGGCGAAAATGCGGTTCAAAAAAGTCAAAAATTTCAGCGTTCCAAGATGGCCGCCGGCGCCGCCGCCATTTTGTTTTTCGCCAATCGGCTACCATATTCGGGAACTCGAGGACGCATTTAAGGGAAATCATCCAAAAAATCAGCCGAAATCCCGAAAACCACGCGCGTGTTCGGTCGCAAACACGGGGCGAAACGGGTTTTTCGATCCAAGATGGCGGCGCGGCCATTTTGTTTTTTCACATTTCGACAGAAGCACCCGATCCCCGGGGGCGAAGCGATCACGCGTCCCAAAAACCAGCGCGATCGGAGCCGTTTTGGAAATTTTGACATTTCGCGCCGGCGGCCATCTTGGATTTTTCAAATTTCGAATATCGCTTTCTACTCGACCGAATCGATCGTGCATCTCTTTCTAACATCCCAAAACCCAAAAGTAACTGCAAATGTCCCAAAAATACCCCTGATCAGTGAGTCAGTGAGTCAGTGAGTCAGTGGTAATCCAGCTTTATATATTATAGATAGACTAGATGTCGCGTGTGTGCCGCGGGGTGCGAGCACCCCGCGGAGGTGTTGTTCCACTTTTAGCTTTTGTAATCAAAAGGTAATCGGTTGCGAGTCGGTGCAAAAATGTGTCTTTTTTTGCTGAAGTTTAAAAATTTGCCTAAAAAAGGTGTTCGAATATTCAAAAAACTGGAAAGGATACGATCTACTCGGAATGCTCTTTCATTTGATACCCATATAACGTGGGTGGCAAAAGAAAAGCGATCGGCCAAATAGGGGCGGCGGCCATATTGAATTTGAAGCAATGTCAGTGACTGTATCGTATTTTACACTCAAAGTCCATTCATTTGATACCCATATTCGGTGGGTGGCAAAAAAAAGCGATCTGTCATTTCCATGCGCTGGCAACATTGAATTGTCTTGCGGACGCGCGTATGCCGCGAGGTGCACGCACCTCGCGGTGGTGTGGTCCTCACATCGCTTTTGTAATAAAAAAAAGTTTTCAGTTGCGATTTGGTGCAAAAATGTATCTTTTTTTAAAGTCGATTTAAAATTTAACTAAAAAAGGTGTTCGATTGATCAAAAAGCTGGAAAGGTTATGTTGTACTTTATACGCTCTTTTATTTCGAAGCGATATCGATGTCGCGTGTGTGCCGCGGGGAGCAAGCACCCCGCGGTGAAGTGATCCACTTAATGTTTTTCTAAGCAAAAGGTTTTCAGTTGCGAGTCGGTGCAAAAAAATTTTCGTTTTTTTGAGTTGCATAAAAACTGGTGTTCGATTATTTAAAAAACTGAAAAGGTTACGTTCTACTCTGAAAATCCTTACATTTGATACCCATATTACATAGGTGGAGAAGGAAAAGCGATTTGACATTTTGGAACGGCGGCCATATTGAGTTTGAAGCAATATCACTCACTGTATCGTGTTCTATTAATAAAATCCTTACATTTGATACCCATATTACATAGGTGGAGAAGGAAAAGCGATTTGACATTTTGGAGCGGCGGCCATATTGAGTTTGAAGCAATATCACTCACTGTATCGTGTTCTACTAATAAAATCCTTACATTTGATACCCATATTACATAGGTGGCAAAACAAAAGCGATCCGCCATTTTGGAGCGGCGGCCATATTGAATTTGGAGCAACGTCACTTACTGAATCGTATTCTACACTTAAAATCCTTACATTTGATACCCATATTACATAGGTGGAGAAAGAAAAGCGATTTGACAATTCGGAGCGGCGGCCATATTGAGTTTGAAGCAATATCACTCACTGTATCGTGTTCTATTAATAAAATCCTTACATTTGATACCCATATTACATAGGTGGAGAAGGAAAAGCGATTTGACATTTTGGAGCGGCGGCCATATTGAGTTTGAAGCAATATCACTCACTGTATCGTGTTCTACTAATAAAATCCTCACATTTGATACCCATATTACATAGGTGGCAAAACAAAAGCGATCCGTAATTTTGGAGCGGCGGCCATATTGAATTTGGAGAAACGTCACTTACTGAATTGTATTCTACACCTAAAATCCTTACATTTGATACCCATAATACATAGGTGGAGAAGTAAAATCGGTCTGTCATTTCGGAGCGGCGGCCATATTGAATTTGGAGAAACGTCACTTACTTAATCGTATTCTACACTTAAAATCCTTACATTTGATACCCATATTACATAGGTGGAGAAGGAAAAGCGATTTGACATTTCGGAGCGGCGGCCATATTGAGTTTGAAGCAATATCACTCACTGTATCGTGTTCTACTAATAAAATCCTTACATTTGATACCCATATTGCATAGGCGGTAAAAGGAAAGCGGTCGGCCATTTTCAAGCGGCGGCCATATTGAGTTTGAAACAATGTCACTCATTTTATCGTATTGTACTATTAAAGGCCTTTCATTTGATACCCATATTACATAAGTGGCAAAAGAAAAGCGATCCGCAATTTCGGAGCGGCGGCCATTTTGATTTTGAAGCAATGTCACTCACTGTATCGTGTTCTACTAATAAAACCCTTACATTTGATACCCATATTGCATAGGTGGTGAAAGGAAAGCGGTCGGCCATTTTGAAGCGGCGGCCATATTGAGTTTGAAACAACGTCACTCACTGCATCGTGTTCTACTATTAAAGCCCTTTCATTTGATACCCATATTGCATAGGTGGCAAAAGAAAATCGATTTGACATGTCGGAGCGGCGGCCATATTGAATTTGAAGCAACGTCACTCACTGTATCGTGTTCTACTAATAAAACCCTTACATTTGATACCCATATTGCATAGGTGGTGAAAGGAAAGCGGTCGGCCATTTTGAAGCGGCGGCCATATTGAGTTTGAAACAACGTCACTCACTGCATCGTGTTCTACTATTAAAGCCCTTTCATTTGATACCCATATTGCATAGGTGGCAAAAGAAAATCGATTTGACATGTCGGAGCGGCGGCCATATTGAATTTGAAGCAACGTCACTAACTGTATCGTATTCTACACTTAAAATCCTTAAATTTGATACCCATATTACAGTGCCGCTACCGAAAACCGCACTGAAATAGCAAAAAACGCAAATTTTGAAACAATGGCCGCCTGCGCCGCCGCCATCTTGAAAAATTTAAATGTCATATTTTTCATGTCAAGCCGACTATATGTGCTATCAAGTGTCATTACGAGCTACCCGCTAGCCCTCACACAACCCCGCCAATAAATCGTCAAATTTGGTTTGTCGCTAACAATAAAAACCGTCTCACCTGCCAGTGTTGCCATAACACCAGCTCCAAATGTTGGTAGAAATGCTCAGCGACGACTGTTCCACCCCGCTATATCAAAAAAAAATGAAAAAGTCGAAATTTACGTTTTCCCCTAAAACGGAGAAATTACCCCAAAATCGGGGAAAATTACCCCACTATTAGATTTCCCTCGGCGAGCACTACGACAGACCACCCGGTGTTGTCAGTCGAAAAGCGCCGGCAACCGCGTCAAAATCGCAAATAAATGCTTTCGAAATTGCAACCCTTAACAAAATGGCCGCCAGCGGAGCCGCCATCTTGAAATGTCAAAGTTTCGGATTTTTCCCGGTAACTACATTATATACGGAGCAGAATGACGTTTACCCCAAGTTGCCAGCTCATCTGGAACGGGGAGATCAATTCGGGTCAAATCGGGTCTACGAAAAAATTCAAACCTCCTTGGCGGCCAGTGTTGCCAGTTGCGGAAAATAAAAATACCAGAAAGTCATAGAGGCCCCGACGCTCTATATGAGCATGGGATTGAAAATTGCGAAAAGTCGTTATTTCGATTTTCGACTTTTCGGGCCCCCAGAGGAAAAACTACCAAAAACGGTAGAAAATTTTTCCAACCTGGCAACACTTTGCGCCGAGCTCTAACCCCGCCCAGAACATTTGACCCCACTCCGAGGCCGCCATCTTGGCGAAAATGCGGTTCAAAAATGTCAAAAATTTGAGCGTTCCAAGATGGCCGCCGGCGCCGCCGCCATTTTGTTTTTCGCCAAGCGGCGGCCATATTCGGAAACTCGAGGATGCTTTCGGTCGGATCCATCAAAAAAATCAGCCGAAATCCCAAAAATCACGCGCGTGTTCGGTCGCAAACACGGGGCGAAACGGGTTTTTCGATCCAAGATGGCGGCGCGGCCATTTTGTTTTTTCACATTTCGACAGAAGCACCCGATCCCCGGGGGCGAAACGATCACGCGTCCCAAAAACCAGCGCGATCGGAGTCGTTTTGGGAATTTTGACATTTCGCGGCGGCGGCCATCTTGGATTTTTCAAATTTCGAATATCGCTTTCTACTCGACTGAAACGATCGTGCATCTCGCTCTAACATCCCAAAACCCAAAAGTAACTGCAAATGTCCCAAAAATACCCCTGATCAGTGAGTCAGTGAGTCAGTGGTAATCCAGCTTTATATAGTATAGATAGATAGATAGATAGATAGATAGACTAGATGTCGCGTGTGTGCCGCGGGGTGCGCGCACCCCGCGGTGGTGGACCCCCCACTTTAGCTTTTGTAATCAAAAGGTTATCGGTTGCGAGTAGGTGCAAAAATGTATTTTTTTTTGTCGAAGTTGTAAAAATTTGCCTAAAAAAGGTGTTCGATTATTAAAAAAACTGGAAAGGATACGATCTACTCAGAATGCGCTTTCATTTGATACCCATATAACGTGGGTGGCAAAAGAAAAGCGATCGGCTAATTAGGGGCGGCGGCCATATTGAATTTGAAGTAATGTCATTGACTGTATCGTATTTTACTCTAAAATTCCATTCATTTGATACCCATATTCTGTGGGTGACAAAACAAAAGCGATCTGTCATTTCGGAGCGGTGGCAACACTGAATCATCATGTGGACGCGTGTGTGCCGCGAGGTGCAAGCACCTCGCGGTGGTGTAGTCCTCACATCGCTTTTGTAATAAAAAAAATGTTTTCAGTTGCGATTTGGTGCAAAAATGTATCTTTTTTCAGGTCAAATTAAAATTTGCCTAAAAAAGGTGTTCGATTGATCAAAAAGCTGGAAAGGTTATGTTGTACTTTATACGCTATTTTATGTCGAAGCGATGTCGATGTCGCGTGTGTGCCGCGGGGAGCAAGCACCCCGCGGTGGAGTGGTCCACTTAATGTTTTTCTAAGCAAAAGGTTTTCAGTTGCGAGTCGGTGCAAAAAAAAATTCGTTTTTTTAAGTTACATAAAAATGCTGTTCGATTATTTAAAAAAACTGAAAAGGTTACGTTCTACTCTAAAAATCCTTACATTTGATACCCATATTACATAGGTGGAGAAGGAAAAGCGATTTGACATTTTGGAGCGGCGGCCATATTGAGTTTGAAGCAATATCACTCACTGTATCGTGTTCTACTAATAAAATCCTTACATTTGATACCCATATTACATAGGTGGCAAAACAAAAGCGATCCGCCATTTTGGAGCGGCGGCCATATTGAATTTGGAGAAACGTCACTTACTGAATCGTATTCTTCACCTAAAATCCTTACATTTGATACCCATAATACATAGGTGGAGAAGTAAAGTCGGTCTGTCATTTCGGAGCGGCGGCCATATTGAATTTGGAGAAACGTCACTTACTGAATCGTATTCTACACCTAAAATCCTTACATTTGATTCCCATATTACATAGGTGGAGAAGTAAAATCGGTCTGTCATTTCGGAGCGGCGGCCATATTGAATTTGGAGAAACGTCACTTACTGAATCGTATTCTACACTTAAAATCCTTACATTTGATACCCATATTACATAGGTGGAGAAGGAAAAGCGATTTGACATTTCGGAGCGGCGGCCATATTGAGTTTGAAGCAATGTCACTCACTGTATCGTGTTCTACTAATAAAACCCTTACATTTGATACCCATATTGCATAGGTAGCAAAAGAAAATCAATTTGACATTTTGGAGCGGCGGCCATATTCAATTTGGTGTAACGTCACTTACTGTATCGTATTCTACACCTAAAATCCTTACATTTGATACCCATAATACATAGGTGGGGAAGTGAAATCGGTCTGTCATTTCGGAGCGGCGGCCATATTGAATTTGGAGAAACGTCACTTACTGAATCGTAATCTACACTTAAAATCCATACATTTGATACCCATATTACATAGGTGGAGAAGGAAAAGCGATTTGACATTTCGGAGCGGCGGCCATATTGAGTTTGAAGCAATATCACTCACTGTATCGTGTTCTACTAATAAAATCCTTACATTTGATACCCATATTGCATAGGTGGTGAAAGGAAAGCGGTCGGCCATTTTGAAGCGGCGGCCATATTGAGTTTGAAACAACGTCACTCACTGCATCGTGTTCTACTATTAAAGCCCTTTCATTTGATACCCATATTGCATAGGTGGCAAAAGAAAATCGATTTGACATGTCGGAGCGGCGGCCATATTGAATTTGAAGCAACGTCACTAACTGTATCGTATTCTACACTTAAAATCCTTAAATTTGATACCCATATTACCGTGCAGCTACCGAAAACCGCACTGAAATAGCAAAAAGCGCAAATTTTGAAACAATGGCCGCCTGCGCCGCCGCCATCTTGAAAAATTTAAATGTCATATTTTTCATGTCAAGCCGACTATATGTGCTATCAAGTGACATTACGAGCTACCCGCTATCCCTCACACAACCCCGCCAATAAATCGTCAAATTTGGGTTGTCGCTAACAATAAAAACCGTCCCACCTGCCAGTGTTGCCATAACACCAGCTCTAAATGGTGGTAGAAATGATCAGCGACGACTGTTCAACCCCGCTGTATCAAAAAAAATTGAAAAAGTCGAAATTTACGTTTTCCCCTAAAACGGAGAAATTACCCCAAAATCGGGGAAAATTACCCCACTATTAGATTTCACTCGGCGAGCACTACGAAAGGCCACCCAGTGTTGTCAATCGAAAAACGCCGGCAACCGCGTCAAAATCGCGAATTAATGCCTTCGAAATTGCAACCCCTAACAAAATGGCCGCCAGCGGAGCCGCCATCTTGAAATGTCAAAGTTTCGGATTTTTCCCGGTAACTACATCATATACGGAGCAGGATGACGTTTACCCCAAGTTGCCAGCTCATCTGGAACGGGGAGATCAATTCGGGTCAAAGAGGGTCTACGAAAAAATTCAAATCCCCTTGGCGGCCAGTGTTGCCAGTTGCAGAAAATAAAAATACCAGAAAGTCATAGAGGCCCCGACGCTCTATAGGTGCACGGGGTTGAAAATTGCGAAAAGTCGCTATTTCGATTTTCGACTATTTGGCCCTCCAGAGGAAAAACTACCAAAAACGGTAGAAAATTTTTCACACCTGGCAACACTTCGCGCCGAGTTCTAACCCCGCCTAGAACATTTCACCCCACTCCGAGGCCGCCATCTTGGCGAAAATGCGGTTAAAAAAAGTCAAAAATTTGAGCGTTCCAAGATGGCCGCCGGCGTCGACGCCATTTTGGTTTTCGCTAATCGGCCCCCATAATCGGGAACTCGAGGACGAGTTTAAGGGAATTCATCCAAAAAATCAGCCGAAATCCCGGAAATCACGCGCGTCTTCGGTCGCAAACACGGGGCGAAACGGGTTTTTCAGTCCAAGATGGCGGCGCGGCCATTTTGTTTTTTCGCATTTTGACAGTTGCACCTCATCCCCGGGAGCGACACGATCAGGAACCATCCAAAAAACCAGCACGCTCGGAGCCATTTTGGAAAAGTTGACATTTCGCGGTGGCGGCCATCTTGGATTTTTCAAATTTTGAATATCGAATCCTGTGTCTTTTAATCAGTAGTCCATCTCACTCTAACATCCCAACACCCAAAAGTAATCGCAAATGTCCCAAAAATACCCCTAATCAGTCAGTCAGTCAGTCAGTCAGTGGTAATCCAGCTTTATATAGTATAGACTAGATGTCGCGTGTGTGCCGCGGGGTGCGAGCACCCCGCGGAGGTGTTGTTCCACTTTTAGCTTTTGTAATCAAAAGGTAATCGGTTGCGAGTCGGTGCAAAAATGTGTCTTTTTTTGCTGAAGTTTAAAAATTTGCCTAAAAAAGGTGTTCGAATATTCAAAAAACTGGAAAGGATACGATCTACTCGGAATGCTCTTTCATTTGATACCCATATAACGTGGGTGGCAAAAGAAAAGCGATCGGCCAAATAGGGGCGGCGGCCATATTGAATTTGAAGCAATGTCAGTGACTGTATCGTATTTTACACTCAAAGTCCATTCATTTGATACCCATATTCGGTGGGTGGCAAAAAAAAGCGATCTGTCATTTCCATGCGCTGGCAACATTGAATTGTCTTGCGGACGCGCGTATGCCGCGAGGTGCACGCACCTCGCGGTGGTGTGGTCCTCACATCGCTTTTGTAATAAAAAAAAGTTTTCAGTTGCGATTTGGTGCAAAAATGTATCTTTTTTTAAAGTCGATTTAAAATTTAACTAAAAAAGGTGTTCGATTGATCAAAAAGCTGGAAAGGTTATGTTGTACTTTATACGCTCTTTTATTTCGAAGCGATATCGATGTCGCGTGTGTGCCGCGGGGAGCAAGCACCCCGCGGTGAAGTGATCCACTTAATGTTTTTCTAAGCAAAAGGTTTTCAGTTGCGAGTCGGTGCAAAAAAATTTTCGTTTTTTTGAGTTGCATAAAAACTGGTGTTCGATTATTTAAAAAACTGAAAAGGTTACGTTCTACTCTGAAAATCCTTACATTTGATACCCATATTACATAGGTGGAGAAGGAAAAGCGATTTGACATTTTGGAACGGCGGCCATATTGAGTTTGAAGCAATATCACTCACTGTATCGTGTTCTATTAATAAAATCCTTACATTTGATACCCATATTACATAGGTGGAGAAGGAAAAGCGATTTGACATTTTGGAGCGGCGGCCATATTGAGTTTGAAGCAATATCACTCACTGTATCGTGTTCTACTAATAAAATCCTTACATTTGATACCCATATTACATAGGTGGCAAAACAAAAGCGATCCGCCATTTTGGAGCGGCGGCCATATTGAATTTGGAGCAACGTCACTTACTGAATCGTATTCTACACTTAAAATCCTTACATTTGATACCCATATTACATAGGTGGAGAAAGAAAAGCGATTTGACAATTCGGAGCGGCGGCCATATTGAGTTTGAAGCAATATCACTCACTGTATCGTGTTCTATTAATAAAATCCTTACATTTGATACCCATATTACATAGGTGGAGAAGGAAAAGCGATTTGACATTTTGGAGCGGCGGCCATATTGAGTTTGAAGCAATATCACTCACTGTATCGTGTTCTACTAATAAAATCCTCACATTTGATACCCATATTACATAGGTGGCAAAACAAAAGCGATCCGTAATTTTGGAGCGGCGGCCATATTGAATTTGGAGAAACGTCACTTACTGAATTGTATTCTACACCTAAAATCCTTACATTTGATACCCATAATACATAGGTGGAGAAGTAAAATCGGTCTGTCATTTCGGAGCGGCGGCCATATTGAATTTGGAGAAACGTCACTTACTTAATCGTATTCTACACTTAAAATCCTTACATTTGATACCCATATTACATAGGTGGAGAAGGAAAAGCGATTTGACATTTCGGAGCGGCGGCCATATTGAGTTTGAAGCAATATCACTCACTGTATCGTGTTCTACTAATAAAATCCTTACATTTGATACCCATATTGCATAGGCGGTAAAAGGAAAGCGGTCGGCCATTTTCAAGCGGCGGCCATATTGAGTTTGAAACAATGTCACTCATTTTATCGTATTGTACTATTAAAGGCCTTTCATTTGATACCCATATTACATAAGTGGCAAAAGAAAAGCGATCCGCAATTTCGGAGCGGCGGCCATTTTGATTTTGAAGCAATGTCACTCACTGTATCGTGTTCTACTAATAAAACCCTTACATTTGATACCCATATTGCATAGGTGGTGAAAGGAAAGCGGTCGGCCATTTTGAAGCGGCGGCCATATTGAGTTTGAAACAACGTCACTCACTGCATCGTGTTCTACTATTAAAGCCCTTTCATTTGATACCCATATTGCATAGGTGGCAAAAGAAAATCGATTTGACATGTCGGAGCGGCGGCCATATTGAATTTGAAGCAACGTCACTCACTGTATCGTGTTCTACTAATAAAACCCTTACATTTGATACCCATATTGCATAGGTGGTGAAAGGAAAGCGGTCGGCCATTTTGAAGCGGCGGCCATATTGAGTTTGAAACAACGTCACTCACTGCATCGTGTTCTACTATTAAAGCCCTTTCATTTGATACCCATATTGCATAGGTGGCAAAAGAAAATCGATTTGACATGTCGGAGCGGCGGCCATATTGAATTTGAAGCAACGTCACTAACTGTATCGTATTCTACACTTAAAATCCTTAAATTTGATACCCATATTACAGTGCCGCTACCGAAAACCGCACTGAAATAGCAAAAAACGCAAATTTTGAAACAATGGCCGCCTGCGCCGCCGCCATCTTGAAAAATTTAAATGTCATATTTTTCATGTCAAGCCGACTATATGTGCTATCAAGTGTCATTACGAGCTACCCGCTAGCCCTCACACAACCCCGCCAATAAATCGTCAAATTTGGTTTGTCGCTAACAATAAAAACCGTCTCACCTGCCAGTGTTGCCATAACACCAGCTCCAAATGTTGGTAGAAATGCTCAGCGACGACTGTTCCACCCCGCTATATCAAAAAAAAATGAAAAAGTCGAAATTTACGTTTTCCCCTAAAACGGAGAAATTACCCCAAAATCGGGGAAAATTACCCCACTATTAGATTTCCCTCGGCGAGCACTACGACAGACCACCCGGTGTTGTCAGTCGAAAAGCGCCGGCAACCGCGTCAAAATCGCAAATAAATGCTTTCGAAATTGCAACCCTTAACAAAATGGCCGCCAGCGGAGCCGCCATCTTGAAATGTCAAAGTTTCGGATTTTTCCCGGTAACTACATTATATACGGAGCAGAATGACGTTTACCCCAAGTTGCCAGCTCATCTGGAACGGGGAGATCAATTCGGGTCAAATCGGGTCTACGAAAAAATTCAAACCTCCTTGGCGGCCAGTGTTGCCAGTTGCGGAAAATAAAAATACCAGAAAGTCATAGAGGCCCCGACGCTCTATATGAGCATGGGATTGAAAATTGCGAAAAGTCGTTATTTCGATTTTCGACTTTTCGGGCCCCCAGAGGAAAAACTACCAAAAACGGTAGAAAATTTTTCCAACCTGGCAACACTTTGCGCCGAGCTCTAACCCCGCCCAGAACATTTGACCCCACTCCGAGGCCGCCATCTTGGCGAAAATGCGGTTCAAAAATGTCAAAAATTTGAGCGTTCCAAGATGGCCGCCGGCGCCGCCGCCATTTTGTTTTTCGCCAAGCGGCGGCCATATTCGGAAACTCGAGGATGCTTTCGGTCGGATCCATCAAAAAAATCAGCCGAAATCCCAAAAATCACGCGCGTGTTCGGTCGCAAACACGGGGCGAAACGGGTTTTTCGATCCAAGATGGCGGCGCGGCCATTTTGTTTTTTCACATTTCGACAGAAGCACCCGATCCCCGGGGGCGAAACGATCACGCGTCCCAAAAACCAGCGCGATCGGAGTCGTTTTGGGAATTTTGACATTTCGCGGCGGCGGCCATCTTGGATTTTTCAAATTTCGAATATCGCTTTCTACTCGACTGAAACGATCGTGCATCTCGCTCTAACATCCCAAAACCCAAAAGTAACTGCAAATGTCCCAAAAATACCCCTGATCAGTGAGTCAGTGAGTCAGTGGTAATCCAGCTTTATATAGTATAGACTAGATGTCGCGTGTGTGCCGCGGGGTGCGAGCACCCCGCGGAGGTGTTGTTCCACTTTTAGCTTTTGTAATCAAAAGGTAATCGGTTGCGAGTCGGTGCAAAAATGTGTCTTTTTTTGCTGAAGTTTAAAAATTTGCCTAAAAAAGGTGTTCGAATATTCAAAAAACTGGAAAGGATACGATCTACTCTGAATGCTCTTTCATTTGATACCCATATAACGTGGGTGGCAAAAGAAAAGCGATCGGCCAATTAGGGGCGGCGGCCATATTGAATTTGAAGCAATATCATTGACTGTATCGTATTTTACACTCAAAGTCTATTCATTTGATACCCATATTCCGTGGGTGACTAAACAAAAGCGATCTGTCATTTCGGAGTGGTGGCAACATTGAATTGTCATATGGACGCGTGTGTGCCGCGAGGTGCAAGCACCTCGCGGTGATGTGGTCCTCACATCGCTTTTGTAATAAAAAAAAGTTTTCAGTTGCGATTTGGTGCAAAAATGTATCTTTTTTGAGGTCGTTTTAAAATTTGCCTAAAAAAGGTGTTCGATTGATCAAAAAGCTCGAAAGGTTATGTTCTACTCTATAAGCTCTTTTATTTTGGAGCCATGTCGATGTCGCGTGTGTGCCGCGGGGAGCAAGCACCCCGCGGTGGAGTGGTCCACTTAATGTTTTTCTAAGCAAAAGGTTTTCAGTTGCGAGTCGGTGCAAAAATTTTTTCGTTTTTTGAAGTTACATAAAAAATGGCGTTCGATTATTCAAAAAACTGGAAAGGTTACCTTCTACTCTGAAAATCCTTACATTTGATACCCATATTGCATAGGTGGCAAAAGAAAATCCATTTGACAGTTTGGAGCGGCGGCCATATTGAATTTGGAGAAACGTCACTCACTGTATCGTGTTTTACTCTTAAATCCCTTTCATTTGATACCCATATAACATTGGTGGAGAAGGAAAATCGGTCTGTCATTTCGGAGCGGCGGCCATATTGAATTTGGAGAAACGTCACTTACTGAATCGTAGTCTACACGTAAAGTCCTTACATTTGATACCCATATTACATAGGTGGAGAAGGAAAAGCGATTTGACATTTTGGAGCGGCGGCCATATTGAGTTTGAAGCAATATCACTCACTGTATCGTATTCTACTAATAAAATCTTTACATTTGATACCCATATTACATAGGTGGAGAAGGAAAAGCGATTTGACATTTCGGAGCGGCGGCCATATTGAGTTTGAAACAATGTCACTCATTTTATCGTGTTCTACTATTAAAGGCCTTTCATTTGATACCCATATTGCATAGGTGGCAAATGAAAAGCGATCCGCCATTTTGGAGCGGCGGCCATATTGAGTTTGAAGCAATGTCACTCACTGTATCGTTTTTTACTATTAAAGCCCTTTCATTTGATACCCATCTTGCATAGGTGGCAAAAGAAAAGCGAACCGCCATTTTGAAGCGGCGGCCATATTGAATTTGGAGAAACGTCACTCACCTTATCGTGTTCCACTCCCAATTCCCTTTCATTTGATACCCATATTGCATGGGTGGCAAAAGAAATGCAATCCGCCATTTTGGAATCGGCGGCCATATTGGATTTAGACAAAAATCATTTACTCGGTTTTGTTTCACTCTTAAAGCCCTTTCATTTGATACCCATATCGCTATGGTTGTAAAAGAAATGTGATCCGACATTTTTTTAATGGCGGCCATTTTGAATTCATAGAGGTGACGTTACTTGTATCGTGTAGTACTCGCATAACCCTTTCATTTGATACCCATATCACCATACCGCGGCTGAAAACCGCACCGGAATAGCAAAAAGCGCAATTTTTTAAAAAAAGGCCGCCAGCGCAGCCGCCATCTTGAAAAGTTGAAATGTCAAATTTTTTAAAAATACCTGACTATATTTCCTATCGATTAGTATCACCAGCTGGCCCCTAACCCTAACCAAACCCCGTCAAAAAATCGTCAAATTTGGGTCGTCGCTGACAACAAAAACCGCCCCAGCTGCCAGTGTTGCCATATCACCGGCCCTAAATGGTGGTAGAAATGATCAGCGACGTCTGTTCCACCCCGCTATATGAAAAAAAATCAAAAAAGTCGAAATTTACGTTTTTCCCCAAAACGGCGAAATTACCCCAAAATCGGGGAAAATTACCCCACGGTTTGATTCTTCTTAGCCAGCCCTACAAAAGGCCACCCGGTGTTGTCAGTCGAAAAACGCCGGCAACCGCGTCAAAATCGCGATTTTATTTTTTCGAAATTGCAACACTTTACAAAATGGCCGCCAGCGGAGCCGCCATGTTGAAATGTCAAAGTTTCGGATTTTTCCCGGTAACTGCATCGTATTCGGAGCAGGATGACGTTTACCCCACGTTGCCAGCACGTCTGGAACGGGGAGATCAATTCGGGTCAAATCAGGTCTACGAAAAAGTTTAAACCTCCTTGGCGGCCAGTGTTGCCAGTTGCGGAAAATGAAAATACCAGAAAGTCATAGAGGCCCCGACCCTCTATAGGCGCATGGGGTTGAAAATTGCGAAAAGTCGTTATTTCGATTTTCGACTTTTCGGGCCTCCAGAGGAAAAACTACCAAAAACGGTAGAAAATTTAACTCACCTGGCAACACTCCAAACCGAGCTCTAACACCGCCCAGAACATTCGACCCCACTCCGAGGCCGCCATCTTGGCGAAAATTCGGTTCAAAAATGTCGAAAATTTCAGCGTTCCAAGATGGCCGCCGGCGCAGCCGCCATTTTGTTTTTCGCCAACCGGCTACCATAATCGGAAACTCGAGGACGCGTTCGACCGGAGCCATCAAAAAAATCAGGCGAAATCCCGAAAATCACGCGCGTGTTCGGTCGCAAACACGGGGCGAAACGGGTTTTTCGATCCAAGATGGCGGCGTGGCCATTTTGTTTTTTCACATTTCGACACAAGCACCCGATCCCCGGGGGCGAAACGATCACTCTTACCAAAAACCAGCGCGATCGGAGTCGTTTTGGAAATTTTGACATTTCGCGCCGTCGGCCATCTTGGATTTTTCAAATTTCGAATATCGCTTTCTACTCGACCGAATCGATCGTGCATCTCGCTCTAACACCCCAAAACCCAAAAGTAACTGCAAATGTCCCAAAAATACCCCTGATCAGTGAGTCAGTGAGTGAGTCAGTCAGTCAGTGGTAATCCAGCTTTATATAGTATAGACTAGATGTCGCGTGTGTGCCGCGGGGTGCGCGCACCCCGCGGTGGTGGACCCCCCACTTTAGCTTTTGTAATCAAAAGGTAATCGGTTGCGAGTCGGTGCAAAAATGTGTCTTTTTTTGCTGAAGTTTAAAAATTTGCCTAAAAAAGGTGTTCGAATATTCAAAAAACTGGAAAGGATACGATCTACTCTGAATGCTCTTTCATTTGATACCCATATAACGTGGGTGGCAAAAGAAAAGGGATCGGCCAATTAGGGGCGTCGGCCGTATTGAATTTGAAGCAATGTCAGTGACTGTATCGTATTTTACACTCAAAGTCCATTAATTTGATACCCATATTCGGTGGGTGGCAAAAAAAAGCGATCTGTAATTTCCATGCGCCGGCAACATTGAATTGTCATGTGGACGCGCGTATGCCGCGAGGTGCACGCACCTCGCGGTGGTGTAGTGCTCACATCGCTTTTGTAATAAAAAAAAAGTTTTCAGTTGCGATTTGGTGCAAAAATGTATCTTTTTTGAGGTCAATTAAAAATTTGCCTAAAAAAAGTGTTCGATTGATCAAAAAGCTGGAAAGGTTATGTTGTACTTTATACGCTCTTTTATTTCGAAGCGATGTCGATGTCGCGTGTGTGCCGCGGGGAGCAAGCACCCCGCGGTGGAATGGTCCACTTAATGTTTTTCTAAGCAAAAGGTTTTCAGTTGCGAGTCGGTGCAAAAAAATTTTCGTTTTTTTAAGTAACATAAAAAATGGTGTTCGATTATTAAAAAAACTGAAAAGGTTACGTTCTATTCTGAAAATCCTTACATTTGATACCCATATTACATAGGTGAAGAAGGAAAATCGGTCTTTCATTTCGGAGCGGCGGCCATATTGAATTTGGAGAAACGTCACTCACTGTATCGTGTTCTACTAATAAAACCCTTACATTTGATACCCATATTGCATAGGTGGTGAAAGGAAAGCGGTCGGCCATTTTGAAGCGGCGGCCATATTGAATTTGGAACAACGTCACTCACTGCCTCGTGTTCTACTATTAAAGCCCTTTCATTTGATACCTATATTGCATAGGTGGCAAAAGAAAATCGATTTGACATGTCGGAGCGGCGGCCATATTGAATTTGAAGCAACGTCACTAACTGTATCGTATTCTACACTTAAAATCCTTAAATTTGATACCCATATTGCATAGGTGGAGAAGGAAAAGCGATTTGACATTTTGGAGCGGCGGCCATATTGAATTTGGAGAAACGTCACTTACTGAATCGTATTCTACACTTAAAATCCTTACATTTGATACCCATATTACATAGGTGGAGAAGGAAAAGCGATTTGACATTTCGGAGCGGCGGCCATATTGAGTTTGAAGCAATGTCACTCACTGTATCGTGTTCTACTAATAAAACCCTTTCATTTGATACCCATATTGCATAGGTGGCAAAAGAAAAGCGATCCGCAATTTCGGAGCGGCGGCCATTTTGATTTTGGAGCAATGTCACTCACTTTATCGTGTTCTACTTGCGAATGCCTTTCATTTGATACCCATATTGCATGGGCGGCAAAAGAAATGCAATCCGCCATTTTGGAAGCGGCGGCCATATTGGATTTAGACAAAAATCATTTACTTGGTTTTGTTTCACTCTTAAAGCCCTTTCATTTGATACCCATATCGCTATGGTTACAAAAGAAATGTGATCCGACATTTTTTTATTGGCGGCCATTTTTAATTCGTAGAGGTGACGTTACTTTCATCGTGTAGTACTCGCAAAACCCTTTCATTTGATACCCATATCACCATGCCGCGGCTGAAAACCGCACCGAAATAGCAAAAAGCGCAAATTTTTGAAAAAAGGCCGCCAGCGCCGCCGCCATCTTGAAAAGTTGAAATGTCAAATTTTTTAAAAATACTTGACTATATTTCCTATCGATTGGTATCACCAGCTTGCCCCTAACCCTAACCAAACCCCGTCAAAAAATCGTCAAATTTGGGTCGTCGCTGACAATAAAAACCGCCCCAGCTGCCAGTGTTGCCATATCACCGGCCCAAAATGGTGGTAGAAATGATCAACGACGTCCGTTCCACCCCACTATATGAAAAAAAATCGAAAAAGTCGAAATTTACGTTCTCCCCCAAAACGGAGAAATTACCCCAAAATCGGGGAAAATTACCCCACCCTTCGATTTCTTTCGGCTAGCACTACAAAAGGCCACCCGGTATTGTCAGTCGAAAAACGCCGGCAACCACGTCATAATCGCGATTTAATTTTTTCGAAATTGCAACACTTTACAAAATGGCCGCCAGCGGAGCCGCCATCTTGAAATGTCAAAGTTTCGGATTTTTCCCGGTAACTACGTCATATACGGAGCAGGATGACGTTTACCCCGTGTTGCCAGCACATCTGGAACGGGGAGATCAATTCGGGTCAAATCGGGTCTACGAAAAAATTCAAACCTCCTTGGCGGCCAGTATTGCCAGTTGCGGAAAATAAAAATACCAGAAAGTCATAGAGGCCCCAACGCTCTATAGGTGCACGGGGTTGAAAATTGCGAAAAGTCGCTATTTCGATTTTCGAATATTTGGCCCTCGAGAGGAAAAACTACCAAAAACAGTAGAAATTTTTTCACACCTGGCAACACTTCGTGCCGAGTTCTAACCCCGCCTAGAACATTTTATCCCACTCCAAGGCCGCCATCTTGGCGAAAATGCGGTTCAAAAAAGTCAGAAATTTGAGCGTTCCAAGATGGCCGCCGGCGCCGACGCCATTTTGTTTTTCGCCAATCGGCTACCATAATCGGGAACTCGAGGACGAGTTTAAGGGAATTCATCCAAAAAATTAGCCGAAATCCCGGAAATCACGCGCGTCTTCGGTCGCAAACACGGGGCGAAACGGGTTTTTCAGTCCAAGATGGCGGCGCGGCCATTTTGTTTTTTCGCATTTTGACAGTTGCACCTCATCCCCGGGAGCGACACGATCAAGAACCATTAAAAAAACCAGCACGCTCGGAGCCATTTTGAAAAAGTTGACATTTTGCGGTGGCGGCCATCTTGGATTTTTCAAATTTCGAATATCGAATCCTGTGTCTTTTAATCAGTAGTCCATCTCTTTCTAACATCCCAACACCCAAAAGTAATCGCAAATGTCCCAAAAATACCCCTAATCAGTCAGTGAGTGAGTGGTAATCCAGCTTTATATAATATAGATAGATAGATAGATAGATAGATAGATCCAGCTATAGATAGATAGATACTGATACATTTTCTTTAGTAAAGGTTTCAAACAAAATCTTTAACCATCAAGCCTCACATGCCGCTGTACTTAATGCTAAGTACGTACTCAGATTCTGTAGATGACAATGCTACAGTAGATTGCTTACGGGAGTTCCAGGACACACTACAACCAAACAATTTAAAAATATAACCACCAGTCATGGATTTATTAATGTTTTGATTATTAAGTCCATGCCACCAGTAGATTTCCGGTCACACTTGTCACCTACCCAATCCTTACCCAATCTGAATATACATATCCAACAATTGGATAGTCACTAATTTCATTATCTCTAGCTTTAAACTTCACGGTAAGATTGACAGTTCCTTTGACATAACATAACATACGTTTTAAACAACACATCAAATCCTCACTTGCACACGACTGGTACCTACTCAAGATACTCACTAAGACACTCAAATCTGGTCTAGTAAACACCATCACATACATAAGAGAGCCTATTATCATTCTACACTTCTCTTCTATCTCAGCACTCTCTGAACATGATCTTCTTAACACGCTATGATCAAAATTTTCTTCCATGGTAGCCACCGGCTTACAATCACCCATTCCGAATTTACTCAGTACATTTCTCAAATAATATTCTTGTGATAACTCTGTTACTCCAGTTCTAATATTATAATTTATTTCAATACCAAGAAAATTTGATGCATAACCCATATCCTTCATGTACTCTTTACTCAATGACTCTTTCAAAACTTTTAGTTCCTTTTCTGAATTTCTAAAATACAAGATATCGTCTAAATAGAGTAACAAATACACTTTCCTCACTCCCTCTAGTCTAGTACATCTGTTTCAATCCATGTCTGATTATCTTTTAACATCTGAATTTCCTTATCAATAGCTTCCTTCCAATACTTACTGTCTTCCCTAGTCATTGCATCACTATAACTACATGGTTCTGAACCATCTAATGTACCCAATTATCCAACATGATAATCATCAAACCGTGAAGGCAACCTAGGTCTCTCGGGTCACAAATTATAATTATGCACTGATGCCTTTTCCGCATGACTCTCTAAAGTAACCGACATCTCATGCACTTCACTCACTTGCATTGTCTTCTCTTTTCAAATTCACTATTTGAGCTTTCTCCAATTTCAGTCACATCTGAGACACGCAAGTCATTTGTAGATCGAACAGAACTATTAGACTTTTCTACAACCTGTTTTGACACTTTATGAAAAAATATCACATCACACTGAACTTGTAATTTATTTGATTCAGGAAAATAACCTTTTACATTGCCATCATAACCTACAAAAATACCAATAACATTTTTAGAATCCCATTTAAATTTTTCTCTTTAGGAATATGTACAGAAACTACAACCAAATTCATGAAACAATTCTACATTGACACTCTTTTCATAGTATGCTTTATAAGGTTTCAAACCTTGCTGGGGACTACGACCTGTTCTGTTAATAGTATATGCTGCAGTATTAACTGCCTCATCCCAATACATTTTATCCATGCCATGAATCATTGAACCAGCCGCTTCCACAAGTGTCCGCATCACGCGTTCAGCTTTATCATTCTGTTGTGGTGTGTAAATAACAGAACGCTGATGAACTATACCTCTAGACTTTAATAACATTTTTTAATTATTCATTAATATTTCTTCCCGTTTTTACAACATTTTTCATTGATGCTCAGCTCCTATTAGTCGTAGCATGATGTTATACATAAACCTAAAGCCTTCCTCGATAAATGGACTATCCAACACAAAAAGAATTTATCAATTTGAATCAGTAGTTCCTGAGATTAGCGCGTTCAATCAAACAAAAAAACAAACTCTTCAGCGTTATAATATTAGTAAGTATAGATTTAACATTCATTCTAGTATGTTACGTATTATTAATTGACCTCGGATTCTTGGCAAAAAAAGAACGGGGTTACCAAACAAAAAGATCCCTGGAAAAATATTTCAATCATATTAATAACATAACACTGGTCACAGTAGCTTATACGAGTATGTTATTATCAGATAAAAGATCTGAACTTCTAAAGTAATCATCTGTAGTAGATACATCAGATTGCGATTGAATGACAAAAAAATAAGTATTTTATTAAGATAAATGATTTTATTGAACGTAAAGATAATAATAACGTAAATAATGAACTAACTAAAATGATATAATTCGGTAGGTCCAAGTTACCAGTCATCATCACACATTTATTAAATCCGCTGGAGAAGAGCATTTAAGAGACTTCCTTCCCAAGAAAAGTATTACATTATTGTAAGAAATTAGAAAACAAAATACTTTCCCCCGTAGACTTGTGTGACTGCGCCAGAAAGTGCATTGGCCCGTTAATAATTAAAATGTTCATCGTTTTGATAATTGTTTTAGAATCGTAGTGGTTAATTACCCAAAATTAAGTTTCAATGATTCTTCCATGTCAATAGATTTTTGTCGCTCGTGGAATCCATCAAAAACTCATATTTCTTAAAATTTAGAAAACGTAGGTATAGAAATTGAATGGTCGCGTATTGTTTTTGAAGACATGTTGACTACGATATCGTTCTGGTGTTTAAATACTAAAATTATATTCGCTTCGTTCCATACATTAAAAACATCAAAGGCTTATAGTTTTCAAACAATGAAGTAAAAACGTAGCGAATCACCTAAAGTTAATAAGTTTTATATTTTACATTATAATACGAGCTCGTAGCTTCAAATCCGTAGTCTATTATTTTTGGATCCGTAATAGTATTATTAAATACTTATGTAAAAGTTAAATAATACCTTACATGCAAGTTTTGGAAATTATGCTTTTGCTGTTATGAAAAAAATACCAGTTACTTCTCCAAGGAAAACCCATTCATGGGTTCCCCTCGTTAAAACTCTGTTGTGAAGGAAACAGGTTTTATACAATGTTTGCGGTGAAGCTTTGAACTCTACGTTTATTATTAAATATTAGTTCATTTTATTATACGTACAAAGTCCGCAAATAAGCAAACTGGTCATCTGACGCTAGATATAGTCATAGCCTTTTTTTGAGGCAGAGGAATCTGTTGGGATGCCAAGGGGCTAAGTTGACGAAGCCGCCCACATGAGTATGCCGTCGTGGGACTCGGGTCGGGTCTACCGGCGGCAATTCCACTGGTGTTCCGATACCCAGCCCAACCACCCTCCGAAACCTCTCCGCCCTCGATGGAGGTACGTTCGGGATCAGGCGGACCTACCCTAAGCTGTTACTACACATGGTTCCTGACAGATTAGCAAATATTCAATCGGCGCTACAAGAACCACGGTTGCTAATTTGTAACATAAGATATTTACCGAAGAACCCAGTATTTTCACTGCCCACCCTTTTGGTACAGCAACACAGGCACCACTTCTCTACGCAGAAATCCTTCCTAATAATATCGATGCAAAAGTAACTCGGTCTGTTACGACATCATACCAAAACCTGTGTACCAATTTTAATAAAATAAGGCATAATAATAGGTTATTGTCCTAAGAAACGATATAGGCTACTTTTTTCCCCGAATTTTAATTAGTTCCCTTGGGAGCGTGATATAACCGTACTCGCTATGTAAATGAATTCTTACATTTTTTTAAATTATAAAAGCGGTCAAGTAGTTTTAACGATAAGGAGTAATAAGTGTACGTCTGGTTTATTTGTAGGTAATTGTTTTTTTAATAATTTTATTGGTCACTGCGTTGCCCACTGTAGATAATTGTCGTATCTACAATTGCGATATGCTTAGGCTGTTTTTATCCGGAAATTTATTTTTTTAATCAGAAGGGCGATTTTATTATAACGTTTCGACAATCGGCCATTGTATGTATACCTTAATAATTTTAGTATATTTAAAAACCGGATTAAATGTTTTTCGTATTTTGTCTTGTCGACGTTCGAGCGGCGTTAGCATATTAGTCAAATAAATCGACAAATACTTATAGTCGATGAACATAATTCCTTTTTAACCGACTTCAAAAAAGGAGGTTCTCAATCGATGCGTATGTTTTTGTGTGTATGTTACGCGATTACGCCGCCAATAGGACCGATTTTCAAAATTCTTTTTGTATTCGATAGAGTATACTTCTGGGGTGGTTCCAAGGTCACTTAAGTCAGGATTTGACGATGGGTCCCATGAAAATCGATGGAAACCCTTAAATTTTCTAGGAACGTCCAACGTGTTTTATGTTTTTTTGGAAGCTATCGTATTTGGGTCTGGTAGTCATGAACCGAGCTGATGATGGAAGGATCCTTAATTTTTGGACTTGACCTGACCTGACCTGACCTGACCTGACCATGGACCAGTTTTTCACTAAAAAGATAAAAATAAAAATTATTTTACAAAAAATAAAAACTGACTTCAAGAACACTGAAAAGTTAAAAATAATATAAGAATATGTACAGACAACGTCACACTTCTATATTGAAGTCGGTGCCAAATTTAAGACTTTCTAGGAGATCATCGTCACTGACTTCAACATAGAAGTGTGATGTTGTCTTCTTGTATTATTTTCAACTTTTCCGTGTTTTTGAAGTCGGTTATATTTTTTGTAAAATACTTTTTTCTTTAGTTTTCCACCACGATTACGAATACAGATAATAGATGAGCTACAAAATCACCACACAGGCCATTGATGGGTAGGGTTGCCAATCCTACTAGGTATATAATATAATGTCCTGCTATATTTGTTGGTCGAAAACTACTTATATTTCCAAAAAAAGTATAGTAAGTAAAGTGGTTCTACTTTATTTTCTAACATCTATTTCAAATAGAGTCAGAAGAGGATGTGTCAAAATTGCATATTGTTTTAAAGATTATTATTTCATTTCTTTTTCCAATACTTACCAGCAATTTCTGCATTTACGGAGGTCATCTTTACCGTTATGAAAAATAGTTGGTGAGATGAGCATAATCAGGTCAATTAAAATTAAATATAAGCAGAATTGGTGGTATTTTTCAATTTGAATATGGAATATTGGAATGTAATGAAGCATATGAAACTATTCTTAAGAATATTTTTTTAAATATTTAATAGCAGAAGTGAAAAAAAAATTGTTTCGATTTATATTTTTAGAGGTACCTAAATATTTTTAAATCTTACTATATATGATTCAGAAAAAGTTGGCATTTATGGGTAAGGTATATGTCAATACATTTAAAATTAACTACTTCATACGTTTTCTCTACATATTGTGTAGGTATTGTAATTTAACTTATTTTCTAACATTTATTCACAATATAGTGCATTATAAACTATTGTTAATTCTTGATGAAACTTACGCGTGTAAAAAATTACACGTCTACTTACGTATCCATATTTTTATGGTTTTGCTTTACGTACAATGTAAAAATTCAATAATTTGACTAACTATCATTTATGTATTCAATGACCATATAGTGTGAATACATTTGAAATATAATTTAGGAGTAGCATCGTCTGAATATCCTTTGTGGTTCAAAATATTGCGTAATTGAATAAGACAACGAACCACAGGAAACAAGATTTTCTGTCCGATGTGGTGCGTCAAAATATGCAATAGTACTACATATAAACGGATTCTTTGCTCACCAGCTATGCGGCAATGACCTGGAAAGCGTAGTTACTGGACAGTGAACTGGTCGTGAACTCCCGTGCCGGTGTCTAGGTAGATCAGCCGTCTTCACAATCTGTGACACACGTGCGCGCGCGCCGGCTGGCCCTCAAACACTCGCCTGGCATGTATCAGATGGTCCTACCTACATGTCGCATCTGGAGTACCGATATGCCTACATTATCCACCTTTGATAAACAAAATTATGATGTGAAACACAAATTATATTGTTTGTGTTGTATTTTTATTTGCACAAGTGCTACAATATTGCAAGTACTGATAATTTGTTTTAATTAAATGGCAACTACTTATTTCGATAGCGAATCTAAGAGTATTTATCTGTATTCCTTTTATGTATCTTGCTAGACTACAACAGTGTTTAAGTTTATATTTTGCTTGCTGTTATATACTTATCTAACTTCTAATGCGCAACAAAAATATAAAAAAAACCGGCCAAGTATGTGTCGGGCCACGCGCAGTGTAGGGTTCCGTAGTTGCAAATGCCAACTTTGAGTTCACACTCACACCTCATAACACGTTGCTATTGTATTCGATAGAGTATACTGCAAGGGTGGTCCCATGTTGACCAAAGTCAGGATCTGATGATGGGATCCCATAGAAAATCGAGGAAAACACTAATTTAATTATTATTGGTATTAAATTATTATTAATCTATATTGAAGTCGGTGACAAATTTTAACACTTTCTAGGAGATCATCGTTTGGCGCCGACTTCAATACAGAAGTGTCATGTTGTCTGTACCTATTCTTAACTTATTTTTAAGTTTTCAGTGTTTTTGAAGTCGGTTTTTATTTTTTGTAAAATATTTTTATAAGTTGGTCGTCTATAACTTTTTTTTGTACTTAGTACTTAACTCTGATAGTTTTCCTTTAAACTTCGTTATATATACTACTACTTTTTTCACGTGTCCATATACACGGTTATTTTTTTATCACCCTGGAAAATTTTAGGGACGCTTCAGGACACATCCAATATTATATAAAAAATGAAATAAAAAATAAAAAAAATATAAAAAAAAAATAAAAAAATCTCTAAAAATGCTGCTCACAACTAGTGCAGCATTTTTTGTATTTTTTAAAAAATTAATATAAAATTAAGGTTATTTTTTTTATTTATATTTAAATCATTCTAATACCATGTCGTGAAGCGTCCCTTAAATTTTCCAGGGTGATAAAAAAATAACCGTGTATAACCGTTTAGCAGCTTCTTTAGATTCAAAGCTTCAGTGGGGCCCACATATTGATAAATTGTCGAAGAGACTTAGTTCTGCAGCCTACGCTGTATGGAAAATACGTCAGCTGACTGATGTTGATACAGCAAGACTTGTATACTTTGCCTATTTTCATAGTGTGATGTCGTATGGCATTTTGCTGTGGGGAAATGCTGCCGACATTCAGACTGTTTTTGTGCTGCAAAAAAGGGCTATTCCTGCTATTTATAATCTTAAAATGAGAGTCTCTTTGAGAGAAAAATTTAAAGAAATTGGTATTATGACCGTTGCGTCGCAATATATTTACGAGAATATAGTATATGTTCATAAAAATATTGATATTCATTCAGTAAATACTAGGCAAAAAAATATGTTAGCGTTACCAAATACTAGGCTTAAAAAAATTAATAATTCTTTCAAAGGCCTTTGTGTACGCTTCTACAATAAAATCCCTAATAATATTAAAGCACTTAGCTTGAATAAATTTAAAGTCACTATCAAGGGCGTACTTATGAAAAAAGCATATTATAAAGTGTCTGATTATATGACAGATAAAACTGCTTGGGATTGACAAAAAATGTGATAATTGACGTTCAAAGGGTGTTAACACTTTGTGATAATGGGATAAATTTCATTCGAGTAACTGTTCCACTCACACCGACAGGCATTTCTATATTATTAAAAAAATGTTTGTGAAATATAATATTGTAATGTTGGCATTTTAAAAGAGGAGACAAAAAATACAAGACCTTCCGAGTTTCTTGCCTGTTCTTCTCGAGAAGGCTCTCCCAATTTCCGAACAGATGTAGAGTCAATTTTTTTTTTCATTTTACTTGTATTTGCACACATCTTAATAATGGTTGGGGTGTGTGTACATACAAGGATTAAATAATTTAGTTAATTAGATTCTTGGTTAAACATTTTTATGTTTTTTTTGACGTCAATAAGTGCCTGTAAAGGTCTATATTGAATAAAGATTTTTGAGTTTGAGTTTGAGCAGATAGAGGGGGGGACACTTACCTCTAACAAAAATTTGCACTTTAAAACCAAATATTGCAGAAATGGATCCCTAAATCGAAAAATGGTGTTCTGAACCTTACATTATTTTTTTAAGACCTATTCAACGATACCCCACACGATGGGTTAGTCGAGAAAAACAATTACTCCCACTTTACTTGTATGGGAGCCACAATAATTTTTTTTTCAATATTTTTTTCGACCACTTTTTGGCATGATTAATATACATACCCATACCAAACTACAGCTTTCTAGTACTAAAAGTCTCTGAGTAAAACCGCGGACAGACAGACATGGCGAAACTACTCGTATAAGGGTCCCTTGTTTACTATAGAACCCTAAAAAGGAAGGAACATCACCTGGATCCCCCAATCACAGAGGAACTGTCCGTCTGTATTACCAATAATTATTTGTAATATTATATCAGTTACCAATAATGCTATAAATCTATTAAGGTGCTTTGGGGTAAATTCGAATAAAAATATATCAGGATAATTCCGAACATACAGAATTTCTACAGAACTACGAGCAATTATATAGTCTGGCAATTTGCACCTACATGCCATCATCATCCGCAACCGCGAAAAAGGCAGGAAATAGCTGTGCGTTTGTGGAGAGGCCCACAAACACAGCTATATTTCCCGCCTTTTTCAAATGTTCGATATTACCTTCCATTTTGTGTTACACGTTTCCCAGTTCCGTTCAAATCAGTACACTTTCTTATTACTATTTCCTAATAAATAATTGTGATTTGTTATCGAATGTTACATTTTATTAAGACTGACGGTGACAATAAGAGAGTGATTGTTAAAAAAATCATTAGCTATAAAAATATTTTACAAAAATAAAAACCGACTTCAAAAACACTGAAAAATTAAAAAGAATATAAGAATAGGTACAGACAACATCACACTTCTATATTGAGTCGGTGCCAAACGATGATCTCCTAGAAAGTCTTCCCTCGATTTTCATGGGATCCCATGATCAGATCCTGCCTTTGGTGACCTTGGGACCACCCCAGGAGTATACTCTATCGAATACAAAAAAAAATTTGAAAATAGATCCACATACAAAAAAAACATACGCATCGAATTAAGAACCTCCTACTTTTTGAAGTCGGTTAAAAATAGAAACTTGTAAAATTTTTTGAATGAATGAATGAATGAAATCGTTTATTTGCATTTAAATAAGGTACACAGAAGATGGTCAAGTAACATTAATTTCAGCTTATTCAGCCATATACAAATAGCATGCAAAATTATAGTTAAATACATTACTCATAATATCCCAATAAAATTACAAATGTCAAAATTATTAAATACAATTGCAGAAAAAATAATCATTACAAGAGAATTCATATATTAAGCAAACCTATTACAATCATTCATGAAGTAACTATATTAACAATGAAAATTGAGATATTGATTAATAGAATAAAAACAGTTTTCATTAAGCCAGATGTACAGCGCTCGTTTGAATCTACTGAAAGGCAAGTTTTTTATAATATCTGGGATTTTATTAAATATTTTTATGCACATACAATAGCAGTTTTTCTGGTATCGAGCGCTTTTAGGAATTATTGCAGCAACCAGTCTGTGGCCATTCCTAGTGTTACGTGGAAATACATCACTAGCTTTTTTAAAATAACACATATTTTGCTTAACAAACTTTGCCACTTCAAAGATATAAAGACAGGGAAGTGGCAGAATTCTCAAGGTTTTAAATAAAGGTGTACATGGCTCGTCATATGCAGTGCCACAAATTGCCCTCACACATTTTTTTTGCGCAATGAATGCCTTATTAACATCAGTACTGTTTCCCCATATAACAAGACCATATCTTAGAACAGACTCCACATAGGCAAAATATGCAGTGAGTGCTGTATTTTTTGTCGCTACTTTTGTCAGCTTATACAGAGCAAATGAAAATCGATTTATTTTGTTACACACATTTTCGATGTGATTTTTCCAATTTAGTTTATCGTCAATTGTAATGCCTAGAAATTTTGTTGTGCTAGTACCTTTTAGGATTTTACCTTCGAAAATAATATTAATTGTTTCATATAAAATGTCATTAAAATTCATAAAATATGTTTTGTCAATATTAATGAGTAAATTATTATTACTTAGCCAATTAGTAATTGCAATAATTGTATCATTTATGTCACTAATATGTTTATTTAATGTCAATTTTTTATTAGTTTTAACTACAACAGCTATGTCATCTGCGAACAAGATGCATTTATGTTTAGTTACATTTGGGAGACCATTTATGTAGATTATGAATAAAAGTGGTCCCAAAACGCTTCCTTGAGGGACTCCAAACTTGTTTACTTTGAAATCTGATTTATATTTAAGAGCTACATTACTAGAGTCAACTTTTGTAATTTCAACATACTGGGTTCGGTCTTGCAAGTAGGTTTTTATCCAATCTAATGCAGTGCCTCTAATACCACAGTTTTCTAGTTTTTGTAATAGCTGTTTATGTGACACGAAATCAAAAGCCTTGGACATGTCAAAATATAAAGCTGTTGTATAATTTTTATCATCTAAGGAAGTCAGCGTTTCATTTACCATGTCGAAAATTGCATGTGTGGTGGATTTTCCCCTTTGAAATCCATATTGGTTATGTTTAAGAACATTATACTTGTTAAGAAATGCTGTTAGTTTCTCATGCATGACCTTTTCAAAAACTTTTGATAAGATTGGCGCGAGAGTGATTGGACGGTAGTTATTTAACTTTTTTCTGTTATCTTTTTTAAATAATGGCTTAACAACAGAAAGTTTTAGCCTCTCCGGAAAAATACCATTAAGTATTGATAGATTTATCAAAAACGCTAACACTTTGCTAATTTCTTCATTGCATGCTTTGATAACTTTGGTGCAGATATCATCATATCCTTCTGAATTACTGTTGTTCAAAGTCATAATTAATTTCCTTACATTATATTCATCAATAGGAGTCAGATAAATAGAATTTTTTAAAATGTCATTATAATTATTATCATTATTATTACTGTGATTATTATTGTCTTTGTTTGTCATATTAATAAAATAATTGTTAAATGTTGTTGCTATTTGTTTAGGGTCGTCAATTACAGTGTTATCAGTATCACATTCAATAGAGTCTATGTAATTATTATTATATTGTGATTTATAATCTATTTCATTTTGTATTACCCTCCAGGTAGCTTTACATGTGTTTTTACTTTTTGATACATATTTATTATTAGATTGTTTTTTAGCTTGAATGATGCATTTTTTTAATACTTTAGAATAAACTTGATATTTACATTTGTTGCTATATGTTCTCTTTTTATAATAATTGTGCCTTAGAGTCCTATTCCTAATGCAGCTCTTCCTAATTCCTCTCGATATCCAGTTTAAATTTGAATGTGTCTTAAATCTAACCTTCGAAACTGGAAAACAGAGCTTGTAGAGTAAGCAAAACCAGTCATAAAATTTATTGAAAGCAGCATTTGGTTCACTTTCACCATAAACATCAGAAAAAGTCATGCTTGCCAAATGTTCTTTAAATTTATTTATATTTTCTACAGAGTAGCATCTCTTATAGGTATAGATTATTTTTGGGCGGGAAGGCTTTAATTTTGTGCTAATAGTTAGCATTTGAGCAGTATCATGGTCAGATAAATATAAATTGAGATTTGCCCCAATAGCACCTTTTAGGTTACTAAATATATGGTCGATACATGATTGTCCCCTTGTGGGTTCAATTATGTGTTGAGTTAGATTATAATTCATAAGAAGGTTTGTTAGATGAGTAGTTACATTGTTTTTTACAATGGTATTTATATTGATATCCCCAACAATTACTATTTTTTGTTTAGGGTGCTTTGTTAAATATTTGTGTAGTAAAAATTCTAGTTTGTCAAAAAAATACTCAAAATGTCTTTTTTTTGTAGCTGTGGAAGCACGGTAAACACAAACAATTACTATGTTAAGACAGGGTATCAGAATGGAGCAGCATTCGAAGTGGAAATTAGCAGTAGCTTGGTCAAAAATGCTAATTTTTTTATATGGAATACCCTTTTTCACCATTATGCAAGTCCCTCCTCTTTTTTTGTTTCTCGAGTAGTGTGCTGCAAGTTCATAGTTATGAATATTAATATTTTTTTCCTCACCAGATTTTATAAAAGTTTCGGAGAAACAAAGCACCTCAGGGCACAATTGACAATCGAGATCTGAAAGCGTTATCTCAATAAGTTCTTTTTTGGAACACAGGCCTTGAATATTCTGATGAAATATCACAAAATTATTTAAATTAGTTTTTCTCGCGAAAAAACTCTGATAATTTATTTTCAGGAGTTTTAGATAATTTTTCCTGTGTTACTTTAGTTTTACTATTAAAATAATGTGGTATGGTACCTTTCTTAAATATCTTCGTGGCAACAGAAACATTTAATTTCGCATTTTTTACATCACAAGTTCTATGATCCTCCAATGTTTTTCTTAATTTCAAACCATTTCTAATAAAGTCATAGTTATATTTTTGGTAATCTATTTCTATGTTTAATTTAAGGCATATTTTATATAATATTGATGTTTTGTTTTGTGATCTGTAGCTATACAATAATTGCTCAATGTCAACAAACGTACAATTTTTATAATTTTGAATAATAAGTCTAATTTTAGAATTTAATTTAGAAACACTGAGATAATTATTATGTCGCACACTTAACAAAAATATCTTACATTTTTTCAAATTACACAGAGAATTACATAAATTACTTAGTATTAAATAAGGGTTTTTTTCATTAGAGCCAACAGACAATATTAGTACATCGTCGTCGCTTATATAATTATTCAAATGTTCACAACTTTTCAGTATTTCAGAGCTTGGCGCAAACGGCTTCACCATACCAGAGACATTGTAGTTATCATTCCAAGATCCCGAACGTGACTTTTTTATTGCTTCAGCCAAGCCACGAACTTGCTCGTCACCTATAATGTAAATATTGGATTTCTTCTTTATTGTACAGGTAGTGTCATCTTTCGGCATGGATGGCAAACTTGTTTCGATTCCTTGACCCGGTGCGCTTGCGCTTGAGCCGCCACAATCCTCTTGTCGGTTTTCATCCGCAGCCCTAGATGGCGTGCTACACGCTTTTCGTCTAAATGTACTATTGACTTCGTTATTGTCTTGTGAAAAATCCAATACGGTTCTGTTTAAATGTTTATTGCGCTTTCTAATTGTAATATTTTTTTTTGAACTCGTGTTACAAATATCAGCTAAAATTTTTGTTTTTGTTTCATGTTCAGTTAACTTTCTTTTTATATTCGAATTTTCTAATAATAAATTTTCTATTTCTTCTTCGGCGATTTTCAATTTTTCTCTTAATTCGCTGTTTTGTCTTTCTAATATTTCTATTCTCTCTTCCGTGTTTATTTTTGTCAGGTCTGGGCAACTATTAATCATTATACTATTTTGCGATAAAGATTTTATATCCGTATATTCCTCGTCAGATAGGGATTCAAAAGAATTATTTGTTGATATATTTATAACGAAATTTTCATTCCGATTTTTTTCTAAACATTGGTCACATTTCCAAGTAGCCTTATTTTCCCTTGTCATTAATAGAAACCTTTTTATTGAGACGTTTGTACAGTCAACATGATAACTATTTGTACAATTCACACAGCACAAATAGTCTCGCTTTGTTATCTTTTTATTACAACAAATACAAAATGTCTCCATCTGGCGGGCTTAACATGTATTCCACTGTGCCATTAAGCATCAATTCATCGATGCTTCTTACACGTTAGTATGTTGAAATTTGAACAGAGGACAGCACTGGTCTTATCAATTCTTGAAAAGTTGCAACAGAACGATTGATAGTTGGTAAGTACGAGAGAGTCAGCTGATTTGTGTTTACATTTGAATTGTCAAACGGAATTTTCTACAATTAGATTTCAAGATTTTTAATTTTATTTGTTTGCACTGTTATTAATACGAAGATATTTCACAAATTGTTTTCCTTATTTAATTTATGTTTATGTCAACACCGCTGTGCATGGTTATTTAGTTTATATTTAAATCACATTCACAGTCACTTGAGAGTCTTGAGACAGTTTATAAATCACATAATATTTTATTACTGGCACAATAGTTTTCGTTAATAACACTTGTAGCTATTATTTGTTTATGGAGATTCAATATTATATCACTTTTTATACGAAAACGCGTGATCTTGATTTTATATCATATTTTAAACACAGACTTGATGTTACTCGTGCGTGACACGGCGCGGTCTCATAGTCCAATCTAACTTTTATTTAAACTTTGTAACTTTTATTTAAAAAACGTTACGTAATTGATTGATACTCGTATTTGCCATGAATTTTTTTTTCATATAAACTCATTTTGAAATAGATTAATGGGCTTTATACTGTAAAATGCTGATTCAGGATGTTCTACTACTTCAATCAAAAACAGTTTTGGTCGCACGGAGGGAGCAGACGCCGCAGTGTCACCATTGCGGCGCTCCCGACACGGCCGGGCACACCCTCTCGGAGTGCCCGGCCTGGCGACCCCAGCGCGATGCATTAGCCCTCGCGCTGGGCCTAGGTAGGGGTACGCCCGTCGCGCTGGCCAGCGTCGCACGGGAGATGCTGACCAGCGCGGCGGCGTGGGAGGCTGTCGCCTCCTTCTGCGAGGATGTTATCTCGCAGAAGGAGGCTGCGGAGCGGGCGCGAGAGGATGACCCTCTCGCCGCACCGCTCCGGCGCAGGCGGTTGGGGAGGAGGAGGCGTGCGTTCCTCAACGCGCGCCAGCTCCCCTAGCAAGCTGGGGGCTGAAACGGCTCGGCCGAGAGATACTTTTCACCCCTAGCTTGGCCGTCTGGGGGGGTCGAATTTCTCAAGATACTTGTCGACCCCCTCCGTAGAGGTAAGCCCTGGCGCGTGCGCCAGGCAACCCTCCAGGGGGCACAATCGGGGAATGGCCAACGCCGATCCCGATTGTGTCTCCATGGAGGTAGAAGTATCTAGAGGGTTTTTAGCCGGTAGTGGGTCTTCTACCCGAGTCCTGCATATCCTTGGGTTGGCCTAGTCAGCTCAATTCCCTTGTCGAATACCGTAAAGACTGTATTTTCCCTCTTGTAAAAAAAAAAAAAAAAAGGGGTTAAAAACAAAATTTTCTCGTAGGTAAATGTTACTTTTGTCTGTCATTCAAAATTATCCACGATATTTCGCAATTACCCCTGGAGGAGAAAAAAATACATTTTATTTATACCCTTGTTATATTATCAAGAAACATCTTGTGATAAAATTTGTATTCGAAACTGCACAATGAATACAAATTTGACAGAACTAGTATCGGTTGCTCATGAAATTTTATAGAATTTCACTACTTATAAGGTCAAAATAATAACACACTCTTAAATCATAATAAATGTAGGTATTCGAAATTACCCCTAAGTAGACTTGAGGCATAAATATGTTATTAGGTAGTTACGTCGATTGAATCCACGCCACCTAGGATTTGATATTCGCACAAACTAATACACACATTAAAATGAACAAGTTGGTATGCGTATTCCTATTAATTCCTTGATTGTTTGAATTATCATGAAGTATCAATCTCTCAAACTATACTGCAAACAAAACTACACTTTGCGTCTAATTATTAAGTTTCAAATTAATTTTATAGTAGGTACTCAAACGCCATCTAGGATAAAATACCATAACTTTTTTTGTATAGAAATAAGGGAATAGCTATTCGGACCCGGGTCCCAATAGAAGTCAATTGCTATTCGGACCCGATAGAAGCGTCATCAAAAATAACTTATTATAGATAAAACTAAAAACTGTAGGTTAAGTTGGGTTAGACCACAGCAGAGCGAGTGAAGCGAGCGGAGCATGATACTGCATGTTTCATGCTCCGCTCGCAAAAATCTATTAGGTACTTATCACGTAAAATTCACCCCGTCGCCATTTCTTCTCGCCCGGGTCCGAATAGCAATCGACTTATTTATGGGCCCGCGGGGCTACCGCCTAACTCATAGCGATCACTCGCTATCGCTTTTGTGACATTAGAACAATAGTTCAAATGTCACCTGTGACATTTAAACTATTGTTCTAATGTCACGATAACGATAGCGAGTGATCGCTTTGAGTTAGGCGGTACGGCCTCCGGTTCCCTATAGAATTCGATTAGTGAATTGTTATCGAAAAAACATACAGGATCAAACTGAAAACTGTAGGTTAGGTTAGATATTGCGACCCGAATACACACATGAAACGGTATGAACACTGCATGTTTTCATGCTACGGGTTCGAAAAGCAATCGACTTCTATTAGGACCCGGGTTCGAATAGAGACAGTCTAGATCTAGAAATAAAGCGAATCTTGTGCTACACTATCTATACTTAACCGCAATTGAAAGCTTTTTCCTCGCTAAAGCAATGGCGTTGAATAAACCGATTTCAAAAACTAATAAAAATCAAAAATAATATAAAAATGCACAACATCACATTTTTATTATGAAGTCGCTGCCTTTTAAGTCTTTTTAAAGTCAGTTTTTAGTTTTTTTTGTCATCATATTAGCCAAGAGACTGTTGGACATAGGCCTCCCCCAGGGATCTTCATACCGATCGGTTCTGGGCCTCCCGCATCCAGCGGCTTCCCGCGACCTTCACCAGATCGTCGGTCCACTTTGTGGGGGGCCTACCAATACTGCGTCTCCCGGTACGCGGCCGCCACTCGAGGACCTTTCCGCCCCAACGGTCGTCAGTCCTATGAGCGATGTGTCCTGCCCACTACCACTTAAAGTTTTCAATTCTGTGGGCTATGTCGGTAACTCTAGTTCTTCTACGGATCTCATCATTTCTGATGTGATTACGTAGAGAAACCCCGAGCATAGCCCTCTCCATTGCCTTCTTATGAGACCCATTGTAAGCGGCCACGTCTCAGTTCCGTATGTCATCACTGGCAACACGCACGAATTGAAGACTTTCGTCTTGAGACACTGCGGCAGATGGGCCGAGAATATGCTGCGTAGCTTCCAGAACGCTGCTATTTTTTTGTAAAAAAAATATTTTTACATTTTAGTAGGTAAATATAATACCTGCTCACCGAAGTTACTTCAAAGAATGCAACTTAACATCAAAATGTGCCTCTAACCTCCAACTCCTAAAAGTCTACGATCTTCTGAATAGCATCGGAAAAAACATGAAACACGTTGGACGTATCTATAAAATTTAAGGGTTTTCCTCCAATATCCTGGAATCCCATCATCAGATCCTGACTTTGGTGACAATGAGACCACGTCGCGGGTATACTCTATCGAAAACAAAAATAATTTTGAAAATCGGTCCACAATGGGCGGTGTAATCGCGTAACATATACACACAAAAAGTCTAACAAATTCAACTTGAATCATAAGAATAAAAATAAAATATAAGGACCTAGTACTATACCGATACATTGCCTATTCATACGGCCGATTGCACCAAATTTACGTTTTACGATTTCGTAAAAGTAACAATTTAAATATGTAAGAATTACACCATAATCTAGTTTCCATTGTAGTTTTATTTTAACCTTTACTTAAAAAGGTTGAATGTACGGTGCAAATCATATATTTAATAGTAAAACGACCCATTTTTAGGTATTAAGTTGTAACTTTTTACGAAATCGTAAAACGTACAACTTGGTGCAACTGGCTGTTAGTATTTATTCCAGTAGGTACCAAATAAATAATAGGACCTATTACTATTCTAATACATTCCCTGTTCCGAATATTTATGCCAGTACTGAATAAATATTAGGACCTATCACTATACTAATACACTAATACATTCCCTATTTTGAATATTTTCACGGGTACTGAAATATTAGGAACAAGTATTTAGACTAGGTGTTTTGAAATATTAGGAACAGTTGGATTAGGTGCGGAAAATTACCTAATCCAGCCCATGTCTACCTCAAAGCACATTATTGTGTTGAATTGTCGCTCGCGTGCCTTATATTTCAAATATTCCTAACAACTGAGGGACTGACTATGTACCTTACCTTTGGGGTGCGATGGCAGACCACCTCCGCGCGGTGCACTCTGGGTATCTCGGCAGAATTTCTACCGCAGGCTATGATTCTGACAGCTTGCCCCGTGCGTGGTGTGGCCGGGGTTAAACCGGCGCAGCGGGCCACTTCAAGTGGCCATGTGGGGCCATGTGACACCTCTCCCTGTTTAAAATGGGGTTGTGGGTCAGTGTCACCCGTGGACCCGCCCGTGGGTCATGCGCCTTGCGCCTTGTGCCATTGCCGCTTTGGTCGGTTTGGCGGGGACAAGGACCTTGTTGAGCTTCGGCATGTCGTTGTTCCGAGTCGGTGCAAGCTCGTTGAGCTTCGGCGTGTCTTTGTTCCAGGGAGTGGGGTCGATCAGACCACCGTGTGGTCTGCCGTCGGGCAAACCCGCTACCCTGCACTGAGTGCAGAAAACCACAGTAACAATTAAATTAATTACGTATAAAGTAAATATTACACTTGTTGGACGGACGGATTGCACGGTCCTTAAAAAAGGTACCTTACTTCTAATAAACGGAACACAACAATGATATTAACAACAATGTTATTATAGTGACAAACTTAGGTAAACAAACTTAAGATGATGGTTGCTAGCAAGGCGGGCTCAGAAGCTCTACCACCAACAAAAACCTTACTAAGAAAAAAACTATAAGAATAGGTTCGTCCTTTATATAGAATTTTCAAATTTCATTAAACATGTCACGTTTCATAATTTAAAGTTGGATTTTTTTGTAATGATCAAACAAAAACATTAAGTTTCGTGATCAGTAACGACCCATTGGTTTCACTTTGTCCAAATTTATTAGTCAACGTAGGAAATTGAATAGTACCATTATTATCTCATCGCACACATGTTTTGAATAGGTCTGTTTTAGTGATAAGAGTTAGGTATGCAATATTGCTAAACCATTTAATTGTGATTTGTTGTTTAAAAAAGTGTACAAGATATCATGAGGTGCATGCCTGCTTGCAACCTGCATGTTTTCTTCCATGATTAAAATAATTCTAAGCTTCCATGCTTGCTTGCTTGTTTGCTGTGAATGGTGGCAATATACCAGTTTTAAGTACAGAACACAGAAAGAGGTTTTAAGACTATTCCTTGCTTGCGCTCCGTGCACTCCCCGCTCATGCATGCAGGCAAACAAGCATGCAGCATGCAAGCAACATGTAATTTAATGTGTAGTTTCTAACTTCAAACCTCCGCAATTAATCAACTAACTATTAATCAAATACCAACAACTGGACGTCTTCGGATGTAAATACAAATTTCGAGAAAATATTGTCCGAAATCCAGGCTTCACACCCATACGTAAGTATGGATTTGACGATTGTTTTATACTATACTAGCCTTTACGCTTTTGCTTCGCTCGCGTTAAATTCGGGGTAACACCGAAGATTAAAAAATAAATAAGGCAGGTATTTTTCGTTGGTAACAAAGAGTCTGTGTACCGATTTTTAGCTTCCTAACTTGAAAACTGCTAAAAGTCCCATATAAAATTTCACCCCCTCTTTTAAGGGGTTGGGGGCAGATTTAAAAAAAAATGATGCACGATTTTTTTGTTAGTCACAAATAGTTCGCATACCAATTTTTAGCTTTCTACCTTGAAAATTGCGAAATGCTCCATACAAACTTCCACCCACTATTTTAGGGAAGTGGGGGGTTAGAAAGAGACAAAAAGTAGCCTATGTCACTCTCCATCCGTTCAACTATCTCCACTTAAAAAATCACTTCAATCCGTCGCTCCGTTTTGCCGTGAAAGACGGACAAACAAACACACACACACTTTCCCATTTATAATATTAGTATGGATTCGCAACTTGGTGTTTTTACTCAGAACCCTGCCCCCTAATAACCATATTTGATCAAAACAATATGAAAACCGCGCCGAGATCGGGATGGCACTATACACGGCAAGAGCGGTGTCGCTGTTTCAATATTGTTTTAACCTTGCTATAAGCGATCATGATAAGGCCCCTGGTGATAGGACATTTCCTTGCTTCAGATCACTGAAAAAACGAAATTCTTCTGTGTAAAGCCTATTTACTCCTACTACAGCTGTGCTTGGCAGCCTCAACCATTTTAACAAGTTTTGGTGAGATACTAAAGTTTTTTAAAACGTTGTTGAGATTTTCAATCTTAAATCATAATCCGCGTATGCAAAATTCACGAAGAGGCAGTGTTTATTCTGTGCCTTCAGCTCCTTGATTGTGTAACAAAAATCTATCGCGATCGTTTTCGATTTTTACGCCAAAGTGCATCCATCGCTATTTTTTATCAGACAGTCGTCTTGTAATAATGCCGAAATGAATGGCAAATTCAAAACGATCGTGATAGATTTTTCTTAGACAATGGCTCCCCCGGCCGTGTCAAGGTCCTGAATTAACTATACAATGATGTTTTTTACTAGCAAGTGGTCGTTATCATATTTGATTGAGATTATTGAACATGATTCTATTTTAAAAAAGGAAATAGCTTCCAATTAAATTGGTTAAGCTTTTTACCACGAGATTGACTTTTTATTTTTGACATTAGTAATATCGTACAAACAACTTCATCTTGAATTAATATTAATTGCTTTTTTTAAACTTTTTTGAATGACACATTTTTACAATACACTCCTAATTTTTAATCTTATATGTTGCTTAAGACTAAGAGGTACCGAAATTACAAATTCTTGATCAAAATTTAAATAATGTTGTAAGTAGATCTTGGTTGTTGTCTTTTTTATTATTCAGTTTCTATTTAATTTATTGACCGAAATTTGATCACAAAAATGTAAGTATAGTTTTTTTTCTTACCAATATATTTTTTGGCTACTTATATGTATTTTTGCAATAATAAAGTAGTAACTATTTAAAAGCCACCTAAATTTAAGTCCACTTCTCAAACTCAAAAATGATTATTTACCTACCTTTGATTATGATTATTTATGTACTGTTGTTGCAAAACCTGAAATTACTCGAAGTTTCTTTAGAAGTGAGAGGAGAATCGATTGCACTAATCAATTGCACTAATAAAAAATATGGATCAGATTTTATCGAAATAAATTTTTACCACTCAAGATGGTAAGATGGTAAGGATCACCTTATTCAAGATGCTATCCTTCAAAAAACCCCCTAGCTTAGCCCGTTCCATAGCCCGCTGAGCGACCTTAAGCTGATGGACTACACGCCACGTCGTGGGCCACGTTTTGAATTCGAACGGTCATTGTACCACCTTCATATAAACTTCTGGACACCTGAATGTAATGACAATCGACTAGGCAGTGTTGTAAGGACGCCAGGACAAACTAGGTTTCCATAGAGTTAAATGATTTCTCATAATCTTTTAATGTAAGTTAGAGTGACTGATTGTATTTTTCGTTTTTTTTTTTAATTATTTGTCTCACCGACCGTCTAGATAAGATCTACGAGTATTGTACTGTAATCTCTTCGAAAGCCTGTCTGTTCCGGGGGCTGAAACACATCTCTATTTGAAACGGCCCTTGAGAATAGCATTAGACATGGCTTAGGAGTAATATCGGTCTATAGTTTTTAAAAAAAATCTGAAGATTAAGATAAACCATACTTCTATCCACGCCCTTGAAGTCGAAAGAAGAAGAAGGTAGGCGTTGCATACCTATATGCTGCAGCTCTTTTGAAACGGGAGTACACCCTGGTTCCAAAAACTCTGTTGTGATATCATATTCCCCTGGGGCTTTTCCATTTTTGATCTGCCTCAGAGCTGCCCCAATTTTTTAATATGCTAAGCAAATGACCCCATTTCATCTTAATCATCAGATCAGTCATTTGCTTGGCATCATAAAATCCAAATGCGAAAATAGCTAGTGCAGCAGAGAGAATAGACGTCACACTAGCCACCCTCACCTTGCCGACCTGCAACGTGCTCCTTTACATGCTGACACAGAGTTCCACTTTTTGATTGTGCGCCATAGAAATGAGTTGCGAAATTTCTCAGTTCGCGTTGGAATAGTAATCACAGTAAGACGGTGACTACACATACAGTTAAAAGGAAAGAAGAAGGTGGGATTAGGAAAAAAGCTCTTCAAATCACTCGTGATGGTAAATTCGATAGATCATGCTTGCATTGCTATGTAATTGTTTGTTTGTCACCTTTATATTCGATGATGCGTATGTCGCGCCTCTGCAACCTTTCCAAAATATCGAGTAGGTAAGTACTTGGAGGAGCCATCCCAGAGATGCGAGCAATATTCTACACAGGACCGTACTTGCGTTTTGTATAGCAAGCACAGTTGATCAGCTATGAAGAATCGCGGCACATTGTTCGAGACTCCGAGTTTTCGTGAAGCCGTTTTTAACACGCGTTCCATAGAGCATGGTAAGACTGCTTTGCAATCCCAGTCTTGTCCTATTTGGATATGAGGTTCAAGATCTGGTTGAGTTCAGTGACAAGATACTCCCGTCTTTTCCTGATGTCTGCCCGTCCAGTTGCTGCGTGTCCGAAATAGCCCACAATGAATGTTCCCAAGAGAAATCACATCATTGATATTTAGACGAAAGAGTGTCGGGAATAGAACGGAACCCTGCAGGGGTATACCGGCAGAAAGGACATAAATTCTTCGCTCATGCGGGAAATCAACCACCCATATACACAGCTGAATAGCTACAAACGTATGGCCGAAGCTCGAAAAGAAGACTTTTGTGCTAGACCCTGTCAAAAGTTTTGACAATATCTATGCTTATCAGCCAGTAACTTTGGTTACGAACGTGGACAAAGGGAAAATATTGCCCTATTGTCTAGTACTTTGCAGTGCATGTGGAAAGCTTTACCCCAAAGAAGCATCACATACCTACGCTAGTAGATCACTCGTCGATCGTTACGATCTTAACCCATATTGATAATCGTTAATCAGAGAGTGATCCTCTAGGTAACGGATCAGTTAGTTGTTCAGGATTATTTCCATAAGTTTGCATAAGTAGTACTGAAATAGATAGGTTCTTTATTGCACTCATCACAATTTAAATACAGTAGGTACAATATGGTTCTTAATATTAATGAGGGCAAAGGCGGTCTTATTGCTAGAAGCGATCTCTTCCAGAATAACTTGAGAAAAAATGAGAGTGTGCCAATAATGAAAACAAGCTAATATATGAATACACACAAACAATAAAAATAAATACCAAAAAAATTAAACCCCGATGCAAGTGACACTTTTTTCAGTTGGTAGGAATTTAACTGAACATTTTCGGAAAATTATTCGATTTAGGGTATTAAAATCGCGTTTTTAATCTGAAAAAACTAATTAAGATATAAAAAAGAAATTGATATACTTAATAAACAAAAGCAATAAAAAAAAAAATAGTAAATAAAAAACTAAATCCCCACCGAGTGGCTCCAGCCTACCTACTACTACTATGTTAGGGCAATTAGGCCTTAGTCAACCACTCTGGCCCAGTGCGGATCGGTCGACTTCACATACACCATTGAATTTCTTCGCAGATGTATGCAGGTTACCTCACGATGTTTTCCTTCACCGTAGGAGCGTCAGACAAATTTACATATGAAATTCGAAACGAAAAACACATTGGTACATGGCGGTCTCGAACCCCGACTTCCCGATTGGAAGGCAAGTGCCGAGTCCACAGCGCCACTGACGTAGCCCATAAATAAACCTAACACAGACATTTTGTAACCTTTGGAGTTTGCCAATCTTATCTCCTTCCTGCACGCTTTCGCGGATTTGCTCGGGAAGCGGGTTACATTTGGTTACATCTCCGCGCTCGGTTTACTATTTCTTTGCGGTTCTGTTTGATTCGCATGCGTTTGTGGCAGACGTCAAATTTCTAAAGCGAAATTACATTTTGTGTTCTAACATGGATATCGAATGAATTCACAGAAACTTAAGCGGTTTCGCTATAATTTAATAATTTTGCGTTGGGAAATTCTTCAAGCGGTTTCGCTTTATAACGGTCTTACGCCGACAGTACACCTTCGCCTTCGCGGCGAAGGTGTACTGTCGGCGTAAGACCGTTAGGGAGGTTTAAGTTCCTCTTGGCGATAGCCCGATCAGTTAGTCGGGCTTTCTCGGATGCGTGAGTAGTGGTATCGCGTCGTGGACCCTACTACACGCGCCTTAAAGGGTAGGGAGGACACCGGGTGGGATTTAGTAAGTAGGCCTGCATGGCATTCTGTCGGCAAAGCCACACACACGCTCGCCGTCTGAACCAACGGCGGGTACGGTCATGCATTTCCCCCGAAACATGGTGTTGGTTCGTTATAGTGTCGATTAGGTTTTTCACGTGTTAACTAGTAACTTAGCTGTCTGAAACACTTTTGCCATGGGTTTGTAATTTTTTGAGAAAAATGTTGTGATTTAATAAGTCGAACTGATGCTTTAATTGTCATTATATTAATTATCCTGTCTTCGCCTCCGAGATTTATTCCTTAACCATGTAGTAGTAGCCCTGCTACGCGCTAACCCTATCGCACAAGTTTTAAAGTCAGAGAAAGAAAACCACTATATCTTCCTCTGTCTAATCACACCTGACAAGCCTCCGCAGTACCGACCCCATTCTTGTCCGTGCGCGCGCGGCGCTCGCACGAGTGTAACAGTAATATAATTTGTGCATGAGTGTAGGTAACCTACGTAAAAAAAAAAAAAAAAAAAAAGGTATAAATTTACGGTTATTTGCTTATTTGTTAAGTATGCCTAAACGAAAACACAGTGAACCCGAAGAAGATAGATGGCTAAGGAAGATGAAGAGATACGAAGAAAAAAATTGTTATTATGTTCTCGTTGCATTCAACGAGTGTACTTAATGGAAAATATAGGGGCTGTCCTTTTTTCCCCGCTGTTTTAAAAATTTCCATTGCATTCATCGGAATTATTTAAAAATATTTTTTGTGTTGCCTAAATTCTCATTAAATATTTATTAGTATCTTTCACATACAAACCAATATGGTGATAACTGATGACTTACAAACCGATGTAGCGGCCAGGTTTCAAGTCCTATTGCAAAACGGTTTCCAAAAGTGACCAAAGACGAGCATTAAAAAAAAAAAAAAAAAAAAAAAAAAAAACAATGTATACTATAGTACCTATGGCGAAGGGCCGAACTCTAATTCGGAAGTAAGTGCTATGTTGGTAGACAACAGAATCAACTCGGTAAAGCACTTTCAGCACTGGGAAGGGCACAATCGTGTCTTTTAAAGAAAAATCTTAATATTCCAGATGTAGTTACGTTGAACGATGCAGACACCAATTTCATCTAAGAGTCATTTAAACTTGAAAGGCTCATCGTCCCGAACGCGACAGCAAAGCAGCGGCCAATCCTACCCTCATCGAGCCGGTGGGCCGGGACAGTCAAAGACGTCATACTAACAAGCGAATCGACGGCGAGCAGCCGCGTTCGCACCGCTGCCAGCTTGTCGCCAGCCAGCCCCGCCGCCGCCGCCGCCGCCGCTGGCACCGCCGAGGCACCAGCCAGTCGCGTCGCATCACAACGGTCATCGAACAATCGCGCTACCTGAGCGCGCAGCCGCAAGTACATGCCGGCCGCTTAAAATATTAATTTAGTCAATGAGTGGTGAACTATCACTAGCGATAGGTTTATATTAGACAATGTGTCCAGGATTTCATTTATTGAGGAACCTTATCAAATACCATACAGCCGTGCGCGGCGTTCTTTTTCAAAAAGTTAGTGAATAGCAATTTCTCTCGAATTAAATAATTTATTAGAAATAAAAGCTATTAGGAGATGTAACCCGACAGCAAAACAATTCGTTTATGATATCTTCGTTATTCCTAAAAGCGTGTGTTCTATATATATTAAATCTAAAAATCTGAATTCGAAGTCGAAGTAGGTATCTCATTTCAAAATGGAAGATATCAGAACGGCTACTCGATTTATGATCGAAGACTGATACGTGATTAATATTGATATTTAGGAAGCTTAATTTTTGCTGCCGATTCACAAATCAAAAAAAAAAAAAAAAGAAAACATGTTTATGCTTTTATTTTCATGATATTTTGTACGAGTTTCTAGCACTCCCGTTTAGCCTATGTTCCGCGCGATATATTTCACAAAATATTACAGCCAGCTCTTACTCATTTAAGATCTTATGGTCTGCTATCAGTGAGATATCTATGATATGTTGTGTTTAGCAAACTCTGCTGGAGAGTACCTAGAGAACACAAAAAGAACTATTTAATGTCTGACACGATTAGGGTTAGTTATTAATTAAAAAAAAAAAAAACTAGTCTAATACCAGAAAAGCTTTGTAAATTTTTAGGTTTTAATTTAACCTCTAATAAAATAACATACAATTACCAGATTCAAGCCACAAAAATTTATTATACACATAAAAAATATATTTAAATCTAACAGAATTCGAATAAGGTTCTTTGAACGTTTTCTACGGCAGCATGTCGGCTGTAGTATATGGGTAGTATATACACACAAAATCACTAAAAGTGCTCTTCTTAGAAATACTAACAATTACGACGTTTTTATTACAATTACAGATATTTTATAATAATATGATGATCTCCATTGGTGGCAGATCAATATTCCATTGGCAGTCAATTGAATAAAAAGTCATAGGTACAATTTCAGAATTTTTACGGACGTTTCGACAGCAGGCTAGGGTGCAGCTTGTGCCAACGAAAAGACTGGTGGTTTCTGGACCAACATCGAGCGAACCAATCATATAAACTGACTGGAACTACTCGCTGTATATTGTGGGCTAATTTCATTTGCTAAAAATGTCGCTAATTGTGGTAGTCTTTTAAGTGTCGATAACACCACTGCCATATTCTATATAAATAGAATGGGGAGAGTGTAATACCAACACTTAAGTCAAGTTACTAAAATGATTTGGGACTGGTGTGAGAAAAGTAGGTATATTTATTTTCGCGTCTTATATTCGTTACTCGTTAAATATAGAAGCTAACAGTGAATCGAGAAAAATAAACTTCGACACAGAGTGGCAGTTGGGTATCAGACAACTTTTGAAAATAAAACATTTTTTTTGGTGAACCATCTATTGACTTATTTGCATCTCGTCTTGCAAACATTTTTTTGGTGAACCATCTATTGACTTATTGCAAATGTCCCGCGTATATTTCATGGAAAAGGGATCCCTTTGCCTATGATATTGACGCGTTTAAACAGTAGATTAGTCGCAATTTTATTTTTACGCTTTAATACCGTTTGCACTAATTTTTAAAACTATAAACAAAATAGTTACTGATTAAGCCACCGGAATTATCGTTGTTCAACTATAGCCCTCTTAACCATGGTATCCCCTTTTCATATCCCTGGGTGTCACAGAGATTGTGATATTTCCTCCAAGAAAGATCTACTTACTTCCTTTCAGGATGGTACACCATCTGCGCCGTCACCTTTCCCTGCCAGCGTGTGTATTTTCCGGGAAAGCTTTCATGACGTGCCAGAAACAGCCTTAGATGTTGTTATCTTCGATATCACATAACACCGGGTCATAATATAATTCTAGTATAAAGTACTAAAGATATGGTGAGAATTTTGTAAAAAGAATACAACAGATTTTTTTAAATGTAAATACTACATTTTTTTGGAATTTCTGTTAATGTGTTTTGAAATTTTGAAGTTTAGGTAGAACTATTGTTCTAATGTCACGATAGCAAGTGATCGTTATTAGTTAGGCAGTAGCCCCCTGGTATTATAGTATTAGACTATTAAACGATTTGAGAATTATACAATTAATCTTGAAAAAATGAGTAAGAAGTCAGTCATGTTATTAGCTGGACCAAGGACGCATACAATTTCTCTAACAAAAATACGAAATATTAATAAAGCATATGAAGATCGAGTAATTATAACACTTACAAATTTAATTAAAACATAAGCAATTGGCAAAGCTCAACCGGTTTTAAACTTACTTTTTTTTTATCCCTTTAATATCCCGGTATTTGTCCAGCATCAGTGGTATTAAGTTAAGATATATTGCTGTATCATCTTCAATTCGCTCAGATTCAGAACAAACCTGATCCTCACACATAAGAAACCACGTAGACCTGCTTCATCTCAACCCATTGGGCGCTGGATAAAGCAGATCATGTGCGATAGTGGCATTGACATCTTAATATTCGGAGCGAGCGAGACACGCATCAACATCAGGCGGCGTCTCGTGCTGGCCTCAACGTCGATGTAATTAGAAAGACCGCAGGATGTTCGGAAAGATCAGCTGTATTTGCTGATTTTTATAACAGACCGGTATATTAGTTCTGAAACCAATTTTATTGAATCTTTGTCACAATTATAATTATTATTAAGTACTTAAAACAATACTGTCGGTTGATTAGTTTTTTGTTCACAATATTTTGTTGTTTTGAAATTTTTGCTAGAGGCGCAAAAAAAAAAAAAAAAATTTGAAATACGTAATAATTATGTTTTGATGTTTTACTGTAATGTTGTTTATTTTTTATTGTCGCACCATTGATTTTATACTCTCTGAACATCTACATGGTTAAGGAATAAATCTCGGAGGCGAAGACAGGATAATTAAATGATCAAACGAACTTACCTGAAGTGAAGTTCGATCTTAATTATCCTGTCTTCGCCGAAGAGATTTAAGGTCCCTCCCTCCCTGAATCTTATCCCCCTATATATCAATGTTGCTCTATTTCTCTAAAAAGAATGAGGTCGGTACTGCGGAGGCTTGTCAGGTGTGATTAGATAGAGGAAGATATAGTGGTTTTCTTTCTCTGACTTTAAAACTTGTGCGATAGGGTTAGCGCGTAGCAGGGCTACTACTACATGGTTAAGGAATAAATCTCTTCGGCGAAGACAGTATAATTAAGATCGAACTTCACTTCAGGTAAGTTCGTTTGATCATTTAAGTATAGGTTGTATTATGTTGACACCTTTGACATCTTAATTCGAATATCAAAGCATGAGTGTAGATAAATTTCATTTATCATACAACGTATGTATATTCTTTGTTTAGAATAGGTTAATCTAAAACAAGTCTATGCAGCGGACGACAGATCGAGTCGAGACTAGTGCGTTTCCCGCTGTTTCATTTGCACCATATTGGCCTGCACCGTTATGGGGTGGAGAATTGGAGATGTGCTAAAGGTACTATTAGAGCATCATATTTTGCAGTTGAGCTTATTTTATGTTAAACATTATAATGTAATCAAATTATTTGCACAATACTACACTGAAGATTATCTGGGAGGTTATTGTCTAAGAAAAATTCTATCACAATCGCCTATAATTTGACAGCCATTGCGCCAAATTCTAAGCGATCGCGATAGATTTTTTCTTAGACAATAACCCCCCTGGTTTTCTTCACCACCATCCGTTGAGATGTGGCCCAGAAAACTCGTACGCATTCTTCCTTACTAAGCCCAAAATTAACCTTCAATTTGCATAGTACACAATCATGGTTATTTATTATTTAAGGCAGTTTTCTCAGAGCTGAACAACATTCAAAATAACTAAAAATAATTTTATTGGTCAAACAAAAACTACTAAATTGACTTTGAGTTTAACAAAACTTTGTAACATTTTTACTTTTGTACCGTAGGTATTCTACGATAAATTATTTACCCTTGAAATAAACGAACAATTTTTATAATTTTAATCGATCTACCCGAGAAGACAAACAATTACTTTAACTTTAAAAAAAAATATTCTGTACCCAACACCTTATATTTTATTCGAACGGCAATATATGAGAATGAATCCTGCAATCATTCCCATACATTAATTCTGTTCATTTCTAACTTCGCTATCGTTTTTGAATTGTCACTTTGTTTAGGCCCTCTGAAAATATATACTATATGCGGATACATATATCCACAATTTATGGAAAAGCTGTTAAGAATTTCCCAATAGGCAGAGTGCACTCACGGTAATACCAATAGTCAATAAGTGCAGCCAAGTGTCATGTGTGTTATTGTAACGTATGGCGAATGATATCCCTCAGAGCACGCCTTCTGAACCTGACAAGCAGACCGTGCAGTGTGGGTTAAGTTTCACGCTTTGTCGTCGGATCAATGTGTTTATGTCGTAGATATTGGGTACTTAAGTGAAAACAATTAGCTTTTATTACAAGTAACGTTGGAACGAGAAAACTTTTACTACGTGTATAACAAAACTATATGGTGCTATAGCAGATTGATGGGCAGACATGTTATAAAGTTGCACAGCACTAGCTATATTCTGCCGTGATCCGGAGAAAGCTTCGGACTTGGTTTTCGTATGTGAATTGTGAAATCTCAAACACTTTACTCAAATAGATATGTTTAAAAAAATAATTTAAATTAAGGGGGATAGTGTATTATATTTATTACCGAGAGGCTAAGATGACTCGACTGCATGCTTGCGTATGCCGTTGTACCCCATTACATTGTGACTAATCCACTGGTGTTCCGTATAAACGTGTCCCGAAATTCAACAATAAGCAGGCACCACATGGTTGACCTGCTTATGACTACTCGAGGAAAAAAGCAAAAATGTATAAAATTAAAACATTTTTAATAACAAGAACATTTTTGTTGACTCTTGACAATTGAAATCTCTTATAATATCTAATTTATAACTCCCATTACCACAATTTTGTTAAATGTTTAGGAGTTAAATACGAGTACTTTCCACTATCAGCTCACCTGAATCACTTGAAGGAATAGAACTACGCGTCAGTTTTGTGTTCCCATTATATTGAAAGAACTAACCCCTAACTCCCATCATCAGCTCAGTAACGAACGAACGGCGAATCTCATGATTTCCACACCAACCTTTCCTCTTAACAGTTGCACATTGTATTTTAAATTCTTTAAATTCAATTCAAATTCAATATCTTTTATTCAAATTGGATTGTTACAATCTCTTTTAAACGTCAAAGCAGCTAAGCCATTGGTTCACAAGTCTACGACGGGAGACCTTGTACTGGAAAGAACCAGCAAGGGCTATTTTTTTCTCCCTGTATTGTTACAGATTCGTCAATTGGAAGCTGACCTCACAGCAGAAGTTTGAGCTCAACTTCCATTACAAGATTAGATGTGTCAGTTCTCTTCTTACTACTTATTACCAAAAATAATATTTGTTTAAACAAATAGTTATAAATAACAACACGATTCATTATCTGAAAAATTAACACCAGACATTGGCATCATTCAAATAATCGTTGACTTTATAATATCCTTTACTCATAAGAGTCTTTTTTACATGCGCTTTAAACTTATGAAATGGCAAGTCAGTAACACTTTGTGGAAGCTTATTATAAAAGGTTATACATTTCCCCATAAACGGGCCTCAGTTTTTTGAAGCCTGAATGTTGGAACGGCAAGTTTATTTTTGTATCTTGTGTTTAGATGGTGAATTTGGAAATTCGTTTCAAATGTATTATAATTGTTATAGACATAAATCAAATTTTCATAAATGTACTGTCCTGCTAAAGTCAATATATTAATTTATCTAAATAAGTCCCTTAAAGAATCTCTTGCTCGTAAAAAAAATAACGCGGGCGAAGCTGCGAGCGTTTAGCTAGTATTTAAATAAAAAATTTTTTACAAAAATATAAAACCGACTTCAAAAACACCAAAAGGTCATAAATAATATATCACACAATCACAGTTTTATATTGAAGTTGGTGCCAAATTTTAAGTAAGTATATTAATAGTTCATTCATTTTTTAAGACTTTCGAGGTGATCATTGCTTGGCACCGATTTCAATATAAAACTGTGATGTTGTATGTACGAGTATTCTTATATTAATTATGACTTTTTGGTGTTTTTGAAGTCGGTTTTATTTTTTTGTAAAAATTTTTTTTTTCAATCTTTTTAGTTTATAACACACGTGTTTTAGAATTAGAGGCAAGGCAAACACCAGAATAACTTAAAATAAAACGTCTTTTGCTCTAAACAGTACTGAAACAAATATTCCCGAGCTCCTAACCTACCATAAACCTTCCATCATCAGCTCAGTAACATGATATGATAACTACCAGATGCATATACCTGAATATCTTCAGCAAAAACATGAAACACGTTGGACGTGCCTATGAAATTCAAGGGTTTCCCTCGATTGTCATGGGATCCCATCATCGATCATGACATGGTGACAATGGGACCATCTCGAGAGTATACACTTTCGATTATAGAAAGAATTTTGAAAATCGGTCCACAAATGGCGGAGTAATCGGTGAACATACATAAAAAAAATAGATACAGCCGAACATAGAACCTCCTCCTTTTTCGAAGTCGGTTAAAAATGACCATCCAGCAAATTAAAATATCACTTCGTGGTATTTACCATCTAAATAATACCTGTAATGCGGTCAGAATGTTTTTTTCGTCTCACTCCCTCTCCCTCTGTCTCTCTCTCTAGCATAGTCTCTTAGGCCCGTATTAATAAAGCGATCTCAAGACTGCTCTCAAGTGCGAACTCAGCCGAGTCACATTGAAGTTGTGATCACGCACTTAAGATAGTCGCTAATTAATAAACCTACATCAACAGCGTATCACTTGAGATATAATATCAAGTTCGCGCTCTTAAGAGCGTGATCTCAAGTAAACGTAATTTTTAACTGACTCCGAAAAAGGAGGAGGTTCTATGTTCGACTGTATCTATTTTCTTGTTTTTTATGTATGTTCACCGATTACTCCGCCATTTGAGGACCTATTTTCAAAATTCTTTTGTAATCGAAATAGTACACTCCCGAGGTGGTCCCATTGTCACCATGTCATGATCTGGATGATGGAATCCCGGGCAAATCGAGGGAGACCCTTAAATTTGAAAGGCACGTCCAACGCGTCAGGTATTTGCGTATTATGGTAGTCATCATGTCATGTTACTGAGCTGATGATGGAAGGTTTTGGTGAAATCTATATCGTTTCAAAAAGTCTTCATTCCGTATTTCAGAGTATTCTGAGTATCTCTTTTTTTTTGGATTTCGATGCCCATTTATCTGAAAGATATACTCATACCTAATAATCTATTTCATCATAGTGATAGATTTGTGTGAACAAGAAAAGTCGTCAAACGTGATGGACATTGGAAATTTTTTACCCGGTTTTTGAAAAGTCGCGAACAAAAACCAAAATATTTTTAGATCCTGCTGCTTTTATTCAGGTTTCATTTTCTGTAGTTATTCCAATTCAGATTAATGGGGAACGGAAATTATCAGTGTTTATATCATGCGAGTATTTCGTAAATTTTTATATACGAGTACTACTCGTTATATTATAAAGAGAAAAGATTTGTTTGTTTGTTTGCATTGAATAGGCTCCGAAACTACTGGACCGATTTGAAAAATTATTTCACATTTAGAATTCTACATTATTCCTGATGAACATAGGCTACAAAATTATTTTTCCCAAGGGAAAATATAACATTCCCACGGGAAAACAAAAATAACGCAAGCGAAGCTGCGAGAGCTTAGCTAGTGTTGCCGACATGAATCCTTTTATTATGTGATCTTTTTATATGTTATTTTTCTAAGTTTTGAGTTTGAATTTATTATTGTCTTTGGTCCAAATGCAGCTGTGTCGGCAACAGCTAGTATTTGATAAAAATTACCATCCAGCAAATTAAAATGTCACGCGCGCTTGCGCCAGTTGACAGCGTTGCCAGAATAATAATAATAATATCTCTTTAAATCTACCTACTTTTAAGACTTACAAACAAATCTATACAAATAAATAAAATTGAAGTGTCTGTTTGTAATGTCAAAATAACAAGTTTTTACTAAATGGGTATGAATATACATATATCGGGGTACCAATAACAAAAACACAATTTAAAAAGTTTTTGTCTGTCTGTCTGTTTGTTCCCGCTAATCTCCAGAACGGCTGGACCGATTTTAACGGGACTTTCACTAATAGGTAAGTAAATGTTCCATAGTAAAATGCCCAATGTCCAAATGACATTTGAATCAACCGCCAAAACACACTCCGACCACACTCAGAAAACAGGCACTTAAGTAGCATCTTGAGAGTGCACTTGAGTCATGAAATCGTTTTATTAATACGTCGCTACTCAGCTGATACTTTGTACTCAAGTGTGAAGTCAAGTATGGTGTATTAATTAGCACATTATCTCAAGTTTGCTCTCAAGTTCTATCTCAGAGCTGAGTGCGGTTTATTAATACGGGCCTTACCGTAGGATGTAACCTAATACTGGCTGTGCAATTCTGGTTTTTCTGCAATAAAAGTATATAGATAGGATCTATTTCTTGATATAAGTGCCGTGAAAATTGATGAATGTGAAATTCTGTGAAAAGCTTTCGAGTAATCAACAAATCGGATTTGTCTGTGGGGTATGTTGAATAAAAAATGAACTTGTCCAAACGTTTAGGTAAACAGTTTGTTTCCGAGTGGTGAAAATGTTAAGGAAAAACTAAACATTACAATTAAATGAATGTCGAATCAAAAACGAAACTTAACAAAACTCTACTATTAAATATATACTATTGATATACTCAATAATATATATTGAGTGTCTTAAACTGTATTATGCTAGGAACAACAAAAAAAAAAGATTTCAAAAGGTTATGCGGATAAGATCTGTGATCTATTAACAACCGAAACGAAATGAGCGGAGAGTACCTAAGAAACATCGCATGGCGGAACAGGCGGGCTGACCTAGTGTTCGCATCGCAGCACGTTGAAAGCGACATCGTATAATGGCGGCAGGGAAGGTGGTCGCGGCGGGCGGCCGGCAGGCGCAGGCTACAGTGCGCGCGCGCCTCGCCATGCGCACACGCCCGCCACATGCCGCGTCGCCTGACGCTGCTCGCGCTGCTGGCGTGCGCGGCGGCCGCTCGGGCCCCGCAGCACTCCGCAGAATATTCCGACTCACAATCGCTCGACCCCTTCGCTCTCTGGGACGATTACGAAGACTCCTTCGAGCCCACGCCCCCGCCGAGACACAGTACCACGAAATCGAGAACCAAAGTTATATTAAGAGGAAAACTACCCAAAGTGAACGTGACCACGACAGACACTGATAGTGAGGACAACAAGAAAAATGTTATTAAAACCACACATATTAATATAGAAAGTCATACAAATTTTATCGTGACGAAGCGACCGGTGACAAAGGTTCCTAATGTAGTGAATGTTGGTGATGATTATTTATATATGGCAGCTGGCGGTCAGCATGCTATGAAGAAAACGACAAAAAAACCGTCGGCACCCCGCCGCCCTACGACGCGCCGCCCGCCGCTGACCACCCGCCGACGAACCACGAGGCGCCCTTCAACAAGGCCTGCAAAAACTAAAAAGCCGACGATGACACCCGTAAACAAGAAAACTACAACGTGCCCTCCTGAGAACTCTGGGTGGCTGTCGACATTTTTTCAACAAAATAAATTGAAAAAGACAACGAAAAACCCCACAAGTTCAGGTTGGTTAGGTACGTGTTTTAAAATATGAAGTCTTTAACATGTTAGTCATGATCACCAGATGTATTTGTTACAAATCTTACCAATGCATTGATGATAAAATACCTGTATAGGAATTGGCATAGAGAAGGATCTTGGGTTGGGGTTTGGGGTGAAGGCTTGGGATCCGGACACCCCCCATTGAAATATCAACGTACATTACATAGATTGAAGTTTTTCTCTAAGTAAAAAGGCACAGGATTTGCGTCATTATAATTCTCAAATCTTTATCTAGAGTAGACCCTTCCCCATCGAAATGTTATACCTACGCTACGATAGGAATATACATTTTCTTTAATTGTTAGCTTTAAAATTGTTGGGGTTGGTCCAGAGCATTAATAATCATATCTCAAACTACTAACCACCATTATCTAAAATAATCGGAATATACTAAATAGCTACTCACGAATTATAAACTCTACCGATATGTATCGTTGTCTAACGATTTATGCCATGATATACGATTATCTCTTCAAAACTACGAATATATTTGCTTTTTAAAGTAGGTAATTTGTCAAAAATTCTATCAATTGACATTGTGGCCTTAGGCCTAAGTAACAATTTTCCAGACGGTGCATAATGTTATAATTATTATTTTTTTATAAATCTGGGAGAAAGTCTCCTATTAGAATTTTGGAATCTATTACTAATACTACTAATATGAATCGCTATTTATTAGTTAATTGTCTAAGATAAAATTATCTGCGGCTTATGCAATACTAACCTTGATTGTGATAAAGGTTGGCTGTGTTCCGCTTGTTAGCTCTACGGGCGTAAACACGCTTTCCGTCGCTCTCAGCTTTCCATTAGGATGCAAAAATGAAAACGCTTAGACGCAGAATGTCCACTTCGCAAAATGTCTACAGGTTGCAAAATGTCCCATTAGCACAATGTCCCTTTCGCACAATATCGTTTCTTTCTCAACTATCTCTTAAAGTGACCTCACCGTGATCGCTTATAGCAAGATAAATCAATATTCAAACAGACACACCGTTCTTGCTGCATATACATATAGCGCCATCCCGCTCTCAGTGCGGTTTTATTTTCTTTTAAATTGTTTTGAGCGATCATGGTTACAAAATGCTAAATTATTTATAAAAACCGGCCAAGTGCGTGTCGGGCCACGAGCAGTGTAAGATTCCGTAGTTGCAAATGCCAACTTTGAGTTCACACTCACACCTCACAACACGTTGCCACAGATTACTAAATACGTTGCTATTAAATTAGGCATTATTATTATTAAAGCTGCAATGATTTTATATTTCCTTAACTTCACGTGGTTCAAAAATTTATATTCAGTACTAATTTTCAATGAAATTTTTCTTTTCCGAGTACATTTTATAAGTCAGTCGTCTATAACTTTTTAGTTTGTACTTAGTACTCAACTCTGATAGTTTTCCTTTAAACTTCGTTATATATACTACTGTTGTAGTTTTTTTCACGTGTCCATATATAACCGTTTACCAGGTAGAGGGGGGGGGGGGACACTTACCTCTAACAAAAATATTTCAGAAACGGATCCCTAAATCGAAAAATGGTGTTCTAAACATTACATTATTTTTTAAAGACCTATTCAACAATACCCCACACGATGGGTTAGTTGAGAAAAAAAAATTTACTTGTAAGGGAGCTAACCGAAAACAATTTTTTTAAATTTTTTTGCACCACTTTTATGGCATGATTAATATACATACCCATACCAAATTACAGCTTTCTAGTACTAATAGTCTCTGAGTAAAAGCGCGGACAGACAGACAGACAGACATGGCGAAACTATAAGGTTTCCTTGTTTACTACGGAACCCTAAAAACGATGAAAATAAATCAAATACAAGAAAAAAATTCGTCTCGGGCGGGATTCGGACCCACGTATTCAACATACCGTGTTGACACCGTTAACCACTGGGCCACCAAGCACTTACCAGCCCCGACGAAATTTTCAACTGTACTGATCCCAAGCAAAGTACAAAAAGTAATCTGCTTAAGGTTTTAATTTCAATTCGATACCTCCTCCACGCGTTTCCAATATAAAGGGTCTTGACAGATAGACAGACCGACAGACAAACAAGAAAATGACTATGTACATATTTCCCGTTTTCAGATTTTTTTCTTAATATATGTATACTAAAAAACCTTGCTTCTTGCCAAATTTCATGATTCTAGGCATAAAAGGCCGTATCTTTTTTTTAACCGACTTCGAAAAAGGAGGAGGTTCTGCATTCGACTGTATATTTTTTGGGATATTTTTAAATGCACATCTGTATAATTTTTCAGCACACTAGGTAACTCCACTAATTAACTGAATGCATACCAAAAATACTGAATTGCAAAAACACTAAATTAAATCAGATTTAGTATACTGTTTCGAAATGTTAAAGCGTATGTAGAAACTGTAGACGGGTCAAAAATAGGTGGCGAGGAGCGAAGCGACGAGCGTAGGTTTGAACATGAACCAAGCGCGCGAGCCGAGCGAGCGAAGCGAGCGTGCCGCGGCAGCGGCCGGCGAAGAGCCAGAAACGACTTTATGTGTATTCTCGACTTTATGCATACTTACTTATTACTTGTGGAAACTTTGAAGGTTTTTTGAGGTACGGATTTTTTGAAGGCAAATTTTGAGGTTAGTTTTTGTGACTAGTGACCTTATATTAGGATGTGATATACTAATGCAACCCCAAATTGTGTTTTATTTAGAATAAAAGATGTTCCTAAAAGTAAATTTGGTGATGGTTTTCCTTAAAAAAGTTCTGCAAATACCATTAAACAGTATACTAAATCTGATTTAATTTAGTGTGCAATTCAGTATTTTTGGTGGAACTTTGATATATTTTGTTCGAATAAAGGGAATATACAGATATCGATTTAAATACATGCCATATTTTTTTATGTATGTTCACCGATTACTCCGCCTTTAGTGGGCCCATTTTCGTAATTCTTTTTGTTATCGAAAGAATATACTCTCGAGATGGTCGCATTGTCACCAAGTTATGATCTGATTATGGGATGCTAGGAAAATCGAGGGAAACCCACAAATTACATAAGGCACGTCCAACGTGTTTCATGTTTTCTCTGAAGATTTTCAGGTATTTTCTTCTGGTTGTCATCATATCATGTTACTGAGCTGATGATTTTATAAAAAACAAATAGTCATAAATATAATAAGAATACGTACAACATCACAGTTTTATACTGAAGTCGATGAGAAGCAATGATCATCTGGAAAGTCTTAAAAAATATAACAATTTATGTAGTTAGCTATATACGAGTACCGATTTGTACTTAGTTATCGAATTTGGCACCGACTTCAATAAAAATATGTGATATTGTAGGTAATTGTTGTATTATATTCTTATATACTTACATATTAGTTTTGATTTACTGTTCTTTTGAAGTCCGTTTTATTTTTTATAAGCAAAATGTTTTTTATGTTAACTTAGAAGTTATATTTTTTTAGAGTTTCAAGGGGAGTATGGTTTTAATTTCAACTGTAGACCTGAGTAGGTATTTGGTTTTAATTTCAACTCGGTACATCCACGCGTTCTCGACATAAAGGGTCTTGATATATAGATAGACAGACGGACAACAAACAAAGCAAACCAGTATGGGTTACGTTTTTTCCTTTTGAGGTACGGAACCCTAAAAAGACGAAATCTATTATCGCCTTTTTAGGTTTCTATTTAGTAAATTATCTGATAATTTAAAAAATCTAACATACATGTTTACAAATTATTTGTTAAATACAAATAAAATAAACTAAATATTTTTCACCTTTTAATAATGGAACTAATAAAAATTTACATTTTTAGGGTTCCACACCTTAAAAGGAAAAAAACTTTTACAAAAAATAAAGCCGACTTCAAAAACACCAAAAAGTCATATAAATAATATGAGAATACATACAACTTAAATAAAATTGAAATTCAAGTAGGTGCCAAATTTTGAGTAACTATATTAATAAATTGTTCTTATATTTTTTAAGACTTTCAAAGTGTTTAGCACCGACTTCAATATAAAACTGTGATGTTGTATGTGTTTTTATATTATTTATGACTTTGGTGTTTAGAAGTCATTTTGTTTGTTGGTAAAAAAAAATATTTTTTCGATCTTTTTAGTTTAGTTAATTATTAGTAGGTATGCGTATTAGAATTTTAGCTAAGGCAAACACCAGAATACCTTAAAATAAAATGTCTTTCTCTCTAAACAGCTTTAAAAGAATTATTACCGAGCTCCTAATCTACCAGAAACCTTCCATCATCAGCTCAGTAACATGACATGATGACTACTTCATGCAAATACTTGAATATCTTAAGAAAAAACATGAAACACGCTGGGCGTGCCTATGAAATTTAAGGGTTTCCCTCGATTTGCCTGGGATTCCATCACCAGATCACCGGGAGTGTACTATTTAGATTACAAAAAGAATTTTGATAATCGATGCACAAATGGCGGAGTAATTGGTGAACATACATCATCATATCAGCCAAGAGACGCCCACTGTGGGACATAGGCCTTCCCCTTAGGATCTCCATACCGATCGGTTCTGCGCCTCCCGCATCCAGCGGCTTCCCGCGACCTTCGCCAGATCGTCGGTCCACCTTGTGCCTATGAAATTTAAGGGGCCTACCAACACTGCGTCTCCCGGTACGCGGCCGCCAACATACATAAAAAGAAAAATAGATCCAGTCGAACCTCCTCCTTTTTCGAAGCCCATATAGAATCACTTTGTTACCCGTCCGTCCATCCGTCTGTCTGTCAAGGCCTTTGTCTCGGTAACGTGTAGAGATATAATGAAACTGAAATTTATATCCAATACCCGGTTCTACGGTCTCTCAGCTGTGAAAAAATCATGCATGTATGTAAGTCAACGGGATCGGTACAGTCAATGTCGCATATTTTCACAAATTTTGCGATTTCATAAAGGAATCAAAACCTATAAGGTACTTACTTCCCGTTGACCCACGACCATGAAATTTAGCACGAAGCAAAGTCTTATAGCAATAGCACATGTTTGATTCAATTCAATTACAATCACCAAAAAAGAAGTACTGCGTCAGACCCAGGCATGGTGTAACTGCATCGACTGGTTCTACAATAGATCATCATCATCATCACAGCTCATATACGTCCCCACCGAGGGGTTCGAGCCTACCCTATGTTAGGGTGATTAGGCCTTAGTCAACCACGCTGGCCCAGTGCGGATTGGTCGACTTCACATACATCAGTGAATTTCTTCGCAGATGTATGCAGGTTGCCTCACGATGTTTTCCTTCACCATAGGAGCGCCAGACAAATGTACATATGAAATTTGAAACGAAAAACACATTAGTAGATAGGTACATGGCGGGTCTCGAACCCCGACCCCCCGATTGGAAGGCAAGTGCCGAGTCCACAGCACCAACGACGCTCTTTACAATGGATACATGCTTCTAAAATGTTGTCTCCGTAAAACAACAAATTTTACTATCACAGGTATTTTGATGACAGGGTATGAAAAGAAAAAATCTATTTCGCCCGTCAGTTAAGTAGATAATAAAAAAATATCACGAATATATTTTTTGCTTTCTAAAAATAATATATAAAACTACTGAGTTAGGGCATTTTTATGTTAAAGAGCCTCCAGGCTCGCTACGTCACAACATGCTCTAAATCAGGGTTTCCCAACCAGTGGGGCGCGCCCCACTTTGCGTAGAGTGAACCAAGGGGGGCCGCAGCGAGCGGCTCCAGAATTAAACTGTATAAATAATATTTATATATACTCGCGCGACGCGGACGGTGCCACCTATGCGAAGTCAGCGACTGTTGCAACCATCTTTTGAATAAAACTAAACACGCCAATATTTTCATCGTTTGCTTAATTTTCTTCACTCCCCATTTCGGCCCATAGGGGGGCGTAGTATTTTAGCATAATGTTGGGTGAGGCGCATAGGCTAAAAGGTTAGGAACCTCTGCTCTAAAGTGTACACGTAAATTATCTTTTTGTGAAAATTGTGTACAATTAACAATACTGTCAAAAATTTACTACTTTACAACATTATTGACCCATAGATGAAATCAATGAAAATCGGTAGCTAGGTAGATATCGAAGTAAAAAAAAATCAGAACCTCAAATTTTATAAATATTTATTTTTAGATTTTTCTTGCTTTTACATTATTTAAATCCTTGAAAAATCAGAAATGGCATAAATCGCTTTTTCTTTTATACTGATTAGTGTCAGTTTCTTTTTAAGGTACTCCAGCAGTAATCGGCTTACATATTTTTATCCCAGAAACCTTGATACGTTTACGTTCCCAGGTTTTCAGGGAAAAAAACAAGTGTGAATGTACAAAATGAATTTTCAATGGCTTCGGAGGATATACATATAGGGTAGGATATATAGAGTCGGAGGATGTATAGAACTTCGGAGGATATATAGAGACCAGGGCCAAGACCGCTTCCAAAAAATTGGAAATCCTTTCAAAGGTCCGCTATCTTTTACTTCATGGCACTTACTGAGCCCTTATACGGCTCAGGTTCGTTCCTGTATGGAATACTCACACAGCTCGAAGCTTTAGACTCCATAGACAAGCATGCTAGAAAATTGATCGGTGATGAATCGCTTGTATCCAAAAAGCTTCAGAGCCTCGAACATCGCGTACGTCTAGTCGCAAGTCTCTCTGTATTCTACAAGTACATTTCGGCGAGTGTGCTGAGGAATTGCATAGCACCATTCCACTATAGGACAAAAAGACGTGGTGAGGGTTTCCATCCATATGTATAGTCGACATTCCACCCACTCGTACCATTCGCTTCTTCGTATGTCATACGAACTGCAAGGTTGTGTAATGATCTTCCTGCGTCCGTGTTTCCAACTAAATACAATTTGGGGGTTTTCAAGGCAAGAGTGAACAGGCACTATTTGAGTTTGCGTGCTCCACCTTAGACCACATCGTCACTTTCTATCAGGCAAGATTGTGGTCAAACGCGCTCAAATCTACCTTAAAAATTATTTTAAATGAAATCTTAATAAGTTTTTCTTTTCTCTTATAACGACTTGCCAACTGTTCCTCTTTTTACATTGTTTCTCTTTTCCTTCGTATACTTTTGAGCGTCGATGCGACGTTCATTTTTTGGTAGGTCAATAGGTTCTAATCTAAGTCCATGCCTACCAACAATTTATGCTAATCCTACTTTTGACGTCTTTTTGGCGATAAAATCAACGATAGGTATAGTAAACCGGAAATCATTTTTGGTGTAACTGTTTATTTGTACGACTTAACCAAACTTTCATTTTTAATTGCTAAGGAAGCTATTTATGGCATGCTAAATAATTTTAAATATAATAACAACAAAAAATTTTACCTAACAAAATCCGAACAAAATGAAAAAGTTGTTCCACTTCTAAATACACACATACCTAATATGTATGACCTGAAATTAAATAACCAGCATACAAATCGAATAGCAGATGTAAGGTCAGTCAGTATTTTAAAAAGATGTCTTCTCGTCTATGATTGTCCGTAATGGTCTACCGTTGGTTTCTTCAAAGCGCGGTGTATTAGAAAACACATTTCACTCACTAGTACAGTAATACCCCAACAAAGGACTTGTCCACTTTTTGTATGGAACGTGGAATTTTATTCTGAACCTTTTTTAACCAGTTTAAAAATTTATTACGGAAATAGAACTTTATGAGAAGGATGTTTATCCATGAATATTAAAAATATTAAGGCCTGCATTTAGGAGAAAAAAATTAAAAATGTTTTTTTTTATTGTTTCTTTAGCAAGGCCACATTTAGTTTTTTTTACTGACAATTAAAAGGATGTCATTGTCAATGCCACTGTAGCTGTCGTTTTGACTTTTGTTTATTTTTTGTGTCTAAGTGTGTAACCTTCCTTCCTTTCACAAAATAGTATCATTTATTTTCTACAGCTATGCTCAGGTTCTTGATTTTACATGTGATTTAAATATTGGCTTGCTAACTGGACTAAGTTTTCTCGTAATTTGAACGTACGAAGTAACCAGACCCAAGAATTGAACAACAAAATGTTATACTTCCAGGTTACAGTCGCACTCCTGATACAACTTCTAATTTTTTTTGTACCAGAGTGCTATAATTTGGAATGTCGAAGGGTACCATTATATTTAAGAAAGAAGATCCTCGGGGATTGTAAAATATTCGTAAATTAATGCCAGAGTCTGTGAAAATCACATGAGTCAATATGATTTTGCATTTTTACGGTAATATAAGTTCACTGTATTGTTTACACCAAATAATTCATGCTTGACTTACTAACAATAAAATCAAAGAACAGAAACTAATTGAATTTGAAAATATAGAAAATTCCACTGATATAGTATGTAAATACTGGACAGGTTTAACAGTCACACAATTTGTTTTATTGTTCTCTTGCTTAACTCAATTAGGTGAGGTTTGTTCAAAGCCTAAAAAGGCCTTAGGTTTATATTAAGTCAGACTATGGGCTAAGGAATCCCTTTGCAGAATTGCTTCTCGGGTATGCATTTCAAAAACTCATGTTTACTTATATAAAAAAGTGTTATTGCTTCAAAAATCAATATGCACCTTTACATTTAGGTATAGCCCATATAAGCAGGGAAAACCTGTCCAGTAGAAATCTAACTATACATTATACTCTTTGGGTCTGATTCAAACAATTCCATTGTTTTATTAGAGGTTACTAACATTTTACTTACAAAAGTCCTCTAATTACCTATTTCAAAAGAAATCTTATAACTTACACTGCTAGCTGCAGTAAGCGACCAACCGACCTGGTGGTCAATCTATTTTAAATAGGGCATTAGAAGCCATCTTTGTACATATTGATGCTTAAATTCCACACTTGAATATGTTCCCCGGAATGAAAATATTCAATTTAATTTTAATCAGTCTTGGAACATATTAAATTAAGCAAGCTAAGTCAACTGGCTCAATTTTGAAATGACTTACTAATGAGGGAAGATGTTGAAATTGAATAAAATAAAAATTACATAATTTCTGTGTTTTATTTCATACCTGCAACCAGTTTCTATATTACAACTCTTTCACATAGTTTCCACTAATATAATTATCCAACACTTCATATTACATATTTAGTACCCATGATAAAATCGAGGGTATATAGTCATATAGAAGTAAATATTTACACTTTGAATTAACATTATAGTAATCTTAGAGAATTTTGCACTTAGTTCATTATAATGACTTCATTAATTAGCATTTGTTTTGTAAAAAATCTTTTGTTATTGAAATAGTAAAACTGTAGCATTCTTAAGAACAGACTAGTATATTTTATTTATGTTGATATTTCATTACTGTGAGGTAGTAGGTAGAGTAAAACAGGTATCACACACTAGACACTACAGCCAGGGGCCCATCCTAACAAATGCTGCACAAACACACTGCTACAAAGTATAGAAGTCATCTGCCACCAACCAATGCATTTATTGTGCTAGATTTCATTTTAATAGCATGGACCTATTGATTACATGTATCATTTTTTTGGTCAGAGTCAGAGATGCTTGTTTGTTACCAGCAGTGACCTGCAATGCTGCTAATTTGCAATCCAATTCAATATGTGGTCACCTGGGGGTTTATTGTCGAAGGAAAAATCTATAACGTCTGCTGCTTTTAATTTGACAGTCATTGCGGCAACAACACAAGATTGTGCACTTCTTAATAAAAAGTATTGTGATGTATTGTGATTGCTTAGATTATAAGCGATCACGATCATTAAAATCACAAAATTAGACGAGGCTTTTTTGACGCTGTCACTTCTGCAAGAGAAGGCAAAGGGAGCTAAGTTCATACAGACATGTTTTTCGTAAATCTTGATAAAACATTAAAAATGTAATTTATGTGAATTTTAGTCAGAAAGTCACTCACTATCACATCGTTTATGCGCTTTTGTTACTTATTTATTCGTTTGTGACACGTTTCAGTAACTTGTCATTGGTTTCCATACAAAAATCGCTTTGTTTTACATACTATGAAAGTTAATCAGAAAATTGCTGTTTTTTTTGAATTTGCAGGCCTAAAAAAACCAAAATTTTATTCTAAACCCTAGATTTTTGAGTACTCTTTACAAAAATACCTGAAACATGTTGTTTAATTAATGATGAAATTTTTAGCCCAAAATAGGACATGTCCTTTAAATTGATTTATTCTAATTGTTTAGATTTCAAGTAATTTCTTTACTATTAAATGATTGATCCACAAGACTTGCTTTCCGGTACCTATATTATTACGAGTATACTCGTAAAAGGTTATTTTTTCTAGTGTTTGTTAATTTCCAAAGCAGGTTTTAGTAAAGAGAAAATTTGGATAAATTGCTCAGAAAAATTAAAAAAGGATATTTCTTTGTTCCTTTGCCTATTCAAACAATATAGGTTTAAATATTTACATCAAACACGCCCACAATGAAACCAGAATAGATATTAAAATATAACATTTTAAGGAAGAGTGAATACTTATTGATATACAGAGGGCAGATTAATATGAACCACGAGGAATTAGGTTTCCTGGTAGCTCAACAAGTAAGAAAAATTAGTAGGACCACAAGGAAACGGAAAAACACTCCACCGTTCAGTTTTAACTTATAAGCATCATATGTTACTATAATAATATCATCATATAGTAATAAAAAAGTTTATAACAAATTGACAACATAATTAGAACTACACTGAACAAAATACACTATCTTACATAATCATCTCTGTGAATAAACTATACAAATATTTCTATATGTGCTATTGACTTTTTTGTTTATCCACGTGAACTTAAATGTTAATTAAAATTTGAAAAATATATATATATTAAAGGCAACGTAAAATTTTCATAATTTCTGTTTCTTTTCAGCATTTTTTTCTCGCATTTACAAGTGGTTCTCGAATAGTACGTGGTTTGGAAATAGCTGGTTCGATGACTCTGATTCCACCACCGAACAGACCATTACCACGACGACCACGGCGGCTCCTCAGGTGGCTGTTACGAGCGGTTGGTTCCAAAACCTCCTTGACTCTGAGGATTTTGACGGAGCTTACTTCGCCAGTGAGACCCGTAAGTTGCCAAAATATACCTCTAAAACAACTTGATCTTGTTTATATTAAGCGCAAGCTCAGAATAAGAGCACTTTTAAAAGTACTCGGATCAATAAGATTGTAGGTATATACTCGTATTAACAAGGTGTCACTTAAATATGCTTTCCAATTCCGTGTTGGCAAGATTAAAATAAAAAAGTATTTGATGCGGAGAGACAATCTCAACTGCAGAAAATTTCGACTACTTAATCGAAATAATTTCTGCATTTTATCTCAATTTCCACAGGGCTTTCTATACCCAGATAGCGAAAATACTTTCTTATTGTACAAAAAATTTCGTCAAATAGGTCATTTTATTTATGACGAAATTCCTTGGAAGGCACTTGCGAGCCGGATTTACAAATTTTGTAGAGACCACGAGGCTTTATACATTTTTGTCTCCTGTGTTGTTTGTTCCATCATTATTATGCGAGCAAAAATTTTAAATTTTTTAAAAATATAAAGTAAATAAGTATAAGTAATAAAGAACAACCCGCCATAAAAAATGTGCTTTGCCTTTTGCTTCCGCTTAATTCTTTCCTAGATTTCTTATATAAAGGATACTTACGTCGAATTATTCAACAGAATCATCAGCAGGATCACTTTCCAGTTTTTAGTTTACAATAAAATATTAATCCTCGATTGCTTTTACGTCACTTAAGACATATAATTTATTCGATTTAGTAAGAAGGTAGATATTATGAAAAAGTAAAATGCCATATAATGCCATACCTCTACAAAAAGAAAGTGAATTGACTATTAACTTCTGCCATTGTTTAAAGCAAAAGAAATATGAGTAGGTAACCTGAAAGTGAAAACACTAATAGCAATTAAGACGCTTACTTAGCCTTTCTAAATATGACCTAATGAGTTCAGGCACCTAAATTCTATACAAATAGCTTAAGACCCCTTAAAGTGTATAAAACGTAATTTCGCTATATTTTTTAAAGTAAACTATCCTAATTATAATAGTGAGTGAGACAAACTCCAATACCTAAGTAGTTTATTCCGAAAATTTCAGAAAATTGTCTGAAAATTTATTCAATGAAATCAATATCAGCAGATTTTTATAATATCTTTTGAAGTTAAGATCAAAATTGTTAGTGTTTGCCTTTGATTATAATCAAAGGTTTTAGCTAAGATAATTAAAAAGTGCATACTGTATACCACCGGCGCCGGCAGCTTTGCTCGAATTTTTTTTTGTTTTCTTCAGGATAACCCCAACCTCCCGCTGCAAACAAAATTCATACTATACGCAGAAACTCCTTAACGACCCTGAACGGTTTATAGTTTCAGTGTAATACTGCTTTGCATTAGAAAGACTAACTTATGTATTTCAAGCCCTGCGTCCTCGCTCATAAATCAAATCGATATTTCATTTATGGCTGTTCTTTTCGTGTTCTTTCTGTTTGATTTCTCATTCAAATAGGTTCATAATTTCATGCAATATAAAATGAATATACGGTCAATCCCCAGTTACGTCACTTAACTGTGAAGTCAATTGTTAGTCCATAAAAAAATTTTAAAAGAGAGGTGCTGACTGAGTAAGAAAAATCAAATCTAATAGTCCGTCAGCAAGATAATAAAAAATATCAAACACGTAAGTATTTTTGCTTTGTCGAAATAATACAAAATTACTGAGTCAAAGTTTTGGAATGGGGGCTCGTATTTCATTCTTAATTTTCTGATTGCAAAATTGACCTACGTATGAATATAAGATACCTTAATATATACCTACGTATATTTGACGTCATGCGACATTTCAAATCAAATCAATAATTTAAAAGCCGCGCCGCGCAAAATGTACCTATAATACATGACACCCACGTCATTTATTATAGGTACATTTTGCAGGCAAAAGTGAAAAAATGAGTGATTTCATAATAAGCTCTTTCAGTAGTGCCACTTGTGAATAGATCCAAGAATTACCTTACATACAACTTATTTATACAGGTACTTAATTGAAAAATTAATAATTATTTTGTATGTATTTTAACTCAGCAAAAAAATCGTCGAGAAAATCATTGAAGAAAAATTACAAGGGATATCAACTTTTGCGGACATACCCCGACACGCAGCGCAAGGTGCACGAATTGCTGGAGTTGCAGGAGGAAGCTGCAGGGTCCGGCCTGATGTGGTGGTCGTCGCCGTCGCTGAACGGGTCCACCGACCTGCTGCTTCCTTCCGACCTCCTTGTTGACGTGAAAGACCACTTAAAATCTGCGGACATCGAATTTGACGTGGTCATTTGGGATTTACACGTGAGTTTGTAATTGTAACTTAAATGCGTGATAGGTATTTATTTATTTATTCCTAAATATCATAAGTAGATTATGGCATACAACCGGCAGTTTGGCACACCGGCAGTTTGCGAACAAAAATTAAAAACTGTAGCACATTATGTTAAAATATTTTCTAATTATTACACTTAATAAGTAGAAAATTTTACACTTCTGGCTTCATATCAGAATTCCATACAAACTTTCATTATGAACTCTAGGAAAATTTATCCCAATGAATGACGGCGGCATAATGTTCAAAACGTGAACAAACTTCTAATAAACATCATAGTAGAAATGATCGCCAATTGGCATGATGACTGAATTCAAATTTTTACGTCTCGTCATTAAATATTAAAATACCATAGAAAAAGATGCAGTCCTGTGAAATTAGAATTAAAATCGGCTCAGTAATACATTAGATACAAGTATTTTAATTTGTTAATTTGAAGGCGATTAGACAGAGAGATCCGACATCAACCGTGACGTCATTGTTGAGTACGGCCATATAACTTCTTGTAAATTGCCGTTTTGCTAGAAAGAGATGGAGAAAAATCTTTAATACCTTATATCTTGGTTGTTTTTATAGTTATTCAAAAACCGATTTTTTCTTTCTGTTTATTATAAGTATAAATAAGCTTCTATTAAAGCAAAAAAAAATTTTGTCATCTAGCCAATTGCCCATGAACCACCTTGATAGCTCAATCTTCTCATACTCTATAAAAGGCTTGTTCCCTGTGGTGGTGGAAAAGGTATATAATATACCTAAATAGTAAAATAAATTTTATTCAGCTCAAAACTAGAAACTTTTTATTTTGATACGTTCCAGTAATAGATCCTAGTATAGTACAACGTTAAGAAATTGTACAATATTTTATTCAAGAAACTGTAAGGTGTGAGTAACAATTTAATCTCTTTCACTATGACTATACGAAATAGGTAACTACTACTCATATGTAGATAGTAATAAAACCGCACGCGATCATTTTACTTCATTCACAGCGTTTAGCTATAAAATAAAAGCTTTCGCCCGTTGAGGAGAGCGGGGCTATAAGTTACCGGGGGGTAAGCCCTCGAGCATGACCACTAAAACACGATAATTATAAAGTGGTTTATCGCGTCGAACTGTCATAATATTATAAAAACGACTTATTTTGACGAAAACGAAAAAAAAACGCTTTATCATATCGTGTTTTGGTGGTCATACTAATTGAGATGGTGATTCGTAATACCTCTAAATTTCAAGTGCTAAATAGGTCTTAAGGGGCCACAGTACCTACTACTAGCGCCGCCATTCGTTTTTTATTAATTATGCTAAATTAAAAACGTTTCTACAAAAAATAGATCAGTCAAGAACTCAATACAGATATTTCTGATTTTTTGAGCTATTCAGGCATATATTAAATGTATGTATAGGAATAATCATAATCCGAATTATTACTAAAAGTGGCCACTTTAAGCAATAATTCGGATCCTCAGTGTCATAAATTCGTGTTAGGACTCATTCTTTTGCTAAAAACAAACATTTTTTTCGATTATATCCCAATCAGATTGGGAAAAATGTGTCCATTTAAATTAAATTAATAAACCAATTCTAATTATCAGAGTGTAACGGAACACTGAAGTAATATTTAAGGTTACCTATGTATCCAGCAGAAGTGGAGATTCTGTAGGAATAATATTGGGGCTGATCAAGCTAGTTTTGTTTCCCATACAAACTAAATAAGCTATTTGTTTGATCCTTAGTGTCGACAACCCTACAGCAGCGTATCTTGTTTCTTCATTCAGTGTTAACATTTCTTTTGTATTCATTCCATAGTCAGCTGGACTACGGTTGTCACTTGAAATTTTTGCATTCAGTTTAAAGTCGATTAACTCGGAAAGTATCAGGTTTCCTGATTTTAGACAAGCATCTAAGATCCTAATATCTAACCTATATGCCCCTTAAATATTACTTCGGCGTTCAGTTGCACCTTATAATAAAAAAATATAAACCGTACGTACGTTTTTAGAAAGCAATAACATACGAGAACCCGAGACTTTCCAAGAAACAAAGGCTAGAGCTAGAACAACTGCGGGGCCATCCCATGACATGGCGACGTTACCACCGGTACGCTGACATTCTGCGGTACTTGGAGTACCTGCAACACTCTCATGGAGATATAGTGGAGCTAGTACCTTTGGGCCGCTCGTCAGAGGGGCTCCCATTAGTAGCGGTAAAGGTATTTAAAAACTCATGAATCAAATACTAAAAATTCAATTAAAGCTATTCATAAACACGTAATTAGTACCTCAGAACACTTTCATACAAATTAAGGCGTACAAGCCAATTTCTTTCGTTTGACTCACGCAGGTGTTCAATTAAAGATTCTTGATTGCTCGATTTTGTAATAACAGCGAGAGGAAACTTTGTCTAATTGGAGTGATTTACTGTTTCATTCCTTTAAACATAAGTTACTTAAATTACTTTCAAAGCCTGTGTTTCCCTTTCATTTTGAAAGAAAATGTATAATAAGTATTTTTTTTTTACAAACGGGTTTATTGAAAGTGAAGATAATCATAATTATACATAATTACATTGTCGGACACAAACAAACAGGGCAAGCTAAATAAAAGATGATAAATTTCAGAGTCTAAAACATAAGCCCTTCAAAATTTTGACTGTCCTCTTAGATCTCCTTGCCTTCGAACGAAAGTAGCTCAAAGGACGCAAATGATAAGGGATATAAGAGATGGAAGCTGCGCTCGCGCATGAAACCCGCAGTGTGGGTGGACGGCGGAACCCACGCCAGGGAATGGATCGCCCCGGCAGTCGCCACGTGGATGCTACATACCCTGATCGAAGGAGACAAAGGACTGGGTAAGGATTATGTGTACATGAAGAGTCTTAACAAATAATTTCAGTAATTTTAACAAATAATTTCGCCGAACAAAAAGTTATTACCTACCTTGCTAACATTTTGTAGTTAATCCGATTTCATTTTATAAGATCCATTAGGTACTTATATGTCAAATCAAAAAGTGTATGAATAACCAAAGGAATTCCATCAAAGTCTGGTGTATTTATGTCTTGCATACCTACTTAACTCATAAATGGTAAAAGTGATTTCTTTTATATGGGTACAGGTACAACATACCTACCTATACCTATTTATACAAATTTCACAAATTAATTTCATTACTGAATAATCACATTATATTTCACATTATTAAATAGTATAAATTGGACTTTTTTACTGGAGGGAGACTCTGTACCAGGGTCGTCTGCTTAGGTACCTCCGTCTTACCTACTTCTGCTGCAAAGCAGCAGTGCTTGCATTGCTGTGTTCCGGTTTGAAGGGTAAGATATGGCAATGAAATTACTGGGTACTGTGACTTTACATCTTGTGTCACAAGTTGGCAACGTACACTGTGGTTCTTATGGGGGTTGCAGTTTTGCTGCGAATCTCACAAGAGCCACAAGTATTATAGGTGACTGTTACCACTTACCATCAGGTGGGCAGTTTGCTTGTTTGCCAACTTTCTGCAATAATAAAAAAACTTGCTAGAAATCAATATCTGATAGTAACAACTACATCAAATATACCCTTTTTTCCAAAACAAGCTCTCAAATTGACAATCCCTTGATAATTATGTCAACGGTGACTTATACATTTTAACAAATTATATTTCATTACCTATTGAATAATCTACACCTTTATATATATTTCACCCATTAAATTGTATAAGTTGAACTTGCGGAAAATTTTTAGCTGATAACAACTACATCAAATTTTTTTTTCTAAAACAAGCTCTCATTAAAGTTCACAATCCAATCCCTAGCGCTTGATAATTATTTCAACTTTGATTGATTATCTACACACATTATTAGGCTCGTTCCAGATGTCTGAGCCCTATGGTCTGAGCCCCATTAGCCTCGATTTTTTGTGTAACGTAAAACTTTCGGCATTAAAATTTCAACTTATTGTATTTTTTAAAAGGTCCTGAATATGAAGTGTTGAAGCAAGCCGACTTCTACATAATGCCGGTTCTCAACCCGGACGGATACGAGCACTCGCACACTCACGACCGTCTGTGGAGGAAAACGCGCTCGCAGTCCGCCGATGCCGACGATTACTACGTCGGCTGGCAAGTAACAGACTTTATATAATTAAAAACCTGTAACCAGAAGTGAAAACTAGTCTAAGACTCATTGCCCACAGTGCAAACGCTCAAACAACTACTTAGCTAGAACTAATCTGGGATGTATGTATGACTAGAAACCCTATTCAAGTTAAACTTATGTCATTTGTTTTTTCTGGCTCTAGTGTTAGAATTATCGTGATTACCCTACTATTTACAGTAATCTAGTAGTAAGTAGTGGTTAGTTTAATACAAAATGTTTGCTCGTTGAAACTAAATACAAAACACTTTATAAATGTAGCTTTCGCTTTGGCTATTATAACAATAAAATATATTTACCGCCATGCTCCTGATGCAAGCTTAAGCATTAATTTTGACCTCATAATTAGGCCACTCAATCTATTGTGTCATATATGTGTGTCGATCTGTAGTTTATGAAATAGTCACATAAAACACTAGTGTGTGTTTAAAATTCGAGGCGTGCCGAGAATTTTAATAGTGTCACGAGTGTTTTAAGACCTAATTATGTGCAATTTCATACACTACTTTATCTACACGCATGCAATCAGTGGTTACCTAAATTAAATAAAAGACACAAAATTAAAACAAAATCAAACTCATTTATTCTAATAATTATTTGCATTTTGAACAGTGCAATTGTGAAACTAATACAGAAATCTAAAACTACATACATTTATACTATTTATTATTTTAACCAATAACAGCAAAATAATGAATGAAAAATTTAGAGAAATGGCGCCAACACCAACATTCTACCGCGCATGCGCTGTTGCACGCGCCGCCATAGACAATGTACTGGCACAAAAGAAAATTGTGACAAAACCTCCTTGTTCGGGCTTCGTCAATCGAACTGTATTTTATTGGAATTCGAGTTACATTAAAGTACTGGTTTTGTATGGCGAACCTGTATTATAATGTAATTTGTAAAAGGCCAAGGGCTTTAAGTTATGCCTTTAAAATATTAGTGTTGAGTTCTTAATATTAGAATTAGAACATGAGTGTCGATAAAGGTATTTAGTTGAGTAGGTAAGTCTTGAAGTTGATTTTTTCTCTAAATACTTATTGTGATTTTCCGTGATTTTTATATAGGTACTGTTTTTTAACAATAGCTGAGAGTTCGGACCATAAATTATTGGTGCTCGATACTGGAACTTAATAATGGAACTACCTATTTAATTACACTTGTCCCAGTTATAAGCTGCGTCTGTAATTTTGTTTCTTCTGTTTGCCATATTTTTTTATGCTACTAAGTTGGCCAACAAATAAGCGACCCACATGTTGGTAACTATGCGGTTACCAATCGCCTATAATGCATGTGGTTCCTGTAAGATTTGAAAATCCACCACCCCTACATTCCCAATGTGCGTTGCAAACTTGTGACGTAAGATGGCAATTCTAAGCACCCAGTTATTTCACGCTAGCTGTGCCCGCGAACTATGTTTCGCCTTAAAGTTCAATGAAAAAACTGTAAATCTACTTTCCCATAGGAATTACTTACTTTTCCGTGATAATAAGTAGCCTATATGTTAATCCCTATCGTAATCCGTCTACCTACAAAATTTCATCCAAATCCATTCAGTAGTTTTTGCGTGAAAGAGTAACAAACATCCAAACATCCATACATAGTTACAAACTTTCGCGTTTATAATATTAGTAAGTAAGGATTTCAAACCGGAACACAGCAATACAAGCATCGCTGCTTGGCGACAAATAGGTAGGTAAGATGCCCGTATAGAAAGAAAATTCTATAGTTCTAAATCTCCCTCTGGCTTATATTAATTAATTGTTAAATTAAGTGCTATAAAATTTATTTCTTAATAATTGTATTAATTAGCACTGCCACAAATAACTTTAATAGTTACGATCTTTTCGAAACGATAATAATTAATTTGCTATCTAAGCAATAAAAAATCACGCACTTAACTACCCACCCATCACTTAACTTTCTGTGGAAAGACGCACTAATTGTATTGCTTGTTAGATTATCCGTTTGATTTTTCAGTCAAATCTTTATAATGCTTTATTATCTTTTGTTGCAAATTATGGGTAGATAGAAAGTATTATAAAATTACCCGTATATGCCCGGCGTATTGCTAAGATTGTTGTTTAGTCAGATAAGTACTCCCGAAGTCTAGGGTTCAATTCCTGGATAGGGGAAAATATAGTTCGAGTTTTTTCTAATTACAAAATTCCACGAACATTCTCAATACTAGCACGGAGTCTGCAATTAGTTGGATATGGGCAATAAATCGATTTCTAGGGAAGTATACGCTTCTACCGATCTTCCTTCCAATCTGGGAGAAAAAGCCTGATGATGATTGATAACGTCTGTCATTGCAGGTTCCCGTGGAATTGGGGTCGCACGGAATGCGTGGGGGTCGACGCTGACCGCAATTGGGACTATCGGTGGGGTGAGAAGGACTCGTCGAACGACCCCTGCGCAGAGAACTACGCTGGCCCTCACCCCTTCAGCGAGCCGGAGACACGGGCCGTCTCTGAATTCTTGACCGAACACAGAGACCAGATAAAAGTTTGTAGTTTCACGTCTACATCAAGTCTATTTAACGTCACATTAGATGATTTGTGATTTTTGGTACCACTTACTTACCTACCTTGAAAACTGCTTAGAAAGCAGACAAAAATTTTAATATGAATAAAAAGTTTTCTAGGAGTTCAGATTGTTTTAAAATTGCTGTAATTTCCTGATGCAGACCCAAAATAAACGTCTTTAGCTTAAAAAAAAATTTAGCTGCTTAGGTATGTAATCAAGTAAGTTGCATAGCTTTAAACATTATTAGAAAGAGGCAATATTCCAATAAAATCATAACAATCTTGGAGCTTTTTATACTTGTGAAGTTACACTTTTTGTTTGCACTTTCGTTATGGTATGTTTAAAGAAGCCGGTTCAATGCTCTCCGAGATGATATTTTGTTGTATATTTTGTTGATTTTTATTTATAAAATTCTCTATAGTAAATAACATTAGCTTAAGGATTTTGGGTTGGGATTATAGATAAACTTTAACAAAATATATCTAAACTTTTACATACAGGTTAAAGACAGGTAATACATACAGGTACGAAGTAAACCTATTGACGATTATGCTCATAAACACTATACCGAAGAAACTATTGTACATATTATGTTCAAAGTTTTGAATCTAGATGGTGACAGCAGAAATCGGAATGGTGTCTTAAAGTATAGCAATTTCACATTCAACTCGACTCGTAAAAGCAGACCACATTGATCATTTATAGCAGCACGCGAAATTGTGGTGGCGACGATGGCGAGGCGTAGCGTACGGCACATGATTATAGACACTTTCAAAACATTTTCCACAGCTAGAAACTCAGTGCAACTAGGAGAACCTATTCAAGGCTTTTAAAAATATGAAACTGGATAAGTAGGTGGTTTGTCTTTATTAAGTATAGGTATATTTCTTTTTTATTTAGGTCTGTTATTGGGGTGTAAATCTCACTGTGACTATGGTTATTTTTTTTTTATCTGTTGTCACACCGGTGTGACTATGGATAATTTTACTCGATCCATAGTCATAGCCTCATTTAATTACCTAATAAAATACCTTTTTTTTTTGCTTCCCACTGACTCTATCCCCAACCATTCTGCTAACCAAACTCATCAACTTGGTTTGGAACTAGCAATATACTTTAGATGTGTAGAAATTTAAAAGTTTAATAATACTTTAAAAATGTAAAAATACTAAGTGGTTGAAATTTTGCAATACCTACCTTTTTTGAGGCGGGGAATCTGTTACGATGCCAAGGGGAGAAGTTGATAAACCCGCCCTCTTGGGTATGCTATAGAGGTCGTTTCCACCAGCGGCTTTCCTCTGGTATGATTTCGGGGGAATGCTCTCTGTCCCTGATGAAGGCCCGTGCGAGATAAAGAAGGCCAATACACCAAACTCACTCCTGGAAACAGACCCAGCAGTATAAACAAGCTATGACGCCTAAGAAGGGGTCTTCTTCTTCTTCTTCTTTTTCGACGTACGGGCATTTTCCGCAACTCGACGACTGCGCGCCTGTTTTGCGTCGGAGGGTTGGAAGCCGGATTACTCCAACCATCCTAGCTCCTCCAGGAAGTTTCCCAGCTCTCGAAGGTTGCCCAGGACGTCTTGGAGGGTACCCGGGCTGACCAGGTACTTTGCCCGGTATGTTGACACCTCTCTGCTTTCCAGCAGTACATGGGCGGCTGTCTCCTCTACCTCCATACATGCTCTGCATAGAGGACTGTCCGTGATACTTAGGTTAAAAAGGTGCCTGTTAAAATTGCTGTGTACCGTTAATGCACCCGTGATAAGGCGCAAGCGAGGTTTTTCCAGCTGTATTAGGGCCTTGGAGAGACGAGGATCAACTCGGGGTAGTGCGAGCTTTGCCTGTCTGCATTCCTCCAGGGTGCTCCAATATTGCTCATGTAGGCAGTGTGTGCGTTTGCATACCTTACCTTTAAACCAACTCAATAGAATTGGGACGATTGGCTCCGGTCCAACGGGTGCCATGCTCGATCCCCAACGAACAAGTTCATCTGCTGCGTCGTTGCCCCTTGCGCCTCTGTGCCCCTTTATCCAGTGAAGGGTAATGTTAGGTATTTGTCGTTCCTGCCATATTTAGGGCTGTGTGACATTCGTGTATCAATCTCGCAGTGGTGACTGCACTTTCTAAGGCGTGCAGTATTGATTTGCTGTCCGAGTGTATAATTATATTACAGTTGGTTACCTTCCTTTCTGTAATTGCTCTGGCCGCCAGCAGGATGCCCATGCACTCAGCTTGAATGACGGTGTTGTATGTGCCTAGAGGCATGGATATGTGCTGTGAGGCATGTTAAGATCTTCTGAGAAGACACCTGTACCTGTACCATACCCTGTTTTAGACCCATCGGTGAACACTTCCAATGCCCTATGTGTGGCACTGCGGTTTTGCTGCTCTACCAGATGGATTTTGTATTTCTTATCGAAAATGTAGACATATTTTATTCTGTCGCAAGCTGCGTTCACAAGTGGAATTTCTACCCATACATTCAATAGCTCATCAAAGTGTTTTACCTTGTTGAAGTTAACTTGATGGAGTTGTTCCAGTCTCAACGCTGCTATCGCCGCTTCTTGCTGGATATGCAAGCTCAGCGGAGTGATGTTTAGCATCACTTCTAAGGCAGCTGTTCGTGTTGTCCTCATGCAACCAGTGATGACACAGCATGCCAAACGCTGGAAGCTTTGTAGCTTCTTCGCACAAGTCGTCTGATTCGTCTTCGGCCACCAAACTAGTGCTCCATAACTTACCATCGGTCTTATGACGACTGTATACAGCCATTTTATTATTTTAGGGCTAAGACCCCAGCGCTTGCCCACCATCTTACGGTATTGTCATAAGGTAATGCTTGCAGCTTTGATCTTACCTTCGATATGGCTATTCCAGTTTAATTTACTGTCTAGTATTATGTCTAGATACTTAACCTCGTTTGACAGTGTTAACGTGGTACCAAAAAGTTTGGGTGGATTATGGTTACCTGCATTCCTTTTGTTTGTAAACATCACCAGTTCTGTTTTAGCGGGGTTCACAGACAAGTCATGTTGTCTGCACCATCCTTCCAGAACCTTCAGTCCCATTTGCATGGTATCGCAGACCACATCAGCCCGTGGACCTACCATGAGTCTTGTGATGTCATCTGCATTACCAACTGTATAAAAGTACCTCCTGTTTAGGAGAGTTTGAGTTCGTTTATTACCAGGTTCCATTGAAGCGGTGATAGTAACCCTCCTTGTGGACATCCTTTGGCTATCTCCCGCTATCTTTACAACCCGGTTGCGTAACATGTTAACTATCCAGTGTGACAGTAACGTGGATACTCCGTGCTTCCTTAGAGCAGCCTCAATGCTGGAGTAGTTGGTTTTGTCAAAGGCCCCCTCGATGTCGATAAAGGCTCCCAGGCAGACCTGTTTACATTGTAATGCAGTTTCAATCTTACCTACAACGTGGTGTAGCGCTGAATCAGTGCCTTTTCCTGAGCAGTAGGCGTGTTGGTTGTAAGATGGGGTCTTCAAGCAAATTCATTTGTGACCTCCAGACGGGCAACCATCTCCCAGGGTCATAATGTCTCCCAGTCAGACATCGGTCCGATTGTGCGAACCCCTAGCCAGTTGCTTGGGGTAGATGGGTAGATGGACGCTAACAAAGGAACGCCTCATTCCACCCAACCGCCTGTAGCGATGCGGGACGGCAAGAGGATCCTATTCCCGCGCCCGTTTCGCAGCCTCCTTCTGCGAGATAACATCTTCGCAGTAAGGGGCGTTAGCAATACCTTCGCTATCTTTCTTGCGAATTCGGCCAACGCGAGGACTCCATTGAAGCCCTTATCTTATGATATAACTGTTTATTTATTATTTCAGGTGTACATATCTCTGCACGCATACTCCCAATCCTGGCTGGTACCAAGCACGCAAACGCAAGCACCGTTTGCTGATGACGGAATTCTTGTGGAGATGGGCAAGCTGGCTACATCAGCACTGGGAGATCTATACGGAACGAAGTATAAGGTGAGAGTAAAATTGAGCCCCGTGGCATTGTTTTATAAGAATGACATTATATTGTAGCAAACATAAAATCCCACATAAATGAAGTCTATGTAAGCTAAAATTTGTGCCTATTTGCTTTTTACAGTCGGATAATAATGAAATATTCATTATTTTAGCAGAAGCTTTCAACTTACCTACTGTAGAAAGAGATAATAGGTTATGGCTACCCATTGAAACAACTAGAAAGCTTACAACAAGTAAGCTTAATGCTAGCTTGATGATGGATAGTTGACGAATTATTTAATAAGTGATCCTGTAGTTACCTGTATAAAATCAGGGTTTCGTGTTGTATTGGACTGAGTTGAAAGAAAGAATAATCTGTCAGATTATTATTCTTCCTTCAAAGTCAGAAGCCCTTTTTTCGGGAGGAAATACAAATAACCACACCGTACCCGCCGTTGGCTAGACGGCGGGAGAGTGCGGGGCTCTCCCGGCAGTGTCGGTAGGGTTGCCAACTGTCTCGATCAGAAATCCGGGAGGTGAAATAAAATATCAATGAATATCAAATATAAATAATTTTTCATATAAGTTTTCATTTGAAGTTATATTTTTATACGCTGCGAGCAGCTTGTAAAGCTTTTTGATTAGACATAATGAAATCGTAAAATTCTTTACAGCTGTATTTGAAGTTTTTGCACACTTGTATTTCAGATTTTTAGATCTCTCTTCCTCGCTCTTGATTCCCCGTCGCTCTATTCTGGCACGATGTATGTATTTTAGCTAAGCCGTGTGGGGCGGACTGATGCGAAGAAAACAAAATATCCGGGAGGTTTTAGTTGCGTTCCTGGAGCCGGGAAATTTTAAAACTAGCTGCCTTTTTACGGGAGAATCCCGGAATTCCGGGAGAGTTGGCAACCCTAAGTGTCGGGCATACCTACTAAAGCCGTTTTGCTAATGGCGGGTACGGTGTTCTCCCTGCCCTTAAGGGCGCGTGTGGTAGGGTTCACAATGTGACACCACTACTCACGCGCCCACACAAGGTCAGAAACCCTAACTTATTGCCCTAAAAATATTAGTGACATATATAGGCATTGATCCGGTATACATATATACCTTGTGTAACTGAACGCCGAAATAGATATTGATATTAAAGTTATAGTTGTTTGGATCTAAAAATTGACTGACTGAATAGACTTTAAACTGAAAGCAAAAACTTTCAAGTGACAACCATAGCAGGGGGGTCTCACTCCACAGTTTAGGTACATTTGGCCGGGCGCCCCGGCCAGCCGCTATATGGCAGAGGGTTGCCACTCGGCTCGCACGCTAGCCGCATCACACGTAATAGGTGGTAATAGTTAAGATTTTCTCGGTGATTTTTGTAACGAACAATGAATTCGAAATAATCACGTCATCTGTATGATAGGTACTGTTGTGTTTATGGGTGTATAACTAAACGGAAGAAAAAGGATCCAAAATTATCATTTTTTAATATACCAAAAAATATTGAAAGGAAAGCTATTTGACTATTTTTCACATCACATCCTAACTACTTTGTTATTATAGTAGGTACTTACCCACATGATAAGGATAAAATTGTTAATAATAGGTAAGTGTTTTTGGGCGTTTAAATGAATGAATGCGAAATAAGTATAATAGTAAAAATACCTACTTAAAAAAATTACAATAGTTTTTATACTTGATAAATTATGCTTATTATGATTACGCAGTCAAGTAGGTAGATGATATATATATGGACCATACTTGTTTTATTTTATTACTCACTATAAAGCTTATAATAAAAGAAAATCATTCTATGGAAGTTTAAAGATGCCCTCTCAAGAACTGAATGAGTATATTCAGAAATTAGAGACAGTATTTACACATAATTTTGAGCACCATTTACAAGGCAATCTTGGAAGTGAATTGTTTCAGTTACTACAAGAAATCCAATTACCTACATTGCCATGTTCGTGTTTTCCTGTGGACTATTTAATAAGATTGTTTGTAAGGATTCGAATATTTTCAACCCTCAAATTTCATAATTTAAATTTAAATAAACTAAGAGCTTATTTATTTAAATTTAAATAAATAAGCTCTTAGTCTACAAATATGGTGCCGCGTCGAAGCTCGTTCAACGGCAACTACGGCGACCGGTGGTTCTCTTTGCTCCTCTAATTTTCTACCTGCGATAAAATTCTTTAATTGGTTCATCAAAAACAATTTTCTGAACTGACAAACATGTTATTCTTTTGACAATACAAAAATCTGAAACTAAGAACTTAGTAGATAGACAAGAAATATATTTTGTTGAATTAATTAATACACACTTTTATCTTTATTAATTAACTAGCTGTGCCCGCGAACTACGTTTCGCCATCAAAATACTTAATACAGTGTTTAGTTTTTTCCTCCATTTTATTCCATAATGATTCAACTTTATTCTGCCTTTCTTGAGCATCGGCCATTTCGAAATTAGGACAATTTTCGTAGGTTCGTAATGTTTTTTTTCTAACAGTCCACAAAATTAAATAAATTACATATTACTATAAACACTAAGTATTATTATTGTTTTAGAGACATTATTGATATTAATAAATTCTTCTTCAGTAGAAAGAACTACACAGTTGCAAGATTAATCTTTATCGTATTCATGTTTCGAATTAAAATAAACAATTGGTTAATAAATTAGAACTGTATACGAATAAAGTTTAGATTTTATAATGGGTGTTGATAACACCAACAAAATATATTTTTTGGATATGACAACTTGGCCAATTTTCACTGGTCGTACAGTAAGCTCCTTGTCAAGCTATACTGTTTGACCTTTGAACCGTTCTTATGTCGTTCGTAATACTGGCGGTTTTCGTAGAGTTAATGTATAGCATGAATGGGGGGGGGGGGGTACTGTACAAATACGTTTTCCGTATTCGATTTCCGATCACGGAATACAGACACGGAGTTTCGTGAACGTAGCGCAGACGTTCGTTTCTTCTCATTCGGGATTTCTACCATTCTACCTAAACGCACGTACAGAACGTGTTCCGTTCGTAATAAAAACGAACGTGTGCGGCAGTCAATGACTATTTTGTATAGATTTGATGCATTCGTATGCCATGCATTCAGAAAACGAATGCGAAAGAACGTATTTATGCGGTTAACCTTAAAATGTATTGAGACTACCGTTTTTGTAACGTGTACTGTGCGATATAGTGTTGCTGGCATAGTTCGGTTAGCAAAGTCGCCGTGATAACTATCATCCAACATACAAACTTGGAGTTATCGTTAGTTAGTTCACGATCGTTGCATTATCACGGTCTCGAAGGACACTAAACACAGGTAACATCTAACATCCAATAGGCCCCGAAGCGGTTCTCAAACTTTTTTGGTGACGGAACTCTTTTGGAAAGCGAAATACTTGACGGAACCCTAAAATAAAACAATAGTTTTTATAAGTGTATTCTTTATTAATAAGCATAATAAAAGTACGACCAGAGAGGGTGTTTTGATTTTTCTAAATTATTGCGGAACCCTTATAGGGGTATTGTGGAGCCCTAGGGTTCCGCGGAACACACTTAGAGCATGGCTGTCTAGGTACCCCTCAGGGCCTACTTTTATTTAATACCCCTATTGCTGGATTTGAAAAGCAACTGTTATCCGTCTTTTTTGAGCGGCGGCCATGTTGAATTTACGTCAATGTTGCTACGTTCATAGTGCTCTACTGATCAAGGCCTTTCATTTGATACCCATATTGCTGGACTTAGAAACGAACTTTTATCAGTTTTTTTTGAGCAGCGGCCATATTGTATGTTGTGCTATTTTCCTAGGTTCATAGTGCTCTACTCTTCAAGGCCTTTCATTTAATACCTATATTGCTAGGTTTGGAAACGAACTTTTATCCACCTTTATTGAGCGGCGGCCATGTTGAATTTATTTATGTGTTGCTAAGTTCATAGTGCTCTACTCATCAAGGCCTTTCATTTGGTATCCACATTGCTCGGTTTGAAAACGAACTTTTATCCTTTTTTTGAGCGGCGGCCATGTTGAATTTAGGTCGATTTTCCTAGGTACCTAATGCTCTACTCTTCAAGGCCTTTCATTTGATACCCATATTGCTAGGCTTGGAAACTAACTTATATCCACCTTTTTTGAGCGGCGGCCATGTTAAATTTATGTCAATGTTGCTAGGTGCATAGTGCTCTACTCTTCAAGGCCTTTCATTTGATATCCATATTGCTAGGTTTGGAAACTAACTTTTATCCACCTTTTTTGAGCGGCGGCCATGTTGAATTAATGTCAATGTTGCTAGGTTCATAGTGCTCTACTCATCAATGCCTTTCATTTGATACCCATATTGCTAGGTTTGGAAACTAACTTTTATCCACCTTTTTTGAGCGGCGGCCATGTTGAATTTATGTCAATGTTGCTAGGTTCATAGTGCTCTACTCATCAATGCCTTTCATTTGATACCCATACTGCTAGGTTTGGAAGCGAACTTTTATCCGTTTTATTTGAGCGGCGGTCATGTTGAATTTAGGGCGAGTTTCCTATGTTCATAGTGCTCTACTCATCAAGGCTTTTCATTTGATATGCATATCGCTGGGTTTGGAAACGAACTTTATCGGCAGTCATGTCAAATTAAGTCAACGTGGCTAGGTTCAATGTGTTCTACTCTTTAGGTTCTTCGTTCGATATCCATGTTCCTTGGGTGGATCTAAAAAAATGTGATCCGTCGTTTTAGACATTAGGATCAAGAGTCCCGTCCCGTCCCTCTACGCGTAACCCAGAACATTGCAGTCAGATATTTTTTAAATTATCAACATTAATCTATTACTTTTAATAGTTTTAAATGGATGAAAGAGTTTGATTCCTTAGTCCTAATGTAAAAACATATAACACCTTTCAAAATACCTTGAAAAGAGTATCTTCATTTTTCAACATTTTAAATATTTCAAAAATTGTACCGATTTTGTGAAAATTAGTCAAGAATTAAACCAATCTACAAATTTTATGGTCACTCGATAAGTATTATCATAAAAAATGCTTTATACATTGGTTGTATGGCTTGATCTTTTTGCCTTACCACCACGGTACGACATAAGAAAAAGACAATTTTGTTGGCGAAATCCAGTTGGGTACAGCCATTAACAAAAAATATTAAATTTTATTTGTACTATGTGAAACACTTCAGTCCTGCCTTTTAATTTTCGAAATCCAATTACTTAAGATCAGGCTGTATGGCGTAGTTCCATTGCCTTTCCTTCGTGGAAGAAAATACCTTCTCTCTGTACTATGTGACAGACTTGTCAAAATAATTTCACGTGCGCCATGTTGTTTTTCTACCTAAAGCCAATTCGAAAATTTTATATGGTATTTTTTCACTAAAATTAAAAAGTGAATTTAAACAAACGAAATTATGCCTAAATGTTCTTCCGGAAAATTCTAAGCATTGTGGTGTAAGCCATATCAAATTCTGTCCAGTAGTTTCGGAGATCTTTCCGGACAAACAGACAAACAAACAAACAAACAAACAATTTTTTTTAAAACTATTCTATCGTGTTCTGCTAATGATTTTAAGGCGACCTGTGTATTTTTTTTCTTAATATTTCGCAATTACAGATTTTTGTACCCCTACGATTTTATTATATATATAGAGATATAGAGATTAATATTTTCGTAAATAGATCGGTGAGTGGGAACCCTGCGCTCTTGTCGCCAACTCGGTATCGGGTCAGCGACTCGTAACGGAATTAGAACGCTCGTGTCCTGCAATAAATTTCAATTTCCCGTGAAGTCAGTTGAAGGTCGCAAGAGTAGGTACATTTTCATACCTAAACTTAGCTTTTCTTCGAGAGTGATCCTTCTGTACTTTAGTACTATTATCTAGTCTGTGACCATAGTCCAGCTGACTATGGATTTTACACAAAATAAATGTCAGCAATGAATAAAGAAACAAGGTATTTACGCTGGGCTGTCGACATTTGGGATCAAAAAATAGTTAATTTAGTTTATACTAGCTGTGCCCGCGACTTCGTCCGCGTGGAATAGTAACTTTTGGCAGCGTTTTGATTTTTGTAGGCAATTTTTTTTTGATAAAAGATCTTTGAAAAAGATCTTGATAAAAAGTAGCCTATATTATACCTTATATAATTAGATTTCTATTATTGAAAGTCCCGTCAAAATCGGTCCAGCCGTTGCGAAGATTAGCGTGAACAAACAGACAGACAAAAAAAAATGTGTTTTTGATATACATTCATACCCATTTAGTAAAAACTTGTTATTTTGACATTACAAACAGACACCTTAATTATATTTATTTGTATAGATGGAAAAAGGAGCTTGATTTACCCCAATACTTTTCCTACAGAATTTCCAATTCTGATGGATGAATACCATTAAATATTATTTCGATGTTCCGTCACATCTTCTATGATACGTATCGCGTAAATTCCTTACGGTATGTTGAACTTCTTATTGATGCGAGACTTAAATCTATATATATTCGCAGGTGGGGACTGCATCGGAGCTAAGACAGCCAGCGTCGGGTATGTCCCATGACTGGGCAAACACAAGAGCCGGTATCAAGTTCTCTTATCACGTGGACTTGCGAGATTCATACGGGCCGTACGGTTTTTTATTGCCTGGTGCTCAGATCGTATCCACAGCGCGAGAAACTTGGCAGGCGGTCAAAGCTATCGTTGATAATTTATATCCATAAATTGTGTCGAATGTATTTGCTTTGAAAACAGATTTGATGTTCAAAAATACATATAGGTAGGAAAATTACTGGACCGTATGTCTGTATATAAAAAACGTATATGTGATCTGCACTGCACAGATCTGTATGTGTTACTTATGATAGTAAATAATTCCAGAATAACTTTTGTGATGTTGATGTGATTATATTTTTTTTTGTAAGCGTGCGCTGCAGATGGCATATTATATTTTGTGAGACCGGATAGGTATGTACCTATTTTGTATACAATTCTGATTGTTACGATTTGGTCGTCTTGAAGTTTTAATGAAAATTAGGTAAGTACCTACCTATAAGTGCCTATATACTAAGTAGATTAATTTCTTTGGTTCCTTCAAAAGAACTTCAAACTCACAAACAGTCCTCATCATCCTCATCGAGTGACTATGATAGCCCGTTTACAATCACCTGCGAGCCGCGAGACGAGCCTCGAACCCAGCCACGAGACACATACATTATTTAAACTTCATCCTTGGACGGGGATTAATTATTTTTTTATTAAGGGATAACCAAAAAATGCAATATCCATAAATATATAAATCGTAAGCAGATTTCATTCTTTACCAGTAAATAATTTAAATATCTTTAAACATAAAAAGAACTTGAAATTCAAAGACATTAATAATTAATTACCTAAATCTTCTTTTTGTATGCAACTTTACCTATTACATTACCTACATGGTACTATACTTACACCTACTTTTACATAATTTTGAAGAAGACTAACTAAAATCATTCTTCTTCTTTTTTTTATTGGCGTGAAGACTGGTGTTGCCATTTGCCATATGCAAGTTGCCTTCGATTATGGAGTGGAAGCGATTTGATTAAAATTTAGCAATAATCGAAAAATAGGGAAGGTATGGTTAATGTGCTACTCGCGAAGCATAAAATACAGAATGTGGAAATAATATGACACAGAGCCATGTCTTTCTCGGTTCCACAGGCCTTATACGTTTTTCCCACACTTAATTGCCTTACAGACAGACAAGGTGGATTGTGTCTATAATTGCGTTATATATGTACACAATCCACCTTTTCTGAGCGGCGACCATGTGGAATTTACGTAAATATCAAAGTGCTCACTCATCAAGGCCTTTTATTTGATACCCATATTGCTAGGTTTGGAAACGAACTTTTATCCACCTTTTTAGAGCGGTAGTCATGTTAAATTTTTGTCAATGTTGCTAGGTTCTTAGTGCTCTACTTTTCAAGGCCTTTCATTTGATACCCATATTGCTGGGCTTTGAAACGAACTTTTATCCGTTAGGGAAATTTTTCTACTCTTCAAGAGCTTTCGAATACCCATATTGCTAGGTTTGGAAACGAACTTTTATCCACATTTTTTGAGCGGCGGCCATGGTAAGTGTATGTCAATGTTGCTAGGTTCATATGCTCTCTCTACTCATCAAGGCCTTTCATTTGATACTTATATTGCTGGGTCTGGAAACGAACATTTATCGGCGGTCATGTCGAATTAGGTTAAGAGGAAACACCAAGGTCGAGGGAATTCAGAAATAGGTATTTGTAAAATTTATTGCTGTCCCGCTATGTGTCGGGACAATCGTTCTGAACGCGATACAGACAAATTCAGCTCGGACCGAAAATACCTATTTCATCATTTCAGCCAAGAGATGTCCACTGCTGGACATAGGCCTATAATACCTATAAAAAGTACACAAAATATACGTTTCGTAGTCCCCTGATTTCTCCGCTAAAACTAGACCGATTTAATTACTTTTTACATTAAAAATTAAAGAACGGATTTGGCTGTGTTTCTATGTTTTGCTTTTTTTATATAATCTCGTCAAATTTGTTTGCTAGATGTTTGAATGGCTAATTTTTCAGGTTTTTTAATTATATCTCATTTTTGGTTTATATGTCATTTAATAATTAACTTAATAAAAAAAGGAAAACATAGGAACATGCTCATAGTGGCCATTGAGTTTTTTGGAGAAAATCGAACAGCTACTTGCAATATCCAGGAAGGAAACAGGAGACTACGTTTGTATGGAAAAACGACTCTTTAGGTCCTTTCGTTAGATATCCATGTTCCTAGGGTGGATCCAAAAAAAGTGATCCTTCATTTTATATATTCAAGAATCAAGATACTCTTTTAGAATATACTATTCCCGTCCCGTATACTCTTTTTAAATTTCTAACATTTTCGACCGTTGATTTTCTACCCACATGTAGAAAATCAACATGGCGCACGTGAAATTATTTTGATAAGTCTGTCACATTGTGCATAAAAATTAACGTAAATTTCACTAACCTTGTGAAATTGAAAATTTTACATTATATTATTTCACTAAAAATAAAAATTGAATTTAAATAAAAAACAAATAATGCCTAAATGTTCTTCCGGAAAATTCTAAGCATTGTGGTGTAAGCCATATCAAATTCTGTCCAGTAGTTTCGGGGATCTTTCCGGAGAAACAGACAAACAAACATTTTTTTATAAAACTATTCTATCGTGTTCTGCTAATGATTTTAAGGCCACCTGTGTATTTTTTTCTTAATATTTCGCATTTACAGATTTTTGTAGTATCCCTACGATTTTATTATTATAGAGATAATAATTTTAATAAAATATTTATCGAATAAAGAACTTCGTTCCTATCGGTGTCCCCCGACACCACACTGCTTGTTTTATTGTAATCATTATATTTTAATGATCACCCCTAAAATGACTACTATGCTGAGTAGGTATACATAATAGGTAAGTATATGTCTCTCCATTTACCGAATGCCTAACTCTTTATTGTTTGTAAGTAGGTAGATGTAGCATTAATTAGTTCCTTCCAAATTTGTAAAAAATGAATAAGTAACGTTTAATTTTAAGGTCGTTTGTGTGCGCACATAGGGTGTTGTGTATGTGTAAAGACGTCTAATAAAAGACTGTAACACAAATGCATTGTTTATTATTGAATCCACGATACATTCCATTAGTAATTTAATTAAATAACTACTAGAGAACATAATCACCATTACTTATAGGTACGTAACGTCGGGGTAAGGCCGGACTGTTTTTCGGTTAGAAGTTAAAAAGGTTGCAGTAAAAAATTTATTTTTTAATTACTCATACTCTGAAAGTAGGTCTGAAGTTGCCTGAGCAGCGGGTTTGAAAGTAATACTTTTCAGCCCTAGGGAGAATTGCTTTCAACTGACAGCTACAAGAGTTACAAGTTAAGTATACTGTATTATAATTTACTTTCAACAATTTTTTTAAAATAACATAGATTTGGAAAAAATATTTAAAAATTCAATGATGAAAATGAAAAATAATGGCAGAATAGCTGGCCGGCCACAGAAGAAAAAAAAACAAATAGAATAGACAAGAATAGAAAACGGCAATCCAATTTTCATTTGTTTTTTCGAGTTGTAGAGTTTTGTTTATATACTTCCGCATAGCAGAAATATGTATTAATATAATGAGTTCAACTGATTCAGATAGCAGAAGTTGTTGATTTATCTAATATATAAAAATCTCGTGTAACAGAGTTTGTTATCGAACTCCTCCGAAACGGATTTTTATGAAATTTTTGTGTTTATTTGGTAGGTCTGAGAATAGATTTTTTATACCTAGAGCACACCTAGAGGTGATTTTTTTTGACAATTATTATGGCGAAACGTAGTTCGCGGGCACAGTTAATTTAAAATAAAAATCACTCATTTTTTCTTTAGTTAATTCATGTTTTTTTTTACTTTCCTTCTATTCATAATGAAAAGCCCTTCGGAGCATAATGTACTATACGCAGAATGTACAACTCGCAGAATGAGCACCACACGCAAAATGAGCAAAACGCAAAATGTACGAGACGGGCCTTATTCACGGCGACGATGACGACACAAGACAAAGGGTTTTATTTTCATGTTTGTTCTCCGTTTTATTTAATGGGAGCGTCTGTGTGCTCTTGAGTATGAGTAAGTATGCCTCTGCTTTACCTCGAAAGGGATTACAAACATAATTGAGGATGAAAATGAAAATGATTTATACTAGATTGTCATTGTAAATATTTGGAAAGGGAAAACTATGTGTCTGAGACCGTTTTGTTTACTTAAATATACGGTCTGAGGTATTTAGCTAAGTTTTAGCGTTTGGTTATGATAAGAATTGATTTTTAGTTTTTTTTTTTGTAGAAAACAGGGCGGACAACTTAAATAAAGAATGGAGTAGATAGGACGTGGCCGTATACCCGTAAGGGACAGACATAGATGACGTCATACCTGCCTAAAGTAGATGGGTATACCAGTGTTGCTTTAAGTTTTACCCTACTTTATGTTTATTTATAGTGCATGGACATTTTTTTTAATACGTGTAATGGGCTGAGTGAGGACAAGACTTGTGAGCAAATATAAGCAAGTTAGCGAAAATTGTTTTGTAATGAATACGCTAACCTAAGTCGTACTACAGTCACAGCTGGCTTATTACTACTACTTTCGAGTATGGTTTCAAAGGGAACATCTCGAAACTTTAATCAAATCCGAATACACATGTAAGAAAAATTGGTAGGTGCTTATTAGTCATAAGCACCTACCAATTTGTAACTTTTTTTGAAGTCGGCATATTTTTTAAATTACTTTTTATTTCGTAATTTTTAGTTATAACCAAATAAGGTATTACAAAGCTTTTCCAATTATTGGTTATAACTAAAAATTACGAAATAAAAAGTTACATGACTTGAAATAATATGTTTTATTGTGAAAATTATAGAAAACAAATTAGGGCCTACATTTTTTTGAAGTCTACCAATTTCTTTGAAAAAATAATCAATTTTTTTTACCGTATTTTTTTTAGTTATTTGCCTTTTTTAAAAAAATAATGTATTCATGTATTCTTAAGTTGTGCCTTATGAGTTAAACTTTGAAATGATACTAAATTCAATAGCATATCAAGAAAAAATACAACTCTAACTGCTATGCTAAAATGACATAAAAAGAAAGACAATAATTTTCAATCACATTTTTAATAAATTTCATATTGCCGATTAAAAAGCTTTTACATTGAAGATACTTCTTGAAAAGTTAACACCACATTTTGTCACTTTAAATGTTGTTAAAAATGTCCACCGTTGTTTAATAAGCAAGTACTCTCCCTCAATGCTACTTGTTGATAGGCTCTCCGTATCATTTCTGTATCTGCCCTTAATTCGTCAGCTGTGGTCAAAATCCTTTGTAAAAGCTCTTTTCTTATGTTAGGAACCTATAGGTAAACCCGCTGTTTCATAGTCTCCCATAGAAAAAAATCCAGTGGTGTCAAATCAGGGCTACGAGCTGGCCAAGCAATTCAATCCAAATATCACGGCTTATTGGATCTCTTGGAAATCTGAAACATTTATGAATAAAATAACATACCTACATTAGTAATTAATAAAAATGTTTCGTTTTACCCGAAAATATGGATAGCGTAATCGTTTTATTACGGGCATCCCTTTTCTTTTTTTTTATGGGATAGGGGGCAAACGAGCAAACGTATCACCTGATGGTAAGTGATTACCGTCGCCCATGGACACCCGCAACCTCAGAGGAGTTACAAGTGCGTTGCCGGCCTTTAAGGTAGGAATACGCTCTTTTCTTGAAAGTTTGAAGGTCGTATCGGTCCGGAAATACCGAAGGCGACAATTCATTCCAAAGTTTGACTGTACGAGGCAGGAAACTGCGAGAAAAACGCACAGTTGTGGACTGCCAACCATCTAAGTGATGGGCATGGATTTTTTGTCGCGTGGAACGATGGCGGAAAGAGGCGGCAGGTATGAGACCGAACAATTCCTCGGAGCATTCCCCGTAATATATGCGATAGAAGATGCATAGTGAGGCGACATCTCTACGCAGCGCCAAAGTATCAAGCCGATTAGAAATTTCCTGGCAGTCGACGATTCGAGTCGCTCTCCGCTGAATGCGGTCCAGTGGGAGAATCTGGTATTGGAGTGCCCCTGCCCAAAGATGAGAACAGTATTCCATATGAGGCCGAACCTGCGCCTTGTAAAGCTGTAGGCGGTGCGCTGAACTGAAATACCTTCTCGATCTATTGAGCACACCAAGCTTCTTAGAGGCTAATTTAGCCTTACCCTCCAAGTGGCCACGGAACTGGACTTCGCTCGATATGTCGACACCAAGGATCTCAATATTGGCTGAGGCAGATAGGGGAATGCTCTGAAAGCGAGGAGATACGACAAATGGCATTTTCTTGGCGGTGAACGCGCAAACCTGTGTCTTTGTAGGGTTAAAATGGACTAAATTAAATTAACCCCAGTTAGAGACTTTCTCTAATGATGTATCAATTTCAGACACAAGTTTATTCCGGCACTCAACGACGTTTTCCCGAGAAATATTCGCACGGCCGTTATAGGAGGTATCTTTCGTGCTGTCATCTGCATAACAATGAATGCCGCTGATTTGCAGCATATCATTAATATGCAAAAGGAATAGTGTAGGTGATAGCACACATCCTTGGGGGACACCAGCATTTATAGACAGTGAGTCTGAGCATTCACCATCAATTAAGACCTTTATGCTTCTGTCTAATAAAAAACTGGTGACCCATCCACATAGTTTCTCGGGAAGCCCATACGAAGGAAGTTTAGAAAGAAGCGCTTTGTGCCAGACCCGATCGAAGCCCTTCGCGATGTCCAAACTTACGGCCAGTGCCTCCCCCTTCGCTTCAATTGCCTCTGCCCAATGATGAGCAGAGCGACCCCTACGAAAACCGTATTGTTGGTCACTAAGCAGCTGGTGATCCTCTAGGTACTGAAGAAGCTGTCGGTTGATAATCGATTCCATTATCTTTGAAAACAAAGAGGTTATAGCGATCGGCCTGTAGTTGGACGGATTCGAGCGGTCACCTTTCTTAGGGATCGGATGCACTAAAGCTGTCTTCCATGAAGTTGGGACTACGCCAGATGAGTAAGAGAGCCCAAATAGACGCGTTAAAACCGGTGCCAACTCTGGAGCGCACGTCTTTAGCACGATAAGAGGGATACCATCGGGCCCACTAGACTTATGGATATCCAGGGCGAATAGTGCTCGACGCACTGAGCTTTGGTGGAACCGAATATCTGGCATAAAGCTCTTGCACTGCGGTATGGTCGGCGGTTCCTGGCCCCCGTCATCCAAAGTCGAGTTGGAGGCAAAGAGTTTCCCAAAAAGATCGGCTTTCTCTTTTGCATCATGGGCTAACGATGTGTTATCCTTGTGCAGTGGTGGACAGGATGGCGTGCAGAAATTTCCCTGAATAGCTTTGGCAAGAGACCAGAACGCACGAGTCCCCGAAGTAAGACGCTCTAGTTTCTCGCCAATTCTACTGATGTGCTCCGACTTCGCTCTTGCAATGTCTCTTTTGAAGGATCTGGAGGCATAGTTATACTGCTTTTTTAAGGCGCTGGTATTTCCATCCCGAGAAGTCACCGCATTTGCCCAGGCTTGGTAGGTTTCCTGTTTCCAGCGAGAAGCCTTTTTCGAGGATTGACCAAACCAAGGTTGGAACCTGCCACCAATGGGGACTACTGAGGATGGAATAAAAATGTCCATACCCTGCAACACCACATCAGCAACAGACTCAGCGGCGATGTTGGGATTATCCGGCGAAAAGCAAACCTGCCTCCAAGGATAGGACGCAAAAAAGGACCGCATCCCATCCCAGTCTGCTGACTTGTAGTGCCACACACGGCGACTACGTGCAACTCGAGGTCGTTGCAAGCACGTGAGTGGCACCGTACTCCTTATAAGGCAGTGGTCCGAGGAGCCAAGAGGGGGGTGTACAAATATGAGGTAGCCATCAGTATGAGAAGTCAGCAGAACATCCAACAGTGAAGGTTCCTGGCTCTCCAACTGGTCCTGACGCAACTGGTCACTACGCCCTGGCGTGGGCGTAGTGACCAGTTGCGTCAAGCCATATGCAAGAGCGAAGGCGTGAACAGATCTCCCCGCATGATCGGTTTTGCTTGAACCGAGCCATTCGGTGTGGTGAGCGTTAAAATCGCCAAGTATCACGATCTCTGCGAGTGGGATCTGTTGCTGCACAGAGTCTGCAGCCATTTGGACGTGCTCGATGAGTCGGTCAGTTTCGGTACCACCGCTATGGGACCTATAGAGGCACGAAAAGTCGCGGGGATGGTCGTCGCTGTCTACACGGAGCCATAAGGTGGAGAGGTCCCCACTTTCAAGATGACTGAGGCGCCGAGAACAAATATCGTCTCTGACGTACACGCACACATCGGCCTTAGGTGCAAAGAGCTGTTCCAGTCCGTACCCAGGGTAGGAGAGATAAGAAGTGTCCGCCGGGGACGATATCTGCGTCTCGGTCAAAAAGAGCAAGGCCGGCTTTGCTGTCTCGAGGTGGTGGTGGACAGCATTCAGGTTGGAGTGAAGGCCCCTGATGTTGCAGAAGTCCACAGATAGTCTGGCAGGGGATGCCGTGGTTTTGCTCTGGCCCCAGGTATGGTTGAGCGCGGTTTTGCCTCCCCCAGAATACGAGGGGCGGCCTAGGCCGCCCCTCGTTTTCTGGGGGTACGCCCAGATATATTGCATCCTGAAAGTGGACGTCCAGAGAGGGATTCTCCAACGCTAGCGCAGTTGGTACCCTCCTGGGGTAACAATCTATTGAACTGCGCCATCATAGGGGGGGTAGGGGGGTTGGGCCTCCGGTACCCTCACTCACTCGACGAAACACAACGCAAGCGTTGCTTCACGCCAGTCTTCTGTGAGGCCGTGGTATTACTCCGGTCGAGCCGGCCCATTCGTGCCGAAGCATGGCTCTTCCACTAAACTAAACTACATTTAATGCAGTAAAATTAAGAAGTCATACAAAATGTCTTTCTGACAATCAGATCGTGTGGTAACTGTCAACTACCACTAAACTATAAAATTTGGGCACTTTAACCTTGAAATAACAATATTTTCATAAGCTTATTTCAATAGATTTGTTAATTTTCTATTGATTTGGAGATACTATATTGTATAATTTGAACTGAGCTGTAATAGTTATCACATTTGGAATACTAATTCATACTTACGAATGATAAGTTATGTTCTCACTTTGCCGCTCAGTTCGGCTTTTGCAGCCGATTACACAACAATGCACCATAATAGCAAGAACAAGAATATAGTGCTCAACACTTAAATAATGCACACACTGTTTAAAACACTTTGGAAATATAAAATAAATGCGATTAAAAGAGCACGCTAGCAAAACTATCTGTTTGGTCTCAACTTGCAGTTGTGCCCAACAAAAATAAGCGAGATTCTGACAGAGACAAAGAATGTATTTATATCTCTGTCACTCTTAAGGGTTTCTGTAAAACATATCCTGCTTTCACTTGTTTTATTTGTTTTATTTATTTAGCTTGCTTACATGTGCGTACATTATAGATAGTAAAATATTTAAAGTGAATCAGTACATGCACCCTGCAAGGGCACTGCTTAGCAAAATTAACCTAAAATTCTTTGTAGTTTAAAAATTAAAATATTCCATTAACAATGCGTAGTCAAAATGTTCACCATATTTTAGAAGGGAGGATGGTAGTAGTTTCTGTCAAGTTACTGAATTTACCTGAAATTCTAGAGATTTTATGGAGATCTATAAAACATAGGGCCGCGCTAGCCTTGATAGTGGTCTAGAATCTTTTGGGTAGCACGATATTTGATAAAATCATTCGTGAAAAAGCTTTGTATGACAGTCCTCCATATTGGCGGAATGAGAATATTTTATAGAAAGCATGAAAATTCATTATCAGAAAATCTAATTTGTAGTTTATTCCAATCTAAATGATAACGAGTAGGCATCTCGTAATCATTTCTTTTATAACTGTTGACAGCTTGTAACTTACGTTTTTATTTTTTTTTATTGCTAACGGTGGCAGACGAGCCAGTGGCCCACCTGATGTTAAGTGGTAACCACCGCTCATGGACATCTGCAATGCCAAGGGCACAGTTCAGTCACTGCCTAACTGGAGAGAAATGCTCTTCTTAAGCCTCGCTTGAAGAAGGACAAATCGTAGCACTCAGGAAACACCGCAGCTGGGAGTTCGTCTGGAACGAACGCTGAAACCGAACTGTACACCGGTGCGGTGGTGAAAAGGTGAAGAGGGCACCAGTGCAAATAGTTCCTCAGAGCACTCTCCGTTAAAGAGCCGATAGAGCACGCAGAGAGAACCAAAATCTCTCTTTTGCTCCAGCGTCTCCATTGTGGCCGCGATATTGGGATCACCGACGATGCGGTATGCACGCCTTTGCAGGGAGTCAAGAGGGTCGAGCTGATATTTGGGAGCTCCCGGCCAGAGGTGCGAACAGTACTCCATATGCGGCTGAATTTGTGCTTTATAGAGCATTAGTCGCTGTCTTGGAGTGAAGTACCGCTTGGCTCTGTTCAGGACGCCCAGCTTTTTGCTCGCCAATTTGGCTTTGTCCTCCAAATGACTCCCAAAGTGCACCTTAGCAGAAATTTCCACGCCGAGGATCCCAATACCATCGGACATACGAAGAGTAACCCTGGAACTGAGGCACTACGATAAATGGCTCCTTCTTCGCAGTGAATGCGCACACTTGTGTCTTCGTGGGGTTGAACTTAACCAAGTTCTTTGCACCCCATTCGGGGACTCGCCCTAGAGAGTCTTCGACTTCAGACCCATGTTGTAACCGCCTTTCTTGCAACGAACTCCGAGGGACATTCTGGTGGTCGGTATACCGCGCATCATCTGCTTATCAATGTATGAGTATGTTATCAATGGATAACATGTCATTGATATGCAGAATGAACGGGTTGGGGAGAGCACCGAGCCTTGTGGAACGCCAGCGTTTATGGGCATGGTTTTGGAGCAGCAGCTGTCGACGATGACCTTAATGCTCCTACCATCCAAGAAGCTGGCTATCCATTTGCAGAGTCCCTCGGGGATTCCATATGATGGTATCTTCGTGAGAAGAGCTCTATGCCAGACCCTATCAAACGCCCTAGAGATATCGAGTCCAATGGCGAGAGCCTCTCCTTTGCCCTCCAAGGTTTCCGCCCAACGGTGGGTCAGATAAACTAAAAGATAACCAGCTAAACGGCCATGACGGAAGCCGTATTGTCGGTCGCTAATCAGCTGGTGTTCTTCTAGGTACTGTAGCGCCCTACGCGCGCTCCGGGATCGTTGGGAACTTGGGACGTTAATTTAAGCCATTTAGATATATTTCAATCTGTTCTATTTCCCAACTCTCTTTACGATCTCTCAAGTTACAATGTTACAATGTGTCAGATACTCTTGGTGATCGTCTTTTATACGTCTATAATTCTAGAATATTCTCATTCTATATTTAAAAGGGTGACATTCCTTGCCACTGAGCACATTTACGCAATGATGTGGAATGCGGTGTCATAGACGCAAGGAGGTCACCACATTCTCCCCGTACCGCTAAAAAAATTATTTATTTAAAAGATAAATAATTTTTTACTAATCACCAAAAGTTCACTAAACATTCTACTGCTTAACTACCTGCCTATCTAGGAAAGTTTTACAATTAACATGACGGTCTTTGCTACTAGACTGGCTCTTACAACCTGATCCATCAAAAAGATTATGGTTGGAAAAACCCCATACTTTCAAAAACCCAGATAAAAAGAAAATACACGCCATGTATATATTTGCTAATTATTATACGCCCTTTTTAATATTAATTTAAAATTCATCATTCAAGACTCAGGCCGTATAATACCTACTAACTCATTTTCCTTTCCTAGCCATAGAATATAAAATCATCTTACTTAAGGTATGTATAGTCTATGGAACTTATTCTTTAATTAGTCTGTGCGGCTGAAGGCCTTTGTAGCCATGGCCGGTAAAACCTTTGAAAAAAAAATTTAGTCTGTGACCTACGATTTGTCAAATCTGACTAACCGAAAAAAGGCGGGAACCTTCGTAAAGAAAAGGCGCACTTTTTTAAAAATTGTTTTGCTTTGCGATTTAATTGTATATATTTTGTATAAAAGTGTATTTAAGTATAAATATAATAGATTAAAAACAAGTTATATATGTAAATAAGAAATGGGGAAGAGGAAAAAACCGAAATTAGATGGCGACCCTGTTCCCACTGAATCCGACTCTGAAGATTCTAACTTGGACACGGATAAGTATAAGCCTTACAAAACCGAGAACTATGTTCGACAGTATCCTGAAGATGGTGGAAATTTCGAGTATTTAGTAATTTATGAAAGTACAAAAGAAGCGACGCCTATTGGTGATCGTGATCTTATGTCTTTAGGCTCAGTGTTGAAACGTTACAACAAAGGCATTAAGCGTTTCAAGAGAATAAATAGATATAAAATAGCGGCAATCTTTGAACGTCCTGGATTGGCTAATATGGCATTAAACAATACCAAAACAATAAAAGAATTGGAACTAAGAGCCACTATCCCAGCTTCATTGACTGAAGTAACGGGAGTCATTCGTGGTGTGCCCACATACATGTCTAATTATAAAATATATTCTGGCATTTCCAGCTCCAAAGATGTTGTGTCGGTGCGTCGACTGATGCGCCGCGCTCGTGACGACGATGATACACCTGTCCTCCTGCCAACCCTGACGGTAGCGATAACATTTTCCTGTCCTACACTTCCCGATAGCGTCGATATAAACAGCTGGTTCTTTGAGGTAAGCCCGTACATACCACCTGTCAGCCAGTGCCTACGTTGCCTACGATATGGGCACATAGGAAAATATTGCAAGAACGCACAAAAATGCTCCATATGCTGTGAAAATCATAATTACAAGCAATGTAGTAAAACAGCAAAAGAAGCAATTTGTTTACACTGTGGTGGAAATCACATATCCATTTCTTCCGAGTGCCCTAAACGAAAACAAGAAATAGAAAAAAATAATTTAAAATATAAAAACAAAACTTCATATGCTGATATGGTTAACAATAAAAATTTCCCCTCTTTAACAAAAAACAAATCAGACACTAATATTCAACAGATTTTACTATCAGATCAGATTTTAAATCTTATTATATCCACAATCGTGAAAATAAATTCGCAAAAAATGAATGCAGATGCTCCAATTACAACAGAGTCCATTAAAACATTAATACTCGACACCTTAAATACTAAAAAGTCAATCCCTATGGATAAAAATGGATAAGCTCAATATTGTACAATGGAATGCTCAGAGTTTGCACAATGGAATGCTTTGTACAATGGAATGCTAAGTCACAAACATCTGTTTTCACATTTTTTATATGAAAATGATATACATATTGCCATTATTTCTGAGACATGGTTACAAAATACTAATACATTTCATATAAAAGGTTACAAAATAGAAAGATTAGATATAGGTTCTAAACACAATGGTGTAGCTATTTTAATTAGAAACAACATAATTTACAATAAATTACATACTAATTTTGACAATTGTTTACAAAATATTGCAATAAGAATAAAATTTAATAATCAGTTCTTGTCTATAGTTAGCTTCTACAGTCCCACGTCTGCTTCTCCTTGCAACTTCAACTATACCCATCTTGATCGTCTAATTAAATCCATTCCTGGGCCTTTATTTTTAGCTGGAGACTTTAATGCTCACCACACCATGTGGGGATGCACATCTACAAACACACGTGGTAAAGTAATGCTAGATGTTATAAATGACAATAATTTGTGTTTATTGAATGATGGTACAACTACCACTGTTGGTTCTCATATATGGCAACCAAATGCATTAGATCTTACAATAATTTCGCCTTCACTGGCACTAAGATGCAATTGGTATGTACACGATGACTCTTTGTGTAGTTATCATTTTCCTGTTGTTACAACTCTCTTATGTAGTCCTGCAAATACAAACAGTAATGTTAGTAATAACTTTTCACATCCCAATTATAAATATGTTGATTGGAAAAAATATCAAAAAATAGTCTCTGAAAAACTACAGAATTTTAATTTGAATACATGTAATGCAGAAGCTTGTTATGAACAATTTTGCAATATCATTCTTGAAGGAGTCTCAGAAGCAAATAGTATTAGAGTAAATATTACAAATAGGTCACAGTCTTCCAATAACATTCAATATAAAAAAAAATTAAGTTTGCCCTGGTGGAATGACATTTGTGCACAGGCCGTTGCCAAATGTAAGTTATCCTATATAAAATTTAAAAATAATCCATCATTACAAAATTATTTAGAATTCAAGAAAACACAAGCTTCTAAAAAACTTATTATAAATAAAGTAAGATATGAATCATGGACAGAATTATGTAATTCATTTAACCGACAAACTCCTCTTTCAATTATTTGGAACAACATAAGAAAGTTTAATAAAACCTATAGTAATCCAGGTAATACTACAGATGATACTTGGATACAAAGTTTTTTAGACCAATACTCTTCCACCTCATACAATCAACAACCTATATTAGATTTAACAAACAATAGCAACATTTCTAACGAAGAAAATTTTTTCATGAAGCCCTTCGCCATGTCAGAGTTTTTGGGTGCTATTTATTGACGGAAGGACACTACATTTGGCTTGGATAATATTTCATATAAAATGTTCAAGAACATGAACACATTTAGTCTTGACATAGCTTTGAAAGTATTTAACCTCTTATGGAGCTTTATGTGTATCCCTAAAACTTGGAAAACAGACTGCCTTGTACCTATACTTAAGCCTGGTAAAGCTAGCAATAATCATAATTCTTACAGACCCATTGCACTGACCTCTTGTGTAGCAAAATTGTTTGAACAATTAATAAAACAAAGACTTGAATACTTTATAGAGTCTAATAAACTTTTACCCTATAGTCAATTTGGCTTTAGGCGTAATCGTTCTGCTGTTGAAAGTTTGAATCATTTAAATCTTGATGTACATAGAGCTCTGATTAATAAGAAGTTTCTTGCTGGTATATTCTTTGACATCACAGGTGCTTTTAATAACGTAGATCACAATGTGCTTGTAGATGAGTTATCTTCACTTGGTTTACCTGTAAAATTATTAAAATGGATTTTTAATTTCCTTAGCCATAGAAATGTGTATGTAAAATATAGAAATAAGTTGTATGGACCTCAACCATCACATAAGGGCGTATGTCAAGGTGGAATTTTAAGTCCGTTGTTGTTCATTTTGTATATAAATAAGTTAAGTAGTATTTTAGGAAATGATGTTTCTTGTCTTCAGTATGCTGATGACCTTGTAGTGTACTGCTCAGGAACCAACATACAATTAGTTGAAAGAACACTAAATAATGCTTTAGAAAAGTTAAAAAGTTATTTTGATTATTTAAAATTACTTGTAAATCAAAATAAAACTAAAGTTATAGTTTTTACTAAATCCCGATATTTGCCTATTAATATCCATTATGATGGAAATTTATTGCCAGTTAGCGATGATGTGAAATTCCTTGGCGTCATCTTTACAAAAAATTTATCTTGGAAAGCACATGTTTGTAGCTTAGCAGATAAGGCTCTACGAGCTCACAATATTTTAAAAGTACTTGTCAAAACATATTGGGGAGCTGATCCAAAAATATTACTTATGTTATACAAATCCATAGTCAGATCCCATTTCGAATATAGTTTTCATTGTTATGCCTCAGACGTTTCTTTAGTTGATAAATTGGAAAAAGTACAAAACAAAAATCTTAGATTAATTACAGGTGCTATGTGTAGCACTCCTATTGTTTCTTTACAAATAGAATGTAATATTCCACCCCTATTATTAAGATTTAAATATTTAAAATTCAAATTTATTCTAAAACTACATTCTATTACCAACCACCCTCTTTTGGTCAAGATAAATGACCACCTGCTTTCAAACTTTAATACTTCCATAAAATTACCTTTCATCCTTCTTGATTATAATGACCTATCAGCATATGTAAATAGAAATGATATTTACAAAAAGGATAATTGGGCATGTTATTGTACTTCTTTCGAAGCAAATTTCCTTTTGATTGACATAATAATAAATCACAGTTTTAAAACAAAGGAAGATGTTTATGAGGAGCTAGCTAAATGGCCAAATCATCAATTCATTTACACTGACGGATCTAAATCAGATGCCGGAGTAGCTGCTGCATATTACCACAAAAACATCAAGTATGGTAAAGGATTTAGATTACCTGAAAATATGACAATTTTCTCAGCAGAGTGTGCAGCCCTTTTATTGGCATTACATTATATACAATCTGACATATTGTGTTCTAATAAAAATGATTTTATTTTAGTATCTGATAGCATGTCAGTGCTCAAAGCTTTATCACACACTGGCTTTCGTGAAACAAATTACCTCCTTCTAGAAATAAAGGAAATGATAAAAAGGATGACTTTGGCTGGAAAAAACATTAAATTGATTTGGACACCTGCACACGTGGGAGTGACAGGCAATGAAAACGCAGATTATCTTGCGAAAATGTCAAATACGTTTGGCAGACAAAATTGTACATATATTTTAAGACCCTGGCAAGACCTTTTACCTGATTACCGACCGACACTTACGACACGACCTGAATGGACAGTTCAAAGAAACCAAATCATCCAGTCTAAAGGAGCATGGTATGCCAATATTAATAAAGATGTAGGCAGAAAGCCTTGGTTTACATTAGGAACAAACTATTTAAATAGAAAATTTTATACAATAATAACACGATTGCGACTTGGACATTGTAAATTCAAAACTCATCTTCACCGTCTAAAAATAATTTCATCTCCCATTTGTACAGATTGCAATTTACAGGAAGATCAAACTTTGGAACATATTTTTTTCAAGTGCCCGGCTTTCAATGTACAACGACTATTATTTATAAGCAAGTTACTGGAAAATCGTGAAAATATCCCGCCTTCACTTCAAGAATTATTGACAAGCAAAGAAAATTTTACCTCCATTTATGATTTTATTGTCTCCACTGTCGGAGAAATTTAAAACATTTGAAAATATTCAAGAATTGGCAATAATTGCCTTATTAACTACAAATATTAAGAATTAATAATGAAGACTTTTTACTATGTACTCAGACAACTAGAATAAGAACTGGCTGTATGGTTTTAAACCTTTGCCTGTCCAATTTGGACTAATTTAACTTCTCTCTCTCTCTGACTAACCGTGCGTTTGCACTGAGAAACATAAAACATGTAATGTTTGACAACTTGTTGTATGATACAAATCTCGAAACTTGTTGTGTACGCTTTTGCGATCGCACTGCTGAAAATCGTGTTGGATTCGGAACAAATCCTAAGATTTGATGCAGATTGCGTTAGGATCGCCTCAAAACTTGTTGTCTGTCAACGTTTTGGATATGGATTTGTCAAAGATTGCGTTCGCACTTTCGGATGTTAAAGTCTTAATAAATGTTTTGCAACTTGTTGGGGTGTTGACAATGGAAACGCATTCATAAACATTGACAAAAACATGTTTAAAAAACATGTTTTTATGTAGATGTTTCGTCAATGCAAACGCACGGTTACGCCATCACAAAAGCGATTACATTGAATTAAATTACTCTAATTAATAAAACTGAACATCTTTGTGAGAAGCACAACAAAACGGGGGATTACTCTCTGTCACACGAGTGTGACACAGAAGAATTTTTTTCCTGACAGTCACACCAGTGTGACAGAGAAGAATATTATTCCTCACAGTCACACTATCATATTTTGACGACAAGGACAAGTGTTGTTAACTTATTCAACCCCTTTTGGCCCGTTAGATCCTATTACTATTTATTACTATTACCGACGTTAGTTCCAGTCAGTTCATCACGTGGGTCTCCCTAAACGTCCACTAACCGGACTGTCCACCTTCTTTAAGCGTTCACGTCTCTGACCCTTAGGTGGAACGTTAAAAAATCTATAAAAAATGAGATGGATCCACTCACTCTCTTGTGTGACATCACACGAGTGAGTGAATGGTTCCATCTCATTAAGAGTAAGTTAGATCGTCCAGTCCAGCCTGCGCACGGCAGCTAAAGTGAGTAGACATGCGCCACGATGGCGAATTTTAGCGTTGCTACCAATTTTTTTCCTGTACCGTGACCGTGTCGATTTTTTGAATAACCTATCTTTTTACCAGAGGGAGAATCAGTACTAGAGTCGTCATGTACCTACTTGTAGGGGTAATAGATATGCAAGTCCTTCAGGAACCACTAGGTATAGCCACTTACCATTAGGTAGGCATCCTGCTTAGTAACTCAACAGAAAGTGAAACTCAGCCGCTCCTACTCAAAGGTAGTTTTCTCAAATATATAATGACGAAAGTGGTGTGGTGAAGGTGGTATGTGAAGATAATGAGGAAGGTAGAAGCGAGCTTCACCTGGACTCTTCGGCAGCTGAGGAACTGGCCATCTCACCTCTAATTGTCGGAACACAACAATGCTATTAACAGTGTTACTATGGTGACAAACTTAGGTAAGATGGCGGTAGCTAGCCGAGTGTGTTCAGAGAAGCCCTACCACCAACCAAACGGAGCAGAAAAGCTTCTGTCTCCGTGGGGAATCGAACCCGGACCCCCCGATCAACACCCTCAACCACTAGACCACGGAGGTGGCAAAAATTAAAATTCTAAGACTATAAAAAAAAACGTAACCCACACTAGGATTTTCTCCTGTATCGGGGTGCAGTTACAAACATAGAATATCACATGCACATACTCCCAGACCGGAACAAATTTCTGTAGGCCATACAAAATATTTGTCCCGTACGGGAATCGAATCGAACCCGCGACCCGTTGCGCAGTAGGCGATCACTCTACCTCTGCGCTAACTGTCGTATAATATAATATAACTACCCGAGATAAGTATATAAAAATCAGAGATATTTTGTATTTGATGCATTATTATGACTTATACATCCCAAGCAACACATAAGCTGTTTAATGGAAAAATATAAGTAAACTTAAAACCTTAAGTTGGATTACAGTTTTATAATAGTTTTCATGACGTACTCTAGCTGGTCTGTAGAATTCATTAATTTTATTAAAACTTTTAGCTGTAGTGAAGCATTAATATAAATTTTATGAAGCTATTAACTTCATAGAAGTTACATAGAAATCAACTGTACATATGAAAGCTGTACAATATACAGCTGCTAACATTTCTCAACACTTGTAGTTCTATGGTGTATTTAAAATAAGGCTTAAGATGTAAAAGAGATTCTATAAAATACCTTATAAAGCTCTATGCTCGATAGTAGATTATCGAAGAATAACATCTGTTTAGTGGTATAAATCAAAATCCCTATAAATCCAGTTTTATAGGACCCTTGATTGAAACTTTATAACAGCCTTTTCCTATATAATTACGGCAATGAAGACCATTAGTAATCGCTATGCTGTAAACATGTCGAAATGTAGATTGTTATACAGAATCACTTATAGATGTCTGTATTGTGATCACAACTATGGATCGAAAATCATGGAAATACAGAAAAAAAAGTGGTGCAATTAAGAAAAAAGTGTTAAAATATTTATTAGCTATCACAAACGAGATGATTAACGAAACGGAATTAAAAAAACGTGATAATGTTACATTAGAAAATGATGCTGTTAACAGAGCGGAATTTGGTCAAGCGTTGGCGTCAAATGTAGAGGGTTCCGCATACTTAAAATCAGCTAAAACACAATGCAGTGGCAGTTCCTAGCAAAACCAGTCCATTTCTGAGAGCTCGAGCTCAAGCGAAGTCGAGTTCGCTCTTTGTAGCGAATTTATGAAAAATTTTATTTTTCGTGAAGAAATTAAAGAATGGGCCATAGAAAAAAATATTTCACAGGAAGCGTTGAAAAGCTTAACAACAATTTTAAATAAAAGATTTCCGGATATTTTGCCCAACGATCCGCTAAGCTGTTGTAGTCAATTTGATGAGGAGATGCTTGATTTGTTTCTTTATGTTCCTCCATAATATTATCAGTGTCACTGTTTTGTAGCATAATTAAAAGTTCATATTCTACTTGTTCGTAGGACGATAATGATCCTCGTTTCACAGTGCATGCCATACACCGCCAATCAGTTTGGGGCTTAGAACTTCCATTCCTGGCTAATTTGTTATCAGAAATTTTCTTTGGGTACCGTAAGAGTCCTTCATACTCCCATAAATTAGGTACAATGCACAGTTGGGGTCGCCCTTTTTCAATAGTTTGTACGATTTTAAAGGACATGGTGTACGTTAATATATCTGAAAAATAAAAAGTAAGTTTTATACAACATATTCAACTTTACCTACCAATCGGTTTTGTGGGGACCACAGTCACATTTACACGTTTGTAGGTACATACACGATATGGCAAATGATGTGTCTCATGTTAGATAATTTAATCTCGCGTCTTGTGTTTTAATGACAAATACTTAATAAAAAGTAAAGGCATTCTACCACAAATTATTTAACTGTTGTTCACTCACAGAAATGAGAAACGTTAAATTATAAGCCAACCAAACCACAACTATCAAAACAAGATATAAATTAAAAACTCTATGTGTAGAATGAAGAATCACAGATTATAGAGAATAGAATATTTTTATGGCTGCAGTTCGAATTGAACCGATGTGCACTATTGATTCCAAAAGCGTGCAAACACCGGTACTTATATCAATAAAAAAGGTGATAGGTGACGTCATTAGGTAAAGCTTTCGGTGCTCACCCAAATTGAGTTGATAAAAATTCACCAACTTACTTCATTTACCATAAAAACTTAGTGTAATTTTGATAAAAAAGTAATTTTAAGAAAGATTTTTTGATTGCTCTTTCTTTCTAAATTTATTTTTTTATAAATAATGTAGTAAATAAAATAAATAGTTAAATCAAGCCAAAAATGTGATAAAGGTGGGACAGATTTTTTTTGCACTTACCTAACATTTCTTTTTATCTACACAGTACCCTAAAATGCTGGCGAACACGAGGCTTAATATGTATTCTTGGAAGAATGCTAAATAGCCAAAACAGTATTTAAATCTCTCTTCCAGCTACAAATCAAACAAAACCCTATTAATGGAATATGTTTAAAGCTTTATTCAGCTTGTAGCTTTAAAAGACCTGCTTTCAAGTATTAAACCTATTTGTTAATTTGACGCCATTATTCTTAATACTACGTAACATTTTAAAGGTATATGAGGTAAATAAACTGCTCGAAAAACCTCTTACGATTATACTAAAATTAGTTATTTTAGGTAACCGATACCCATGAGAAACTTCTAAATACATATTAAGCAAATAACTGCAAACATTATAACATAACCTACAATTACTTTATTCACTTTTTTCTCTAAATGAGCTTATTTCACGGGCGCATTAAAATTTTAACATAAATACATATATACTTTCACAGTGTAGTGATCTCCGCATCCATCTTACTATTTCTATAAATGAAAACAAACAATACTTACCAGAATTTTATAAAACTTGCACTGATCCACTGTTTTTCGTTTTTGACAGAACTATTCTGCAAATATTGCTTTTTTAACTTTAATAATTCTTTTGTCGTTCCAATAAACTATTTTTAGTTGATTATCATACTAAAACCTGATAAAGAGCTGTGATATGGCAAAAAATAGAGTAAAAGCTTGCTAATCTACTATTAACCTGCTATTAGCCAGCCTTAAACCAGTTTTTGTAATGAGTTTAATCAGCCATTCTAAAGAATAAAGCTGTATAATATGGTCCTCTTTTGTACTTACAAGAGTCGTACAAGCGCTTAACCACTACTTTAGATAGCATCCTAATCCAGCTTAAAGAAATGTTTAAATCTATTTATCAGCTCCTTTACAGCTAGTTTGTGTTGCTTGGGATATAACTCTAATCTGAAATTCGTACGAATCAACTGGTTCCAAGATATTACGGATTTCCTTATACGATCATTTCAAGCAAATGCTTTTACGAGAGAAATCATCAGAAGGTTTTAACTTTACCTTGCAAAACATCTTATGGTATTACGGGAGCACTTTACATTTCTCGGAGAATTATCAACCCCGAGAAAACATTTTAGAAATGAATAAGGACGGTTTTATAATAAAATTAATAATTAAATGCGTCTTTTATACAACTACAGCTAAAGTTTTTATGAAGATTTTTTCGGGAAGCGGCAATATCATACTTACAGGCGAACGACTAGAGTTTCAAATTTGCAAGAAATGCAACAAAACAAAAATCACTTTTTGACTTCAAAAACACTGAAAAGTTAAAAATATTGGACCCGGCACCCGCACGGTGAATCCATGGAATGCTAAGTTATCGTCTCTCAAAATAGGGACAGACAATATCACATTTCTATATTGAAGTCGGTGCCAAATTTTAATTTTCTAGATCAGCGTATCGTATCGATAGTTGAAGTATTAGACAAAGTGCCAATACGTGCCTGTTGTATTTAAAAACCTCTAACTCCTTAAAGTTAAGGATCCTTCCATCATCAGCGCGGTTCATGACTACCAGACGTAAATACTTGAATAGTCTGGGAAGAAACATGAAACACGTTGGACATGCCTATAAAATTTATGGGTTTCCCTTGATTTTCCTAAGATCAGTGGTGCGGTTTGGTGGTGTCGTTGACAATGCATGTAAGAAACGATAATTGTTTCAAACTGATTTTTGAATTTATTGATTCAACTGTAATTGATGTATAATTTTCATTTATATTCACTTGATTTAGATGAAACTGAAATATTTTAATATCAATCTGCATTCAAAATTATAATGCATTATAGGCTTCGACCTTGAATTACAAAAATATGGCAAGGACTTCTTATTGGAGACTTGACTGGTAAGTAACTTAAATTAAGAACACTATTGAACAAACGACATGGCTGCTGTCTTGCTTAATTCAGATTAATTGAAGAAGAAGAGAAGAAATGGAAGTAAAGAAAAAAAATAAGATTGAAAAGAATCGCATGAAAATACAAGAAACAAGAAAGAAAAACGACCAAAGAACTGGCTGTATGGGCATAGTACCCCTTGCCTTCCCAGAATGGGAAAATGAACTAAAAAAAATCTGTGAAATAAACAAACAAGCAGATTTTTTCTAAGGTTGTAAGATATTTTTATTTTAGAGTTTTTAACATAAATTGACTCAAAGTTTTGATCAAAATGGCAAATCTAAGCGATAAATTAGCCAGATTATCAGCAATATATAAAATAAATCCAATGGAATTTGATATTACTGTTAGTGCACTTTTATTCGGCATAGGTGCCGAAAAATATATTGATATTTTTAGGTTTGTATTCGTATTATTAATTTATTTCTTATATTTTGATTTTCATAGTTAGCATTTTAATTAATTATAGAAACCGTCATATTGGCCAATGCACCTTATCGGAAATGACTGATGAAGATCTAATAAAGTTGGGCGTAGATGATCCTGGCATACGAGCAGAATTACTTGAACAAGTTAAGAATTTACCATTGTATGACGCCATTGCTCAGTAGGTATCTCATATTACATTTATCATGACATACTTATCAAGAAAGATGAAGGATGAAAGTGATTGAAAGTTCATGTTATTAAAACACTAATTTCACTAGTTCCACTTGAATAGAGTTCCATCAAGAAATTACAACACAAAGCTTTAACTATTTGATTGAAAGTTTTCTATTAAACTTATTTATTTATGGCCTGAAAATAGTCCTAAGGCCATAAAAAACCTTTAAAACTATGCATCGAATTGAGAACCTCCTCCATTTTTGAAGTCAGTTAATTAATAAAGGAAAATTTTCATTGAAGAACTACTGATGATAATTTATAATTTTTCTTTTTTTTTAATTTGCCCACATATGTATAACTGCAATGAGGAAGATGAGAGTGACTTTTTATTAGCTATAAAATACAAGCTTAAAATCTAAAAATATTAGTGAAAGAATTAATTTTTACGAAATCTTAAAAACTGTATTTTTTAAAAATGTTTTAACTTGGGAGTTCCTAAATAGTGATTGCGCTTAGCGCATGACGTCACACGGGCGGACGCGAAGACATTGCATGTTCATCTCCAGCTCTCTGTACGCTTAGATCTATTAAACTACACAACAGATTTTAATGCAATTTTCAACAGTAGGTAGAGTGATTCAAGAGGAAGGTTTTTATGCATAATACATGCTTGTTATAATAAAGAAAAGTTGAGAAATTCAAAGATTTTGTAATGTGATGTCGTAACAAACTTCTAAATATCTTTTTTTTTTTAAAAAAAAGTCTCCCCCTGAAGAATTCTTTCCTGTGTCGTGGGTGCAGTTACAAACATAGAATATCACATGCACATACACCTAGACCGGAACAAATTTCTCTAGGCCATACAAAATATTTGTCCCGTACGGGAATCGAACCCGCGACCCGTTGCACAGTAGGCGATCACTCGACCTCTGCGCTAACCGTGTCGTCAAATCTTAAAAGGATTGATAAAAAAGTCCACAATGGTATTCCTTAGGCAAACCCACAGTAACTATTTTTATATTTTATACATATATTACAAAACAAATATGGGTTATTTAACAAGCTCATCATCATCATCATCACAGCTCATATACGTCCCTACTGAGGGGCACGAGCCTACCCTAACTAATTAAGGCGATTAGGCCTTAGTCAAACCACGCTGGCCCAGTGCGGATTGGTTGACTTTACATACACCTTTGAATTACTTCGCAGGTGTGTACAGGTTTCCTCACAATGTTTCTCTTCACCGTAGGAGTGTCAGATAAATGTACATATAAATTTCGTGAAACAAAAAACACTTTGGTACATGGCATTATCGATCGCAGGCCTCCCAATTCTACTCGGAGTACAGTTCAGTGCCGAGGCCACAGCACCACCGACGTTTAAGCTATTTTTGTATTTACTGAGCTATTTTAAACAAAACAGTATTATTCCTCATCCAATTAAATACATTAGATACTTGTGCATTTGATGTGGATCAAATAGCCCTTTACAGCATATCATTGAAATAAATATCTTAGAAGATATCAGAGATTTAAAAAGTAGGGGCAGAGTGCCTGGCGGGCCGTACGTCCGATACGGTTGTCAGCAGTCGGCGAAAACAGGATGTGCCTATAAATATGTCCTGTAGTATAGACTAGATAATCATAATAATAATATTCTTAAATATCAGGGGCTAGGTTAATTATTTAAAAAGAAACAAGTGGTCACACCACCCACACAATTATTTTAATTATTACAAAAATAGCACAACTAATTATTATAACTGCGTGATAATTCCGTGATAGCTGAGTACTCGCCGTGTCCACTGCTTTAGCCATGATAGCATAGTCTCCGAGTTGATAACAGCAGTCTCAGCATTGGTAACTGCACTGTCGGTAACAGCATAATCTTGAAGTCGGTAACAATATTATTAATCACTCCACATTGCCCCTAATTTACTGATTGAGTTTTGTTGGAGAATTATCTTGGTATGAGCATCCGCATTGTCTATGCTTTGTACGAGGGCAGCACATGCAGGGGCGTACGGTACATGACAAAAAGCTGGAAACGCCAATACGCATATCTGCGGGCGTTGAACAAGGATGTCTGCTATCCCCTCTCCTGTTTATAATTCGTACTACTGAATGACGCGATGAGGAATGTAATCGCAACACCGAGAGGCATCAAATGGAGTACCAACGACCTTGAAGACCTCGACTACGTGGATGACATCGTATTGAATTCGGCTCGCCGACTCGAGCCGAAATGTCGTACCATACGCGCGTTTTTCTAGACGGCGAGTGTGTGTGAGGCTCTACCGGAAGAGTGCCAGCCTTACCCACTAAAACCCTCCGGTGTTCTTCCTACTCTTATGGGCGTGCAAGGTAAGGTCCACACTGCGACACCACAACCAACGTGCCCGGGCAAGCTCGACCAATTAGTCGGGCTATCGCCACCAAGGGAGGATTGCCTGAGAACACCACGGTAATCCCCAGATGGAGGGCCTTATGGCGGCGTGCACGGACTCCTTAGACCCATAAATGCTGAGAGGTGTACCATTAAAGTCCATCTCCAAGTTTGTATACCTCGGTAGTACCATTACGAGTCAGATTGGAGCAGATGAAGTCGTGGACAGCAGAATAAAGAAGTCCAAAGCTGCGTTCGCCCAACATAAACCTGTTTGGGAGTCTAACTTTCTCAACTCGACGCATCAAAATCTCCCTCTTCGAATCGATAGTCAAATAATCGATATCGGTCTTCGGCTGTGAAACACGGAGAGAGAGCAAGTTTTGTCAATAAGTCCCTAAAGTCGATCCTCTGGCCGAAGACAATACGCAACGAAGACCTGTGGATCCTCTGCCAGAAATGACCTATAGGCGAAGAAATCGCGCAGCAGAAATGGGGATGGATAGGCCACACACTTCGAAGAGGGATGACAAGCAATGCCAGTATTGCTTTCCAGTGGCAACCACCGAATTGTAGGCAAGCCCGCAGACGTCCCCTACAGACATGGCGTCGCGCGTTGGAATGTGGACTGCGCGCTACGAGCCTTGGGTCTGAGCTGGAGTGTTGAAAGGTAGTTGCAGCGGACAGGAAGGCGTGGCGGGATCTTATTATTATTATTATTTATTCAGGCAGGCAGTTTTGCAACTGATAATTGCCTGTATCCAACAGTTCAGTAGTTATGATTCTACAGTTTTCAGGTAGTTGTCTAGTTTGTTCTTAAAAGAGTTAACACTAGAAGCTGAGATCACATCTTGAGGCAGTCGGTTCCATGGTGCTACTACTCTGTTTGTGAGGAAGTGCCTGTGTGGGTTGTTATTCGACTGCCTTGTAGAGAGTTTATGCGTGTGTCCTCTTAAATGGGTGTTTTGATTATATATGTATAATGCCTCAAAGTTATCGATGTCATAGTGACCATTCAAGATGTTATAAGTCTCTATCAAATCTCTACGCTCTCTACGTGTTTGCAGTGTTGTCAGGTTTAGAATCTTAAGCCTCTCTTCATATGTTTTATTCTTAAGTTTCTTTGGTACTTTGGTGAAACCTCTTTACACTTTTTCTATTAGGTCAATATCTTTTTTGAAATATGGACTCCACACTTGGAATGCGTACACCAACAGTGGTCTCGCATACGTTTTATGTATTTTGATCATCATATCTGGTGTTAGAGAACCAAAGGCTTTTCGGATGAGGTAAATAAAACTGTTTGCCTTTTTAGTAATCATGGTTATGTGCTCTTCCCATTTGAGGTTCTCAGTGATAATCACACCTAAATCTGTCTGAGCCCTAACTGCTTTAAGTTCAGTGCTATTCAAGTTGTATGTAAGATTGGGATTACAGTTGCCTATGTGTAAAACAGTGCATTTTGACGCATTAAGATTTATGAGCCATGTCTTGGACCAATTTGCAATCTTATCTAAGTCATTCTGGAGTTGGACATAGTCTACCAATGGATTGCCAAAGAGTTTCGTGTCGTCAGCAAATATGCTGACACTGCAATGGAGCAGGCGTGGTAGGTCAAAGGTGTAAATTATATACAGTACCGGTTCCAGAACCGATCCCTGTGGCACTCCACTAGTGATTTCATATTCTTCTGATTGTGTTTGGCCAACTCTCACTCGGAAGGTTCTTCCACGCAAAAATGCTTCGATTTTATTTATTTGTATTTTTCCTCGTATGCCTAACACTTCGAGTTTCTGTAGAAGCCTTGTGATTGGGACTTTGTCAAATCCTTTTTCATAATCGAGGTAAATTACGTCCACTGGTTCTCTGTCATTGTAACTGTTTGTCCAGGCTGATAAGCAAGTCAATAGGTTTGACACTGTAGAACGATGCGGACAGAATCCATGCTGTTGGTATCCTACTATTTTGTGTTTGCACATAAATTTCCTCATGTGCAACACTATGATTTTCTCCATAGCCTTACATATGACACTGGTGAGACTTATCGGTCTATAATTTGCTGGATCAAGTCTACTTCCTTTTTGTAGATTGGTGTGACTGTAGCTGTCTTCCATGATGTTGGGAGGATACCAGTATCATATGATGCCGGCATTAGAATAGTCAGCCAGTTCGCAAGGTCACATTTTTGAAGTCTATCTTATTGTATAGTTTATTGTTATCTTTACACCTTCGTTTCAATAGCTTCGTACCAAATGTAAATTCGTTAGTGGTATTTTTATAAGCTTTCTTAAAGTTGTCACCACTGATAAAAAATCATATCAAAATACCAAGTTGGTGAGGTACTTAGGTACTAGTTGCATTAACAACAGTAACTATTAACTAGCATGTGCCTTAACGTTCAACTGAAAAAAATTGGGAAACATTTGTTTGAGTGATCGATGTTCATAACAGTGCCAAGCCTACCTACCTAGGTTGAACCTACATGTAGGTATCTAAATGTTTAAACCAGTTTTGAATTTGAATATAAAACATTTTCTTTGAGTTCACACCTCACTGATAAGGTAATAAGAGAGAGAGTACCTACGAATTTATGTAGGTAAAGGTAAAAACTAAAATATGTAGCTAGTTATAAGTAGGTCAAATTACTATAGGTACTATAATTTGTGTACTTATTTCGCAAGTTTTTGTCCTTGGATTTCCGCATTGATTTATTTTGCGTAGTTTGTGAAATAATCCGCAAACATATATGTATAAGGTCAACTTTCGGCAGATTATTTGATTGTCCACGTGAAAATCCTGCTGCATTTTAGTAACACTATTATTTAAAACAAAGAAACAAACGAATGAATGCAACACTAAAATGTAGAAATAAATGAAAAGGAAGAATACTGCCCGCGTGTGGCACTCGCCGCAATCGCAATAGCCGCCGGCCGGTAGGCGTCCAAGCAGGCGAACGGCGGTGTGACGTCACAGCGATTATGCGAGCGCGGTCAAGCTGTAGTCGGAACTCCCAAATTGATTCATCATCACAGCTCATATACGTCCCCACCGAGGGGCTCGAGCCTACCCTATATTAGGGTGATTAGGCCTTAGTCAACCACGCTGGCCCAGTGCGGATTGGTTGACTTCACATACATCATTGAATTTCTCCGCAGATGTATGGAGGTTTCCTCACACTTCCCAAATTGATTAATTCATAAAAATTCAATTCTTACGATATCGTCGTGATTTTTTCGTTATTGTTATCACAATTAAGTAAAAATTGTTCAAGGCTAAAAAAGTGCGTTTTATTAATATTGACACCTTCCTAATTGAGTCAGTATGCATATCAAACAAAGTTTTAAGTCAACCAATACACTGAATTCATATTTTATGTTTAATCCACAGATTAACCTTGTTCAGAATTATGTAGGTAATGAATAAAAAAATGCACACAGCCTTACTATTTATTAATCTAATGGTACTAAACTACACTCGCGAGCAAAAGTTTGGAATCAGTTACTTGAAATTGGTTCCGCGTGATCTTGCTTACTAAATAAATTTTTAATAATCATAAAAATGACATCATGTTAAAGGTGCAACTGTCCACTTTAAATCGATAATCGATAAAATTAATTCATATCGAGCCCATGATTGTGGAGTTATCCCGGATTAAGTGAAGGAGGTAGGAAAACAAGGAAATAGGGAAAAATAATGAATAAATAAAACAACAAAAATTATTAAATAAAAATTTTATTTATCTTTAAAAATAAGTGTCAATATTTTGTGTTCCCTCCCCTCGCCCTAATAACTGCTCCAAGACGATTCTTCATAGACCTGATCAGCTTCTGAATAGATTCTTGTGGAATACCTTCCCACTCCTCAATCAACGCTGATTTCAGCTCATTCAGACATGAAGGAGCCTTCTGGAACGAACCTTCCTCTTCAGTTCATCCCATACGTGCTCAATGTCAAGTCAGGGCTGAGCGCTGGCCAGTCCAATGTGGCAATACCGACTTCTTCGAGGTATTCCGTTGTTACACGGGCAGTGTGACAACGAGCGTTATCGTGCATAAGGAGGAAGTCATCACCGATGTATCCCGCATAGGGAACGACATGTTCCAGGAGAATATCGGAAATGTACCGGTCCGAAGTTAGACCGCCTCCTCGTCCCCCGCCAGGCACGAAAACAATCTCGGTTTTACCATCGAAGGAAATGCCGGCCCTCATCATACAAGAGCCGCTGTATGAGCATCCATAAGCCACTGTTTCAGCGACACAGCACTGTGCAAATCGCTCCCCAGGCCGCCTGTAGACCTGTCCTCTTCTGTCGCTACCGTGCAAACACATCCTGCTTTCGTCGGAGAACAGGACTTGCCTCCATTGCTCAACCTCGCAATCAAGATGGGTGCGAGCAAACTGAAAGCGTGCTTGTCGGTGAGCTGCCGTGAGTTTCGGACCTGTGGCAGGCCTTTTTGGAGTCAGATTCGCTTGCTTGAGTCGTCGACGAACTGTCCACTCGCTGGCTGCTACCCCACGAACATCTCGGAGCTCCTGTTGGACGTCGACACCAGTCAAATGCCGATTTCGGAGAGAGGTTGACACGATAAAACGGTCATCCCTCTCCGATGTGCACCGGCGCCGCACAGAGGGGTATTTAGTTAATTTAGCTGGCCAAAAATATTTGTTTGGGTTTTCGGGTTGCTAATGACGGAAATAAAACAAGCGTAATATAAACAGCAATAAATAATGTTTATTATTTTATAATTTTTATAAGTGTAAAGAAAAAACTACAAAAAATAAAAATTAAAAAAATGTTATTCGGTCACATGCCTACACTAATATTACATAATGACGATTATGACCTTATGACACATATGATTCTATTAATTTTACTTACTATAAGTATTTACTAAATCAATCAATAATCAGTTTATCTCATCTTCACTTTCTGATGGAAGTGCGTTTGTTGGGTTTGGTGTTGCAGATACAAGCAAATTCAATGTTTCAGGAAGAAAAGAAGACTTCTTATTTTTCTTTATTACCCTTGAGGCACTAAAAAAGGGATCTGAGCTTAAAAGTAGCCTATTTAAAATGTCTCTGTTACAGGACTCTCTAGAGAATTTTCTTGAGCTAAAATGCTGTCTGCATGACCTAAAATGCTTGTTGCGCGCTTCTGCTGCTTAGATAGTTGCCCTATGGGTAACAACGCATTTTTTATTGTCTGATCCGTGCACAAGTACTTTGTGCAGTGTGGGCGTCATTGGGTGCCACGGGTAAAGTTTCGCGTATAAGCAAGCAGTTTCTTCTGCATATTTTTCATATTTTTCTAAATTTATCTCGTATCCGCTCGAAATCGTTTCCAAAATCACTTTTAACCTATATATTAACTCGTAGTCTATTCCTGTAATATCTGAGGATAGTTTCGGATCTTCAAAAAATCTCCTGCTGGTGTTGCCGTCATTAGTGTTTCCGAAGTTTGCTTTCGGCATGTCAACTAATAAACCAGTTTCATTGCGAAACCTGGTCTGTATTTCGATTTTCTTATTCATCTCCATTTGTTTTTCCTCTTCTGATTTTTTCTGCCGGTACTTTTTCACAGGCAATTTATACGCAAGGTGTAGAATGCTTTCAAAAAATCGTATTCTCGCATGTAAAATAGAAACACCGAATTCAGTAGCATCCTTTGAAATTCTCCTTTTGTCCTTTAAATTGTTGAATTCTTTGGAAGTTTTCCCACAAATATAGCAACGACTTGTAGATGTTGTTCCAGAAGCTGCGTTGCAAACCTTTCCATCTACCATTGTCATTACAAATTGGGAATGCACCAAAAACTTTTTTCCGTCAATATTCACCTCAGTCGCAACCAAATTATCAATAGAATTTTTAACATAATTGATCTCTTCGTTTGTAATATCAGTTGTCTCTTTGACGAAGCGAAATCTTATTGGACGACAAAATCGGGCAGATGAAGGTGTTGGATTTTCCCATAACACCTTTTGATTGTCTTTGCCGCAAATAAGTCGCACAGGTACAAAGCAGCTTTGAGAAATATTTGCATCAGAGTCAGCCTCATTGTCATGTTTTTGTTTATACTGTGCTTGTTGGGATCCGTCACAGCCCCATTTACATAACAACTTCAAAGTGTTCCGCTCTGGCTCTTTTATTGTCAATAAGACTTCTTCTAAGAATTCCGATAAGCGCTTAACAGTTATATCAATTAATGGTTGCAGTTGGGTCTCCGCGAAGGTACTCGTTGCCGTGCTCGCTTCTGGAGGAGGATAACATTTCTTTTTGTTCGTGTTTCTTGTTCGTGTTTCTTATAACCTCATACTATCCTCGTGTTAAATCTGCATCTATAAACATTTTTAAAGCTTTCATGGGGGTTAGACGCGATGATTTTCCACACTTAGAGGTATCGAAAGCTTTTTTATACTTCGTTGCACGGGTCGGAGAGCTTGTTATATCTTGGAGTACGCGGGAAGCATCACGTTTTCCCGATTTTCTTAATTCAACTTGAGCTGCGTGAACTATAACACCATCTTCTACATTGGAGCGGATCTCTTCAGTTTTTCTTCTTTTGCTCCTTTCGCTAGATTCACCAAATGATTTACGAGGGCGACTTTGACGATTTGTAGTTGTGACTGGAATTCCGAAAGTACCTTCCAGCCAAAGATGGTTGTTTTTTAAGAAAACCTCTTCTTTTTTGTGCGATTTAATCCACCTTTGCTTCATTTCTGATTTGAAATGTGCAAAATTGTTTTTCAGTTTATTTAACTGACATTCAGTAAAGTTGTCTAGAGTAAAAAGGTGGTCTTTCAAAAAACATAGCTTTTCTTCTAAATAACGTAAATTTTCGTTATTCATCTTTTCGAAGAGTGATTTACGAGTCACTATTCTCACTCCAGAGGTACCCCCTGAACCTAGAACATCATTTAAACATAAATAATTATTTTACTAATTTCGACTGTAAAAGATCAAAGTTCTCTGCTTTAGTGTATCCGCGCTATTCCGCGGCTAATTTATATACCATTCGTTACCTAAGAACCTGCATTTTTAAATATGAATAACAAAAAAGCCGGATCTACCTCGATACTAAAACAAATACATCTTTAAAGATAAATTTCTTTTAAAAAATCTTCTCATTTTAGACATTACTTCTCGACCACTTAAAATATATCAAACGGAATCAAATTGCATCAAAAATATTACGTTTAGATTGCCACATACCTGTAGTCTCCGAATCAATTGCTTCTTTTCACCAGATTAACACAGTAAACTGCAGTTTAGCTCACAATGTTGACACTTTCTAAAAATCGCCGATAACTGACACGTACACAAAGTTCGATGATCAAGTACCGACTGAGTTTGTCGGGTAACGCGCAACGGGAGAGGGGCGGGGACGGCGGCCTATTGTTCGTTGAAGTGTCCCCTGCCTCAGGTAGTCGAATGTAGTAGCATTTCTTTAACTTTGTTATTTTGACTTTTGGACGCGTAGATAATTAAAATACCCCTATGTGCGCCGTCCAGATCTTGGTCTCGGGATAAAGCCACCAGTCTCCCGAAAGCGCTTATAAACTTTCGAAACACAGGATTGGCTTATGTGGAGCCGACGAGCGACAAACCGCTGGCTGAGCCCTTCTTGCAATAGGGCTACGATTTGTGCTGCTTCTGTAGGTGTTGTCTCCATTGTCGTACAAGGTAAAGGGTCAAAAGTGGCGGAGATGTGTACCGGTCAACGTGTGAAAGTCGACTGATAAAGAAAATCCGATAACAAGTGCTTTTATAGGGGGTCAATAGGTCGCAACTCGTGACGTATCAAACAATTGAAACACGTCTTTTTCGATACACCTTCACTTAATGCGGAATGGCTCCATAAATACTGGCTTGTTTTTAATGAATTCGGTATCAGTTTAAAAGTACCTAAAGAGTTGAACCTTTAAAATGATGTCATTTTTACGATTATTAAAAAAGTATTAACTACTCAAGATAACGCGCAACCAATTTCAAGTAACTGATTCCAAACTTTTGCTCGCGAGTGTATTATCATCCAATTCTCAATGTACTGTTATAAAAATTAATTAATATTTGTAGACAAAACTTTATGTTTGACACCATCATTGATGATCTATGTAATGCAATGTTGTATTTCTAATGGCTATTTTCACCAACCTCTTCTTAGCTTAGGTGATTCTTAGGTGGCATGCTATCATATACTTTTTATTAAAGACAAAAAGTGACAGCATACGTCTAAGCTATGGTTGGTGCCTAAGTGCCTAAGTTATTTTTGTTATATCTTTATAACACAAACATCAGCACAGCTCATATAAGTCCCCACCGATTTTAGGTTAGGCTTGAGCCCCTCAAGCCTAACCTAAATTACAGTATTTACACCTTAGTCAACTACATTGGCCCAGTGCGGATTGGTCGACATCACATTCACTCTTCGCGGATGTATGCAGGTTGCGCACGATGTTTTCCTTCATCGTAGGAGCGTTGGCGTGTATTAAAAAAGTTATTATTAATAACACTTTATTTCTTGTACTGAATTTGTCCATTTTTCACAACCTTTCCTGTAAACCATAATTAATGAGACTATAATATTGTTTATTTTTATTTGTGTAGGAAAAATATAAATCATCCTAATTTATATTTTCTAGATCAAAATTAAGCAGCAACATGACACCAATGGAAATTTCCGAAACCATAGAAAATGGCGCTAGTCATTTACATAATATATACTTAAGTGTGTTAGCTAACACATTGGCCTTGAAAAAGGCAAAAAATATTCCAGACTGTTTACTTATGAAAAATATTTATGCATCAGAAGTTGCTATAGCCACAGTGAATCAAATCACAAACTTATTAAATAGTATGGATATAACTATACATGCTCAAATGAAGGTAAGATATAATAGAATTATTTTATTTAATAAATAGGAATAAAATAGAAATTATTTAGAAAACTCATAATACTCCTATATGTAGTAATACAGAGTAGAGATAGGAACAAACTATAATAAGGTAATTCCATCCATTCACTATTGCATGATAGCATAGCTTGTATCAAATGGGAATTTGAAACAAAATATTATTTTCAAAACCAATCCAATAAATTTTTGAAATAAAATAATGAAATACATTGAACCTGTTGCAAAAGCACATCAAGTTTTGTAAAAGTATTAACTACTCAAGATAACGCGCATTGAATGATGGGTCATGGATTCATTGGGTCAGCAAGTTTTTTGGACAAGGCCTGTGGTCCTAAATGCCCTTGGAATTAACAATCATTTTTGAAGCGGCATTCAGGACAGGACCGTTGTCACAGAAGATATAATAGTATGCCGTGGTCCCGAACTCCACTTTGGAATTAATATTTATTTTAAGTGGTACAATGGGACCACAAATATCCTAGTTCCTATCTTTATTTCTCATATCAAGAAAGTACAATAAATGAAAGATAAGCAGCATTTATAAAATTATATTATAGGTAAGTACCTATACTTATTTATAAAAAATATAAATTCGATTAATTCCTTAATCAATAAAATATTTCTGCTTATCAAGACAAATCTACACGATTGCATATAAAACCACATAAGTACTAAATACTAACAAACAATGTTATGTTTATAAAAAAAACAAGTCAAAATTAAAAATGACTGCTTTTACTCGTAAACCAAAGGTTAAATTGAACAAAACCCTAGTAATCACTTTCACTACTTCAAAAATATTTAACAAAAATAAAAACGGATTTATAAACAAAAATGGAAAAAAAGAGTTAAAAGGCACCGACTTCAAAATAAAAATGTAATGTTGTTTTTGTGTTCTTATATAATTTTTGATTTTTTATTTGCAGTCAGTTTTTAGTGTTATTAATTTTTTATTTATTTTAATCTTTTTAGTGAATTAATACCAGCTCATCGAAGTAACCTAAAAAAATACAATTGAGGATCAATATGTGCCTATTGTATCTAAATTGCTCCGATTAGGTATTGCATAGCTTTAATTTGCCAGGTTCACGAACGAAAACATTGTCGAGTCACATTTTCAAAATAAAATTTCAAGAACTATTCTTTTTAGGGTCTTATGCCTTATTTGAAATCTCAGTTTGAATACTTGAATTCGTCCCAATGACTTCCCATGATAAAAACCTTCGCTCGTCCTTCAATCGACTGCTCAAATGTTCATCTCATCACTCTAATATTCTCCATTCTTCATTCTTTGTGCAGTCGATTCTTTTCTGGAATACTCTCCCTCCCGCAATTAGAATGGCCTCCAGCTTGTTTGCATTCAAGAGTGGGCTACGGAAGCTGCTATCAGAAGGCCATCGATAATTTGCATTTCGAAAAGTACCATCCCCTTTATTTTTTTCTCTAGAGTCACCGGCAATCTCCCTTTTTAGCAATAGATATTTATATATACTTATACATATACATTATATGTTTATTTTGTATATTGTAATATTTTATACTAATTACTATTTATTTATATGTCGAAGAGCCATGTGCTTCCCCGCTTGTCGGCTGAGATACGAGGGTGGGTCAAAAAGTTCGCGGAATGGAGGGTTTTAGTAAGAAATAAAACACAAAATTATTTTTCCTTCTCAATGTATTCCCCCTTAACTCTAATACATTTATTAGACCTATCAATTAATTTATCAATACCTTCGAAAAAAAATGATTTCTCTTTGTCGTCAAAATAGGCCGAAATTGCGCTCTTCACTTCTTCATCGTTGGAAAATTTCTTCCCTCGAAGCTCTTTTTTCATTTTTGAGAACAAATAATAATCACTTGGGGCTAAATCTGGGCTATAGGGAGGATGTTCCAAGATTTCGAAGCCCACTCGTTGAACAGCAGCCATCGCAACTTGCGCCTTGTGCACGGGTGCATTGTCGTGCAAAAGGACCTTTGCACACCTTTAGTCAATTTTCCCCATTTTTTTTCTCTCACAGCATCTCACAGACGTTCTAATAGTGCAGCGTTGTACTCTCCAGTGATAGAGACACCCTTTTCTTTATAATCAATAAGGAGGATTCCCTCTGAATCCCAGAAAACAGTAGCCATGAGTTTTCCAGCCGACGGAGACACTTTGAATTTCTTCGGAGGTGGTGTGCCCTTTTTGTGCCACTGCATGGAGTCTTGTTTGGACTCAGGCTCATAATGATGAACCCAAGTTTCATCTCCAGTCACAATTCGGTTCAAAACTTCATCCTTTTGTTCACCACAGAGCGCTAAAAACTCGCGACAACACTCAACTCGCCGCTGCTTCTGGTGTGGCGTGAGCATTCTCGGCACCCATCTTGCACACACCTTTGACATGCCAAGATGGTCGTGTAGGATGTTCAAAATGGTTGTAGCTGATACTCCAATCATTTCTGCAAGCTGTTTCTTCTTTAAAAGGGCATCTTCCAATATGATTTTTTCAAGTTTTTCGATGTTTTCTGCCGTGGTTGCCTCGACAGGCTGCCCTGGCCTCGGATCATCTTCAATCGAATCCCTGCCTTGCTTAAACAGGTTGTGCCACTTGTAAACCATGGTTTTTCCAGGGCAAGAGTCCCCGTAAACAGAAGACATCTCTTCCAAAATAGTCTGGGGAGGTTTTCCTTGTTTGGTAAGGAACTTGATGACTGCGCGAAACTCAATTTTCTCCATGTTGCAAATTTTCTTCCGGATTGATTTGTTGATTGATGTGTAGCTCAGGTAATTATGACCTATATTTTTTGAAACTTAGTATTTATACTCTTAATGAGTGTCACAACTAGTGCAGGTAGTAAAAAGTCACTTTCCCCCCCTCCATGCCCCTCATTCCGCGAACTTTTTACCCGCTCTCGTATTGTCACTAGGTAGCACCACTCCGACATATATTAATACTAGCTGTGCCCGCGAACTACGTTTCGCCTTAATTTATTTTTTCCCGACATCTTTAACAAATATCGTTAATGTACACAGAAATAAATACAAAAACTTAACAAATTGTATACTAAAACCTTCCTCGAGAATCACGCTATCGAGTGGTGAAAACCGCTTGAAAATCGGTGCAGTAGTTTTTGAGTTTATCGCGAACAGACAGACAGACAGACGCGGCGGGGGACTTTGTTTTATAATATGTAAGGATAAATAATTAACACTTATACTATATTTATAAGTTTTAAATTGATTTGCGTATTTTTTAGTTGTTTATTGTTCCTAATAATGTTGTTTGTTTTTAACATCTACCAAACTACTAATCTACCTACCTTGGATTCTCTGTATCAACCTAAGGTCGACTGGCAGAGAATGCCCATTGCATTAAGTACGCATTTGTACACAGTATATGAAGAATAAATAAATAAATACTTCATAACCCAATTGTAAGAATGTGCCGTACATACAATGAATCTATTACATATAAATAAAAATGAATCGCCGAAATGTATGTACAGTAAGCTTCCATTCAAGCTTTACATTTAAACTACGAAAACCACCACTATAACGAGCGACATAAGAATGGTCCAAAGGTCAAACAGTATAGCTTGACAAGAAGCTACTACTTACATGACTCGCACTTTGCCGGTTTTTCATTATCACCGTTGTTGAAAAACACGAAATTGAAATTTATATGGATTTTTTTATACAGCTACCTAGGATTTTAAAGCATTACCTAATCATTTTTCAATATTCTTTTCAGTTATTATTTCTTTCAGTCAGTCTACAAAGCAATTTTGTGTAGTAAAATTCTCACATCTTCATCAATTGTTTCGTCAGAATCTCACAATTCTCACATCAACATCAAAGTTCGCATTATATTAATTACCTCTTAGTAGTCAAAATATATTCAGTTTCCGCCACTAAAATTATTTAAAAGGTTATTTCAACGGTCTTTCTACATATTATTTTATAATTAAATAATTAATTTTAAAAATCTTTTTCAGGTGCTGAAAAAAAAGCCAACTAGAAAAGAACACAAGAAAATCTTAGTAGCAACGATAGGTAGTGCAACAATAGTAATCTTAACTACATTATTTGTGCGCTCTATAATGGAGCTTAATAAAGACACTCTTTAACTATATTTATAACTGTTAATAGGTAAGCCAAAAAGAAGATTGTTTTTTAAGGGAGAATAGGACGTGTAAAACTAAATTAAACTGCAATAGGTACAGCACTTATTAGCAATAGCTAATTGGTTCAAAGTTTGATCAAGAATATTGTATTCTGGCCCAAATTTTATAATCCACCCTAAAAAGTCACAATCCTCCTCAAGCGCCTTATCAAAGACATATGAGGGTCAGTTATTTGACAATTAGAAATTGTGGTTGCATATTATCATACTCATAGTCCAGGCATACTATAGGTTTCACTTCGAAATGAGGGATAATAAGATGGACACTCTTGAGTACACATTTATTTTGGTGTTATAAAAATTATGTCCAAAGTCTCATAAAATCTCGCGACTACGTCGTACGTTATTGAGAGGGTTGTCATTATTAAAATGTCACAAAAACAAAAATTATCGCAAACTTTACGCTTTACAATAACAGTTGTTAACATCATTGGAGCCATAGAAACCGAGATGATCGCGAAAAACCGATTTTTGTGACGCTTAACGTTCAATAACTTACGACGCAGACATGAATTTATATAATACTTTTGACACAACGCGAAAATGAACGAATATACGAGATTCCAGCTTATAATCTCTCATTCCAAAGTTGACCATCTTTTTTTTTTGCTTGAGTGACTACACTATCCAATACAATAAGGTACACCTAAGGTATCCTATTAGAGGTATCCATGCATTCTTATCCACGGTCATGCTGTCATTATACACTGTTAAACTTTCGCGTTGCATTTTAACCTAAAACCTGGCCAAAACGTCGGAGCCAAATAAGGTCCTATGCACCAAACGCGTTTTAATCATGCTGTCATTGTTGAGACGGAAAGAAGTGCCTGCGTGAAAAAACACTTCAAATAGTATACGTGGTGTAACTGAACGCCCAAATCCGTTAAAATTAGACGGAGACTACATGTTTTTGTCGTAGATCTGGAAACCTAATACTTTCCAAGTTAATCGACTGTTAACTGAAAGTAAAACTTTCAAGTGACAACCATAGTCTAGCTGAAGTACCTATACATAAAACAAAAGAAATGAAAACACTAAACTTAGGCGCAAGCCAGACAGAGGCGGCGCGGCGCGCATCAGTCGCACCCGGTGGCGCACTCGCAGCGCGCTGCAAGCGCGCCCGTGGGCGCGAACAGCGCTTGTATGCTACGCCACCGAGTGATTACGTTGGTGCCATTAAAGAGTTTGATTTTAATCGAACAACATGTCTTCCTCTGACAACGAATACATGTTAGCCCTGGTGCAACTCGCCAATTTGCAAAGGAGAAGAAGGACGAGAAGAAACTTCCGGTCCCGCGCAAAACTCACTTATAGACTGAGGTACGCGGCTGCGCGCCAGCAGTGCGACGGCCGGCGCGCCCGTCTTTGCAACCGTAGCGCGCCATCTGGAAGCTTGTCGAATGATCTTTCATACTGATTGTATGAAAACGGACGGGCACAAAACAGATAGAAGCGGTGCGCCGATGGCGCGCCAAAGGTGCGCCTCGCCCGCGCCTTTTCTATCTGGCCCACGCCGTAGAAACAAGGCACGCTGGTGTAGGGCTGTCTGACACTTGGGATCAAAAAAAAAAATTTTTGTTTATTTATGTATATTTTTTATTGCACACAAATTTTCAAATATACATAGTACAACAATCATGTACAAGGGCGAGTTTATCTCTTCAAGAGATCTCTTTCAGCCAACCCTAGCGGACGTGAGAAAATTAAGTACACGCTGGACGAGGTGTACATTTAAAAATTAATCATAACACTATTAAAATGTAACATACACAAACATACAAACACATACACACATTTATTTAGTTTTAAAAAAAAATGCTTGATTAGTTGCAATATATTTTCTTCAGAATCTCCACTTCTGGAGGATACATAGGTAACTACACTTTAATTTTATTTCTGTGTTCCGTTACATCCTGTATAGTTCACAGACAAAGTTTAAACCTCCGATCACAATATATTATTTTAATATCAGTTTATCTGTTCTATTGTAAGTTAAACACGTAAAAATACCAATGAAAAAATTATGTACACACAGCAACACGCCAGACTTTACATCCTTAGACCGCTTAAGTTATGTCGCTCGTAATAGCAACTGCTTTCGTAATTCAGGTATGTAGACGTGTTGCTGACTGTACGTGAATACGTTTGTCTAAGAAATTGGCCAAATCATCAAATTATTTCTCAAAAAATTCTGCAAGATGAGTACTTTCTATAATTTATCTACCGATGTAAAATATTGTTCATTATGAATTACATGTCAACAAAAGTTTTTTATGTCTACCAACAATATCTTAGCACCCATGTTTGAGCTTACTGTTAATCTGATTTTCTAATTCTTATAGGAGTTAAAATGACGTTTTTAGTTCTCATTTACGTGACATAAGCATGTTAAGTGTTTGTGACATAAGAATAAGTTGTTCAACTTCGTGTATTCAAAAATCGTTTGCAAACAATTTGAAGTACACATGTAAAACATTTCTGTATTTGTAAAATAATTTGTATCAGTGTATGTCAAAATAATACAAATTAAATCAAACCAATATGCGTTTTATTACGAGTACTTTCTGTCTACGTATTTGACTCACACACAGTGTTAAAAATATAAGTAGAAAAAGAAAGTTAAACGGTTTTATTCAAAATAAAAATAATAATGATGTAGAAAATGTACTTAAAGCTAAAAAATTATTCAGTAGGACCTAGGTAGGCACCAGTCATCACACCCCTCCTCTCCTCATCAATCTAGGGCATTGATCAGACAAGACATTGGAGGTACCTAAATCAGGGACTGCTTATCAGTATAAAATATTGATATAGTATCAGTAAAAATATCTGTACTAAAATTCTATACAAGGCGAATTTCTGTACCGATATTCTTCATTTATACACTTATTTAACCCTTATTTTATTTCTGTACTGAAATCATACGCGCGGGCGTCACTGGCCGCGGGGCAGGTGGATAAGGGGCCCCAACGGGTGAGGAAAAATATGTGCCTATGCGCGCCGCGCCGCTGAGCTCAAATCGCACATTGCAACTTGCAACAGGTTTACTAACTCATATAAAGGGATCGTAGATGTTTCGATTACTGTAGAGTGGATATTAATTAACGCAATATCAATCATTTTTGTGTGCAATGGGTAGGAAGCGTAGAAATGCCGTGCACGGATATTTTTCATATTGTAAAACAAGCAACGAATCTTCGTGTTTGATAGAAGGATGTGCAATGAAAATAAAAATAAGTACCTTCGTCTTAATATTTAACCAAGTAGTTACCTTATTTATTATGTTAAGTTTAATAGTATTCAATAAAATAAAACGCGATGTTTACGATTTGAATACCTATTCTAAAAGTCTTTGTAACCTATGTTAATAGTAGGTAAGTGCCTATCTAGGTAAGGGCCTATCTACCTTAACTAGGTAGGTATGTGGCTATATAAAACTACGTGTCAGGGTGCTAGCTAGGTTATTTGCATAAAATTGAACAAATTATGGGTATGAATGACGTTAAAAACGGAAGCTATGCTTGGGCTGTGTTTGATTTTACATGCTTTCACATTTCACATGGATGAAATGCAAAAATAAAATTACGGGTTGCACTCCAGGAGTGCCGGCAGAAGTGAAAACTTAAGTATTAACGTTGTGCGTTTTGGATATTTTGGAATGGTTATGGAATAATTTTGCACGAATTGCTTTAATTATCAGAATAAAAGTACTATCTTTTATGTGGTAGAATACAATATTTATTTATTGCGCTATCGTACACAAACATGACAATTTATATTACATTAAAAAGTTTATCCCTCAGAAAAATCAACTTCCTGTTGTAACGTTGTGCGTAGGTACATAATTATATAACTAGTAATAATGAATCAAAATATTTACAATTAAATTAAAAATATGATCAAAACAGAAATTAATATACTACTTAAAAACGTAATTTTATAACAAATAAATAATATTTAATTTATACTAACTTACCTAATTAATATTTACAACAAAATCAAATAAAAGCACAATTTAGATTTTTCCTAACAAAGTAAATAAATTGATTAAAACTGTCTCAAGTGACGTGTGACTTCCAGTACTTTTGCCAGCCGCTATTGTTCTCGGCCGGCTTACGTGGACCCCTCACCGCACCTCGACAGTTCCTGCGGCCATTTCAATTTTAATTGGTCTTACGAATTTTCGATCAGGGTCACGTGTCCTGACGGTCACGTGTCCTGACGCGAGTTTAATATTTTTTTACCCATTACAAAAAAAGTGTACAACGCCGCTAAAGAAGTTCTCACTTCAAAAATCTATATCCCACCACTTAGAATAACAGGGTCAATATTTGAAAGGCCCAAAATTCATGTCTTTCAAAATTTCTCGAGAATGTGTGTATATTTTTTTAAAAGAATTTTTTTTTGATAGTAAAATAATCAACGAAAATGTTCCTCTAAGCCTCGATTATAACAAATTAATAATAAAAAAGTTGTTAAAATAAAACCAATAAAATTGCAATTTTTTCACGTGTCGCCACGGCTCATGCGCTACTATATTTAGATAATATGAAAATAGGTGAATTCTTTGAGCTATTGGCTATTGTGTGCTGTAATTATAACTGAATCAAGCTTCATACTTTTGATAAAATTACCAATACCCGCTAAGTCAATAAAGAAAAAACTCGTGTTCCAAAAATGCGCGTCATTGTCCTGCGCAATGTTTGTTTTCAATTTAGTGTTGAGTTAGAGACGAGAGGGGGGAGGAAACTTGTGGCAGGGTGAACAGACCTCCCCGCACCAAAGTCGGACACATGCTTTGGTGAAGATACAAAGCGTTGGTTTTTTGCAAGAAGCCTTTAAAATTAATTCTCCAAAAATTTTCATTACAAACGTCATTTATGTTTTCCCGTAATGTCATTCAACCCAAATGTTCATGTAAATCATAGACATGATGATGATACTATGATATACATTAAAATTTTGGGTTGAATAACATTACGGGAAAAACTATTTAATAATTAGTTTTAGATAACGATAAAATATTTATTGGTTATTATGAAACACCGTGTATATTCATTCTGTCCTATTGTAAGTCTTTTTCATATTGCAAAATATGCAAGTTTTGTGAACATAATTTAACATTATAATTTTTTTTTTGAAATACCACTTGCGTAAAACATATTAGGTCAAGTTTTTTGCGATTTCATCATTTTCCCTAACGTCATTGTCCTGAATTTGGGCTGCCAGGATAATGACACGCATTGAGAAGAATGACATTATGTGGAATAGTAATGACAAATCTTGAGGATAATGATGAGAGTTCGTAAATGCATTTGTTTAAGATCAAATATAACATTTTAATAATTAGTACAAATCGGTATACTGTTGACGGAAGGCAATATTATAATGAGTGTAACTGGTATTGACAAGACAAGATGTAATTGGTATATTTTGTGACCTATCAAAGGCTTTTGACTGCGTTGGTCACCAAACTCTTATAATAAGCTCAAGCATTATGGTGTCTCTGAAGAAGCAATTAGACTTATTGAGTCTTATTTGTCTAATAGGGTTCAGAAAGTTGTTATATTAACAAAACTGAGTCTTCTGGTGCACCTATAATTATGCGCGTGCCTCAAGGATCGATATTGCTCTTCTTATTTATATTAATGACCTCCCACATTTCACTAACAATGTGTGCGATACAGCACTATTTGCAGAAGATACTTCTTTAATATTATTCCTTACAGCTAGTGAGCAAGGTTGACGGAGAAAACGGAAATACTCACGTTGTAAATATTACTCTCTCTCTAAAGTATTGCACTGGTTCACTATGAACAATTTATCATTAAACTCAAATAAAACTAAATGTATTAAATTCTCATTGCCAACACAAGTTGATACTATTGTGGAAATGATTAATCAAACTGTCGGATTCATCGATTCTACAATTAGATCGATATTTAGGTATTACACTAGATTCAAGATTGCAGTGGGATCCACATATTGAATTCTTGGGATGAAGTTGTTATTAATAAAACTGAGTCTGCTGGTGCACCTATAATTATGGGTGTGCCTCAGGAATCGATATTGGGACCATTGCTTTTCCTAATTTACATTAAATGACCTCCCACATTTCACTTATAATCTTTGCGATACAGTACTATTTGCAGATGATACTTCTTTAATATTTAAGATTGACAGAGGAAACAAAAATATTGACGTTGGTGGTGCCCCAAGTAGACTCCACCACGTCGGCGTTTCACCGAATAAGGAATTTTGGGTTGATTGCTGATTACTAACAGCTCATAGAAAGGATTGTGGCTTACCCCGAGTCCTATTGTCTCCGTCCGTCTCCTCCGTAGCCGGTGGACTTCCTGAGCTAGCTCGAAGGAAGTCGCGGCTCCTGAAGATCTGCAGTGGATCCACCGGTGGAGACCGGAGCACTACAAATGCCTAATAGGCCACCACGACTCACACACGCGATTTCGCACAACACAAAGCGGGCTTTCGCACCCCGATATTAGGTGCGCCGCGCAAATCACTATTTGCTTGAATATTGTATATTATATTTTATTCCGGCCTGCCATAACCTCTAAGCATGTCATGACATTTCGACTCGACTCAACTGACATATCGCATGCGGCCGGCCGCCAAAAAAGCTGTCACTGCACAGACTAGAATGCAGTGCCGCCACTCGCTCTTCCTCGAGCGTGAACATCCCCCCGCTCCGGACAGTCCCGGACTGTCCGCCAAATCAGTCTAAGGGGAGGCGAGAAAGAGTAGCGACCGCGCGCTTCAAAACAGAATCCCCAACTAGGACCTCGGCAAACCTGGGCACACCATCAGACCCTAGAGTAAGTTGGACAATGCGTCCGCGACGCCAACGTAAGGGTGGCAGGTTTGGGTCCTTCACTAACACGAGGTCTCCAACCCTCGGTGGGTTTGTCTTATCTGACCACTTAACGCGCTGTTGCAAAATGTGTAAATATTCAAGGTGCCAGCGGCGCCAGAAACTCTGGGTAAGCTGCTGGAGCAACTCAAACCGCGAAAGGCGTCCGGGATTGATATCTCTATAAGGATACTCGGGCAGGGCGTTAAGTGGTCTGCCTATCAAGAAATGGCCCGGCGTGAGGGCCTGCAAATCGTTCGCGTCGGTAGACAACGGACATAACGGACGCGAGTTGAGAACCGCCTCAATCTTATGAAACACCGTCGCGAGTTCCTCAAACGTGAGAATAGTCTCCCCAATAACGCGGCGAAGGTGAGTCTTGGCGGCCTTTACAACAGATTCAAAAATCCCTCCCCAGTGAGGGCAAGACGGCGGGGAGTATCGCCATGTTACCCCCCTACGGGAGAGTGTGGATCCGATCTCAATATTATTTTTATCTAAAAATTCACAAACTTCTCTTATATGTCTATCAGTGCCCTTGAAGTTCGTCCCACAATCGGACCGAATTAGAGAAGGCAGTCCCCGGCGGGAGACAAATCTGCCTAACGCTGCTAAGAAAGCGTCCATGGTGAGCGCACTCACCACCTCCAAATGAACGGCTTTAGTGGCCAAACAAACAAACACACACAAGTAAGCCTTTTCAGTCTTAGCATTACGGAGTCGCGACGTTTTTATAGTGAATGGTCCCGCAAAATCAGTTCCAACTCCTAAGAAGGTCATCGATTCATTCACACGATCAGCAGGCAAATCACCCATTTGGGGCTGCATCGTCTCGGGGCGTAAACGATAGCAGGGCAGACATCGAAAGATAACAGATCGGATTATTCTTCGCGCTGACAAAATCCAAAACTCCCGTTGGAGGAGCGCGGTCAATGCATTACATCCGGCATGAGCATTCTTCACATGGCGATCAATGATCAACAATCGCACCAATGGTCCGTTCTTGGGGAGCAACAGGGGATGACGTGATCTATAAGGCAAGTTAGCGTGCCTCAATCGGCCTCCTACACGCAACAATCCTTTATCATCCAGAAAGGGAGTCAAACGCACCAAGGGTCCCTTCAGTTTGGACGTCCCGGTACGGAAAATCTTAAGTTCCGGTTCAAACGCTCTAGACTGGGTCATACGCACCCAATGCAGAAGAGCATCTTGGCGCTCCTGCGGTGAGAGGACCGGACACAAATCTTTGTCCTGAGGCCGGCGACAATTTCGTATAAATCTTCTTATCCAAGCGGTCACGCCGAGCAACTTGTCCAGAGAACTGTAGCGGTCTAATAAAAATTCCCGCTCTGGAGCCGCCATAGTCTCGACAGCGTGAACACGCATGCCCGGATTTGGTACCTTCACCACAGCTGGTGTGGAAGGCCAAGACGGTTGTAACAACCAGTCGGGACCCCACCACAGAGTGTGGTCAATAAGCTGAGGGGCTTCGCTGCCACGTGATGCACAGTCAGCAGGGTTTATTTCACCTGGCACGTGGCGCCAAATCAACGTGGCCTTCGAGGCCTGTATTTGGGATACCCGATTGGCCACAAATACTTCCAGGGAGTGGACGGAGTTCTTAATCCAACACAGGACAACCTGACTGTCGGACCAAGCAAAGAGCGACTCAAAGTCCACACTACGTCCCAGGGTGTCAACAACGTGGTTCATCAACCGAACCAGAAGAGTAGCTCCAGACAATTCTAACTTCGGAATCGTTAATCGAGTCCGAAGTGGAGCAACCTTACTCTTAGCAATTAGCAAGTGGAGCTTAACAGCTCCTCTATCATCGACCGTCCGGATATATACGACGGCTGCGTATCCACTCTCAGACGCGTCACAAAAGCCATGAAGGCTGGCCGTAAACCGTCCCTTAGGCAGTATATGTCTAGGGATACTAACACGGTTAATGTCGGGGAGAGACAACATGAAGGACTCCCAATCTCGCAGCAAACGGCCCGAGAGGGGCTCATCCCACGACACTTCGGCTGACCAAAGTTCCTGTAGGAAGCACTTCATCCAAAACACTACGGGACTAATCCAGCCATTTGGGTCAAAGGTACGAGCTACTGTAGACAAAACCAACCGTTTCGTCCAGACCTTGGGGCTTGGCAGCTCCAATCGATAGGTGAACGTGTCCTGGACAGGTCTGTATTGCACTCCCAAAACAGACAGTAAATCTGGAGTGTTGGCATTCTCAAAAATATGAGGCTCCTGCTGGTGGTCGTCTGGCAAGTCACACAAAAGCTGAGGTGAGTTGGACATCCACTTCCTCAGTTCATAACCACCAGCCCCGAGAAGAGCAATTAGTTCATCTCGCAAAATCAAGGCTTCCTCGACACTAGAGGAGCCCGTACAAATATCATCCACAAATGCATCCTCCTTGAGAACCAAGGATGCGCGAGGGTATCGTAACCGTTCACGTTCAGCGAGTTCCACAAGTGAGCGAATTGCCACAAAGGGGCTCGAACGCAAACCGTATGTATTGGTGTTCAGCTCGTAAACCAGCATGGGATCTCTGGGATCCTCCCTCCATAATATGAGCTGATATCGTCTATCGTCCGGGTGAATCACAGTCTGCCGAAACATCATCCGGATATCGGTCACAAAGACGACGGCATGGCGACGGAAGTTGGTCAATACATCGCCCACCTCGTGGTGCAACTTCGGTCCAGCATGCAGACATTGATTCAGCGAAACTCCGGTAGACGTAAGAGCTGACCCATCAAAAACAACGCGTATCTTCCCAGTGGAAGGTTTCAAAACCGCGTGGTGAGGAAGAAAATTATGTTCCTCGTTTCGCCAGTCCAGTCGGGAGACCGACATGTGCCCCAGTTGCTCATATTCTCGCATGAAGTCGACATACTTCTGTTTGAGGTCGGAGTTCCTACTCAGACGACGCTCCATGGACAGCAGTCGCTTCTCAGCCAACGGCCGGGAGCTGCCAAGTGAGGGGCGAACTGACAAAAAGGGCAAGCGAGTGATCAGCCGTCCCGAGTGAAGGCGACCTGTATTGTTCTGGTAGAACAACTCACACTCCTCGTCCAAGGGGTTCACTCGCTTCGCGGTAGGTGGCTCTTCCACCTCCCAAAACCGTTGAAGGACATCCGATAAGGTGGAGCTAACAGTTATGTAACTGTCCACCGATGGAGATGGTGGGTTATGCCTAACTGGTCCCATCACTACAAACCCAAGCGATGTAGATAAGGCTACCAGCCCACCCTTCTGTAACTCTCTCCTCTTCCCACAATACACGCGGCCTAGAACATCGGCACCGAGCAATAAGTGAATCGGACCGGTTCGGTGGAAGGAAGGGTCAGCCAAGGTCAATCCTGATGTCGCATCAACGACAGCGCGCGAAACGTGCTGTTGCGGAAGCTGACCAACAACCTTCTCATAAACAATCGCGGTAGCGCCAATTTTGGGCGCTGAAGAGAAGTGGGGGGAGAAGGAGAACAAAACCTGACCGATCGGGTCCGGGATCCGCAGGTCTCCGATTCCTCGTACCGATTCAAGGTATGGAGATGTGTTCAAACTCAACTGCCGGACCAGCCAGCTGGAGGCAATGCAACCCTGAGCTCCCGTATCCAAAAGGGCGCGAACTAAAACAAAGGTGCCCCTCGGGCCCCACACCTGTACGGAGGCTGTTGGTAACAGCACCTGCTCCTGTGGGGGGGTTGCAGCCGACAGTTGGTTTAGTGAAAATCCTCCCGCATTCCCCGCAACGGGGGGGAAGGGGGGTCCGAAGAAAAATGCGTGCGCGGCGGAGGAATAGGGCGCTCAAGGCGCTCGAGCGGGTCCCAATCCGGCACGTACACACCCCGACCAAAGCTGCATCGGGGGGCCGGGCGGTGCCCATGATGGGCGAAAGTTGGGGGAGCCCGTGACAAACGAGGTCTCTCCATCATAGGGGGAGAGAAGCGTATCGGCTCCCGGCGTGGCTCCCTAATAACCGCGGCCCAATCTCGCGGTGGCGCCTCAGAAGCGTCGCGTCGATCCCCCCCGCCCGTAGGGGGGTTGGGGCGCCCAATCCTCTCACGGGAGGGGGGGCGCCTCTCCACTCTCCGCGGAGGGGTGGCACGCCCCTCCGATCTCCTCGGAGATGTGGGTGACCTGCGAGGGCCCCCGCCCGTGTGCGAGTCCCTCTCTCTCACCACCTCACGAGTGTCTCTATTGTTGAAGCACAAAAGGGGGTGATGGGCCCCTCCACAACAGTGACAATCTCGTGGGTGGGGGCAAGCCGAGGCCATATGAGCCCCCAGGCAGCGGTAGCACCAATTCCGCTGTTTGGCCATATTTCTACGCCCCTCGGTGCGTAGGCCAACAAATTTGGGACAGGCCGGCAAACGATGGCCATCCCGCTTGCAACACTTGCAAGGCATCGGCCTCTCCCTGTGTGGAGAGTTCTGCCGCACTGCAGTATACTGCTTGTACGGGCGGCGCTCTCTCCGTGGCGCTGCCCGGGTCGCCTCAAAGCGGCCTGTACTCGGTCCCGGTATAGGAACCAGATCCAAGTGGTCGGTCATCCGACACTCATCCTCCAAAAATCTGAGGAGATCCGAGAAGGGGGGGAGGTACGAGGCACTATTGCCCCCATACCTTTGTTCAAAGCGCCCCTTCATCTCCATGGGAAGCTTATCGAGGATGAGGTGGAGCAAAATAAAGGACCACTGGTCCACCGGTAGATCAAGGCGTTTGAGCGCGTTAATAGCGCTTAGCAGCGGGTTCAAAATCTCCTTCCTCAATGAGGAGACCCGCGATACTCGTGGCAGCCCTAAAATGGCAGCCACATGTGTGTCCGCTAGCAAGCGAACATTCTGATACCGGGCGGTCAACAACGCCCTTGCAATATCATAACTGTCATCATTGACAGGTAGATGCTGGACAAGTACACCAGCCTCTCCCCGTAAGGCAGAGAGCAAATAGGCCAATTTCTGGCTAGGGAACAGGTCGTCCCTCGAGTGAACCAGGCTATCAAAGAGGTTAATGAACCCCATCCAAGAAGCCAAGTTCCCATCAAAGGTTGGGATGTCTAAAGTGGGCAGTCTGCCCAGCAAGCCGGCCGGGGTAGGCTTGACCTCCCCGGGCGTGCACGACTCACCCCTCCGGGCGGATAGGATTGCCTGAGCCTTGTTTATAATCACATCCGCCTGTTCAAAACACTGATCATAATCGGCATTAAATTGGTCGACTACCCGCAACTCAGCGGCACCCTCGGCTGGGTGGTCGAGCAGATATTGTTGATGAGCAACGAAAAGCTGCTCCAATTCCTTCAAGCGAGCCGGTACTCCCTCATGCCGAATTAACAAGGCCTGTTCTCGGTCTGGTCGGTCTACCAAAGCGACGGCACTAGCAAACCATCTCAAAATCTTTTGTGCACCCGCGCGGGCACCACTAAGCGGGCTGACTGGCGGGACCATTTTGCACCAAAATTAATAAACACTATAATAATACACGGACAAACAGACCGACAACCGCAGACAACAAAACAGATCGGGAGGAACTTCAAAGGCAGAACAAAATATGTAAACAAACCAAAATCAAGTATAAATGCTAGAACTTAACTAGAACAACAAGGCATTTAACAACAGAATTTTTCAAACAAATTAAATTCAAGCATTAAGTCAATAACTTAACAAACACAATATTCAAAGGCAAACAAAACAAAATCAAATGTAAATGCTAAAACTTAACACAGCAAAATAGTGTATTACAACAACAGCAAAGTCATTTAGCAGCAAAATCTTTTACACAAATTAAATTCAAGTATAAGTTTACAACTTAACAAACAAAATAGTCAAGGGCAAAACAAAGATATGAAAAAACAAACCAAAATTTAAATATAGGTAAATGCTAGAACTTAACTAGAACAACAAAAGACATTTAACCTCAATTTTTCATATACAATGACAATTAGTTAAGGAGATCGGTCCACAAATGAGCTGGTAGTCAGTTTAAAATCAGCAATCAAAACCAATTAATATGTATTGCCCGTTTGGACAACCAACAAGATTACAATATTCATTGTACAATACTAATCAAATACTCAAATCTAAGAACCACGCTCTGCTACCAAGAGATGGTGGTGCCCCAAGTAGACTCCACCACGTCGGCGTTTCACCGAATAAGGAATTTTGGGTTGATTGCTGATTACTAACAGCTCATAGAAAGGATTGTGGCTTACCCCGAGTCCTATTGTCTCCGTCCGTCTCCTCCGTAGCCGGTGGACTTCCTGAGCTAGCTCGAAGGAAGTCGCGGCTCCTGAAGATCTGCAGTGGATCCACCGGTGGAGACCGGAGCACTACAAATGCCTAATAGGCCACCACGACTCACACACGCGATTTCGCACAACACAAAGCGGGCTTTCGCACCCCGATATTAGGTGCGCCGCGCAAATCACTATTTGCTTGAATATTGTATATTATATTTTATTCCGGCCTGCCATAACCTCTAAGCATGTCATGACATTTCGACTCGACTCAACTGACATATCGCATGCGGCCGGCCGCCAAAAAAGCTGTCACTGCACAGACTAGAATGCAGTGCCGCCACTCGCTCTTCCTCGAGCGTGAACAGACGTTGTAAATAGTACTCTCTCTAGAGTATTGCATTGGTTCACAATGAACAATTTATCATTAAACTCAAATAAAACTAAATGTATTAAGTTCTCATTGCCAAATGTAAGGAAAGTGGATACTATTGTAGAAATGAATAATTAAGTTGTTGAATTCATCGACTTTACAATTTTTTGGGTATTACACTAGATTCAAGGTTGCAATGGGATCCACATATTGAGTCCTATGCAAACAGACTTAGTTCTGCAGCAAATGCAGTAAAAAACAAGACAACTTACTGATGTTGAAACGGCAACATTGATTTACTTTAGTTATTTTCACAGTGTCATGTCATATGGAATACTATTAGTATAGAAAGTCCTCAATACCCATTCAACAGTCAAAGATATCCTGAATACCCATTCCATTCAGGACATCTTTTAGCTGATAAGAAGAATGGACGCAAGGAACTTAACAGCTACATCAGAAATGTACCAACATTTACAAAAGGGTGTATCAATACCACACACAGCAATATTTGTTTACATAAATAGTTAATATACAACAATTCTTAACAATAAAACTAATAATATCTACAAATTAACACCAGGCATTAGCATCATTCTAATAATCGTTGACTTTATAATAAGTAATTAATAACCTTTGCTCAATTTATGAGTATTTTTACATGCGCTTTAAACTTATGAAATGCAAATCAGTAACACTTTATGGAATATTATTATAAAAAGTTATACATTTCCCCATAAACAAGCATTTAGTTTTTAAAGCCTGTACGTCGGAAAGGTAAGTTTGTTGTTATTTCTTGTGTTTAAATTGTGAATTTGGAAATTGGTATCAAATGGATTATGATTTTAAATGACCGATTCGAAAGAGCTTTCTATGAAGTCATATTCGAATAAAGAATATTTTGATTTGATTTTGAAAACCTATGTCAAAGGTGACGGTACGCAGAAATAAAAAATCTCAGAACAATAAGTTATTGTCCTGAGGAAAAAATGATCCTGAATTGCTAACTGTAGAAAAAGAAAAAAGAGACAGAAATAATTAAAAAAGAAAGAAGAAAAAATTTCAGCAAAAAGCCCTCGCGCAATATAAGAGCAACGCAAAAAGTGAAAGGGGAATTCCACAAATAAATAATTTCTTCAGCTAGTACATTTATTAGAATGTATTTATACGATAGGTAACTATTATACGTAAGTAATGGAAAAGAAGGATAAAAAAGAGTGCATGTTAATGAAATGCGAATACTAAGATGGACATAGGGGTGACAAGAAATAAAGTACGAAATGAGGATATTAAAGGAAGTTTGAAAGTTGCGCCGAATACAGAAAAGATTAGGGAGTGGTTAAGATGGTTTGGGTTGAGGAGGAAAAAATGCCATGTAAATGAAGATAGTGAATATGAACGTAAATGGATGTGCAGGTAGGAGACCAAAGATTAAATGAATACAATGCGTGAAGAAATGGATGGAATGATATGAAGTAAAAGGAGTAAATGTAAGTATGACGAATAACAGAAGTTAGTGGGAGAAAAAAATATAGCGTACTAACCCCGCCTAGCGTGGGATAAGATTAAGTGTTATATGTAGTTAACAAAGTATAATAGTGATAATTTTCTATTAGGGGAACATACAACGAAAAAAGGAAAACAATCAACATTCAAAGCAGTTAAAGTAAAAGCAGTTGCTAGTGAGCAAGGTGCGGGTAATTCTTAGGATAGCAACCTAGTTAATAAAGAAGGATCATTTAAAAGTAAAAAGTGCAGCTATTCAATATAAAGATACAAAGAAGAATACAACTGTTAATAAGAAAAAAAATGACACAAGCAAAAAAAAAGCGACTACAAAATCTAGGTACTTAATTTCCTAACAGAGTAATAAATTTACAGAATCAAAATGTAGGCTCATTAAGTTCACAATCAAATACATGTGCTCTGATAAGAGAAACCAATTAGAAACTTAGAAGGTTAAAAAAGTAAGAAAGCATCGGATATTGAGATAACAAATAATTTTTATTTGCAATATGCGAACAGCGTAGAATGTGCAGACGAGATAAAATATATTACAAAAAATAACATATACCTATACACAAAAACGGTACTTATGTTTACCATTATTTTGATCATATCATATCACAGTTGTTATGACTGCATATTCTTTTATAAACGAGGATCATATTGAGTAAAAAATTAGTAAGTTTTCTAATTATGGAAATGAAAGAAATGACTACGTTTAGTTTTTTTGGTTATAACGGTTGATTTGTATAAGATCTCAATATAAAATGATAATAATAATATATATTATTTAGAATCAAGGTAAACTGGTTTTTTGTTATACATTTGTTAATGTATAACAAAAATTCAATCCTACACGACAATCCTACCACGATTAACTTTTATTAAGATCTGAATAAAGCAATTAGGTTTATAAAAGTCTAAAAAGTTCGACTTATATTAATATTTTGACGGTCATTGTGATACTTTAAACCAAATAAAATTATTACCTAGATACTAAATTCTTTTTATTTTCATTTAGCTGCGTATTCTATAAGTATAAAACTAGACTCATGAGCATTATCATTTTCCTAAATATCTCGTCATTGTCCTAAACAATTAAAATAGTGACGTATGCACTCCTTTAACCGCTGGTGTTTATCTTCCTCCATTTTAAAAATATAATTGTATTGCAATTTTATGTACTCGTCGGTATATACAAACCAATAAAGCAATAAATACGTGTCATTAACCACACAAATTGTGAAAGGCACGAAGGCACGTGAAGATGAACTAACGTAAAGGACCGCCCTCGTCCCACTCATTATGGTTTGATTTTATTTCTGTATTTTAAATAATAAGAGTTAAATGATATCTGTACAATTATGATTAAAGTACAAAAAAAATTAAGTACAGAAAAATAATTTCTGTACTGAAATAAACTACTACCGAAATTTATTTAAATGACGTCATACAGATAAATGTTATACTCGTATTCATACCGGTAAACAGTCCCTGACCTAAATATGTAAATAGCATTTTTATATAAATTTAATGTATAACTTTTCGATTATCCAGATTAAAACTTCAATTTGCCTATTGTATAATGATACTTGGTAGGAAAAGTTCATTCTATCTAGTGTAAGTTCATTTTCAATGGGGGGGGGGGTCCGGACCCCAAAACTACTAAATACGGAGCGGTTTACCAACATCTCTGTCCGACACTTGCAAAATTACAATTGAAATCAGGGGCATGACAAAAACATCACTGCCCCTGTTCCCAATTCTGCATAACCAGGAAGTGGATTATTGGCGGTATCGGTTAACGGAGACGAAACAATAAAAATACAACCCGGTAGCTAAATTGATTGCAAAAAAGTCTGCTTCCCAGTTTACACAATAAATCCAGCTGACCCAATTGTTTCGACCTCCCCAATTAAAAGTGTAAGGTAAATGATGAGGCAGCGGGATATGTTTGTTCGGCTATCGGGATGGCCACAGCACAGTGCATTTGTCAGTATTCTGATATTTTCTAGTTAGGTGAAAAGTAGGACAGTGAAGAAAAGAACTTATAAGTAGTGCCTGGTATTGTATAATTACATTCATATCCTGTATACACAGTCATGTATGTCATTTCAAATTAGTACATGTAGGTAAACGACTCTGATAATGTGATTGATACTCTTACCTACCTGCTCCTAATAAGTAAATAGGTGTATGAAGATCTCAAACAAAAGCAGTTTAATGTACCTATTTGGATTTTTAGTGCCTACCTACACAGATGGTTCATAGTTCATCCTTCAATTTGCAATGGGATCCACATATTGAGTCCTTGGCAAACAGACTTAGTTCTGCTGTATATGCAGTAAAAAGATGAGACAACTTACTGATGTTGAAACGGCAAGATTGATTTGCTTTATTTATTTTCAGTGTCATGTCAAATCCTCTACCTTTATGTCTGCCTACGTTTATGTTCATAACTCTTTTGGTCATATGACTCATCACATGCGCATTATTGCCCATGCCACACTAACCTGCTACTTACTTTCTTATCTTTTCGGTTACTGGTGCTACTTTCGAACTTCCTCGTACATATTCATTCCTAATGTTATCCATGTCTTACAACACATCTATCGTAATACTCTCATCAACCGCCACGTGAACTCTTCTATTATCCGTCTCCTTTGTTGCCGAACATTCAGATCCATACATATACGACAAGATATTGCTATATCGCTTGGCCTCCATCCACATGTTTCAAAACGTTTTTAAAAAGACATTTCGTTGTAAATAAAAGACAAGGAGGATCAATGACAAACAATGGTGACACAATTGCAACAGCAGAATTGGCCCCTATGGTCCGGAAGCGCCTGGAGCAGTCGCCGGAGCCCGCTGACCGACGATACGCTTATTGCCGCCGGGCGCGCCAATTGAATCGCGTGTCCGCTCGCGCCCAAATCACCATGCACTCCGCGATATTTTGGACAACGACATTCGAAACTTAAACTATCTGCGAGTAAGATGGAGTGTTGCAAAAATAAAATTGTGATTTTAGTGTTAACTATAAAATTTATTTGTGCTCAAGATGATGTAGAAATAGGTAAGTGAAATAGTTATATATTTTTAATAAACTTTTCAAGAAAACTCTTTTCTCCAGCCCGATCATTATTTTGGTAATTTGTTTGAAATGTGTTTGCGGTTCCCCTAATCCGCTCAAAACTTATTTTAACTGTATGAGTTAGAAATGGAACGCGAATTTTTAAGCGTAATCATCCTGTATGCGCTTACTGTCGAGGGTCCAAGAATTTGATTCTTCAGGATACCATATGAGGAAAGATTGGTTTTGATAACTAGTACTATTTATTTAATCAATGTGTAGGTAATAGATAGGTAAACTGTTTTCAAATACAAGGTGTCTACGGTCAAAAACAGATGAACGTTCATCTGTTTTCGGGCATACACACCTTGTGTCAATGATTGGTTCATTCACATAAAATAAGTAAAATGATCAAGGATATAGTTTGGACCACTCAAAATGACGTTGATTCGGCGCTGGGACCAGGAGTGCGATATGTAACACATCGGCAATCGCGTAAATTTGTCAGTTCTGTTTGATTGAAACCGATGTGCCGATAATCGCGAAGCGGCGCGGCGCCGCGACGAAGACCCCGCGTAAAGCGACCTCGCAACCCATAAACTTAATCTATGTTTGTACGTTTTGCTTTTATTGTAATTCAGTATTGTTCCTTCACTCACTTCATATCATCATGAAGAAACAAAACGTTTTTACCGAGTCCACCCGAGCAGCTACGAGCGGAGGCGATGATACATTTTTGGCGCGATCCACGACACTTCGCATCTAGACTTTTCGCGCTTCACATTAACTGACCAACGAATATTAATATTATTTTTGTATTTTACTCATTAAACCAGCTTTAAATATACAGTCCACTTCTTTATAAACCAACATCCCAACAAGTATAATTTAGTCAATAAAGATAAAAATGCTCGAGGTAGTTTTTAAGTCTAAAATATGGATATTTAGATGCTAATAATTTATATTCTGAGCAATATTACTTCAAAATCAAAACGTACAAACCTAGATCTTCATTATTATCTACAATATTTCCAAAAATTATGAAAATTGGACTATGTTAAGAGGGAGAAAAGCGTTATCGCTTTTTGTATGAAAATTTACAGCTTCACAATCCTCTTAAAAGCAAATCAAAGCAAACACTCGCCAGGAGGTACCTTTTCTGAGTCAACTTTCGCTTGGGGCAGGATATGACCGGTTCTCCTGGGCTCAGCCACTGTGATGATCATTTTCGATTGTCGTACAGCAGGATTGATTTTTCATCACAAGTGTAACGATACAATTCGCAATTCCCTCGTTATTGTGACCGTTCAATAATGTACCTAAATGCACTTAATGCGTGTTTGTGGTGGTGCTTCACTCACTTAATTCATACGGTGCCCTTTCTTGAGCTTTCTCAATTTTCCAGTTTATGTTAAGTGATAATTGTTTACAGTTACACTGGCAAAAAAATATCTTCTAAATATTGAGATAGGCTTATTTCATGTCGCAAATTGAGCAAGTTGAGTATTTTTGGAGTACTTACCTATTTTAACCTGAATTCCGCCATCACATAAATTTTGTCGCAAACTTCCTACCGTCAAAGTGCAAACTACTACAGGTTCGCACTTCGCGTACCCCACTTTGAGAAATCCTGCTCTATTTCATCAACAAACATTTTGAATCACATGAACTGAACATGACCGTCTAAGATATCGAAGTAGGTACAAAGAAATTGATGACATATCGAAATCGATACTAGAACAGTTGTTATTTGGCTTTTGATGGATTTTTGCGCCAAAGGTGTAAAAGGATTTCCAGGATGACATCTATACCCCCCTTATAGTGGAAGCCGTAGTGGGGCACAGCGCGGAGCTGCCCTGCAACGTAACAGCCCAAAGCGATGACGACAAGCTGGAAATACTGGCGTGGTACAAAGATGGCTCTTCAACTGCCTTCTACAGGTGAGCAAATTGTCACAAACAAGCATACAGCCCACAAAATACAGAGGTGGCCGAAGCCTCCACGGAAAAGGAAAAAATAATTTTTGACGTCAAATACTTAGTACTATGGGTTACCTACCGTCACCAAATTTTATACACAAAATCAAATACAATAATCGTCAACTTCACCATCCTCGTCTTATAGACTACAGGCCCGTGTCAAAAATTGATGGGTCATTTGAACCACCTATGAAGGAGACCTATTTAGAAAGATAGAAGGGCATTAAATAATAAGATTCAGCACTATGCCGTCACTGGTAAGCTGTCCAACTGAGTGCAGGTGAGAATTCAAAAGTACAAGTAGAGGGCGTACATTTTGGTCATATATTTTTGTACGGCATTCTTACCATCGATAGATCCATGAAAAATAATAAGAAAACACGGAGTGCTGTACAAAAATAGTGCGCCATAAAGTCGGGAAAATTTTTGATTTTCCGGTAAATTTGGTAATTTGATTCTGTACGGCATCGGTTCCATACAGTTTCAAATCCATTATTTCGCCGTACAAAAATCATGCGACAAGGGGGAATATCGAGGGTTACAACCCCCTCCCCTTCCGTGGTCCGGGGGGGTGATTTGACACGACATAAAATTAAATTATTTTGAAATTAAAAGTATTTTATGCATAGATAACATTTTTTTACATGCCGTACATTTTTGTTGGTACAAAGGTTTGTAGGGGGAAAATACTATACGAAAAAATTCATGTAAGGAACATGTAAGGTAACTTTAGGGTGATATTCAGTACGATATTTCTAAATAGGTCCCGGCCCTTCTATCTTTCTAAATAGGTCTCCTTGTGGTTCAAATGACCCATCAACTTTTGACACGGGCCTGTAGTCTATTAGCTTAGGACAATCTTAGGTGGCATACTGTCAAATTCTTTTAATTAAAGACAAAAAGTGACAGCATACGTCGAAGGAGTTTCCTAAGCTAAGATGAGGTTGGTGGAATTGACCATTAGTATTTTACCACTATACCTACTCTGTACATTCGGTTATTTTAATTTTTATAGCTCACATCCAAAAAGCTAATTAATGAAAAAAAACAAAAAGTAATAAAAAAGAAAAATTAATAAAATAAACAAAACTGAAATAATTTCAACAAAATAATAATAAGACAAATTTACGAAAAAAAACAGTGTTCAACACCAGAGGGCCCATTACCGATCTCATGGTTTTGCAAATGATATCATATATGATATCATAATGCAAAACGAAAAATACGATTTCCGGTCAGATTTTTGACCATTTATTCATTATTTAATGATGACATCATTGAAATTATGTCATAGTGATGATACGACTATCATTAGAGATCGGTAATACGAAATGCAGCATTTCATGACTTCTTTTTCTCAAATTTATACCATATCATACGATGAAAGATCCATAATTGGCCTGCAGGTTAGAACCACTGTCTACCACACTGATTTAAAGTCAATGATCTAACACATACACCAATCTTGACTTATACGAAATAGGTAAAAATAGATGGACGAAAAAAAATAAAGCGATGTAAAAAAATCACTTTAAAACTCCATGATTAATTATTTATTTATGCAAGGAATTAAGTCGAAATCTTGGAATTTATGTTCAAACCAAGAGTAAAGATCAATAAAAGCTCTATCCATTCATTCGCATATGTAACTATGCACACCTTTGTGAAATTTATTTTTAAAACGCATGAATACTAAAGTCTACATCAAACTTAATCAAGAGTTACGATCAAATATACGAAGTATTGGAAAATCACATATCTACCTACTTACTCGATTTGATACCTATATAATAAAAAAAACAAAAGAATAATTAATATTTATACTAAAAATATTTCGATGCAATAAATCGATTGAAAGTTCTTCCTTAATAATATCTATTACTAGCTGTGCCCGCGAACTACGTTTCGCCATCAAAATGCTTAACACAGTGTTTAGTTTTTCCTCCATTTTATTCCATAATGTAACTTTATTCTGCCTTGAGCAGCGGCCATTTCGAAATTAGGACAATTTTCGTAGGTTCGTAATGCTCTAAGTACTCTTCAGGGCCTACTTTTATTTAATACCCTTATTGCTGGGTTTGAAAAGAAACTTTTATCCGCCTTTTTTGAGCGGCGGCCATGTTGAATTTACGTCAATGTTGCTACGTTCATAGTGCTCTACTGATCAAGGCCTTTCATTTGATACCCATATTGCTGGGTTTGGAAACGAACTTTTATCCGTTTTTTTGAGCGGCGGCCATATTGAATTTTGTGCGATTTTCCTAGGTTCATAGCGCTCTACTCTTCAAGGCCTTTCATTTAATACCTATTTTGCTAGGTTTGGAAACGAACTTTAATCCACCTTTTTTGAGCGGTGGCCATGTCGAATTTACGTCAATATTGCTAGGTCCACAGTACTCTTCTCTACTCATCAAGGCCTTCCATTTGATACCCATATTGCTGTGTTTGGAAATTAACTTTTATCCACCTTTTTTGAGCAGCGGCTATGTGATTTTATGTCAATGTTGCTAGGTTCATAGTGCTCTACTCATCAAGGACCTTCATTTGACACCCATATCGCTAGGTTTGAAAACAAACTTTTATCCTTTTTTTTGAGCAGCAGCCATGTTGAATTTAGGTCGATTTTTCTAGGTTCCTAATGCTCTACTCTTCAAAGCCTTTCATTTGATACCCATATTGCTGGGTTTGAAAACGAACATTTATCCATTTTTTTTGAGCGATGGCCATGTTTAATTTAGGGCAATTTTCCTAAGTTCATAATGCTCTACTCTTTGAGGCCTTTTATTTGATACCGATATAGGTTTGGAAATTAATTTTTATCCACCTTTTTTGAGCAGCGGCTATGTTGAATTTATGTCAATGTTGTTAGGTTCATAGTGCTCTACTCATCAAGGCCTTTCGTTTGATATCCACGCACATTGCTGGGTTTGAAATCGAACTTATACCCTTTTTTTTAACGGCGGCCATGTTGAATTTAGGTCGATTTTCCTAGGCACCTAATGCTCTACTCTTCAAGGCCTTTCATTTGACACCCATATTGCTGGGTTTGAAAACGAACATTTATCCATTTTTTTGAGCGGTGGCCATGTTTAATTTAGGGCAATTTTCCTAAGTTCATAATTCTGAAGCGGGAGTTCCCGATTTTTTCGCAATAATAAGATCGCGTATTGCATCTTTTTGGAGCCGGTTGCGCCGCTCTGGAAACAAAATTCTAATGGCTATCTCTGACGATGTAAGAAATCCAATCTTTAAACATTGGATTTCTGTACACATGGACGGGAACAAAAAATGACAGTTGCAATTCCTTGCAATACATACGACGAATTTTGCGTAAAATGTATTTTTTTTTGTTTTTTTTTTTTATTTTTATTATTTTGTATAATTTAATTGTGAATTTATATTTTTACACTATGGCTTTTTTGGCTGCAATAAAACGATTTTATTTATTTATAATGCTCTACTCTTTCAGGCCTTTCATTTGATACCCATATTGCTATGTTTGGAAACTAACTTTTATCCACCTTTTTTTGAGCGGCGGCCATGTTGAATTTATGTAAATGTTGCTAGGTTCATAGTGCTTTATTCATCAAGACCTTTGATTTGATACCTATATTGCTGGGTTTGGAAACGAACTTTTATCCGTTTTTTTTGAGCGGTGGCCATGTTGAATTTATATCAATGTTGCTAAGTTCATAGTGCTCTACTCATCAAGGCCTTTCATTTGAGACCCATATTGCTGGGTTTGAAAACAAACTTTTTTCCATTTTTTTGAGCGGTGGCCATTTTTAATTTAGGGTAATTTTCCTAAGTTCATAATGCTCTACTCTTTGAGGCATTTCAGTTGATACCCATATGCTAGGTTTGGAAACGAATTTTTATCCACCTTTTTTAAGCAGCGGCTATGTTGAATTTATGTCAATGTTGCTAGGTTCATAGTGCTCTACTCATCAAGGCCTTTCATTTGATACCCATATTGCTGGGTTTGAAAACAAACTTTTTTCCATTTTTTTGAGCGGTGGCCATTTTTAATTTAGGGTAATTTTCCTAAGTTCATAATGCTCTACTCTTTGAGGCATTTCAGTTGATACCCATATGCTAGGTTTGGAAACGAATTTTTATCCACCTTTTTTAAGCAGCGGCTATGTTGAATTTATGTCAATGTTGCTAGGTTCATAGTGCTCTACTCATCAAGGCCTTTCATTTGATACCCATATTGCTGGGTTTGAAAACAAACTTTTTTCCATTTTTTTGAGCGGTGGCCATTTTTAATTTAGGGTAATTTTCCTAAGTTCATAATGCTCTACTCTTTGAGGCCTTTCAGTTGATACCCATATGCTAGGTTTGGAAACGAATTTTTATCCACCTTTTTTGAGCAGCGGCTATGTTGAATTTATGTCAATGTTGCTAGGTTCATAGTGCTCTACTCATCAAGGCCTTTCATTTGATACCCATATTGCTGGGTTTGAAAACGAACTTTTATCCTTTTTTTTGAGCGGCGGCCATGTTGAATTTAGGTCGATTTTTCTAGGTACCTAATGCTCTACTCTTCAAGGCCTTTCATTTGATACCCATATTACTGGGTTTGGAAACGAATTTTTATCCACCTTTCTTGAGCAACGGCTATGTTGAATTTATGTCAATGTTGCTAGGTACATAGTGTTCTACTCATTGAGGCCTTTCATATTTTATATCCATATTGCTGGGTTTGGAAACGAACTTTATCGGCAGTCATGTCGAATTAAGTCAACGTGGCTAGGTTCAATGTGTTCTACTATATAGGTCCTTCGTTCGATATCCATGTTCCTTGGGTGGATCCAAAAAAATATGGTCCGTCATTTTACACATTAGGATCAAGAGTCCCGCCGCGTCCCTCTACGGCTACGCGTAACCCAGAATCATTGCAGTCAGATATTTTTTTTATTAACAATATTCATCTATTACTTTTAAAAATTTAAATGGATGAAAGAGTTTGATTCCTTAGTCATAATGTAGAAACATATCACACCTTTCAAACCCCTTTACCCTTGAAAAGGATATCTTCACTTTTCAACATTTTAAATATTTCAAAAATTGTACCTATTTTGTGAAAATTAGTCAAGAATTAAACCAACCTACAAATTTTATTGTGACGTGATATTGTCATAAAAAATGCTTTATACATTGGTTGTATGGCTTGATCCTTTTGCCTTACCACCACGGTACAACATAAGAAAAAGACAATCTAAACTTCTTGGTTGGCGAAATCCAGATGGGCACAGCCATTAACAGAAAATATTTAATTTTTCTTTGCACTATGTGACAGACTTGTCAAAATAATTTCACGTGCGCCATGTTGATTTTCTACATATAAGCATTGATCGAAAATTTTATATGGTATTTTTTAAACTATTTATTTAATATGAACTACTTCAACCCCATTGCACCCCATCCAGGGATGATGGTGTGGTATTGAAATCGATGTTATTTTCGTAATCTACGACCCGAAAAACCATGAAAACGGCATCAATGTCGATTTTGACATTTTATCAGTTTATCACCCCATCTCACCCCGTTTGGGGATGAATTTGAATTAAATACGAAACACGTCTTCCATTAATTCTGTTAAAGAATGTTTATGCAAAATTTGAAGTAGATTCGAAAACGGAATCACGATGTCCCATACAAACTTTTCCCCCCATTTTCACCCCTTTAGGGATAGAATTTCGGAAAATCCTTTCTTAACGGACGCCTACGTCATACAAAGAACACACCCTCCAAGTTTCAAGTCTCTACGATCAGCGGTTTAGGCTGTGCGTTGATCCGTCAGTCAGTCAGTCATTCAGGACAAAGCATTTTATAGGTATAGATTATTTCAAATCGAATCGATATGGTGCGTCACTAATTTCGAATTGTCGCGAACTGTCAAAAAGAAAATAAACGAATGGACAGAGTAGGTATAGGAGATATTTCATCTGATTTGTCGCGTTTCTTTGTGTTTAATTCAGTTTATAAATCGTAGTATGAACCGAGTAGGAAATGCAAGTTAAACAGAGCTCCTCATACCTACCTATGTCATGCGCGACATGGCTACATACCGCTTCTACTGTTTTTTTAACGTTTTTATTTAGCTTGACCCGTTTAGTTGCTGGTTTGTTGCTGTCGTTGGATCAAGAAATATGATCATACCTTTTCAGCTGACCGATTGATCAAAAATTTGATACCCACCTTTAATTCTGATGACAAAACTGGGTTAAACGGTTTTATTAAATTATTCGGAGTAGGGTAGCCTGAGTAAATGATATAAGCAGTTGACTGTTGATAGAATTTTACGCGACCCATGTTATTTTTAGAGTCTGATCAATGATCTATGTAGAGTATAGAATCTAGACCTAGATTGATGAGTGATGTAAAGATTGGTGCCTATATAGGGCCTACCTAATTATTTTTGAGTCTGATCAATGCTCTATGTAGAGTCTAGAATCTAGACCTAGATTGATGTGAGTGATGTTAAGATTGGTGCCTAAGTAGGGCCTACTTAATTATTTTTGAGCTTTTAGTCCATTATCTTTATCGTCATTATCTTTCTTTTCAATAAAACCGTTTAAAACAAAAAGTACCTATTTTTTCTGTATCGTGGTCTTCCATGGATTTGTGGGGACAAACCAACCAAAGATAGGTTACATTGGCAACGTCACCCACGCACAGAAAAACAACATGTTTTTAGTCGAGCTGATCGTCGATAAATGTTATTTATAATCGCCTACCTTTCTTTATTGAGCCTAGAAGCAACAGATATTTCAGTGAATAATTGATTCGACAAATCCGTAGATAACACGTAGATATTATGCCAATATAAATCATGCGGTGTCGTATGGAAATGGTGAATAGCTCTAGCTGTTGACCGCAGATGGCCATACGTCATCGGGGTCAAGGTGTTTTGAATGACCCGAGCGAAGATTACTGAAGCACACCTTAGTGAATTTAAACGGCTTAGTCGCAGAATGTCTACTTCGCAAAATGTCTACAGGTAGCAAATTGTCTCTTTCGCACGATATCCCTTTAGCATAAGTGTCTTAAATAGGTATCAGAGGCTAGGTTATTTTTTTTTAAAGAAACAAGTGGTCCCACCACCCACACAATTATTTAATTACTGATCAAAATTATAACAATTATTTAAGTACTCGCCGCCGTTGAGAGACAAGAAGTGAGCACATGGTGTCGGTGCGGCTCCTCCAAAAGTCTTGTCCACTGCTTTAGCCATGATAGCATAGTCTCTAACAGCAGTCTTAGAGTCGGTAACAGCATAATCTCGGAGTCGGTAACACGTGATTATCGAGATCCTGGCAAAATCAGACAATATGTCAGCAAGACATTGCCATCAAAATTGAACTTGTAGAAGTAAGTTAATCTCTTTTAAACTTACGCGTTGCATGATTAGCATGAATAAATTGCGAATATTCCCATCCAGTAACACCTCTTACTGTCACACACTGTTACTGGTTGGGAAAAAAAATTATTCCCATCGGGTAACACTATTACTCGATGAAACATTTTATTACCATCCAGTAACACTAGCTCGTTGTATGTACTCGTAATATTGTATAATAGAGGTCAGTGTATGTAATATAGGTATCTATTTGTTACTGATTAAGATGAAATTAGATATAATATAAAAACTACCTATGCCATTTATCTCTGCCTGAAGTGATAAATTTTCATTCAAAATACGTTCTGAAGTTCAATTGATATCATAATGGGTTAAAATTGAAATAAAATACATGACATAAGTATAATGTATACAAATATGGTTTTATTTCGAAAAAAAAAACAGTCAGTGTAGTATAATCAGCCTTTTTATCTATCACAGTAATCAACATTTATATAATACGGATATTCTTATAACTACTAACACAATCTGCTGCAATAACATTTTGGATTAAATTTAAGTAATTATTTTGAAAATTTATTGGTTAAATTCCTGATATTTTGGTCGTTAATTTTTTTTTCAATTGTTTTTCGTGATGTACTTACGTCACTTACATAATATGTGGTTTAAAGGAAGTTGAGACTTTCAAAGTTTTTTTTCCCAGCCAGTAACAGTGTGACAGTAAGAGGTGTTACTGGATGGGAATATTCGATAAATTGTAATTGAAAAAAGGTCAATTCCCGTGTTTTATTCATGTTAAGTTATTCTCAATGTGAATTCTGAACAGGTTGTGGTTGATAAATAATTATAGAAAATAAGAAGGTATATTTAATAGTGAAGATCATAGATTAATGCTATATAAATAAATGTCTCGCATTTATTCTCGCAAGCAAAACTTGTATCATACCTACTTTGAAATATTTCAAAATAGTAAAAAACTTTTGGTTACTTAGTTTAGGTATCATTAAAAATAACAGGGTCGATGGCACTCTACGGAGTCACGTCAGTATGGGTGGAGTGCCTCCCCTCGAACAGCGGCCCTCTTGCGACGTCTGCAGAGGGTCAGCAACCCGGGCTGTGGGAGCTTATCTCCACGGTCAGTCATGGCGCGGCCTGCGTTCTTGAGGGCCAAACACCGTGGGATGTCGGTGCACACGTCTATGCGGGGGTGTATCAACATCGGGTTGCCGTTAGAGAAAGGGGGGAACGATCCGCTCCTGAGGAAGTGGAGCGGGTTCGTACCCAGGCGCAGAGGGAGGCTCTGCGCCGATGGGATGCGGCACTCGCCCTCCCAGCTGCCGGCCACCGGAAGATCGAAGCAATACGTCCGGTGTTGGAGGAATGGGTAGGACGCTGGCAGGGTAGTCTCTTGTTCCGCATGGTACAGGACACTGACCGGACATGGTTGTTTTGCTGTGTCGCGCGTCGAGAGGAAATGCCACAGTGTCATCACTGCGACGTGGCGACGCTCCCGACGACACTGCCCTGCACATTCTGTTGGTATGCCTGGCAAGGCGACGCCATTGCAGCGAACTCAACGCTGCGCTGGAGGGCGGAGACCTCTCGCTGCCGAGCATGCTTCGCGTCGAGACGGAATAAGGGGGCTATCGCCTCCTCCTGCAAGGATGTCATTTCGTAAAGGGGGCTGCGGGGAGGGAGCGGGGGAAAATCCTCAAGCCGCTCCCCTCCGCCGCAGACGGATAGGCAGGCGAAGGTGGGCTCAAACAATGCCCGTCTAGTGACCCTGCCGTGGAGGCCTGCGTGTAAGGCTTCTCCGTCTGGGGGATTGTCCTGGTGTTCTCGGACTATCCCCCTGGCGACAGCTCGACCATTACGCTCGAGCTAGCCCGGGCACATGGGTAGTCAGTCAGAGTTCATCCGCCATGATCGGGTACGAGGAGCGGTGGAGGCGGACAAACTTTTTATGTATGTAAGTATATCTATCTAGGTATAAGTATGTATATGTAGGTATATAATATTTCAAATGTGGCTTCTTATTTCAATTCAATCTTTCATACGAGATAAGTCACAAGGAAAAAAGATTTGGTCTAACTTTCGACTATATAACCTAACCTACATTATAACCGCCATTTTGTTTAGCAGCCGCGACTTCCGGAGCGAAGATGGCGGCGGTCTGAAGTCGGGCCGCTACAGGTTGGTGCGCAGTGACCAGTCAGTGTCCTTACACGTGGCCGCCATCACTCCCGAGGACGCCGGTATCTACATGTGCCATGTGGATCTCGCCTCCAGCCCGTCCTTGAAAACTTACGTGCGTGTCATCGTCATCGGTAAGCCTGTATATATATATACACTTTTCATACCACAATGTTATCGTATGTATGAAGGCTGCTGAGTAAAAAAGTTGCTAAGCGACTAGCTTTTGGACGTTTGCGAACAAACGACACAGACCTACGCACGGAAACACCTCAAATGTTGACAACAAAGTGCCTAGTGTGAGTTTTGCCAGGTTTCACTCGATTACACACATGGACGCGTGTTTACCGAGTTTCACTCGATCACACGCATCGAATAGCTTCAAATGTCAGTGCTTCATTCCATAGTAGCTACTAGATGGCGCTGCAGCAATTCTATTCAGAGGCGCGTTCAGGGCCTTCGCGCGAAGTACAACTTTTCGCTCTAACCCCGTTCAACGCCTTCGAGCGTGACAACCGGGTGAAACAACCGGCCCGTTCAAGACCTTTGAGTGTCGGCGCGAGTTACAACTGAACAACCATCGAATTTGATGGTTGTAAAACGCTCTGACGTTTATGACTGAAATACTCTTACGTGATTGGATGATATTGGCGGCCATATTCTATAATGTCATCTACTAGAATGAGAGAGAAATAAAAAATCATGTGAAAGAGGGAGATAAAAGATTTGGTTGCTGCAATCCATTCAACGCCTTTGAGCGAGTTAAAAAACAACCGGACAACTACACCCAGAGGCGCTGAACGCGCCTCAGTATTACTACAAGTTCGTGGTTACGCGTTCGATGCGTGATCGCGTAAAACACGATAAAACTAGCATTATAATTCGGTCCAGATTTTACAGATTGATATTTATTAAAGACCGATCTTATGTCGCTCGTAGCGCTCAGTCTCTAACACTTGGTATCTCTCCTTAGTCTGTGGTCTCTAACTTTCGCAATGCAAGTTTGGTGTGTTATCGTCTGTTACAGTATTACTAGGGTCGGGTTACATCTAACCTAATTAATACCGAGCTTACTATGAATTACTACGCGCGATGTACTTCAATTTTCGATTATATGTGGGATTTTGTGATACCTACATTACAGTTTAGGCGTATGTAAATGAATCCTTTGAGGACAAGCGACGCAATGGTAAAACATGGATGTTGCATTACGTCAAATACATTGTTCAGATTTCTTACAATATAATCCATTGTACAGATGACTTGAGATAAAATTTGTATTGAAATTCATAAGATCTATACTATTATTTTGGACTAACTTCAGTAACTAGTCAAAATTGCGACTGCTAAACTGAGGTTTGGAGTTGGACCCCTGGGTCGAGCAAAGGTTTAAGTTTCGGCAGCTCGGGAGTTTATACCGTTCCGTTCGTTGAGTCTAATCGTTCTGCCAAAAGCCTCGACACGTACGAAGCTAGTTTGACGTAAAAAAATTAATTAAATTGTTGATTTAACATAGAAACAATTTGCACGAGTAGGTAAAAGAAAAATGTTTTTTGTTGCGTTATTCCGGGTAAGTTTTCCAACGTTTAACTTCAAATCCTTCTCCAAAATTTAACAACGACCTAATTTGAAAAAATGCTTTTTTTTTAAATGATGACAGGGAAGGCCTTCATCTCACCTGATGGTACCAGTGACGATGAGTCCGAAGATGGAAATAAGCTTCACCTGGACTCCTCAGCAACTGAGGGAGGAACTGGCTATCTTACCTCTTATTGCCAGTTCCATATGCCTTAATATAATTAGGGTTCGAGAACTGCGTTTTGGATAATCCAAAAATGCCCTTTATTACATGTACAGCCGGCTTCCAAAGTAGATAAACATTTTAGTACCATGTCACACCAACTATTTACAATGCAATATAGGTATAATCTAACTAAATAAAAGGAATAGTTGGTGTGACATCATGATACTAAATCTGCTAAAAATGCTTATCTACTTTAGAAGCCGGCTGTACCTACAAAAGAATCTGATAATGATGATGTGTGAGTTAAACTGTAAAGAAGGTGCGAGATTGAATGCGTGACGTGCAACGTTGTGACGTTACGCACCGGGTGTGCTTCGGTCTTAACTTTACTAATATTTTTTGATACATTTTACACAGATATAATTTTATTGTTATATATAATTTTATTGGAGACGGTTTTAGAATACACGTGCTGCCGCCGCTCCCTTTCGTAAGAGCAAGCCGTGGATGTCGTAAGAGCCAACTAAGGGAGTTTACCTAGGAGTTTACTACAAGCTCGCCTGTGCAAGACAGAACGAACACGAACTACAAAAATTCGGATCAAAAAAATATCGGTAAATCCCGTCCGACGCGATTATAGATGAAAAATGGAACGTTCGTAAATGTATACCTACGTTACCAACCAAAAATCGGCCAAAAAATCGACCTCCGATTGTCGGTCGTGTGCGCTTGCACTAAGAATCGATACTTTATTGTATTTTAAAAATTAAAGTAAGTAAAAATTAAGCGAAGACGGCGCTTGATTAAAAAATAGAGCCCCTGGTCAGCGTGATGTAGTATGCCATTTCCTCCTTATCTAAGGAGAGGCCATGCCCATAAGTGTGAGGACTATCGTTTGAAGTGATTAAAAATTTGAAAACGGAACGATAAATACTATAATTATTTCCAAATTCTGTCTGATGATCGCCAACATAATTTATGTAGGTATATGCTATTACTGCTCCTCTGATTGATTCTATAAATGTTCGATATTGAAAAGTAGAATTAAAAGCTTTTAACAAAATTTTTACTGTGTTTATGGTCCTTCACATTTATATCTTGTCAAATATACCAAACAAAGGATCGCGTATGCCGTCAGCGCAAGCGTTACCTATATAACGAAATGGCGCGCGCGAACTAATTGGCCGGCGGTTAATGAGGATGCCGCACCGGAACAATTCACTCCATCTATTAAACAATCATGCAAGTATTAGTACATAATAGTGATATTCCAAATATTTACTATCCTATTTGTACGTAGGAATTTTTGATACGTAATAATTTCTGATATAAGGACTACTATGTGTTGTATATGAACACAACGCGTGTCACCGCGTGTGCTAGGTATGTGTAAACTTGTAAGTACCTACCTAAATACCACTACTTCTGAATTTGCTTTCAATTCGTAAGTAGGTAACTACTCCTAAAAGACTGCAACCCTAGAGCATTTTATAAGACTGCAACGGATTTATTGTCCTTACTCGATCAACAAAAATAAATTGTGTCCAAAGCAAACCACTGCACCGACCGCTTTATAAGAAAGCACTACAATACAACATTTAAATAGGTATATTCACTGGACATATATGAATGGCAAACAAGCGTACAGTCGAAGCCTGTGGACGCTTCCGACTAGACTCGCTGAGTATACCTACCTACTACCTACTGCCGCCCCAAACCCTCCTAAGCCAGTAGGAGTGAGTGAACTATGTTGAGTTAAAATGTCAAATTCACGATGATAACTTTTTCGCAGATCCGCCTCAACGTCTGTGGGTTATTCAAGAGAACGGCACACGTCTGGCAACAGCGGCCGAGGGCTCCAACACGAGTAGGAACATTGGACCCTATTATGTGGGCGATACCGTTCACTTGTTTTGCGTATCGTTTGGAGGTAAGCCTTGTACCTATTTGCATATCTACAGATTTCTTCTCAAAGGTTTGAAACTCAACCATTCGAAATTATTTAAGTACTATCTGCTCCATAATCGTTTATTCTCTTCACTGATGCATACATTCTAGAGTATCAGGTCGAAATTTGAGAAAATAATTATTTGAAATAAAAAGTTAGATGATGAATGTAAATTATTTTTAAACAATGTATAATTTAACATAAAAACCACAATGTTCTTTTTCAGGTAAACCACAACCGTCCTTATCGTGGTGGATAGAGAAGCGATTATTGAAGGAAACGTCGACGCAACTATCGGAGCAGCGCGTGCGCAGCGACGTGATGTATGGGCCGCTTGAGCGGGAGGACCACGGGGTGGTTCTGAGCTGCTACGCCACTAATAACAACAAAACCAAGCCTATCTCAATCGATGTCACTATTAATATGCACTGTGAGTTTACTGTATGTGAATATTTTTATGTACACCCAAATACAAAATGATCGATACGGTCAAAGTTACATTGATTGACAGGCTTTATTGACTTAACATTAAGGTAGAGTTGGTAGAATATACATATTTTGGTTACTTTGACCCTATCGATCTTTTTTGTACTCGAATTTACCATTTCATTATTCTCATTGATGTTTCCAAAGTTTCGGTGACTACTAAGGAAGGAGTAGTACAGAATGACTGCATGCAGATGACCACAGTTTTTACACTATTTTGTTCTCTCAGCAGTTAAGCCAGCGATTCTCTCTTGCGCATCGCATAATACTCGGCTTCTCACATGCGCTTTGTGTTTGCAACATGCAACCCATCCATGAAAGAAAATGCATAGACGAGGTATATCAGGAGCGTTTGCGGGGGGTTGTTGTCTAAGAAAAAATCTATCACGATCGCCATGAAATTCTAGACGCTTCGGCGTCAATACAAGACTGTGTAATCGACACGGTCTTGTAAAAATAATTATGGATACACTTTGACTGTTAAAATTTAAAGCAATTGCGATAAATTTTTGTTGCACAATCAAGAGGCAGGTCCCGCTGATAAAACTTAGTAAAAATATATATTAACGTAAATCGCATTATTTTGTTGGTCATTATTATTATTTCGGATACTATATATCTTGCTTTCATCCTATCCAGTATCCCCAGAGCTCGTGTCTGTACGAGGCTCGACCAATGACATCAGCGCCTTTGGGCGAATGCGAGCCAATGAGCCAGTAGAACTGCAATGCCGTGTCCTGGGCGCCAGGCCCCCGCCGCCTATACACTGGAAGATCAACGATGCCCACCTAGCAAACTTGCAACAGAATATCACTGTAAGTTATGTTTATTTCATGGAAATTTTCAGATTTCTTCTAGGATGCCGCGTAAATATTACTAATCATTCATTGAAGTTTACTGTTGTATAAATAAATCTTTTTGTAATTTTAAACGTGCAGAATTCTAAAGAATTTATAAAGAAGACCACGCTATCATATCGTGTAGGTATAGCACAATGTCGCTCTCAAACAAAGTTTTAATCCACCTGGGTAGCTAAAAAAGGGTGCCTCAGCGCAAAATCCAAACTTAGAAAAATTATAAAAAATCGTCTAATTTACTTTTAATGGTTTTAATTACAGATTATTAAATAACAATGGTGCTGTGTGTAATATTATTTGGTCTAGATGTTGACCATCGCGGTCAACTTCAAAGCGGACGCGCGTATTTGCTATAACACGCATACATATAACAACAACTGAGATGGTCTCACTTCCTCTATTTTTTTTGGTTTTCATCTCCTCTAAATTCAAACTCTTCCTCCAAGCTATTAATTTCAGATAGACCCATAAAAACTCTGCGTCAAGTCAGGCGATCTAGGTGGGCAGGGTAGGACGTCTCCAAAGCGACTTATAACTTTCTCCGGAAATAACCGAAAAACCGCTATAAAAAAAACACCACTACGTACACGCGGTGCATACCGGACCACTGCGACATGGCGAATAAGCAATCCGCAGCACACAGCTATCGAATGATAGCCCGCCCGGCTTCAGATCTATACAAGTTTCAAGTTTGAATTTCCTATATTTGCGACTAGTCAGTTGCGCATTGCCACACAAAGCCCTAAACCACCAAAGCCCACAATAGATACAATGCCATAGTTTTGGAAAGAGAAGGTACTGACTGTCTGTCTGTGAAAAGAATTATTTTAGATTTTTTTATATAAAAATGTCGTCGTACATTTTAAAGTCGTGATATGTTAAGAACTCTTCATTCTTTTTAAAATTCTGTTCCGTCTTACTTCTTTCTGCCACCGGATATACCGGAGGGAGGCTGTACCAGGGTCGTGTGCTTGGGTACCTCCGTCTTACCTATTTCTACCGCAAAGCAGCAGTGCTTGCATTGCTGTGTTCCGGTTTGAAGGGTAAGATATGGCATTGAAATTACTGGATACCGTGACTTTACATCTGATGTCACAAGTTGGCAACGTACACTATGGTTCTTTGGAGGTTACAGTTTTACTGGGAATCTCACAGGAGCCACACGTATTATAGGTTACTGTTACCACTTACCGTAAGGTGGGCAGTTTGCTTGTTTGCCAACTTAGTAGCAATAAAAAAAACAAACCAGCAGTACTTGCATTGCTGTGTTCCGATTTGAAGGGTAAGATATGGCATTGAAATTATTGGGTACCGTGACTTTACATCTTAAATCGCAAGTTGGCAACGTACACTGTGGTTCTTGTGGGGGTTGCAGTTTTGCTGCGAATCTCACAAGAGCCACATGTACTATAGGCGACTGTTACCACTTACCATCAGGTGGGCAGTTTGCTTGTTTGCCAACTTAAGTTACTGGGTAACATCTTTTGGTAACGACTTTACATCTGATGTCACAAGTTGGCAACGTATACACTGTGGTTCTTGTGGGGGTTGCAGTTTTGCTGCGAATCTCACAAGAGCCACGTGTACTATAGGCGACTGTTATCACTTATCAGGTGGGCAGTTTGCTTGTTTTTGTTTACCAACTTGGTTGTTTAAAAAAAGGCGAACCTTTGATTGCTTTTAGACGGAAACATCCCAGAGGCTGTTGGTGAGCGAAGTACAGCTAACCCTGGGCCCCGAGTACGACGAGTCCCGAATCACGTGCTGCGCGCAGATGTACGGACGCAGCGACGAAACGAAGTATCTGTGCGCGCCGCCACTCCCCATTATAGTTCGATGTGAGTTACGAAAGCTGCTTTAAAGTCGCATTACTTCTCAAGTTGAATAGTAACTATATTTATGTTACCAATATTTCATGTTTTAGGGTTCCGTACGTCCGAATAAAAAACGGAACCCTTATTTATGATCACTCGTGTGTCCGTCTGTCGGTCGGTCACAGTCAATTATCCCCGAATCTACCAGACCGATTAAGTTCAAATTGGGTACACATATCAATTTCTGTGACCCAAACGCAGAGGTGTAACGTGAATAGATGAAATCTGTAGGTATATGGGAGATCATTTTTGGGGGAAGGTGGAAAAATAAAATAAAAAATTTAAAACTGCATCGTGTGACATATCAAATGAAAAGTCTTGTTGCTAAGATCTTAAATGTATTTTTTTGTAATTTTAAAATAAATAGTTTCCAAGTTATTCAAGAAAATAGACGAAAATTGATCAAACCCCCCCCCCCCCCCCCCCTATCTCCAAAACTACTGAACCTAAAATTTTGAAAAAAAATCCGAAATTAGTTTTCTACTTATAGATTATAGGAAAACCTATAAGAAGTCCATGATATTAAAATAACATGATAAATCACTCAATATAGGTAACATCGTACGGAACCCTCTTCACCAAGTTGGCCACGCATTTGGCCGGTTTTTTTTTAAAGAGGAAACCTTTAAAAGCTTTCCAACCACTTGCTTAGTGAGAGTGAATAACGGCAGGTTTCGATTTCTAACTATCTGTAGGTTTGGCTACTAGCGATAGTTAGGTATGTGACATTAGCTCCATACAAAAAAATTAAAAAATTCTATCTCCAGTAAAAAATCGAGAGATAGATTTGATAATGAAACTGGTTGTAATATATCGGCTCTAGTCCATCTAGACGACGATAACGCATTAACTCTCGTCTTACTTCCGCATCAGCAGTGCAAGCATGAACTTCTCGATCGACATATTTTGTCGATCGATAAACGGATTTAATTTATCGAGCTATATCGACAAACGATAGCATGAAAGTAGACTTGATAACTAGATAAGTATGTCGAGCAGATAAACATTAACTGATTACTCGTTCGAAACGCTAATCAATAACCGATTACCTACTCGTTCATTATATCGATCAGCGTTCCACATAAGCGTCACCACTGTTTGGTGCTAACGTGATTTATCGAGCTATATCGACAAACGATAGCATGAAAGTAGACTTGATAACTAGATAAGTATGTCGAGCAGATAAACATTAACTGATTACTCGTTCGAAACGCTAATCAATAACCGATTACCTACTCGTTCATTATATCGATCAGCGTTCCACATAAGCATCACCACTTTTTGGTGCTAACGTGGTACATGTTAACCGCATATTGCTTTGCGGCGCTACTTGTTAAAAATGACACGGTAGAAACTGATTTTTCGTGCTGAATTTTGACACCTCACCTACTTAGTCTAGTAACTTACAAATTGTACAAATCAGAATCAGCTAAAACTATACTTCTATTTATTTTTTAAATCCTCTGAAAAAGCTTTTTGATTCAAGAAAAACTCTTAAAATCTCAATTTTGAATGCAGTCAAGAAGTGGTATTACATGACTATGACCCATCTAATAGTCTAGCCCCCAGTTTCTGAAAGGCTGATCAAAATATTGTTCAACTAACATCCATGTCATCTTAACAGCAGTGTCAAATTAATCTGAGTTTCCGAAACGTTGGTTAGACAAAATTTACTTATCTTTAATAATTTGATTTCTCGTGAGAAATATTTTTAGACACGGTCACATTGCTGAAATCATATATTTTGTTTTATTCATATGTATTTTGGAAACCCAAAATGGGTCTTTCCTTAATAATTTTGAAATAAATTTGACAGCTGTGTCAACTAACACAGTGATAAGTTGATTTAGCTTTCAGCAACTCAATTCATAGTTAACATTAGATTGACAGCTTGTTAGTTAATTTTATCGCTGAACAGCCTTTCAGAAACTGGGTGTAGGTGTTTGATACAATTTTTTTGTCGCCAATATTTTTATATGGAACACACGAAATCAGCGAAAAGCACTAAAAAAGTTAATGAGATAATTATGTTGATGCTAAAAATGTCAGATATATTGCCATTACGTGCTTATCTGGAACGCGCCCTAAATATACTAATTAGGCACCTATTGGATTAGAAAGATACATCCAATTTGGATGTATCAATATAATATTATATTTTTAAAATTTGATTCTATATTCCGAATCCATACTTAGCGAAAAGTGCATAATTAGTAGGAAAGAGGTTATTAAAAGTTAAAACTTCAAGTTCTAAAGAGTTATCCGAATCCCGAGGTAATATGTGACATCTTGTTAGCATAGGTATTAGGTATCTATCTGTTTCATTTTAAAATTCTTAAAACAGTAAAGCTGATAACTATTTTCAAAACTCAAAACTTTGTCGACAAAAGTTTATCGATGCCAATGAAAGACACGACAAATATATCGTCAATTTAAAATATATTTATCTATTACCAAAAAACAATGCTAAGCTTATCAAGCTTTATCGTTAAAGACGATAAAATATGTCGACCTTATCGTTCCATCGATAAAAAAATTTCCATGCGGCCGACATCGATAAAATGTCGAATAATGTCAATTATATCGACTTTAACTGTCAAATTTGGTTTATCGAAAGCTCCATGCCCCTGCCTACGAGTATATTACACGGTTAGCGCAGAGGTCGAGTGATCGCCTACTGAGCAACGGGTCGCGGGTTCGATTCCCGCACGGGACAGATATTTTGTATGGCCTACAGAAATTTGTTCCGGTCTGGGCGTATGTGCATGTGATATTCTATGTTTGTAACTGCACCCACGCACGACACAGGAGAAAATAATAGTGTTGGGCGACATTTAAAAAAAAAATATTCAATTCGCCTCGAACAGTTGAAATGTACAGGAATTGCGTTTTAGAGCGTTCTAAAAAGCTATAATATATAATTTGAATTTTAAAAACGATCTTGTTTCTGGTAAATACCATGTTATCAATTGAATGTGCCATAAGGGCCAAAGGACTTGTTCTCAATCGCACATTGGATAAAAATACACTAAAGAGGGCACAGTACCTACTACTAGCGCCGCCATCCGTTTTTTATTAATTATGATAAATTAAAGACCGTGAAGAAACGTTAGTTTACATCGTAAACTAACGTTCCTACACGAATACACCCGACCAACATTAAAAAGTTCATCGAATAAAACAACATAAATCTCAGCCTTTTCCTTCGAATACGATAATACTAATTTTAAAATGTATGCTAATAGAAGATGTGCATTCATCCTTTACAGACCCTCCAGTAGTCCAGATAGTTTTGTACCAAAACTTGACCAACAACACGCTTGCAGCGATAAAAGGATCGAATTTAGAAATAAATTGTACTTACGAGGCTAACCCGAGAGTCGACCGGCTGCTTTGGTTTCATCAGGTAAAATCAAAATTCAGGTACATAAAAGTCAGGTAAAATCTCAGAGGAAATCCACGCCCAAATAAACATAAAAGCAAAAAACTTCACAGAAGTTATTTAGGCGTGGATTTCCTCTGAGATATCCCCTATAATACTTATTTTCATTTCTAAATTATTATTCAATTAAACGTTAAACTTTGAATTATATAATATTTCAAATTACGGAAATAATGTGTTTATTACTTTACCTGCACAACTCTAACGGCGATACGTGACAACTACGGTCCTTAACGGCAAAGTGACAGCATCGGGATAGTTGGTTGCGTATGATGAACGGTTTTGGAAGTATGCTCAATAATTGATTAAAAATGTAATAACACAACTATTCTGAAGTTAAAATGACTGGCCAAAAAATTTTCATTTTTTTTTAAATATATTATGTAGCAATTGTTGAAGAAATGTAGCAAGTATAAACAATTATGTAGCAATTTTTGAGCATGATTTTAGGACCGTCCGTTTATCGTAGGCGACCAGCCATCCAGACGCTGACGGCAAAGCTCACGCTTCTTAACTCACCTGATGATCAGTGATAACAAATCTAATGGTATTTGTTACCCAAATTAAAGAAAGATGTCGTCTTTCTTATTTCACGGTGCACAATACATGTTCGTATCATAATAATTTCAGTTTCTGAAAGGCCACCACCTATAAAGCAAAAAATACTAACCCCCACTAGAATGGGACTTAAAACCTAAAATCTGGCTTTCTCAATCTAAACCTAGACGTTAATGGCGGTGAAATAGCGCTAAATCATTCAATTATTTATAGGACGACCTACTAAAATACACATCCGACGACGTGACACCGATGCTTTCGCTTCGAAACTTAACCGAGGCGCAGGCGGGAGAGTACGCGTGCGAAGCCAGCAACGAAGAGGGAACCACGTATAGCGAGCCTCTCGTCGTAGACGTTACATGTAGCTACCATTTTTAACAAATCTCTTGAACACAAATTAGTAAATAGACCACCATTTTTCACGGTGAAATCCCTTTTTTATAGGGTTCCTTACCGCCAAAGGAAAAACGAAACCCTTATAGGATTACTTTCTTGTCCATCTGTCCGCCAAATTTGTCAATTTAAAATATTAAATAACAAAAGTTCAAATGATAGATCAGTATCTAATTCATCCACAAAATACAGTCCACTACATTATATTTTATACATTGGTCCTTCGAGCCGGATTTGAACCAGCGACCTATGTATATACATCCATCCATCCACAAAATACAGTCCACGATATTATATTCTATACAATCAAACTGAAATTTATTTCAAATACAAATTTATTTCAAATTTCAGCTATGAAAAAACCATACTTGTAAGTCAACGCGATCAAAAAAGACGGGACCATTTTCCCGCATAATTTCACATATTTTTCACATTCACAAGGAAATCAACACCTATGAAATTTGGCAAGAAGCAATTGTCTTACAGCACATGTAAACCTGAAAACCGTTAGTATGTAGAAGTTTGTACGGAGCCCTCGGTGCACGAGTCCAACTCGCACTTGGCCAGTTTTTCACATTGAGGTACACTCTAGTACAAAATGATCGATACGGTCAGTTACAAAAATTTGTTACATTGATTGACAGATTTTATTGACTAAGGTAGGGTATACATATTTTTGTAACTTTGACACTATCAATCTTTTTGTACTCAAGTGTAGATTTGTACACACGGCTGAACAAAGGGGAATTTCAAATAATTCAATCGAATATTTTTTACCCACGCTGATATAATATTTTACATAATACTTTTAAGTTATTGCATTAATACTATTTATCGCCTATGGAACAGTCTAAAGACACTTTTCATTAAACTGAACAAAATTGCTATAGTTAAAATCCTGAACAAAAACCAGAAAAACAAATCTCGTTTGAAAAATAAGAAAGAATCGAGTGGATTTTGATGAATTTCAAAGGAAGGGGTAAAATGACATCAAGTCGATGCACGCCTGGGCGGTTTAAAACGTATTTACAAATATATGAAACAACGAAACAGAATACCTGTTTTCACATAAATGTTTAGGCTTAAGTTAAAGCCACGCGCCAAAAATTTTGCTTTTCATTTAAAAATTGCATTTTCCACCACCACGAAATATGTCAGATTTCTCATATACGAATATATGAACTGTTAGTAAGGACGATGACAGCTGACAACATTCATTTTTACAGATCCAGCATACTGTAAAGACACCACGGTAACGGAGTATGGGTTAGGAGAAGACGAGTTCCTAAACATCACATGTAACGTCAAAGCCAACCCTGAAGTAGCAACGTATAGATGGCTGCTGCTGAACGACTCCGCCAACGTTAACACCGTACAAATGGAAGACATATCGCAAGACATGTTGGAGACCGAGGAGCCGGTTTTGCTGTATCAAAGACCCGCCGGTGTGCCATTTAGTAAGTACCGTCTGACTTACGTCTTATACCGTTTCTGGAAGTTGAACTTATCGAGTTGGACTAATTATTATTGGGATGATGACTGAATTCTAATTTTTACGACTCGTCATTAAATATTAAAATACCGTGGAAAAAGATGCAGTCCTGTGAAATTAGAATTAAAATCGGCTAAGAAATACATTAGATACAAGCATTTTAAGTTGTTAATTTGAAAGCGATTCGACAGAGAGATCCGTCATCAATCGTGACGTCATAGTTTAGTACGGCCATATAAACTCCTTGTAAATTGCTGTTTTGCTAGAAAGAGATGAAGAATAATCTTTATTACCTTATATCTTGGTTGTTTTTATAGTTATTCGAAAACCGATTTTTTCTTTGTTTATTATATGAATGAGCTTCTATTAAAGCAAAAAAATTTTTTTGTCATCTAGCCTATTGCCCCAGGTAACTTATTCGGTAGAACCCCCAACTCTCACAGGAGTGCGTATTACATGGAAATTTGACATAATTTATACCTCGTCTATGTTCATTTTAAGACAAACTTGTTGTGAAACTCTACAGAAGTCAAAGTTTTTAGACTTTCGCGATTTGTACACATTTTAAATACAATAGAATCGGATCTAAATCGCGGTAAATCCCATACTATTGGCTTAATCTATATATATTAGGTCCTTACATATGAAATTGGCGTTTTGTATGGGAGGAACATAAAGTCGATTTTTTTTTATTGTATAATATATTTATTCAATCAAAGTATGTACCAAATGGTAATCTGTTGGAGCAAGGTCCGGAGAGTACGGTGGATGTCTTAGACATTCCAATTGAAGCTCCTCTAATTTGGTAGCCGTCTGTTGTGCAGTGTGTGGTCTAGCGTTATTATGAAGCAGCAGTGGCCTAGAGCGATTGACCAGCCTCGATTGTTTAGCAGTTAGCTTTTCCATCATGGTTTGCAGTTGCTGACAATAGACATCTGCCGTAATCGTCTAACCAGATTTAAAAAATCTGTAGTGAACGACACCAGCACTAGTCCACCAAACGCTCACAAGTAACTTTTTTGGAGTCAATTTTCGCTTGGGGCATGGTTTGGCTGGTTCGGCAGGGTTCAGCCATTGCGATGAGCGCTTCCGATTATCGTACAGGACCCACTTTTCATCACAAGTAATGATAAAATCCTTTCATTACGGTGCCGGTTGAGTAATGCAACGCAGCAGTCAACGCGCGTTTGTTGATTTGCTTCACTCAATTCGTGAGGTACCTTTCAAGCTTTTTCACCTTCCCAATTTGCTTCAAGTAGATTATAACATTTTTATCACTAACACCGCAGCCTGTAGCTAACTCGGACGTGGTTTGAGATGGATCCGCTTCCACAATAGCCTTCAATTCTTCATTATCAACTTTGGTCTCCGGCCATCCACGGGGCTTGTTCTGCAGGTCGAAATTTCCAGAACGAAAACGTCGGAACCAAAAACGCACTGTGTTTTCTTTTGCGGCACCGTCGCCATACATATCATTAATCCTTCGAGCCGTTTCTGCAGCACTGGTGCCACGGTGGAACTCGTACTGTTAAATAACGCGATATTTCAAGTTTTCCATTTTGTAAACTGAGTGACGCAAAGAAAAAAAAACAATTGAGGAAAAAACAAGTGAATTATAATTTTCGAAATACAAATACATTAGTAAATAACTGTATAAATTTGAATTTGGAATTCCTAACCATAGAGGAGATATTTGAGATCAAAGTGGTCAGTACGGCAAAACGCCAATTTCATATGTAAAAACCTAATATATCATAATCTCGTGTCACATTGTTTTTGCGGGATAAACTCCGAAACTACTCAACCGATGTTTATGAAATTTGGCTTACTGTATGTAATTTGGTCCAACTTAAAAGATAGGATAGTTTCTATCTCTATTTTTGAGGTCAATATTTATGATTGCGTTTAAGTAACTTTATTATGGTGAAACGTGGTTTGTGTTTGCACAGCTAGTATAGATACTTATAAATTATAGGAGATGTAATGCATAAAATATAAATTCAGATATAACTTGTCATTACTTACCACATTAACAGGTACAGTCTTCTGTTGGGGTATCAATGGTGTGGTAAGCAACGATCTGCCACACACGCCGTGCGTTTCTCTGATCACCGACGAAACCGCGCCTCGCCCGCCCACTGACTGCGAAGCGACACGGAACGCGGCAAAAGACATTGTAGTAATTTGTAAGAAAGGCTACGACGGTGGGCTGCCTCAGGTAATCAGCTTTTTCAATCCAATCTATGGTGAAGTAATTGTTTGAGATGTGGAGGTTAAGAGCTTCTTGTTTCGGTTTATGGTAGTGCTGGGTTTCTGAATTCACCTAGCCCGGATACCATCATCTTATTTTGTTAGCATATTTGCCATCAAGTGAGATTAAAAAATTAAATCTTGTTTTGTCTTGTCTTGTGAACAAGAAAAGCTGGATCAATTAAGTCCGACATTTTACTATAAAGGACTGTTTTATTTCACAATAACTGTATTACTTTATTTTGTCAAAAACAGTTTTATATATTGTTCTAAATTGTACATATTTCAGAAATTCAAATTCGCAGTGGTATCATCGGGGAAAGGTAAAGAGACTATTGTGACAATAAGCAACAAAGAACCGAAATTTCTTATTCAAGAGCCCGAAGAAGAGGATTATATGTTTATAATTATAGCTGAAAACGAGAAAGGTGAAAGTGATGATGTTGAAATAAAAAAAGAGGACATCATTAACTTGGTTCCAGGTAATAAATACCTATTAATAACATTTAAGTTATGACGTTATAAATTACCAATTATACTGTTGCATGTTAGATATCATTTTAATTATTGCTATCTGCCAAAGCAGACTGAGGTCATCGAACATTTGTTGTATAAGTATTGTTAATTACTCAATCCCAAACAAAGTTTTTCATCAAATGTCAAATTACAATAATAACACCCTTAGGTAGACAAACGGATCATGTAAACTTTCTCTAACATACCACTCAATTATTGACTCAAGTTTAAAAAATGATTAAAGAAATAGAAAATGGGTCAAAACTTTAGTGATAACATTTTCACAATTTCTGATGTGGCCTCCGTTTGTATATAAGTTCGGGTTATGTAAATAATCTCTAAAATACGGAGCTCTCGAACGGGATGTTGAAAAGAAAGTATATTTCTAATTTGCTCTCTAACTATTATGTTTTACGTCAAGATTTTTGATTCACAAATTTACTCTATGTTATACTCGTAAAACAGAGTAAGAATATTAACTATTTATTTAGCTAAAGTTGGTAAGTTTTGGAACACTCCGTCTGCACCATAAAAGAATTGAGTGTTCCAAATAAACCTTTACTAAATCCTAATAAACCGTTCAAATCTTTTGAATATTTGTGAATAGGTTTCACAAATTCAACACAATTATTCCACATAAAAATGTTAAACATTTATATATATCTAATATATTTTGAGACCGGAGTTACAGTATTTTCTCTGGTTGGCAGAGTGAGTGTTCCAGTTAATTAACCAGAACTTTCTCCCTATAGATTTCACAATTTTTTTATCTTCACCACGATGTTTTCACAATTATTTCCTAAATTCTTCCTTGATTTCGTAAAAATATTATAACCTTTAAAAAAGAGCTCTCACACCACACGCACATGAAACTAGGGAGTAGTTGAAAAATAACACGGGCGTCGGACGTTTCAACGACGACTCTGGATCGTCATGCTATTGTAAATTTATCGAGTATCGCTGAAATATTGTAGATCCCGAGGACGAGCCAAAAAGCGCAGTGAGCAACATAACAACGCTGGCGCTGGCTCTATGTGGCGGCGTGGCTCTGGTAGCGCTGGCCGCGTGTGGTTTAGTTCTTTGCGCGCACGAGCGAGGCTCGCGGGCCGACCTGCCTCACTTGACCTCTGACCCTCCACTCTGCGCTTACAATACTGATGGTAAGAATTACCTATTATGTTAAGACTATCCAACAATTATTTTTTCTTACATTGCGTATACAGAACGACATTATGACATTACAGGAAAAATAACTACTTGACCGAAAAGCAAAATCACTTTATAAGATGACTAACAATTGACACATGCATTATGAAAGAAATACTCAAAATTATCAAAATAAAATGTTTGTAAGTTCAGGATAATTTTACCGCCATATCACCAAGAAATATTTGCAATATCTTTCAGAATCCAACTGTGAAACTTACCACGGTAGCGACGACGGCAGCGAATGTAACGTGCGACGCACGGAGTCGTTCCGTAGAGCCGTATCGAGGTACCCGTCGAAGAACTTCGACGTGCGACGAACCAGCTCCTTCCATTCGGCCCGCTACATGAACGACTTCACCGAACCAGAGCCCACGAACAAATACGACACATTCCGGCACAGCACTAACTGTCGAGTGCATTCACTACAAAATATCAATAGAAAGAGAGACATGGACGCGCTATGCGATCATTTAGTCATGCATTTGCCACCCGAAGTCAATTATAATGTATCGAGACCAGTGAGTTATATTTTTAGTTGCTCTGTTAATCTATCAATGTTCTATCGTCCACAAGAAATTATATTGTGTTCATTTAAAACAGGGTTCGAAAATATCCGATATTTATTATAAATATCAAAATATCGGATATTTATGATATATACATTTTGTATGAAAGCCATATTATTATTTTATTGTATTATTTATGTATACTATTTGCATATGTGTTACATAAACATAAACAATTATTTTAAAAACTAAAATGTTTTATTTATTTAGGTACTTACTTAAAATCAGACAAATGAAACCAAAACATAAAATCTTCTTCTAGATCAGGCAAAATCAACTAAAAAACATAAATTCAAAAAATTTACTCAAAAACATAAAACCTTTTTATAAATTCTAAGCAGTCAACGGTCATATCTACACTTGAATAAATAAACACAAAAAAACTTACTCTGTCGTAACGAAATTTTTCTGACACGACTGACGCCATTAATTCCGACAGATTTGTTGCCATTTATGGATTAGAACTTACTATTAGAGAGTATGTTTTAACTCTACTCCAACGCTATCTACATTTCATTTGGGAAGTAGAAATTCAGTAACAAACGCCAAAAATTACTAAATAATATAAATTTTTTAAATCATTTTTGTTTTGATATATATCATATAAAATCATTTGATATATATCGGATATATATCAGATATATATCATGATATATTTGATATATTGATATAATCCTCGAACCCTGATTTAAAAAGATGCTCTTAATTAAATATATCAGAACATTGACGTACAAACAAATGGACGTCGGGTCTCATACAAATTTCAATGCATGTAAAACAATTGCATTTAAGTCGTATTGACATTACTGTGGTGTTCAATTTCGCTTGCACCAATTCTTCGCCATATGACGAGCAATTGGGTCTGAATCATACTGAATTTGAATTTTGGATCTGATTTTTTGGTCCAGTTTTGGAGTCCCATTTGTTTGTAGGTCAATGTATCCGAAGCTTTATGCTCATTATTATTTAATGCGATTTCTTGATGTCAATGAAAATGATGATCTATTTTTTTTAATTAAGACCGTCGGTAAAAATTTAAAATCTAAGTCCGCATTTTACGTTAACACTAAATAACAAGGAATGCTTTTAGATGAATACGTTCCACACGATGCCACGAAAGATGCGACACAAACTAGCGAAGGAGTTAAGCGACGAAACCTCAGATATAACGCAAACATCCGACGGATTCTCCCTGCCGCCTCCGCCCGACGAATACGGAACGTACCGAGCGGCGACTCGAATTAAAGACATGCCGTCTAAAGCCTCGCCCACTTATACTACTGTTAAGAAGAATACAACCAAAGACTCTTCTAGAAACCCTACTTACATCTCATCACCTATGAATACTGTAGGTATACCGACAATTAGTGCGGCACACAACAGCGTATACAATTATGAAGATGACAGCCAAACGGCACAAGTAAGTACCAACCCTTTCGGCGAGGACTCTTCATAATCGTAATCACTCATTAAATATCATTAACCCGCATCGTTCATTCGCAGACTGCAATCGGATTTCTAACGACCTTTCAACAGCATCTCAAAGCTAAGGAGTCCGGAATATAACTTGAGGGAGCTATTTAACAACTCTTATCATAATATCGGGCATAACACTAAAAATTCACAGCATGTTCTCAAATCATCATTTATTTACAAAAATAGAAATCTCCACATTTCCTTTTTACATGCACATGATTAAAAAAATAATATGTATCTATTAGACTGCTCTTTAGTATTTATGAAAATTTAACAAAACATCACTGCCACCTTACTGTATTATGGAACAATACACTTTAGTATAAATTGTAATTATTGTTAAAAGTCAATTTTTGTATTTTCCGCGATTCAATTGAAAACGATATAGTTGAGTATTGATTGTAATTTAATTATTGTTAAGTAATAATTAAATGTGTTTTTTCCCAATTTTATTAGTATTAAATTATAAAATTTGTACAAAGAATACTGTCTTTTATTTCATCTATTTTGCTTATGAACACATTTACTTGATTATCAATATATTTTTTCATGACACATTTTTTGTGCCGAATGTCAAAAAATCCATGTATAGCGTTAATTTGGAATTATTATGAAAAAAAATAACAATACATTAACTAGAACATAACTAACATGACTTAATCCATGCGGTCCAAATGCGCTTGCGCCACTGTGAGCCGGTCTATCAAACGTTGAGTGTTGGGCCGTGACTGGAAATAAAAAACAATATTATCACATCACCTCATCAATCCATATAGTTACGTCCCACAACTAGGCACGGGCACACCCCGGACACCACATACAACGTTCGGAAATCTATGGCGCCGTAGACTCAATTCAATTACCTATTACTACTACTTAAGAAAATGACCGATGTATGGACGACAGCACATCAAGGTAAACCCTCTAGCATATTATGTAGTTGTAATAAGTACAATTTTGCAACAGAAATGTTTAGTCTGATGTGCTAGCGTGTGTACTTCATAAACGTCATGCAGTGGTTTGGCACTGTCCACTTTGGCGGTCTACGGTCTTACAAATTGTTAGCAGCTCATATTAAATTACTACAGTTTACAGTCAGCTACATGATTAAGGTCAAACAATGGTCCCTTGAGCCGAATGAGTGTTTTGAAAATTTCGCCCAGGAATGTAAACTGGAATACACTTTTACGCATCAGAATATACATATAAGGCAATTAGTTTGGGTTTATATATGGAACAGAATGCTGGCCAACTAAGGAGACCGATGAAAGAAGAGTTCTCATGGCGGAGACGAGGACCGTTAGGACGGATATGAGGTGTGACTAGAATGGATAACATTAGAATGAAGAGGAAGTTTGAAAGTAGCGCCAGCGACAAAGATAGGTTACAAGTTAGCGTGGCATATGCATTTAATGAGGGATGATCAAATGCAACCATTTCATGAAATGGTCGGCCACATCATGAAATGATCAATTTTACGATATGGCCACGATATCTTATAATTATATATTGGGTCCTTACATATGAAATTGGCGTTTTGCCGTACTGGCCACTTTGATCTCAAATATCTCCTCTATGGTTAGGAATTCCAAATTCAAATTTATACAGAACGGCGTACGGAAACGGCCAGTACGGCGAAACGCCAATTTCATATATAAGGACCTAATATTAAAGATACACACTCCCGGACACTAAATCGAGCCACCTTGCACTTTTGGATTATATCGTTCATAATTTTAAAAAAATATTTGGACAACTAAAGTTTTTATGCAATTTTGTATTGAACATGAATGTCAGCTACAAAACTGCATAAAAACTACAAAACAATAAAATTAAATTAATATTGTTTGTGTGTGAGTAATGTTTACATGTGGTAAAGTTGCCACGCTTTTTGAACGATACGCTTAGTCTGCTTCCCTTTTTACGTCTGTGTCCTGAATATACTTAAGAACGGGCAAGAGCGATTTCAATGAAACCAGATGTCTGTCTATGATTGGCCGTAGTAAAAATACGTAGCCAATCAGGGATAGGTATGGGTCGTGTGGGCGTGTCATGTCTGTCTATGATTGGCCGTAGTAAAAATACGTAGCCAATCTGGGATAGGTATGGGTCGTGTGGGCGTGTCCGATGCGATCCGCTTTCAAACGAATATTTCTACAAAGTGGTAAGGCACGAGAGACCTCGATAGTACGTACCTGCAGCGCCGACAGCGCGGCCTCGTGCAAGTCCTTGCAGCGGGCGAGCGCGCGCCGCCTCGCGGCCGCCGGCAGCGGCAGCAGCTCGCCGCGCGCGGCCTCCAGCAGCAGCGCCGCCGCGCCGCACACGTGCGTCTCGTCGCCGCACCCCAGCCACACGCGCTCGTTCACGCTCACCAATCTAAATAAATGTTCTAAATATGAAAATTGTGTGTGGCTGACCCCAGCCGGGCCACAAAAAAAACTGGGAAAAATAGATTGTTTGACTACTCGTATGTCGCTATAATGTCTAGAGTTTGTCAGAGTTTGTCGGCAAGTTTCAGAGTTTGTCGCTTGCGCGTTTCAGAGATCTGTGTGGCCCGGCTGGGGATACGTTACCCCAGCTGAGCTAGCAAAAATTTGCTTACTGACAAAGATATGTGGTAGTTTGTCGATACATTCTTCAAAGATTCAGAGTTTGTCGACGCCTCAATCCAAAGAACGAATGATTTCTTTACTTGGGTAAAGAGTCTAGGAGCCTGGAGTCCCAAATGTGCGAGGTTACGTTATTTTTTATGTTTTATGTACTTAGTTACAATAAGAAGTTAATGTAAAATAGTTAATTGAGTTCAGTGATGAAACAGTAACCGTTAATATTTAAATTCATGTAAATCCTTGATAAGTGATTGATATATTTTAAATGTATTATTTATGCAACATTTGGCATCTGGTCTCCTTGTCTATCTATATGAAGTAATGTACAGTCCCGTACAACTAATAATATAAGAATAGGTACAGACAACATGAGACTTCTATTTTGAACTCGGTGACAAATTTTAAGACTTTCTAGATCATCCTTTGGCACCGACTTCAATATAGAAGTGTGATGTTGTCTGTACCTATTCTTATATTATTTTTAACTTTTCAGTGTTTTTGAAGTTGGTTTTTATTTTTTGTAAAATATTTTTTTTCACGCTAACATCAAATGTTTTGTTTTGCGTTTCTTTTAAGAAATGTTAACACATTTTTAGCCGCGCTATTTTTCACAAAGAGAACCTAACCCTAAAATCAAGATATTGTTTAAATGGAACGCATAACATTAACATAATTATGATGCCCCTAGCCCCGCTAGCTTCAAGAGCTAATGAAACACGATGATCTAGAAAATGCTGCGAATCTGTGCTTAGATGGAACGCGCCTTGTGTTGAGTTTTCACGAAAGTTCTCGCTGGAAGCGAACTGCTTGTGATCCGTCCTAGGCGAAACAAAATTATACCAAATTAAATATACACCTGGACTCCTAAATAGAGCCACCTTGCATTTTTTGATTATATCGTCCATAACTTTAATGAGTATTTGAACAAGCAAAAAGTTTTTATGCAATTTTGTAGCTGACACTCATGTTCAATCTGATGTGATGATTTTGAATATGCCAGCTATAATATTGTATAACACGTTTTGGTCGAAGAAACACTATTTCAAAGTTATGGACCAAAGACATTATAAGAGATAGACCGTCAATACGCGCGGCCTCTAAGAAACCCCCTTCAACCACACAGCGGTCAGGCGGCCGCTACTCATACTGTATTTGTACTGCATTCGACTGTCGAGCGCGCGTCAAGTTATAAAAATACTTAAACATGCCCAAATAACTTCGTTTTGTAGTGTAAAAAACGAACAGTAATAAAAACTAAATCACATTGTAACATTATTTATTACCCATGAGTCTTAATTATGATTATTTATTTAGCTATTATCATATCAAAATTGGTTGAAGAGGACTTCATACATTTCGTTTGCATTGTTGGTCTACTCTTATAATGTCTTTGTTATGGACGATATGATGCAAAAGTGCAAGGTGGCTTGATTTAGGTGTCCTGGAAAGTATTTGTGTTCAGAAACAAACTTCTTGCTTGAAGTAAACTACTTGTGATCCTTGGCAAAATAAAGTTGTTCAAAATTAAGAGGCCTATTACAAAAAAAACGCGCAGACTTAGATTTATAATTTAAAAATTGTATACCATTCGATGGTCGCAATAAATAACATCTACCTGATAAAACTATTTCATATTCTTATCTACAATAATAATAAAGCAGTTTTTAGATTACTTGTTCTTAACTTAGTAATAGTTATTTTGCCGCGCCGGCGACGCCAGTTTGTATAGTACGAACGGTCGGTTTTATCGAACGAATAATAAATAATTTCATACATAATTTCAAGTTACTGCTTTATTAAAATATTTGTGTGAAATATTTTCATAAAGCAATAACTTGAAATCACACATCACGATCATTTACTTACTTGATGTAGATGTCAAGCACTTGCTCTAATGATACGCCGATATTCAACACGGTTCTAAACACCAAACTTTGGTCTGCCTGCACTTTACAGCTCATTATTTCTAACTGTCGTACAATGAAATCTGAAAAAATATTTGCGTATACACTGGACCTGGCGAAAATCGGAACAAATCTAGTCATGATTGCATATTCAAAAGACGCTCACCACAGACATACTCATAAAAATATGTAGTTAGCTGCATGGCAATGTTAATTATACATAATTGATTTGAAGAAACTTACATAACGGAAAACAATGTCCTGAATTCACATATTCTCTTCCGAGTGTAGTAAATTTGCTAAGTATTGAGGTCATGCGCTCGTCTGCTGTGGGCAGATTTCTTGCCGCCGCTTCCGCTTCGGCGAGGATGTTGCTCCATATATTCTCAACTAGCAGCGCATCGTTATGCCCCGAACACTGTACGATGGCCAACTTGCACTCCCATAGGTTGTAGCGATCAGCATACTCCTCGTAAAGCTGCAATAAATGTATATCTTACCAATGTACAACCAAAAGAGATTTAAATATATTATTATTATCTGATCTCATCTATTAAATCTCTTTCCATTTCCTTCGAGAATGTTATTTGTGTAAGTGTTGAAATATACTGCAAATGTAGAGTGCGTGCCAAACTTCTAGTCCGCTCTGCAGACCTAAAAAAGCCGCATCGCAGAATCATAATACGAATCATATTATTAATTGAGTGCAATTCATCATAAGCAATTATTCTATTTGACAGCTTTGTATGAAATTTGTAAAATGGTTCACAAATTAGGCATTGCTAAAGTGTCAACTGGGACCATTTTACCGAATATTCATACAAAGCTGTCAAATAGAATTTGCTTATGATGAGTAACACTCATTTCATAATTGAATCGCACGTATTATGATTCTGCGATGCGGACTTTTTAGGTCCGCAGAAGTTGTCTCACGCCTCTTTCTCACGCACATAAAATATTCATCCTACACTTAGAACTTATGTAGACAGACAATTTAATTTCATTATTCGTATATTTCGGCAATGCGACGCTCATCGTACTGTGTTCCGAGCGGACTAGAAGTTTTGGCGCGATCTGTACCTAGTTACTGTTGCCAAAGAAAAGAATGGTAAATAAAACATAATTTCTACTGATTGTTTTGCTCTAATGACAAGAACAGTCCCAAAATCCTGGCATTTTTCAAATCCGGTCGGAAGAAATCATTTCTATATCATTACATTGCCTAGATGTGTCGGTCGTCTTCGGTTACACGAAGTTAGCCGATACCCATTATTTATCTTGAAATGCTGGAGCGCGATGAGAGCCTCGGAGTGTAGTTGTTCGGTTGTTTTTTAACTCGCTCAGAGGTATTGAACGCATTGCAGCAACAAAATCTTTTATCTCCCTCCTTCACATGAATTTTTATTTCTCTCTCTTTCTAGCAGACGACATTATAGATTATGGCCCCCAATATCATCCAATCACGTAAGAGTATTTCAGAAATAAACGTCAGAGCGTTTTACAACCATCAAATTCGACGGTAGTTTGGTTGTAACTCGCTCTGACACTCTAAGGTCTTAAACAGGCTGTTTGTTTCACCCGTGCGTCACGCTCGAAGGCATTGAACGGGGTTAGAGCGAAAAGTTGTAATTCGCGCGAAGGCTCTGAACGCGCGCCACCTCCGCCGCCTCCTCTAGCCGCCGCAGCAGCTCGCCGCCGACGTGACTGCGACGTACACATCGCGGCATATAAGTCGAATTAAAATGGCTGCCGTCTGCGCAGGAGTAATTGTAAGCCCTCGCGTGTCGCACTTCGTTTGAGATCCAAAAATCGTAGCAATGCGGCACATTAAGCAATAGCAATTTAAATTGCGTAGGCAAATATTCACATAACATTTATTTTTACTATTGCCCATCTGCGGACGGCAGCTATTTTGGTTCAACTTATGTGCCTCTATCCTTACCTGCGTGATCTCGAGCAGCTTGTTGTCGAGCCGCTGCAGCTCGCCGCCGACGTGACCGTTCCGTAGGTAGGTACCTGCGTGACCTCCAGCAGCTCGTCGTCGAGCCGCAGCAGCTCGCCGCCGACGTGACTGTGACGTAGGTAGGTACCTGCGTGACCTCCAGCAGCTCGCCGCCGACGTGACCGTGACGTAGGTAGGTACCTGCGTGACCTCCAACAGCTCGCCGCCGACGTGACTGTGACGTAGGTAGGTACCTGCGTGACCTCCAGCAGCTCGCCGCCGACGTGACCGTGACGTAGGTAGGTACCTGCGTGACCTCCAGCAGCTCGCCGCCGACGTGACCGTGACGTAGGTAGGTACCTGCGTGACCTCCAGCAGCTCGCCGCCGACGTGACCGTGACGTAGGTAGGTACCTGCGTGACCTCCAGCAGCTCGTCGTCGAGCCGCTGCAGCGCGCGCGGCGGCGTGACTGTGACGTAGGTAGGTACCTGCGTGACCTCCAGCAGCCGCAGCAGCTCGCCGCCGACGTGCGACGTGACCGTGACATAGGTACCTGCGTGACCTCGAGCAGCTCGTCGTCGAGCCGCTGCAGCGCGCGCGGCGGCGTGACTGTGACGTAGGTAGGTACCTGCGTGACCTCCAGCAGCCGCAGCAGCTCGCCGCCGACGTGCGACGTGACCGTGACATAGGTACCTGCGTGACCTCCAGCAGCTCGTCGTCGAGCCGCTGCAGCGCGCGCGGCGGCGTGACTGTGACGTAGGTAGGTACCTGCGTGACCTCCAGCAGCCGCAGCAGCTCGCCGCCGACGTGCGACGTGATCGTGACATAGGTACCTGTGTGACCTCGAGCAGCTCGTCGTCGAGCCGCTGCAGCGCGCGCGGCGGCGGGGGCGAGGCGGCGGCGGCGGCGGCGGCGCGCACGGCCAGCTGCACGCGCGCCACTTCCGCCGCCTCCTCGAGCCGCCGCAGCAGCTCGCCGCCGCCGGCGCCGCCGCCGCCCGCGCCCGCGCCGCGCACGCACACCACGCCCGCCGACAGCCACGACATACGCTGCGCGAGGCTCGCGCCCGACCTGCGCGCCCGTTTTGGAGTTACACTTTGTTTTTCTACGGCGAGAGTGGCTATTCGCCAATGTCAAGTTAAAAAGTGGGGAATGATAGTACGTTGCTGCAGAGGCCGGGAAATTAGGGATTACCGGACGAGTAGATCATAGTACCCAGATGTCCTGTTGTTATCTTATGTCACAAGTTGGCAATGATGGTACACTGTGATCCCTGTGTAAAGGTTAGTATATTTGCCAATCTTATTCAAGCCACAAGTATTGTAGCCACTTACCATCAGATGGGCTGATTATTTGTCAACGTCTCTTAAAGCATTGTTTCAATTTCTGAGCAAAGCATTATTTGCTTCACTGCCAGCCAGCAAAACCACTGTTACTAATATTAATAGCCTTTTGTATGACATTGAAATCCTCACCCTGGTCTGGTAGCTAGCCCTTCGAGGACAGTGGCAGCGGCTAGATGGTCGCCGCATTTTTCTAACACCTTCCACAGCAAGTCCAGCAAATGTAAGGCCGTCGCAGGCGGTGCGTTGCGAGCGGCAGCTTGCAAATACGTCCGGAGGGATGGGGGTGGAGCAGTCCCGAGCGATAGCAATTCTAAAATCGTTTACTTAATTAATATTGTCGCGCGTTGTTTAAACGTATGGATTACAAAATTACAGATAATAGAGAAACGTCGTATCCGTCTTTCTGGTTAAGATGACAAAGCAATGAAAGTTTATGATAATTTACTATCGCAACTTTTAGTCAAAAAGTACAAAAATATAATATTTTCCAAAAAATTTAAATACTACTTTAATCTGCATGTCTCGTAACTGGTGAATGTTACGTTACATTTTGTAATATTGTAGTGTCAGGTTTATAGGTGTCAATGTCATTCTTTCAATATGTAACATAGACAGGATTTTCGCTACGCTCAAATATAACAAATATGCAATATCATCTAACCTCATCACTCAGTGCCTTGAAGGTTTTCGCCATTTATTACACGCTCGCTGTTCTATTTCATTACATTAAAGTATGTGTTACTCATATTGCAATATAATATAATGTAATTATTAATAAGGCTCATTAAAACCTATAGGAATAGTGACTTACAATTTTACATCTTATTGCCCTTCTAAATATGGAAGAATTCAAAAATAAGTAAGTACACAATATTTACAATATGATTTGATTCCTATGCTTGTTTATTGTTTGGTGGTGCCCCAAGTAGACTCCACCACGTCGGCGTTTCACCGACTTGTATTGCTGAATTTTATTTGACTACCAACTCATAGAAAGCTGATATTACTTACCTTGGCTCCAATTGTCTCCTTCCGTCTCCTCCGTAGCCGGTGGACTTCCTGAGCTAGCTCGAAGGAAGTCGCGGCTCCTGAAGATCTGCAGTGGATCCACCGGTGGAGACCGGAGCACTACAAATGCCTAATAGGCCACCACGACTCACACTCGCGATTTTGACACAAAGCGGGCACTCTTTTGCACAACACAAAGCGGGCTTTCGCACCCCGATATTAGGTGCGCCGCGCAAATCACTATTTGCTTGAATATTGTGTATTATATTTTATGGATGCCCGGACATCATCCTAACCACAAATTATGACATTTCGACTCGACTCAACTGACATATCACATGCGGCCGGCCGCCAAAAAAGCTGTCACTGCACAGACTAGAATGCAGTGCCGCCACTCGCTCTTCCTCGAGCGTGAACATCCCCCCGCTCCGGACAGTCCCGGACTGTCCGCCAAATCAGTCTAAGGGGAGGCGAGAAAGAGTAGCGACCGCGCGCTTCAAAACAGAATCCCCAACTAGGACCTCGGCAAACCTGGGCACACCATCAGACCCTAGAGTAAGTTGGACAATGCGTCCGCGACGCCAACGTAAGGGTGGCAGGTTTGGGTCCTTCACTAACACGAGGTCTCCAACCCTCGGTGGGTTTGTCTTATCTGACCACTTAACGCGCTGTTGCAAAATGTGTAAATATTCAAGGTGCCAGCGGCGCCAGAAGCTCTGGGTAAGCTGCTGGAGCAACTCAAACCGCGAAAGGCGTCCGGGATTGATATCTCTATAAGGATACTCGGGCAGGGCGTTAAGTGGTCTGCCTATCAAGAAATGGCCCGGCGTGAGGGCCTGCAAATCGTTCGCGTCGGTAGACAACGGACATAACGGACGCGAGTTGAGAACCGCCTCAATCTTATGAAACACCGTCGCGAGTTCCTCAAACGTGAGAATAGTCTCCCCAATAACGCGGCGAAGGTGAGTCTTGGCGGCCTTTACAACAGATTCAAAAATCCCTCCCCAGTGAGGGCAAGACGGCGGGGAGTATCGCCATGTTACCCCCCTACGGGAGAGTGTGGATCCGATCTCAATATTATTTTTATCTAAAAATTCACAAACTTCTCTTATATGTCTATCAGTGCCCTTGAAGTTCGTCCCACAATCGGACCGAATTAGAGAAGGCAGTCCCCGGCGGGAGACAAATCTGCCTAACTTTGCTAAGAAAGCGTCCATGGTGAGCGCACTCACCACCTCCAAATGAACGGCTTTAGTGGCCAAACAAACAAACACACACAAGTAAGCCTTTTCAGTCTTAGCATTACGGAGTCGCGACGTTTTTATAGTGAATGGTCCCGCGAAATCAGTTCCAACTCCTAAGAAGGTCATCGATTCATTCACACGATCAGCAGGCAAATCACCCATTTGGGGCTGCATCGTCTCGGGGCGTAAACGATAGCAGGGCAGACATCGAAAGATAACAGATCGGATTATTCTTCGCGCTGACAAAATCCAAAACTCCCGTTGGAGGAGCGCGGTCAATGCATTACATCCGGCATGAGCATTCTTCACATGGCGATCAATGATCAACAATCGCACCAATGGTCCGTCCTTGGGGAGCAACAGGGGATGACGTGATCTATAAGGCAAGTTAGCGTGCCTCAATCGGCCTCCTACACGCAACAATCCTTTATCATCCAGAAAGGGAGTCAAACGCACCAAGGGTCCCTTTAATTTGGACGTCCCGGTACGGAAAACCTTAAGTTCCGGTTCAAACGCTCTAGACTGGGTCATACGCACCCAATGCAGAAGAGCATCTTGGCGCTCCTGCGGTGAGAGGACCGGACACAAATCTTTGTCCTGAGGCCGGCGACAATTTCGAATAAATCTTCTTATCCAAGCGGTCACGTCGAGCAACTTGTCCAGAGAACTGTAGCGGTCTAATAAAAATTCACGCTCTGGAGCCGCCATAGTCTCGACAGCGTGAACACGCAAGCCCGGATTTGGTACCTTCACCACAGCTGGTGTGGAAGGCCAAGACGGCTGTAACAACCATTCGGGACCCCACCACAGAGTGTGGTCAATAAGCTGAGGGGCTTCGCTGCCACGTGATGCACAGTCAGCAGGGTTTATTTCACCTGGCACGTGGCGCCAAATCAACGTGGCCTTCGAGGCCTGTATTTGGGATACCCGATTGGCCACAAATACTTCCAGGGAGTGGACGGAGTTCTTAATCCAACACAGGACAACCTGACTGTCGGACCAAGCAAAGAGCGACTCAAAGTCCACACTACGTCCCAGGGTGTCAACAACGTGGTTCATCAACCGAACCAGAAGAGTAGCTCCAGACAATTCTAACTTCGGAATCGTTAATCGAGTCCGAAGTGGAGCAACCTTACTCTTAGCAATTAGCAAGTGGAGCTTAACAGCTCCTCTATCATCGACCGTCCGGATATATACGACGGCTGCGTATCCACTCTCAGACGCGTCACAAAAGCCATGAAGGCTGGCCGTAAACTGTCCCTTAGGCAGTATATGTCTAGGGATACTAACACGGTTAATGTCGGGGAGAGACAACATGAAGGACTCCCAATCTCGCAGCAAACGGCCCGAGAGGGGCTCATCCCACGACACTTCGGCTGACCAAAGTTCCTGTAGGAAGCATTTCATCCAAAACACTATGGGACTAATCCAGCCATTTGGGTCAAAGGTACGAGCTACTGTAGACAAAACCAACCGTTTCGTCCAGACCTTGGGGCTTGGCAGCTCCAATCGATAGGTGAACGTGTCCTGGACAGGTCTGTATTGCACTCCCAAAACAGACAGTAAATCTGGAGTGTTGGCATTCTCAAAAATATGAGGCTCCTGCTGGTGGTCGTCTGGCAAGTCACACAAAAGCTGAGGTGAGTTGGACATCCACTTCCTCAGTTCATAACCACCAGCCCCGAGAAGAGCAATTAGTTCATCTCGCAAAATCAAGGCTTCCTCGACACTAGAGGAGCCCGTACAAATATCATCCACAAATGCATCCTCCTTGAGAACCAAGGATGCGCGAGGGTATCGTAACCGTTCACGTTCAGCGAGTTCCACAAGTGAGCGAATTGCCACAAAGGGGCTCGAACGCAAACCGTATGTATTGGTGTTCAGCTCGTAGACCAGCATGGGATCCCTGGGATCCTCCCTCCATAATATGAGCTGATATCGTCTATCGTCCGGGTGAATCACAGTCTGCCGAAACATCATCCGGATATCGGTCACAAAGACGACGGCATGGCGACGGAAGTTGGTCAATACATCACCCACCTCGTGGTGCAACTTCGGTCCAGCATGCAGACATTGATTCAGCGAAACTCCGGTAGACGTAAGAGCTGACCCATCAAAAACAACGCGTATCTTCCCGGTGGAAGGTTTCAAAACCGCGTGGTGAGGAAGAAAATTATGTTCCTCGTTTCGCCAGTCCAGTCGCGAGACCGACATGTGCCCCAGTTGCTCATATTCTCGCATGAAGTCGACATACTTCTGTTTGAGGTCGGAGTTCCTACTCATACGACGCTCCATGGACAGCAGCCGCTTCTCGGCCAACGGCCGGGAGCTGCCAAGTGAGGGGCGAACTGACAAAAAGGGCAAACGAGTGATCAGCCGTCCCGAGTGAAGGCGACCTGTATTGTTCTGGTAGAACAACTCACACTCCTCGTCTAAGGGGTTCACTCGCTTCACGGTAGGTGGCTCTTCCACCTCCCAAAACCGTTGCAGGACATCCGATAAGGTGGAGCTAACAGTTATGTAACTGTCCACCGATGGAGATGGTGGGTTATGCCTAACTGGTCCCATCACTACAAACCCAAGCGATGTAGATAAGGCTACCAGCCCACCCTTCTGTAACTCTCTCCTCTTCCCACAATACACGCGGCCTAGAACATCGGCACCGAGCAATAAGTGAATCGGACCGGTTAGGTGGAAGGAAGGGTCAGCCAAGGTCAATCCTGATGTCGCATCAACGACAGCGCGCGAAACGTGCTGTTGCGGAAGCTGACCAACAACCTTCTCATAAACAATCGCGGTAGCGCCAATTTTGGGCGCTGAAGAGAAGTGGGGGGAGAAGGAGAACAAAACCTGACCGATCGGATCCGGGATCCGCAGGTCTCCGATTCCTCGTACCGATTCAAGGTATGGAGATGTGTTCAAACTCAACTGCCGGACCAGCCAGCTGGAGGCAATGCAACCCTGAGCTCCCGTATCCAAAAGGGCGCGAACTAAAACAAAGGTGCCCCTCGGGCCCCACACCTGTACGGAGGCTGTTGGTAACAGCACCTGCTCCTGTGGGGGGGTTGCAGCCGACAGTTGGTTTAGTGAAAATCCTCCCGCATTCCCCGCAACGGGGGGGAAGGGGGGTCCGAAGAAAAATGCGTGCGCGGCGGAGGAATAGGGCGCTCAAGGCGCTCGAGCGGGTCCCAATCCGGCACGTACACACCCCGACCAAAGCTGCATCGGGGGGCCGGGCGGTGCCCATGATGGGCGAAAGTTGGGGGAGCCCGTGACAAACGAGGTCTCTCCATCATAGGGGGAGAGAAGCGTATCGGCTCCCGGCGTGGCTCCCTAATAACCGCGGCCCAATCCCGCGGTGGCGCCTCATAAGCGGCGCGTTGATCCCCCCCGCCCGTAGGGGGGGTGGTGCGCCCAATCCTCTCACTGGAGGGGGGGCGCCTGTCCAATCTCCGCGGAGGGGTGGCACGCCCCTCCGATCTCCTCGGAGATGTGGGTGACCTACGAGGGCCCCCGCCCGTGTGCGAGTCCCTCTCTCTCACCACCCCACGAGTGTCTCTATTGTTAAAGCACAAGAGGGGGTGATGGGCCCCTCCACAACAGTGGCAATCTCGTGGGTGGGGGCAAGCCGAGGCCATATGAGCCCCCAGGCAGCGGTAGCACCAATTCCGCTGTTTGGCCATATTTCTACGCCCCTCGGTGCGTAGGCCAACAAATTTGGGACAGGCCGGCAAACGATGGCCATCCCGCTTGCAACACTTGCAAGGCCTCGGCCTCTCCCCGTGTGGAGAGTTCTGCCGCACTGCAGTATACTGCTTGTGCGGGCGGCGCTCTCTCCGTGGCGCTGCCCGGGTCGCCTCAAAGCGGCCTGTACTCGGTCCCGGTATAGGAACCAGATCCAAGTGGTCGGTCATCCGACACTCATCCTCCAAAAATCTGAGGAGATCCGAGAAGGGGGGGAGGTACGAGGCACTATTGCCCCCATACCTTTGTTCAAAGCGCCCCTTCATCTCCATGGGAAGCTTATCGAGGATGAGGTGGAGCAAAATAAAGGACCACTGGTCCACCGGTAGATCAAGGCGTTTGAGCGCGTTAATAGCGCTTAGCAGCGGGTTCAAAATCTCCTTCCTCAATGAGGAGACCCGCGATACTCGTGGCAGCCCTAAAATGGCAGCCACATGTGTGTCCGCTAGCAAGCGAACATTCTGATACCGGGCGGTCAACAACGCCCTTGCAATATCATAACTGTCATCATTGACAGGTAGATGCTGGACAAGTACACCAGCCTCTCCCCGTAAGGCAGAGAGCAAATAGGCCAATTTCTGGCTAGGGAACAGGTCGTCCCTCGAGTGAACCAGGCTATCAAAGAGGTTAATGAACCCCATCCAAGAAGCCAAGTTCCCATCAAAGGTTGGGATGTCTAAAGTGGGCAGTCTGCCCAGCAAGCCGGCCGGGGTAGGCTTGACCTCCCCGGGCGTGCACGACTCACCCCTCCGGACGGATAGGATTGCCTGAGCCTTGTTTATAATCACATCCGCCTGTTCAAAACACTGATCATAATCGGCATTAAATTGGTCGACTGCCCGCAACTCAGCGGCACCCTCGGCTGGGTGGTCGAGCAGATATTGTTGATGAGCAACGAAAAGCTGCTCCAATTCCTTCAAGCGAGCCGGTACTCCCTCATGCCGAATTAACAAGGCCTGTTCTCGGTCTGGTCGGTCTACCAAAGCGACGGCACTAGCAAACCATCTCAAAATCTTTTGTGCACCCGCGCGGGCACCACTAAGCGGGCTGACTGGCGGGACCATTTTGCACCAAAATTAATAAACACTATAATAATACACGGACAAACAGACCGACAACCGCAGACAACAAAACAGATCGGGAGGAACTTCAAAGGCAGAACAAAATATATAAACAAACCAAAATCAAGTATAAATGCTAGAACTTAACTAGAACAACAAGGCATTTAACAACAGAATTTTTCAAACAAATTAAATTCAAGCATTAAGTCAATAACTTAACAAACACAATATTCAAAGGCAAACAAAACAAAATCAAATGTAAATGCTAAAACTTAACACAGCAAAATAGTGTATTACAACAACAGCAAAGTCATTTAGCAGCAAAATCTTTTACACAAATTAAATTCAAGTATAAGTTTACAACTTAACAAACAAAATAGTCAAGGGCAAAACAAAGATATGAAAAAACAAACCAAAATTTAAATATAGGTAAATGCTAGAACTTAACTAGAACAACAAAAGACATTTAACCTCAATTTTTCATATACAATGACAATTAGTTAAGGAGATCGGTCCACAAATGAGCTGGTAGTCGGTTTAAAATCAGCAATCAAAACCAATTAATATGTATTGCCCGTTTGGACAACCAACAAGATTACAATATTAATTGTACAATACTAATCAAATACTCAAATCTAAGAACCACGCTCTGCTACCAAGAGATGGTGGTGCCCCAAGTAGACTCCACCACGTCGGCGTTTCACCGACTTGTATTGCTGAATTTTATTTGACTACCAACTCATAGAAAGCTGATATTACTTACCTTGGCTCCAATTGTCTCCTTCCGTCTCCTCCGTAGCCGGTGGACTTCCTGAGCTAGCTCGAAGGAAGTCGCGGCTCCTGAAGATCTGCAGTGGATCCACCGGTGGAGACCGGAGCACTACAAATGCCTAATAGGCCACCACGACTCACACTCGCGATTTTGACACAAAGCGGGCACTCTTTTGCACAACACAAAGCGGGCTTTCGCACCCCGATATTAGGTGCGCCGCGCAAATCACTATTTGCTTGAATATTGTGTATTATATTTTATGGATGCCCGGACATCATCCTAACCACAAATTATGACATTTCGACTCGACTCAACTGACATATCACATGCGGCCGGCCGCCAAAAAAGCTGTCACTGCACAGACTAGAATGCAGTGCCGCCACTCGCTCTTCCTCGAGCGTGAACATTGTTTCCGCACGTAGGTAAATATTTTTTAAGAATAGTTATTATTTAGTATTTTACAGAAGACTGATAGAAATTAGTCATTACTTTACAATATAGACCCAGTACGAAAGTTTAAGAACTATAATTAAATAGAGATTGAACATTGAATAATGATTACCTGCACCAAGTTGTTTCGATACAAGCCATTGATATACAGCTACATGTAAAAGTTCATCATCGCTAGACAAACACTCCCAAACTAATTTGCGACCCTGCAAAAATACATTCATATTAATAATTCTGTTTTATTTTAAAAAAATGTATCGCGCTAGGCCCCGGCGAAATAATTGTTTTATGTACACCGGATGTTCATAAGGCAATTCCCAGGTTTATATCTCTCGACGAAAGATAACATAAAATAAATTATGTACCTGATAGTTAGCGTCAGCTGGGGACATTGTCAACATGCTTTCTGTAGCAGGCTGCGATTGTGACCGCAACGGGGAAAGATCGCCATTCTCTTCAGAACTTCGTTCATATAAACGTTCTAAGGCGTTACACACCTCACGGTATATTTCCATTCTAAAAACATATTCAGAATCAACATACAATATTCATTTCAAGAAAATTTACAATATTACAGAGTATTCCAACATGCAATCCTCAAACTAATTGCAAACGACTTAAGCTAGCCACAGACCAAAAACAGCTGCTGTCATTGGAGTCAATTCTGTGCGCCCGCCGCCGTCTAAATAACCTAAAACTAAAATTTCTAAAACACTAATTTCACTAGCCCACTTATTCGTCGGGAGTGCGGTGCAGTCGCGCGCGCCGCACACCCGCACGGGAATGCGGTGTGAGTGTGTTATACCCTGCGGTTTTTGTATGCAAATTAGGATTCTTCAGTCAAAATTAAAAACCGCAGCACCGCACAACGGAGCGGTGTCCGGCGCAATGTGATAACAGCCTTATTTCACAAGCTGACAACGTATATTGGGCCATGCAGAGTCGGTCAAAAGTAGTTACCACCTTACGATTGAAATTCAGTTTCATGTCATAAAACAAACCAGTTTTCTTTGCAATAACATACTCTGTACCAGGGTGGTGTGTTTGGTACCTCCGTCTTACCTATTTTTGCCGCAAAGCAGCAGTGCTTGAATTGCTGTGTTCCGGTTTAAAGGGTAAGATATGGCACTGAAATTACTGGGTACCATGACTTCACATCCTAAGTCACAAGCTGGCAACATACACTGTGGTTCTTGTGGGGTTGCAGTTTTGCTGCGAATTACACAGGAGCCACATGTATTAAACTAAGCAAGCGTAGAGAATTGGCTAATCTAGTCTTTCTGTATAGACTCCTAAACAACAAAATAGATTGTCCTGAACTTCTGAGTAGAATAAAGTTTAGGGTGCCATTTAGATATCCACGAAAGCCCGTGACACCGCTTTGCCCACCTCTCCGACGTACAATATCCGCATCTAACTCTCCATTTGCTCGTATGTGTAAACTTTATAACAGTTATAGCCATACTATTGATATGCATGCAATGTCCTTGTCAAAATTGAAACAAGTCATTATAACTTCACCACCATAGCCATCTCGTAGATATGTTTATCGAAAGCATTTGATTAATGTTTATTTTTAGTTTTAAATAGGTGCAAATGTATTAATGTGTAAGTGTGAATTTTAGTTTAAAATATTAGTTATTATCACTTTTATAATATTTGTACTGCATGTGGTGTTTACCTTTTATTAGCTATAGTGTTTAGGTTCTAATTTCATATGTAGTTAAGGTAGGATAAGCACTGTAGTTCTAGGTGAACCTTATCAATAAAAATAAAAAAATTACAGATGACTGTTACCACTTACCATCAGGTGGGCAGTTTGCTTGTTAGCTAACTTAGTTGCAATAAAATAAAATAAAATAAAATACTGACACCTACCAAGGCAACCTTAACGATATTTTGTTTATACCCGAAATTTCGACAAAACTGGTACACCACCTTTTTGACCGACCGTACTCTAAGCGACTATAGCCCTTCAGGTTGGCAGCTTGCTTGTTCGCAAACGTTGCTGTATAAAATTCATGTACCTTCTATAATATGCCAAATGTCCATCTCTATCTTGCGCCGGTTGATCGCTCTTGTAAAAGTGTAAGGCCTTGTCCTGGGGATCCATTTTGTTTGCGCACGCGACACACAGTTCTACTACACCAGAGTAAAATCCAACCGACACTAATTTAGAGCATACTAGAGGTAGGTTTACATTTGGAGCCACATCCTAAAAATGTAGAATTTATTAGCTACTGTCTGTACTTAATGTGACAAGTAGTGTCATTTTTAATTATATCGATGTTTTACACCAGAAGACACTATCATAGCATAATCCCAAATTGGAACGCATATGGAAGATACATTCGAACATTCTTATTAATTTATAACGGAACTTTAAGGGCCTTATTCTGCTAATCTTAACGTTGTTTTTGCGTTTTGAGAGCATTTCAATAAAACTGCTTTTGTTTCTTTTATACAATACCATTTCTTGATAAATCAATAGTGACCAATGTTGTAGTTATCAGTTAACTAACAATAACTGTATCAAAAAGCAATGCTATTGAAGCGTTATAGACACGCCATAAATGTATTAGGGCTAGCAGAAAAAGGTCCCAGGAGATGGTTGATTGAAATCTACTATCTAAGAATCTACTACAAGATTTTTTAACTTTATTTTTTTAATTATTTGAATTATTATTATCATCAAATGATATTATGTACCTTGCACAGTTTCAAAGCGTGTTGTAGCATTTCTTCCCTCTCGGTCGCATTCTTTTGTTGTTTCGCAAACATAAGCAACTCATTAGCCTGTAAATAGTTATTTTAGTTTACAAGTGCTAGATAAAAAATTATAAATATTTTGCATCTATTTACGTTCTTACTATACCTTTGAACATGTCGCATCTTCCTGCCTGTAAAGTGTTGGACAGAACTGTCTCAATTTCTGTGAGATGCCATCTACAGATGCGTTGTCACGTAAATAACCCGCAACTAAAGAGCCAAGCAACAGGCAAGCGACTTCTTGTCCTCCGACAAGCAATTCCCTGTATTGAATAAATATATGTTATTATGTAGAATATAAAAAAACCTGCCAAGTGCGTGTCGAGCCACGCGCAGTGTAGGGTTCCGTAGTTGCAAATGCCAACTTCGAGTTCACACTCACACCTCACAACACGTTGCTATTAAATTAGGCATTATTATTATTAAAGCGGCAATGATTATATATTTCCTTAACATCACGTAGTTCGTAAATTTATATACAGTACAAATTTTCAATTAAATTTTACTTTTCCGAATACATTTTATAAGATGGTCGTCTATAACTTTATAGTTTGTACTTAGTACTCAACTCTGATAGTTTTCCTTTAAACTTAGTTACTTATATACAGGATTAATTTTTCAAGTGGGCCTTCAGGGCCAAATCCTAAACTATAAGGAATATCGAAAAATGCTCAAAGGAGTCGCGAGCCCGATTTTACTGCATCATTGGATTTTTGAAAAATCAATAATCCTAGCCAGGAATCGAATCCAATGATTTTGAAAAAAAAAACAGCCTGTATTATTACACCATTCGTTAAGTGTTAATAGGATTGATTTCTGGGAAGTAATGATATACGGGAAACTTATGGAAAGAGCAAATTTTTTACAAAATGATTTTTATATTTAACCTACCTACTAAACTTTAGCTCAGTAAATGTTTGAAATGACACCCATTGTTTTCAATACACAGCCGGATTCGTTGTCTCAAATTCAAATTCAAAATCGTTTATTCAAATTGGATTATTACATAATCACTTTTGCACGTCAAAGAAGCTACGCCAATGGTTCACAAGTCTACGGCGGGAGACCTTGTACTGGAAAGAACCAGCAAGAAAACCAGCAAGGGCTATTTTTTTTCTCCCTGTATTATTACAGAGTTGTCGGCTGGAAGCTGACCTCAAAGCAAACTTTTGAGCTCAACTTCCATTACAAATAGATGTGTCAGTTTAATTTATACATTTAGGTAACATCAGACTGTATTTATATATCAATCAAAAGAATTATCATGTGTGGTGCTAACCTCATGTCCAAACAGTTTTATCATCCAAATAATCTTTACCTGTATAGTAACCCTTTCTTGAGTAGTGTCGATTTGATGTGATTTTTAAATTTATGAATTGGTAGGTCTATTACTTTTTTTGGCAATTTATTATATTTTATACCTTGCCCCTTAAAGGATCTGAGAACTTTTTGGAGTCTCGTTTTAGGTAATAAAAGCCGATCTTTGTGTCTCGTATTTAGATTATGTACATCACTATACTTGCAAAACGATTCAATATTACCACGTACATACATTAAACAATTGAAAATATACTGAGAGGCAGTAGTCATAATACCAATCTCTTTAACCCTGTCTGGGAGAGAAGTGCGTGAACTTAGCACGTTTCTGTAAAATAAAAATTGTTTCAATGTCAGCCGTATTGCCCCACAAAAGTATGCCGTAGGACATCAAACTATGAAAATAACTAAAGTAAACTGATCTGGCAGTGTCAATATCAGTTAGCTGCCGGATCTTCTGTACGGCGTACGCAGCCGAACTAAGTTTCCCAGCAAGTGTTGAAATATGGGAACCCCATTGTAATCTCGAGTCTAACGATAGTCCTAAAAATACAGTTGAATCTACTACATCCAGGCGCTCATCATTAACTGTAATTTTGGTTGCGATCTTTCTTACATTTGGAAGTGTAAATAAAATACACTTGGTTTTCCTAGCATTAAGCTGTAAGTTATTTATGGTGAACTAATTAATACTTCTGATAATGCATTACTAACATCGTCATAATTAGTTTTATTTCTATTTACCTTAAAGACTAAAGACGTATCATCAGCAAACAACACCACATCACAAAAATCTTTCGTAAAAAACGGCAAATCATTTATATATTTTAAGAAAAGTAATGGACCAAGGATGGAGCCTTGTGGGACTCCCATTTTTACGTGAGATCCAGAGGACTTAACCCCATTAATGTCGACTGTCTGTATTCTTGAACTGAGGTATGAAGAGAGTAACTTTAAAGCCTGTTCCTTGACACCATAATGACTTAACTTAAGAGCCAAAGTTTCATGGTCAACACAGTCAAATGCCTTTGAGAGATCACAAAATACCCCGAGAGCGTTTTGTGATTGCTCCCAGGCATCATAGATGTGTTCCAGTAAGGCCGCGCCAGCATCAGTAGTTGAACGCCCTCTTGTAAAGCCATATTGCTTTTTGTGTAGAATATTATTATTTCGAAAATGGATAATTAATTGGTTTAACCCTCTGCCACTGACGTTACGTCTGTCAGACACCGCAGTTACTATGAGTTGTTGCTATGTCACCATTTGGCGGCGTATCATTTTGTCTCGTTCTATACCTTCATGCGTTGGCGCGCGCTTCCCTCCAGTGCGGCGACGGAAGCCACGGCAGGCACACGTGTGGAGCAAGGGCCGTTTGGTGTCCACGAGACGTAAGGTCAGTAATAAGTGATGGATCTGGTAGACGTATTGTCAGTAATATAATTATAAGTCCATACTGTCTAATATACATAACCTCAGCAATATAATTATCTTCATAGTGTCTATTATTCGTTACCTCAGTAAGATAATTAATCTGTATAGAAATTTTAGCCGCAGCTCAGTATAATATTATTGTTTTTAGATTGCGATCATTATGGAAAAAGGAAGCAGCAGAAAAAGAAAAGCAGCTGAAACCCCTGTGTATAATGAAGTACAGATCCAGGAATGGTTAGAGGAAGATGAAGGACATGAGTCCAGCGATGTCGATGATGACGTAGCGGACCAAGATTATGTAATTGAAGAGGAGGAACATGAGGAGAGTGAAATATCAGGCGGTGAAGAAGAAAGTTTCGATGAAGAGCCTATCGATCCCGAACCAAATGTTGTAAACGAGAGGAGAGAAATAGAGCCAGAGCCTTCCACCTCAAGTCAAAATAGTTATCGTGGCAAAAATGGTTTCGTTTGGTCTAAATCTGATTTTTTGAGAACTGCGCGAACACTTGCACGTAATATCGTGTCTTTGCCAAGACAAAATTCTGATCAGGCTCACTTTCTGGATACATAAAGCTTTGGGAGAAGATGTTCGATAGCGAAATGATAGAATCATTGGTAGTTTGTACCAATAAAAAGCTTGAAGCCTATCGTCAACGATTTTCCAACTTCGCAAAGCATGAGCTAAAGGACACCAATGTTTTAGAAATACGATCATTACTTGGATTATTATATTATTCATCTGTATTCAAGTGCAATAATGCTGACTCGAATTATCTATTTGCAACGGATGGAACAGGTCACGAAATCTTTCGGTGTGTTATGTCTAAATACAGATTTAACACTCTTCTTAATTGTTTGAGACTAGACAACATTGATGACTGACAGGAACGCTTAAAATCAGATCCTCTTGCAGCAGTTTCTTCTTTTTTTAATAAATTCATCGCCAACTGCCAGTCTCATTATACACCTGGACCATATGGACGTTGCAAATTCATCGTATATATGCCCAATAAACCTGCGAAATATGGCATCAAAATAATGGTTTTATCGGATGCAAGTCAGTTCTACGTATATAATGCGTACATTTATCACGGAAAGGGGTCTGATGGTGTCGGACTGCCAGAAGCGGAGAAAAAACATGCTGTGCCTACACAGTCTGTGCTACGACTCACAAAGCCGATTGAGAACACCAATCGAAACATAACAGCAGATAATTGGTTCAGCTCTATACCTCTGGCTGAATGTTTATTGAAGAAAGGTTTGACATATTTAGGGACGCTGAAAAAAAATAAGCAAGAAATACCGCCCGAATTTAAGCCAAATAAAACTAGAGCTGTTGAAAGTGCTCTGTACGGATTCACAAAAAATTTGACATTGTTGTCTTTTGTTCCTAAGAAGGACAACGCTGTCGTGCTTATTTCTTCATGTCATTCTAGTGCCAGTACTGATGAAAACACCAGAAAACCGACAATAATTGTTGACTATAACCACACAAAGGGCGGAGTAGATGAGATTGATAAAAAATGTGCCATCTATTCTTGTAGTCGCAAAACACGCCGTTGGCCACAAGCAATCTTTTATCGTATGCTAGATTTGGCTGGAGTGAACACGTTTGTGCTGTATGGCCAATATCAAGGGGCAAAATTGAGAAGGAGTGACTTTTTACTGCACCTAGCTCGTGAATTAGTACTGCCTGCTTTAAAGTTGCGAGTATACCACGATAACTTGCCCCGAGAACTGCGGCTTACCATTCGCCGTGTGTTAGGTAATGATTTACCAGATCCTCCTCCCCCGAATGAACCTGAAACATCATCAAGAAAGCTATGTCGTGTTTGTCCAAGCAAATTAAAAAGACAAACAAGATTTACTTGCTTTGCTTGTACAAAGCCGATTTGTCTACAGTGCGCAGTACAAATTTGTGAAGATTGTAAGAGTGAATTTTAAGGCTGATTTTTGAAAAAACTACTCTAACGATTTTTGAATTTTTTTTTTGTGTATAATTTTAAGCCAAATGGAGGCAATTTTTTTGTTTTTTATGTTAATTTAATTTTTCTAAATATATTTTTTTCTTTTTAAGATGGCTGTGTCCAATGTTCCTTAAATTTTTCAGAGTAAAATAAAAGGGTGAATATTTTTGTAAATAATGATTTTTTATTTCACCTTTTGTTATATTATATATATTGATATACACAACTTAATATTATTTATAAATAAAATTAATGAATATTTTTATTTTCTCCAATATTGACATCAAAAGTGCACGTCTGACAGACTACTCCTCAGTAGAATAATTTCAAAAATACCACCTCAGCGGCAGAGGGTTAAAGCGATTTTCTCAAAAATTTTACTTAATAATCAAGGATTTTATTGTATTCAACAACGCAATGTTACTTATTCCGTTAAGAATATTTACCAATTTTTGTTTTAAGTCATCAATTGTATTATACGTGTCTTTGTAGATTTCGTTTTTTACATACCCCCTAAGAAAATAATCCAAGGGGGTAAGATCCGGTGACCTTGCTGGCCACGACACAGGACCATAAGTTCAAATAAAGTTTTCGCCAAATTGCTGAGCCAACGTTTCTTTCACGATGCGACTATTATGGGCTGGGGCTCCATCTTGTTGAAAGAATAATTGGTTTGTCTGGGCTAAAGGCAAATTATCCAACTCTTCAAACAGTTCATTTAAAATTTCGACAAATTTAAACGAGGTCAATGTTCCATCATAAATTTTGAAATAAAATACTCTGTCCCGCAAAATACCACACCAACAATTAAAATTGATTGATTTTTCAAAAATCCAATGATGCAGTTTTTGTTTTCATCATAATCGAGCTCGCGACTCCTTTGAGCATTTTTCGATATTCCTTATAGTTTAGGATTTGGCCCTGAAGGCCCACTTGAAAAATTCACCCTGTATACTACTGTTGTAATTTTTTCATGTGTCCATATAATTATAACCGTTTAGCAGATAGAGGGGGGGACACTTACCTCTAACAAAAATTTGCACATTCAAACCAAATGTTTCAGAAACGGATCTCTAAATCGAAAAATGGTGTTCTAAACCTTACATTATTTTTTAAAGACCTATTCAACAATACCCCACACGATGGGTTAGTTGAGAAAAAAAATGTTACTCCCACTTTACTAGTATAGGAGCTACCCAAAAAAAAATTTTTTTTTTCAATTTTTTTCTACCACTTCTTTGGCATGATTAATATACATACCCATACCAAGTTACAGCTTTCTAGTACTAATGGTCTCTGAGTAAAACCGCGGACAGACAGACAGACATGGCGAAACTATAAGGGTTCCTTGTTTACTACGGAACCCTAGAAAACGTCAAATATATTTCAACTATTCATTGCTAAACTCACCGAAAACTAGCGGCTTGCAATGCGCTCTGTTGGTCATGTGGCAAACTGGCCGCAATCACATGGAATTGGTGCTCGCAGATCACTTTCCACAAACTCAGCATTTCAATCGCCATCACTACGAACAAATAACTTATTCTATATTGGTAGTTATAGTAGTGTTTGGTGTTTTTGGTAATAGTTTGACATGACTATAAGGCATTTTTGTTATTTTTTCAAAAATATAGCCTAAACCATTGCCTGAATGGCAACGGTTTAGGCTTGCGCTTGTAAATTTTCTCAGGTAATTCAATATTCACGGTGTCTATGTATATGTATAAGACATTTTCTATACATCTATGCGCAAGAGAACAGCGCTCACATGTGTGTTCCACCGCCATGGATTGACTGGAAGAAATCTCTTATAGAGATAAGTCCACCATTTGCCAACGATCAAATGTAAAAAACCTAAATTTGTATAATTATTGCAATAAAGTGTGTAAAAAAATCAATAACTTTCAATGTAATTACTTCTGATGTTTATCAAACATTGTCCTATTATACACTCCCGGACACCTAAATCTTGCACTTTTGGATTATATCGTTCATAACTTTCAAAAAATATTTGAATAATCAAAAAGACTATTCAATTTTATAGCTTACATATTCATGTTCAATCTGATGTGCTGCTTATGAATATACCAGCTATAAAATTGCATAAAACTTTTTGATTGACTCGATTTAGCTGTCTGGCAGTGTAGTATGTAACATACATTAGTAAATAATACATTTTATTAACAAACATACTTATGAACAATTTCAAGGCTTGCAACGATGCGTGTTCTTCTGAATGTGGTGGTGCCACTGTCCGCTGCATGAACGATGCCACCCGTTGCAGTTTGCGAACTATATACGCGCAATCTTCGCCGGTGACGTTACTGGACATCTAATCAAACGTTAACAATGCATAAATTTAATACATTCTTTTTGTATAATAGTGTAATATAAAAAAAGTAGTGTATGTAGTGTAAAATAAAAGGTGTCAATTGAGCCAACGGAATGAGTCGTGTGTGGGCTCAGTTGCCCACGAAGACATTGATTGTAAGCCCAAATTTAAAAAAATGGCTTTATTTTGAAAATACTTACAAATTCCTTATTGTCCGGTGTCTGTGATCTGGATACGCATCTCAAATTCCAAATGGGGTATAGTATCCTTCCCACATAAATATACATTCCATTATGTTTAGCACTGTATTCAATCGGTGCTGGGTAATTTGGGTCTCTTTGTTGCTGGGTGACATTGAACGATGACTGGTTGAAAGCGGTGGGACTCATCGCGTTTTGTTGGAAGGGTGAGTGCGGCGCCATTGAATGATTAGGCGACGTCGGATATGATGGATTCATAGCACCTTGTTGGTACGACTGATTCAGCCTGCCTGTTTGCACTTGTCCTTGGGGATTTCTGACCGACATGGGTGTCGACATTTGGCGTGGGGAAAATTTAGGTGAACCTAGAAAATACATTAACTCCAGAAATAATAAAATCAATATAAAATGTAATAAATTTGGTAATTTTAGAAAAAAATAAATAAATTGCAGACGGACCTAAAACTACAAACCTACCTACGTTTGAAGCAAGATGAGACTGCTGATGTTGATATATAGGAGCGGGAGCAAGTTGACTGCCGTAAAGGAAAAATGCACGCGCCGCCCACTCACTGACGTCACTGGAATTGGAATCTTCGCACGCCAAATACAGTGCGCACGCGCACGCTTGTTCGACACTGTGCAACTAAAGATCAGGTTTAAAGACAACAAACCGTAAGATAAGCTAATCACTATTTATAAATTAGTTAATCAATACATTAAAGACACATAACACATGTCAAAACTTTGATAAGATTATTTCACAAGTTACCATTAATATAAACCTCTAAGTTATAGCACTACTAGATTGTGCATCGTTATAACTTTGTATTTAACAATATTGTAATAAAAGTTACTGAGAAAGAATACTGTCAGTGAATGAAATAATATTGTTTTACTCTTTTATTCTACCTGGAAGAAATCCTTAACGGGATGAGCTTCAGGCCCGCGGCAGTCCCTGAGCAGTGTCCGAAGTATATCGGGCGCAGCACCTGCTGTTAGAACAGCCGCCCCTGCCCCAGTCACAACCGCCCAGCGAGACACGCTCCACACCTCTGTTTCGTAAAAAATACAATTTATTCTTTCAAGAAAAAGTTAATTGTGCATAGACTAGCCCACAGAGGCCACTTTCATAATCGATAAATGAACACATAATATTTTACCTCTCTTAGAAAGCAAAGCCTGGGACAGATATGGGGAGTGTTGTGGTGGTAGTGCAGTAAGCGCCCATGCCGGCCCGTCCAGAGCCAGTAAAGTATGCGCTTCGCTGAACCCAGGTGCAGGTAGGGTTCGAGACAGGCACCATAACGTCTCAGCCTCTCCACCTCCGCCCGCTGAACACACCATTACTAGTGAGCCTGAAAAGTTTATTACTCATGTAACACGATGTAAATAAATAAATTCTTCATGATATGAATAATTTAATATTAATTCAAATTTTAATTCATTCTACTGTGTATGTTCAGGCACAGTTTTTCTACACTATGTGGGTAGGCCGCGAAACCCAACGGTAAGGGGCATCGGCCGCCACCAATGACTTTGCTCTCTCGGCGGCGGCGCGAGCTAGTGCATGAGGTCTCCGGATAGTATCCGGCATAAATTATTGAATTACCAATAAAATAGGTTGAGTTTTATATTTTAACTATTGGACACTTAAGAAAAGTGCATATGTAAATGTGTATGTAAGATTTGTAACGTCTGTGAACTGTTGAAACTCGGATTGTGGCTAGCCAGACATAAGAATCGGCTCCATATCAGCCCAAGCTGACGGTGTCAATGGTAAGTGGTTTGCCTAGTAGTGGGGAATTCTGTGCCTGGACATAATATAATTTACAAGAAAAAATAGGATTAGTAACCATAACCTTGTTCTCGTGAGCTATCGAAGGTGTTCTCGCGAACAGTTATATGCAGTAAAAGTATAAGACAACTTACTGATGTTCAAACGACCAGATTGATTTACTTTAGTTATTTTCACAGTATCATGTTGTATGGGCATTACTGTATAGATCGGCTGCTAGTATAATTTTAATATTATGAACATTTGATACCATTTTCTAATTGATGATTTAAAAACAGAAATAGAAATAAATTTGCCGCTCCAATTTACAGGCTTTAAAAACAAGAGGCTTGTTAATGAGAAAATGTTTAACATATTTTTGCAACAAAGTAGCTGACATGTCTAACTGACCTGACATAAGTTTAAAGTGAGGCTGAAGTTAATGATTATTTAAATGATGCCAATGCTTGATGTTTATTCACATCACTTGTTACAATATTAATAAATGTTATTGTGTATAACTATGTAAAGAAATATTATCGGGTACTTTATGGTAACGACTTAATTTATTGAAATAACTATGTAAAGAAATATTATTGTGTATAACAACATAATTTATTGTAAATGTTGATACTTCTGATAAAACTTATGAGTTTCTTGATTCTTGTTCTTCTTTTCAGCTAAACGTCCTGGATTGGTGGTAAGTAAAACATTTGGATGATTCAAAGGGGCTTTCTATTAATTCATATTTGAATTAAGATTAGGTATTTTGACTTTGTATTTTCAAAGTGAATTTGGGTAACACTGCTGCTACATACAAGCGTCTTCCAAGGTATAGTTCCTACGCCACCAGCAGTATTCAGCAGCTTTCCCCAATATATTCTAGATCATTGGGCAACAGTTTACTGATGTTGTGTCTCTCGGTAGGCGGTCGTTACTTAAAGATTTTATCACCCCAATGGCCATCAGTATCAGGGCCAAATATATCATAAGATAATCAATAGACAGTTATGTAAACATACCATTTTCATATACAGCACTGTGCACTTGTTTCGGTCTAAGCACTGATGAATTGGGAGTGAACCCAGGCGGGAGTCTCACATGTAGTAAAGTGAGGTAGACCGGTCTTTGTGGACCGCCTTGGCTCGCGCTAAAATAATAAAAAAGGGTTAAGATTCATTGATTATTTTTATTATGATATCATAATAATAAAATTTACACTCACTCCCCACTTCCAGTACTAAAGTATAACCTTGCACCAGTTTGTGTAACTGCCACAAGATTTAAATGCTCAGATTCTGATTCATCAACGGCTGATATTGCCACAACTGGTTTAAAATTATTTGATTCCAAAGTTCTGAAATCGAATAAGTTATTCTTAAGTACTTTTTAAACTTCTGTAAAGATTTTCACATCTAATTTTATTCATATAAATAATCATACACATAGATTTATCAAAAAATGTGCTAGTGCCGTCGCTTTGGTAGAACGACCAGACCGAGAACAGGCCTTGTTAATTCATTCATTTCATTTAACCTGTCAGCCACCAACGGTGTGGCTTTATGCTATGTGATAGTGAAAAATACCCTCACAAAAGGATATTTATAAATTAATACATTTCCTTTTACAAAATGAAAAATATACTTGGGTTCTGAAAAATAATTTTTTTTTGGGAAAAAAATTTAAGGGTTTTTTTTTTTTAAATTTAAGGGTTTTTTTTTTAAAAATTCATAGAGTGACGTCACACCGGTCGCATGCGATCGCCTAAAGAGGAGAGGTTAAAGCAATTATCAAGCTCACCATACACTCAATATGAAACATATCACTTCATTATGTATTCTAATTCATTTTTAGGAATATATTGAAATGTACTTAATAATTTAAATACATACTTTACAATATCAACTGCAGATGATACAATTTTTCCTTGCGATAATCGTACCACTTTACTAAGATCTTCACCATCAGCCCCTAAGTCAAATACTTCTATGCAACCTTTTTCACTGAGGGTATATAGAATATTTCTTGAATTGTCAACTTCAATTTTTACTATGGGATCTTCATCGTACAAAGCAGCATTGAGAAATGATGGCACCAAGAATGACAATGCACTCGTAGAATGATTAACTTTTTTGCAATGTTTCCCAAACCATCCCAACTGGGCCTGTAAACAAAAAGACCATGTAAAAAAAGAAACATTTTTATATGCAATTAATTATGCAATGTTTATAAATAAAAAAAATTAAAAAACCCCGACCAAAAACATCACTAAAAAGTATAAAAATAATATTTAGATTCCTTTTTTAGATTAAAGGTACCTATTTATATTTTTAAGATGAGAATCGCCACGACAGGGACCGCTAAATTCTTACCTGAGGACACCTGCGAAGGTTTCACATCCAGAAAATCTATATTAAACAACTAAAGTCAGGTACAGCTAGATTTTTATAAATATATTTTACCTGATATGTAATTTCATATAAACAACCATCTTTGCCACCCATAAAAATGCGACCTTTTGCTGTTGACTTTACACACATCATTGACACTCCGTCGGTAGGTAATACAAATACTGGTTCAGGTACTAAATGAATTTCTTGAAATTCTGTTGAGCTATCACTTTTACTTGATGAAAATGTTACACCTGGAAGTACATAAAGCAATTTTTATTACCTTTTCATTTGATATTTAAATGGCTATAACTACTGGAAGTTTTAATAATGTTATCACACAAAATGTTTCATTTGATGTAAAATTTTTACATGATACAATTTAGCATATTATATTGTTATAAGTGGTAAGTAGGTATAATGAAAGTAGATTATAGTAGGGTTTATGTTCATAATTTGTACTATAAATAAAGTGCAACTAGTATAACATACAATAGGAAAAGAGCAAAGACAATGATGTCTCGTTGAATTATAAAATGTATTCTTACCTAAGACTACAATTTCCACAGTAGTTGTCAGAACCAATAAATATTTCACAAAGCTTTGAAATACACCACTTTTCGGCTTAACCAAGCCAACACTCACTATAGTCTCTCCAAGGCCATCAAAGTAAGCAACATCACAGCCATGTTCAAAAGCCCAAACATATATATTACTATCTATCGCCAACCACACCCTACTGATCTCTGGAAATATACCCATTAAGCAATGGCATTGCATATCTGATACAATATTAGTTAAGGATATAAATATAACATAGTAAACCTTAAATAAGTTTTCTAGCTGTTTATAAATACAGCACCTAAAGGTAAGCTTAATGGAGACACAAGAATGTCACAAATTGGCAACGTACAGTGTACACTGTGGTTCTTGTGGGGGTTGCAGTTTTGCTGCGAATCTCACAAGAGTCACATATATTATAGGTGACTGTTACCACTTACCATCAAGTGAGCAGTTTGCTTGTTTGCCAGCTTAGCTGCAATAAAAAAAATCACAGTAGGTATTTAATATGGTGATACTGTAAGTAAAGTAGTCCTCTTAATAGCTACTTCCACAGATTGGACCTTGAGCATAATTGTCCTATATTTTTCTTTGTTCTCATATGAAATTAATACTTGGCTTTTTCAAATTTGTAATTTTCTGCTTAAAATTCACTTTTGAAGCTTCCTTTATTTACAATTCCAGCTATAACACTCTTTGGTTCACTCATCTTTAAGCTTACATAACAGCACGTTCAATATACATGGTGTTTCATAATAACCAATAAATAATCAATGCATTATCTAAAACTAATTATTGAAATGTGTTTGTTTACATGTAATGTCATTCAACCCAAAATGTTCATGTATATCATAGTATCGTCATCATGTCTATGATTTACATGAACATTTTGGGTTGAATTGATTATTTATTGGTTATTATGAAACACTGGGTATAAAATACTAGCTGTGCCTGCGACTTCATTTGTGTGGACGTTGGAAAATAATGTTTATATAGCCTATAGCCTGAACTATCCAACACACAAAAATAATTTTTCAATTTGAATCAGTAGTTCCCTAGATTAGTGCATTCAGCCAAACAAACAAACAAACTCTTCAACTCTATAATATTAGTAAGTATGGATAGTTAGTAGAATATATGGATGTGTTACCAACTACTGAAATTGATCAAATATCACTAAGGTCACAGCTGAAAATCAGCGTTTTGCTTGCCTACCACAAGCAAATATTACGTTGAGCTGTCGCCTAATTTTCCCTGCTGTGGCACACACACACATCAGCCGCTTTGCGTTTGTACGCGATTGTGTTAAGCCGTTGTCTGTGTATATGCTGTTGTTTATGTTTTTGTGCTGTATTTTATATGACTGTGTTTCCTGTTTTTTGCTTAATGTTATGTTTTTACCACTTCCATTTTCTTTGTGTGTGTGTTCTGTAGCAGAAAATAAAGTTTATTATTATTATTATTATCAAAACACATTTAGAAGTTGCAAGAGATCCCTATACTTCCTCAACAATATTGTGAAATGCAGTATGTTCTTTTACACACCTTTGTAAAAAGCAGTATTTTTCATAAGGCAATCTATGTCATTCAACCAAGATCTATAGTCTTTGTCAATATAACCAATGTATTGTTGTAGTCAATTTTGTCATAAGCAGTTTTGACTGCACCATTGTCACTTTACTTATTTAAAAAGTAAGATTTTTATGATATTTCATTAGTCTAATGAATTATAAACATGAAAAGGATACGGGCAAAGTGTTCCATTATTTCCGGTGGCAGTGGGACCTTGTTCAATATTTTCAGTTGAGATAAATTTTGATGGTTTAGTAAAGCTGCAAGATTTCGATAATCGCCTGCATTTAAACCACTGCATGTTGGACTACGCTGAGCGGCTATTCCAGTAATCTGCAACAGTAAATAGAATAATTCCAATACTGTTGATGAGAGTTGAGACGCCTATTTTAATAAAATAAACGATATAAATACCTCTAAAAACGAAGGGCGCGAATTATCAGCGCTTATGTATCTGTCTAGGGTACAGCCGGCTAATTCCAAGCATTCGAGCTGCATTTTACTATTGTCTACCGGGCGAGAAACGTCAACACTACCTAATAAACTTGGCATCTAAAAGCAGAATTACATATTTCAAAATAATCTTTCAGAAAACAGTCTCCAGCGACGAGCGTACTTTTAAAATTGGTGAGAAGAGGTTTAGGTCAGCTTAGGTTATGTGTCAAAGTCAAATTCAATAGAATGTCATTTCTTTACCTTTGTTTTGAATAGAAAATTATTTAAATATGTAACGCAATTAATTAAATATAACAGAAATTAGCTCATGGTGTTAACTCGAAGACGAATTGCACATTATTCTATAAACATTACTTTTAAAGTGCGCGTACAGCAAAAGTAATAACACAAGTTAAAGTAAAGAAATAATTTTCAAAACGAAAAGACGAAAACGGTCCTAAAAAACTGATTGCTTGAAAAAAGGAGTGAAGTGAGTGAGTGGGGAGTGAGTGAACGCCATGTGAACGCATCATATCAGTGTGACTATCTCACAAACGGCAAATCTGCCCGGCTTTTTAAATGCGCCAAAATCGTGATACAAAAAGATGTCAAAAAAGGAGATCTTTTTATTAACTCGATAGAGAAAAGGTTTCGGGAATATAAAAATATTTAAGTTACATACCGATGATTGGTCGCTAGATCCAAACATAATTATGATTTATGTTTTTGGGAGGTTCTTTTATTATAGATACTCTCTAAACTTATTTAAAATCGCATACTGTCCAAATTATACACATCACTATCCTCGATGGATCAGTGGGCCTTGACAAAAGCCACACGCTTATTTTTTTTTGCAGTACATAATAAGCTAGATGAATAAAAAAATGCTTTAATAGAAGCTCATTCATATTTCTAGCCGTCCTAACCCTAAGGGTGTATGGCTATATATAAGACTTAAAAAAAAAGTTCATTCATATAATAAACGGAAAGAAAAAAATCGGTTTTTGAATAACTATAAAAACAACCAAGAATAAGGTATTAATTAGGTAAACATTTTTCTACATCTCTTTGTAGCAAAACGGCAATTTACATGGAGTTTATATGGCTGTACTCAACAATGACATCACGGTTGATCTGTTGATGTCGGATCTCTCTGTCTAATCGCTTTCAAATTAACAGCTTAAAATTCTTGTATTTAATGTATTTCTAAGCTGATTTAAATTCTAATTTCACCTAATTGCATCTTTTTCTAAGGTAAGTGTTTTAATATTTTATGACGAGGTGAAAATTAGAATTCAGTCATCATCCATATTCCGTAGAAAAAAAATGACATTAGCTTCTGACAACCTCATGTAATTTTTTCTGCAGCTAATGGTGTCGATTCCGACACACAACTTACTTTAACTAAACTAATTTGACAGTTCTAAAAATAAAGCCGTTACTTTATTTTAAGCATGTTGTGTGTCTGAATCGACACCAATGTCATTTCCATACATTTTTTTTGCGGAACGACTACGGTAAAATAAGCGTGTGAGTGACGTGTGACTTTTGTCTAGACTCTAAAAGTCTGTAGTCTTGTAGGCCCATGTAACCCAAAAAAAGCAAAAGTAACCAAATTAGCTTAGAGCAGCAAATCAGTCAATCATAGCAAAAATAAATAACACGTACTTATTCATTAAATTTTCCAAATTCTGCCACTTTTTTTAATATTCCGCTTATCCTGCCAGAGTTAATATTTACAAACCAAATCTGCCAAAATGGTAGAAATCTGCCACAAATGGGTCACACTGTATCATACGTGACAGTGACAATGAGGTGACAATGGCAGTTGGTAGTGACCACAGATAATACTAAGGGTGCGTTCAGAGACATTTTATTTTCTCACTCGGAAAAAGAAATACGGAGTGGCTATTCGGACCCGGGTGCCTATAGATAGACCAGGGATGTTGCGAATATTCGCATCCGCATCCGGAAATGCGAAGCATCCACAAATGCGAAGCTTCCGCATGGATTTCGACATCTGCATCCGCATCCGCATCCACAATAATCGATGAGGATGATCATGCGGATGCGGAGGTAAGACAAGTTGCGACAAGGAAGAAATTGGGTGGGGTGACGGCACTTGACATTAACCAATGGGAAGGAAAAAATTGGTAACAAGATCTGACGCGTTTGTTGTGGTGCATCATTTGTTTTTGGTAAATAAATAATTACGTGTTTGTTTGCCCTGTGTGTGGAATACTTATCGTTTATCCACTCCATCAGGCAGTGTTCCTAGTGAACAATTATATGGAGTCTGATTTTTAATTCGACGGAATTCTGACAGATGTCATCCATAGACAAATCAGATATAATATAAATAACAGAAAAAATAATAAACAGAATTAGATCAAGTAATGACATTGTAAATAGTGTTTGTTTTGTGCACTCAATGCACACTGGATAGAATGTAAATTTTTAACTGCTAAATGGAAAAACAGAGCAAAACAACATATTTCTCAAATAAAAATATTTAATAATCATCATCACTTATATCATCATTGTCGTCATCATCATCAACTCAGATTATAAAAGAATCACACACACTATCCAGCAGATCATTAAGAGGGCAAATTTTATCCTCTTTTTTAATAATATGGTTTATACATTCTTGCCATTTTTCAGCTGTGATATTATATGACCTCTAATATTAATTGTTTCACTTTGTGCAACTCGGACCGCGGTGCATGACGCGGCGTAAATAGTTTTTTAATTTTAGATTTAACATCTTGTTATATTGGCTCTTAGAAGAAGCAAACATTTAACAAAGGAGGAGGTTTTTCTAAAAAAGGTAGGCAACCTATTACTTAGTTATTGAACAGGGATCCCAGTAATAGAAAAATAATTTCCTTGACAATTATTGTAACTTCAATAATATGATATTAAACAATGTAATTACCATTTTAAAATTATCAGTAATTTTTCAAGTCTTTGTTTTTCTAATTGAAACTTTAAATTCTATAAAGTTTTATTTTTTATTTTGATAAAATGCTCTCCCTTTTTGGGAGAGTTTTGCAATGTTGGCAAAACTTCTGAAATGTCAGAATTCTTTCAAATTAAAATCAGACTGTAGTAGAGCGGGTTTCATGTATGAACCTCTGCGTAACCGGCTTGAATCAGAGAAGGCGGCAATATTACTTTTTATTTATTAAGTATACCTAATGCTCTTATTTTTTAACATCATTTACTAATTGTAATTAATAAAAATGTTAATAACGACTCTATCATTATTTTAATTCTTAATTCATATACTTTTTTTCTATAACATCTTAAACATCCGCATCCGCATTCGCATCTGCGGATGTGAGCCTTCAAAAATCCGCATCCGCATTCACATCCGGATGTAAAAAAATCGGGATCCGCAACATCCCTGCTATAGACGTCGACTGCATTGCTATTCGGACCCGATAGCAGTGAACCGAAAACGGCAACCCTACCGCCTATCTCTTCTTCCTCTATCTATTATTTTCCAGCATTCTCTAAATGAAGGTGTTTACCCAAAAAAAAATGGAAGGAAGCTTATATCATTCCAATACACAAAAGTGGTTCTAGACATAACGTCGAAAACTAAGACCAATCTCAATATTATCTATTCTAGTCTATTGTTCACGATCAACTGTACCCTGTCGTTGCATCTTACATTCCAAGTTCACAGCACGGATTTATGCCAAAATTTTTATGCCCATACAATCCCACGTTGACTGTACTAAGCTTCAAATGAACCTTGAGACTATCTGGTTATTGTGTTCGTAACCAACTTGATTTGAATATCAAAAAATGACACTTTTACTAGAAAGCCTAACTTCGAGTGCGGTTCATAATTTGATATAAGCGCTCGTGTGTGCTATTTGCACGCAAACAATCGGTCCAAAATTGCTCATGTGCACATTTTGTATGCGGTATGACGTAATTGATGACGTCACCGATTGATGCTAACAGTGCTAACAGAAAAAAGGTACCTAGTGCACTGTCTCCGGAACTGTCAATGTCAAAGTCAACATCAGTTTTATTTTTATTTTAGTTTGTTCAAATTTATTTTTTCATTAGATTATCTACAATTAATAGAGAAGTGCTCTGTAAAGATACTGGAGGCACATTACGTCTCCCTCCAATTTTTCTTTTCAAATTACATTAACTGTCAACTTGACAGACTCACAGATCGAAAGCTCGGTTCAAAATTACGTCCGTGAGCAGTGCTAACGATTTGAACGGGTTGTTTGCATGCATGCAAACGTTTGCAGTGATATCTGATTATGAACCGCACCCTTCATATCCCATAATTACAAACTTAATGGCATGTTAATGTCCAGGGTTAAGCTGATCACACATATGCCCAAGCCGCACCAGCCGCATTTTCTGATGGCCTCGCACATATGGCCGCACGCGCCGTACGCGCCGTAAGCAAATTTTTAGTATTGCTCACACTCTTTTTTTAACTCGACCATACAAATGGTCCATCACCACCAGGGAAACGACGACTCGGCAGGCCTAGGAGGTGATAGGATGAACTCGACGACTTTCTTCCTGAATGGTGGTGTAGGGCCCAAAATAGAGACGGTTGGCGAGGAATTTTGCCCTGCAGTGGGACATTACGGGCTAGTATAGATAGATAGATACAAATGGTTGGGTCTGTGAAAAAATGTATGGGGAGAAGGAGAGAATAATGATTATGTTAACATTGGTAGGTTTCGGCTTGATGGGATATGTGGTTCGATCCTGGTTCCTGGTGTAGAATGTTATTTTGCATTGTTTTTTTAATTTATAATGTTTAAATAAAAAACATTTATTTTAAAGACGTCGCCCCACACTTGGATTCTCTCCTGTGTCGTGAGTGCAGTTACAAACACAGAATATCACATGCACATACCGGAACATTTATTTCTGTAGGCCATACAAAATATATGTCCCAACGGGAATCGAACCCGCGACCCGCTGCGCAGTAGGCGATCACTCGACCTCTGCGCTAACCGTGTCATCGTTAATTAATAAAAAAGTAATAATTTTTATTAAATTAAAAAACAAATTAGTAAAATGAACAAAAAAGCAATCTGTTCCAAATAAACCTTTACCAAATCCTAATAAACCGTTCAAATCTTTTGAATATTTGTGAATAGGTTTCACAAATTCAACACAATTATTCCACATAAAAATGTTGAACATTTATATCCATATATTTTGAGACCGGAGTTACGTATTTTCTCTGGTTGGCAGAGTGAGTGTTCCAGTTAATCGACCAGAACTTTCTCCCTTTTGATTTCACAATTTTTTTATCTTCACCATGTTGTTTTCACAATTATTTCCTAAATTCTTCCTTGATTTCGTAAAAATATTATAACTTTTAAAAATGGATCTCTCACACCACACGCACATCCTATTTGCGTCTGGTAGTCATGAGCCGAGCTGATGATGAAAAGATCTTTGATTTTTAGGACTTGGAGGTTAGTTGTTGAATACAATAGGCACGCAGCCTCAGGTGTATTCTTTCAAGTTACTTAGTTGAGCTGGTATTTAATTCACGTATATATTAAAATAAAACAATAAAAAATATTTAACAAAAATAAAAACTATAAAAACACAAAAAATCTAAAATAGTGTAAGAATACCACCAACATCACATTTTTTAGTTCGAAGTCAGTGCAAAATTTTAACTCATGACCATAGACAACCAGAATAACTTAAAAAAAACGAAACACGTTGGACGTGCCTATAAAATTTAAGGGTTCTCTGGGATCTCATAGACAGATTCTGACTTTGGTGACAATGGGATCAATCGGGAAGAGGGTATAGGTACTTCTCGATTGATCCTATCTCAAACAATAAAATCCGAATCGGTAAATATAATAAACAGAGTTACGAGGTGACAAACATAAATAAAGGATTCCCTTAATTTTTTTGTCATCCCATCACCAGATCCCAACTTGGGGGTGACAATGAGACTAATCGGGAAGAAGAATCTCAAACAAAAAAGAATTTTTCAAATCAGTTAATAAGTGACAGAGTTATGAGATAGCAAACGTAAACAAAAACAATCGAAATGATAAAGTCCCCCTTTTTGTGAAGTCGGTAAAAAAAATAAATTACACCATAACTCGCAGTTGAAAAGTTTAGTTGAAGTTGCTTTTTAAATAGTTTTATTAAAGCTTAATTTCTTTAAAATTAAAAAAATATCTTAACTGATCGTTACCCACATGGTGTTTTTTAATGTCAAAAATAATAAGTAGTACCACGGGTACAATTAATCACCCGTAGTACTACCGGACACGTGAGTAGTACCACGGGCAAAAAAAATTACCCGTGGTACCTACTACCAGTAGTACCAACGGTAGTACCACGGGTAAGCACTGACCCTTTAGGCGCGGAATGGTAAAAAAGCAAAACGGTAAGCGATCGCAAAATGGTAATGTTATGGTATGGACATAATTATTATATGTGCGGACCGAGATATACTTCTACATTACCACAACAAGTACCCAAATTTTCCGTTGTTATTTCTTTAAAATATGTACATTTTATTTAATTTGTCTGGTATTTCAAATAAATACCTAAATTATTTTCAAGCTATTGCATAGCTTTTATCGCGGGCTTTGAGCGCGGCGACCGAAAATCCGTAACGAAAAAAACCTAACACCTCCCACTCCGACCGGCAGGCTTATTCGCTAACTACGGTTAGTAACTAGAACTGTCATTTTTGAAAGACATTTTATATTCATTACTAGTTAGATAAGTGATCTTATGTCTTACGGCAGCGTTCATGATAGCATTAATAGATGATGTTCCTTTCAAAAATGACAGTACTAGTTAGCAAAGGAAGTTAGAGAATAGGCCTGCGGCACAGCGGTGCGGCGTTTCAGTTCGGCAGACTTCGGCACGGTGTTTTGACGCGGTATTTTCCAGATATTTAGAGGATATCAAGTTTCAAACTTATGTTTCTTATTTCATACCATAAACATATAGTTTCAAAGATAAAAAATCCTGAATAACCTATTTACATGTATTGTAAGATAATAAAAATATTTTAACCAATATTAACTTCTCATTTATTCAATAAAAGAAAAATAATGTTTTCTTATCGGTCACCACGCTCAAAAAGTGTAACTTGAATTAATATCAAAGAAAAAAAAATACTGCATAACTAAAATAAATAAATAATTATAATTGCATAAGCTGATAAAAAATGCTATGCAATAGCTTTACCGCGGCAGTCCCCGAGTGCCACTTTAATTTTTTTTAAATAGTTTATTCCACTTTCCATTAATTTTCAGTACATAATTATTTCGACGACGCTCAGTGGGTGGTACCTACCTACCGACGATCTGGCAAAGGTCGCGGGAAGCTGCTAGGTGCGAGCAGCACAAGCCCGATCGTTTGTGAAGATCGATGGGAGAGGCCTATGCCCAGCAGTGGGCGTCGCGTGGTTGAGATGATGAAAGTCTTTTCAATTGAAATAGGTACCTAAAGAAGAGGGCGGCAAAATTTTCTTTCGCCCCGGATGGCTGATACGTTTTTACTTCGTGCTGCTGATACCCACGCTACGCCACTGACGACACATCAGCAGTTTATACGTAGGTAGTTGAAAATGAACTATGAACGACACAAAATGAATGATTTTAAGCCTAATGTTAAATGAAAATGATCAAAATTTAGTGAATTTTCAATCTGTCAAAAAAAGAAACTGCCGTATCAAGTATCTGCCCAAAGCAGAATCTGTCCTTAACCGAATTAGCGAAACTGATTTGATACTGCTATAAAATTAACAGGCATGTTATTTGAATAATAATAAATTTGATCAGATTTTCAGAAACTGGGAACTTATAGTCAATCTTGGGTGCGCTCGCGATTCAAGTCTACATCCGTGACATAAGACATTGCCACAGATTAGATAATAGTTACTACGTAACATTGCTTTATCCCCTCTCTAATTATTTATTTGCAACCATGGAATTATTACTCAAACAGAATGAGCTCTTGCTTGAAAAAGCGTGCCGAGCGAGAGATCAATAACTGTACCGTTTGTCTCTTTCGTAATTTTGTGACCACAAGTTCTATAAAATAGGATTTTTTTCTTAAAAACAATAACATTCAATCTGAAAGATGCTTTTGAAAATCATAATATGCTTAATAATCACGATTGTTAAGGAAGATATAGCTTTTAGCGACAAGGTCGCCCTTTGTACAATTAGTGTTAAGTGTATTATTTATACGTTGACTTTAAGCTGGTTGGTGTTGTACAACAAAGAAATATTATATTCTATTCTATTATTTCAAAATGGGTTGCGCAAAAGAATTTTATATCTGCTTTTCAATACAAGATAGGCTTATTTAATATAATAATTATTTAAAAAATAATTAATGTCAATGATTGTCTTTCAATAGATGGGTCTTTCCAATCGATATATTATGTTGAACTCACCGCCACATAACAGATAATCAAATATGTCACAAACAGGGGCGGTCGACTTTTCTATTGGCGCAATGAGACATACCTACTAGGGATACATCGAGTGTTACTTCAAAAAACATGTTTCTAAAAATCCTAAAATGGTAGTAAATAATAACAAAAGATTCATAGATGTTAACCATATTTTCTGATGATAAACATCTTTTAAAACATAAATTTTCGTTATTTAACTAAAGTTAATATTTTTAAGTATATTTTGTTTAAAATTATCCAGAAAGACTTGAGTTTGAAGATTATTTATTAAATGGATAATGGATGTAAAGTCAATGTTAGAACTGGCAACATACATTCACAAAAAATATGGCCGAATTTATATTTCCGCTGCATGAATTATTTTCCTTTTGTTTCTCCATTGCGAATTTACGCAATAATATCGAAGTGTGCTTGCTTTTGAGATAACGACTTTTCTTGATAGTGTCTTTTTGTGTTTTTACATGAGAAATAGACTCGTTTGGAGACAGTGACTTATTTTGATTTTTGTGTTAAACTTGAGTTCTTTTTCGTGTTGTTACTTAGATTTAATTGCTTTTCCTGAGACAGTGACTCTAAAACGTGTCAATTTGAACAATAGTTTGTCAGGGAACATGCCTGATAACCTGAAGAGAAAATGTCTCAAGTGTGGAATCTCACCACAAGATGATGCAATTGCAAACATTATACTATATCGCTTTCCAAAGCCAGGAACAACAAATATTCGGTAAGTGTTGAAATTGACCAGTTTAAATACTTCTGACATTGCCACGTCCTTTTTTTGTTATTCAACAAGCCTTCATCGCAGTTGTTTAACAACGACGTTGAAAACTTCTCTTAAATATTCGCGAAATTATTTTATGAAACTGTCTATCCTGGCACTTGACACTAGCAGTAATGGTTGTTATCCTCTCTAACGACTAAATGCTACAATAAAAAAAAAAGACAGAAAAGACCCCTGTTAAAGCGGTAGCGGTTATGTTCACAATAAAAAAGATAACACTTCTTTGAGTTCTATTAGCGTTACTGCAAGAACATAAAATTATATTAGTCTCTAAATTCCGTAGATTAAATATCATAATGATAAATGAACTTTCGCTCATAATATTTTCTTTTTCAGATGTGAAATGTGGGCCAAGTATTGTTTTCCAAATGAAAGTTGGTCATCTGTGGACTTCCAACGTAAATTATATGCCGAGCAAAGGATTATAAGATTATATTATATACTATTGACTTTATTAATGTTGAAGAGAAGAGATTATCCAAACATGCTGTTCCAGATATGATTGGTTTTGACAAGGTGAATAAAAATAGCTTTTGTATATATCCTACCTGTTTATATCTGTGTTAAAATAAATATTTCTAGTATTTTATGCATTCAATGTGTGGATGCCGAGTCCTGAGAGTGGACTCCATCCTAAGACTTGTGATAGTTATATGCCGCCTGTAGAGTGCTCTTGTTGCATATTAATAATGATTATTTAGACAGTTCAGTGGTGTGACTATGGTTCATTTATTGATTGATAATGCCAAATTTTTTACATTTCAAATTGAGACAGCATACTTTATCAATAGTGCTTGCACTCCATCCAAATGTCCGAGTCTGAGCAGTATGGATAAAGTCTGTATTATCAATTTCAATTGCAATGCAAGCTGTACTATAAACTACAACTCCTTACAATCATCATCATCATCACAGCTCATAATATATGTCCCCACTGAGGGGCTTGAGGCTACCCAAGGGTTAGGGTAGTAAGGCCTAAGTCAGCCATGCCGGCCTCGTGCGGATTGGTTGACTTCATATACACCTTTGAATTTCTTTATAGATGAATGCAGGTTGCCTCATGATGTTTTCCTTCACCATAGGAGCATCGACGAAAGACACATTGGTACATGGCAGGATCGAACTATGGACCTCCCGATAAGAAGGACAGTGCCGAGTCCACAGCACCACCAATGCATCCATACTCTACTCCTTACTGTACTATAAATTAAAAATTTTGAACTCCAGTTGAGATATGAATAAGCCAGTTAGATATTATTTAAATAATATACAATAAAAACTTGTCTAGAAGATATCAATTAATAGAAAATTGCGGGTCTGCTGGAAGAAATTTCATTTATGAAATAAGCAGATCCTTTGTACATTGTGTCTTATGTGTTGTTTGTGCTGTCTAGTTTTATGTGTACAAAAATTGTTAAATAAATAAATAATATAAGAAAAAAATCCTTGGTTTCTTAAAATAGTTCTATTTCTTTACAGGCATTGCCAAGTGGAGTCACATTCAAGACTTTTATGACTAAGATAATGTAAATCCAAATTTCGTGTTTGCTCCATCACTGAGGAAGGATCACCTTAACCCTAATTGCAAAGAAAAGATGAAAGTTAGTCAGCTCAGGCAGCTCAGATTTTGAGTCATTCGATGGCTGCAGGCATGTTTCAAAAATATCCCAAGGTAAACTTACCTACGTAATAATTTATATTGTTATATCAATTAATCTGAACCTGAAAATTTATAAAGATTTGATATGAATACCTAAAAATGTCTGCACTAAAATTTATAGCTCAGAGCAAAGAGTTCTGATTAAGAAAAGCCGTGGGTTCGATTCCCACCCCAGCCCCCATAGCATGAACACAATAATTATGATAAAACAATAAATCAATATGAATGATAAAGCACTAAACTGTTTGATAGTGTGTTTTGTTGATCATGCTATGGGGCAGGCCTGATTAATTTTTTCTAGTTAAGTTTAATACCTTGACATACTTAAACATTTCCTACAAAGTTCATAAAAAATTAACAAACAGCAGCTGATTTTAACTGAAAGTATTATTTATAAAAATATTTCATCCAGATGTTGGAATGTAAGATTTGTCATTGTGAGGGTGAATAACAATGCAAAATAAGGAAAACAGCTAGAAGAAATAAGTTGATTGAGTTGTAGTGTTGGACTGTCGGATGGCTCCTAGGAAAATATTGCCTGAATTCCTAGTTTATATATTTCTATAGTTTTGACAATTTTCATTATTTAGTTTTTATTACATTTTCAGGGGAACTGCCTGCAGGTGCAATTACAACGGCGGAAATTGTCGCCGTAAATAGCGACTCTGCTGTTTTGAGGAGAGGCAAACCACACTCAACAAACATAACCATGAACTCGCCGCATTTCAAACATTTTGAACTAATGAAAAATTTTTTGAGGAAGTAGAGTTTGTTGGCTGCCGGAGCCCACCACCCACCACCTTCGAAAGATGGGTGGGTCTGGACTTTAAGAGGTATTTTGCAAATATTTAAAAATCTTAAAGAAAAACAGGATTAAATATCTGTCAACCCGTCGGGTACAGCAGGATGCAGTGGAAAATTTATTTGGCTCAATCCAAGCAAATTGTGCAAATTGCCTGGATTGAAATCCTACTGCCTCACAATTTTATAGGTGGATTGAAAACATCTATAATTTCTAACCCACATAGAGTCAGGAAACTGTGAAACAAACATTTATTATACAATAATAAATAATTTCAAGGACATGTTTTCTACACCACACACAAGCCAACAAGTAAAACCCCTAGAAGCCCCTGATATTGTGATCAATATGCTAGCTTCAGTGGACCACACTTTTGACGCAAGCATGACTGACTCAGCTGAAATGCAAGCTTGTGCTTATTATGTGGGTTTATTATAAAAAAAACTGAATGTGACTTGTGGTGTGTTTGAGAAGATATTAAAGTTGACAGAAAATGTACATTCATTCATAGAATGTAAAGAGTATGTCGACATTAAGAAGAAATTAATTTATGCATCAAGAAATTTAATTAAATGTGTTGAAGATTGTGCTACTCTATGCGATAATTTCTCTTTAATGTCATCATCAATATTGGATTTAAAAACATTGTTATTAAAAAACCTCTGTGAGGATATAAATTTCACCTTTTAGAAACAGTGTGAGAAATATGTCTCAATAAATGTAAAAATTATTATAAATAGTGTTTTCCACATAACTATTAAAAGGTATTGTACATTAAACAACCGAGAATATGTAGAATCTGCTTCAAAACTAGCAATAAAAAAGAAGATGAACACAATAAAACATAAATAAAACTATCATACTTTTATTTAATTTTTACCTTTACTATTCTGCGAATTCTGACGTGATTTATGGAAACTAGAAAATAATATGCAATGATTTATAATTAAAATCATTGCATATTATCTAGTTTCCATAAATTACGATTACAATAAAAAATTAATATTACACTGCTTTTGAATTTTACCGCGTAGATAGTGCGTGGGGCCACAGTAAGATGGCAGTACAGTCAAAATTTGTCCAACGTGTTTTTCTATGTAGTTGTCATTCTTCCCTTGGGTATATGTGTTCTGTGGTCACAAATGAGTCAACACTAAAATCTCTCTGTGATATTTAAATACATACCTAGTAAAAGAATGAGTAATATTTTAAGAAGAAAAGAATTAAAAACACATCAGTGTGAGTCGAACTGTTCTAACAATATTTAAAACTTTTGTGGTTTCGCCAATATCTTGAACAGAATGTTAATGCCAATTCTTTTTTCTGATAACTTAACATCGCATCGTGTAAGCTAAACAATAAATAACTAATATAAATTACTTTTATTAAAAAATGTTAAAAATTGCGATAATATTTAGGTTAGGTAGATACCATGTGGTCACCCTACTACAATGACAACGAAAATTACTGACATTGACAAAGAATCGTTGTTGCAATATAACATTTTTTGAATACTACCACTAGAATATTTCCTGGACGTAAAATCATAGTGTTATAATTATTAATAGTAGGCTAACATGGTAATTTAATTTATTTTATGTTATAATTATTACAAAAAAAACAATTTAGGTATTTTGGGCGTTAAAAGTAATTATAATAAACAATAATAAAACATCTTCATCTACCAATAGTTGTTTCATAACTACTAAATTATAAAATATACAACAGTAGCAACACTGTGGGAAAGGGATAAAAGGTACAGTTATTGCTATCTCTCTCGGCACACTTTTGCACTTTCAAGCGTTTAGCCTTTAATTATATAGACATAAAGTCGAAATTTGAACAACAATATTTTAAAGAGCTCATTCCTGTTTGAGTAATAATTCCATGTTTGCAACTCTCTAGATAGCTCGAATAGGGACCACTCCTTCAGGCAACAACTGGTCCGGGACCAGTTGTTGCCTGAAGGTGAAATTAAATTTTGAACTCTGCCCATTTGGCGCAGAAAAAACACTTTTTTTTCAATTGTTATATAACTCACAATCTTGTTTTTCTCACTGGTTGAGATAAAAGTTGTATATTTTACACGAGATCATTTTTGAAGTATTAATTAATAGGCCAGATTATGGTACTTGACACTCCCGCTCCTAATATACTCGTAGTTTCCGTGCGAGTTTTATCGTATGTGCGTAGTTAGGAGGGGAACAGCAGCCCAATAATAAATGATAACAATATAGGTAATTATTCGAAAATGTTGTAATATAAAATGAACAATCGTCCATAAGCAAACTTTTTTTAATTCCAATAAAAACAATATATCCACGTCTCTAGTACAGCATCAAATATGATTTAGAAGGAGATTGCCTTTTGGTTCTCCAATTAGATTTCCATCCTCGTATATAAGACGTCCTCTCAAATATGTTTGCATAACTTTACCATTTAGCACACGGTACATGTATGGACTGATCTGAAAGAGAAAGTATAATTTTGAGATTTGTTCATAATGAGATCAATACACTATGGGAAACTATCTTATAAATAACAGACCGAAGGGAAAGTTCAGATAATAGAACCATTAATAGTAAAAGTAGTTACCTAGATTCATTAAATAAATTTACAAATATATTATTAGTAAATAATTTAATAAGTAAACAATTACTAAAATGCGACCAAGCCATTTCTTTTATTGCGTGAAATACGCCTTCTCACTGTACTTCACCACGGTAGTGCATAGAATGTGTGTGTGTGGAAAGCCCCAGCAAAAGGTGGGGACTAAGCCTATTCTAACCTATCTAACCTATTAGCAGCAGAGATTAATAGTGGCAAATAAAAATAAATAAAACCTTCTATCACCCAAACGTCTACGCTACGCCGAAGGGCAGAAGTTTGAGGATCGTTCTCTTGCTTTCTCGCCTCTACCTCCTTCTGCAACTTTATTCCGCACTCGGACTGCCTCCCGTACCAAGTTTTCTGACGGTTTATTGGCAGTGAAATTATTTCGTCGCCCATCGCCTAGATTAATTCGAGACCGGTATAGTTGGTCGTACCGTCATCGGGGCAGTCTCAATCATCTCAACAACCTTATTACAATAACTTTTGTATGTTTCTACAATAAACTCCCAACCAATATTAAAGAACTCAGCTTTAATGAATTTAAAGTTGCCATCAAACAATTTATTATGAAAAAAGCATATTATATTTAAGAGGTTGAGTAACGCCAACGACATTGAGACATGATTTGTACTGGATTACGGGCGAAGTGCGTTATTGAAACTGAGTGAAAAAATCGAAATATATTTTTTTAAAGAAACTAGTAACTTATTTGAAGATAAATGAAACATCAATATTATTAAACTAAGTGTAACAAGTTAATTCCCTGAAAATCATTAAATAACCTTTGTTAAATAACTCTGATTTTCTTCTGGAAGCTGTTTTCATGGGTGTCTTTGGCATGTTTTTTAACGAGAAATTTTGATTAAAATTTGTTTTGGGGACATAGATTATAAAAAATATTTTCAAGAGTAACATATATATTTTTTTACTACGGTATATTAAACAGGTTTTGCTAAAAAATGTTTTAAGTGGGGCTCGATGAGCTCAGCTCAGAGTTGTCAGCCTCTTAAATGTTAGATCAAAACTCTCTTTGCGATTTGTGAAACCTATGGTTTCTATTTATTGGCAGTTGCCATGACGTTCTTTGTTGTTATTGAATGTCAATTGTCAATATAATATCTTAGCATATATTTTTTGTAATTTGTTCTGTAAATTAATTTGTTGGAAAGTATACACGTTTACCATTTAATTGTATTGATTCTTCAACACTGCTCTGCTCTGCTTAAAAACATAAATTCAAGAATAAAGTGTCTGATTATATTATGACAGATAAAACTGCTTTAGATTCACAAAAAATGTGACAAAAGTAACTGAGTAACTGTTCCAATCATTCCGACAGTCTATATATTTTACTAGCTGTGCCCGCGACTTCGTCCGCGTGGAATAGTAACGGCTGGACCGATCTTGATAAAAAGTAGCCTTTGTTAAACCTTATATAATTAGCTATCTATTAGTGAAAGTCCCGTCAAAATCGGTCCGGCCGTTCCGGAGATTAGCGGGGACAAACAGACAGACAGACAAAAAAAAATTAAATTGTGTTTTTGTTATAGGTACCCGATATACATTCATCTCATTTAGTAAAAACTTGTTATTTTAACATTACAAACAGACACTTCAATTTTATTTATTTGTATAGAATACATTATAGATGTATAGATAAAACCAAAGTTGTGTTTGTGAAATACTATATTATTGTAATGTTGGCAATTTAAAAGCGGAGACAAAAAAAAATTGACCTTCCGTTGTGTGTCTTGCCTATTCTTTTCGAGAAGGCTCTCCCAATTTCCGAACAGATGAGTGTCTTTTTTTGCATTTTACTTGTATTTGCATACATTTTAATTATAGTTGGAGTGTATGTACACATACAAGGTTTAAATTCATTGCTTATCTTAGATTCTTACTTTTTTAATTAATTTATTGGTTAGTTAGATTCTTGTAATTTATTTGACGTCAATAAGGTCTATATTGAACAAAGATTTTTGAGTTTGTGTTTAAGTGTAAAACAAAAAGTGTAAAAAGTAAAACAAAAAGATAATACCCACAAATAAAATATAATGAAGATTAAAAGTCAATTATTCAGTACGTTACAAAAATAAAACATAGCCTAGTATGTACCTACAAAGTAATTAAATGCACGGATCACTACTCTTTTTTTTTGTACCGCCTGCCCTCAGCAATTAAAATCAATCTTTAACAGTCAGTGACTGGTTCGTTCTAAATTCATTGACATTTATTAAATAGTTTAAAATAATTTAGAAGGAAATGGCAAGTAAATATCTGTAACTATAATTTAGTTTTAAGCAATAATATTTCGATATTAAATTCTGGGTGAAATTCCCAACATCAAAATTTACACGACACATCATCCTTGACGACACGCATGAAATCGATAGTGTTAACCACAGTTACCTTCTATTTTTTTTAAGTAGCATCGCACCTGAACCATCAACGGAAGGCCGAGATACAGTGGTGTATTATTTGTTCAACTACATAGTTGAACTACTCAGTTGAACTACTGTATCGGAGGGGAAATAATTTTGAGGGCATATGTTGAGGCTAATCAAGCTACTTTTTCACCATACAAACTTAATAAATATTTTTTTTGATCCTAAGTGTTGAAAACCCTACATCAGCGTACCTACCTTGTTTCTTCATTCAGTGTTTACATTTTTAGGGTTTAATTCCATCGTCAGCTGAACTATGGTTGTCACTTGAAAGTTTTTGCTTTGAGTTCAAAGTTGATTAACTCGGAAAGTATTAGGTTTTCAGATCTAGACAAGCACCTAGAGTTCACCTAATTTCTAACTTATATCATCATCATAACAGCTCATATACGTCCCCACCGAGGGGCTCCTAGACCTTAGTCAACCACGCTGGCCCAGTACGGATTGGTCGACTTCACATACACCTCTGAATTTCTTCGTAGAAGTCCTGCAGATTGCCTCACGATGTTTTCCTTCGCCGTAGGAGCGTCATATGTACATATCAAATTCGAAAAAGGAAAAAGACATTGGTACATGTCGGACTCGAACCCCAGACCTCCCGTTTGGAAGACAAGTGCCGAGTCCACTGTTTGCCCCTCAAATATTATTTCGGCGTTCAGTTACACCGGGTATATCAACAATTTCTCATAGTGGTCCTTACTTTGTTTGGTTAGTATAGTTATTACGTATAGTTAAAGCTTTGTGTTGTACGTATACTAAGGATTATTTTATTTTAATATAACGCTTTTAGCTGGATACATTAAAAATTGACGCAACGGGATAACATTTACAAAATCCCATTAATTTGTTAAAAAGTCAAAAGAGCGGTTTTGTTGAAACCGCACATATCCGATTCTTAATAAGCTAGGACGAATATGATAAAAAATAACAATAAACTACTTTGTTCTTGTAGTGAATGATGTCCGGTGTTACGAGGAAGGCAGCGTCGGGGTCGAAGAAGATGAGATCGGCGTCGAGACCGGGCCTAATAGCACCCTTCTTATCCTGCAATCCCACCAGGCGCGCAGGGCCGGCCGACAGGTAGTGGCTGACTGTGCTCAAGCTGAAACCGCGGGCTCTCGCTTCCGTCCAGAATAATGACAAATCTGCAATAGTTCAAATATAACATTGGTAAGGTAATCAACGTGTTATTATCTGAGGTTATCTACTAAAGGCATCATACAGTTATTAAGATGACGGAGAACGGTATGGACCGGGCCACACGGCACACCTGACTAATTTACCACGCGCATCTTCGCGGTCCGGTAGCACAAAATAAATACTAAATATTATTTTGTGCGCATAGTTTATTTTCTTACGTACACATACTGCCACCATCTTCGGTATTTAAGTGTGAGATGATTCGACTGTGAATTTTGTGCTACAGCGCTACTCGACCGAAGATGCGCGTTTTTAATTATGTTAGGTATGTAAATAATCAAACTTTTAAAACTTTTTTTATGTTAATTTAAAAGTTAACATAATATAGTACATTATGATACGAGCGCGCTATGATACGAGCGAGCGTGTATCATACGACGTTTTTCAACACACTTGTGAGTAAAATAAAAGATCTTGTGGTATTAATATTTTTCTGAAAATGTGCAGCGCTTTTTTATCAATCTTACACTGCATGAAAGTACTTATCGTATGCCGCCAAGTATTTATCCTTTGACTTTGGCGGTAACAAACTATTACTCGCGCTTTGCGCCTCCATAATTATTTCCGGCGGAGTTAATAATAGGAGCGTCGGTGGCGCTGTGGACACGGCACTTGCCTTCCAATCGGGGGGTCGGGGTTCGAGACCCGCCATGTACTAATGTGTTTTTCGTTTCGAATTTCATATGTACATTTGTCTGACGCTCCTACGGTGAAGGAAAACATCGTGAGGCAACCTGCATACATCTGCGAAGAAATTCAATGATGTATGTGAAGTCGACCAATCCGCACTGGGCCAGCGTGGTTGACTAAGGCCTAATCACCCTAATACATAGGGCAGGCTCGAACCCCTCGGTGGGGACATATATGAGCTGTAATGATGATGATGATGATAATAATATGGATTCTTCTTTATTTGGACTCGACATATTTGTAGATAATCAATTATCAATTACAACAAAAAGGCAAGAAATTTCAATAGCGGGAAAATGCCGCGTGCCTTTTTTTTCGCGAGCTGCCCGGGCATGTATATACACCCAACATTTAAAAAAGGGCCAAACAGCCAAAATTCAAAACTAAATAAACCGAATATTTTAGTTTTTAAAAAACAAGTTTGTGTGAATTTTTAATAATTTATTTTAGTTATAGTTATTAATTATTGTTTTTTTTAAATGTCGTTGTTAATTCAATATTTAAGTAACCAGTAGTAGGCTGTTCATTTGTTTCCAATTGGCAGCCGCATAAAGTAGTGTTAAAAAAAGTGTATTAAGCGACAAATTTAAGAATGCGTACTGGACAGACATTTACTTTGCAATCTTGAACAAATTAGAATTTGTCGTGTTAAGATTACCGCACTTGTGCGATTATGTAAAGTGAAAAGCACTCGTGTTTAATATACTGAATAACGGGTCTAAATGCAAGGTAATAAGACCCACTTTACGAGCAAGTGTGTTGAAAAAAAAGATACAGTCGTTTATGCCGCAAAAACGTATATTTCGTCACTCAAGGGAATCACTTTCCGTTGACCTAGAACTATTAAATTTGGCAAGAATATCGTCTTATACTAACATTTGTAACTAAATCTAAAAAAATATAGTCAAAATATGTTTTAAGATTTACAAATATTTTAGATAGGACATTACGATATAAGTGCGGTATGTTGGTTATAACTTGCGAGGCGGAATTTCAGCCCGAGCCGAAGGCACGGTAATGTGCTGAAGGCTAGGGCGTGATAGAGCCGAGTGTGTATAACCAATAACATACGCACATTTATCGTACAACGTTTTTTAACACACTTGTGAGGAAAAATACCTAATAAACTGTTTTTTTTAAATTAAATAACACAAATCATTGTCAATTTGTAGACAAAACTTAATAATAGTATGAAAAATCAAAATATAGAAGGTACATTACTGGTGCGGCCGGAAAGTGCAGCATTGCCGGACTCTGTGATTCGTGCCTCGGCTATAATAATACACGCGTATTTTATGAGCTGCTTTATGTATCTAAAATCGGTAAAATTAGATCCACTTTAAGAGCAAGTGTGTTGAAAATTTATTTTAAGTATTTACGTAATCAACTTTCTAGCATAAATTAACTAATTTAAGTATGAAATGTTAGTATAATCACAATTTCACTTATAAAATACAATTATACTTTGTCATTATAGGTTTTGAAAACTGTATTTTGGGAAAAGCTCTGAAAAAACGACGAGACTCGATTCCTGAACTCGTTAAAATATGTCTACAAATTTGTACGGAACCCTCGGTGGGCGAGTCCGACTCGCACTTGTCCAGCTTATAAGCTTTCTTTCGAATGTGTAGCTACTGAAACTAATACTTGTCATTGCCACTTACCAAACTGAAGTGATGATATTCCACCCCAAGAAGTCAAAAAGTTTGATCCCTTCAAATCTGCGATACTGGGTGAGTGATCGGACACCACCAAATCTAATCTTTCCTCTTTGATGTACTCCCAAAGTTTTTGCTGAATATAATATACAATTAATGTTAAGTGAAAATATTGAGCATGTTACTTAAAGTTATTTTGGAAATTATTCCTTATAGGAATGGGGTGGTGGTGGAAGATAGTAGCACATTAAATTTAAAATTTAATTTCACGCACTTCTCTTAGATACCTAGGTTTAAAGAGATTGGTACTATTAAAGATTATTTGGGTGATAAAATTGTTTGCAAATGAGGTTAGCTCTACCCTTGATAATTTATTTTGAAAAGTTGGATATTGCGTAAATGTGTACTATGAACTGACAGATCATCCAATCTTGTAATGGCAGTTGGCAGTTGAGCTCAAACTTTTGCTTTGAGGTCAGCTTCCAACTGACAACTCTGTAACAAACAGGGAGAAAAATAGCCCTTGCTGGTTTTCTTGCTGGTTCTTTTCAGTACAAGGTCTCCCGCCATAGACTTGTGTACTACTGGCGTAGCTTCATTGACGTGCAAAAGTGATTATGTAATAATCCAATTTGTATAAACGATAAGTAGTAGTGAATCAGGACGTCTACTATGAAATGTTCGTCCGTAATTTCGGACCCGTCCGTAACCCGAACGAAGTACGTGACTCGTAGCTACCACGAACTATTTTCGGATTCGTAGGTTTAGTACGGACGCATTGACAAGTTACGTGAACGAATGATTGAAAAAGGTAGGAGAAAAATTATTAAAATTATTTGTATTTAAACAGTTTTGATTTAATAAAGTACTGTAATGATTAGCGGAAAGCTGGGTATGTTATTAAAACTGCCAATTTTTAACAAAAACATTTTGTTATTACACTTTAAGGCCCTGTCCTAATTGGCCATCGCTCGTGCGATGATGCGTTGCGATTTCATCGTGCGATGAAACTGCTCGCGCGATCGTGCGATCAAACATACTGATTCTACTGAATGTCCTAATTGGCGGTCGCGCGATCATGCGATACGACCAAATTGTCTAGTTTTCATCAAACGACCATCGACGCATTGTTAAATCGGACGTTCGTGCGAACTTCGTGCGAACATACTTGAGCTCAAAGAGAATAGTAATACTACGGGAATAGAGCCCTTTCGTGTCATTTTTATGCATGCTACATTTGATATGTCAACTAGCGCCATCTGCATTTCTTAACTGGTACTTCGTACATATACATACCTACATATATAGTTAAAATATGGTGGCTTAAATTGCCGCCTTATTACAAAACATGACCTAAGTTTAGACTTGGTTTAACCTGATGCTGTCTTTATCTACTTTAAAACAAGTGAAAGAGCATCTAGTTTAAACCAAGACTAAATTTAGGCAAAGTTTTGTAATAAGACCGCATTTTTAAAACCGTTAATATAAAGGCAGGGGTTTTTTGAGGTTTTGCACCTCGAAAATACTGTTTTATAGAGTTATCTAATTTCAACTTGTTTGTAATGCTTTTTTCAATTTCTTTTTAGTAAACTAGTTCCAGATAAGAAAAAATCTTTAGATAATAAACACAAAATATGTAATATGTTTGAAATAAAACAAATCAAATACTTGCCTTTTATTTTCAATTTTTATGTTTAATAATTTTGTGCTGCTATTTTAGTTACATCATCTCCATTGTATGTAAGTTTTCCCAATAAAATCCGATTAATCTATCGACGCCAAATAAATTAGAACATTAAACATTGTGTTGACAAAAACATTGTTTAATTTTATTTTATGAATGCAACATTCAAATGGGTCATTATGTCAATTAATGTCTCTGCGAATGATATGATAGTTTGTTTAATTTCTTTGGCACGTCATTCTTAAGGAAAGTAATAGTCATATTTTGCATATCTTTGAAAAATATTTCTATCCGCACACACAACCACTTTTTATTTTTACATCTTTTGCGCATTTAAAATCATTGTTATTATGTCTAGTAAATTTTTTTTATAGTCTTTACACCCTTTTACAATTTCTTTTACACATCATTATATAACACAACCGTAAACATTATTACATTGACCAGCATCATTTTGATGGGGCTGGTCAAAGCAAATTCGGTTATTAAAATGAATATCCATTTCTTCGGAATCACTAGGAGCTTTTATTTGCAATGAACTTGGAGATGGAAATGACTGGATAACTATCGGTGAATTCTGCATTCCGCCAGCTCTGAAGTGGAAAACTCTACTTTATGATTGATCGCCTGCAAGTCTGAAATTCTGTCTTAACGCCTTATGACTTTCCCAGAACAATGTAATCTAACAACATTGGGGAATAGCAACAGAAAAAACATGCTATACGTGTGGCGAAGCACCTGGAACAGCTAGGCACATACTGGTGGGATGCAGAGTTCTTTTAGAAAAGGGTAATTACTCGCGACGTGATGATAAGGTTTTGGGAATCATACGGGAAGCTGTCAGTGAAGCGGTCGCAAGAGCCCAGAAAAGGATGACAACAACCACAAGCCTCATCAAATTCACCAAAGAGGGCTCTAAAACAAAACAAATAAATAAAACCTATTTGATCATAGGCTCGGCACCGGATTGAACCCTTGTGATGGATACGTATGATAAACAATACAAGTTTCCGTCTGACGTAGCGATTACTGCATCCAGGTCAGACATTTTACTTTACTCCCGGTAATAAAGCGCTTACTACTCATCGAACTCACCGTGCCGTGGGAAAATAACATTCTCAATACCACACATTTAAATTGAATAGATACTACGATCTTACTATCTCACAAAAAACGGTTATGTTCACTTATATGCGGTAGAAGTAGGCGCGAGAGGTATTCTGGCAAAATTCTTATAAACATTGTGTTAGCTGCAATATTCCTAGCACCATAACTCCTAATGTTTCCGAAGAAATTTGTGGTGTGATTGACATCTCGTTGAATATAAGGCTACACAAATGTTTTGAAGGATCTTCGATCGTTCATTGATTTATTTGAAGGAAGTGAAAAATATTTACGTAACAACTGGATAGCATATTTTCTCTTCAATAGTGAAATGTCTTCCTTTCAGTTTCTTACTTGCTTGTTGTTGCATGTTGCATATGCATGAACAGTTGAGCTGGTGTGGTCATATACTTGACTTTGTTGAAATGCAACATTTTTCGAAATTTTCTCTGCATTAGCCTTTAATGGTCTTAGGTCTTTAAATAATTTGCCCTTTTATCGCAAACGATTTATTTCATTTCCCAGATTTCAAATTCTCTTTTGAAGTGGTTGAGCATATGCACAGTTTCAGATACAGACATTCAGAAGTACCTGAATGTATAAAAAAAATTAAGTGAGTTATTTTTTTTATTTATATTTAAATCATTATAATACCATGTCATGAAGCGTCCCTTAAATTTTCCAGGGTGATAAAAAAATAACCGTGTATAATAAAAATATTATTTTAATATAACAGGTTGGTACATTAATTCTCTAGGTAACCTAGGCACAAACACAAGACTTGATATGTATATTATAATAGGTACTCACTGATCTATACAAAACATTTATTAAACTATAGGTAAGTATAAAAAAACTTCTAATTAATGTTTAAACTAGATAAAAGTCAATTTTCGTCTAACTCTGAGTCTAAAACCAATAAATTGTATTACCAACCAATTAATATTTATTGTAATATTGTCTAAGAGCATCGAGCCGGTTACTCGAGGATGCAGATTCGAATCCAGTCCGGGAAAGAGCCGAGACAAAAAAAATACCTTTTTCTAGTTTAAACATTTATTTTAAATACATATAGCGTTGTAAATGCAAATAATAAAAATAAATACATAAAAGAAACTTACCTCAATGTTAACACCAATCTTTCTTCCACACTTATGGGTCTTTTAAAGTTTGTAACCTTACGATTACAATAGCTGCGTATTCCATTACAGATGTAATCAAAGGTTTCTGTTGTCATTGACAAATATTCGTAAAAATCTTCTTCGTTATTTCGTACGTCGAAGTACTGATTGCGAAATTCACCGCGCTTATTTCTGTATTTATAGAGTATATTATGTGGTCTACGTTTTCTTTTTTTAATACTATTTATAATTAGAGGAATATTACTCGAAAGCAAAAACTGTGCATCTCTGTCAAGAGCCATTTCGAGAGTGATCGCATCGCGACAGTTTCATCGCACGATGAAATCGCAACGCATCATCGTACGAGCGATGGCCAATTAGGACATACGTTTTCTTATCGCGCGAGCAGTTTCATCGCACGATGAAATCGCAACGCATCATCGCACGAGCGATGGCCAATTAGGACAGGGCCTAACGCGGCGCCATGACAGCCCGGGCTCTTAGTCTGTTGGCCGGTACACACATTGTTTAGTGTTTAGTGCGAGTGGCTTGTTTAGTGTTAAGTGTTTAGTAAAAAACACGTTCGGACAGCTTCTGTTTAGTGTTAAGTGTTTAGTGTTTAGCGAATAGGAACGCGTTCTATTTTTCTGCGAGTCGCCCCTCCCGCTCTCCCGCCTTCACCCCTCACTTAACACTAAACACTCACTAAACACGTCTGGACAGATCTGTTTAGTGTTAAGTCCATATAATGAACAAATAAACTAAACACTGTTTACTAAACAGTGTTGGGACAGAACCTACTAATTACTAAACACTAAACAGTCTACTAAACACTAAACACTAAGCACTTGACTAAACAAAGTGTATACCGGCCATGTGGCAAAGTGGCAAGTGATAAACCAACCTAATCTAGAATGTCACGTTCCACTAATAACATTTTAATGTTAAGGGGATATTTCCTGCTGCAGCATTATACACCTAAATAGCTTTTGCTGCTTTTGTTTATTTACGTTTTTTGTGATTACATTTTTCAGTGTTTCGGAGTTATTTTTTGCTTTTCGGAGTTATTTTTCACATGAAGTTATAGTATACTTTCAAGTGTTTCCCACGACACGCACCTCGCACTGAATTTAAGTTGAATGCCATAACTTCAACAAATATTATATACTTAGTTAACTTATTATACTTAAGTACGCTTTCTTAGTAGTCAAATAAAACCCAAACTGATGTAAAATTGACAATAACTCACTTATTTCTGGATTAAAATGTTAATCCGAAACTCTTACGGTAGCACTTGAGTTCTCGTGAGAAGTTAGGTTAAACGCCCGAAAATCTGTATGTCAAAATCCAATTTTCGTGTCGGGTTCGGGTGATCATAGTAAGCTATCCGTAACAGCAAACGTCAAACTCCGATTTCGTTCCGTTGACGGGCCCGTAGTATTTTCGTGGTAAGAAACAGCCCGAAATTACGGAGTTTGTTCGGGTTTCGTGTGTTCATTGTAGACCCCCAGGTGAATAACTTAACCCTGAAACGCGTTCAGAAACTCTGAGTGTTAGTTGTTCGGTTGTTTTTAACTCGCTCAGAGGCGTTGAACGGATTCTTGCAACCAAATCTTTTATCTCCCTGTATAAGATGACATTTTAGATGATGGCCCCCAATATCATCCAATCACGTAAGAGTATTTCAGTAATAAACGTCAGAGCGTTTTACAACCATCAAATTCGACGGTTGTTCGGTTGTAACTTGCTCTGACACTCTAAGGTCTTGAACGGGATTGAACGGGGTTACAGCGAAAAGTTGTTCTTCGCACGAAGGCTCTGAACGCGCTCCTGCATTTTAAACAATTACAACTTTCAAGGGTTTAAGAATATCGTGCAATGTAGAGACGAATAAGAAAGTCTTACCTTATTAGTAATGTTTCTGATAGGAGGCGCGCACTTGTACTCAGTGTGGCCTGGTGGGATCTGCTCCGAGCTGAGAGTGAGGTAGTGGTGGCAAGTCTCAGCGGTCACGCCGCCGCGCCAGCCCATGTATCCGTTCCTGATCCTCTCGCTCCGCGCTTGCTCCAAGATTGGAACTACTCCCTCTGCCGAGACGTGGACGATATGGACGTGCACGCTAAAGTAATAACGAATTGATACGATAAATAAATTTAATATCTATACTTACTAGCGACCTGTCTACGGCCTCACTGGCGTGATTTTTTCTTATATAACATCACTAGTTACCCGTGCAAAGCTGGAGAGGGATGCTTGTTAGATGTAGGGTAAGGTTGCGATCATTGGGCCAGCGTTTTGATTGGACCACTCCAATAACTCGCAAAAGGTGCATATTTAAAACTATCCTTGTGGCTATCCGAATGACTATTTAGCCCCCCGCCAAGCCCTTTTAGTGCCAGGGCGTCCTGACGCTTAGTTGAGGACAGATGTGTAGATCAGTGTTTCGCGCGCGGTCGTTACAAAATTTACGGTAACACATTTTACCATGTAAGTATATGTTTATTTATTTATTTAAGGCTTACAAAACAAATTATAGTCACAAAATAGGTATATACATTGTACAAAAGGAAGGTCTAGCTAGACTGTAACTATTTACATGTAAGCACATGAGTTGGATATATGTGAAGTTTTTAAGTGTGGTTTTTTGTAAAAACAGTTGCTGGTTATCTGTGATTCTGATTTCCAAAGGATATTTAGTGTATCGATTTGTATATCCATGTAAATAGGCACTTCCATGTAATTAGGCACTTTACAATATCATGTCTTCATAATAATGTAACTAAATAATTTATTTTATAGGATCTCAATTCATAATTATTTTCCAATAAATACAAGAACAAGGAAATCTAGCTAGTAAAATTAAATATCTGCCCTTCTCTATTCATAATTAAATGCAACACCTTAACAAGGTACAATGTGTAACTTCATCTCACACTTGTAATGCAATATATAAATAAATAAATATATTTCAGTAATTTATCTGATGGCTAGAACGGTCTGAGTTACCATCAATGGACCTATGCTGCATGGGATCTTTGATTGGACTGGTCCAATGATGGAAAGTATTATATATACACGGTTATTTTTTAACACCCTGGAAAATTTAAGGGACGCTTTAGGACACATCTATTATTATATTTAAAAAAAATGAAATAAAAAATAAAAATAAAAAAATCTCTAAAAATGCTGCTCTCGAGTAATGCAGCATTTTTTGATTTTTTTGAAAATTAATATAAAATTAAGTAAGCGAGTTATTTTTTTTTATTCATATTTAAATCATTATCATACTATGTCGTGAAGCGTCCCTTAAATTTTCCAGGGTGATAAAAAAATTACCTTGTATAGTTTTCATGTGTTTGTCAAACCGTTTAGGTCAGTCAAGTGGTTTTGAGCGCCAGCTAAGACGTGAGACGTTCCTACGCAAAAACAAATAAGTACATATTTGTTGAACGATAAGGTTGTACGTAGGTAGGCCTAGAACAATGTGTGTGATGGTGACTCAATTAATTTATTCAATCTGTTTTATTTTTATGTTCAGCATGGCAAAAAGGGGGACAGTCCGGACAGTATTCTTCTGACTCTTAGAATAAGGCTAGCATGAAGCTAGCTATGATGTATGGCGTACCATGCTTTTACATAAAAATGTAAAAGCTAAAGAACAGAAGCAAATTATCGGTTCATCCGGTTATTCCAAGTTCCGGTTATTATAGTATCATTATTTTGGTTAACCGGAAAGGCTTCATCAGTGGACCATAGGATACAAAGTTCTTGATCCAATGATGGCAACTTTGTGGTCCAATCAAAGTCACGGCGGTCCAAACAAGGCGACCATCGAGATTTATGTTTATTCGTTATTACATGATATTTGTTTTAAACAATTATTTTGGAATTTAACTGTAAGTATTTAGAACATATAGCCTTTTAACTGACTACCACTTATTTTGCTTCATATGTCGTGTAGTTTAGAACTTATGAGTGTCCAAAGTTAAGTGGTCAAATAGTGGCAACCTTACCCAAGTTATTTTTTGTACCCGTAAAGTTTTCACTCGGTAAAAAAGAAAAGGATAGATATATTGCGAGAAAGAGAAGTTTAACTGGTTTTCAAACGCTAGCGAGCGATTTTCGCAATTCACGAGTTTTCAAACGGATTCTGTCAGTTAAAAACGAATAGAAGAGTTCTTGTGTTTTGCAACGCGAATTTCGACATAAAACAAAATCGTAGCCACCTAGCACATAACAATCAACTGTCAATGTCAGGTAAAATGAAAAATTTTACGCTGACTGGATGAACTGGGGGCCGTGAGAAATTCACTCCTGTCAAGTGAAAAAAAATACCCTGCGTTTCACGAAAGCGTTCAGAAATACGAGCGGAGTAATTGGTCGGTTACCCCACAGACCTTTATACGTCTGTGGGTTACCCTCGGTTTCACTCGGGTGGTTCTCGAACGCTATCGGGTGAAATTCACTCTACCCTGAGTAAATATTACTCGTTTTCAAACGTACCCTTAAGTGTGTACTTTAGTTTTTGTGTGGGTATACAAAAAATTATGTTGACCACAATAACTTATTACACCATCCAAAATAAATGTTATTGGTGAAAGCCGCATTAAGATCCGTTGCGTAGTAGGTAAAGAAAGATCTAAGCCTACAGAAGGACAAAGGCCAGAAAGCGACTGTGTTCTACTATGTAGAAAAATATTTACTAACCTAATACGAAGTTTTGGGCATACGTAATTAATACATAAATGTTGAAAAAAATCGAATAACGAGATAGAGGTACTCACTCAGTTTGTGGTAAAAATGAGGTGACCAAGGAAACCGCTCTCCACTCCATTTCATCGGGACGTGAAGCAAGATATGTTTCGTATAATTCTGGATCTGTATATGTAAATAAATACTTAATTTATACAAATAAAACTAATTTAAAAAAAATTACACGCAGATAATAACAACATTTATAACCTACACCTTAAAAGATTAAGGATACAGTTTATATTAAGGGTTTGATTGAACGTCCCATTAAAAATACGGAACCCTAATAGCCACCATTTGTCACAACCGATTTGCGCAGAATCTACCAGACTCATGAAGTTGAATTTTGTGTACCTACATATCAATTTCTGTGACCCTAAGACGGACGTGTAACCTAAACTTAGGAAAATAGAGAATAGGTGCGCTCAATAGATCGAGGTAGTGTGTGCTCAATAGATCGAGAAGGTATTTCAGTCCAGCGCACCACCTACAGCTTTAAAAGGCGCAGGTTCGGCCTTATATGGAATACTGTTCTCATCTTTGGGCAGGGGCACCCCAATACCAGCTTCTCCCCCTGGACCGCATTCAGCGGAGAGCGACTCGAATCGTCGACTGCCAGGAAATTTCTAATCGGCTTGATACCTTGGCGCTGCGTAGAGATGTCGCCTCACTATGCATCTTCTATCGCATATATTACGGGGAATGCTCCGAGGAATTGTTCGGTCTTATACCTGCCGCCTCTTTCCGCCATCGTTCCACGCGACAAAAAATCCATGCCCATCACTTAGATGGTTGGCAGTCCACAACTGTGCGTGTTTCTCGCAGTTTCCTGCCTCGTACAGTCAAACTTTGGAATGAATTGTCGCCTTCGGTATTTCCGGACCGATACGACCTTCAAACTTTCAAGAAAAGAGCGTATTCCTACCTTAAAGGCCGGCAACGCACTTGTAACTCCTCTGGGGTTGCGGGGGTCCATGGGCGACGGTAATCACTTACCATCAGGTGATACGTTTGCTCGTTTTTTTTATGGGATAGGCCATAAAAAAAGGTACTTCAACATAAAATAATACTTTGTGACTTTAATGAGGCATATTTGTAAATATAAGGTGTAACATTTTTCATGAAAGGGCTTGTAAGGATCTCAAATTTTTAAAAACTGTAAATTATATTATTTTAAAAACCTTTTGATAAATGGTATTAAAATAACATGGCTAAATTCGTACCGAACCCTTTTCACTTGAGATAAAATCGCACATCTTCAAATTTCTTGCAAAAAATTAAGTGCTTATTCCAGCAATATTTTTCCAATTTTTCCGGTCATATTAAAAATGGGACAACATAAATATTTTGTGAAAATATTATAGTAAAATATTATTACAGCCATATTTACTGTCTAGAGCAGGGGTCGGCAAATAGTTTTAAGTGGGGTCCGGATAGTGTTAAAAAAATTTATAGAGGTCCAGAAAAGGAACTGATCATGTACTATTTTATACGAATTACGTAGGTATATTTTACAATATTTGGCGGTCCGAGGTTCGACCTTCCACGGTCCGGATACGGACCGCGGGCCGCCTGTTGCTGACCGCTGGTCTAGAGATATTAAGTACACGCTATCGCTACAATATTTTAATTATTAAAAATTTGCAACACAACAGTCTGCGCCAGTGCCTTACTTTTTGTGTCATTGTTGCCACCAAGTGATACTTCCGCGTGGAACTAAAATAAAAAAGCACTTTATTTATAATTGTGTTATCTTTTCTTAAACACAATGCAAAAGCTATTGAAATTTTTGTGTATTTTTACAGTTTTAACAGGAAATGTAACGGTTCCTTATGAAATCAAAATTTCTATCTAGATACCTATCAAATAACCGCTAGTAAATTAATATCAATACAGCGTAGTAATTTAAAAATATCTAATATTATGAACCTGTAATCACAAACACAAAACTACCACAAAGACAAAATAGCAGGTATCTAAGTATTATGCAGGTACCTATCGATCGATCCATCGATGGATCAGAGTAGAAAAAAAAGTGGAAATAAATCCATTAATGGATTTGTTTAGTTGATTATAGTGGAATAGGGCATTTTAATGCACCTGCAACCTCGCAGGATTAGATAGCTAACCTCATTAACTACAACGTTTGTTTTACGAGTTATACGATAACTCAATAAATTGATCAAAAATAAATTTTTAAGTTTTTATTGCACTGCTTATTTAAAACAAAATGTATCTAATATATCTTAACAATTATTCTTAATTAGCTAATGGCTCATTTAAACGTAAAGGAACGACTAATCAGGTCAAAGAAACATTTTTAGTTTTTCTCAATCTGTAACCACAGCTGCTCTATCTTTAATTCAAGTCTATCTTCGCCCCTAGCTGAGAATAAGATCTACTTACTGCCAATACAGTCCCTGTTCCGTTGAGTTTGGCGAAAACTTTTGACAAATCATTTTTTGTGACCATGGGGAATTCCGACACCCCACTTTCGGACAAAAAGCATTTGAATCCAACCACGCCAGCATTTAGAAGATCCAGCAGTTCGTTCTGCAAATTTCAATGATAAATTAATATTGAACACATTTTCATTTGGGACAAAGGAACAATTTGATGAAAGCACATATTGTGGGTATATATTTTTTTTACTACTAACTTGTTGTGTATAGTGAATAGCATACCTCGTTTCCAGGTACAACGCCACCCCAGAAACCAACATCAACAAAGATTTCCTCCTTCGCAGCCGATGACTTCGTTCTTAAATTCTGCAACGTTGTAGTTGGCGGAATAGAGTTGCTGCGAACAATACTTACATTGTTTTATCCTTAATTAAAAATAATCGAGGAAAATAAAAAGAACCATAAAAATAAGAGAGGCTAAGGAAATTCATAACGGAAAATCGAAATAATGGTGTTAGATCATTGTGGACTTTATTTGCCTATCTAAATAGGTATTTAGTTAACCTTTGTTTTTATGGCCGTAAACAGCTCCATAATACACGCTTTTTTTACATTACGTAATCGCACTACTGCCTTTTGACAAGCGCGGATCCACCGTTGAATATTAATAGACTTGTGACGTCACACTTTCACGGTTTAGTGAGATCAATAGGCTGACGATATTATATCTAATGCCTTAATAAAAACACAATTAATTTTGGTCAGGGCGTGGTATGGTTTGTAAACATCTCCTGTAGTAATGCACTATATCGATCACTAGCTGTTTTTCCCCGTTTTTGAAACATTTTTCATTGATGCTCAGCTCCTATTAATCGCAGCGTGATCTTATATAGCCTTCCTCGATAAATGAACTATCCAAAACAAAAATAATTTTTTAATTTGAATCAGTAGTTCCTGAGAGTAGCGCGTTCAAGCAAACAAACAAACTCTTCAGCTTTATAATATTAGTATAGACTAGCTGTGCCAGCGAACTACGTTTCGCCATACTATTTTTTCCCATTTTTAAAACATTTTTCATTGATGCTCAGCTCCTATTAATCGTAGCGTGATCTTAATATATCCTAAAGCCTTCCTCGATAAATGGACTATCCAACACAAACATATTTTTTCAATTTGAATCAGTAGTTCCTGAGATTAGCGCGTTCAAGCAAACAAACAAACAAACAAACAAACTCTTCAGCTTTATAATATTAGTATAGATAAGCGAGTCCAGACTCCGGCTTGTACTTGACCGATTCCGATTTTCGGGTGGCTGTGACCACAACCTTTTTAGAGGGGTGGATCCGCGCCCTTTGATCACTGTTACTGTGAAATAAAACGAAAAAAAAATGATATAACTATTTTTATTTCATCAATCGAGTATGTACTATTATTATCTATGCACTCTCGCCATCTTACAGGTAGTTTATTGATTCCTTTGCCAAAAAAATATGGCAGTGAGATTCAATAAAATCTTTGAAGGCAGTTTAGACTGCCTCGTCATATTTTTTCCTTGCAAGAAAAGTAGTAATCTGTTGGAGAAAGTATCCCGTATGGTGGGTGTCGGAGTATTCCAATCGCAACTCTTCTAATTTAGCGAGCGTCTGTCATGAAGTATGGGACCTAGCGTTGTTCTGAATCAGCAGGCGGATTATGAAACTTGGACGTCCGCGACATCAGCTTTGCCCTCTTTGTTTTCCAATTAGAAATCCTACACTATTAAACGCTATTAAAAACTGAAACATGCAATGTATTGTTGTTTATGGGATAGAGAAATAAAATTTTAAGATCTTGCAAAACAGGCGCGAGGCCGCAGGTGGTTGCAGACCGAAGCTTGCTGCTAGCTCTGGTGTGGTGTGCGATGGATCCGCTTCCACGATCGTCCTTTATTTTCATTGTCGACAAGGGTCTTCGATCATCCATAGGGTTTGTTCTCTAGGTCAGAATTTCCAGATCGAAAACGTTGGAACCAAAAACGTACCGTGCTTTTACAGTAGTATCCCCATACACATCATTAATCCTTCGATCTGTTTCTGCAGCGCTAGTGCCGCAGTGGAACTCATATTCCTAAATTACGCGAATATCCGTTTTCCATTTTGTAAACAGAACGATGTCAATCAAAAAATCAAATAAGTAGTGCAAAAACAAGTGAATCATTAAATTCAAAACAGATACATGAGCCAAAATTTGAGATAATAACTGAATTTAGAAATTCGAACCAAACGCCAGATATTTAAGATCTAGGTGGACAGTTCAACAAAATGCTAATTTCATATGAAAGAACCCAAGATGAAACATATTATTTAATAAGCCTCAGCAATACCTAATACAGTGAATGTCTTATATTCATTCACTGCCTTTTCTATCCAGTTAAAAATATTCACAATGGAAGTGAGGTGAGCCTGCGGTTATGTGCTTAGAAAAACTTACAGTGGCATGTCAATGATCGTGGTGACCCCGCCAAATGCAGCTGCCTGGGTCGCTGTGACGTACCCTTCCCACGCTGTTCTACCCGGTTCGTTGACGTGAATATGTGAGTCCACCACGCCAGCCATCAACGCAAAATCTCCTCCATCAATCACCTAAAGTTCGTTAAAGTAAGATGGTTTCAGAGCTAAAAATGTTTTACTCAAGTAAGTAAGTTTTAATTTATTGTTTACCTCTTAATTTACAAATAGTTGGATTACTCTGCCCGCGTTAGTGTCTTCAAAGGATTACGCGAGAATAAGCTTTTTTTTTCAGACAAATTCATCACACCATTGGTTAATGTTTATTATAATACCCGTGTTGCTCATTGATCTAAACGGGCACCACGCGTGCAACTGCTAATCATGGTAACAAAAAGTATTTCTTTTTGCTGATTGAAAAATTCAATTCGAAGTCTGGAATTACTACCACAGATCACAAAGAAACCTCTTTCTGTGTTCTGTGATTAGTACCCTCAGTAACAATAAGTAGGACTTAAATACACCTCTGCGCAACCTTTCACTGCTATTTATATTTTTTATTTACTTTAAAAAGTCTGGAAATAATGTTAAGTTTTCTATTGCGAAACAAGTACCTACGAACGATTTCAACAAACAGAAACGATTAAGTTGATTATGTTTTTATCATACCTTTAGGTTGTGGAGATTTTGTGCAATAATCGTATTGATCACATCTCTTTGCAGTACAGCTTCTATAACTCCTCTTTCATCTACAAGTACCCCCCCGTCAAACTCACTCGATTCAGTCACAACCCTTCTACTCAGAAATAATTGTTTTTTATGGGTTGGACTCATAATGTCCACCACCCTACACGTGACACTTGCTGAAATAAAACGTTGTTGGTGTTTAAAATATTGTAATTATGACTCTATTGGTACTTCATTATATTTTATTTTATATGTACTGTCATAAAACGAGTCACATACGTTTCCGTGTGATTCAAGGTATTATATTTTATTTATTACACATTTAGATGTATAATTTATATGTATAAGTATAGAATAATTCTAAATTAACGCTTAGATGCAAGAGCAATAAAAGCTTCTATCATTAGTTTTATTTTTTAATCAGGTTTAATTTAATAATGTTTATAGTTTTTCTTTTTAATTATTTTTTTAAATAAAAGAAGATCCTCATGATTTATTCAATAAACGGACCTAACAATTTGCTTCATGAAAAGCTTGTTTTAAAAAATAATAGTAATTATTTACCAATTAATGCTAAAAATCCGAAAATTCTCAGGTTTGCCATCGTTGCGCGTGAACTGCAAGTGGCTCGCTACTGAACACTGAATTTTATTATCAGAAGCGACGGCTTGTAGCTTGTCAACGAATCGCTTCATCATTGTTGTACATTCTATTATCTTCGTAAACATTTCCTCAAATACAAAATACGTTTCACGCCCTTCAGCCATACTGAATCATGCTATTAAGCATAAGGTCGGAAAATAATAAGTATGAAAGTTGAAAACTTCGATTTTTTTTAATAGATCCATTATATTTTATAAACCATTTGATATTGTTTCATAGAGTTCGTTAAGCACTTTCAGCATCAGCATTCAATTTTTCGATATCTTATATAGTTTAGAAATAATCGAGTGAGATCACTTATCGTTTCCACCGTGTATACGAGTATTCTGTGCTGGGGACCCGTGACATTTTTGGGCTTTGCCATGACACCCCAACGGGGATTGTTGTCCTTACTCCTTAGCGGGAAAATTTGATCTTCATTGATCAATCGATCACTGAAGATGTAATAATGTACGTCTTATAGGCATTTCAAATGTCATCTGTAGGTATAAACACCAAATCCGCGAACTATAATTACGTATGCGTGAAATATCCTCCTAGTATTTCATAAATACAAAAACATTTTAACTTAACAGCGGACATTCATCTTTCCTTATGAAATGCAGTGACTTGACGCTGAATTTTGAATAGGTGATATCAATTTGACACAGACAGAACGAGTGTTTTGCAGCTACTTATGCTGTTAAAATATAAATGACATAAAAGTAGGTATACTTACTTAGTATTATGTTTCTGTATGTTTTAATGTTTGTCTGTTATTTACAAATGTATTTATTAGTAAACATCAGAAAACTCCACTTAGAATAATTTGTTTTTCCGCCAAAATTCTCTATTATCGAATAACTGTGCCTGCAAACTTCCTTTCCGCTTATTATAAGCGGAAAGGAAGGCGGTTTGAAACTGTTAGTCAAGTTAATTTTAACCCCAATTTCACAATAACGATTTTAAAACGTAACAAATAGAAAGGCTCAATCCTTTTGGTCTTTTATAATTTACTTATTACCTTATAATAGCATAATAGTACATTGTTACCCCAGGGGTGAAAGTAACTTATTTAGTCCCGAGACGGTGTTTGGCGCCCGAGCGTAGCGAGGGCACCAATAGTTCGAGGGACTAAATAAGTCTTTAACCCGAGGTAAACACTGTGCTTTTCATTACGAATACAAGTAAAAATAAAAAAACGTGTAAATTTTATTTTACATAAATCAACAACTTCTACTTTAGCCCGCTTTTTCTTATAAAATCAGGCGTTAACTCCATACCTTAATCAGATGAACTCATTGTGTTAATTATTATAAACACAATGTTATACAAATATAATTAACAGTTAATACAAATCTCTGCTCTAAAGAAGTATGACCAAAACTCTACAAATGGAAAAAGCAAATGAAGATCGCATTGCCGCTTTCCCGCTCATTTTGTTTTTTTTTCTGTGGCCGGCCAGCTATTCAGCCATTATTTTTCATTTTCATAATTTAAAAATGGTAAATATTTTGCCCAAATCTATGTTATTTTAAAGAAATAGTTGAAAATAAATTATAATAAAGTGATTTAAAAAATATATTCTTTAAATACTTAACATTATGTTATTTCAATTTTACACCGCGCTGTAATTGAGTGGCTGTATAGAAAGTCGGAATATGGTTCAATAAAAATGTGACAAAAGAACTAGTTTCTTTTTTAAAATTTGACAGCAACTATCAGTTGAAAGTAATTCTCCCTAGGGCTGAAAAGTATTACTTTCAACCCGCTCCTCAGGCAACTTCAGACCTACTTTCAGAGTATGAGTAATGAAATAATTATTTTCAACACACTTGCTCGTAAAGCGGATCTAATTACACCGGCTTTAGTTAGGTACAAAAAGCAGCTCATAAAACACATGTGTGTTAATAGCCGAGGCATGCATCACAAAGGCTAGCAGAGACCGCGGCAGTAATGTAGGTACTATATTTTTTTAAAGCAAGAGTTAATATAATAGTACATTACTGCCGCGGTCTATAATGACTACTTTGCTGGTCGCGCTGATGATGGCCGACAGCGCAGCTACAGGCCGACACAGCGCGGTCAGCGTGCAGCACTTGATGGACGAGCTGAGATATAGGCCGAGACCGTAGGTCGAGGCCTTTACAGTGAGGACAGCAAGGGCTGCAATGATGGCCAAGCTGAAAGGCCTAGAGCGTAGCTAGGCTAGCTCGAGGCAATCATAGCGTGACCAGCGAAGCAGTCATTGGGGGTCAAGGCTTGTATAGTGCTTTACTCAAAAATGCAAGTACCTAATCTAAATAAAACCAGCAAGTAATTTAAATAAAAAATATATTAATTAACTAGAAGCAAAAGTTTGCCGGCCGCTCCTTGAAACAGAACGGCATGGTCGACTTTGCTCAAACAAGGTTGTCAAAATAATGACCACATTACATGCATTTTTGAGTAAAAGATATCAACGAACTAGGTTCATTTTTCAAACGGTTATTTGGGTGAATTTCTACTAGTAGGACATTATTATCTGCAGTAGGACCACGAGGAACTAGTCTTCCTCGTGGTCCCACTAGTAGGAGAAATTAGTAGGACCACGAGGAAACAGCCCAAAAATTGCGTGGCATCGATGAAATCGGTATTAAAAAACATAGTTATAATATTCTAACATTTTTTTATAGTAAAGTGAAATAGATATCTATGTGTAGCACTAAATATTTAAATAATAGGTACTTCAAAAAAAAATTAAAGCTCGAAATCTTTCATTGCCGTGTTTGTCCACACGTCACCTTGATGTATATTATACCTCATTGATAAAAATTTATTGATTATTTATATTGAAACTTAGTTTTATTTGATACGTGAATAGTTAAAGTATTGTTACGGAACACATTTGTTCAAATATTTAAACAATACAACGAATGGTTAATAAAAATTCATCTGTCCCAGAACTACCTTTCATCGGCGTGTCCTAAACATGTTTAAGAATATTGTTTTATCTAACGACTTGCGGCCCCCTTATTTATGCTAAAAGTTGCTTACTAGTGTCGCCTAAGTGCTCGACATGGAAGGACGTACACTCGTGCATGCGTTTTCGCACCATAAATGTAAGTATTCCATTTTTATGTTACTCGTAATTTTTTCTTTCATCGCCATGGATAGGTATAACTTCTATTTGAATAGGTTTGTCCTCTTGATTGAGCATTCAATAGAAGGCCATTTCTCTTATGTTTATTTGTGAAGTGTTTATTACTTCGAATAATTAATGGATTTTTTGTTATTTTATATTTTTGCCTTGATTTTCATCGCCACGCTTTCATTGCCATAGTTTCCGTGACCAAAATTTGCTATGGCAATGAAAAAAAATCATTGCCATGCCTTGGAACACAATTTAGTTTCATTGCCGTAGCCAGGTGTTTCATTTCCGTGACTTATGTTTTGATTGCCAAGGCAAAAAAAAAACATCTACCTGTAATACAGGTAGTGCCGAATATTGACAGTTCAGGACACGTTAAGTTAACCCTCTGCAATACGATAAAATGCTTAAGGATAGAATTGATGAGTGTTTACTGTATAGTCAACTACAAAAAAAATCCATGTTAACCTTACAAATTGATACCTTACATACACACACACACATACACGTGCACACGCGCATCCACATACATGCACGCAAGCACACACGCATACACACATAATACAGTCTGATTTTAATAATGCCGTGGATACTTGTTTCATTATCGTGGACGCTTGTTTCATTGCCATGCATGCATGTTTCATCGCCGTGGCACGAAATTTTTAATATTGTATATCTCGTTTGTTTTTAAGTTATCTGCTAGATATTAATGAAGTATATATACATTATCTTAAACTTTAAAAAACGCAAATATATATTTTTTTAAAACTTTAAGATAAAAAAATCCACGGAAATGAACATTATAATGGACCTGTTGAAAGGACAATGTCGAAAATCGCATCAAAGATTTGATTTACGTCATAATTATATACACACTTTATAACACTGATAACAAGTATATGTATTCGACGGACAAATCAAAAATATATAAAAGTACTTTCATAAACAAAACCAAATGAAGTAAAATAAACGAATAGTTATTGTTACCTTTGCTTGACTGAAAAGAATTGAGTCGATTTTATGTAGAAATGGACATTTATTTATTTGTATAAATTATGTTTTTCGTAGTTTCTTTCAAAATTTTATTTTACAACTAAAATTAAATTAAAACATACGTCAATTGACTACTCACGCGCTGTCGCTTGTTAGTTCGTTGTGTTTTTGACTTGCTTTATAATTTCGAGATTTCTTGTACTTTACTACTTGACTATAATACTGTATTATCTGTGACTATAATAACGTTCTTTGATGATTGCAATAATTAATATTTAAATAATTGTATAGGTATAGAGTATGTGTAATGCTCTAACGAAATAAAATGTAACTTCAACTAACCTCAAAATCTGATTCATTTTGATATGTAACTAGCGGAGCGAGCAAAGCAAGCGCAGCGTCTTACCTACTATTCTATGGGCACCATACCACTGAAATCATTTATCGTCCAATTTTAACATCTTCTTATTCTTAAATAGATTCAATGCAGGACGTAACGTTAACACTCAAACAAATATTAAGTCGTTCAAATCTCAGGTTCAAATATTATGAAGCCTCTCATTTTGTATTTGAAGTACCTAACTCGAATGAATGTTTATAAGTTACTGTTATATTGATTTATCGTCATTCGCAGTCAGTCGTTCACTTAGTAATACAATAACCCAAATTAATTATTTTTGTCTCTTAAAATTTTTAATTTATAGTCACTGGTTTAATTACTAGGTACCCAAAATTATATGAGAATGCAGACATCACATATTTATATATTGAATCAGAGCCACATAATTAAAACTTTTAAGTGTTTTTAAGTCAGTTTTTATTTTTTGTATTTTTTTATTTTTATCTATTTAATGAATGAATACTCACTGAAGTAACTCTCGGCGATGCGTAGTTTCCGAGATATAAACTTTTAAAATTTTCACAAACCTAACCTCAAAATGTATGGGAAAAAGTTGGGTTGTGTATTTAGGCTCGTATTAATAATTGCAACTCAAGAATGAGATCTTCGTGTGTTGCTCTAATCTAATGGGACTGTTCCAACATATCACGTACAGGACTACTGTTTGCAATAAGATAACTTGCACCATTAATGGTGCAAATCAGACAAAGTAGTTTCATTTGCACCATTGATGGTGCTGGCCAATGGTGTAAATGAGACATCGGGCAAAAAACTAAGCAGTTATTGTGTTCCGAGCCCTAGAAAGTGGAGGCAAAGGGAGCGTCCATACAAACCTCAACTGAAAAAATATTTTCTTGATTTCATACTTATTTGATGCATAAGCAAAATAAGTTTTCTTGAAGAAATTGCCAATTTTATTGGTAACCACTCTAAGATAAATAAATGTGACAGCTTCTTTCTTGAAATTGAAAGCTGATGTTTAGTAAAAGTAAGAACTTTGCAGTTGAATGTTATTATGGAATTTAATTTGTCTTGTTGAATTCGACATAGTAAATAAATATACACTTTCGGAAAAAGTCGGGTCCCAGATCTCGAGAGTCTCATTAATTTCTTCATACCACCAACCCTATGTCACAAAGTTGTATGTCTGCAAAGATATAATTTCCGTTGGTATTTGCCTAGTAGAATTTCAGTTGTCTATTTTGCTCAACGGATGATTATTATCTTAACTTTGTTTTGCAACACACACGTTTCAAAGATTTATCTTATCCTTTATCTTATATTGCAGATCTGGTTGTTTCTAACCTGATAGTGATGTGATGATATTTGTTGCAACAGCTAGCTACATGCCTGTGGGATTTTCGGGATTATCAATAATGTAATAACAGTCCTAAGTTATAGTCCACCACTTTTGGACTTGATTGACAAATTGATCAACCCATTAAGAGGTACCTCAGCTTCTGCTTAGGCCGTTCGTATACATAGCCATATAGGTATATGTATACCAATCTCTGATACCCTTCGATTTTAGTCGATTGAAACAAAATTTCAAAGAGGATTCGCACGCGACGCCGTTTTTTTAAGCGACTTCAAAAAAAGGAGAAGTTTCTGTGTTCGACTGTATCTATTTTTTTATGTAGGTATCAATCATCAACAGACAGCTCATATACGTCCCCACCGAGGGGTTCGAGCCTACCCTAAGCTAGGGCGATTAGGCCTTAGTCACCCGCACTTGGCCAGCGTGCACGCTGGCCAAGTGCGGGTTGGTGAACTTCACACACAACCTGTAAAGAAATTCTTACTTCACAGGTGTGTGCAGGTTTCCTCACGATGTTTTCCTTCACCGTAAAAGCGTCGAATAAACGTACATATGAATTCAGAATTTGAAAACACATCAGTACGTGGCGGGGTTCGAACCGCTACCTCCCGATTTTTTTATATAAAAGTACAATGTTAAATACAATTTTGCAAGTAAAGTTTAAAGATGCACATAAACCATTCATAGTTTTAGCGCGCATCCAATAGATATGACTCGTATCCAATAGATATGACTCGTCATATGATTGGAAGGCGACAGCCTTATACACTACGAAGACACTACGCCATCGACGCTATGTATAGGTATGTTCACCGAATATTCGGTCATTTGTGGGCCGATTTTCAAAATTCTTTTTGTAGTCGAAAGAGTATAATCTCGAGATGGTCCCATTTTCACCAAGTCATGATCTGATGATGGAATTTTAGGAAAATCGAGGATGAAAACTTTATTTTTTTAAAGATATTCAGGTATTTGCATCTGGTAGTTTTGGTTGTCATGCTACAGGGGCTGGTCAATTATAAAATCCTCGATATCTCCTTAGTTATTAAACGCTAGCTTCTGCCCGCGACTTCGTCTGCGTGGACTTCAGAATTGGGTCTAAAGCTTCGCTCGTTAACAATTTTTAATCTTCCCACGGGAACTATTTGAGATATCATTAAGGAATATAAAGTGCATGTCCTTTTCCATAGCATAGGTGACATGCATACCAAATTTCAAAGCTGTCTGCCCGCCGCTTAGCTCGTAAACAATTTTAAATTTTCCCTCGGGAACTACTTAAGTAATCTGGATAAAAGGTAGCCTATGTTCTTTTCCATGTCAAAGGCTATATGCATGCCAGATTTCATCCAAATCCGTTCAGCCGTTTTTGCCTGATTGAGTAACAAACATCCACACTTTCACATATATCATATTATTAGTAGGATAGGCCTCTGAAATAAGTTATGTGTGGTTATGTGAAATAAATAGTAATGATAATAAAAATTATTTCACTTAATGCGTGATAAAAAATCGTAACATATATTTTGTTTATAGGTAAGAAATATATAGGTCAGAAATAGAAGATGTTTTTCTAAGTGATGCGAACCTTTTGCTCTGCAGCTTATTTGCTGTCTAGTAACGAAGCAAATGTGAAATCAACTGTTATCAAATAATGTACGAGAAGTCTGTTTTGGTTTCTGATTTTTAGCGTAGTTTTAGTATTCTGTGTACTATTGAAATAATTGTTCAATTTATTTCATTTCAAGTATGCAACAAATAAAATCTTCCAAGTAATAACAACATAGCTATTTAATATATAACAATAAAAATGTTTAAAAGTCATTAAGTAGTAATTTTCCCTTTGGTTCGCCAACAGTTTCGCCGTCCACATATACAAGCTGTCCTCGCAAAAAGGTTTTCTTCACCACACCTTTCAGTTCTTGGTTGAGATATGGAGTTAACTGTAATTGAAAAATAGAGGAAATGAAATTACAAAGGTGTTGATTGGAATGTAAATATCTTACAAAGTCAAAGTATATTTTAGTATAAGTATATTGGTACTTAGCGTATAAAAAATGCTTAATTTTGCGAAACGCAAAAGCGTTCCATATTTGATATTATGCACCGAATGTTTTGACAGGCTGTTTTTAATTAACGTCATTAATTATTATTTAACGTCAAGACTGCTTTGTACGTATGTACCTTTTATTTCAAAAAAGCAATTCTCGAGTTCCAACTCTTCTCGTTGAGATCATCATTTCGAGATAGGGTAGAATAAAATTATAATTTATTGATTTTGACTTCATAAAGTCTGTTTCTTACCCGTGAAATAAATATATTTTCATTTCATTTCAACATTGCTATGATTGTTCCCATATACAGATATGACGATGACAGGTAACCCAGACGGTGGCGGTGGTGGTTTGAAGGTGGCCCCAATGAAAAGTTCGCAAGGGCTTTTATAATCACTTATTATTAATAACTAGCTGTGCCCGCGAACTTCGTTTCGCCTTACGATAGATTTTTCCCGTGGTATTCATTTTTCCCGTCGGAAATATAGCATATGTTACTCACGAAGGATGTAGCTTTCTAATGGTGAAAGAATTTTTAAAATCGGCCCAGTAGTTATCGAATTTTCCCATAGGAAAGAAATATTTTCCCGCGGTAAAAATTATAATATAGCCTATAACCATCAGGGACAACGTAGCATTCTAATGGTAAAAGAGTTTCTCAATTCGAACCAGTAGTTTCTGAGATTTGCGCTTACCAACACATTTTGCGATTCATTTTTATATAATATAAGATTACCTTATTTTTGTGTCTAATTATATCCGTGGTGACTTTGAAAGTTGCTTCTGGGTCGAACAAGACGAGGTCGGCGTCGAGGCCTGGCTTGAGAGCGCCTTTCCTATCCTGCAGGCCGCACAGGTGGGCTGGGCCGGATGACAAATACTTGCTAACAGTCGTTAAGTCCAACCCCTTTTCGCTGATGTTTGTCCAAAACAATGACAAACCTAGAAATTAGATTAATGTCAACTGATAGTTAAGTTAATACAACAGCACTTATAACAAGTGCACCCGGTATTGAGCCTCTTACCTCCTCTGGAGTAGTAGGTATATCAGCCGAAGCAGTTCCAGAGAGTGTAAGGGAGTCTAACCTCAAGGATTCAGTTATCTTCGTTAAAGTCAAAATAATATTACTTTCATCATATTAGATGATAAATAAGTTTTAATTATTGATCAAATATAGGTTTATTATTTTTTAAAATCTGACGAATTGTTTTACTTTAAATTGTTTACACACCAAACTGCACCGACGATATACCGCCCCAAGCCTCTAAATTGTTCTTGCACTTGAGATCTGGCGTACAAGGCGAGTGGTCTGACACTACCATGTCTAGTTTATCTTCTAGTAAATATTGCCACAGCTTCTCCTGAAATGAAATGCTTATTATTATAAAATTGACTTCTACTCTCAATTTCATATGCGTGTGCAGACAAATAGGAAGATAACGTTCTAGGCGTATGCCAGAGGATAAGTGCTCTGAAGTAGGTAGCAGAAACGGTTTTTAGTGGATTACTGAAGACAACTTCCTACAAATAGCCGACGAAGTAGTGGTACGTACATGCCTGGATATAGGTAAGTATACAGTACACTGCAGTGAGGAAAATGTTTGGGTGTAAAAAACAGTTTACCTAAATTAGTGTTAATTATATTTTAACAACTTCAAATAAAATAATACAATTGGTAATATTTTTTTTACTTTCTTGGAACAGTTATGCTTGTATTTGTCACTTGTATACTGTTACTACTTACTGGTAGTAGGTAAGGAGTTTGTTTTTTTTCACACAGTCGTCATGCTGGCCAGTGCGTATATTTTAAAAATGAGGTTGGCGCACTAACATGTAATAAGTATGAAAGCATTTTCAATAGACTGACGGTATAGAAATTATTGAATAGAAAGGTTGGAATTATAAAAACTCTATCCACGCTAACGCTAACGGATAAAATGCACAATTGCACTCAGATTTCGAATGATAAAGAGAATCCTTCCGAGGTTGTGAGGTGAAAACACTTTGGAGAGTACCTTATTTGACTGGTCTCTGATGGGCGGTGCGCACTTGTACTCGCTGTGCCCTCGTGGCACCTGTTCGGCGCTGAGCGTGAGGTAGTGGTGGCAGGTCTCGGCCGTGACGCCGGCGCGCCAGTCACGGTGTCCGCCGGCCGCGCGCGCGCTGCGGGCTGCCGCCAGCATCGGCACCACGCTCGCCGACGACACGTGCACCACGTGGACGCGCACGCTACAAAGTTATTGCTAGGTATTATTATGATAGCTCTATTATTAGCTATTATTAAGGTACAAGGTATAAACGAACAAAGGTACAAGGTATAAACTACGCGCGGCAGCCGCGCGAGCGGTCTTGTACCCACTGGACCTTCAAGATTCGACCCAAAAGCAAAAAGTGCTTATTGGACCTCATTTACAGGGCCCATTCGACCTTCCTAAAAATATTATATTCAATGCGGCCATTGGACCTCTTTTTTGAATTCGACTGGTACCTACTGGACCTTCAAGATTAGACCCTATTGCAACTGTACCCATTGGACCTTATTTGTATGCCCCATTCGACCTTCCTAAAATATTATATTGAATGTGCCCATAGAACCTTTTTTATGGGAACCATTGGACCTTATTGACAGTTTTATTCAAAAAAGTACAGTCACATAGAAAATTGAAGACTAAAATGAAATTAATAGAGCCAATACCATTGAAAAGTAAGTAAATACCATTGAGCTGTTCTAGCCTATGTATGTACCTACTTATATCTCAATCGGCACAGCCACTAATTCCGAGCAGAAAAAAATATGGAGAAAACCGGACGTCCTTTTTTTTCTTACAATTAGAGTTGTATTGATATTCACTCTCACGACATTCGTCCAGTGGGGCTAGCACGCAGGAGAATCGAAAATCGAATCGAAATCCGAATCGAGGAATTTGTATGGCTATTTTATTAGCGCCACGGCGGTGAGTAGCAGAACTAATAAAATCGCCATACAAACTCCTCGATTCGGATTTCGATTCGATTTTCGATTCTCCTGCGTGCTAGCCCCACTGCTCTCGCCTCTTGTATTGTAGCGCAACGTTCAGTGGCAATATTTCTTTCTCGTTCTTGTCTATTGTTTACTTTCCAAAAAACTACCTGAAGGGTTGAAAAAAGTTTACTTTAAGAAGTAACAAAAAACTGAGTTATTGTCAACTATTGCTTTTAAGTAATATGTAGGTAGGATTAGAAGTTACATTCCTCCTATATTGGTTCTGTCGACATCGCACTTTAACATAATATTAAATCAAATACAAAAATCTTTATACAATGTAAACCTTCACAAGTATACTATTGATAGTCAATGTACATTTGATTAAATAAAATAGTTGAAACTAAACTAAAAAAACACCCATATTATAGTTTTAAAAAATGGGAGATCAACACAGAACTGAATATTAATTAACATAATTAATGACATGTAATTATGTTGATTATTCCCCCATGATCCAATCTGGTGGTCGTCATTTTTTTTCTATTAATTTTTCATTGTATGCATGCTTAATCTGTTTTTATATAAATCATTTTTTTTCTATCCCAAGGTACCACTCGTCAAAGCTCTGCCGAAGGTAGATTAAAATCGATAGAATAGTATACTAACTAAACTGAAGTCTTTTTTTACCAAAAAGTAAATAATGTAATATTTTAATATAGGTTATAAATCACAGATCGATTAAATTTATGTGATAATATGTGATTTATTTAAAATATTTTTATAATTTTTGTTTGGCAATTAAGATAACTTATAGTTATAAAAAATATTCTCTATTGTCGTTAAAAGTAAGGTAAAAAAGGATCTGTGGTTATGTGATTATAGTAGGTTATCTATATTTTATTTCTTTTTGATTTGTTGCTGATGATTAATATGTTGAATTTTATAAATATGTTGATTAAATATTTTGATTTATATCTTTTGTTTTTATTTCTTTAACAATTTTACTTTTCTGCATGACTGTATGTAACATTCCAAAAGAAAAGAGCCAAAAGTCCACGTCTTTTTGATAAAAAGTCTGATGGATCCAATGGTGTAGGTAATGTGTAATTTTGAAGGTCCAGTGGGTACCATGTTTTTGATAGGAGGTCGAATAGGACGTATCGTTAATTTTGAAGGTCCAATGGGCACCAGATTTTTGATAGGAGGTCGAATAGGTCCTATCGTGTAGGTAAGGTCCAATTATGAAGGTCCAGTGGGTACAAGACCGCGCGAGCCAATGTTTGACCGGGGTAGACGTTCATTTGCGGCGCGAGTCAATTTTTAGATAATAATTTATCAGAACCAGCAAGCGTATTACCGATCTCATGTTTTTTTTTCAAATGATATCATATGAAATCATTTTGCAAAACGGGAAATAAGACTCGGTCAGATGTTCGATCATTCGTGATGATGATATCATGATGACAACATTGAAATTATGCCAAAGTGATGATATCATTGGAGGTCGGTAATACGAAATGAAGCATTTCATGACTTCTTTTTCTCAAAATTTATACCATGTCATACGATGAAAGATCCATAAAGGCCTGCTGAACGCAGCTGCCGCGCGCGGCAAGCAATCCAGCTCGAACAAAAAAAAAAAAAAGAAGCCTTTTTAACGTAACAATACCTACCCGAGGTATAAAGCCTGATATTTTAGTACTTACTCTGTCTTGTCGAGAAAACTTGTTATTAATGAAATTGCATTTTGTTCCATCGTAGGTGGTCGGGATTCTAAATAGGTGCGGTACTCCTCGGGATCTTAAAAAAATATTATTATTAATAAAAGCTAAGTAAGTACTTTTTAACCGACTTCAAAAAGGAGGAGGAGGTCGGCCCAAGGTCAATAAAGTCAGGATCTGATGATTGGACCCCATTAAAGGCGAGGGAACCCTTTAATTTTATAGGTATGTCCAACGTGTTTTGTGTGTAAAAGTATTACGCGATTATTCCGCCAATTAAGGACCGATTTTCAAAATTCATTTTGTATTCGGTAGAGTATACTCCTGGGGTGGGCCCAAGGTCAATAAAGTCAGGATCTGATGATTGAATCCCATGAAAGTCGAGGGAACCCTTAAATTTTGTAGGTAATGCCCAACGTGTTTTGTGTGTATATTACGCGATTACTCCGCCAATCAAGGACCGATTCTCAAAGGAGACGGTTCATCGTGGGCCAAAATGTAACAACATGAAATATTCTTTATTTTAACTCTTATTGCATAGTAGTTATATGTTAGAAAAATCAGCCTTATCCGCAATCTGAGAAAAGAGAAAATCAGGTTTAAAGTTATTGATAATGAATAAATCGAATAACATGCTGTGATCGATTACATTTTATTTTCCGTGATAATAGTTTTACGTCAGGTAAACTATAAATAATATTTTTCTCTTCTCACGCACATTAAACATCAATATTTATAATCTATCTTGTCCTAAACAATGAAGAAGAGTTCCATAAAATGAATATCTATCTGTAATCGATTATTCATATCTTTTATCTTAAATACTTTAGGTTAGCGCTGTGAAAAAAAAAGAAAATGTCAGATGTCACTCGACTCGTTTGATTCGTTTCGTTCGCTAAGTTTTGAGTGTGCTCTTATTGTTATTCGATTTTTCTACGACCTTTGCTATTCAATACGGACTTCAGTGATCTTATTTTTCTTGTATGACCTTTGCTTTCACACCGGACACCGGACACCGAAAACCCGCTTACACACGATTGACATTGGCAATCTTGTTCCTGGAGTTCCCGCTCGGCCTTTCGATTGGACACCACACCATGAATCGTTGTATAAATTGCAATATAGCGTTAGATCGCTGTAACGCAATAGGCAACAGAGTTTTAGATAATGATGCCATATTGACTGTGTTTCGTCATTGGCGTGCACCTCAACCTATAAGTTCAGTCTTCTAAACTATTTTAACTAATCTATAGTAACATAAAAATGCTTTAATATGATAAAAATATATGACTATATAATGTTATTCCCTGAAAAAGCGCTCTGTTTCGACATCTGATTTTCATAACCCCACTTTTTATAATCTTTAATTTCTCAGCTCTGAGATTGCCAATTTTGGCCAAATTTTCAGAAACCGTTTAATGTTCTACTACCTTTCAAATAATACCACTTTCATTGTGTTACACCGTAGGCCCAAGGTTCTATGGAAAGTGATCCGTCTCCTTTCGTTTTGTATTCCATAGAGTATACTCCTGGTGGTCCCAAGGCCACTAAAGTCAGAATCTGTTTATGGGATCCCATGAAAATCGAGGGAAACCCTTAAATTTTATAGGTACGTCCAACATGTTTCAGGTTTTTTCCGAAGCTATTCACGTATTTGCGTCTGATAGTCATGCACCGAGCTGATGCTGGAAGAATCCTTAACTTTTGGACTTGAACTGACCTTAGACCTGAATTTAATACCATAATAGCTACAGACAACATGACACTTCTATATTGAAGTCTGTGACTTTCTAGGAGATCACTGTTTGGCAGTTGGCACCGAATTCAATATAGAGTGTGATGTTGTCTCTACCTATTCTTATATTATTTCTAACTTTTCAGTGTTTTTGAAATCGGTTTTTATTTTTTGTAAAAAAAATTTAAGAACTCTTTGTAGTATAAAAGCAAATACAAATACTTATGATAGAAAAGAGAACCTTTTCGTTTCTTTTTGTTTTTGGTCACAGTATTTTCTTCCTCCAATTCGGCATGAAACTAAAAATAGATAAATGTTATTTTAATTACATATAGTTGATAAAATGATTCATAAATAAAAAGCGATCAATAATGAAAAGGACCCATACGTAGATTTTATCGCAATGGAAAACTATATACCTACATATAGGTATAGATGACATTGAAATCGTAAGTTTTGCGTAAAAATGAGGCTCTACCTATGACTTAGATAACATAATACATATATTACTTTCCCAATATATTCACTTTATCACCGTCTATTACTACGTTACTTTCAAATTTTATTTTAAACTGCAACTATTCTTGACTTTATGTTTCTATTTCTCTTTATTTTTGTTTTAAACACATACTTTTTTCTAATTTGTTTTGTTACCTTTAATGGTTTCGTATGAATGATAATCTAGGAAAAATATTTACCGCTAAAACAGAATCCGTTCCCTCTAAAGCCTGAAAAGCCTTTTCAAGGTCCTCTGCTTCGACATGAGGGAACTCTTCCACCCCACTGGGACATAAAAAGCATTTGAATCCGACAACTCCTGCTTTTACCAAATCGCGGAGAGAATCCTGAAAATTAACGATGCATGTTTAGTCTTCCTCAATTTGATCCTGATCTTGTGGGAGTATCTACGACTACATGGTTCTTAAAAAGCTATTTTTGACTAAGGTATAGGTATATTATAGAGTTAAGGCAATATTATAGACAATAGCTAGATACTTTACATGAAAAAGTTTTTTGGTGAGATATGGGTTGTAGATTAATATGAACAAAGAACAGTGGCTGAAAAATGTCTGAATTTTTTTTGGCGTCCCTAATAATCTCTAATACAGGGGGTTAAAAGACATACCGAAGCCCGCGTCTACGCATTCAGACCATTAAGGCGCATAGTGCTCCCAATGACCTTGCGTCGATCGTCCCGCACTGATTACATAGGAGTGAGTGAGTGAGTGAGAGTGAGGGAAATATTTAAGCAAACCTTTACGCGTAAGACGAATTATTTCAATTAAAAATTAATAAAGGCGAATAAGAAAAATCTAAAAAGACCATCCGCTAGAATATTGTTCACTTTATTTATTGAAATCGAAAGTATATGATTTAACCTAATATTTACGACGCGATTAGGTTTATAGTTTTAAAATCGAGGCATGTTTGGGTCACATTTTAACAAAGTTTTAATTAATTTATCAAAAAATTTAAAAGACCATCCTCTAAAGAATGCGTTGAATAATAAAATATCGTTTTTAAAGATTTTTTTATCCAATATTTATGAAGAGAACCGGTTCTTCCTGCAGTGATTTTTTATGATTGACCTTACAATGCGCCTTAAATAAAGCAATATAACGAAAAATTAATGATGTGAAACGAAATTAATTTTTAGGCTTATAAAAACAACGACTAAATACCACGCAATGTAACGCGTGCCCGTGCCCGTGGCTTGCGCGTCCGGATATCGCGTCGGTGTTAGTGAGTCAGTGTGAGTGCGTGCAAAGCAAGACTTTTTTGTAGATCTTTCTTTGGACGAAAATTATCAAAATACAATGATTGGAGCAATACATGGGTTTCGGCTTCGGTACCAGTTTTTACCCTGTATATAGCAAGAAAATTAAAATTAGATTATTGAAATATACACAAATTTTCATACAGGCCGGAGTTCTTTTTTGTTTTAATAAAAGTATATCAATGGTTAACTACTATTTGTATGGTTGACATTTGGAAGATTAATTATCTTCAACTATACAAAATATAGGAGTGTAGTGCAAGTAGTAAATGCAATTAATCTGTATCGATTTATCGAGTAATCGTTATGGATTGGTTGATTAATCACCTATTTATTAAAATGCATTGTTGCTGATGTTGATATTGTTGAAGCGATCCTACTTTTATTGACTTTGTAATTGCATAAAATATTCAGTGATCTTATCGATATTAAATAAAATGGATCGAAGCGTGGCAATAATTCATCTTCCAAATGTAGTTAAAATTTGATATACTTTTATTAAAACAAAAAGAGCTCCGGCCTGTACGAAAATAAGTGTATATTTAAAATATCTTAGAAAATTATTTGAATTTCCTTGCTATATGTTATATAACAGATTTAGGGTCCTCGAAAAATTCAGACAAAAAAATTTAAAGAAAATGGTTTCTTCTGGACAGACAGGTGAGCTTTTCTGTGATAGACCCCACTAGATGCCATAACTCTAACTCATAACTGAACGCAATAAATACGTTACAATATGTATGTATCATATTAAAAACTTTTAAAACCAAATGGATCCATTAAACTGACCTGATTGCCGACGATCACACCCCCCCAAAATCCGACGTCAACGTAAACATTCCCCTTAGCTGAAGCCGCTTTTGTTTTTAAATTTGATATGGTCGTGGTCGGTGGAATGGAATTTCTGAAAAATCAAAAAAAAAATATTGACAATCTTATAAACTAATACACTAGATATAAGCGAACCGCGCTCGGCCAGCGCCGTGGGAGACGGTCCCACCCAATTCCCATATATTTAGGGAGGCCAATGCCCATCCGTGGCTGCATTATGGCTGAGAGATCATAATGAGCTAGGGAGAGATTTAGGAATTTAGTTAAAAATAAATTATAAGTTAGTCATGTTATAAAATTGTTGGTAATATTTTTTACAGTAATTTTCATTAAAATGTCAAATATAGATGTGGCTGCACCAGTGCGTATCGATTGAGGAGCCACATCACGAAATCGATCTAAGTTCCCGCCCTGATTTATTAGCAAATTTGTTATTTTGTATGCGAAATCCTGGAATTTGTAACGCACACATCGCAAAGTAACATCAATTTGAAAGTGACTCCTCAATTCAGATGTATGGATTGAGGAGTCACCTAGAACTCCAAATATATATATAATGTCCTATATTTTTGAAAATTTCGTTTCATTTTGTAGTAATTTTGTTTGATACCTACAAAAAATTTGGTTCCGATACTGCTAAAACTCGAGAAGATAGAATACTTTTATTATGGCTCCTCAATCCATACACGTGAATTTCCACAAAAGTAATTTTATTTCAATAGATTGCTGGTCGATAAATTTAAAATGAGTTTGGTCGATTTTTTTTATACATACAATGGCATGTCCACTATAGTAGTAATCCCACCGCTGGCGGCTGCGTTGGTTGCTGTGCGGAATCCTTCCCACGCGGTGCGCCCTGGCTCGTTGACGTGGACGTGAGAGTCTACCACACCCGCCAACAAAGCAAGATCCCCGCCGTCTACGACCTGCAATGAGACAAATAAGCTACAATGACGTATAAACAACCCCATAAAAAGTATGTGAAATTAAAAATACAAGATACTATTGAAATATGTACCTATTTATTAGCTGTGCCCGCGACTTCGTTCGCGTCTCGGATGCCCGGAAAATAACAACATCGTGATGTTATATAGCCTATAATAGCATTCCTCGATAAATGGTCTATCCAACACAAAAATAATTGTTCAATTTGAATCAGTAGTTCTTGAGATTAGCGCGTTCAACCAAACAAACTCCTCAGCTTAATAATATTAATAGCTGTGCCCGCGGACTACTACGTTTCGCCTTAAAAGACTTCAACGCGTTCTTAGTTACATCATGCATGTTAAATCTTCTATATTTTTTTCTGTTTTAGCAAAATTTTTCATTGATTCTCTTCTCTTATTGGTCGTAGCGTGATATTGCTTAGCCTAAAGCCTTCCCCGATAAATGGACTATTATCTAGCACAAAAAGGATTTTTCAATTTGAATCAGTTGTATTTGAGATGAGCGTATTCAATCAAACAAACTCTTATAATATTAGTAAGTAAGTATAGATTATATAATATTAGTAAGTAAGTATAGATGTAGATAAGATAGGAGATGCACCTTGTATCTGGTATCTACGCCCCAGCTCTTTCACTATCACATAATATTTGTTTCACTCGGCAAAAACAACAAAAACATGGTGTTCGAAAATCAAAGTTTTGTTTCAATCTATAAATGCGAGCAAAATAGGTATTTTTCCCAGGAGACGTTTAAACAGGATAGAAATGAGTCCCTCTGACCAGTAGGATTCACCATCTTTATCCACCTTGTAGATTGAATAGCACGCTGAAGCCCACTATGATCCTGCCATTGGTCTTATGTACTTCACCAATGATGTTGCAAACGTTTTCGTACAATGGTACCTACAATGACTACACCATTTTAATATCTAATGAATTATGCACTTTCTGCTCTACAATACACTTTAAATATTGTCTTTTCTTTTCTGTGATATGTCTGTTAAAATGGAAGTTGCTAATATTCATTGACGGAATAAAAAATATTTTACAAGTGTGATATTGTCTGTACCTACGAGTATTATTATATTTTTTTTACTTTTCAGTATTTATGGTCTGTTTTTTGTAAAATATTTTTTATTTTTATCTTTTTATTGAATGAAATCTTTTTAGTGAATTTAATAAGCATGATATTAAATTCAGGTCCAAGATCAAGTCAGGTCAGGTCAAGTCCAAAAACTAAGTAACTTTCCATCATCAGCTCGGTTCATAACTACCAGACGCAAATTCGTGAATTAGCTTCGGAAAAAACGTGAGACACGTTGGACGTACCTTTAAAATTTAAAGGTTTCTATCGATTTTCATGGGATTCCATCATCAGATCCTGAATTTGGTAACCTTGGGACCACCCCAGGAGTATAGTCTATCGAATACAATAATAATTTTGAAAATTGGTCCATAATTGACAGCGTAATCGTGTAACATACACACAAAAAATCCATACGCATCGAATTAAGAACCTCCTCCTTTTTTGAAGTCGGTTAAAAATGAGTTCATTAGGTGAAAGTACAGATTCATCATTAATAATAATAATAATATAATAATAATAATAATTTTTTATTTGCTAGAATATGGTGAAATTTAAAATGGTGTCAATTACAAAGGTGGCTCCTCATATTCTACTATTACATAGTGTGCAAATTTTAAAATTTATGTCAGATTACATATTGAATTACAAAGTATTGCTAAACCATTAATACCTACTCCATGCTACATATTTAATTCGATATCATCATAGTCATAAAAATCACAGGCAAGAATTTAAATGTAAGTATTATACATAATCTCTAGTCATCATAATTTGATATAAATAACATCCTTAATATTATTCAAGTTTAATTTAATTAATTTATATAATCCATTTCAAATCTTAAACATGTCAAGTAAGAGAAAAAATCATAATATTGTCAATTAAAAAATAGTAATAATGTCAAGTAAAAATAATAATAATGTCAAGTAAAAAATTATAATAAATGAATTAAATTACAATAAATTATTTACAATAACTATGCATAATAGAATTACTGGATGTCAGTCTTGTTTAATTATAGGTAAAGAATATTGCAATTTATACATATCAATAAAGAAAAAAAAACAATTTTTCTGTTAAGAATTCGTCAATGTGATAATAGCATTTTTCTGATAAGAATGTCTTCAATTTGTTTTTAAATTGCATTAAACCAAGTTCTTTAATATGTTTGGGTATTTTATTATAAATATGTGGTCCCATTACGAAAATACTTTTATGCATTAAAGCAGTATTAAACTTAGGTGTATAGAGTTTATTTTTATCTCTTTGGGTACGATTACTTACATCAGAAATCTTCGGAAATAGGCTAGAATTCGTCTTAATAAAAACAGCTACTTCAAATATATATAAACAAGGCACAGTTAACAGGTTATGCCTAATAAAATAGGGTCTACAGCTCTCAGGGATATTTATACCAAACATTGCTCTTATGCATCTCTTTTGTCTCTTAAATATTATCTCCTTATCCACTGAGTATTAGTTAATTTAAAGTATAAATGATGCGAACTGTTAAAAATAAAATCTATTACCGAAGAAATCTCGAACATGTCGAAAGGCCTACTAAGTTTCTCAGGAAGTTTGTTTTTGATCGTAATAGGTTCTTTTACTCTTTATTTTTATCCGACTTCAAAAAAGGAGGAGGTTATCAATTCGACCCCTCATGTTTTTTGTGTGTATGTTACGCAATACGCCGCCAGTTGTGGACCGAAAATTATTTTGTATTCGATAGAGTACACGTACAGTTGGGGTACAATGAAACGAAAAAAGCAATTTTTTTTAAACTGTGCTCTATATTTTGATAATATTTGTTTAGAATGATCATAATGATCAACAACGGTTCATAATCTACCTATTACGAACAAAAATAAGTTAAAAAATTAACCTTAACCTATAAAAAATACGTTTTTGCTCAAGGGCTGTTTCAATGAATCCCAGCCCCCCTAAACAAGATTTCAATCGCTAACGCAATCGCTAAATGGACAATGTATGAGATTTGACAATAAATTGCGCTCGAAAGCTATATGTCAAATCGCATACATTTTTCTTCTAGCGATTGCGTTAGCGATCATCGAAATGCGTCTTGTCTAGGCATAGGATAGGCAAGTATATTTTTATTTCTTGTATTTAAGTTATGAAATTTAAAATTGGTATCGAATGTGTTATAATTTTTATAAACGTAAATCAAATTTTCATAAATATACTGTCCTGCTAAAGTCAATATATTAATTTCTTTAAATAAATCACGTAGAGAATCCCTTGTTCGTAAATTATAAATAGCCCGCGCACGGCTCTTTTTTGAAGTACAAAAATACTTTCTATACTAGCGGCTGATCCCCACAGTAATAGCCCATATGACACGACACAAATAACTAAAGTAAATCAGTCTTGCCGTTTCAACATCAGTAAGTTGTCTCATTTTTTTACAGCATATGCCGCAGAACTGAGTCTGTTTGCTAAGGACGCAATATGTGGATCCCACTGCAAATTCGAATCTAGTGTTATACCCAAAAATTTAGTAAAATCGACGAATTCAACAGTATGATTATTCATTTCCACAATATTATCCACTTTCCTAACATTTGGCAATGAAAACTTAATACATTTAGTTTTACTCGAGTTTAATAATAAATGATGATAGATGATTTTTCTCGATGCCCTATGAAGGAGTGGGAGTAAAAATCTGTATTGCAAGAAGCGTTTTGAGGTGGGATCTGCAAAGGACATCAGGAGGTTTTTGATATGAAAAACGTTCTTTTAAATATGAAGGTATTTTGGGATTGTGGAGGATATTAAAAAGTACACATAATATCCTAGCGTTCCTACGAAGTCGAATTGGGAGCCACTTGAGCATTTTACGATACTCGGAGATGTGGTCGTATTTCTTCAAACCAAATATGAAGCGAATGCAAAGATTTTGTAAGCGCTCATGTTTGTTTAGTAGCTCCCCATTGGCATCCAAATAACAGGCATCAGTATAGTCAATAATTGGAAAATCAGGGATTGAACAAGGGTAATCTTAGTGCTAGTCGGCAAGAAGTTTTGTAGACATTTAAGAGAATGGAATGAGTAATGTACTTTGCGACTAACCTCGTTTACATGAGCATGCCATGAAAGATGAGAGTCCAGTGTCACACCCAGATCTCTAGCTGTGTCGGTGATTGCAATAGGCACATCCCCCAGTAGCAAAGGTGGAAGGGAGGAGAGCTGTAGAGTATTCCTAAAGTGACGACTCCCAATAATTATAGCTTGTGATTTAATGGGGTTCAAGATCTGTATCTGAGTGGGGAAGACTAAATTTAGTCGAATTCAATCCGACCAAGACACAAGTTTGCGAGTTCACTGCAAAAACACTCCAATCGCTGTAGCTCCACAGTTCCTTAACACACCCCTCAAAATATCGAACAGTATTGGGATCCTTGGCATCCCCAATCAGTTCCGCGGTCGTCTGCAAAATAGGGTCCAACTGGCTTCCAAAAAGCTTGGTGTGCTCAACAGATCAAAGCGGTATTTTACACCGGCCCAAAGTCTTATCTATACTTACTAATATTATAAAGCTGAAGAGTTTGTTTGTTTGGTTGAACGCGCTAATCTCAGGAAGTACTTCAAATTCAAATTATTTTTGTGTTGGATAGTCCATTTATCGAGGAAGGCTATTGGATATATAACATCACGCTACGACTAATGAGAGCTGAGCATCAATGAAAAATGTTGTAAAAACGGGGAAAAAATATATGGCGAAACGTAGTTCGCGGGCACAACTAGTACTCTATAAGTCCCAAGTATGGTCACATATGGAGTACTGCTGTCATCTGTGGGCGGGAGCACCAAAGTACCAGCTCGGACCTTTTGACGCGATCCAGAGACGAGCGGTACGGATTGTCGGCGATCCCAGTGTTACGGACGGTATGAACCCTAAAGTTTAAGGAGAGTGCCTCATTGTGCGTATTTAACCGTCTGTACAAACGGGTGTGTTCTGAAGAACTGTTCGATATGATGGCAACGGCCACGTTTTACCATCGCACCGCTCGCCATCGGGAGGGAGTTCATCCGTACATCACACCTTAGAACCAAAATGGTCGCGTACGGTACGATTCGTGAGACATCTTCTCCCACGTACGCTTAGGTTGTGGAATGAGCCCCCTTCTGAGTTTTTCAATAAGGAATACAGCATGGAGTTCTTCAAAAACGGCGTGAAGAGGTACTTATTTATATTTAAGGTTGGCAACGTGCGAGTGATACCACTGGTGTTACAAGCATCCATACCATCACTTACCATAAAAAAACATTTAATACGCGAGAAAAGCTGTCTATTCATGTATTTGTTTTTTTTTTTGCTTTTGGTAAATAATTACTCCTCATCACGATGGACTAATTATTTGCTATAAGTACTCTCATTTCTTTAAAGCACTACATTTTTCTGCGGATACGCATACAGTGCAAATGAAATTAAACGAGCGTGAGTTAGGTAATTAATACTACCAAAATTTTAACAAGGCCGTAAACGTGTATGAGACTCGACCAGCAAACTAAGAAAATACCTAATAATCACCAAAAAGTTCTTCAAGTGTAATGTCTGGATTTAATGATTGGATGCACTTGTGCCCTGATGTCCCTACCAAATATCGGGGCACACCTAATTAATTGTGCCCTAACGAGAACAAGTTGTAATTGTAGGTACCCTTAACACATTGCCGCCGCATCCTGCTGCGGTGTACGGAGGGACGAAAACCGCATGCGGCTGCGACGGCACGGAACCATGCCATCGTACGGTTTGCTCCGTATCTCCGTCCGGAGCTGCGATGCACGACGCACCACATTACCGCATTATCTATGTCGAGATTTGGTCGAGATCTTTTACGTATGCACGTCCTTTCTACGCAAAAATCCGTACGATACTGCGGCACAGTGTGGCATACCCCGCGGACCGCACCGCATCACCTTACAGCCCCCGTAGCACGTCCACCAAAACACGATATGATAAAGCGATTTATCGCGGTGAACTGTCAAAATACGATGAAACCCTATTGTATTTTGACAGTTCACCGCGATAAACTGCTTTATCATATCGTGTTTTGGTGGACGTGCTAGGCGGGCTGGAGTGCGGTGCCGTCGCGCGCGCCGCACAACCGCACGGACATGCGGTGTGAGTGTGTTACACCCTGCGGTTTTTGTACACAAATTAAGATTCTTCAGTCAAAATTAAAAACCGCAGCGCCGCACACCGGAGCGGTGTGCGGTGCAATGTGTTATGCGCCCAAAGAGAACATGTTGGGGTGTAAAAAAATTCACGGAACCAAGGCCAACCTGACTGAGATGTGGCATCAGTGTTAATGTCTCTGCTGAGCAACGGATGACCCGCGTGATAGATGGTCTAAATATGCCCATGCTGAGCAGTGGACTTATTATAGCTGATGTGTATTTTTTATATTTATAAATAAATGTACAATCAAGCAGACTGCGTGCCTGGTGCTATGGTGCTATGGCCTATGGCCTACGTGCGGCTCCTGTAATATTTAATTCCTTGGTTGTACATACATTGGGTCAATGTACAATCAAGAAATTCGAATGTTTAGCTGATTAAAGATTTTTTGACTTTATTGTTTTATATTATTTCACGACTTCTTTCGATTTTATAATAACTACCTCGTCCCAATCTCTTTGGAAAAAGGCAATACTTTATCACCCCATTGAAAAAAAAATTAAATTTACCTATCTTGTAGCTAGTTATTAAAATTAAGATTGTGGTGTTTGTGGCGTGCATGTGGATGTCTGTGTGTTTGATGTGTGGTCGTCTTGTGTGTTATGAACAAATACATTGATTTTATTGCATTAGAAACGCAAATAAAACGACAGATATTAGTATACTCTATGGAACACAACAAAATGTTGATTGTTCATATATATGCGTATAAATAAATGCGTATAATAACAAAATTTATGTATAAATAATCGTAAACTTCAAACTTGCTATAGGTATATTAAAATTCTTTGACTGTACAAGGACCCCAATGTACGTTGCTAACTTGTGACATAAGACGTCACATCACTAACTATATCTGTCGTGTTACCTTTAAACCGACACTACGATGCAAGGGGTGCTGCCTCACTGCCACATTATTTTGTCACACCAGTGTTTTTTTATGCAACTAAGTTGGCAAACAAGCAAACTGCCAGCCTGATGGTAAGTGGTAACAGTCACCTATGATATATGTGGCTCTTGTGAGAATCGCAGCAAAACTGCAACCCCCACAAGAACCACAGTATACGTTTCCAACTTGTGACATCAGATGAAAAGTCACAGTACCCTGTAATTTCACTGCCAGTAAGCAAGCCCAGTAATCACACAGCAATGCAAGTACTGCTGCTTTGCAGCAGAAATAGGTAACAAAATGTGACATAGCACTGTCAAAGAATAAGCTGCTTCTGGGCGACAGAAATAGGTAAGACAGAGGTACCCGCAGAGAATCTCTGGAACCAAGTCTCCCTCTGTTGTCAAGTCAATAATTATTCAAATTATGAATATGTCTTGCAAGAAGTACCTAACATAAGTTTTTTCTTGCATGATCTATACATCTATACAAATAGGTAAATAAAATTGAAGTGTCTGTTTGTAATGTCAAAATAACAAGTTTTTACTAAATGTATATCGGGTACCAATAACAAAAACACAATTAAAAAATTTTCGTCTGTCTGTCTGTCTATTTGTTCCCGTTAATCTCTGGAATGGCTGGACCGATTTTGACGGGACTTTCACTAATAGATAGCCAGGGTCGTCTGCTTAGGTACCTCCGTCTTACCTATTTCTGCCGCAAAGCAGCAGTGCTTGCATTGCTGTGTTCCGGTTTGAAGGGTAAGATATGGCAGTGAAATTACTGGGTACTGTGACTTTACATACATATGATGTCACAAGTTGGCAACGTACACTGTGGTTCTTGTGGGGGTTGCAGTTTTGCTGTGAACCTCACAAGAGCCACATGTATTACAGATGACTGTTACCACTTACCATCAGGTGGGCAGTTTGCTTGTTTGCCAACTATCTGCAATAAAAAAAAATAAGGTAACATAGGCTACTTTTTGCCAAGAGTTACTATTCCACGAGGACGAAGTCGCGGGCACAGCTAGCATAACATAAGCTTAAGAAAGTTGCACCGTGGAAACTAAAAAATGTTAAAAGTAATTGCTTATCTTAATATTTGACGTTTATTATTAGCACCAAAAGATTACTATGCAAATTGGAAGAAATAAATAGATGGCAATTTTAAAATAAAAACAGGTTACATAAACATACATCACTTCACAAATATACCGGTTAATAACCTTTGGATTGAATACCTAGCCGGCTTTAGTTTGCGAATACTCACGAAGATTTTTTCTCTAATACTGTGGTCTTTCTGCGACCTCAAGTTAACAGCACATTCGAAATTTCGAACGAAATTATCTTTAACCGCGAGCGAGCGAGCGACGGCGACGTTAACTCATATGCAAACAACATTAGTCACTGTTTGACGCGTGATTCATAACAGGTAAACAATAATGCAAGAGCAGGTTGTAAGTATTTAATGGAAAAAGCAATAGATCATAATACCCTTGTACCATTAGCACCTTATTTTTAGATCATCGATGATTCCACGAGAAGATGTTAAAGTTCCTCGATTTAAAATGCCATCGATCGAGTATTCGAAATAATCCACCCCTAATTGTATTAAGTACTCGTACTAAGAATCTTACATCCAACACTGCTTCAAAAAAAAACTAGTATTGAAACCACACAGGGTCTTGAATCGAAATCGCAATTACTTTCAAATCAAAACCGATAGTTATGTTATACATTGTAGCGTCACAACGGCATTATGTACTGTATCGTCACTAATCTAGAGAGAGATAATAAAATCACTTATAGTTCCACTGTCCGGTATTGTATGACTAATTACGATTAATACTCCAACGGTCAGCAAAAACAACAAAGTGTATTTTTACACCTGTTATTATTAGTCATAGATAACTTATTGTTTATTGAAATTATACTTTTCATTAATTTTACTAGCTATAGCTCTACATTTTTTACATGCTACTCGCACGCACCCTAGTTCAGATCTAGACACCCGTGGTTCGATTCTTGATAGAGACTAAACATTGTGCTCCATTTTCTTAGAAGTAAATTTTGCGAGGCCACCTAGTTATTGTCATCTTTTCTAAGTCGATTGCCATAACAAGAAAATTAATTGTATAATTTTGTTGCGATAATTGGAGAAAATAGCAAGTTCGTGAATTCCTCTTTGGTTGAAGAAATCCGGTGTTACTTACTACAAAAAGATTTTAAACGCTGTCTAAGGTTAGACACTGTTCAAACATGATGCTATTTTATTTGTTTTAGACAAAATAGATAGAGACAGCATTAAGTTAAAACAGTGTCTAGGTAACTTTAGACAGTAGATTGTTTACCAACGGAACAAAGAACTATTTTTAAGGCGAGAGTAGAATCCTGAGCGCAGTGAGAGATTCAAAGTACGTCACTCGAGCGAATAGTGTTTCTGCCGAGGTGAACACTCTACTTTTTATCACCTTCTATGAGAAACACGAAACTTATGAGTAAGAATCACATTTATTTATTAACCGATTCATTGCGGCGCCCATATTTGAAAACTTTTCGCCATGGCTGTGAACAAATTTTCCATTTCACGACTGGCGTGTCACTCGCCATAGAAGTTGATGGCACGCGTAACGTGCCATCAGCCATGTATATAAAACTACATGCTTTTTTTGCTTTTTCACTGGTTTAGACTTGATTCAAGTTTAGTTGACATCAAACTATGGTAGTGTACGGCATGATACGTTAATTAAATCGGTTTTGAAGAGGTTAAATACGTGTTTTCCCTGAAATGGAAGGTAAGTGACTTTACTTTTTCAGATGTTGCAAACCTTTTGTGATGTTGTTTAATTTCTTTGTTGTATTCAACGAATTGGTAAAAAAAATAGAAACATTTTATTCGACTTGGGGATTATTTATTTTTAACGAAAGACAATTTGCGGTGTGGGAAATTCACATGGTGAGTGGGGTATCTTGTTTTGGGGGAGGAGGGTTGTTATTACTTACATAACTACAATGGATGGACAATAGATTTTTGTATCAAAAACTCACTTCTGATTTAATAATAGCAAAATGTTTCCATGTTTTTTACAGTATGTAGTATGTTACAGACAAAGTGATAAATCAGATATTATGCACTAGCTATTATATATAATATCTTGGAAGACTTGGATAAAGTAATAAATACAAGTAAAATTTAAAAGGTTGGGGTAAGAATGGTATTGTCCATGTAATATATTAGGTTAGGGTTACTTTTGTAAACCATCTATAGAAATGTTTAAAAGGTAATAAATCACTTTGACAGTAACATAGCGATGGGCGATTGTTACTAAAAACAATAGAATTATTCGATGTTTATTCGAATGCATTCGAATAACTATCGGTGTTATTCGATTATTGCGTCGATTGTCGGGCGCGCGACTACAACAATTTATTCGAGATAATCAATTGGTCTATTGATAATTTAGTATAGCACGAGAGACGAAATTCACTCGAAAAAGCGGCTGTCTTCCTCAAATTTTTAAAAAAGTTCCAAACTATTGATGCTTTAAAGCAATTAGGAATAATTATTTTAAAATTAACGCGTAACGAATATACAGTGTTGCGTGCGCACTTTGTTTACTTATGTAGTGAACAAATGATTAAATAATGACATTTTCTACTCATTATTTTAAAAAATCGTTTACACTTAACGGGGACTCATCTTAATTACTATTATAATTATATATTTACCCGACACTTACAATAATCATCTACTTGTAATAAATAATTTCAATATTTGTGAAATTCCCTAAAACATTGGAGACACAGTCTACGGCTACCTTAGACTTAAACAATTTTATTGTAAGTCAGTTTATCCATTTTTCACCAAAATAAACAAACCAATGGCGAAAACGTATGGGTCTTTGAGACCATAGAGTACTTTATTTGAGACGCTCCAGAAAGTTGTTTACAAATTGTGTCTTTTTGGTCGATCACGGATGGCAACACGATATAAGTATTTTTCCATAACTTTATGTAGCAAAATGTGTTTTTTAACCGACTTCGAAAAAGGAGGAGGTTCTATGTTCGACTGTATCTATTTTTTTTATGTATGTTCACTTATTTACTCCGCCAGTTGTAGACCGATTTTCAAAATTCTTTTTGTAATCGAAAGAGTATACTCCCGAGGTGGTCCCATTGTTACCATGTCATGATCTGATGATGGGATCCCATAAAAATCGAGGAAAACCCTTGAATTTCATAGGCATGTCCAACGTGTTTCATGTTTTTGCTGAAGATGTTCAGGTATTTGCATCTGATAGTCATCAATCATGTTACTGAGCTGATGATGGAAGGTTTCTGGTAGGTTAGGAGTTCGGAAATAATTCTTTCAGTAGTTTCTGTTTAGAGCGAACGACGTTTTAAGTTGTTCTGGTGTTTGCCTTGGCTCAAATTCTAAAACGCATGTATTATAAACTAAAAAGATTGAAAAAAAATATGTTTACAAAAAAATAAAACCGACTTCAAAAACACCAAAAAGTCATAAATAATTTTAGAATACATACAACATCACAGTTTTATATTGAAGTCGGTGCCAAGCAATGATCACCTGGAAAGTCTTAAAAAATGAAAAGAACAATTAATATACCTACTTAGTTACTTTGGCACCGACTTCAATATAAAACTGTGATGTTGTATGTATTCTAAAATTATTTATGACTTTTTGGTGTTTTTGATTGTCAAAACTAACGTCACAATGTACCTCAAAAGCATCGATGAAAAAAAACCGCACTCGTTTGGTAAAAAATTATCGTCACACCACACACATTGTATTAATTATCTAAAAATGGAAAAAAAGCTACTTTCGAAATCATAATAGTTATGTTCTAGGTAACTTTCCTTTAAAATTTAATTTGAGGGTGTTACAATCAATTCAAAAATGACACGCCTATCGTGTCATGCGCCACACGTTAAAAATAGTTCAATACAACTTATGAAGGTTGTAAACCCCTGCAACTTCTGAATTCACACAATATCCAGAAACTAACACAACAGGCTAGATCTACGTGGAAAAACATGATTGTTTTGTTCTAGGCAGATCCTTCTAAAAGTTAATTTGAGAGTGTAACAATCATTCAAAAAATGACACGCCTAGCGTGTCATAAGCCACAAGTTAAAAAAATTGATGACATGCCTATCGTGCCATCAGCAACGAATCGGCTAACTTACATTCATTTAGTAACAATCAGACAAGAGAAAGAAAAAATAAAAATCAATAAATTGTTAGCAATGAGCATCCTCTGTCAGCGGGGGCGCCACCAACATCGGGACATGATGATCGATCGAGTGATGTTTTATTTTTCTTTATAATACCTAGTTAATTAGTTATATTGGTCTAATGCATAATTATTATTATTGTTTTATTTTATTTTGTCAAATACTAGTAAAATGGATGTCACAATCATGTGGAAAAGATAATTTTGTTTCTTAGTTGACACCTAGCGTCTCGGTATGTATTACATACATCAACGTTTGTACCTGTTTTATTTTAATTTATTCAATGTCTGACAAAAATTTCATCTATCACGTATTATACTTTTTAGCATATTTTTTGTCATTTATGTTTTAATTACATCGACAATTAATTACTATTAAATTATAACAATAAATATGTAATGGCAAATTGGCAAGGATAGGAATTAGAGTTGGTTTTACAGCTTATAAAATAATAATGTTGTGAGTACATTGAAATACTGTTCGATATTTTTTTAAATTGTGAAATGCATTCTTTAAAATACACTAAAATAAGCTTTCATGTTGTTCCTATTAAAATATGAAAAACATGCTTTGGTAATTACAATTTTACTGACAATATCCACATTTTAATGTCAAATCACTTTTAGTCCCCCAGGAAAAAAAATATGTTGGTCCCTGTTTGCGGGAAACCAATTAGCTCTTTTCGAATAGATGTGATAAAAAAAACTTTTTGTATTAACGCTATTCGTGCTCCTCAACTAAAAAGGAATCCGAAAATACAGCTTAGGTTTTTTAAAATAATTTCAAGAAAGAGCTTCGGTGATTGTGACAAAAAATTCTATACAAGGCTACTTGAAATGTGACGTATTCCTATTAAGAAGTTATAGATGGGGTCAAAAGCAACTGATTTTTAACTGACTTCGAAAAAGGAGGAGGTTCTATGTTCGACTGTATCTATTTTCTTTTTTGACTGTATCTATTTTCTTTTTTAGAGGTAAGATAGCCAGTTCCTCAGTTGTTGAGGAGTCCAGGTGAAGCTCGCTTACACCTTCAGCCTTATCGTCACTTGCCATCAGGTGAAATGAAGGCCAAGAGCTTCCCTGTCGTGTGAGAAAAAAACATTTCTGTGGTTCCGAATGCCACTTTGAAATTTATATTTATTTTAAGTGGTACAGAGGACTCGGAATTTGTATGTTATAATTATGCTCACTGAACACGGTTGTGTGCTCGGGGGTTGTGCCCAAAAAATGTTTTTTGAGCTATTCAAGATTTTGTTGTATTTTAACAATTAGAAAATGTTAGGAGCAACATGTGTTTGCTTTTTAAATTGCTGAAAAAATACTTATTTTAAGACCATTATTATAGAAAGCGCTCTTGTTTCTGGCCAAATCATTGTTCATTTTAATTACACAGATTATCTTCTGTCAGGTAACACCTAAAACATCTGGAATAAATATCGCTGTTTAGTTTATTTTCAACTTTAAATGACCTAATCTTATTAAATTACCTACTTATAAATTGAATATTGAATGAATGAATATTATTATATATTTATTCATAAAAATCAAATCAAATGCATATAAGAGACTTATAGTATTTACACAACAAAAAATATCCTTACATTTTACATAAAATATGTTGTAATTTTGAAACTACGCTCACTGTATGCGCTGCCTGTCGCTTCCAGTTACGTTAGGGCAACGTGGTATACGTTGCCCTAACTAACTACTGCTTCGACGAGTGGAATGATCGAACTGATTTTTTTTATTACTACCTACATAAAATTTACCTTTGTTTGTTGTAGGTCGTCTGTTCTATGTAATTATATATATTTTTTTTTTGTAACTTTTCTCATATAAGTGAATTGTAAATTATTTTTGAGAAATAAATGTCTAAAACCCGATATTATTAAAAAACCAACAAAATCTCGAATAACTCAAAAACCTTTAATTTTATGGCACAACATTGCATGATAAAATCAGTTACTTTTGACCTCATTTAAAACGTCTTAACAGAAATACTCCAACTTCTAGTAACCCTGTTATTAAGAAAACGTTAATATTCTCTATGAGAAGAATCCTAATCGTTTTCTGTAAGTAAAATAGACAAAAAATAATAATACTTGAGGAAAATTTAATATAATACATATTAGGTACCTACTATTTCTTCTCATCAACACGAAATACATGAAAGCAATCATCAGCCTATATGAAAACTTCCCCGTCATCTTTCGTATGGACAGCAAGTATGATTTCTTTTCAATCATCAAATTGTATGAATACTATTGAGTCGTACTAAAAATTTCAGTTAGACTGAAAACTCAATGGAACTAGTGGGATAGACAGAATTATTGCATGTTTGAAAAGTTTTTTATTCAATTTTCTCATTATTGTTGAAAAATAACAAATTTTCCGCACCTATGTAGAAAATGAAAATAGTAAGGAGGGTATCCCTACATCGGGAGTAGTTCATGTGACAAAGTCAATCAACTTAATAGGTAGGTATCTACTATTTTATCTGAAACTGGAGATTGGCAGTAATGGTTGCTGACCGCGACCAATTGCCATAAAATATAAGAAGTTGAAGGTATCTACTACTATACTATACTTACGTCTGTGACGTAATATAACTGTTGATTGTTGTTTACTATGTTAGGTCAAGATGCAAATTATCTTTAAGACATAATAAACAAGGCATCAACTACTAATCTTGGCTATTGTTTTCAAGACTTAGATACTAATTTTTAATGCGGAAATGTATAAAATTAATGTTAAAAAAGTCAAAAAATAGTTATGTTATTTGTGGAATGCATTTTGTGAAAAGTGCATAGGTATTATATACCTAAATAGTATATAACTAAATAGTATACCTGTAAATGCACAATGTAAAAACCATGTAAAAACATAATCGATCCAACGAGATGACTTCATCACCATGCATTGTCTCTAGATAATGAATGACACATGCAATAAAGTCAATGTATAGACAGGTCATTGCCAATACGAGAACAAACCTTAATCTTTCCTTCATTTTCAGCCAACAGTTTTTTGACATCATCCCGAACAACTATTTTCTCAATAACACCATCTTCACTGACCAGCACACCTCCGTCTAATATTTCATTTTCAGTTACAACTCTTTTACTCAAAAACAATTGTCGACCTTCAAGTGTCATGGCTGCGGGAATGTAGCAAATAAAACGACTTACTCGACCGTAATCCTGAACAGAACTACATACAATAACTCGGAATCAGCCGTCTTGTTATCATGTTGTTACGTCCGAATACTGTGAACAAACAATCCGCCGATAGCCGTGATGAAATAATAGATAATGCCTTGGAGTGGGTCAACATAATTTATCTGTATCTCAATGTTTAGAGCTACAGTTACTATGCCAGTTGCGTTGAATGGTACTTGTAGGAAGTTCGTTAAAGATTGTGCAGAAGCACACAAAACAAATGCTACTTTGTACAAAATATTATGCTTACCTATATTAAAGTCGTTGCCAAATTTTTAACTGGCTTCTCAAATTGGCTACCATATCAGTAGGTATACCAAATCATAGATTGGCAACAACTCTATTTTAATCATAACCGCATTAAACAGTTAGTGTTTTTTTATCCTATAAAATTAACAGAAGGCAGCAGATTCTGTTGTAAAAAGTCTTTACTTTTTTAAAAGAACATCTTTTGAAGTCATCATCACAGCTCATTTACGTCCCCACCGAGGGGTTCGAGCCTACCCTATGTTAGGCTGATTAGGCCTTAGTTAACCACGCTGGCCCAGTGCGGATTGGTCGACTTCACATACATCATTGAATTTCTTCGCAGATGTATGCAGGTTGCCTCACGATGTTTTCCTTCACCGTAGGAGCGTCAGACAAATGTACATATGAAATTCGAAACGAAAAACACATTGGTACATGGCGGGTCTCGAACCCCGACCCCCCGATTGGAAGGCAAGTGCCGAGTCCACAGCGCCACCGACGCTCTTTTGAAGTACTAAATTATATATCTTTGTGATCTATCTCCAAAACTAATAATCTCTCTTTCAAAAACTTCGTACAAATTACGATAATAGGCAGGTAGCGCAGTTAACAACTACAGTCATATATATGCTATTATTTATTTCATAATTCCTCCAAGATAGCTACTCAACTTAGACCATATACTGGTTTAAGCAACTCAGCTAGTGAAACAAAAGCTAATCGCCCTATGAATAGTAACAAGGCAACATTACAGTCAAATTGAAACCGTATACCATATTGCGCCGATCTTTAAAATTAAATGAAACAATATTAATCTCGATCAATGAGAAATTAGATACAAAAGTAAGCTACGAATGCTATGCCACGAAAAAATCATGTTATTTAATAAATCTCGTGGAGCTCTGCAATAAAATGTAAAGAAGTAAGATAATAGTATTTTACTTCTTTACCTTGAAGATTGACCCATGAATAGTCATGGAATGGATTAAGTTTCCTGTTCTAACAGACATTCTGCTGTTTTTTACCTACATGTCTGATGAGAATTATGGAATAAAAGGGAGAATAGATATTACTGTACCTGTCAACTTAACTCCTAATTTTAATCGTGATTTGTACGGAATATTTTCATGCAGCATTCTCACAAGCTTTTCGCTTTGTAGGTTAAGTTGATAAGCTATACCAATTTATTATTTAAATATTTTGCGGTAAAAAAGGGAGTTCTCTTTTTCGTTTTGGCAACATTAAGGCAAAATACAAGAATCATATCAACCTTATCATGCCCTTTCGGAGATGGCCCAACCGACCGGTCTGAAATGTGTTTAGTAAGTCACTTGTCAGGCCCATTGCGCACTCGTAGAGTGGCTAGAAGAGCATCCAGCGTGCATGTTCATGGCCAAGTTCAAGGCGGGCCGATGGCATTTCGGGTGATTCGTCAACATCGATGTCACACACAATCGAATTCGCCCACGCACATAATTACCGATCTTTTGTAATGTTATAATCGATTAGGCACATGTATTATTCTCAGTAACACATTCACCAACATTGAGCAGATAGGATAACGACGGAAATATTTTCATTGTTTTAATAACATACTTGCCTACCATTAAGAAATAGGGTTAATAACACTTCCCTCTAGATATTCGTCGGTAAAATTTTACTTTAACTTTTATCAGGTCTCACGTCTCTTAGCGTTCATATATCGTTAAGAAAACAGTTATTCGTGGCATTCTGAATAATGCCAACCTTTCACAATAAACAGTTAAAGAAAGAGTTAGTCCGAAAGTACTAACGTAATGGGTATATGTGAATAAACAAAACATCCTCGAGGAAGCTAGGTCGTCTGTACAGGTCACAGCGATTGAACAAGGGCAATGCCAATTTCAGGGTCCACTTAGTAAGTATACAGTTAGGTTTCGGCGCGTTGTCAACGGGGAACAATGCGAGTGACATTGGCGGGAAGAAAGGATGGCACGCCATGTGCATAGTAATGGCAGCACCCAGTGCGCCGGCGCACCAAGATGCCACGCACGCGCACCTCTGCACTAGTGCTGGACGACAAAGAACTGTACTCGGAAATAAATAACTGTTTTACTACGAAAGCATATAAAAATATCAATAGGATTGACTCCGCCATGGGAGCTTGAAAAAATAATTTGGATATTTTTTTTAAGTGTAGTGGAAGGAGTGTTTTCAAAAATAGCATTAGGTAATAAAGTGATAAATTTCATTTTTATTAAGTGTGGTGGCACAAATAAGTGTTAAATGTCTCTAGACTATATGGAATTATCAATTTGTATTCGACTTCTATACCCAGGTAATGTTTAATGTAATGACGTAATAAATAGAGTTAAATAAATTAATAGAGGGATATATAAAATTTTGATACATTTAAAAAATATGATTTTGCTAATTGTTCATATTCATTCGTAAACCATTATTCAAATTGAAATATTCCACTCTACAATATTAATTGACAACACTAGAAAATCATAAACTTTAGATAAGAGCAAAGATAAGAGTTACACCGCCGAAAACCGCCTTGGTTAATTGATTGACTTATTACTTCTGTAATATAAAAAAATGGAAGTGCTAAAAAAACGTGTTCTTTAAAATTTTAATTGGACTCTCCGGCTATTGAACAACTTTGTCATATTTTTATTTAGCACGCTCCTAATAAAAATGATAACTTTCACGTTATTATACTAATTACTTACTACAAATTTATGAATTTTTTCATCTACATTTTTCCGAAATTTTATTCTAATCTGTATCCTTCTTTTTGCAAATCGGATTTAGTGAAGAGAAATTTCTCTCTTTGTTTACATTGGTTGGATAATTTATACTTATTATAGTACAACTTATAATTTATCATAAGTAAATTTGGGATTGTCACCAAAAAAATACACATTTTTCAAATTGTTTTTTCACATTACATGGTGGTTAAAAGTCGCAAATTTGCATTGCAACCCTCCCATAAGGATCACAGTGCGTACGTTGCCAACTTGTATTAATTGTGAGCTGGTAATGTACGATGTATTATCCCTCGGGAACTACTTAAGGAATCGGGATAAAAGGTAGCCTATGTTCTTTTCCTTATCAAAGGCTACATGCATGCCAAATTTCATCCAAATCCGTTCAGCCGTTTTTGCGTGATTGAGTAACAAACATCCAAACATCTAAACATCCAAACATCCACACTTTCACATTTATAATATTATATAGTAGGATAATAGGATAGGACTAGCATTCCGCTCGCAGCTTCGCCCGCATTATCTTCGTTTTTTCCCGTGGAAATTCCATATTTTCCCGTAGGAAAATATTCTGTACCCTATGTTACTCAGTGATATTGTAGCATTCTATTAGTGAAAGAATTTTTCAAAACAGTCCAGTAGTTTCGGAGCCAAACATACAAAAATACAATACAAACATTCGAAAATACAAATCTTTCCTCTTTATAATATTAGTATAGATACGTTTTCATACTTTTAAAGAAATACGGTTGCACTCTTACAATATAAGCCCAATATTAATATGACAACGTACGGATGAGGACGTACTTTGATTAATCGGTTTACCCGATGATTAATCGCAGTGCCATTGCACGGGGGACGTCGCAATACCTTTTGTATCTTGATTCGAAAGAGATTTGAACGCACATAGCAGTGTTTCCGCAACACTCGGGGTAAACTCGTCTCCAAATTCCAGTGATACATATACATAACGTGGGTGCGAGATGAGAGGAACGATGACACGGAGTATTTAACACAAAGCGTCGCGCGCGCCGCTCGGACAGACGCAGACACTGGCCGGCATACAAGCCCTCGGCAATATCGACGACACTTACCAATAACATAATTATTAGCGTAGGTAAATAAAATCATTGTTAATTTTAATAATTAAAAGAAAACTACAATGCATAAAAGAAATTTGTGACCGCTTTTTTTTCAGATAGAAGAGTTGGGGGGAGTAGAACGAAAACCTCCCCGATATGGGGCGAATCACGTGGGTGAGTAAACATTTTCTAATCAATGAAGGGTTTTCTTTTTGTAATAATTGAGTATGAAAAAATCCGTTAGCAATTTGGTATTTTTTTATAAGTTATATTTTTGATCATGCCATTGCTATCAAACAAAAAGAATCAATACATGATTCTAATGATCATCAGGTACATGATGTTAACGACATATGCAATTATTAAGACGCTGACATGTCTCTTATTTATTACTTATGTAGTTTATTTTCATTTACTTTATCTTAAAAATACATTTAGATATCACATACACATAATTAAGTATGGAGGTATGTACCAACATATTGGTGATTGGTATACTCTTCAAACATTTTATAAATTTGTGCTAAAATATTTGAACGTATACGTAGTACCATTATAATATATACGAGTATAAAGGTCATATGCATTAAATAATTCCAAATTTTTCATTGTCATACTTTCAACTTTTCTCTTCCTAGTATATGCTGTGCATATGTATGAGCTATTATCGTGACAAAACGATACCAGCCGCAGTCGGGCAGTGGGACCTACGAGGTCAAGTGCTATGCGATATTTAAAAAAAAATAGAATATGCATTAATTTAATATTAAACAGTGAAAAAAAAATGGAAGCATAAAATCAAACAAAGTGCACGTTGATGTCTTTTCCATTTTTAATTCCTTTTGTATTTACGATCCCGTATCCACTCAAAAAAATCCAAGGACTGTTTCTGCCCTTGACTTTGATTCATCTCAACTCATATACGTCCCGCTGCTAGGTACAGAGGTCTCTGCTCGGACGTGGAGGAATGCCCTACATGCCGATGTCTCATTTGCACCATGGGGTATAAGATTATAATTCAAATTTGACATCTCTTCCCATGTTATATATTGCACATAGCTTTAATCGACTCCGACTAAGTGACATCCAGGGGGAAAGAAAGCGGTGGTAAATGTATTCTTTTATTTAACCATCTCCGTGGTCAACATCCGGTGGTCTCAACCACCGGATGTTGATCGGGTGGTCCTTGGTTCAATTCCCCGTGCAAACAATTATATCCTAAATCTGTGACCAAGAAACTACGTTTACTAATACTTATTAGGTACGTGCGAAAGTTTGCATGGTTTGGTGTTTGTCACAACATCCATTAACTGCTCGACGGATTTTTGCTGAAGATGAAGACAAGGATTATTACATTACACCTTACTTTTTATTACGGGATCGGGTAAAACGGCACTTACAAATTGTTATGACGTAAGCTTACCAATGTATCAGATTATTCGAGTAGAATATAGTAAACAAAACACAAATTTAATATTCAGATACAAAAAGGAAGCAAACAGCACGCGTGCATTTTTCACTTGTTTTTTATTTATTTTTAAGTTAAAAGCAAATTGGAGTCTTATTTTACCACTTGAAGACAAAAACATTTTGACTCATGTAATCCAAACTTAAATAACTATAGAACAAAAAAAATGTCTAAAAACCCACATTTTTTATTCCTCCTGAAAAGTAAAATAACCCCAGTATAAAACGTGGGGCACATATTTTTGTTACCGTTACTACTACGCCCATTTTTTTTATTTTAATAAGAAATATAACTTTACTTTGCAAATACACGGAAGTGTTTCATTCAAACTTTTTATCAATACAACTTCTCTCACATTCTATTCACATAAGTATTAATATAAAGTATGCAAATCACGTATAAGGATACTTACTGGTTACGACCTTCATATAAGTGCCGGTTTACTTTGAATTGCAATTTAATACTTTTTACAAGCTTTTATTTAACTTGCAATGTATGTAAGTATGTATGTTCGGGTGGAATCTTGCAACTCAATTTTGAAGCAGATATCTTTAACCGATTGAGCTGAAATTTTGTATACACGTTCAATTAAGATGACAATGCATGGTTGACTATGTGACGTCATTTTAAATCCAAGATGGCGGCATACCCAAGATGGCGGATCAATTATTTTTAATGTGCATTAAAAATAATTGATCCGCCATCTTGGATCCTTACAATATGGGTATCAAATAAAAGGTCTTGCTAAGAGTAACTCGAAAAATAATGTGACGTCACTATTTATACAATATAGCGGACTTCTAAAGCTTGAAAATCAATTTTGAAGTAGATATCTTTAACATTGAGCTGAAATTTTGTATACACACTGTTTGGATGAAAATGCACGGTTAACTGTGTGACGTCATTCTAAATCCAAGATGGCTGCATACCCAATATGGCGGACCAATTATTTTTAATGCACTCCTACAATATGGGTATCAAATAAAAGGTCTTGCTAAGAATAACCTGAAAAATTAAGTGATGTCACTATTAATCCAATATGTCGTACTTCTAAAGCTAAAAATCAATTTTGAAGTAGATATCTTAAACCGATTGAGCTGAAATTCTGTATAGACGTTCCGGCAAACGACCTTGCAACAATGATACGTTGAATGAGATGAACAGACTGAGAAACGTGTCCAGTGATGATAACTAAAAAGTAAAAAATAAATTAAATGTAAAAAAACCTTTTTAAAAACAAGCTTTTATTTAAATGCGCTAAAAAGAAAAAATAAACTTATACACTAAAACTTTTACTTACTTATAACGTTATTTCACATTTCTCAATATCCTATCTATCTGTGGATTTGTTTACTGGAGATAGAATTTTGACGTATTTCGTATAGAGCTAATGTCAAATATCTATCGTTAGTAACCAAATCCACAGATAGATAGAATATTGACAACGGCCGTAAAACGATACGACCCGTCAAAAGCAAGTTCGTACTGACGATTCTCATACTTTAACTCTCGTTAACTATACCAGTATATACACAATTTATATGACATAAAAGCTTGTCGCGAGATTTACTTTTGTAGATAAACAAGTAAATTAAATAATTTGATGTAAATAATTTTATACATTACAATTTTCAAAGTAAGTAAATACAAGTAGGTATTTAAAAGTACTCTTTTAAGTACTTTTAAGTTACTACACACAAGTAAATCTCGCGATAAGCTTTTATGTCATATAAATTGTGTATATACTGGTATAGTTAACGAGAGTTAAAGTATGAGAATCGTCAGCACGAACTTGCTTTTGACGGGTCGTATCGTTTTACGGCCGGTGTCAATATTCTATCTATCTGTGGATTTGGTTACTAACGATAGATATTTGACATTAGCTCTATACGAAATACGTCAAAATTCTATCTCCAGTAAACAAATCCACAGATAGATAGGATATTGAGACCGGGCGTTAATCGACAGTTAGCTATCGTAAATTCGTAATATCGTCGTTATCGAATAGTAAGTAAATACTATAACTATAACGACAGTGGTTCGTGCTAGGGGTACTGATGGTAGGTGGTAACAGTCACCGACGTCACCGTAACAGTATATTAGGACATGTGGTTCTTGTGAGATTCGCAGCGAATCTGCAACACCCACAACAACCACAGTGTACGTTGCCAACGTGTGACATAAGATGTAAAGTGACGGTACCCAGTAATTTCACTGCGATATCTTTCCTTTAAACCGGTACACGGCAATGCAAGCACCGCTGCTTTGCGGCAGAAATAGGTAAGACGGAGGTATCCAAGCAATCGACCCTGGTACAGAGTTTCCCTCCGGTAAAATACAAATACCTAGTATACCTACATATCTTGCTACAGTACAGGTAAATTAATAGACGGGCATCGAAACTAAATAAAAATTTATTGATTTGAAATTGAATTCAGTGCAAAAAAAGTTGTAAACATTTTAAGTTTACGAAAGATAATAAATAATATTTTCAACTTTTCCGAATGTATAGCAAATAATATTATTTTATAAACACGCGTATTTTGTCACTCATATAGGTACCTAGCAATAAATACCTACATAGCTAACTAAAATCGAAAACATTAATTTATCAGACTGGGGAGTAGCACTTAAATCAAAATAACTTAATGGCTATTTAAAATACACAATGTGAAGACGTCTGGGCATAGAAGTGTAATAAATACACTCGTGGGTTTTTTTTTTTGCTGTAACAAAAAGACAATTGACGGTGGTACATTATCAAATCAGGTGGAAAAAGGCTAATTTAATCGCTTACCGAAATGTCACGCTCAAATACCATGGACTGGTCGGGGTGGTGACGTTGACCCCGGCCTGCTACCTGCCTTTGATGCTTGTATGCAAATTTTTGGTTTCGTACAAGCTCGTTGAGTCAGTGTCCCTACCTAGCAAAGCTTGCTAAAACTTTGTGATTTATTAGATCAATTTCACGCGCCATTTAAATTTGATGGTGCCAAATGGTAATAAAATTGGAAAGGCAAAATGAGTCAAAATATAAAACAATATAATTTCAATCATACCCATATTCTGTTCTGACATGCTATTATAGTAGTATTTTTTAGTGTCCAAAGTGTTTTTTATGTTATGTTATGGCTAATATAAAATTACTAAGGGAAAATGTTCTCACTTTTTGAGTGGTAATAATTTTGCAGTACCTAACCCTATCTTGTGTATTCTATAAAATTTATATTTTTTATAAGGATCATTCATTTTAACAGAAAAAAAAACTTTCCTTTCCGAATAAATTCGGGGAGATGTGGAACCTAACCTACTAATAAAATTGTGCAAAAATATACCTGCCTACTGAGTTTTTTCTTTGTACATTAAAATATAATTTGCAATATTTTACGAATTTACACAAGGATTCGTTATGTTTAAACTCTATTAGGTGAAAAGGGTGAAAGTTTTATTTTAGGATTGTGAAATGTTAATGATTTTTGTAAATTTTAAAACCTTATCTAAATCATAGAAAATCCATTACACTAAAATTACAAGTGACAAGTTTAGCAGACTTCTTTCGTTAACTATTATTTATTACCATAAAGAAAAAGAAAGATAATATTTCAACTTATATGTATTTATTAGACATATACTAAGTTAAAAAAAGTATTACAGAAAAATAAAGCCTAAACACTTAGATAATTATGTAAGGTCTAAACGCGCACAATATTAATATCGTAATTGTAGTAAAAAAAGCTAAAACACTTATTATGGTGCAATTGCTCATTGGATGTAAGTACAGCATAAAGTTGTAAAGATTTCTTTACACAGTACTGTAGTATTATATTATCTGTGACACAGTCTAGGCAACGAAGGATTCTTGGGGATTCTACCGTTAAAGGGCTTGAAGTTCATATAAAACTTTAACATGTTTCGAAATAATGAAGAAAATTAACATCTGGCATTTAAAAATATGTCCCTACCTTTAACTTTAAACTTATTACTCACAAACGAATATAATGGGGTTAAAAGTTCGTTATCAATTAACGTGAACAAAAAATCGCGGGCGAACAAGCTGACTCGCGTGACGTTAAGCGACTACCGTATCCTACTGACGATTGCGACCAGTCATGTGTACATTTCAAGGTATGATTGATAATGCTATTTTGTTATGGATTACTAGCTGCATAATAATTGTCCAAAAAAAATCTGAGGAGGGTCACCCTTATCACCTAGGGGTATAAAAAATAGCGTACGACCTATTCTCAGACCTACCAAATATACACAAACATTTTTATAAAAATCGGTCAAACCGTTTCGGAATTATCAAACACCGTACTACGAGGTTTTTGGTTTTTATATAATAGATGTCACATACACTTCAACCGACATAAGCGCTCCGGACACAACTATAGCACATAATATACCTACACAATTGTCGTTTGTTTTTTATTTAAACAATATGAAAAAGTAGACAGCTAAGCTATACTTACTTACTAATATTATAAAATTGAAGAGTTTGTTTGTTTGTTTGGTTGAACGCGCTAATCTCAGAAACTACTGATTAAAACTGAAAAATTATTTTTGTGTTGGATAGTCCATTCATCGAGGAAGGGTATAGGCTATTATAACATCGCGCTACGACTAATAGGAGCTGACTATTAATGAAAAATGTTGCAAAAACGGGGAAAAAATATATGGCGAAACGTAGTTCGCGGACACAGCTAGTGTTTACATAAAAACTAGCTGTGCCCGCGAACTACGTTTCGCCTAATAAAAGACTTCAACGCGTCCTTAGTTATATCTTCTATATTTTTCTCATTTTAGCAATATTTTCCATTGATTCTCCTCTCCTATTGATCGTAGCGTGATATTACATAGCCTAAAGCCTTCCTCGATAAATGGTCTATCCAACACAAAAATATTTTTCAATTCGGACCAGTAGTTCCAGAGATTAGCGCGTTCAACCAAACAAACAAACAAACAATCAAACTCTTCAGCTTTATAATATTAGTAAGTAAGTAAGTATAGATAAGCTCTTACGTCACGTCAACGTCACTCAATCCACGTGTTCTTTTTTCGCTGTGATGGTAAACTAGCTGTGCCCGTGAACTACGTTTCGCCATAAAAGACTTCAACGCGTTCTTAGTTATAGCGTCTATATTTTTCCCGTTTTAACAACATTTTTCATTGATTCTCCTCTCCTATTGGTCGTAGCATGATATTACATAGCCTATAGCCATCATCGATAAATGGACTATCCAACACAAAAATATATTATCGCCGTGTGTGCTTGACTGCGTAGGGCTATGCATTGGATCCCGGAGTTGTAGCATAGGTGGCGAAGACGGGACCCGCCTCTAAACGAAACACTCCTATGACTACTACGACGAATGATATTATACTTAAAAAGAGGTATACCTCTTTTTAAGTATTAGACTTAAAAAGAGGTATAGGTACTTCTTTTTAAGTATAATATCATTCGTCGTAGTAGTCATGGGGATGATTCGTTTAGAGGCCCCTCCTCGCCATCTATGCTACAACTCCGGGATCCAATGCATAGCCCTACTACATACGCAGTCAAGCACACAAGGCGATTGGATATTGCCCCAGTCCCAGCGAGCTCTGACGAGCTGGCCGCGGCTTACACTGCATTCGGGGAATCGGTGGGGAGACCGAAAAAAAATCAGCTGTTTCATACAAATGTTCAACATCCACTGAACCTAGATGAGTGTAATACATTAAGTTCGAAACACGCTATCTCGATGCACGTTAACGGCACAAATCGCGACAAACCAAATCTTGATGCACGAAATCGCAACAAGGCAATTCTCGATGCAGAAATCGCGGCAAGCCTAATCTGGTAGCCTTAGAACAATAGTGCTAGCTTAGACCATTTTCTAGGCACATTTTGAATTTCAACGCCTGGCCATTACACATGCAGTGGCGGGGATTCATGTATGAAACAGCAGATTTTTTTCGCGATTTTAAGATTGGTCCTATAGTTAATGTTGTTCGAAGTAATTGTCTCAACAAGCACAATGTTTTTTCTTTACTGTCTAAAAAAATATTCCTACTAATTAAATAATAATAAAAAACTTAAGACAAATAAATGTATAAGCTTCAATTCATATAGATCTGTCCTATCCACTATAATGATTCTAGACTTTTTTGAAGTGATATGTATGGATGTTACATTATGCTTCGTACAATACAGGATACTCGACAACTCAGCTTATTTTATCCATAATGAAAAAAATATCATTGCGCTTTCTCCCAGCTACAAACGTGTCACTTACTAAATTAATTCTGTAAATAATTCCGTGAACCAGTCTTAAGTGTTGATCTTGTTCCTTGGTTCTGTCAAGTTATGTAAATTACAACCAAGAGTGCGATACTTGATAGATAGGTCAGCGACCGCATTGGCCTACGCATTAATTCGACTTAATTCGGCGCCAGTACAAAAAGCGCAATTGACTCTATTAACAGCTTTTTTAAACTCCATTCAATAATGTGTACAATGATTAATGGCAAATAGAATACTTTTTGCGTCCATTTCCATTGTAACAGAAATGTAACGGTCGTTTGCTAAAGGAATCTCGGTATGTCGTCGGTAATAGGTACTGACATTGTCACAAACACTTTTTGTGAGAGGTCGAGAACCCAGAGCCTTTGTTTGATAATTTTATCCGAAACGTGATGATTAAATCGATGCAAGAATCAATGAACTATTAATGAGCTAGGTCGGACTGGTTTCGAGTTACAATGGTGAGACACTACTCGAGTAAACAATCCTAGCCAAATATCAGGTTCTCACAAATAATTAAATCGTAGATATAAATAACATGGAAAATTCGTATTTCAGTGCGCCGTGTCCTTGTTGCTGTTTGTTAGCACATGGGCCTCGCCAAACACAGTTGGATCTTTATTCTCAAGGAGTGTTGTGGAAACAGTGCCTCAACATGAAGAAATAGCGCCACCGATACGAGCATCCGTGGAGAGTATACCTCTAAGGCAAGAGAAGTTAAATTTTTGGATGTCATAAAAAGATTTACAAATTGAGCAATATCGTGTGAATGAAGTAGATGTGTTTTGCTTTTATTGCGCAATCATGAGCCAGTTGCTGATATATGACTTGTTATTTTGGTATTAATATATTTTATTGTTATAAATATTTGCCAAAGAAATTGTTTTTATAACATAAAGAAACACTTACAGAAGACTTTACGATGGGTCTGAAGGCAGACTACCGCTGCGAGATGCTGTAGAAAAACGACCAATATCGTTAATAGACAGAAAAATTGCGTTTAAAACTGCAGATGTACAGGTAATCAATTATATATCTATATATAATATTTTTTGTTAATGCCTCTCATATATTACATTGTTACATTTTCCGGATTTCAGGACATTAACACTATTCACAGTGTCTTAGGTGTTAAAGATTTTAATAAATTCTACGGTGCTGCAAGTTATTTAAATAAGTAAGTTTATCTTAAACTAGAATTTAGAGATATTATTGGAAAACATATTTTAAAAGTAATAAATAATGATGTTTACAGCAGCAGCAAAACTGACGAGAGACTTCAACATGGAAATGCAAATTTACAGGGTAACTTATTTTGTTATATAACATTTAAAACATAATGAAATGATGCATACGTCAGTGCAACTTCTGCCGATAGTAAATTAGTAAACAAGCAACAAAAATCGTATCCAGCCTTCTGAACCAAGCTTTCCGTCGTCTTTTTCCGTTAATGTTATTGTTCTTTTTAGAAATGCAACAGACATCAGGCGCTACTGATAGACGGTTAGTTGTTTGCTATATGCAATCCTGGGCTGCATATCGCTCTCCACCGTTAGCGTTCACTGCTGGTTTACTTCCACGTTCCTGTACACATTTACATTACGCCTTTGCAGCAATACACCCGCATACATACGCTGTCATACCAGCTAATGAGGATTATGATATTGTTAAAGGTAAATTATAGCCACGACTTAATATATCTTAACTGAATAATGTTTCAAAATTATTTAACATTGATATCATTAACATTACAGGTGGTTATCGTATTACCACTGGTTTGAAGCAAAGAATACCAGGACTTCGCGTAATCATTAGTGTGGGCGGAGAAGGCACGGAGAGGTTGTTTAGCGAAATAGTGCAAAAACAAAATAGAAGAAGTTTATTCATTGATAGTGCTGTCAGTTTTCTAAGAGAACATGATTTTGATGGCATGGAACTTAACTGGGCTTATCCAGGTAAAAATTCAACAAATTTGAAAAAATCAACCCGTCTACAAAATACACGTACTGCGAGAAGTCCGATTTTATCCGTGATGCGACAACTAATATTTTTTAATATTCTAGAAATGGACTTGCCTTATACCTGTGCTTAAAATTTTTAGGTGAAAAAGACGACAAAGAAAAAGAGCTCCTGACTTCTTTATTGTATGAGCTCCGTGAGAAATTTTCGTCTTATGGGCTTCTTTTAAGTACTGTCCTACCTCCATTTAGATATCAAATTGAAGATGGCTATGATCTGAGAGCAGTCAGTGGGGCTTCTGATTATACAGTTCTACAGGCCTGGGACATGACCCATGAGAAGAAAGATGAACCACCATCTAGAGCACTGCATCACAGTACTTTACATAGAGATCCCGGAGCAGCATCGAGAGACCAACGATATGAGAATATTGTAATTAGTTTTATTACCAGGAATAGAACCTTCTTAGCAACATAAGCTAACATTATTTCAGTTTTATCTTCTGAATACATGCAAAATATATAATTTAATATTACGGTACTTTCTTGGCATTTATTTTCTATAAAGATTAAATATATTTATATTTATTTTCACATTTTACAGGAGTTTATAGTAAAATACATCGTGAGACTTGGAATGGCAGCAGACAAATTGGTGTTAGGTGTTCCATTATTTGCTCGAAGCTATACTCTAGCTCCATCCACCTTACCATCACCTGGTGCCCAAGTAACTAGTTGGGGTGAAGAAGGCCAATACACACAGACCAAAGGGTTATTAGCATATTTTGAAGTAAGTTAATAAACTTTTCAAAAAACAAACTAATTTTATGATGTTGCCTATTTTTGGCACTAATTTATAATCGTATACTATAGGTTTGCATGGCAGAACGAGAAGGCAGAGGCTCGAGTGGTGTAGATGAGGCTGGAAATGCTTACGCAGTATTTAATAATCAGTGGATATCGTTTGACTCATCATCAACTGTTTTAGAAAAGGTAATTTAGGAACAATCGTAAAGCTTAAATCTATTTCACAATAAAGCACAAATAGGCTTAATAACATTCACTTCTTCCAGATGAGATTTGTAATAAGTAGTGGCCTAGCGGGAGCAGCAGCTTGGGCAATAGACATGGATGACTTTAGAGGATTGTGTGGATCACCGTTCCCAATACTGAGTACAATATCAACGAGCTTAAATGGTATATCTTAAATTATAAATCCGATATTGTTTTGTTTAATTTGCGTACAAACACTCGTTTCAACTCAACATTAATTTACAGGACAGTCCGTTCAGTCAGATCAATCTACACTGAAAATTGGTACATGTGAATCCGATGTACCGTACTTAGCTTCTGACGAAGACTCCTGTGCTCATTTCCACTTCTGTTCTGGTGGAATTAACTATAGAATGGTTTGCGAGGAGGAACGATTATATGATCCTTCTACAGGATTTTGTGGGTATGCTTCAAATGTTTATATGTAGTGATAGATGTGTATTAGTTTAAGATACGAAGAGCTTGATCTATTATGACTACGTGATTATTTATCACATATACATATTTTCAGAAATCGTGTATTGAGTTAATAGTAAGGGCATTGTTGATAGAAAGAACATAAGTTGGGTAGTTTTGAAATAAGCCAATAAAACGTGTCTTCAGCTGATGAACACAATATATTCCTAAAATTTTAAAGCTCTTTTAATGAACGTTTCAGACACCAGGATGTTGCTAAATGCCTACCAGGACAACGCTTAAGAATCAGCGTTAACGATGCAGAACGTTTCTTATCCCAAGTCTATGAAAATGATTTTGAAGTAAGGACAATTTTACTACCTACTTGTTTTTATTTTATTTACATTGCATTTACAATATCATGTTCATTACAGTGGAACGGCGAACAGCCTATCAAAGATTTACAATTAGAACACTTGTTAGATGAATACGAAGTAAATGTGAAAAAAAGTAAGTTTTAACCATATTACTATGTTTAAGTACTGCATTAATAACTTAATCTAAAACTTAACTTTTTTGTGTTTTTTATACAAAGGTAGACTATCACTTCCCTTTAATTTTATATACTTATATAAAACTAATTTCTGCTATTTAAAAATTATAAACTGACATACTGCAATTTCTATAAGATTCTTCATTTATTAGCACCGCTTCTAATATTTCTTCAGATAAGTTTTCTATAATTAACCGACATGGGAAACGCAAGCGCATGCCTAGAGCTTTACCTAGCCGCAGTACAAGGTATAACAAATACCCGGTTTGGGACACTTCTTACAGACCACAATTAATAATCAAGAAACCAACTATGACTGCACCTAACATAGCTGGTGAAATTAAAATAAATGAAGGTTGGTACTTCAATTTTTTAAAAGGAAATAAGTTCCTTTATACCTTACCGATCTTATAGGTCGCAGTGACAAAACATAGCCGCTCATATTACTCGTAAATTTATACCTTCCGGTACAGATGTCTTCGATATTCTTTCAGACAAAGAGAACGATAAGAAAGTGGTATGCTATATGACAAGCTGGGCATTTTATCGTCGAGGGGATGGAAAATTTGTTCCGGAACACATTGACACTAGGCTATGTACTCATGTTATTTACGCATATGCATCTCTTACTCCTGACGATTTAGTTGCAAAAGAGTTCGACCCTTGGGCTGATATTACAAACAGTGAGTATCTAAAGCTCTACACTAATGTGATACTTAGACGAACTTAATAATGCTATTTCTATTAACATAATTATATAAATAATAATGTAAATTTTCAGACCTCTACGAACGTGTAACATCATTAAAAGATGTAAAAGTACTACTTGGACTGGGCGGTTGGACAGATTCATCTGGCGACAAATATTCACGATTAGTTTCTTCTGATTCAGCGCGCACGAATTTCATAGAAAAGTTGATACCGTTTTTAAAAATGCACAATTTTAATGGGCTGCATTTGGATTGGGACTACCCCGTTTGCTGGCAAAGTAACTGCAAAAAGGGCGCCGCGTCTGACAAACCTAACTTCGCGAAGTTTCTTGAGGTAATTATTTTTACCATTGCCATAATACCTAAGGACTCTATTTTTGGATCATTCGCCTGGCGTCGGACGTTCTTTAAGCGTCGTCTGTGTTCGATTTCTGATTATTTTCGTTTAGTTTTCGACTAAAATCAACATAATATTACAATATTACAATAAATATCATAATAAATAAATATTACAATGAATATCAATAATATTTTGGTTTTCAAGAAAACGAAATGAAAATATGTAAAAATCAAGCAAAGATGACGCTTGACGAACGCTCGACGCAAAACGAATGATTCAGAAATAGAACCCCAGAAAAGTATAGGTACCATTTTAAAATTTAACATTGCTCAGTCGTTATAACGGGCTGGATGATATAATTGTAGACTTTGAGGCCATATTCAGACAAAGGCACTGAATATAATTCAAAGTCATAGAATAGACTAAAGAAAAAGACAACTGAAATTCAACATTTCATAAAAGATACTTACTTATATTCATAAACTCGTTCTTGCTATCTACATAGTTTTCCAAAACTTAAAAGAATACATATATTAAATATGTTATTTTCAGCAATTATCGAAAGCGTTGCACGCTGTAGGCATGGAATTAGGGGTCGGCATATCCGGTTACAAGGAGGTGATAGAGGCCGCCTACGACTTACCAATTATTTCCAAAGCTGTTGACTACATGGGTGCGATGACTTATGACTACCACGGCGGATGGGAGAGCTCAACTGCGCATCACACTCCTTTAGTGCCAGACTCGAACGATGCACTGCCGCATTATTCAATCGTGAGTGTATCCTTAGTTATAACCTAGATAATTCTGAAATAATTGTAAAAAGATAGAATTTAGCAACGATAAAATACTGTCATCAATATTTAACAGTTTTAAAAATTGTTTCTGAAATGTCTGATATTATTTAAACCCTCATGACCTTATACACATTGTATAACGTCTCGGAATAGTTGTGCACAGGTTAGTCTCTTTCTATCATGACTGATTTAACCTTCGCGTGGAAAAGACAACACACCGTGTAACTAATCAGATGTTATACAATATTTATTATTAAGGTCATTCGACTGTTAATAAATACATATAACTCTTTTCCAGCATATGCCGTCCGGCTATGGAACTCTCTCCCTGAGAGTATTAAGAGAGCTCGCACGCTGGAGTCCTTTAAGAATCAAGTTCGAAATCGCTTCCTATCCTTAAATCCTTAGCTAAAATAGTCCTTCATTGTGTCCTTCACTACTACTGCACCAATCCCCGTTTAAATTTCCTCTCAGTATTTCCCTAGTCCAAGGTTGCCTGGAAGAGATTGCTCATTAGCAATAAGGCCGCCTGTGTTGTACATCTGCATTATTTTTGAATTTTTTTTTTATATGTTTATTTTGTGTGCAATAAAGTGTTTATTATTATTATTATTATATAAAAACATTTGAAAATGAGTAAAGAAAACTAGGAAAAATTTAAGATTTTTTGCTCTAGGAATACGCCATCAAAGCGCTGATCAACAGTGGTGCGGATCCCAAGAAATTGCTGCTTGGCTTGTCGTTCTACGGCCAATCCTACAGACTATCTGACGTGGAAGGGCCAAAGGGGCCCGGGGCCCCTGCCGCCGGCCCTGGGGAGCCCGGCGAGTTCACCAAACAACCTGGCATGTTGGCTTACTACGAAATCTGCTATAGAGGTATGTATCTTATATTTTAGTCCTCATTAATTGCTGGCAGCCTGATGTGAATCCCTAAAATTTATTTATAAATTACTTTTCTTTTTCGTTTTTAGTGAAAAATTTACGTTGGAAGACAGGGCAACAAACGAACGCTGGACCATACACTTATTCGGACAGCCAATGGGTCGGATATGATGATCCGAAATCTATCACTCAAAAGGTACCTATACTTAGAATGTATTGCGATTTCGTGATAGTAAGTAGAAAGTACATACATATATTTTAGAAACAATATGTAATGTAACACACATTGTCAGCTGAACTATGGTTGTCAGTTGAAGTTTTTGCTTACAGTTTAAAGCCGAATAACTCGTTAAGTAGGTATTAGGTTTTCAGATGAGACAAGCACCCAGATTACAACATCTAATATCTATGTGCCCATTGAATATTATTTCGGCGTTCAGTTACACCCAGTATTATTGGATTCTCTGGGATTATATTGGGATTAGTCCGTCGAAAATCTCCTTCAGTGGATGTGTTGTAGCACTTAACTGATTGATAAACCTCCATCAGGTGGAATGGGCAATGCGTCAAGGCTTGGGCGGCGTGACGGCGTGGGCTATCGACCTGGACGACTTCAACAACCGGTGCTGCGGCGAGCCGTCGCCGCTGCTGCGCGCCGCGGGCCGCGCGCTGGGCCGCGCCGTGCCCGCGCCGCCGTCCGCCTGCGAGCGTCCGCCGCCACCGGTCACGCCCGCCCCACCCACCACCACCACCGTGGCTGCGGACGGTAAGAGAACCTACAATGCTATTTTTTTATTTATAAACTAGCTTCACTTCACGCAGCTTCGCCCGCGTTGTTTTTGTTTTTCTGTGGGAATTTTATATTTTCCCGTAGGAAAAATATTTTTGTGATAGTGTAGAATTCCAATAGTGAAAGAATTTTTGAAATCAGTCCAGTAGTTTTGAGTTTATTCGTTACATACATAAAGAGGAAAGATTAATATGTATGCTTTCCTCTTTTAAAAAAATTGTGTAGAAAACAAAGTTGACAAATATGCAGGCGCTACATCTGATAATCAGCGACTACATACAGTTACGTCTTGCAAGAAGATTGGCTCTTGTAAAAGGAAAACAATGTACATTGCACGTTGCCAAGACATATGATGTCGGACTCAGAAATTTCACTGCCTACCTTACCCTTCAAACTTGAACACGCAATACAAGCACAGCTGCCTATTTAAGGCACAATTTATTTTAGTCTGGCTTCAAACTGGATAACTTGTTCTCGTCGCAAATCCGTATAGGATTGCTTGATCTTGGTTCCGATGGCCTTGTCCGGCAGCGACACGTCCCACCTCGACGTATCCGGCGGTGTGGACGTGCTCTCGCCAAGACTATAAGCGCCAAGACTAAAAAAAAAGGTGACGTTACTTCACCGCCGCAAGCGAAGCGATCTTCTCACAAGCATGGAAAACCAACAGATACTGATACTCTGAGGGCCTATTGCTGATTGCAGATGACACGACACGTGAAAATATTATAATATGCAAAATTGGATAGTTCAAATTTTGGACAAATATATTTGTCCCAAATGTGAACTGTCCAATTTTGCAAACCACATGACAAAAGGCCGTACAGAATGAAAACGTAGAATTGACTTTGTGCACACAATACATGACTTCTTCGATTTAGATTATTTTAAATGGAACGTAAAGAATTATTTTTCCGGTAAGGTAGATCTACTGCGGCTGACTACGGCATTACCGAGCCATCCCTAGATTTTTTGTTAGATTCACTTTAAATTTTCCTTTCTAAATAAATCTACATGTCCGCAAAACCTGAATTGTTGTAACATAGTTGTACCACAGTGGGCGCCAATGCGTACTGCACTTATCTACTTAGTTATGCTGAATTTAGTGTTGTGCTTGTAAGGACGTTAAATGATTAGGTAACGATTAAACGACACCCCTTATGTACCAAAACTGAAATATAATATAACATATTGTAGCAGTGTTGTCCCACGGTGGGCGCCAAATGACCTCTACATTCGGGTATACTTATTTTGTTGTGAGCACGTAACACGACTTATTATTTGAAGATATCTAAATTTTATTTGAATGTTATCGCTGCAACTGGATGAAAAATGCTCCTTTTCATTAACGAATATACCACAAATTACATTAATAGTTTAAGATACCTAATTGTACAAAACTTGTTTTAGTGGAGTGTGCGACAAAAATACGTGTTACTAAGTAGTATGTACATACATGATATTAATGACTCAAATCAGCGACACTTTGTTATAAAAAGCTTCCCAAAAACTAGCCTATATAGCTTATTTGAAATCTGCGCCTTCTACTTTAACGCAGAATGAACTTCGTACTTCAGTTCAACTAGGTGATCGAAATTTGACCTAGATAAAAAATGAAATTTACCAGGCTCAGCAGGCGGTGGCGACCATGGCAGCCACGGTAACCACGACCAGCACACGTCCACTACATGGCCCAACTGGACCCCGGCCGCCACTACGCCCACAACCGCTCAGACTTGGTGGTCACCTGCCACCACTCCAGCGATCACAACCACTACACCTGCAACCACTACTACATCAACTACAACCACTACCACCACAACTACAGAGGGACCAACTACTTCGCAAGCTCCATCATCGGTAATTAGTGCAGGTAAGCTTTCACTTTTTATGTTACTACTGTCAACCTAAGCCCAAACTCTCCCTTGACATCTTTTTTTAAGTCCCTGTGAAAATTTACATCTTTCGAACTTGGACCTGAGGAGACAAGGATCTATACGCGAGTCTAATGCGATACGTCCTGCCTTGACATCTTAAAAGTAATATTATTATGTTGCTAAAGCAACGAATAGAAGGGCGATATAAAGGAATAATAACAACAAGAATCTCATAGTCTCGTTATCCATATAGACTCGTGACTTTCCCATATATTGCCACTCTATTTTTATTTCATGTCATTAAATGAAATCACTATTCAGAAACACAAACAATTTTTAATCTTGTCATTGCGAGTATTTCAATGTTGACGGGGGTCAATAGCATGTGGTCCATTAAACATCGATAGGTATTAATTATACGGATAATAAATTAAGAACTCTTAGCGATAAAACCGCTTTTGCATACAATTTATTCTCAAGCTATTACTTCGAAATTTATTGCTTTGTACGTAGGTAATGTGGAAGGCGAATCATGCAAAGCTGGGGAGTATGGAGCGGCACCAGGGGACTGCGGGAGCTACCTGCAATGCGAGGGAGGGCAGTGGCGCAAACACAGGTGCGCCCCGGGGTTGCACTGGTCGCAGTCCACCAGCCGATGCGATTGGCCTAGCTTTGCCAAATGCACTGGTAAGTTAACTTTGTTTACAAGTTACAACGTCGTAGGAGACGTAAAACTGATATACACTGTGTTACAAAATACCTACGCACGTATATCGTACGATGTTTTTCAACACACTTATGATGTGAGGAAAAATACTTAATAAACTGATTTTGTGTATTAAATTACACAAATCATTGTTAATTTGTAGACAAACTAAATAATGCTATGAAAATAATCGTTTGAAAAATATTTTACAAAAAATAAAAACCGACTTCAAAAACACTGAAAAGTTAAAAATAATATAAGAATAGATACAGACAACTTCAAACTTCTATATTAAAGTCGGTGCCAAACGAGGATCTCCTAGAAAGTATTAAAATTTGTCACCGACTTCAATATTGAAGTGTGAAGTTGTCTGTATCTATTATTATATTATTTTTAACTTTTTAGTGTTTTCGAAGTCGGTTTTTATTTTTTGTAAAATATTTTTTATTTTAAACTTTTTAGTTAATGAAGTTCTTTTAGTGAAAGAAACCCTAATTCAATACCGGCTGGTATTAAATTAGCGTTCCCCTCGATTTTCATGGGATCCCATCATCAGATCCTAACTTTGGTGACCATGGGACCACCCTTGGAGTATACTCTATCGAATACAAAAAGAATTTTGAAAATCGCTCTACAATTGGCGGCGTAATCGCGTAACATAAAAAAACATACGCATTGAATTGAGAACCTCCCCCTTTTTTGAAGTCGGTTAAAAATCATGTAGTTCGTTAAGAGGATTGTGAAGCTGTAAATTTTCATACAAAAAGCGATAACGCTTTTCGCCCTCTTAACATAGTCCAATTTTCATAATTTTTGGAAATGTTGTAGATATAATGAAGTTCTAGGTATATACGTTTTGATTTTGAAGTAATATTGCTCAGAATATAAATTATTAGCATCTAAACATTCATATTTTAGACTTAAAAACTACCTCGAGCATTTTTATATTTATTGACCAAATTATACTGAATTACAAAAAAAGCAAAACGCACAAACATAGATTAAGGTATACTGAATGAAATGAGATCAAAAGTGTCTAATTTCATAAAGGTTTAGGGGGGTAAAACAGTTATCGCCCGAAACAATATTTCAATAAGAAATGTAGGCACTTGCCTCGGACTTTCAACTCTAAGCGGTGTGCAGTTACCTGTAGCTTTTAAAAAATATAGTACATTACTGGCGCGGCCGGCAAGTGCGGCATTGCCGGCCTCGGCTTTAATACACGCGTGTTTTATAAGCTGTTTTATGTGTTTTATAGCTGTTGATATATCTGAAACCAGTAAAATTAGATCCACTTTAAGAGCAAGTGTGTTAAAAAATTCATTTTGAAATCCCCCATTCATAGTTGGTTCTGTGAAAAAAATATGGGGCACATAGATTTAATAATCAAAATATTGATTATTAAGTCCATGCTGGGGAATTAGAAAATTAATTTTACAAATTCGAATTTTCAATAACGCCATAACTTTTATACAATTATGTTAGCATGGGTAGGTATCGGATTAAAAGGGTAGGTACCAAATACCTTGTATTTTATTAGTTTATTTACTGTGTAGGTACTTTATACATTTATTATTTCAAATAGAGAAGCCGACCAACGAAGCAAGTACCGCCACTACTACTTTGGCTCCGATGACATCACGACCGCCTCCCAAGCCGACCACCACTACAACTACCACCGAACGGACAACTACAACCAGCACGACGACGACAACAACAACGACCACGTCAACACCACCACCGACTACATCGACACCAGCTCTGAGCGGTAATTGTACTTTGACAAATTTCATTATTACCCAAGTATACTTAAAATATATTTAATTTCATAACAGGGCCATGTTCACCTGATGTTAACTGATGGTATACGGAGCACACATACGAACTGGTCATGCTACCTTTAATTGCTTTGACCAAAAGTCGAACTTAAGTCGGTTTAACTTTCAGAAAGAAAGAGGTCAATCGACTAATCGAATATATTGGGGCAGCTTTCAAAAAGCTACACAGCATAGGCATTCTCAGGCCATCTAGCGCCATTTCTCAAAACGAAAGTCTTCTGAGCGTTGCCCGTGTTGTCTTATGGCGCCCGTACCCGCTTCCCAAACACACCCAAAGGACAATGGAGAGGGCTACGCTCAGAGTTCCAACACGTGATCGAATCAGAAATTATGAAATCTTTTTAAATCTATGAAAGGTCCTCTAGTACCGGCCTCGTATTGGGAAATGCAGCATTGGTAGGCAGACCGATATTAAAAGATTCTTCAGGAAGGCCTATATCATGTAGTTGGCATTTTTTGGTCGACTAAATTGTGCAACTACATAAATCTTAAAAACTTACAATACAACACGAGGTCTAAGTATTCCGAGTGTGCGTCTATTGGATGAGACCAACAATATCGTAGAAAAGGGTCTTCTTTCCTATCGCTACGTCACAGATAATATAATGCTACATTTAACTTGTACGTAATTTGATTGGTCCTGCTATCTGGATAACTACCAACTTACTTACTCCAAAATAAGTTGGCTTCTGATAAATTCGGAATCGCTTTAAATTTCGTTTAGGTACAATAACTATTATTTTCCGTTCGTATTTCAATGAAAACTTTATGACATTTGCCTTACCTATCTTACAAGGTTAAGCTTCGGACTCAATATACGGCTTGTCTGACAATTTAACTTGTATGCAGGCGATCCAAACGATGGCAGCCCATGTAGCCAGGCCGGCTACCAGCCCACCAAGGACTGCAACTCTTATCTGCACTGTGACGGCAACACATGGCACTTGCAGAGCTGCGCTCCAGGCCTTCACTGGAGCTCTACACAGAACCAGTGCGACTGGCCCAAATACGCGAAATGCAAATGCAAGTACACCGATATATTTATGTTACCTATACAATATAACGAACATGTTTGTTTTATTATAAATATCTTAATTTTTTTAGCTTCGGAAGCGAGTCCCACTACTTCTGCACCGAAACCAACCCGTCCACCGCCTAAACCAATCACCACGAGTAAGTTTGCCTTTTCTAAAATATTAATTAGGTTACTTCAAAATCTACTATGTATTCGCACCGCAATTACGTTTTTACCTACCAATATAATATTTTTGTTAATTTAAGTCACGAGGACCTCGTACGAGCGTAATAAAATGTTGATGTTTGGGCAACAACATGCTTGCATGTAAATAGGCAGGTGGTGCCTATTTCCAAGCGAATCGCTAACAAACGATCCACCATTCTTCTTAGCGCCGTCTACCGACAAGGCGACGGAGGAAGGTGTGTGTGGTCCCAGCGAGATGCACGCACCGGCGAGCTCGTGCGACGCATATCTGCTCTGCGTGAGCGGCCGCTGGCGCAAGCAGATGTGCCCGCCCGGCCTGCACTGGGACCGCCGCACCAACCGCTGCGACTGGGTCGACTTCGCTATGTGCGAAGGTAACATATTTCTACACTATTTAATGTGAATTCTATATTTTCACGTCGGGGAAACAATTCTATAGATAGCCTATGCTAGTAAGAGGTGATAATGTGATGTAACAATACGTATACAGAGTGTCTTTTGAATTGAAGGAGGAGCCAAATGATTGTGCTTGTTCAGACAAGTACTATAAATAAGCAAACTTAACAACTTTTCTATGGGACCAATTTTGAAATCACGAAAAAAGAATCACCTGGGTGTACATTATGGCGTTTTAATTCTAGGCAGTTTTCTGAATTGTTATAATGCCATTTATTTCTCTTTGTATAATAAGTAAAAGAAAGGCACTGATAGCAATTCAGAAAATTGTCTGGAATTAAGATTTCGTAATACACGCCCATAGAACGCCCACTCGGATGTTCCATACAAATGTTCAACATCCACTGAACCTAGATGTATGGAACAGCTGATTTTTTCGCGATTATAAATTGCTGGCCCCATAATAAAAGATGTTGCTGTTGTTCAGTTTGCTAGACTGAACAACACAAAAGGCCCCTGTTTCAAAAGTAAGCTTGTATAGTATGTATATTCCATTAATAAAGCATTTTGAAAAACGGTCTAGTAGTTTTTGAGCTTATTATTTTACAAACAAACAATACAAAAAAAAAACAAGTCTTTTCGTACGTAGGTATATATCGAGATGATACCTATAGATAGATAACGAATACTATGTCCTATAGATAACCAATCGGCAACTAAATCGCCGATAGTTCAAAGCACTACCAGAAAACCTATGACGAATAGACCGGCGACTACTGATGCGACGACAATCAAACAGCCAGCAATGTCACCTATTGAAGAAACCCATAAGCCCAGTACTGTAAGTGTTACCTATAGTCATCGTTACCCAGAACAGATTCCACTTGAACTCAAGCAAAGATGGTCTGTGAATATTTGAAGACCTGCACAACCACCGAAACACAATGGGTACATGGATATTTTATCGGCCACAGAACACAGAAACTGTGTTCTGTGTTATCGGCATTAATTATATTAACAATTTTGGGTATTGTTAATTGTTAATATAATTAATGTCGATAAAATTTCCATGTGCCCATTATATCCAACATATTTTGACTGTTCATATTAATATAACGTTTTATCATGTCGTGTTTCGGTGTTCATGCTACGAGGGCTGCTGTCGAATTATTCATGCCAGCCTATGACGCGGTTCCGTGCGCTGAGCACGCTTCTTCCATCTTATTCACATGCTATCACTACAATGTTGCACAAACCAAAGTAGACAATTAAGCTCGCCTTGATATTGAATTTGCAATATCAATAAACTCAAAAATCTGAAAACCTTAAGTATTGATCAGTTGCAAGGTGATGGTTCGTTCATGTAAGTACTTACTAATTTATGTAAGTAACGAAATTTTTCTTTGGTCCAGGGATGCTTAACGGGCACATACCACGCACATCCAAAATGTGAAAAGTTCTTCGTTTGCGTGAACGACATGTTAGTAGCCCAGAGTTGTGCTCCAGGATTAGTCTGGCGACCTGACAGGACGCAGTGCGACTTTCCCAGCACAACTTCATGTACCGACCGACGCCAAATAATGTCTGCTGCGATGACCGATGCTAAACCGGATTCTTCAGCAGTGCTAAGCGATGAGATGCCAGGTTAGTTACTCACATTACTTACTAATATTATATGGGGTGTGTGTGAAAAGAAACATTGAAATGACACTGCATAAGAGGAAGAGTCAGATTGAGGTAATGTGACCAGTGAACGCAATGCTAGCGAATGTTCAGCCTGACAATCCTAACGTCGCGAGCTACGCGTGGCGTTGCGCACGGCAGTAAGCTCTCGCCAGCCATCTTTAGTTAGTATGCTGGCTAGTGAGAGAAAATGCGAGAATATAATCGCGCAGAAGGTGGTAGCGAAGAGGGAGCGAGAAAACAGAAAACGACGAAACATACCGCTCCCCTTTGACACAGACAGCCCTAAATGTGTCGTATGCGTTAAGTGGCTGATACGAGATATTATAGGCCTCCTGTCTGGTCATCACTCCCATCTTCAGGGTAATACCCCACAGACGTTAAGAGCCGACCCGTAGTCTGGCCCTGGATCGCCTCATTATGGACAAGCTGGACGTCAATGTTGATTTAGTGGATATGCTCCACACTCAGAAAGAGTCCCATACATAGGTACCTGTCAATCAAGCATCACGAGGTACGATGCACAACATCATTTACACCTCGTAAAAGTTAAAAATGGTAAGTTTAAACATATACGGTGTGAAGTGTGACAATACAATGAGACAGGGAGAGAAACGAGGGGGAAGAAATTTTTCTGCTTGGGTTTCTGAGCTTCTGAGTCCTCCTGTCTACCTAGAACCGTCTTGCCTAAGGTTGTCGCCACAGAAGCATTGTTCGTGGCATTACGAGTACTTTGTTTCGACAATTAAAAGTACGAGTACGATAGCTACTATCCTCTATCTATCCTAGATAAAAAAAAAGTTAGTATTATGAAGAAGCGAGACGCGTACAAGGACTGCAACATAGGAAGAACAGAAGACGTGCGTGCTACTATTTTATTTTATAAGCAGCATTTAAAAATAAATTGCTACGATTAATAATCCTGTGTTTCTTGATTCCCACATTATTAGGTCCTTATATAAATTAAGCAGATCGATTTTCAAAACTGTTCACAACACAATACAATCTTTCAAATATGAAGTTACAGTACAATCATCCAATTATTTTTTCAGTTTCTGAATATTGTGAAAATGGTCAATACGCCAGACTACCGACGGATTGCACGAGATATCAGCACTGCATCTTCGGAAGATATGAAGAATTTTCATGCAGTGCTGGTCTTCACTGGAATGAGGTAGATACTCATTTTTTATGTAAAAGGGCAGGCAAATGACATAGCATAATAGAGGGTAGATCTAGCCACCATTAGCTTGCCTACCAGCAAGGTGCCTCTTCACACTCCAATCCAAATTATAAGAGAACACGGAAACACGTGCCCGGGCATGAGTCTGTTAATCTACTTGTCCATGAAGTAATGATATTTACGGTACTAGATTGCCATCGCACTTCCGCGTGCGTGGAAATGAGAGAAAACACTCATTAGGTACTCAAGTACGAATTACCTAACTCATGTCATCTAAGGAAGCATGATAAAGGTCTCAAAAGGCCTAAAATCTCCATAAGCACTTTAATGATAAAATTATTTAAAATTTCAGGAAAGACAAATATGCGACTGGCCACACAACGCCAAATGCAAAGCAAAGGATTCCATGCCTATGACAACCATAATGACCCCTACTACAGCATCCATCTCAAGGCCGCTCGAGCCTTCGAAACCTGTCGCAATAGATGACGGTACAAAAAAACCCTCGACGGTAACACAGCCAATAGTCGGCTCTAAGCCAGCTCTTTTGAATTGTGAGTAAAAAGTTATACCACCTATGTATTTGTCTTTCAAAACAAATATTTGAATACCCAGACTTTAAAAATCAGATTTAATAAACATTACTAAAAGGTCATTTGATAAAAATTATTCTCTTTAAATATGATGCCTACCGCATAACTTTTCATATTTGTAAACCTGCAGTTTAAAAAATATGCCTGGAAAAATATGAATAATATTATAAAACAAAGATAAAATCACATTTTTTCCCATTCTCATCCAAATTTTTCATTATTGCCAATTCAATATTTCAATCGCATAAGTACCTATTGACGTCAATCACAGGAAACAAACAAAAAGCTTTCGACAGAACTTCGGCTGTCGGGATCAGCTAGTTATTAACAAATTAGAATTACCTATTTCTTTGTTTATTTCATCAAACATTCACTGTTTTCAAGTGATGGGGCGAATGTAATCGAAATACCTATATGTAATGTGGTTTAAGTGCTGAAAACAGATTCTCTCAAATAAGAAGTTTAGATCTCTACTGACTACCTATTTCTTTCCATTCCATATATTTATGAGTTAAACTGTTGGGATCTACATTCATTATAAAATCGTATTAATTATATAATTAACTAGCTTTCCGCTCGCGACTTCGTCCGCGTTATTTTTGTTTTCCCGTGGGAATTTTTCATTTTCCCATAGGAAAATTACCCTATGTCCTTCCTTGGTCTTGGACTATCCCTATACCAACTTACATCAAAATCGGTTCAGTAGTTTCGAAACCTACTCAATACAAACAAAAAAACAATCAAATATTTCCTCTTTATAATATTAGTATAGATAGATAAAACGATTTTAAATTGTGATTATTTTTCCAGCTCGATACAAGCTCGTGTGTTACTACACCAATTGGTCTTGGTACCGGCCGGGGCTCGGCAAGTATACTCCGGAGGATATCGATCCCACACTGTGTACGCACATCGTTTACGGATTCGCGGTGCTCGGCAGCGATGGCCTTATAATGGCCCACGATTCCTGGTCGGATTATGACAACAGTACGTTATAAAATCTTGAATATTGTTACTCCATTTATTTACTCCAAGAAACATTTGAGCGACTAACTCATATTTTATAACCTAAAGAGGAATAAGAACACTATAGAAGCTGCGATTAGACCTCATGGTGATTTAATAGAGTTTACAATCTATCTTATTGCTTTAAGCTATTTTAGATATCTATAAGAAAGCTAAGAGTTCGATATTAAAATTTTCAGAGTGAGAGTTGCGAGTATTATCACCATTATTTTATATCTTTGATATCTATTACGGAAATAAACGGACACTTTAACTGTTAAAGTTTTATACTGACGATAACAATTCCTCATAAATCACCAAAAGCTCTATAGTCTCGACTACGTTTCTCTCTAATAAATGAACGCCTTTAAGAGGAGTTTAATGGTTTGTGAGTTAGACCGATCGTATCATCACATTTATATATAAACTCATTATTAACAGTTTATTCAATTAATCATTAAACAATGCGATCTAAGCTTCAAGATAGAGACTGAAAAAGAATCGTCTGCATGGGTACCTCTACCTTACCTATTTCTGACACTAAGCTGCAGTGCTTGCATTGTTGGATTCCGTTTTAAAGAGTTAGACAGGCAGTGAAATTACTGTATACTGCGACTTGACATCTTTCATCAAAAGTTGGGAAAGTACATTAGTATCCTTTTAGGAGTTATATATTCGCATGGCATATAGGAACTACATTTACTATAGGCGACTGTAGCCCTTACCATCAGGTTGGCAACCTACTTGTTTGCCAACTATGTTGTATAAAAAAATTGAAAAATTAGATTCGTATCGTGATAAAATCTTGTTTGTACACAATTTTACATATGTAGAGCGGTCGGCGATGTCCACCAGGATCCACTGATCTTTTTGCACTCTTAGGTACACTTTGATCCATTATTTTAGAAATGTATCATAAAGATCTTTTTTAAATAAACCAATAAATATACCCTTTGGATTTAGAATCGTTCACATCACAGCACAATATGATACCATAAACTTATAAATAGGTGATCCAATAATTTTTGATAAATGAACATTTTCATTGTCTCCAAAATTCAGGGTTTTACGAACGAGTAGTGGAATACAAAAGGTACGGAATCAAAGTTTCCTTGGCCCTGGGTGGTTGGAACGACTCTGCTGGCGGCAAGTATTCGAAGCTCGTGAACGATCCCGCTGCCCGCGCTAAATTCATTGCCCATGCGGTACCATTCCTCGAACGATACGGCTTCGAGGGACTCGATCTAGACTGGGAATATCCCAAATGTTGGCAGGTTGGTCTATTGATAGATATTTAACTTGCATTCTAAGTATCGACTGCTTCATTAGTTTTAATATTCTAATAACTAACCAATTTGAAAATGAAAAATATGATTTTTTAGATTGATAAAGACCTACTCGATATTTTAGAATCTACCTTCTCATGTTAGTAAGCTGTAACGTATTTCCTTTTAGGTGGACTGCTCTAAAGGACCAAATTCCGATAAGCAGAACTTTGGTGTCTTTGTCCGTGAACTTTCAGCGGTATTGAAGCCAAAGGGCATGCTGTTATCGTCAGCAGTATCGCCCAGTAAAATGGTGATAGACGCCGGGTACGATGTGCCGGTTTTGGCCAAATATCTCGACTGGATCGCTGTTATGACTTACGATTACCACGGTCAGTGGGACAAGAAGACTGGACACGTCGCTCCTTTGTATTATCATCCTGATGACGACAATACGTACTTTAACGCTGTAAGTTATGCATTTCCTTCGCTTCATACACACAATAAATTATACTGACTCCTATTCCCATTATTTGCTACGATCTAAACATACTTCTGTAGCTTCACCAAATTTTGTTATTACTTTCATAAACGCTCGACGGTTAAGGGTCTTTCTTCAGGATGTCTGTTATTTCATCGAGTGGGCAAAGCGTATACTCTGCTTACTGCCATCTTCGAGCTATGGTGCTTGAAAAGCTGGTGAATTGGGAAACAAAAGTGCTTGAATGGTTTCTCACAACCTCAGCCAGGTGGACAGACGACCTAAAAAAGTCGCGAGAAAGCAAGCAGTGGCTAGCTTGTTTTTTAATAATCATCATCATCACCTCAGCCACTATTTGTCGACTGCTAGACAAATCGTGGCTAGTCTTTTCCCTAAGAAGTCGACGTTAAAATCAGTTTCACTCAAAACGTGTAATAATAAGATAAAATTTATACAGGCAACAATTTAAACATTTTGTTTCTCGAATAACTTTGCAGAACTACACCATCCACTACTGGCTGAAGAAAGGAGCGCCAAGTTCAAAACTAGTGTTGGGTATGCCGATGTACGGTCAGAGTTTTACGATCGGTAAGAAGTGGGACAATAGAAATAATGGTGCGACAGGTCTAAATACACCAGCTTCTGATGGGGGAGAACCTGGAGAATACACAAGAGCTAAGGGATTCTTAGCTTATTTTGAGGTAAATGACGTTTTCTTTTATATTAAAGACAAACTTCTTATTTCGAATTAATGACTAAACCACCAAAATTTGCACGACCAAACGAAGACGCACACGGCACTTTCAGACTATACTGTACTATTACAGATTTGCGACCGCATTCGGAACGGCGGGTGGCAAGTGGTCAAGGACCCTGAGCAACGGATGGGACCTTATGCATTCAAGGGCAACCAATGGGTAGGATTTGACGATGTGGACATAATCAAGAGGAAAGTCAACTTCATCAAATCGTTAAATCTTGCCGGTGGTATGATTTGGGCGCTTGACCTAGACGACTTTAGAAATAGGTAAAATATTATGACACAAAACCTCTCATACGTATGATTCTGTTTTCTTAAAACTTACAAATTAGGTTTTCCATAGCAACCGCTAGATTAATGTTCATGGTCTCTTCAGATGTGGCGAGGGTAAGCATCCTCTCCTTAACGCTATAAAGAATGGTCTATTAGATCCCAAAGTGGAAGAAATAGACACAGATCAAAATCAACCGATGCAAGAACCTACAAATAGTATTGATGAAGACCTGGACGACATTATGGTGCCAATTTACCATCGACCAACGAAGAAGCCAGCCATGCAGATAACCGCTGTGACAACAACTCCTGAAGAACCAACAAACCCCAGTGTAGTAGTGACCCCTATTAAAGAAGAACGTTATAAAGTTGTGTGCTATTACACAAACTGGGCATGGTACAGGTATGAAAGGTTTTTGTTGTTAAATTTACTGATAGTACTTATTGTACGTGTAATTTTTTCACAAAATAATAGTTGAGTGCTGTCTCCAAAAAGTTTTGTCGCTTATATTTTTTTTTAATTGCTAGAAGCTAAAATATTTTATTATTTATACTATCTTTATTATTTTAGACCTGACAATGGAAAGTATACACCCAGCGACATCGACCCAAATATGTGCACTCACATCGTTTATGCCTTCGCAGTACTAGACAAAGAAAAACTGGTTATAAAATCTCACGATATTTGGCTTGACGTCGAGAACAGTGAGTAAAGAGCATCCTATTAGCATGAAATTATTAGGATAGTAAATAAGATCAATGAAGGAAATCAAAAAATAAAAACAATGTCAACAGACATTACAGTATTGGTGATAAACTAATAAAACCTATAAACAAACCATAAAATAGAAATATCGAATTACATTATTATTATTTAAAATACGACTTCTTTACAGAGTTTTACGAAAAGGTGTCATCCTTAAAATCAACTGGTGTAAAAGTACTCCTTGGTCTTGGTGGTTGGGACGACTCTGCAGGTGATAAATATTCCCGGCTAGTCAACAACGCCTCTGCCAGGAGAAAGTTTGTTGTGCACGTCTTGGACTTCCTTGAACAATTTGGCTTCGACGGTCTGGACCTGGATTGGGAATATCCTAAATGTTGGCAGGTGAGATAACTTTGGACTGCTGGGTCAGGTTAACTTTAGAAACATATGAATTGTCGAACATTTGGTTGCATCGACCAATGGCCACAAACAATGGGCCGGCACGACCGATCGTGGTCGTGAGCATCTAGTAATGTGCAAGGTCCCTAAAAAAAGATGGCATATAGTACCCGGAGTGGAATGATTCAGATTAGGTTCCGGGTGTATTTGATTTCGACGGTGTAATAACTATTGTGAAATCGATTAAAACTACAATACACGAAATACTTTTAATTCCAACTTTGCAGGTTGAATGTGAAAAGGGACCTTATTCAGATAAACAAGGATTTGCCGATTTAGTAAAAGAACTACGCGTGGTGTTCTCAAAGCGAAGTTTACTACTCTCCGCTGCAGTATCAGCGAGCAAACGCGTCATAGATTTTGGTTGGTATTTATTTTGTAAAATTGTTTAGATTGAAGTTGTTTAGACAGATATAAAATACGTCCATATTAATTGCAGCATATGACGTGCCAACGCTTTCGAAGAATTTGGACTGGATCGCTCTGATGGCTTACGATTACCACGGGCAATGGGACAAAAAGACTGGACACGTGGCACCGATGTATGTTCATGAAAATGATGCTGATATGACATTAAATGTGGTATGTAGCTGATTTTTTATACAACTAATTTGCCAAAAAGCATTTTTATACAACTAATTTGCCGACGTCCAGCTGATTGGAACTGGCTTCAATCACCTGTTTACAGTAGGTACATGTAGTTTCTGTAAAATTCGCGAATTTCAGCAATTATATTATCAACCCCAGTACCCAGTTATTTCATAAAGTTACTGCGTGCTGTGGACTGGGCAACTTATGTTACAAGTTCGCAAGGTAAACTGTCCTTGTTTTTAAATATTTGCGTAGGTACCTATACCTACTTTACCTTTAAAAGCGGAACACAAAGTCGTTCTCTGATAAATTCTGGTATTTATACGTAAAAGAAAATAGTTACTATAGAGGGAAACAGACTCACATTTGATCTAGTACAAAGAGCAGAAATAACACAGAGAATTAACACACATTTTACGTTGCAGAATTATACTGTCCATTACTGGATGAAGAAAGGCGCAGATCCTTTGAAACTGGTATTGGGTGTACCCTTCTATGGTCAATCATTTTCGCTAGTCGAAGGTGCCGGCACTGACCTTGGTACTCCCACATATGCTGGAGGGGAAGCAGGAGATGAAACCAGAGCAAGAGGGTTTCTATCTTTCTATGAGGTACAAAAACATTCATTGCAAAACACTCGTTCGATGAAATGATGAAATATAATAGATTTAATGCAATAAATTTCGGGATCTGATTGATTTTCGTCGAAATAAGAAAAGTTCAAGCAGTTTATGAAACCACTGAAACGACATAATGACGTTAGTGAAGAATACGTTTGTCATTTATTTATACGTTTACAGATCTGCGATCGTATAAAGTCTAAAGGGTGGAGGGTAGTCCGCGATCCTGGCGGTCGTATGGGCCCATACGCTACGTTCGACGACCAGTGGGTATCGTTCGACGACGACGTCATGGCTCGCCACAAAGCTGAGTACGTCCGCGCTATGGGTCTGGGAGGAAACATGGTTTGGTCGTTAGACCTCGACGACTTTACTGGCAGGTCCTGTGGGTGTGGAAAATCGCCTTTGCTGGCGAATATTAACCACGTATTGAGAGGACAAGATGCCCCGCCACCGTGCTCGCTTAAAGAAAGTAAGTAACTAATAGTGTTTCATTTGTACTTAAAGGAAACATTGAAAACTATATCATTCAAATGGCAATAGAACAAGCCCATCTTGCTGTCGATGAGAACACGTGCTTTTTTCTAACATTCTCTTTTTTCTAGTCCAAGGAGCATCGCCCATGTTACCGGCTACTACGACTGAAATATCTGAGCCAGAATACAAACCAGCATATCCACAATCTGAAGTACAGCACGACTACGAAACCGTAAGATCATTTTATCTATTTTACCCACACACTCATATTTATCATCACGTTTTTATAAAATTACATTCCTTATTTATTTGTGATTTTGTGCGGCCAAGGAGAGGCATTACCTCGATGATGTCCCACTATTCGATTACAGTCATCAGGCCGTTCAAGCCGGACAGGGTCCGGCCAGGAAATTATTGGCCGAAGATACAAGAGAGCGCATTCACTGCGAAGAAGAACCCTATTTATCGTAGTGCCTCAGTTCCAGGGAGTTATTCTTCGTATTTCCTGTCAGTATTGGGATCCTCGGTGTGGAAATATCTGCCAAAGTGCAGTTTGGGAGTCATTTGGAGGACAAAGCCAAATTGGCGAGCGAAATGCTAGGCGTCCTGAACAGAGCCAAGCAGTACAGCGGCTGATGCTTTATAAAGCACAAATACGGCCGCATATGGAGTACTGCTCGCACCTCTGGGCAGTAGCTTCGAAAATATCAGCTCAACCCTCTTGACTCCCTGCAAAGGCGAACATTCCGCATCGTCGGTGATCCCAGTATCACGGCGTCAATGGAGGCGCTGAAACAAAGGAGAGAGGTTCTCTTTGAGTGCTCTATCGGCTCTTTAACGGAGAGTGCTCTGAGAAACTGTTTGCAATGGTACCTTCGTCACCTTTTTATCATCGCACCACCCGCCACCGCAATAGAGTTTATCCGTACCAGCTGAAACCAATCTTGTCTAGCACAATTCGGTTTCAGCGTTCATTTCTTTCATTCATTCTTCTTTCCATTCTTCTTCAATTCATAGTTTAAAATTCCGTTTTATTTGTCATATTACCATTTATTGCAAAACTCTGTGAGCTCAAAACAAAAGAGAATTTCTACATACAGATGAGATCTATAAAAACGTGGGATGCCATTAGGTACCTAGTATAATAAGAGTTTATTATTATTTTATTTTAATTACTTACATAAGCAACCAATATTTTAGGGTTCCACGCTTGAAGATAAACCTTGTTCAGGCATTACATTTAGAGCTGATGACGTCAACTGTGCAAAATACTACATATGCAATAATGGACGATACATACAACTTACTTGTCCGGCACCACTAGTTTGGCATAAGGTAAGGCGAAATTTCTCCAGTGCTATCCATCTTCCGTCTGTCAATCAGTTTAAGCATAACCACTCTTGAAATGTTTCCAGAACCATTGCGACTGGCCGGAAAAATCTGAATGCAAAAGTAAATCAAGCTTAAGGATTACAGGGGAAAATAAACCGGAAAATGACGCTGTATATAGTCCGATACTCGCCTGTTATTATACCAACTGGGCGTTTTATAGGTGCGTAACTCGTCAATTAGTTGGTTAGATTTATTTAAACACATTAAAATAAACTTTTGACCTTAATCTCACCGGATGGTAAGTGATGATAAGGCCGAAGGTGGAAGCGAAATGGAGTGCGTTCAGTACCTTGGAGTGTAGTTATTCGGTTGTTTTTAACTCACTCTGAGGTGTTGAACGCGTTGCAGCAATAATATCCTTTATCCCACTCTTTCATATGTTTTTTTTGTTTATTTCTCTTTCAAGCAGATGACGTAATAGATAAAGGCCCAAATATCATCCAATCAGGAAAAAGTTATTCAGTGATAAACGTCAGAGCGTTTTACAACCATCAAATTCGACGGTTGTTCGGTTCAATTCAATTCAATTTTTAAGTAAAGTGGCTTCTGTCAGATTTGACAATTTCGCCAATTTCGAGTGGGAAGCGAAAACACGGATATAAATTAGGAAGTTTAGCGGTATGATAGCTACTTTGCCGGTTGGGCTACCTGTGGACAATGCAAAGCGAACATTAAAATATAACATTAAAATATTGTTAGTAGCGGCTAAAATTAAGGGTTGTAGGTGAGAAGTTAAAGGAGGGTGTAGGTATGAGTTGAGATGTACCTAATGCCTAGGATAATTTTGTAGGAGGAAAATTATAGCTTTATTTGGTATTTCTCTATATATTTAAAGAGGATATTCAGGAAAGGGGTATTGATTTGAGTTAGGAGGAAATTCATATTTGATGGGCGAGGAATAGATTCAGGAAGCAGGTCGTACAAAGAGGTTTGATGTCTCGAACAATTAAAGAAAATATGATCCACGGTGCCTTCCTCAAAGCCGCATTCACATATGGAGTGGTCTCTGATGTGAATTTTAGCCAGAAAAACTGGAGAACAGACATGTCCAAGGCGTAGCCTAATAATGGTAGATGTGGTTAATTTATTGGCAGATCTGTAATTAAAGAACCATGGCTTAGTAGGAATATCCCTCTGAATGCTCCCATAAAATTTTCCTTTAAGGGTACAAGAGTGTGTCCATTCCTGTTGCCACTGCCTAGTAATATCTTCTTTTAAGGTTACCCGAATATCCTGAGAGAAGCATTGGTTATAGGTGGGGCTTCCTAAAGCTGTGGCCTGTTTAGCGCATGCATCAGCGTTTTCATTCCCCGTGATACCACAGTGTCCAGGGACCCAAACGATAGAAACATCTTTGTCCTGTGAGTGACATCGATACAGCAATTCCCTGGTCTTTAGGGATAGATAAGAGGTGTTCTTAGAGCGAAGGGGGAATTTCAAAAGGTCTTGAAGTACACTCCGAGAGTCACTAAAAATCAGAAACTTACTGAATCCATGTGATTCAATAAATGCAACAGCTTCGTAGAGAGCAATGAATTCTCCTGTAAACACTGTGGTTTCAGAGGGGCATTTGAAACTAAGGACGATTTTCAGGCTAGGGATCCACACAGCTGCTCCGACATTACCCTCCTGTGTTAATTTCGAGGCATCAGTGTATATAAGCAGCCTGTCTGCCCAATTGTTATTTTCGACCATTAGTCTAAAGGCGATGTTTGCTTCCGGTGAATCTTTATTCAGTTCAGTATCCGGGAATACGTTAGGTATGAATACTAAAGTTTCATAGCCAAACATGAAAAGAGGGTTATTAGGAAAGGTGTATAGGGATGGCCCAGCAGAGAGTTTTTTAAAACTTTTGATAAGGCAAGGGGTTACCTTGTGGATCCAGAACTTTGCTGTCTCTACTAAGCCCAGGAGATGCTGGAGGCGAGATAGTAACGGGTGGTTGGTCCTTTGGATAACCTTGCACAAGAAGTTGTCCGCAAGGAGCTGGCGGCGAAGATGAAGTGGGGGTTCTACGCACTCTACCTGCATGGCGTTAATCGGGGAGGACTTCATAGCTCCACATATTATACGAAGTGCTTTTGCTTGGATTTTATTAAGGGAGTTCAGGGCCAACTTGTTGCAGGGTTCCCAAAGGAAGCAACCATAATCAAAGTGGCTGCGGATTATGGCGTTATAGAGAAGTTTTTGGCAATAGGGGTGTGCTCCCCACCATACACCAGAAACAGCGCGGAGAGTATTTAAATTTCTTTCGCATTTAGTTTTGATGTAGTTTAGGTGTTGTATACCAGTTAATCTGGAGTCCAGCTGTAATCCTAGAAATTTAACACAGTCCTCGACATGTAGAAATTCATCATCAATGGCTATGGTGATGTCGGGAATAAGTCTTTTCCGGGAAAACACTACAACGGAAGACTTGGATGTTGATAAAGTAAGACCATGGTCAACGAGCCATTGGTTAAGATAGCGAAGAGCTGTGTTTAGTCGGACGGAACATTCTGATATGTCATTGGAAGGATAATACAATGCAATGTCATCGGCATATTGTAGGATTTCGCAAAAGGAGTCCACTGACTTGTCTAGGTCGTAAGTGTACAAGTTATACAGCAGTGGGCTAATAACAGATCCCTGGGGTTAAGGGGCTACCCCTTCCAGATCATTCTTGTGGTAAGTATGGAGTCCTGTGTTCGGCAGGAAATAGTCCTGGCCGTAAATAAGTTAATTACAACGTTGATCAACTTCACAGGTAAACTCAGCTGATGCATTTTCTGCCTGAGCACTGGAAGAAGGACGTTATCATATGCCGAGGATATATCCAAAAATACTCCCACAAGATGTTCTCCTCGGGAAAAGGCAAGGCGAACATCTGTAATAAATATGCTTAGGCTGTCAGTAGTACCCATCCCTTTGCGAAAGCCAAATTGTGAGGAGGAGATTATGCCCCTGTTTTCCAAGATCCACTCAAGCCTATTCTTTACTAAATGTTCTAGAATTTTTGCTAGAACTGATGTTAGAGCTATGGGTCTATATGAGGAAGGGTCGTTGGGGTCTTTGTGTGGTTTTAAAATTGGTACGATAATGTGATGTTTCCAGGATTCTGGGATATTTCCAGATTCTAAAATATGATTAATTAATTTTAAAAAGAATAATTTGGTTAAATCAGAGCAATTTTTAACGAAGGAGTAGGGTATTCCATCTATACCGGGAGCAGAATCTTTCAAGGAATCTAAAGTATTATTTAGTTCCTCTATGGAAAAAGGGTCATCCAATCTGTCATGAGGTGTTGGGGGATCTAGGGTAATGGGGAGGCAATCTTTGGTCGGGACAAAGGCAGGAGCTAGTTTATCCATAAATTGTTCTATCCAAATAGAGGGATTAAAGCTATTTTCAGAACCAGTGTGACTTAGAGAAAAACGGAATTTTTTTTAAATTCTTCCAGACGATGGAAGCTGGAGAACGGGGAGATAATGTTTCGCAGAAGCGGATCCATCCTTGTTGTTTTTTGTGCTTGAAGAGCTTTTTTGTTCTAGCGTTAATTTTCTGGAAAGCCAAATAATTTTCTAAATTTATATCTGCCAAATATTTTTTCTCAGCATCCTTCCGTTGTCGAATTGCACTAGTGCAATCTGAATCCCACCAAGGAGGGGACGCGATTCTATGCATTGAGGAGTTTTTTAGGGGAATGGCCACATCTGCAGCAGATGCTAAAAATGAAGTAAATTTTGAAACTACATCTAGGAAGTTTGAATTGGAGACTAGAGGGAGGGTTTTAATTAGCTTTTCCGTTTCCTGAGCGAATAATTCCCAGTCAGCTTCTGAGGTTCTATATTTGAGGAGAGGAGGGGGGGACAATGGAATAGATTTTTGTAAGGGTATTGATATAATAATAGGTAGGTGATCGCTCCCATGACAGAAAGGAAGAGTTCTCCATGAAGAGCAAGATGCTAAGCTGGTGGAAGCTAAGGATAAGTCTACTGCACTAGGGTTTTGAAGAGGGGATGTTCTTCTAGTAGGGGATCCATCATTAAGCACACATAGGTTCTTGTCATCTAGGATATCAAGAAGGATGCGTGATGTGGAGTCGCAATAGGATGAACCCCATAATGTGTGATGGCAGTTAAAGTCACCCATGACTAGTACAGGACCAGGGATATGAGACAGAATTGTACCTAATTCATTAAAAATTGCTTGATTTGGGTGTGGGATATATATAGAGATAAAAGTTATGCCTAAAGCCTTGGCAGCTATAATGTTAATTTGGTTAGAGTGAGTTGGAATCTGGACAGCCTGGAAGGTAATAGGGCGTTTGATGAGGAGAGCACACCCAGCCCATCCATCGATATTGTCATCTCTAAGACAAGAATATCCGGGGATCCGAAATACAGAATCAGGTTTAAGCCATGTCTCTGATATTGCCAGGATGGTTGGTTTGTGTGTATTAATTAAATAAGTGAGATCTTGCTTTTTATGCCTAATGCTTCTGGTATTCCACTGGAGAATTACTTGGTCCATAATTAAGCTGTGGTAGGAGAGAAAACAATTGATTAAGCGTATCGGAGACATTGGGCGGTAATATGTCACTAAACTTAGCGATAACATTTATTAAAAGCTTTACTAAAAGATATCCAGTATCTTCATTTGGAGTGGGATTATCATCAGCAATTAAACAGCACCCATTGGGTTGCGTGGAACTAGGGTAGCTAACAAGGTCGTTATGGGCTCTTTTGTCATACCCTGGAGTTAAGGGGGCCCTAGGAGAATGGTTTATGGTGACTGTTTTTTTCTGAGAATATGTTTGGGGGCTTCTTGGAATATCACAAGTGGGGGATGAAAGGTTTGTAAGGGGTTGAGTAATTGGAGATCTTGCAGTGTCCGCATATGAACGACGAACTGGACGGAAGCGAAGGGAGGCCTCAGAGTAGTTAATATTTTCCTCAGACATTACAACTTTTATCATCTTTTGCCGAGCATGCTCTGGACAATTGGGATTGGTTGCAAAATGGCTGGAAGAACAAAAGATACAGGTTGCATTTTCCTCTAAAATGGGGCAAGTTTCTCCAGTATGAGGCTGGCTACACTTGTAGCACCTGGGCTTTGACCGGCATTGTGCCTGAATATGTCCGAATCTGCAGCATGCATTACACATTATTGTCGGAAGTTGGTAAACTGACACAGGTAAAGATGTAAAAAAACAATATACTTTTTCAGGAAGCTTCTGCCCTATAAATGTCAGAACAACTGTGCGTGTAGGGATCCATTCAATACAGCCATTGTTGATTTGTTTCCTGTTCAATCGTCTGGCACGTATGACTTGGACATTGTCCGGACATTCTATAGAGTTGACTAATTCTTCCATAGACCACTCAGAGGGTATGTTCCTAACTACGCCATTTCTAGTTATGTGAAATTTCGGAATTACAGCAGTGTAATTATGCCTTTCTAAAAATGGGTTTTCAATAAAATTGTTTGCAATATCTGCATTGTTAAATTCAATAATAATACGGTTCCGTCCTGAAGCCTTAACACCACCTTTGGAAATGCCGTTTATAGAATTCTTGGATAACAGCTGAGCAAACTTAAGAAGGCGGATAGATAAGCCTGAAGAGGGATCAGGATCCTTCCTTGAGACGTGGACAATGAAGGGTCCAGAGTCCCCAGGACCGTACTTTAATTTAACTGCCGAAAATTCAGGGACAGTGTAGGTATTCTGTGTTGAGGCTGAGGGAGATGCGGTTTTTTTATTTTGGGGTTCATGGGTTGTGGTAGCGATAGACGGACGTTTCGGAGCTTTTCTGGGCCCTAGGGTGCCAGAGCAGTCCATGTCGGCATCTATAGCTGGAGCGTCACCGCCCCCATCCGGGGGCTCGTCTTCAGACAACATAAACACAAAATAATACTTACTAAACGGTCACAATAGCGGACAAACACAATTATATTAAGCAGCAGAAGTATCAAGCACACAGTGACGACACAATCCACACGATTTAACAACCACTAGATGAGACAATTATAATATATTTAAATGAAAAGCGCGGCACGTGCGTTCACCCGTCCACGATTCTTGGCCGAAAAAAAAAACCGGTTGTTCGGTTGTAACTTGTAACTCGCTCTGACATCTGACACTAATGTCAAGGTATTTAAATAGAGCGAAAAGTAGTACTTCGCGCCAACATAGATAAAAAAGATAGATACAGTCGAATCTAGAACCTAGTTTGAAAACGGTTCAAAATGATTTCGGTTACAGACACGGTAACGGAAGTTTTGGTCCCGAGCAAGTGGATCCTGCAATGTGCACCCACATAGTATACTCTTGGGCTCATCTGGATTATAAGACTTACAAGATTGTTCCTGGCAATCCCGAATTAGACACTGTAAACGGTAAGATTAAAAAATTGGAACGCCTCACAATCCAACAATAGATATTTAAATATTATAGATATTAAATCGTTGCCTTGTAGATTTCTATGGTAAAATAACAAGTCTGCGGTCGAAAGGAGTGAAAGTAATTGTTGGAGTTGGTGGTATAGAAGACTCTGAAGATGAAAAATGGGCTGAAATGGCTAGCAATCCTAGCCATAGAAAATCATTTGTTCAATCTGTACTCAAATTCCTAAAAAGATGGGAGTTTGATGGTTTACAAATCGCCTGGCAGTACCCAGTTTGCAAACAGGTACCTATGTCTTCAACTCACTTTTTATTTAACTGTTCTGTAAAATGTTACATTAATAATAATTGCATTTTATTTCTCATTAGATGCCATGCACAGACTTCGACATTAAAGAAAAAGATGACTTCAGCTCTCTCCTCGTTGAGTTGTCTGAAGTCCTTCGGCTACATAACTATGAACTGTCAGCGATGGTGTCATCGTCCCCTGAAATAGCAGGCCTAGCATATGATCCCGAAGTTCTTGCTGCAACACTTGACTGGATTTCGCTGGCTGCGAATGATTATTACGCCTCGTCAACCGGAAGGACCGCTTACCTTGTACCTCTTGAAACAAACGAATACGCTGGAATTAACAGTTTTGTGAGTACACAAAAATTAAAGTAGTCAGTTTTGTTTGCATAGCTACCCACAATTTTATTGGAAAATATCTAATAATTTCTGATGATTTCCAGAACACGTCACTCGCACACTGGAGTAGCGTTGTGCCTCCTAATCTCTTGGTAGTAGGCGTCCCAGCGTACGCTCGTTCGTACACGCTTCGTAGCTCCGCCCGCGCCGGCATTAATGCGCCTACGACTGGGCCCGGTCTGAGAGGCCACTACACCAGGGTACCTGGATTCTTAGCCTACTACGAGGTACGCGTATTATTTTTTGTAATTCAAGCCTTCAGGCTTGAATTTCTGATACTGATTCATGATATTTCTGATACATGATACTGCATGTTTCATGTTCCGCTGGCAAAAATCTATTATTACGTAAAATCCACCGTCGCTATTTTTTCTCGCCCGGGTCCTATTAGCAATCGACTTCTATAGGGACCCGGGTCCCTATAGAACGTAAATACTATAAGGACTCGATAGTGAATTTTATCGAGAAAAACTTATAGGATCAAACTGAACTGTTGGTGTTAGGTTAGATATTGTGACCAAACTGAAATAACACTGCATGTTTTCATGCTCCGGGTCCGAATAGACACAGCCTACTTACCTAATAATAAAATGACATGAGCTCACGTGACTTATGTCACTCTCATGCTCGGTGAACTATATAGTTGGTTATGGCGTCAACACGATATGTTGGAGACGCGGGTTCAAATCTCGCCCGAGATGAAATTTTCTTCTTTATTGATTTATTCCCCCTTTTTGATTACTGACACCTACTCGTACCTCGACCTCGATCGAATATCCACTCCGACGCGGTGGTTTCAGATCTGCCCCGGGTCTCCGAGCGGCTGGAAGGAGACGCGGACAGTGGACGGTACTTACGCGGTGCGGCGGTCGCAGTGGGCGTCGTACTTGCGCGCCGCCGAGGTGCACCGCGTGGCGGCCAGCGCGGCGCGGGCCCGGCTCCGCGGCGCGGCGCTGTGGGCGCTCGACCTCGACGACTGGCGGCGCGCGTGCGGCGACCGCCCCAGGCCGCTGCTGACCGCGCTGCGGCAAGGCCTGCTCGAACCCGACATAACATACCCCACAAATTTTAAATAAAGAACACAAAATGCGGACCCGTAACACTCCACGAATTTTGAATAAAGAACACAAAATGCGAACCCGACGTACCCTACGAATTTTAAATAAAGAACCAACGCAAACAAAACCACAATCTGAGCGCCCCGCAACAAAGCCAAGACCAACGTACTAGATATGAGAAGTGAAAACCTAATAGTCAGCTGGGTGATAAAAAAATATGAGACACGTTGTTTGCTTTGTCAAAATAATAAAAATGCTACATTTCAGAGCAATGTATCGTCGCGAGTTGTTGATTAGGTACGTAAAAAAAGATATATAAGTAATACGCGTGCAATAATATTTAATAATCTAATCCGTGAGTCACCAGTTACTTTCATTAAGGGCCCGTTTTTAAAAAAACATGACCCTCGCGGTGCGACAGTAATAAACTGTTCTATTATCAAATTACGTACTTACCTACTCAAGTTACATAATGTTAAATATTTTGTATTGTTAACACAAGGTCCGCATAAAATAGGTCCGCGGGCCGCCATTTGGTGACCCCTGAGGGCCTATTACCGATCTCATGGTTTTGTAAATGATATCATAGGAAATCGGAAATCGTATTTTTCGTTTTGCACTATGATATATAGTGCAAAACGAAAAATACGATTTCCGGTCAGATTTTTGATGTGCGTGTGGTGTGAGAGCTCTTTTTTTAAAAGTTATAATATTTTTACGAAATCAAGGAAGAATTTAGGAAATAATTGTGAAAACAACATGGTGAAGATAAAAAAATTGTGAAATCAATAGGGAGAAAGTTCTGGTCGATTAACTGGAACACTCACTCTGCCAACCAGAGAAAATACGTAACTCCGGTCTCAAAATATATTAGATATAAATGTTCAACATTTTTATGTGGAGTAATTGTGTTGAATTTGTGAAACCTATTCACAAATATTCAAAAGATTTTAACGGTTTATTAGGATTTGGCAAAGGTTTATTTGGAACACTCAATTCTCTTATGGTACAGACGGAGTGTTCCAAAACTTACTAACTTTGGCTAAATAAATCGTTAATATTCTTACTCTGTTTTACGAGTATAACGCAGAGTCAATTTGTGAAACAAAAACCTTGACGTAAAACATAATAGTTAGAGATAAAATTAAAAATATACTTTCTTTACAACATCCCGTGCGAGAGCTCCGTATTTTAGATATTATTTACATAACCCGAACTTAAATACAAACGGAGGCCACATCAGAAATTGTGAAAATGTTGTCACTAAAATTTTGACTCATTTTTTATTTCAGAGCTTGTTTAATTTTAACAATAATCAACTTTATTACATTTCTAAGCGAGAAATGCATAGGGTGACCATTTTTTTGTCGGACACATTTTTTTAAATGCTTGGAAAAAAGGTAGAGGAGGCGTTACGCCAAGAAGCTTCAGAAAGTTCAAAGGACAGGGACAGTTTCAGTGACGGAGGCAGCAATGAGAAACAATGACAATGATGAGGAAGACTTTTTTAATTCTGTTACTCAGTGTAAAAAAAACCTAAGAGCCTCAAATCATTAAAGGCTAAAGCTCAATCTCTCGTCAAAATGTGGCTAGACACGAAATCCAAAGACTCTTTTAATGATGCGGCATTCCTCGAGGAACAGATATTTATAAATCTGTTTACTTATATTAAATATAATACTGCTATACCCTCGAGCGCTGCAGTTGAACGTCTTTTTTCCACCGGCAAAGATATTTTAACACCGAAACGAGCCTCACTCTCAGACGAGAACTTCAACATACTAATGTTCATGAAGGGGAATATCCACATTGTGCCAGATGATTAAATTACACACTTTTATTTTTTATATATTTACACACTGTCTTTTTTGAACCTAACTTATTAACTTCCAGAACCCAAAACAACAGTTTTTGTAAGCAGATCACAACCACAACGATATAAAAAATGCAATTTTTATCACGTGTTAACGGATTAACGACTAACGTTAACTTGCGTTAAATCTTCCGAAATGTAACGTTTTAACGTTTAACGAGGTGAACCAACTTGTGAACCAATGGCGTAGCTTCTTTGACGTTCAAAAGTGATTGTAAAATCCCAATTGAATAAAGAATATTGAATTTGAATCTGTTTTCCCGGATCAGTATAATCTGAACATATGTAAATAAAAAAGCATCTTTTAGGCGAGCATGTACCACCTTAGGCATAAATAATATAAAAAAAATAAAAAGTACAAACAACAATATTTTATTTGATGTATGCATGGTCACCCTAAACAAATTTCTCACATAGAAATGTAATAATGTTGATTATTGTTTAAATTAAACAATCTCAGAAATAAAAAACGTGTCAAAACTTTAGTGACAACATTTTCACAATTTCTGATGTGGCCTCCGTTTGTATTTAAGTTCAGGTTATGTAAATAAAATCTAAAATACGGAGCTCTCGCACGGGATGTTGAAAAGAAAGTTTTTTTTTTCATTTATTCTCTAACTATTATGTTTTACGTTAAGGTTTTTGTTTCACAAATTGACTCTGCGTTATACTTGTAAAACAGAGTAAGAATATTAACGATTTATTTAGCCAAAGTTGATAAGTTTAGGAACACTCCGTCTGCACCATAAGAGAACTGAGTGTTCCAAATAAACCTTTGCCAAATCCTTATAAACCGTTAAAATCTTTTGAATATTTGTGAATAGGTTTCACAAATTCAACACAATTATTCCACATAAAAATGTTGAACATTTATATCTAATATATTTTGTGACCGGAGTTACGTATTTTCTCTGGTTGGCAGAGTGAGTGTTCCAGTTAATCGACCAGAACTTTCTCCCTATTGATTTCACAATTTTTTTATCTTCACCATGTTGTTTTCACAATTATTTCCTAAATTCTTCCTTGATTTCGTAAAAATATTATAACTTTTAAAAAAAGAGCTCTCACACCACACGCACATGATTTTTGATCATTTCTTTATTATTCAATGATGACATCATTGAAATTATGCCATAGTGATGATATCATTTGAGATCGGTAATAAGAAATGCAGCATTTCATGACTTCTTTTTCTCAAATTTATACCATGTCATACGACGAAAGATCCATAATTGGCCCTCTGATCTAATCCTTCGACTAACGTCACAACCCAAGCATTCTTTTAGTAACCGCTAACTGGACGTCTAGCTAGCTTTCGGGTTCGGACAATAGGTAATAATTAATAAAGACGTAAGTAATTATGATATTTAAGTATACAAATTAAATTACAAACTCGGGTATTTCTTAAATTTTCTTAAGATTAGGTGCATTCGTTAAGTCTAATGCCCCTTTCTGGACTTCGGATGTTACATAATTTTAACAAAGGTATGATAATATGCTTTATGAACTTAACATTTCGTTCATTTATCTAGTATAGACTCAATATTATTATGCACGAATTATAGGCTTGAAGTTAACAAATAAGTATAAAAAAAATCTATTATGAAAAAAATATAGGCATCTTATTAGCTCTACTACGAATTTTGAGTTCCTGTTCTAACCTTTACCAATAGTATGTAAACTACTCGTAATGTTCATATTTACGTAATTATATAAGCGAAAATACTCAGTAAATATGTACTTAATATGTATAAAAAATAACAAAAACTTAGTTCGACATGTTATGTATGTAGGTAGGTATGTTTTATCAAACAAAAAAGAAATTGTTTTATAAGTAAATATTTAGATTTAATGTTGAAATTGAATATTAGATAATGTGCGTTTTTATAGTTTTAATATTAAGTATGTATTAGTACATGTACATTACGATATAAGTGCGGTTGGTTATAACTCATGAGGCGGAATTTCAGCCTGAGCCGAAGGCGAGGGGGTAATTGAGCCAAGTTTATAACCAACTAGCTTTCCGCTCGCGACTTCGTCCGCGTTAATTTTTGTTTTCCCGTGGGAATTTTATATTTTCCCGTAGGAAAATCGCTCTATGTCCTTTCCCTGGTCTTGAACTATCCCTATACCAACTTTCATAAAAATCGGTTCAGTAGTTTCGAAGCCTATTCAATACAAACAAACAATTAAATCTTTCCTTTTTATAATATTACTAGCTGTGCCAGCGAACTACGTTTCGCCGTATATTTTTTACCCGTTTTTGCAACATTTGTCATTGATGCTCAGCTCCTATTAGTCGTAGCGTGATGTTATATAGCCTAAAGCCTTCCTCGATAAATGGACTATCCAACACAAAAACAATTTTTCAGTAGTTCCTGAGATTAGCGCGTTCAAGCAAACAAACAAACAAACAAACTCTTCAGCTTTATAATATTAGTATAGATTTATAACCAATATACGCACGTATAACGTACGACGTTTTTCAACACACTTATGAGAAAAATAATTAATAAACGGAATTTTGTGATTAAATAACACAAATCATTCTTCATGAGACAAACTAAATAATAGTATGAAAATAATCATTTGAAAAATCATGTTGTTCGTTGATGTCTTTTATATTACCTCTAGCTTTTAACCTACATACTACTTTACGAGCAAGTGTGTTGAAATAGTTATTTGTTATACATGAGTGCAAAGTTGCTTTTTAACCGCGTGCTCAAATTTGATGACCGAGTAAGCGTAACTTTTCATACCCCCTCAGCGAGGAAATGAAACAAAGCAAATTAAAAACAAAAGTAGGTACCTTGTAGGTAGGTAGGTTCAGACTCTGAACCTCCTTGGTGTAGGTACTACCTACACCAAGGAGGTTCAGAGTCTGAGTTTTTAACAAATTTTAAAAAAGTTGTATGATAAATTCGGCACCATAGAGATGGAAGTAAATAGGTTTAATGATGTTTTGAAATCACATACCTAGTGCACAGGATGTTCTAAATTCTAATTTACTTTAACCTCAAGCGGATAAAAACGGCTTTGGCGGTCAGATATCGAATACCTAGCAAAAATACTCTTTCCGAGATGGGGGGATGAAATAGTTATTTGTTATACATGAGTGCAAAGTTGCTTGCACGCGATGTTCTAAATTCAGCGGATAAAAACGGCTTTGGCGGTCAGATATCGAATAGCAAAAATACTCTTTCCGAGATGGGGGGATGAAAAAGTAATTTTATATCTAGATTTTGCGCTATTACTTTACTGTCATTTGTATAGTAAATTAGTAATACTACATGTTATTTTTGGTGCCTATGTATGTGGAATTTTTTATACTATAATAAGTATACCAAACCATTATAAGAATTAATTTACATATTATATAACATTATGTTTAATGTATGTTTAGCGTAGAATCACCGATTAAGGTATAGGTACGTAGCGTCCATTCGCGTAAAATAAATCTTTATTTTATTCCAGTATCTTTTACTAATTTAATATGTATTTCCTTGTTTCAATGAAATTATATACTTGCAAACTGCATTTATAATAAAGACATTAAAAGTTTTTATTGATTGTGATAAACAATGTATAGTAACAATAATGGATAGTTATATCATTACCTTAGTAATAAAACAATAGGTAACGAAGTAAAACATATTGACTTGGAATGTTTTTGAGTTACACTTGACTTAACAATGGCTTATAGCTTATTGGTGTTTTGAGTGTGAATTGCAAAAAAATCTTTTGTATTTTCTTGTACAAACAAAATAAACGGTTCTAAACATATCGAACGCTTTACTTATCATTTCACAAATTCTATTAAGGAATATATTCACCTATTGATTTAATCAATAACTGTGGTTCCTTTTTGAGAAAATTCCTTTTTTGATTTTTTATGTACAACAGGAACTGTTAACCTTCATCTCATCTGGTGGTATGTGGTGATAAGGACGGAAATGGAAGCGAGCGCCACCCTGGAAGACTCAACAACAGAGGAACTAAATATTAGGTTGGGGAAAAAGTCTTTTCGCATTATAGTATGTATAAACTTGTAATAAAATCTCTTTGGCTATACTATTTGTATCTGGCTGGTTTTGGTATCATTGAAAGTTTAAATTTTAAAGAACATAATTCCAAATTCAAATTAGGAAAATGTGTGATTTTCATTTGTTTTTCGTACCGCCAAGATGAGTGAATCTAATGAAGAAATTCGATACATTTTAAAATTTTACTACAAAAAAGGTAAAAATGCAACGCAAGCCGCGAAAAAAATTTGCGATGTTTATGGACCTAGTGCAGTGTCTGTGAGAGTAGCACAAATTTGGTTTAAGCGTTTTCAATCCGGAAATTTTGATGTCAAAGATGCACGTCGTTTTGGTCGCCCTATTACAGATAAAATGGATGCCATTTTTGAAAAAGTGGAGCAAGATCGGCATGTCAGTAGTTACGATGTAGCTGAAGAACTGGGAATTGACCACAAAACAGTTTTGGCGCATTTGAAAAAAACTGTGTACACAAAAAAGCTCGACATTTGGGTACCTCACGAGCTCACTGAAAGAAACCTAATGAACCGTGTACTCATTTGTGATTCTTTATTACGACGTAATGAAACCGAACCATTTTTGAAGAAGCTGATAACTGGTGATGAAAAGTGGATCACGTACGACAAGAACGTGCGAAAAAGGTCGTGGTCAAAGGCCGGTCAGGCTTCACAGACTGTGGCGAAACCCGGGTTAACTCGCAACAAGGTGATGCTGTGTGTTTGGTGGGATTGGAAGGGCATTATTCATTATGAGCTGTTACCACCAGGCAGGACCATCGATTCTGAACTCTACTGCGAACAACTGATGAGATTAAAGCAAGAAGTTGAGAGAAAGCGGCCGGAATTAATCAACAGAAGGGGTGTGGTTTTTCATCATGATAACGCTAGACCTCACACATCTTTAGTCACTCAGCAAAAATTAAGAGAGTTTGGCTGGGAGGTGTTAATGCATCCGCCGTATAGTCCTGACCTTGCGCCTTCAGATTTCCACCTGTTTCGGTCTCTTCAGAATTCTTTAGGCAGTGTCAGGTTAACATCACGAGAGGACTGCCAAAACCACTTGTCGCGGTATTTTGACCAGAAGTCCCAAAATTTCTATAGCAATGGGATCATGTCCCTACCTACAAGATGGCAAAAAGTTATCGAACAAAATGGTACCTACATACTTTAGTTAAATGTAAATAAACTATATTAATAAATGTTTTGAATTTTCTTAAAAAATGCGAAGAAACTTTTTCCCCAACCTATTATCTTAGCTATAATTGTCAAAACACTAACAATGTCACATTGTTATCATGATAGATAACAAACCTAGGTTAGACGATCAAGAAGACCTGCGGACCGTGACAAAATAGGAACATTCGCGTTCGTTTCGTTTACGTTACGTTACATTTCGTTTCGTTTACGTTACGTTACGTTCTGTGTTGAACGTAACGTAAACGAAAGAACGTTTGAGGATTATTCGTGATGAGGACTCATTCCCACACATTTTGTTCTTTTCGAACGTCGTTGGAAAGAGGACTCTGGATAGAGCTTGCCCCAGCCACTTTCAAAATAATGAGAAAAGGTCTTTGTTGTAGTAAAATAACTATAAACATAAACCTTCGAGTCAGACTACTTTTGTTACATCTGCCCAATATTTTAAAAGATAAAACAAAACGCCTGTAGGCATTTGAGATGTGGTAGTTACACTGTCGCATGTTGCACGTAAGTTGGACGCAAAAGAGCATAGCGGAAAAAAGTCGTGCTTTTCGTGTGCATAAGTGCATATATCGCTAAGCATGATGCGAACCAGAAAAAAACGCTAAATAGAATATCGCCACGTGCACGACACGACAGATGTAGACTACTTACTTCGAATGAGAATGATAAGGACATAAAATGCAGGGAAAGAGACGTGCTGGGCGACGAGGAAAATTGCAACCGCGAAACATTAAGGAGTGGACCAACATTAGGTACTTCCGTGCCGTCGAACAACTGTTACGACTCTCTTGACTCTCAACTGACAGAGTTATGAGAAGCTGACGACTAGCCTTCAGGATTAAAGATCGAGGCACTGAAAGAAGAAGAGAAACTATGCTATTTTTTTCATACAACTCAGTTGGCAAAAAAGCAACCTGCTGGTAAGTGGCCACAGTCCTCTATTCTATACTACGGAACACATCAATGCAAGCATCGCTGCTTGCTGGCGGAAATAAGTAAGATAGGATAGAGGTTTGCCAAGGACTCTGATTCAGCTGAGTCTCCCTCTGAAAGGTTGTCATCACATTATGTCCGTATCTTATACACTTTGAAATCAATGCTTATACATAAATATACCCAGGGGTATGGGCAGTGGTATGGTGGGTCCGCAGTGTATATTTTCAACAATAAGTGATTGAATCATAAAATCTTCTAATATATAAAATTCTCGTGTCACAGTGTTTGTTACCAAACTCCTCCGAAACGGCTTGACCGATCTTTATCAAATTTTTTGTGTGTTCGGTAGGTCTTAGAATAGGTCGTAAACTATATTTATTATGGCGAAACGTAGTTCGCCGGCACAGCCTGTATCATATATTATATTTATAAACAATAATAATGACCAATTATTATTGTTTATAAAATAAAAACAATAATTACGATTTACTTACTTATACGTTTACTGCCGCAGCAGCCTTCGGACGCGTCCTCCAAAATATTGGAGGACTGAGTTCAGCGTGCCGTCGACTTTACCATGGTTTGATAACGTCGATGACCGACTATATGGAGCCCCGGTTTGAGTGGAATGCCTCGTCCCCCGCACGGTGACCCTCTTGCAAAGACCACAGGGGGTCATCACGACCCAAGTTGTGAGAGCTTATCGCGTAGTCAACCACGGGACAGCCTGCGTATTAGCATTAGCAGGCAAGCCACCGCGGCATGGGGTATCGGATATCGATGCATACGTTACGAGTGCGATAGCGCAGAGGCTCTGCGTTCGTCTTTTTTTAAAAAAACACGTGTGTTAACACCCACTCGTGTTTTAATACATTTTATTACATTATACAACATTTTCATAAATTTCAATCAACATCGTATTGCTTTATACCACCTATTGTTTTTACATAATACAAGTAGTACAGTCAGCGTCAAAATGATCAAAGCGTTAAAACCTTCCAAAAGTATCTAGAGATTTGACAAAAATCAACCTTATCTCAAAACGTAGAGATGCATTTTCATTTGTTGTTTGACAACAAATGACAACAATAGATAGTACACTTTAAAGTATTTGTGCTAAGAGTGATATTTGCCAAATCTTTAGATACTTTTGGTAGGTTTGAATGCTTAGATCATTTTGACGCTGACTGTACAACCATAGCACTGGCTATAGTTTTAATTTTGTTATGATAGACGGTGTGAAATCACAAGATGACGTCATAAATAGGGGCTAAAACGATAGCAAGTGAGTTAGGTGGTAGGGCTGGGGCCCTATTTTTGGATCATTCGCTTGGCGGCGAGCGTCCATCGAGCGTTCGTCTGCGCTGGATTTCTACTGATTTTCGTTTTGTTTTTTAACAAAAATCAACATAATACTTATTGCAACGAATATAAATATCATTTTATAATTAATATCACAAAAATCTAGACTCCAGACGACTGATTCAAAAATAAAGCCTCGCTCGGGGACTATAGTTTTTAATCATTCGTCTGACGTCGAGCACTCGTGAAGCGTCGTTTTCGCCCAATATTTTCTTATTATCATTCCGTTTTTTAAAAAAATCGAACTGATATTGATATTTATTGTAATATTATATTGATTTTCAGCGATAACGAAACGAAAATCAGTAGAAATCGAGCGCAGGCGAACGCTCGATGGACAGTCGACGCTAGGCGAATGATCCAAAATATCCCTGGAGACCTATTTTTGAATCAGTTTTTTGGAACCACATACATTGCCTGCGACAAAGTCATCATCTAAATCCAAAAATGTGATAATAACACGATAATATTTACAAAATGACATTATGTATTTGACGTTTAATCTATTACTTGTCAACAGCACTCGCCTAGCGACGAGTGGCTGCGACCACTCGTTGCAGTCGATCAACTCAAAAATAGAGAATTTCAGATATCGCATGAAAATCAGTAGAAATCCGCTCTCGACGCTAAACGAATGATTCAAAAATAGGGCCCCTGGTTGCTATCGGAAAGTAAGTACCTACTACTACATACTATTACCGTGACTGTACGGTGAAATCATGGACTTATGGCATGGGGCGAATTTTGACGACATCATGACGGCTGATTCACAATGACTGTCTGCTTTAACTATTCAAAGTTCAGATTATTGGGTCTTACATCATGATACGTTCCACACCAAGTGACGAAATATCGCCAAGGCCGTAGTACGCGGCGATATTCATAGCGCTTGCTGTATAATCAGTCAGTCGACACGACACAGTGAATTGAAGTGGAGTAAACATAATTTTTATTTGCCTTGTGTAATTTTAAACATTTTCTTAGTGTAAAAGAAAAGTGCTCTAAAAATATTGGCCTAGGTGTAGGAATGTTAAGTACATTCCTGTTTCGCTCGCAGTGCGATCAATAATTTCTCCAAACGACGAAATTCGTTTGCCATGCATGACATGAATTAAATATAACCTACAAAGCCAGTGTACGGTGTAACTATTTAGACTTTTCATCAAAAAACAAAGTTGTGAAGTTGAGTGACACTACCAGTATGGCCAAACGTGCGTTAGTTCGTTCAATCTTTAATAGCGTAAAACATATTGAACATTTAAATCATAATAATGTTGTATTGGGGAATATACAACGCGTTTCAATTCATACGAATGAACAGGTAAATATTTCTTTATTACAAGGAATAGTTATTAAACTGTTTTTGTGATATATTCAGTTTATGCTCATTTATTATTCTGAGAATTGCTGCACTATAGGTATTCGCTAATAGCTCGCTGTCTATCAAGGTTAAGGTAATGTAGGTGAATGGGGTCAATGACAGTAAATAAATCCGAGTATGTCAGGAGGGTCATGGATTAATCAAATGGCCAGGATAGATAACTACAATATTGAACTAATTCAACTTAATTTTCAATGCTGCCGCTATAGTTTTTACTTCCGGTGGAGTGAGATGAAAGTTTTCTTTTTTTATGGCTTGAACGAAAATTCACGCTGCTTTCCCGTTTTCGAACAATTTCTGTTTACTGTACCGCCACAAATATAAAACATACAGTTTCTATGTGATATTGTTGAATATATTATCTAAATATTCTTAAAGATAGAAACATGGTTATTAATATTTCACTCGATAGAAAAAAAATCCAAAGATCACCTGTTCAGTATTTTAAAACAGTTGTGAATCAGAAAATACAATAATAAATGACATAAAAGTTTTAACAACAGATGTAGGTACATTTTAATTGTGTAGAAAACTGCAAAAAATACATTTTTTTATTTTGTACCTGTTTTCCAAAAATCGATTAGTTCGGTCGCAGCGCGTAGGCGACATTAGAAGCTATGCAGTAATCAACTACTCGTATATTTCCTTACAAAGTAGTTGCAGTGCACGAATAAATTTCCTGGGAAACCTCGCCTTAATGAGATTTTACTATATTGCAGTTACTTTTGTATTTATACAGAAATAGTATTTTATAGATATCCCGACACGCTAACGAGTGACGAACCCAGGGCCAGGATGTTTCATCCCAGGGAAAACCTTAAAAAAACGCTGAAACGCGTGTTTCATTAATTCATACTTCATAAAAACTTTCATTTAACCCCTCATATTTCTGTATATTCGTCAAAATATAGGTTCAGCTATTTCTCTGGCAGTGTAACACTAACTTTGCTATTAACCTATTGCTAGGTCAATATTGCCAACCCAATATTTGACTGGTGCAAAATTCTAATTTAATGCGCCATGTGGAACAATATTAATAAATAAATAGTGGACCTAAACATAATCTTTATAAGAAAAAATATACATACTCTCATACAAACTGCCAGCCCCATTTGCTTAAATTCAAATTAGAATGAATCTAAAAAAAATTGGGAGGGAGGGGGGCGCCCGTTTTCACAACTGCGTGCGAGTTAGACACCGCGCTACCATATGCTGGCACACTGTCCTGCATAGAGATGGGCGGTGGAAAGATTCCAACTGGGAAAATTTCCGGAATTTTTCCAAATTGGGAATAAACCCGGTATTTACGAGGGAAAAAACCCAAATGATGGGTTTTTCATTATTTGTTAAAGTGTGAGCTCTGTTATGTTATTGTTCATCTATAATATATATAGCAAAAGTATTCGTATGGTTTTAACATTTAGTAGTCTAATATTGTAACGGAATAACAAATTTTTTATGTAACTACTTAGCAAAGTTGAAACAATTTAAAACTTACACTTAGAAATGGCTTAATTAATTTATTGATCTGCCACCTTTATTTGCTAACTTCGATTGCCCACTCCAAACTGTCATTTTGTAAGGATGTGGATATCTTTACTATGGAACTTTTTTTTTGGGAAGGGGGAATCTCTTTACAATCCCACAAGGGACTGAAAAGCTGACAAAGCCGCCCCTTGGATATGCCATTGGACTCGGGTATAAACCCCATTCCTGGCTAAACCACCCTCCAGCAACTTCTACCCCCATAGAGGCACGATCAGGATCGGCGCTAGCCATTCCCCGAGCGCACCCCCTGGAGACAGGCCAGCACTGCTGACCTAAGCGCTGGGACTACTCTACGGAGAGGTCGCCAAGTGCCATAATGCGCCCCCCCCCAGACGGGCAGGTCAAGGATAGAAAAGTAATGTCTCCCAACCGGCTGTCGGCTGGCCGTGCCATTTCATCCCAGGCTTGCTTAAGGGAGTTGGTGGCGAGCGTCCAGAAACGCGGGCCTCCTCCTACCCAACCGCCTGCATCCGAGCGATGCGGCGGAGGGTCGTCCTCTCGCGCCCGCTTTGCTGCCTCCTTCTGCGAGATCACATCCTCGCAGGAGGCGACAGCCTCCCACGCCGTCGCGCCAGTCAGCATCTCGCATATGACGCTGGCCAGCGCGACGGGCGCACCCCTACCTATGCCCAGCGCGAGGGCTACTGCGTCGCGCTGGAATCGCCAGGCTGGGCACTCCGAAAGTGTGTCTGGCCGTGTTGTCGGGAGCGCCACAGTGGTGAAAATGCAGCGTCTGCTCCCTCCGTGCGACATGATGCAGATAATGGCCGAAGCAAGACTAGACGAACTGCCTCGATCGTCCAGTGGCCGGCAGCTGGGTGGGCAAGCGTCTCGGCCCACTGGCAAAGACCCTCCCTCTGCGCCAGGTGCCTGGTGCGTGCCACCTCCTGCGGGAGGGGGCGCTCCCCCGACTCTTCGCTGCCACCCGATGTCGGTGCACGGCCGCAAGGACTCGTGCCTCGACATCTCAGGGGGTGAGCCCGCTAGGACGCAGGCCGCCCCGTGAGAGACCGTACGGTAGGCACGCACGGCTCGGGTGGCAATGACCCTCTGCGGTCTGCGCAGGAAGGCCACCGTTCGGGGGGCGAGATGCTCTCCGTACATGGCTATCGACTTTATCACAGTTTGATAAAGTCGACGGCTCGCTGCGCCCGGTTCCCCCAAGGACCCATCCGAGGGCTGCCGCGGCGGCAGACAGTCTTGGGTCGAGTAGCTTAAAATGCTCCTCGAAACCCCATCGGGGATCCAGTACCAGACCGAGATTTCATAGAGCTCTCGATCTGGACTTGGACACCTTCATCCCCGGACACGGAGCCCCGCCGGGGGTCTGCAGCGACGCGGCGGCCTGAACGTCATGGCCACGTCCAGCCCGAGGAGACGAATGCGCTGCCACACAGAGGAGGCACTCCGTGGAAACGGAGTGCCTCCTTCCTCTATGCATTCGTGGGGCCGGCTATCTAGCGACACCGCAACGACAACCTCTCCCGCCGACGTGGGCCCCTCAGTCCACCTCTTGAGGTGGGCCACGGCGTCCACAGTGAACCGGCCGGTGCTGACACCAAACTGGCACTCGGCCAAGTCCGGTCCCAGGCCCTCCAAATGCTCGACGAGCCGGGCAGCGAGGAGAAAATACCCGGCCTCGTCGAGCATCACCACCGGCCTGTACCCCGACGGGGCATCGGCGGGGCAATTCGGCTTCCGAAGAAAACAGGCTTCCAGCACAGGGGGAAACGGCCCGAGGCGATGCTCGTAGTGAGCACAGCCCGGAACCGCTCCTACAGGGGGCCCAGTGCCAGGCACAGGACCCTCGCTGGCACCCCGTCCGGTCCCGGCGCCTTCCCCTTCCCCTTGCGCCGGAACCGCTCCCTCACCGGGTCGAACTCCAGGTCCGACACGGGAGGGCCCGCTTCCTCCACTTCCAGGGAGGCGCTGGGGGCGACCATCCTCGGGGGCTCGAAGGGTCTAGGGTCGGGAAAAAGCGACCCTAGGACCCTCTACACGAGCCCCTCATCCATCCGGTGTATCGGGGGAGCACTGTCTCGGTACTTCCCCCCTCACCAGACGGTACGGCCGTCCCCAAGGGTCGGAGTCGAGGAGCTCTATAAACGAGTTTAGTTCCACGACTCCGAAACGGCCCTCAAGATCTCTGTCTTGACGGCCTTGTTCGCCTCCCTGTATGCCCGATGCAGTGTCCTCTTAGTCAGGCGTCGTCCTGGTGGCACGCCTTTTGCATTGCAGGTAGGGGCGCCTTTGCTATGGTACCTAGCGTTCACATGAAGTTATGCAAAAGCGGAAATATTTTGTTTATTGATTTCTGTATTGTTTAAAAAAAGGCTACCTGCGACTTCTTTGTCTCTCGCTTAAACCTTTACCCCAGCATGATCAAATGAATCTTTGTTCTCGTACGACACGAGCGTGGAAGTATTTATGGCTTAGAACAAAAGCTTTCTACGAATTTTTTAAGATTATTATATTCAAACTAGCTGTGCCCGCGACTTCGTCTACGTGGAATAGTAACGGCTGGAACGATCTTGATAAAAGAAACCTATGTTATACCTTCTATAATTAGCTATCTATTAGTGAGTCTCGTCAAAATCGGTCCACCCGTTCCGGAGATTAGCGGGAAGAAACAGACAGACAGACAAAAAAAAATGTGTTTTTGTAATTTGGTACCCGATATACATTCATACCCATTTAGTAAAAACTTGTTATTTTGACATTACAAACAGACACTTCAATTTTATTTATTTGTATAGATTACAGAAGTAAAAAAAAATCTCAAACTCAAAAGTAAAATAGCAAATAGTAATCTCCACGCAGATAAAGAATGAGATTTAAAACTACAGCGTAGCGTGCGTGTGCATATTGCTTAGAAATGGTGTTACTTAGATTATATTGATAGGTCATCGCATCAGCGCAAGGACCTATCAATAATCTAAGTGGTGTTATTACTCTGACCGTATTGAGAACATTAATTGTATTTTTTATTCTTTATTTGAATTTTGTTTTAAATCATATTGTTACTAGATATGTGCGTATCTAATGAAAAAACCCGAATATTTACCCGATTTGGGAATTTTCCGGGAATTTACCCGGGAATTTTCCCACGTGTGGGTTTTTACCGGGTAGAATCCCATCTCTCCTGCATGGCCTGTGCAGCGTGGTGATATGTTCGCTATTATCGGAAGAGACCGCACGCTGCCCGCGATGGCTAGAGCTATGGTCACCGAGCAGGCCATTTCCAACTTCTGCCATGAAGTTATGGAAGCAACGTAGCGCCACAAGCGAGAACGTGACCTCAATCCCCTCGCGAGGAGGCGTCAGAGTGTAGGGCGACGACGGAGGGGCTTCTATACCGTGATTCCGCCGTCCTAATGGGGGTCTGCAGGCGAAGCGGTTGGGTACCATATCGCCTGCATTGCACTTGACCCCTGCAGCGGTGGGAGCATGTAGGGGACGCTAGCTGCCTCTGGTGGAGAGTAAAACACACAATCGCGGCACTCTGCCGTGTTAATTTTTTTGTTAAATCCCTTCTGAGTATGCGTCCGCGCTTTAAATAAAAACAACTATCCAAATTTCACGTTTTTACCATTAGCGGTTACGGCTGTGCGTGCTTCTATAGATGGGAAATTCTCCTTTTATATATACATATTTTCAGCCTATCGTGTTCTTTCTGACTTGCTCATACTACAGCCATGCTAAAAATAAATAGGCAAACATCTAGAAACATAAAAGATTGTAAATACACGGGCATAAACATGAAAACTAGCATGGATCTTTATAGGATGGGCGTCATTAGTAGGACACGGATTCAGGACACTAGGTGGCAAACAAGCGTACGGCCCACCCTGATGGTAAGCAGTTACCGCAGTCTATAGACCCAAGTGGTTGGGGGTATCGCGTGGCATCGCTTCACGTCGCTGATCCATGCTGAAATCTGGCTTAACTTGTGATAAAGCCTGGTTCGCGGTGTCAGTTGCCAGGCGACAGAAAAAAGAACAACCAAGGCATATTTAACCAAATACCGCTAATTTCTCCTATTGGGTCGGCGGTAGACTGTGTAGTGAGTTGCTCAGTCACGAAAAAAACGTATTTCTCAACTCTACACCATAAATCATCTGTTCTGAGGCAAACGCCGTAAAGATGATTATTTTACTTAATTTCAGGTGCCAACGAAAGAAATAGAAATCCCGATACAATACGGACATATCGCGGCTAAAGTTTGGGGCAACGACCAACACCGACCGATCTTAGCGCTCCACGGATGGCAGGACAATGCTGGAACCTGGGATACACTAGCTCCTTTGTTGTGTATAAACAGATCTGTAATAGCTATCGATTTTCCAGGGCATGGACTTTCATCGTGGATACCTCCAGGTACCTACATATAACTGTCGTGTCACTGGCACCTATAGTTGAAATCAATGCGAATTAAAAAGTTAGATTACAAATCAAACACCAAAATTTCAACATCTTAAATATTAGATTTTAAGATACTGATGATATGTAATCGTCCTATATTCAATTTGTAACGATCTTTCTAGATATAGCAACTCGTTGCATTCCCGACTTACCTGACTGCATTTAAATCAAAAGTTTCATTCTTTTCCTCCGGTCACTCAATCGCCACATCAAGACGCCAAGAAGTCACGATGGCACAATTTAATATAAATAAATATGTTTATCATCAATACTATTTATTAAATAGTATTGATGAATCAATGTCCTTAAACCTTTAAATTTATAAGTGTAAGTTTTGTATCTTGATTTCTATTTTTAGTGTCTACACTACAACAGTCGCCTAATTTATTATTTGTAAAGAAACGATAAACTGTAAACGATAGACTCGAACCCGCGTCTCCAAATAAATAAATTCAGTGTGGTCCACAATAAATAAATTTCTTGAAAATTGGTTAAGAATAATAAAACCTACAAATGTTGTAGTAGCGGGTTCGAGTTCCGCCCGAGACGAATTTTTTTCTTGTATTTGATCTATTTTCATCATCTTTTCAAATTATTTACCTATAGCATTTTTAAAGAAAATGCAAAGTCACAAATATAACATTATTATTTGTTGACGTGTAATATAGAATCAGTGACGAAACCTTGGCACATCTTTTACTGGCCCAACCCTAAACCGTTGCACTACGTCACCACGTCACAAATATTCTCGTTAAAAATCTATAGGTAACTCATAAAGCGAATTTTAGTACGTATAGTACGTAGTAACTTCAGGCACAATTAGCGTAGATACACTAGTTTTAACCAGGTCATAAGTCAAATTATTAAGTTTTCTTTTATTTTTCAGGCATGCAGTATTACCCTTGGGAGTTACCGCGACTAATATTGTTCCTGAAAAACTACTTTAATTGGGACAAGGTCTCTATATTGGCTCACTCTATGGGTTCCATAGCTGCATTCCGTTTCGCGAGCGTGTTCCCGGACGACGTGGACTTCTATACAGCTATAGACAGTCTAATTTACGACGACTACGACCTGGATCAAATAGTCGACCAGTACCCGAATATCCTTAAGAAAATTGAAATAGCACAGACGCGGTTGAAACAAGAGCCGCCATCGTACAACCTAGAAGAATTAGCCAAGACATGGCATTTGGGCACGAAAAAATCTGTGGATTTAGAAAGTACCAAATACCTAATGAGAAGAGGTATCAGACCGTCTAGTAAAGACGCCGACAAATACTACTTTGCAAGAGACTCTAGATTGAAACACACTCTTTTCCAACCTGAAAGTAAAATGTTCGTGGAAGCACTGGTCAGGAGGCTCAAGTGCCCAACGTTATACATCAAAGCTGTTGACTCTCCTTTCGCCAACGATGAATTCTCGGTCGAAATGCGAGAGATAATAGAACAAAACAATGAAAATTACGAAATACACTTCGTCCCGGGCACACACCACGTACACTTAAATAATGCAGAACAAATAGCCCCGCTCATTTTAGAATTTTTACATAAGCGTAATATAAGAATATGATAGTTAATTCGGAAATTAGGAAAGTCGTTTTTCGTGTCTGATCAGTGATCATTTACTAGATTTAAGATTCAACTGTTGTGATATTTCTTTAATTTAACTCAAAAGAGCCTTTCTGTGCAGACAGCGCAGTTCAGAAAGTTCCTACAAAAAATAAAATTACTATCACATTGTATTGGCAACAAAGATATTTATAATATTATTATTATATGGCAAGTGGTTTCTTGCCAATAATTTCGTTAAAAAAAGAAATGGCTCACAGTTCTGTTGCTACTGTCACTATTATTTATTTAGATGTTTAAGTTTTATTTATTAATAGAAAATATTTGTAAAATAATTATTTAACAGAAAAAAAGGGACATTATTGTCTTTTATATGAATCATTGACACTTTTATTTGTATCATACAAAGTCTTCATAATTCAAAATGTCACAATGAAACTGTAACATACCATATACAATGCCACCTGCAACCTGACTGCATGTTTGTGTATCTGTATAAAGCTTTTGATCTGAACAGGATGACTTTCCTTTTTTGTTCAAATATGGACCGTTATTGAAGTAGCACTTATACCTATAAAACTATAACCGCATGTACACCGCATTCATGCCAAGTTATGTAATAAAGCAACGATCACAGATTAGTAAAGCACAGCCACCGGAACTGAAGACTATTTTGCATTTTAATACATACTGGTATTCCTAATGATGTTAAAACATTTTTTACATGACCTTTAATTAATAAACGCAGACAGAAAAATAATAGATAGCAGAGAGATACGCGGCGACGATGCGACGCATTTGCAATTTTCATTTATAAGTAGCATACATAGATAGAGAACATAACGAAAGTAGTAACGAAAGTAGTAAAGTAGAAACGAAACTTTTCATTTGTAAGTAGGTAGGGCAGATGACCCGGTTTTGGCCATTTTAAGAGATTTGTCCACTTTGATGCCTTCATAATCTATAGTTTTTGTTAAGGACATACTTAATTGTTTCAAAAAGTAATCAAAAATATGTTGTTCTTTCTAAGCAAAACATTTTTTTTAGAAATTTAAATACCTACATACATAAAAATTTTAAAAAGGAAAAAATGACACTTTGTGCCACTTGTGGCCAAATTTACCCCATTTATGGCCACATTCCGTGCCAATTCTGACCATCAAAAAATAAAACACAAATATATTCATAATATTCTAGAATTTATTATTCAGTTACTAAAAATAACAGTCAATATTTTTATCAATGTAAAAATACCTACTACTTAATTTCAACTTACAAATTAAAGAGATCAACATTGAGGTAAGTGCCTACCAATCTTTGATATTAGTTTTGTTTTGCAATTTTTTTATTTATTTAAGATATTTATTTAATTATAAGTTGAAAAGAACTTTAGTTGTAGTTATTATAGTTCTACTTAACCTATAAGAATATCTCTTAACATCTAAGAATACTCTGATATTTTTACTAAATATCTTTGGAATTAGTTTGACTCATCACATCGTACTAACATCTTTACCTTTGTAATAGTTTTATACTTTGTAATAATTTTCTTTTCACATCATCTGCTTTCTTTTTCTTCGAAAGCCTGAACATTTTGTTTTTCTGAAAATAGCGAAAACTATCAAAACACACATTAAAAAGTCAATAACAAAAATATGTGGCCACAATTGGGGTTCCTATGTGCACCACTTTTGGCCAGCTGTGTGGCCAAAATGGTGAATCTTATAATTTAGGTACTATTAGTGGCCACCTACGCATAACCTCGCTTTTTAAAAGCGTGGCGGTAAAATAACTTTACTTCTATTGAGACAATATGTTTCTTATGTAATATTAACATAAACATCCAAAAAATAAATAAAGATACCGAAAATTACAACTGATTACTCACCCGCTCGCCCTATTGTTTTCGCTAAGATTAATCAAAAATTCACGTCCGTCTACAAAAATGGCTTATTACATCAAAGTGAAATATCACACATTTCCAACTGTCACCGGTAAAAGTGTTGCTGTATTTCAATACTTTAAAAACCATATAGCATAAAGTAATACAACTGTCTATGCCTTAATCACATCGCTCTGAAGTCCAAAATGGCCAAAATGGGGTCGGTGGCCAAAACCGGAGCATCTGCCCTATAACACAAACATACCACATAAGTACTAAACGCGTAAAACAAAACCATTGCGGTAATAATAGTTCGAAAACTGATGTGAGATCATCAGGAAAGAGTTGAATGAGTTATAATTATTATATTAATAATGACTGAATTCAGGTTATTTGATTTGAGCGTGCATTAAGTAGGTATGCATTAAAAGAAATGGTCGATAACTACATACATACCTTACATACCGGGTTATTTTTCCATCAGGAGCCAAGTTTTGTATGCTTGTTTAGACAAGCAAAATGAACAACTTTTACTATAAGACCAAACTCGAAATCGCAATCGTAAAAAAAAAACAACTGTTCCATACATTTAGGTTCATTTAAAGATCTTCATTTTGCTTGTCTTAACAAGCACACAAAATTTGGCTCCTGCTGGAAAAATAACCCGGTATTAGTGTCAGAAAAGAATGCGAAAGACAACACAAACATCCGTTTATATAACCGTTTAGCAGATAGAGGGGGGGACACTTACCTCTAACAAAAATTTGCACTTTAAAACCAAATATTTCAAAAACGGATCCGTCAATCGAAAAATGGTGTTCTGAACCTTACATTATTTTTTAAAGACCTATTCAACAAAACCTCACATGATGGGTTAGTCTAGAAAAAAAATTACTCCAATTTTACTTGTATGGAAGCTACACTAAAAAATTTTTTTTCAATATTTAGTTACATTAAATCTAATTTCCCAAATTATGTAACTACTAGGACAAACTGTCCATCTAGCTAGTTACATCAATGTAACTCAGAATGTAACTACTGGGAACAGAGCTTTTTTTCTACCGCTTTTTTGGCAAGATTAATATTCCTACATACCCATACCAAATTACAGCTTTCTAGTACTAACTAATAGTCTCTGAGTAAAACCGCGGACAGAGAGACTGACAGACATGGCGAAACTTACTACGGAACCCTAAAAAGCTTTTTCTATTTTTTTCTATTACTATTATTCTACTCTATTCTTCTTCGAAAATCGTCCTTAATTATACTAGCGGCCCACGCCCCCTTTAACGGGTCTCTGCGCTCCATTTGAATGACACTCCCCCCACTTTAAAAACCCCCTGCTCTAGACTAACTACTTAACTTATATCCTAGTATATATTACACCATTAAAAAAAACATATTTAAATAAATTATATTGTAATATTTCTTATAGTTAATGAATGGTGTAGTAAAAAGTGATTGATTATTTATGAATTATATATTGTTTCTATTTTTTATAAATATGCAACAAAAGTTATACAATCTTTAGAATATTACAATAAATAGTTCCACTAGTCACGAATTATCACTTTGATATGAAACATCCAAACTATCATTACTAACATTGTCACAAATGTGAGCTCCTTTTCTGATCGGAAGCACTTTCATGAGGGTATCTTGCCAAGACATACCTTCACAGACTTTCAACACAATTTCAAACACTGGAACAAAATAATATACAATATGACATGACAATTCATAATACATATAACATTTAAGGGAAGATAACAACAAGGTATGCTTAAATGAGTAACAGTTTTTCAGGAATACAAAAATTACAATTAGAGCTATTGTTTTTTGTTACAAATTTGTAAAAATGCAGTATTATAAATTATTGTTATTAAATTAAAAGATTATATGAAGCATTTTTGTTTTACTATTAATTAGATAGCCTTCTTGATGTGCGTGTGGTGTGAGAACTCGTTTTTAAAAGTTATAATATTTTTACGAAATCAAGGAGGAATATAGGAAATAATTGTGAAAACATCATTGTGAAGATAAAAAAATTGTGAAATCAATAGGGAGAAAGTTCTAGTCAAAGTTCTGGTCAATTAACTGGAACACTCACTCTGCCAACCAGAGAAAATACTGTAACTGCGGTCTCAAAATATATTAGATATAAATGTTCAACATTTTTATGTGGAATAATTGTGTTGAATTTGTGAAACCTATTCACAAATATCCAAAAGATTTTAACGGTTTATTAGGATTTGGTAAAAGTTTATTTGGAACACTCAATTCTCTTGTTCCAAAACTTACCAACTTTAGCTAAATAAATAGTTCATATTCTTACTCTGTTTTACGAGTATAACACAGACTCAATTTGTGATTCAAAAATTTTGACGTAAAACATAATAGTTAGAGAGAAAATTAGAAATATACTTTCTTTTCAACATCCCGTTCAAGTGCTCCGTATTTTAGAGTTTATTTACATAACCCGAACTGATATACAAACGGAGGCCACACCAGAAATTGTGAAAATGTTATCACTAAAGTTCTGACACATTTTCTATTTCTGAGACTGTTTAATTTTAACAATAATCAACTTTATTACATTTCTAAGCAAGAAATGTGTAGGGTGACAATTTTTTTTGTGGGACACATTTTCAAGGGTGGAAGCGGTATCAAGGTATAAAATTACTGACTTTACTGACCAAAACCTAATGAAATACTGACCAAATACTGACTTTTACTGACTGTTTTACTGACCAAATTTCACCCCTCGCTGGACTGTTTCATTCATGTGTGCAGAGTTTATGTGCTCAGTCATAGTACCTTATTGGTAAAGCACATACCTACTTACTAACAATGTAAGTACACTAAGTACCTATATATATGTTAATGGAAAATGTTAAAAAAAACTTTTTTTTTGGTCTCCACCATCCAAATAGCCAACATGCACCACTCTTTTATTAAAAGTTATTTAGTTAACGTTAACTAAGTAATCAAGGCGCCGGGTGTCGCCATGGAGTTTCATTTTTGTTGTAGCTGTGCTCACCTTAAAAAGGATGAGATTTGGTCAGGAAGGAATGGGATGAAGCAAAATTGCAGCTCGGGATATCCGGGATCGCATACCCGTGCACTCAAAAGTCAATTTACCGGACAAGCAAATTGAACAAGAGTACCCCCTGGATGAAGTAAAAATACGACGTGGAAATTTATCGAAATGTCTCATTCGAAATCACTTTAAAATAAGAATGAGACACATTTTTCAAGAATACTTAATCCTGGTCCTGAAAATACTGATTTTTCTGACCAAATTTTGAAAAAACTGACTTTTACTGACCATCTTCAAAAAAACTGACTTTAACTGACTTTACTGACTTGTTTCCCCCCCTGCATTTTTTGTCTACCCTCATTACGCACTAACTATTTACTGTTTACTCATAGCTTGATTCCTGTCAAGCGTAATTTTATGCTAGTGCATTTGTTTGAGCATTGCAATTATTTATTTAGTTTCGACAATATTTACACATAAGCACAAACACAATATGTCGTAAATGAATATAGTAAAAATATGTTGGAATTTGTTGACACACTTACAACACCTTTTTACTGTAACATTTTCAAAGCAAAGTGATAACACCGGTTACTAGACGCTGCAACCAAAACGCACACAGTCATTATGTATAGAAATAGTTAACTTACGTACGACACTTACGGTTTATAACTAATCTGTGATTTTTATAAAATTTTGCTACCGAAAATGGTTGTATGGGTAAAGAATGTAAAATCCTCCAAGTTCACTAGACTCAGTGGAGCACTATGCCAAGAGACTCATCGGCAATGACACACTCGTTGAGGATAATCTCCAGAGCCTCGACCACCGAAGACGCGTTGTTGCTTGCCTCTCGGTTTTTTTATTGGTTACATTTCTGAGAGTGTGCGAAAGTTTAACGTAGATAATTTGATCCCCCTGCCCCTTTCCGCCACCGGTCGACCAGGCGCGGTGAGGGTTTTCACACCAATGTTGTTGATATTCCTCTCATTCGCATGAAGCAATGAAGCAATTTCGCTTTCATTATACGAACAGCTAAGGAGTGAAACTATGCCGAGGACTGTATTCTCGGATCAGTAGGTATAATCTGGACATCTTTAAGGTTAAAGTGATAAAGCATCTTTTAGGCCAGCATGCCTTAGGCATAAATAACATAAAAAATAAATTTTTTATAAGTACAAACAATATTATTTTATTGTATGTATGCATGGACATGGACACCCTAAACAAATTTCTCGCATAGAAATGTAATAAAGTTGATTATTGTTAAAATTAAACAGTCTCAGATATAGCAAATGTTTCAAAACTTTAGTGATACCATTTTCACAATTTGTGATGCGGCCTCCGTTTGTATTTAAGTTCGGGTTATGTAAATAAAATCTAAAATACGGAGCTCTCGCACGAGATGTTGTAAAGAAAGTATATTTTTAATTTAATCTCTAACTATTATGTTTTACGTCAAGATTTTTAATTCACAAACTAACTCTGTGTTATACTCATAAAACACAGTAAGAAAATTAACTATTTCTTTAGCTAAAGTTGGTAAGTTTTGGAACACTCCGTCTGCACCATAAGAGAATTGAGTGTTCCAAATAAACCTTTACCAAATCCTAATAAACCATTAAAATCTTTTGAATATTTGTGAATAGGTTTCACAAATTCAACACAATTATTCCACATAAAAATGTTGAACATTTATATCTAATATATTTTGAGACCGGAGTTACAGTATTTTCTCTGGTTGGCAGAGTGAGTGTTCCAGTTAATTGACCAGAGGGCCTATTACCGATCTCATGGTTTTGCAATTGATATCATATGATATCATAGTGCAAAACGAAAAATACGATTTCCGGTCAGATTTTTGATCATTTGTTCATTATTTAATTATGACATCATTGAAATTACGACATAGTGATGATATCATTGGAGATCGGTAATACGAAATGCAGCATTTCATGATTTCTTTTTCTCAAATTTATACCATGTCATGCGATGAAAGATCCATAATTAGCCTGCAGAACTTTGACCAGAACTTTCTCCCTATTGATTTCACAATTTTTTTTATCTTCACCATGATGTTTTCACAGTTATTTCCTAAATTCTTCCTTGATTTCGTAAAAATATTATAACTTTTAAAAAAAGAGCTCTCACACCACACGCACATCCTTCTTGTAGCAGTAAAATAGTTAACAATGAGAAGTTCTGGTGAAACTCACTTCTATCTTCAGCCTTATTATCACTTACCACCAGGTGAGAATAAGCCAGATACTTTATGTTTATGAATAAATGAATGATAAATACTTTATTTTTAACAGAAGATGCATATTCCTAATTATGTACAAATTATTGCCTATGCGACAATCTATGACAGGCAACCTATAAATTCAAATTCATAAGTACTTTATTTTATAGGCCCTTGCGGGCACTTAAAATCGTCAATTTTTTTAAATTAATGAAACATGAAAATATTCTACTAAAATCAAGATGCGCGGCGTTGATGCCGCGCATGTAATTCTTACGAGCGACCCGATTCCGAATGTAGGGGCTAACATGAGAAGAACCGGGCAAGAAACTCATGTGCCAAAACTCTTTTAAATCGCCAAATGTCTTACAAATTGTGAATATTACAAAACTATTCAGAGAACAAGCAATTCATTTCTTTTCACCGCCACACAGACACAGCCTTACCAAAAAAAAATCTTTAACACTATAATAAGCCTTTTTGCATAACTGAGCTTTAATCAAACTTTTAAATTTATTTACTGACAAGTCATGCATATTACATGGCAGCGTGTTGTACATTCGTATACAGTGACCTGCATAAGAGTTGCTTATTTTATGGAGCCTATACGTGGTCATTGGTAGCTTGTCTTTATTTCTTAAATTTAAATTATGATAGTCACTATTTTTACTGAATTTAATATCTTTATTCTTGTGTGCATACACTAAATTTTCATAAATATATTGTGAATGTACAGACATAATATCAATTTCTTAAAATTTTTCTCCTAAAGTCTCTATAGGTACAGAAGTTTATTTTCGGAATGAAAGATAATAATGTATTTAATAAAAAGAGATAAAAGCTACATATTTATCACAACTATTAATGACTGTTGTGTGTTCTATTTCAAATGAGAAAAAAATTAAGAAAATCATACTTAAAAATATTTCACCAACTTCATAAAAGCAATAACACAATTCACACAAAGGGTAAAATAAACTTAATTACTTATATATATGTTACGCTCAAAGACCGATAACGCTCATTGAGCGAAAAAATAGCTCGCAACGTGTTGTGGTCACAGTTAAACATCCACATGGCGAAATTCGTATTATGGCTCTAATGAAAACAACAACGCGTTGTGGCAGTCACAGAAAGACCACATAGCAAAATTCGTGTCATGGCTGACATGCTATGCTACTACATGCTATGGCTGACAAAGGGCAAAAAATAATAAGCAGAAAACTTTATCTGGTCTGTTTGAAGTTGGTGCCTGTGCAGTTCACTCACTCTGCATCACAGGTGCCAAATGGTAGATGTAGATTACATGGATAACTAAAATAATGTGGTGAGGGCGGACATACCAAAGGTGCGAGCATAAAGCTAACAATGAACCAAATTTCACAGCTAAGATCAACCAGGGTGTCCACTGCTAATGTTCAAAAAAATTCCCTGACTTTTCCCTGACTTTCCCTGACCATTTTTCAAAATTCCCTGACCAAATATATTCATTTTACAGAAAAATAAAATAGAATACTTTTTTTCGAAAATATTTAGTATTTTTTGTTGCAATTTTCAGACCAAATTGTATCTAAAACTAGCTTTACGCTCGCGACTTCGCCCGCGTTATTTTTGAATTCCCGTGGGATTTTTTTTTCCTGTAGGAAAATTACCCTATGTTCCCCTGGTCTACTATCCCTAAACCAACTTTCATCAAAATCGGTTCAGTAGTTTCGAAGCCTATTCAATACAAACAAACAAACAATCAAATCTTTCCTCTTTATAATATTAGTATAGATTTCATTTTTTTAAGTACCTACTTACATAATTTATATTTTTAGGCACAGTATTTTTACACTGTAGAAAGTACACTGGCGAATATAACACATATTCACATGTTATAGTAGTATAACTAGAAAATGCTGAAACTTTTTAAAGCTGACCATCTGCAACTATACCCACCATTTTCTATTGTGAATGAATGATTTTGAACTTTGAATTTTTTGAATTTTGAATTTTGAAAAAATAAACCGAGGCACCCTTCACCCTTGCGTTCAAATGCAATTTCCTTCAAGTGTTTGTACCTTTGTTAAATAAAAAATGCAAAAAGGCTCTTATTGAATACTAAGATACTCGTAATAAACACAATCGCTTTTCATTAATCTTTTGAGGGTTGACTTCTTCTTCAACCTATGTCCACCCACTGGTGGGTATATGTCTCCTCCATTCTGCGCCATTCACTACGGGGTTGGGCTTTTCTTGTCCAGTTCTTGCCCGCTGTCTTTGTTATGTCGTCTGACCAACGAGCCGGCTGTCGACTATCGTTCCTTCGTCCTGTTCCGGGGAGCCACTCCCATTCGATGATCTTATTGCTCCACCGGTTGTCGGTCCTGCGGCCCACGTGCCCTGCCCATCGCCACTTTCTACACGCAATGACACGAGCCACGTCAATCAGTTTGGTGTACTTGCGTATCTCCGTATTCCAGATCCGTTCCCCCAGAGAAACCCTAAGCCATTTTTCTTTGTGCTACCTGTAGGGCGTGTATATGTTGTCTAGTCAAGGTCCAGGTCTCAGCCCCTATTACGAGCATTGCTCGAAAGCTCGGCGCTTAAGAGATACAGGCATTTCACTCCAGAAAATGTGGGACATTTTGCTAAACGCGCCCCAACCTAGTTTTATTCGGCGTTCTATTTCTTGTGTTTGCCCACTTTTTTCAAGGGTAAGTAGCTGCTCCAGATATATGTAGTAGTCAACCTGTTCAACCACGTTTCCTGCAATCATTATGGGTCCTATGTTCGGATCCCTGGCCATGATCTTCGATTTTGAGGTATTCATGCGAAGGCCCACCGACAGCTGAAGATCTGCAGCCGTCTTAGCAGAAATGATAATGTCATCTGCGAATCGCAGATGAGTTAATTGCTCTCCATTTATGTTGATACTCCTACCAGACCAGTCGAGAACCTTAAATGTATCTTCTCAGCACGCCGTGTACAACTTAGGGGAGATTGTGTCGCCTTGTCGCACACCTCTTTTAATAGGAACACGTTAGGAAAGGTGGAATTTCACTTGACTTTAATGACTTTTCTGCGTAGTTGCTTACTTTGTCTTTAAGTCTACAGATTACGGTTATTTTTGTTCCTAAAAATAGATAATCCGCTCCAGGAAGCTATACTCAAGCTGTCGCATTACTTCAATGGAGCCGTACTCATCGTCGGGTTGCTCAAATGTTAACGCGTTTTTCGATGCAGCGCGTCTATAGAAGATACCTAGACTGGAGCCTTCGATCGACGCGCAGAAACTGATAGGCCATGGGCTACATCCTCCGCAGATGATCGATACATGATTTAAATGTCCCGAGGAATCAGCGTCAGAACGCAGTGCAGGTCCAACAACAGCTTTGTGACGAACGTGGAGTTGCCTGGCCATAAGCGCGCGTACAGTCAAGAGAAGGTTAGCCAATCGCAATTTAACTGCCGAGCTAGCCTACTAACTAGCCAAGCAAAATTAACTGTAGCTTAACACAGATCACGCTTTCAATTTGCTCATGAGCATATAGAATGATGGACAATGGATCAATGGGCGCATGTTATTTTTTCTGGCGAGGCAAGAGTGTCTTTACAGAAATAATCGAAGACAGAGACTGTACCGTTGCCCTAGAAAACGTTACGCTAAGTGCTGTATCGAAAAAACTGTTACTTATGATGGCTCCATTATGGAGCCATCATAATGGTGTGGGGCGGCATTTCCCTAACAGCATAAACAGAGATGGTTTATATCGAGTCCAATGCTCTTTCACGCGGATTTGCTACAGAACGATAAATCCCTGATGTTCTTGAAGATCTCGTGGTACCTTAATCAGGATGTATTTAAGATGAGATGTTTCTAATGTGCATGATAATGCAAGACCCTATACGCAATATTATACTCAGGGACGTTGGCATTCGTGTCATGGATTGGCCAGCACGGAGCCCTGATTTGAACCCCATAGAATATCTTTGGGACGAATTAAAGCACAGGGCCTAAGATAGGGATCCGGCTTCTTCAAAACCTTATGGGCTCAGAATGGCGATAGATGAGGAATGGAAAAACATTTTTCAAGATATCATTGTAAGATTGGTAAGATCAATAGGTTCACATATGCAAGCAGTTATCCAAGCTGAAGGCAGCAACACACATTACTTATACTTACATTGATTTTTGTTTTTTATTGTATCTTTATGTTTCAAATGACTTTTCACTCTAGAGCAGAATAATTGTCTTAACGCCATACAATTTACTTTCAATATAAAACCTATAAAATTAACAACATAAAGGTGCGTATAAACTATGCGCGGCAAACTCTCGAACATTGGCTCGCACAGCGACTGCGCGTTATGTGGCCGGAGTCGCCGCAAGCGGCAGCTCGAGCATTGCCGCGGTCGAACGTGCCGCGTGACGAACAGCTTCTTGTATGTTTTTGAGACCGCATCAAAGGAGCTCGAGTCGTCCGCTTGCGCACAGTTGGGACGCTGTTTTGTTTCGGGGATTTGGCTCGCGCAGCGCATAGGTACTTACGTAAAACGGACGACTCATAGGTTTACAAGAATGAATCCGCCGCGGGCTGTTCGAGCTGGATCGCTTGCCGCGCGCGGCAGCTGCGTTCTGCTAAATTATTAACTAAAAATTGGCTCGCGCGGCAAATGAACGTCTACCTCGGTCGAACACTGGCTCGCGCGGTTGCCGCGCGTTGTTTATACGCACCTTAACTATGCCACTTATCAAAATTATGTGCATACATTTGAAGGAAATTGCATTTGAACTCAAGGGTTAAGGGTTGCTCGGTTGATTTGTCTGCCAAAATTACGATATAATGTGCAAACCTGGACATAAATAATTCGATAGTCAAGATTAGGAATCATTTTACAAAAAGCATGAAGTAAACATATTCCTTATTTGACAATCACTGGGAAATTTGGGGACCAAACAGTGTAAAATCCTAATTTTTCCCTGACTTTCCAGGTAGCCTCTCGATTTCCCTGACTTTCCCTGACTGCCTTGAGCTTCCCTGACTTTTCCCTGACTTTCCCTGACTTTCCAGAATGTGGACACCCTGTCAACATACTCGACAAAAAACAATAAATTTGACAGATATTCTTACGCAGTGAAAAGGACAGATGCTTTTGTCGATCAATATTATATTAGTGGAAAATCCATGCTCACACAGCAGATGTATATAGCCTACTCAAAATAATACCTGGGATAACATCCAAAATAGGATATATGGGGGGTTGCAGTTTTGCTGCGAATCTCACAGAAACCACATGTATTATAGGTGACTGTTACCACTTACCATCAGGTGGGCAGTTTGCTTGTTTGCCAACTTAATTGCAATAAAAAAATATATATGGCTTAGCATAATGTTTTGATTCTTACCATGATCTATTGTTAAAACTTTTCTTGTTTTCATATTGACATATCTTTCTAATGGTAGCCGACCATGTCTAATGTCTTGCTTTTTTGCAATTGAATGACATAAGCCCTGAAAATTTAATATATAGATTTATTAATGTATTTGGTATACACTTTACAAAATATATTTAAAATACAGTCCATAACACTATTTACTTTGTGTTGATTATGGTCTACTAATCCTCCTATAATGTAATAAGTGTCTTCTTCAAAGCTCTCTATGACATTTTCTGATTCACTTGTTAAGTAAACCAGTTTTTCTTTGGGGAACAAATCTAAATAAGATACTTCATGGAACTCTACCTGCCAAACAATTAACATGATGTTTATTTTAAGTTCAGACATGCAAATATAATGTATCTATATTTATCTATATTAAAAGCCTTACATCCCAATTCTCATAACCATTATGCCGAGATATATCAACTTTTGATTTTTCCCCAAAACTTGTGATGTGATAATGAACAGGTGCATCTGATCGCCTGTTTATTGAGTAACATCGCAGTATTTGTTTTATTACCTTATATCTATCCTTTTCTATCATTAAATTATCAAAGCTCAGGTCGACTATAATACCAACATTCTGTTTTGCCTTGTCTAATTTCATTTTCTTAAGAGCTTTCCTACTAGGCCCTAGGTCAATATTTGCTTCACGAGCTTCCCGCCTCCTTTCTTTAGCTCTTTGTTTCTCTTTGATACGTTTATCAGCTTTATGGTTCACCCACCTAGCTCTCTTCAACCATTTTCGCATTTGATTCTTTGTGAAGGGTCTTGGAATTTCATTACCTTCATCATCCTTCAACCCTGGATCTATACCAATATCAAACAGTGTGTATTGATGATAATTAGGTTCTACGTTTTGGTTTACTTCACCAGATTTTATTACTTCAACTTCGTTCATACTGCTTTTAAAAATATACCTATTCTTCTTGTGCGGTAACTTTAATACATAAAATAAAATTGCATTTCAGACTTTCAGAGGTTATGTTTCACATATTAACTTTAAATGTTTAAACGCGCTACGCATTTCTGTCTGCAAACGTAATTTCTTTTTCTTTCAGCAACGAGATTAAAATTTTCTAATGAAGATGAGAAACAAATTGAAAATAGATTAAAATTTGAAATCCACACAACACAACAATAACACCACGATTATAGGGCCGTGTTCCGATTCGCGATTATAGTGACCATCAGCTGAGGCGCGTTCAGCGCCTTCGCGCGAAGTACATGCTTAGATAATATTTTTGTAATTGTGAAATCTTGGAATGTGCTGTAATAAGCTTTATTAACTCTGACCATAGTGGTCAATTAGCCTGTATTAAACACCATCATGTTAATTCTGAAGGTGAAATAATTTGTAGACCAATACCAAAACGTAGTTTAAGTAAATTTAAAAGGAAAATAACATCTCAAATCGCATCTCTGCCGACCATAAATAAAGATGCCAATGTCTTATACAATAATTTATTTAATTTAGTGAAAACTAGGATCTTCGGATCACTGCCTGGTATCCGTCTCAGTGCCTCAGGCGTCACGACCGTCGCCTGTGGTTGCAGCACGCCGTCTGTGGCACTATGCGTCAGCAGATTGGGACGGTATGCGGGATTATTACGCATCTGTTCCTTGGTGGCAGCGCTGTTTCAATAGGATGGATCCGGACTCCTGCGCTACCTCTGTTGCTGACGAGATCATACTAGGAATGGAATATTATATTCCGCATTCCAATCTCGTCAGTAGAGGCAGACGTAACCTCTGGTTCAATCGCGAGTGCGCCTCTGCTGTTGAAAACAAACAGCTGGCTTACCGCGCTTGGATCAGAGGCCGAGCATCTAAGGATCCCAATACAAGCCTACTGAAAACAGCCTACAATAATGCCACCAAGTTATGTAAGAGGGCTTACATTAGAGCGGATGCTCAGCGCATTGCACAAGTGGGCCAGGAACTGCTATCGCACCCTACGGGTAGCCGTTCTTTTTGGCGCCTGGCCAAAGCTGTGCAATCAAACTTCTGCCAACCCTCGCTGCCACCGCTGAGACTTGCCGATGGCTCACTTGCTCATCAGCCGCAGGAGAAAGCCGACCTCCTGGCAAAACTCTTTGCGGCTCATTCCCGTGTCGATGACTGTGGTACACAACCTCCGAAACTGTCCCATTGTGGCAGCACCATGCCCGATATCCGTATCAGACAGCGTGATGTGCGGGCGGAGCTCCAGTCGATCGATACTCGAAAAGCGAGTGGACCAGACGGCATTCCTGCGATTGTTCTTAAGAAGTGTGCAGCGGAGTTGACTCCGGTCCTTACGCGTCTATACCGTCTGTCGTTCTCTGCTGGTTGTGTGCCGAAATCTTGGAAAGAGGCCAATGTCCAGCCGGTTCCCAAAAAGGGAGATCGTTCTGATCCGGCTAACTATCGCCCTATAGCCGTCACTTCCATTTTGTGTAAAATCATGGAGAGGATCCTTAATACACAGCTGATCCGTTACCTGGAAGGTCACTCGTTACTTAATGACCGACAGTATGGGTTTCGTCCTAAACGGTCAACAGGTGACCTTCTAGCGTTCCTTTTGCACAAATGGGGTGAATCTATCGATAAGCGCGGCGAATCGGTGGCTATTAGTCTCGACATCGCCAAAGCTTTTGATAGAGTCTGGCACAAGGCTCTTCTTTCCAAGCTTCCGGCATACGGATTACCCGCGCAGTTCTGTACGTGGATTGCCAGCTTCCTCCACGAGCGTAGAATTCGCGTTGTCGTTGACGGCTGCGCTTCGCGGTTCGTGGCAGTGAACGCTGGTGTTCCGCAAGGCTCCGTTCTATCCCCCACATTGTTTCTTCTGCATATCAATGATATGCTTTCCTTGGGAGCTATACATTGCTATGCAGACGACAGTACAGTGCATGGGGGATATCACGGAGCCTCGGGGGCTGCTCGTGGTGATATTGGTAGGGAAAGGCAGAATCTTATCATTGAGCTCAACAGGACGCTGGACCTCGTCTCCGAATGGGGCTCCAACAATCTTGTTGAGTTCAATGCTAAGAAAACACAGGTGTGCGTGTTCTCGGCGAAAAGGTCACCTTTCCTCCCCCTTCCTTCTCTTCAGGGCACAACCCTTCACACACAGAGCAACATCACCTTGCTCGGAATGAACATTCGCTGCGATCTGAACCCCAGAGACTACATCGAATCCGTCATAACTACTGCCTCACGGAAACTCGGTGTCCTGAACAAGGTGCGTAGGTATTTTGCGCCGGACCAACTATGCTTGTTGTATAAAACTCAGGTTAGGTCTTGCGTGGAATATTGCTCGCACCTTTGGGACGGCTCCGCTCAGTACCTCCTCGATGCTCTGGACAGATTGCAGCGTCGCGCTATTCGCATAATTGGCGATGTAGAGGCAACTAACACCCTCGAGCCTCTACAACTTCGTCGTGACATCGCCTCTCTTAGCGCCTTTTACCGAATGTTCCATGGGGAATGCTCTGAGGAGCTCTTTAACCTTATCCCTCCCTCTCCATTCCTTAACAGAAACACGCGTAAGGGCCTTCGGAGTCATCCGTACACTGTGGCCTCCTTTTCACACCGTACCAAGAAATTCCAAGATTCCTTCTTCTGTCGTTCATCCCACACTTGGAATTCTCTACCTGCGCACGTGTTTCCTCCATCCTACAACATGGGTTCCTTCAAAAGAGGCGTGAAAAAGCATCTTTTGGGCCGGCAAGGGGCGGGCAGGTAGAAGAGTGGATGTCGTCCCTACTCTATCTGTCAACTCATTTGGGCCTCTTTCACCGCTTAACATCAGGCGGGAGGAGGTCATTTGCCGGGCCATCCATAAAAAAAAAAAACTGAAAGTAACAACATATTTCCACAAAAGGTAATTAAACTAAACGAAAATAGGACGAAATTTAGTGACTGGGCTACACCAGGTATCTATAAGAGTAGGAGAAAGCTATATGAACTTTATTCACAAAAAGCAGCTTCCGCTGATCCTGTTTTTTTAAATTATGTTAAAAAATACTCAAAAACTTTTAAAAATGCTTGTTTGGCTGCTAAATCTCTGTACATATTTAATAAAATAAATATGTCGAAAAATAAAATTAAGACAACATGGGATATTATAAATCAAGAAACCGGGAAAGTAAAATGTTCTGGAAACTCATTCTCGTTAGAAATAAACAATAACATTATTAAGTCGGACAATGAAGTTGCCAACGCTTTTGTTGATTACTTTTCTGAAATTCCTATTATAACTACCAGTAATCTAAATTCATCTTCCAATGTGGCGGTCACCCTCCTGGAGTCAAGTGTAGATAAGTGCAGCGAAACTTTGAAATTTAGCCATGTTGATTCGATCACTATCTTGAAAACTTTCCGTTTGCTTAGCAAGAAAAAGACGGAAGATCTTTGGGGCATCTCGACTCACATAATTCAGTCTATTATAAATGAAATAGCTCCTCAGTTAGCGCTAATTTTTAATACTTGTGTTGATGAGGGCATATTTCCTGATCTAATGAAATACAGCAAATTAATACCTTTGTTTAAATCTGGAGATAAAAAAGATCCCTCGAATTTTAGACCTATTTCAATATTACCAATATTAAGCAAAATTTTCGAAAAAATCATGTATAACCAGATATTAAGTCATTTATTAACAAATAAATTACTACATGGCAAACAGTTTGGCTTCACCAAAGGAAAATCCACTACTGACGCCGGAATAGCACTTCTTAAACATATTTTTGATGCTTGGGAGGGCAAGCAGGATGTAATTGGAGTTTTTTGCGATCTCTCCAAAGCGTTTGACTGTGTAAGTCATGAAACGCTTATTCATAAACTTAAACATTATGGTTTTTCAAATGAAGCAGTAAGTCTTATTAAATCATATTTATCTGACAGATTGCAGAGAGTTGTCGTTAATAAATCGGAGTCTGCCAGTGCACCTATTCTTATGGGGGTACCCCAGGGATCAATATTGGGTCCATTACTCTTTTTAATTTACATCAATGACCTGCCTTATTACATTAAAGACTTATGTGAGACTGTATTATTTGCAGATGACACATCATTATTGTTTAAGGTTGACCGAGGGAAACAATGCTCTGACGATGTAAATAATGCTCTCTCTATAGTTCTGTTCTGGTTTACAACTAATAATTTGTCATTCAATTCTAAGAAAACGAAATGCATTAAATTCTCTTTGCCAAATGTAAGGCAGATTGATACCCACTTAAATATGAATAAGGATGTAGTTGACCTTGTAAATAACACGAAATTTTTAGGCATTACTTTAGATTCACGGTTACAATGGGACCCACATATTGAATCCTTGGCTGGCAAACTAAGTTCGGCGGCGTACGCAGTAAAGAAAATCAGGCTTTTAACTAATGTTGAAACGGCGAGATTAATCTATTTTAGTTATTTTCATAGTATTATGTCATATGGATTATTGTTATGGGGTTCGGCAGCTCATATTGAAAGAATTTTTGTGTTACAGAAGAGAGCAATTCGCGCCATTTATAATTTACGGGCTAGGGACTCACTTAGAGAATTGTTCAAAGAAATTAATATCTTAACTTTAGCCGGTCAGTATATTTATGACAATTTAGTTTATGTACACAAGCATTATGCTACATTCGTTAAAAATAGTGATTACCATAATATAAACACAAGAAATAAAAATAAGCTTGCCGTTGCAACTTACAGGCTTCATAAAACTAGTGGTTCATTTCTAGGGAGGTGTGTAGCATTTTATAATAAGCTTCCACAAAGTATCACCGATTTACCAATTCATAAATTTAAAGTTCACGTTAAAAAGACTCTCATGAACAAAGGTTATTACAAAGTGAATGATTATTTAAGTGACCACACGGTATGGAATTAGCTAGACTAGTTATCAGATGTCATGTTTGGTAACAACATAATTTATTGTATAATGCTTAGTGTTAAGCTTATCATGTTTTTCTGACATTTTAAGTGTATGTAAGCATACTTACTGAATGTATTTTATAACTTTCAATGACTATGTAACAGAACCAATATAGTAAATGGCGATTTAAAAGAGGAGATAAAAAATTTGACCTTTCGAGTTTCTTGCCTGTTCTTCTCGAGAAGGCCTCCCAATTTCCGAACAGGTGTAGAATCAACTTTTTTTTTTTTTCATTCCTACTTGTATTTGCAGACATCCTGATTATATTCAAGATGTATGCACATACAAGGTTAATATGTTTCCTTTAAATTAGAATGTGTTGCTTTGTTTTGACGTCAATAAGTGCCTGTAAAGGCCTATGTTGAATAAAGATTTTTGAATTTGAATTTTGAATTTGTACAACTTTTCGCTCTAACCCCGTTCAATGCCTTCGAGCGTGACAACCGGGTGAAACAACCGGCCCGTTCAAGACCTTCGAGTGTCGGCGCGAGTTACAACCGAACAACCATCGAATTTGATGGTTGTAAAACGCTCTGACGTTTATTACTGAAATACTCTTACGTGATTGGATGATATTGGCGGCCATATTCTATAATGTCATCTACTAGAAAGAGAGAGAAATAAAAAATCATGTGAAAGAGGGAGATAAAAGATTTGGTTGCTGCAATCCGTTCAACGCCTCTGAGCGAGTTAAAAAACAACCGGACAACTACACCCAAAGGCGCTGAACGCGCCTCAGTTATGAGCGCGCTCACAGGCGGCCCGTTTCGCGACAACAGCGTTCACGTTGGATGTGATGACGTCATTGATTGCGTCACAAACAACGTTTACAGAGGCGCGTTCAGAGCCTCTGGGTGTAGTTGTCCGGTTGTTTTTTAACTCGCTCAAAGGCGTTGAACGCGTTGCAGCAACCAAATCGTTTATCTCCCTCTTTCACATGATTTTTTATTTCTCTCTCTTTCTAGTAGATGACATTATAGAATATGGCCGCCAATATCATCCAATCACGTACGAGTATTTCAGTCATAAACGTCAGAGCGTTTTACAACCATCAAATTCGATGGTTGTTCGGTTGTAACTCGCGCCGACACTCAAAGGTCTTGAACGGGCCGGTGTTTCACCCGGTTGTCACGCTCGAAGGCATTGAACGGAGTTAGGGTTAGAGTGAAAAGTTGTACTTCGCGCGAAGGCCCTGAACGCGCCTCAGTGCTCAGGCCGAATTCGTCATTCGTGAGTCAAATGTCATTATCGAGTTGACATTTTGTTTTGGTTCGGTAATTCGATGGTTGAAAATTACTCTATATTTGAATTGAAGGCCAATAAGCCAAATATCCTAAAAATTTAATTAAATATAAGGAAAAAATGACGACATTAGAATTACCAGTTTTTGTTGAAGAAGAAAACAAAGTAGTTTACCTCAAACTATCACTTGAAGACGCTAAAAGAGCAGAAAATGCTAAAAGGTTGGATATCACAGAAAACAATTGAAATTACGAGTTAAATTCTTTTTGAGGTTATGTTTGTTTTGATATTATTGACATATAAGCGCGCTCACGATCGTTCCGAGACGATAGCATGCCATTGGCATCATTATCGCGTCTATTGATTCGGTCCGGGCGTGAGCAGTCTGAGTACTGTGAGTAGTGTAATCTCGAAACGGAACGGGGCCTAGGTACTTACTGTCACAGACTGTCACAGAACCATGGAATTATTAGGGGCCGTTCGAAAACCCGTGAAGTTTTCACTCGGTAAAAAAGAAAAGGATAGATATATTGCGAGAAAGAGAAGTTTAACTGGTTTTCAAACGCTAGCGAGTGATTTTCGCACTTCACGAGTTTTCAAACGGGTTCTGTCAGTTAAAAACGAAAAGAAGAGTTCTTGTGTTTTGCAACGCAAACTAGATTTATTTTACAACTGCACAAAGCATTACTTAAAATTTGTAAACTTTAACTTCAACATAAAAACGAAATCAGTAGCCACAGATCACAGAACAGTCAACTGTCAATGTCAGGTAAAATTTAACGCTGACTGGGAGCCGTGAGAAATTCACTCCTGTCAGACGAAAATTACCCTGCACTAATGCGTTCAGAAATACGAGCGGAGTAATTCGTCGGTTAACCTCGGTTTCATTCGAGTGGTTCTCGAACGCTATCGGGTGAAATTCACTCTACCCCGAGTAAATATTACTCGTTTTCAAACGCACCCTTACTCAAACAGGAATGAGCTATTCAAAATATTGCTGTTCAAATTTGGACTTTATTTCTATGTGAATAAAGACTAAACACTTGAAAGTGCAAAAGTGTGCCGAAAGAGATAGCACTAACTGTACCTTTATCCCTTTCCCACAGTGTCGCTACTGTTGTATATTTTATAATTTAGTAGTTATGAAACAATTATTGGTAGATGAAGATTTTTTATTATTGTTTACTTACTTTAATTAATTACTTTTAACGCCCAAAATACCTAAATTGTTTTTTTTTTGTAATAATTATAACATGAAATAAATTAAATTATCGTGTTAGCCTACTATTAATAATTCTAACACTATGATTTTACGTCCAGGAAATATTCTAGTGGTAGTATTCAAAAATGTTATATTGCAACAACGATTCTATGTCAATGTCAGTAATTTTCGTTGTCATTTTAGTAGGGTGACCACAGGGTATGTACCTAACATAAATATTATCGCAATTTTTAACATTTTTTAATAAAAGTAATTTATATTAGTTATTTATTGCTTAGCTTACACGATGCGATGTTAAGTTATTAGAAAAAAGAATTGGCATTAACATTCTGTTCAAGATATTGGCGAAACCACAAAAGTTTTCAATATTGTTGAAACAATTCGACTCACACTGATGTGTTTTTAAATCTTTTCTTCTTAAAATATTACTCATTCTTTTACTAGGTATGTATTTAAATATCACAGAAAGATTTTAATGTTGACTCATTTTTGACAAGTTGACATATTTGATTATCTGTTATGTGGCGGTGGGTTCAACATAATACACTGATTGGAAAGACCCATCTATTGAAAGACAATCATTGTCATTCGTTATTATTTAAATAATTATAATATTAATAAAACCTATCTTGTATTGAAAAGCAGATATAAAATTCTTTTGCGCAACCCATTTTGAAATAATAAAATAGAATATAATATTTCTCTGTTGTACAACACCAACCAGCTGTACAAAGGGCGACCTTGTCGCTAAAAGCGATCTCTTCCTTAACAATCGTGATTATTAAGCATATTATGATTTTCAAAAGCATTTTTTAGGTTGAATGTTATTGTTTTTAAGAAAAAATCCCTATTTTGTAGAATTTGTGGTCACAAAATTACGAAAGAGACAAACGGTACAGTTATTTATCTCTCGCTCGGCACGTTTTTTTAAGCAAGTGCTCATTCCTGTTTGAGTAATAATTCCATGCACAGAACAGAGAACACATACCCAACTTACTGTCACTGTCATGCTCAGACTAAGTACACCAATGGACGCGCCTCAGAAGAATAACTAAGTGATTGTTCTGAGGGACGCGCAATGTACTAAATATGTCTCAAATATTGTGTCTCAAATAAAGCGTCCAGCAAAGCGTCCAGTTCAGTCCGCCATTACAAAGCACCGTGTTTGTTGTTGTGCTAAAAGTATCTTAGGCACATTTTACTAAGGAATTATCCTACTTTACTAAGGAATTATATCGTGATAAGTTTTTTTTTATCTTATTTAGACATTGAATAATTCGATCAATACTGCAAAAATCACGTGCGATCAAAGTTTTACCGATAGAATAGTAGGTATTAGGTTTACTGAGCATTGAGGTAATAATACTACGTACGTAGTACATATTACCTCAATGTTACTGAGTATTTTTAATACGCCCTCGATTTATTGAGTTTTGAATAAAATAAGGTACTTAAGTCATACAAATAAGACCTACCTAATTTCAAACACTCATATTTTGATAAATTATTCGAAGAAGGTGATAAATAAAATCAAGGCATTATTCTTTGGTTTATAAATTTTTAGTAATTAAGAAAACATATTATAAACTTTTATCAAAAATCACTTAAAAAGAGGTAATTTTGGAACGTTAGCCTTGGGCATTTTTAAAACATAGTGAGTTAACAAAGCCTATGTACTTAAATTATAGGAATATTGTTATTAGAGTATTAATTATGTAAAAATATACAGGCTGTCCCAAAAAATAGTGTCAAGCGTAAGTCCAGAGTTAGAGCACCTCTTGGAGTACCCGAATCACCCCCATGTATGTTCCGCGATTATTCGTAGTTTTCGAGTAATAATTTTTTTCTGACTTTTTGAAAATTTTGATCCAAAGAACTTAAAAATTTTAAATAAAAAAAGTAGAACATATTTTAATGTTTTTCTTTTTGCCACTGTATCATCTTTAGTGCTTCTTTTATGTCTAAAATAATCAGCTTCGTAACTTTAGTGGAAATTTAGAAAACAGTAGTGTAAAGTCAAAATTTCAATGTTAGTGAATAATTACTTAAAAATTCATCTTTAAATGAAAAATCTAAACAGGCGAATTCATGGTTTCTAAGTATGTGTAAAAACTTCTCTAGACTCTCTGCTTTCATAATAATTTAAAAAAAAGTACTTAATAGGGCTACTTTGGCTTAAATCGGCCATCAAAGACAGCGAGGTGAAAATTTCATAAAATTTACCAAATTCCTATCAGATGATAAAAAAAATATCTGGTCTTTTTATAATTTCTAAGGTTCAGATTAATTACAATTAAGCAAAAATTAACTACATGAAACCCATATTTAAATATTTTTCTCGCGGATCACATCGGTTGTAGTGTTGGATGTAACGCAGTACTTACCTGCTAAAAAATTGCCCGAGTGAGAGGATATGAAAGAGACCGCATTATTATCTCTCCACTCTCATTGGCGAAATGGATAACTGTAACTGAGGAATGCTATTCTTTGTGACAAGGGGATGAGGCGGGGGGTGTAGTCCGAGCGCCTATTGTGTTCTGGCGCCAGTCGTTTGCCTGCTTTTGTTTGCGCCTTACGTACGATACGCTCATTTGTGATTATTTGACGAACTTTGCTTTCTTTACGGACCTTGAGTGCGATTACGATTTGGTTTTGTGTGAATACGGGATTTTGACAAATTTGGCATTCTTAACGGACTTTTCAAGCTCTTCATTTTGTGATGTCTTTTTCATCGCAAGAATATGCTCTTATGCATTACTTTTATGGATATGCAAGAGGAAATGCTTCTGAAGCAGCCAGGTTGTTCCGGCAGCAAGTACAAAATGGAGGTGGACCTCAGCCTGAAACTTGGCCTGATCATCGCATGATTTTAAGAGCACATAACTCTTACATGGAAGGACGCCTACCAGGTAGAAGATCGGGGCGCCCATCTGAAATGAGTGACCCAGATACTGTCCAATCAGTGGTCGAAGAAGTGGTGAGAGATCCATCAGTTAGTGTAAGAACAATAGAACGTCGAATCGGAATTCCGAAATTACAAGCACATCGAATACTTCATCAAGAGCGTTTTCACCCATATCACATCCAGAAAGTTCAGCAGCTCAAGCCCGCAGACTACCCGAGAAGGGTGGCATTTTGTCAGGAAATGTTACGGAGACAAGCTGAAAACGAAAATTTCTTTAAAAATATTCTATGGACTGATGAATCACATTTTAAGCGATGTGGGGTGTTTAATGCGCATAACTACCAGTCGTGGAGTATTGAAAATCCACACCTCATAAGGGAATCTAATTTCCAAGAACAATTTAGTATCAATTTGTGGTCAGGCATCCTAAACGGACAGCTGATTGGTCCGTTCGAACTACCGGACCGACTGAACAGCCAGGCCTACTTGCAATTTCTACGACGTGATCTCGGCGTCTTATTAAAAGATGTAGACCTATTAACGCGGAGAAATATGTTTTTTCAAAACGACGGCGCTCCATGCCATTTTGCTAGAAATGTTAGACAACATTTGTTTGAAACATTTCCAGGCAGATAGATCGGTCGTGGAGGGCCCATTGCGTGGCCGCCACGGTCCCCCGACTTGAACCCCATAGATTTTTTCGTCTGGGGATACTACAAGGAATTAGTATACGCCAAGGACATTACAAACGTCACAGTGTTAAGAACAAAATTAAGACAAGCGGAAGAAACAATAAAAAACAACAGAATTGCATTTATAAATTTAAAAGAAAACTTTTTTAGACGATGTAGAATATGTATTGAGCACGAAGGTCGTCATTTTGAAAACTTTCTTTAAGCGATCGAATAATAAATACTTTGAAAATAATGTTTTGTTTCATTTATTAAGTTATAATAAACCTTCAAAGGTTATTCAAGATGGCAGCAGGAACAGTTATTTTTGACCTTCAAATAATAAATTTTTAGCTTTTCTACAATCATTTTTGGTTTATTAATAAATAATTGGAATTTAAAAAAAAAAGTTATTCAGAAGTCGAGTTTTATGAAATTTTCACCTTGCTGTCTTTGATGGCCGATTTAAGCCAAAGTAGCCCTATTAAGTACTTTTTTTTAAATTATTATGAAAGCAGAGAGTCTAGAGAAGTTTTTACACATACTTAGAAACCATGAATTCGCCTGTTTAGATTTTTAATTTAAAGATGAATTTTTAAGTAATTATTCACTAACATTCAAATTTTGACTTTACACTACTGTTTTCTAAATTTCCACTAAAGTTACGAAGCTGATTATTTTAGACATAAAAGAAGCACTAAAGATAATTCAGTGGCATAAAGAAAAACATTAAAATATGTTCAACTTTTTTTTATTAAAAATTTTTAAGTTCTTTAGATCGAAATTTTCAAAAAGTCAGAAAAAAAATTATTACTCTAAGACTACGAATAATCGCGGAACATACATGGGGGTGATTCGGGTACTCCAAGAGGTGCTCTAACTCTGGACTTTCGCTTGACACTATTTTTTGGGACACCCTGTATATTTCTGAGCCTTTAATCAAGTGTTTCCATGAGATCCTTGAATCACTTTCTAAGTTATTTTACTAAATATTTTGCTTGCTATTGCAATTGCTAATCAGGCTTGAAGTCGCATATTAACAAGAAATGAAGAATAATATTTAAAAAAACGTATCCATACAAACAAAAATTAGCATACTTAACTACCTATAAACATATCTTCTCAAAATTATTATTTTGATAGGCCTTAATTTAACAAGGTAACTAAATAAGGCCTTGTAAAGTAATAATTAGCATTGCTTGTACTTTTTGTTTTGCTATTTTGGATTTCGTGTTAAAAATAATCTCAACCAGCCTTCTTTGTTGAAATTATTGTCAATGTTATATATTTGTCACAAAAAGCATTAAATGCTGATTAAATGTTTGAATCCGAATCATTTTTGACGTCAGAAGTAAGTAGGTACCCCTTTTCAGAAAATTTTATTATAGGGCGACGAAACCTTTTTCTTACGCTTTCGTAAATATAGCGTTTCTCACTAAGCTCTTATGTAAAAAAAAACACATTTTAGATGATTTCTAATGGTTCTTTTCGGAACGCCATATTGCGCCTAAGTTTTGGAAGTAGACAATCGCCCACAACATACATCATTGGTAGTTTTCCAATTACAGCACTAGAGCGCATTATGCGGCATAATGCTTAACGTTGAATGTTTCAACTACAGCAACACTTCGCACAATCGAGCACTCTCAAAAGTAATGTTTTCGTGTGATGCGTGCAATCGATACCAACTCAGTGACAGAAAATTAACAAGTGTTTTTTCTTTAATTTGGCATTGATCGAAATGTTTTATTTATATATAATCGTTAGTAATATTATTTATTGTTGAAAAATTTTTAAAGCTTTCGTTTCATTGTAGTTTTTTTGAAATAATCATAATCCAAATTACTTAAAATAACCGTAAATAGTTTTTAACCAATTATTATGTATACCACATTATTTACACATTAAGGTTATTGCTAACTCTATGAATATTTCTTTTTTTCAACACTGAACTCAGCGCACTCTGCTGGTGCATTTGAAAACTAATTCGCGTTCCAATTAAGCATCAGCATAATTCGGCATTGTGCGCCACTGAGTCGCATTATGCTCTGTAATTGGAAAACTACCATTAACTGCCACTCTTAAGCTTTCTTCGGACCACGTAACCCGTTATAGTCTTGGAGGACACAACTAAGATAATCTTATTATGTTTATTTATGTTTATACACTTTACTATGTTTATTATGTTTATTTACAGACGTAAACTTTATTATGTTTATTTACAGATGTAAATAAACATAATAAAGTTAAAAATTCAACAGAATTCCTACTAAGGCCTAGGGTCAAAAATAAGGCCTATTATAAAAGTAGGCTTTATTTAGTACATTATACTTCATAAATGTTATAAGCAATATTTAATTCGCATATTCTAAAAATTACAATTTAAAGTCATAGTTACTTTTTTGATGAGTTATATTTTGACCCGTATACATTACTTGAAACAAAACTTCAAAGAATAACGTATTAAAATTCAATAGAAATTACGACATATTAATAACGCAATGAAAATGCCCATCCTTCACAAATGACCGGCCACTACTCTCGTAGAGGCCTCTCGCACACTGTTTGCCGAGTCGTGGAGCTGTCGTCTATGCGTGTGTGAAGTATTTTGGATGTAAATAAATTTAATCGACTTTTCTGTACTATAGGCCTTATTTGAGAATAGACCTTATTTGTATCAGGTACCTTATATTAATAATATAAAATTAAATTCAACGTAGTTTCTACTTTACAGCCAAGAAGTAAATTCGTGGCTCTTATCGGCTAACTATAGCACCAGTGACAAAGTTTTTGCCGCCATTATTGTAAAATTAGGGTTCCATAAGACTTTAGCCGGGTTACACAAACCTTTATGTGCCTTATTTATCCTTTTAAAGGATATAAAAAATCAGCTGCATGCGCTGTGTGTTTTAAAAGAACAACCAAAACCATTATAGAAAGCTTCAGCCATATTAGTCCAATCAACGAAGCATTTGTAACCCGAAAAATTCTTCTGCCTCTGAAATTTGGGATGTGGTTAAGATACCTAATACAGATGACAGATGTACAATAATCCAACAAAATTTATAATGGGAAGTTAGGTATTTTTACCTAAACATGAAAAACGCTTATAGCTCTCTGTGGATATTTCCTCAGTTCGAAATTATTTTTGTATACGTACGTATGTACTAGTTAGAACAAGTACGTAAAGTAATCCAACATTTTTTCGATTTGGGTGATGCACTAAATTGAACTTTTAACATTTTGCGCAATAACTTCTATTGGAAAATTGCTCTGCTAATTTTTATTTTTTAATATGGTCTTATTTCCCTAAATGAATAGGTTTGTTAAGTAATCCAATAAATTTTCCTTTTTAAACATTTTTTATTTATTTTTGCTTAATAACTTGATGTGAAAAATTACTCCGTCCATTTTTATACCTTTATAGGTTATATGATTTAATATTAAAACAGAATTATCAATAATCCAACAAATTTTCCAACGTTCATATATTTTTTAAAACATGTTCGCTTTTAAATAGTCAATTATTACTGGCGCGAGTATGCGGGCCGCGCTTCGCCTAGGCACGCATCACAGATTAATACAATAATCAATAAATCTTGGCGACAATTAATTAGTAATGTTTTCAACATTGGATATATGTATTACCTAACCAGCATTTGGTTTTACTTTGTAGCCACAACATATAAATTAGACATTACATTAGACGATAAAAATAGTCAAGCCGCGCGCAAATACCGACTATTTTTTTTAATACTTTTCAAAAGAATTTATCTAGCAGAGCATTATTTTTGTCGTGCCGGTTCGAAATTCATATAAAACTTAAGTAAGTTACCTCTTTAGTAAACATGTAAGGGCTTTAAATAAATTTTCACTTCTCGTGCTCGCAAAGCTCGTCTTTATGTCGTTTATAGGCTGCATAAAATGGATTTCATGTTCTAGAGCATAAAGTAAAATTTTCTTTTAGACGAAGATTCTTAGGCCCAACAACCAACAACGCTCAGCCTAAAACTTCACAGAATTTATTTATATTAATAACTTGCGATAATTTATTTATTTGCTTTAATTTATTTGTCTTGTGTTTTCTACCTCAAAAGTTATGAAACCAGATAAAAATAGTAACCAGTTATTATTAAAACGCATCGAAATATTTTTATTACTTGGCAGAATTTTTCAATATTGTGTTACATATTTTTCGTATATATTTTGAAGTAGGTAATTGTTTAATTTTCTTGCAATCGAAGTGAAAAGCAGAGTGTAAAACACTGGCATAAACAAGTCATTGTACTCCTCAACTTACTATCCACCCGAGCCGTCGTCTCGGGCTACAGTGCCTCATTTTATGCCCTTGTTGTACAATCTACTATTGTTCCATTTTCAAATTATATTGCCGGGCGTTCTAGCACGCTAGATAAAAAATTGCTGCTGCTGCTTGGTCTTTTTTTTACGAGGAAAATGCTTTTACGTACCTCCAAGCCCTTGGGTAGGGGCAAGGGTGCGTGGGACTCCACGGTAGAGTGCCGCATATACCCACTAAACCCTTCGGGAACACCTATCCGGCCATTTCAGAGCGGCTGCGAGCAGGCGCATAGCGCTGCGCTCGCGTGAGCCAGCTCGGCCTGTAGACTATCCTCTCTGCATGAGAGCAGCTTGTGTCCCAGAGCTGCTCTTACCGTCACAGGGATCGAGTGCAATACAGGCAACATGGCGCCCAACTGCGTTGCCCGCCGCCCCCACTAAGGTGGCGGAATCAGGGCGTTGTAGCCACTTCTTCGCCACCCTAACCTTCTCGCACTGGCGAGGGGGGTCCGCCTCACGAGCTCTCTCGTGGCGCTCCTTCGTCTCCATGACCACTTCACAAAAGTGAAAAACAGCATCCCAGGCCGCCCGCTCGGTGAGCATAGCTCTAACCACAGCGGGCAATGAGAGGTCAATAACAATTACGGACATAAGATCACCGCGCTGAGAAGTCCATGCAGGACATTGCACAAAAGTGTGTAGCGCGGTGTCTTCGTCCGCACCGCAATGGTGACAACGTGGGTCATCTTCCCTCCTGGCAACCTTGCGAAGGTACCTGTCAAAGCAGCCATGCGCCGACAGTACCTGCACGAGGTGGAAGGTGAGGGTGTCGAATCTCCTTGTAACCCAGTCACGGAGAACAGGATGGAGCACCGCGTTGATCCACTGACCGTATTCTGCTCTTTCGAGCCTTGAAGACCACGAGGACCCAAGAACTGAATTCATGGCCTCTTCACGCCAACTTTTCACCTCTCTCTCAGTCAGGCGACTCTTTTATTATATACCGCCGTTAGTACATGTGCCTCCAAATCCCATGGTGGCATCGATGCCAAGGCGCAGGCGGACTCCGCGGATAGCTCTCGTCACAAGACAGCACTAGGAACTTTGGTGTTGGTTAACAACCTCCCCAGGGCCATGGCTGTGGTTACCAATTTTGGAGCCAGTCGAGAAAAATGTTCTCTAAAGTTCCAGCTCCTGTCCAGCACTAAACCCAGATACTTCAAGTGTGGAGTAATATCCACCCGTGTCCCATTGATCATAAGATAGGTGGGGGTCCTTGGGAGGCCCATGGACGACCAGGGCCTCCGTTTTATCGAAAGCCCTAATCTTTCAATTCTTGAGACGACTTGTTCCACGCCAGCTGTAGCTAATAGGGAAGCCAGTCTGTAATTCTTTCCACGAACTGTAACAAGGGTATCATCGACGTAACACACTACCTCCAGTCCGCGGGATAAGTTTCCTCTTAGTACATAATTATACCCGATGTTCAACAGAAGAGGGCAAAGGACCGATCCCTATGGAACACCGAGCATCATAGACGTTCGAACAACATGTCCGTTGCTGTCAGTGTAAAGGACGATTCGCTCTCTAAAATAATCAGCAATAACATGCTGCAGGTATAGGGGAACCTCGTGGTAGTTGAGTGCCTTTAAGACGCACTGAGGTGGAAGCGTGTTAAAAGCATTCGCTATGTCTAAAGAAACTGCTATCAAGACGCAGCTATCGGAAGTAGCCTCTTTGGAAAGGGATTTGACCTAGCCGAGCGCGTTATTCGTGAAACTGGTTCTCCGCCAGGTCAGGCCCGTCGCCCGAACGATGGCCCTCTTGCGACGGCCGCAGAGGGTCATAGCAACCCGTACGTCTAGTATGAGTTTTGATAGTTTCTGATTCGAACGATCGAATAGTTTTGTTTCCATACATTTCACACCAGCGCCTCTATCGGAAACTATAATGAACTAGAATTGACAGTATGAGTTACAAAGTAATAAACTACTCGATCAATAAGTACGTATTCGAATAGTGTGGCAGTATGAGTTACATGTTTGACATTTGTTTAACAGTTTACTCGAAAACTATTGTAGTTTAGGTTCTCACCTTACATTTTTATATGAGTTTGGTACATAAATACGTTTTTTTTGTGTTTCTAACACTAAAGTTATGTCTGCACGGTGGTACTTTGCATGAAGGGCCATGCAAGACGAAATAGCGCACGAAGAGAGCTGTGACAATCATTTTTAAGCCGTATCTCCGATACACACTTTACTCAGCGCTTAAATCACCATTCCTTAAAAAAGTGTTAATAAATACACATACTTTTACCGAGATTTTAATTTCTATTTTCATTCCTAAAGTGTTTAACACAATTTATTATTATCATTAAAATAAATTGCGACTGACTTGTTTGCGACATTATAAAATATTATTATTATATAATTTACAACAAATAAAAACTTTAATGTTTTTCTTTCATTCAACTCGCTTTAAAATAATAAAAACGGCTAAGAAAACGTCACAGTGACAGAATCGCGTGTCTCTTTCCATTCACATGTGTGTAAGAGAGATATAAATATATAATGTGAAGTTCGTCTAATCGAGTAAAACTAACTCGCTATCGTTTAAACGTGAATTCGAAACGAGCAACTCATACTACCGTTTACATCCTAAACTGACAGTTTGGCGAGCTAACGAAAACTATTGTAGTTTACTCGTTTTAAAAACTCGTACTAGACGTACAGGACCGTGCGAGCTTATCGCACGGTCAGCCACGGCGCATCCTGCGTTCTTGCGGGCCAAACGCCGTGGGATGTCGATGCACGCGTACATGCAGAGGTGTATCGACATCGGGTTGCCGTTAGAGAGCGGGGGGGACGATCCGCTCCCGAGGAAGTGGAGCGGGTTCGTACCCAAGCGCAGAGGGAGGCTCTGCGTCAACCGGCTGGCCACCGGACGATCGAAGCAATGCGTCCGGTGTTGGAGGAGTGGGTAGGGCGCCGGCAGGGCAGTATCTCGTTCCGCATGGTGCAGGTATTGACCGGACATGGCTGTTTCGGTCACTACCTGCACCGGGTCGCGCGTCGGGAGGAAACGCCGCAGTGTCATCACTGCGACGCTCCCGACGATACTGCCGTGCACACTCTGTTGGTGTGCCCGGCCTGGCGATGCCAGCGCAGCGAACTCAACGCTGCGCTGGGAGGCGCAGACCTCTCGCTGCCGAGCATGGTCGTGGCCATGCTCCTCGGCGAGGCGGAATGGGGGGCTGTCGCCTCCTTCTGCGAGGACGTCATCTCGCAGAAGAAGGCCGCGGAGAGGGAGCGGGAGAATGATCCTCAAGCCGCTCCCATCCGCCGCAGACGGACAGGCAGGCGAAGGCGGGCATTCGCGCAAGCAATGCCCGTCTAATGACCCTGCCGTGGGGGCCTGCGTGCACGGTTGGCCCCGTGTACGTCGCCGTAAGGCTTTCCGTCTGTGGATTGCCCTGGTGTTTTCGGGCAATCCCCCCTTGGCGATAGCCCGACCAGCTAGGTCGGGCTAGCCCGGGCGCGTTGGTAGTGGTAGTCGCAGTGTGGACCCTACCACGCGCGTCCAAAAGGGCAGGAAGAACACCGAGGGGTTTAGTGGGTAGGCCTGGCACTCTGCCGGGAGAGCCCCACACACGCTCGTCGTCTAGCCAACGGCGAGTACGGTGCGGTCACGTATTCCCCTCGAAAAAAAAAAAAAAAAAAGGTCAGGCCCGTCAATGCTCAAGTAGCGGTTTATTCAAACGGCGAGGCTACGCTCGAACATTTCGACATTTCGTTAAGCAGAACAATGGGCCGATATCTTGACGGAGAATCAGCTGGCTTGCCTACTTTTCTAAGAAGAACGAGTCGCCCTGTCTGCCAATCTTTTGGAAATCTTCCTTCGGTGAGGCATTTATCCATGAGGTCCCTAAACCGAGACTTTAGTGGAGGTAAAGCTACCACCAGAGTCCGTCCAGGGACGCCGTCTGGTCCTGGCGCGGTCTTTTTGGCTTTGAGCCTGAATAAAGCTGCTTTATACTCCCCATTCGTGACGGTCGGAATGGAGGGCAACGGAAAAACCTCCTTTGCGGGAATCATGCGGGGTGGTGTAAAATCTGAGGAGCTCCGAGGAAAAAGAGTAGTGATCACCCTGTCTAAGAAGTCTGGCTGGAGAGACTCCGTTAATGGTGGGGCAAGTGTCTGAAGCTTGTTTTAAACCATACGATATGGCCGTCCCCACGCGTCTTGGTTTAGTCCTTCCAACAACTCCTGCCATGCTCGATTTTTGGCTTCCTTGATCGCAATCTGTAGAGCCCTCTTGGCAGACTTGTAGGAATCTAACAGATTGGATTTAGTCGTCTCGTCACATGTTCGTCTGTGGCGGGCGTGCAACCGTTTTGCCCTAACACAGTCCTTTCTTATATCAGAGAGTTCTCCGGACCACCAGTAGAGAACGGACGATTTTTTGGAGGACGATGATGACTCGAGGCATAGCTGCATCACACACTTTGGTGAGCGCGTCGCGCAGCCAGTCTGCCTCAGTATCGACCCACTCGAACGATAGTGAGTTCGCAAGCCAGGCTTGTGCCACAGCTGACTCATTAGTAAGCTCCTTGTCCATCCTGGAGATGGCCCAGCAAGGAAAAATGGAGCCAGCATTCCTTCCGTGACTTGCCCAGTCCGGTATGGTGGATGGAGACCTGCCAATCAGTGACTTTGCATTCGATAGCAGGGGTAGCAAACGTGAGGTCTACAATGGACTCTCCTGCTGTCGAACACAAGTGTTTGTTGAACCGCGGTTAAGGAAAGAAAGGCCAGATATTATGGCCCATTCCTCCACCAGCTTACCCCTCCGATCAGTGGCCGGGGATCCCCAAGCCGCCGAATTGGCATAAGATCGCCTAGAACAATCATTGAGGGCGTAGAGTTCCGCTGGAGATAATTCCGACGTCGATTGACCGCTGTGCCATCGACTGCAGGAATAGATTCTGAGCGGCGGCGCACTAACTTAGATTCCCTTGAAGATATTTCCTGAAGATCCTATCAACTATTAGGTCTTCATAGGCCGTTCGCTTCTTTCGGAGCGTGCGTCATTAGTAGATATTCCTAAGGGTAGCGTTTCCTCTGCGTTTGGGTGGGTTGCAGCTTCTTCCACCCATTACGTGATTTGCCACCTGCTTGAAATCTGTGCAAATCTCAAAGAAGGTGGCAATTCTTGATATCTGTGCAAATCGCACAGTTTGGAGTGGCATTGCATCCCGACGACTTGTGAACGGCTATCCCACAACGGAAGCAAAGGTCACTGCTGTCCTTCCCCGTCGAGTATTTTGCTCTGGTGTGCCCGGGCTCAAGGCATTTAAAACAGCGCGTTGACCTCGGCTCCAGGATTTGACACTTAACCGAGACGATACCGAGCGACTAAGGTTTCTGTTTTATTTCACCCACCCTTGTTGCCCCAGTATATCAGCCGCCCTTTTCGGAAATCGCGCTGCGCACATCCTCCTTGGTTACAGAGTCGTCCAGGCCGGAACTACGCAAATCGGCACACTTTACCGGTCTAACGACACTGACATTTTCAGAGAAGATGTCTTTTAAATTGCTTACCAATAAGACTGCTTTTTCAGAGGGAGTTTCCTTCGGAAGCTCGATAAGACGAGCCCCCGTGGCAGTTCCCCTGAATCGGAGGTCATTGACGCCCACGCTTCTGGCCATTCCTCCTGAGCTTCAGGCCTGATGGTAAGTACCACCGCAGGATTGCGGGGGGCCTTCATCGCTCTCTTGATGTTGGCTTTGGCTGCTTTAGCCTTGGCCTTAGCTCCCTTCTGTTTAAGGGTAGCTGCTTTCACCGCCAGGGCTTGGACCTGCTCCTGATTTCTTTTGGTTCTTGCTCTACGCCCCAAAGCCTTAGTCCACTTATCGAAACTTTCCGACTCTTTTAAAGGGAGAGAGGAGAGCCTTAGTCCACTTATCGAAACTTTCCGACTCTTTTTACCATGGGAGAGCCATGCTTCGGCACGAATGGGCCTGCTCGACCGGAGTGATACCACGGCCTCACAGAAGACCGGCGTGAAGCAACGCTTGCGTTGTGTTTCGTCGTGTGAGTGAGGGTACCGGAGGTCCAACCCCCTACCCCCCTTATGATGGCGCAGTTAAATAGATTGTTACCCCAGGAGGGTACCAACTGCGCTAGAGTTAGAGAATCCCTCTCTGCACGTCCACTTCCAGGACGCAATATACCTGGGCGTGGACGCCTAGGCCACCCCTCGTATTCTGGGGGGGGGGGGGGTCAAAACCGCGCTCAAAGATACCTGGGGCAAGAGCAAACCCACGGCACCCCCTGCCACACTGACTATGGACTTCTGTAATATTAGGGGGCTTCATTCCAACCTCAATGCTGTCCACCACCACCCCGAGACAGTAAAGCCGGTCTTGCTCTTTTTGACGGGGACGCAGATATCGTCTCCGGCGGACACTTCTTACCTTTTCTACCTTTATTTTCAAAGATAATGGAATCAATTATCAACCGCCAGCTCCTTCGGTACCTAGAGGATCACCAGCTGCTCAGTGACCAACAATACGGCTTCCGTAGGGGTCGCTCTACTGGTGATCTTCTAGTTTACTTGACTCATCATTGGGCAGAGCCATTCGATGTATTTTTTTCTTCTTGCGGACTTACCGTCACCGCTCGAAAGCAGCACCACCAGCATCTGAGACATCACCGGTCGTCATTCTAATGGCATCAGTGCAAGATATCATAGATTGCACCGACTCATTAGACGTGTCAGAATCGTCCAACCGTCTCTTTTCCCCCTTATCGGGTACATCTGTAATGACGATGATTTCAACCCTCGACCCTTCTGTTGACATTAGCGAAACCGCCGATTTTGTCAACTTACTATCTACATCCTTAGCACTAGATTTGCTACTATACTTAGAGCTAGACTTATCGCTACTATTTACATTACTAATATTATTCTGTACTTGCCGCAGATCTGCTGCGCGATCGCGTTAAACGCGGTGTTTCCTCTCCGCTCCCATAACGGAGTTCCCCCTCATCAATAATACTTCCACTCGCCTCGGTTATATTTTCCACCGCCGCCGGCCCGAATACCGACGGTGGCCCACTCTTAACGGGTTCGCATTTTTAATTCGCATCTGAAGAAGTGGATCTCGGTTAGCACAGCACCAAATACGCCCGGCTGCTCACAGCCACCTTGTGCGCTCCTACGGGGGAGACTGAAACCCCCTGGTGTGTTTGTTTTTCGTCACTAAGATCCATGTTGCGCTTTGCAGGGTGAGCTCCCTAGGGAGGCCGTTCGGGACTGGAGACCCTCTAGCCAGTCATCCCATCGGCACGGACCAGACGGCCCGATGCTCAGTGCGCCGGACCCCCGGCTTGGCTAAGTGCGGGTAATGGGTTTGCCCGACAGCAGACTCTACTGAATCCACTGCCGCGCATACGAGCCAGAGCTTGAAGAAGTCTGGATCGGAAACTCCGAACAGAATAACAACAAGAGACGCGAAGCGCCATAGTGAACAATTGGTCCCTTACAGCCAGCAAAATAACTGCTGGATTAATTCAAGCCAAACTACGATCCGCAACGGGTTAGCGTTCTATAGCCAAATCCCCTTCTTACAACAAGAAGGAGAGACTTCCCCATGGGGGCTACTTGTCAGACTATTAGCCCGCGGGTTGCCCGAGGTGCACCACGAGGAGGTTGTCTGACTTCGCACCCACCGCTGCTAGGCCAAGTACTGCAAGTTCGATTTATTCCAAAGAATTTTTGGTCGTATATCGTAGTGTTTGAGAAAAATAAGTGTTTATTATTTGACCAGATTTACTTACCTATTTCATAAAAACATTTTTTTAAAGAATTACCTATACTTATCAAGAACAAGTTGAATAGGTATTGTGTCCCTGTTTATCTACACAGGTAAATCTCGCGACAAGCTTTTATGCTATGATAGCTGTGCCCGCGACTTCGTTCACATGGATGTCGGAAAATAAAAAAAAATCCCCGTTTCTACAGCATTTTTCATTGATGCTCAGCATCTATTAGTCGTAGCGTGTGTTTATATAGCCTACTATACAACACAAAAATAATTTTTCAATTTAAATCAGTAGTTCCTGAGATTAGCGCGTATAACCAAACAAACAAACTCTTCAGCTTTATAATATTAGGAAGTACAGACACGGTAATAGTATATTACCGTGGTATAGATAAAATAAATTGCCAAGTGCGGGTTGGACTCGTGCACCGAAGCGAAGGTTCCTTACAAACTTATCTAAGTTATATACGTTCCTAACTATGAGTATGTACATATTTACGGTTTTCAGTATTTATTTTTCCTCAACGTGTGATATAAGACCTTGCTTCTTGGAAAATTTCAGTATTCTAGGTCAATGGGAAGTACCCTATAGTTTTGATTCCCGTAAAAAATCGCAAAATTTGCGAAAATATGCAACATAAATGGTCATATCTTTTGACCTCCTTGACTTACAATTATGATTTTTCACATCTGAAAGAGACCGTAGACCCGAATGTTTTGTATAAATTTCAATTTGATATCTTTACGCGTTCCCGAGAAAAAGGACCGAGAAGAAGAGAAAAACGGACAACAAAGTGATCCTATATGGGTTCCGTTTTTTTCTTTCGAGGTACGGAACTCTTGGAAAAATTGCGGCATGTAACAAATTGATGGGCTTAATTTAATTTAAAGTTTAATTTCCCCTTATAAGTGCATTAAAATAAAATTTTGTTTTTACAATGTTTCTTTACTCGTATTAGAGTTAGTTTTGTAGGTATTATTATTAATTCCTATAATGTGGTGCAAAACGAAGTAAAAGCACAGATTACTAAATAGGTAAAAGTAGCTCCAAGCGGTCACGTGAAGATCAACTACGCACAAATTGCGTGATGCATAAGGTTCGCACAAATATAAATCGGCATAAATCTTAAAAAATTTATGAACGTTCGAAAATTTGTTGGATTATTGATAATTCTGTTTTAGTATTAAATCATATAACGTATAAAGTTATAAAAATGGACGGAGTAATTTTTCACATCACGTTATTAAGCAAAAATCAAAAAAATATGTTTCCAAAGGAAAATTTATTGGATTACTTAACAAACCTATTTGTTTAGGGAAATAAGACCATATTAAAAAATAAAAATTAGCAGAGCAATTTTCCAATAGAAGTTATTGCGCAAAATGTTAAAAGTTCAATTTAGTGCATCACCCAAATCGAAAAAATGTTGGATTACTTTACATACTTGTTCTAACTAGTACATACGTACGCATACAAGAATAATTTCAAACTGAGGAAATATCCACAGAGAGCTATAAGCGTTTTTCATGTTTAGGTAAAAATACCTAACTTCCCATTATAAATTTTGTTGGATTATTGTACATCTGTCATCTGTATTAGGTATCATCACCACATGCCAAATTTCATAGACGGAAGAATTTGTCGGATGTCTCCATACAACGAATGTCCTCGTTGACTGGACTATATAAAAGAGTCGTAGTGACGACTGCCGTAATGACATTATAATAGGGATTCAAAAACAATGAAAACACTTTTTAGTGCTATAAAAATGCCTTGAAAATCCGTTATAAAGCAAAAACCGCTCTATTTCAGCGTCTTTATAACTATTAAAGTATCATTACTATAGCAGTGATTTGTAGAACCACAATATCATAAAACCCTTGTATTGTTGAGTGTCCATCACTGCTAAAACGCATTATTTATAGCGGCTATCAGGGAAACCTTAAAGTGCAAATTATATACATAATAGTGATTTCAAGCACTGTTATACAGTAATATTGCTCTGTACATTCCATATTGAAGGTTTTTATAGTACCTGACTATAATGGCTTTATAAAATGGTTATGTAAACATTTACACCCTCAGCTAATAGGATAATTTGGCTATTTAAGCTTATAGAGCAAAAACGTGTTACCAAACGCTTTTATAGTAGTTAGAAACATTTAGAATCTCTTCCTTTATTGTGGGCATCTTTAGGTGCTCATGGATTTCCTGGTTGGTTACATACCACGGCACATCGCTGATGGTTCTGAGTATGACATTTTGCATTCTCTGCAAACGTGAGATACTCGAGTTGCAGGCGCTACCCCAAAGTTGGATGCCATACATCCAGACCGGCTTCAGAACAACCTTGTAGATGAGTAATTTATTGTCTAGTGATAATTTGCTGTTGCGACCAAGTAGCCAGAGAAAACGCCTGTAGCGAATGTTCAGTTCGTCTCTTTTCTTTTTAATATGTTCATTCCATGTCAAGCGCCGATCAAGATGTATTCCCAGATATCGGACACTGTTCCTGTGTGGTAGGGTGGTGTTCTCCAGTTGAACAGGTGGGCAGTTACCTCTACGAAGAGCAAACGTGACGTGGACAGATTTTGTGGCATTGGCTTTAATTCGCCAGTCCTGCAGCCACTTGGTTGTTTTCTTTAGTGCTGTTTGCAGTAGCTGTGAAGCCTTGTCCGGAGTCTCAGCACTAGCGAGGATAGCAGTATCGTCCGCAAAGGTTGCGACAGTGGTCTTATGTACTTCTGGTAAGTCAGCTGTGAATATAGTATACAAGACCGGTCCCAACACCGAACCCTGAGGGACACCAGCGCCTATCTCAAAGAATTTCGATGTAGCATCTCCCTCTTTGACTTGAAATAGCCGTTCGGTTAAATATGAGGCCAGTATTTGATGATAGCTGTGTGGGAGACTATTTTTAATCTTACAGAGAAGGCCCTCATGCCACACTCTATCAAAGGCCTGTTGAATGTCCAAGAATACAGCAGAGCAGTATTCCTTTTCTTCAAGTGTTCTTCTGACTCTTTCATATATTCTGTGGACTTGCTCGACTGTAGAGTGCTGCTGCCTGAAGCCAAATTGATGGGTAGGTATAATTTTGTTCTCTTCAAGAATGGGTAGAATTCTTCTAAGTAGCAACCCTTCCAAGATCTTAGACAGCACTGGCAATAAACTTATAGGCCTGTATGAGGTGACTTCACAAGGTGGTTTACCATCTTTGTGTATCATTATTATTTGTGATACTTTCCACAATCTTGGAAAATATTGCACTCTAAGGATGCCATTATACAGCATTGTCAGAAACACAAATGCTTTCCTAGGCAGTTGTTTTATGACCTCCTTGGTGATTAAGTCAAAACCAGGGGCTTTTTTATCTTTGAGTCTCAAAGACACCCTCCAGACCTCCTAAGCAGTTACAGGTTTGGGTGGGAAAGACATCTGATAGTCTTGATTAAGGGTTAGGTCGACCTGTTTTTCAAATTCTGTGTCTACTGCTTCATTTGCAACGAAGACTTTAGACAGGTGTTCTGCAAACGCGTTCGCTTTTTCTCGTGGTGTTCTAGCCCAGCTTAAATTATATTTCACAGGGGGTTTTGCTGCCTGAGGTCTGTTATAGTATTTGGTGAACTTCCACAGGGAGTAATTGGTAGTGTCTGAAGCAGATAATGATTCTAGTTGTATCTGTAGCGTTTCGTCATGCCATTCTTTTAGCCTGATTTTCAGAAGTTCAGCGGCTTTATTAAAATTTGTTTTATCACTTCCCAGTCTAGATTGCTGCCATACTCTACGTAATCGCCGCTTTTCTAGTACCGCTGTTTTTATTTCTTGTGGGTAATTATAATTGAAACATTTTACTGTTCTTTCCTTTTCAGGAGTACTGATCCAACACGCTTCTTGTATAAGACTGGTTATATATTTCGTTGAGTCCTCTATATCACCTGGAGTTTTAAGAGCTACTTTTAATTCTATGTTGCTATTGATATAGGTGGCGGAACCAATAGCAGACCAGTCTCCCAAAGCTGACCAAAACAGGGTTTCATTGCAATATTAAAAAAGCAAAGCAAGCAAAGTTGGTGTATTTTGGTTTTCCAATAGTGGCAACACTATATCTGTCAAGCCTCATATAAACTTGCTTCCTATTCGTGGAAAAATGTAACGTTTTCTTGCTGCAACAATGGCGCCGCGTGATTAGTCAAGATTTATACTAAGACTTAAAATTTCGTATTACTTTGGAAATCGTGATCCATCTTGAATTATATTAATGTTTATGGATTCACTACCTATCAAAGATAATGAGGCCCTATGATTTAAGATATTTTTAACAATATTTCTGCTATTTACTAAATAATGTGGTTTTTAGAGCCCTGGTTATATTTTGGGCCACCAAAATTACAATTTTCCTTAAGCTGACCAGACTGCTCAAGTAATGGAAAAACATGTTTTGTATAAAATTCAACTTCCTCATTGGTTTTAAATAGATAATAAGCTATATTGTGATTTCTGTTAACTCTTTTCATTACAAAAAATGCGTATCCAAAGGATAACTAGGGTGGTCAGGCTTTGAGGTAAAATATTTGATAGGTGTTGTAAGTTGTTTCCGAAAGATGACCACAGTAGAGGTATTGATTAAGTTAATTGACTTGAGTCATCAAGCTTAAGCGATGATGGAAAAAAACAGAATAGTATACAAGCTGAAACCAGGAAACGCATTCGTGAAGAAAGAAAAGCGGAAAAAAATGCCAAATAATTTTGCAAATTAATTAACTATTTGAGGTGGTCAGGTATTGGGTAGAGTAGTGGTCATTTATTGGTGAATGGTGGTCAGGTAATGGTGCCTTTTGAATTTTTGACTTTGGACAGGCCTTACAAAAAATCTATTGTAAGATCATAATAAATGTTTGCCACATTTGTATAAGTATGTATCTAGGAATCATTGAGCCAAAGGCAGCATCGCTCAAATGATAACTGTGTACACAGTGACCGCAGTAAAGTCAAAATCCGCTTAAGTGGTCCACTATTGGTTCCAACACCCTATTCTCTAAAATAGTTCCAGTCGGTATGTATACTGTGTAAGGTGTTTGGTTTTGTGGTTTCAATTACATTTGTACTCAAGGTAAGCAGCACTGGCGTATGGTCAGATGAGCTATCATAGCAGGATTCTGGCTTCAGATACAATTTTGACACTCCTTTTACTATAAAGTAGTCTAATAGGTCAGGGATCTTGTTGGAATCACTCGGCCAATACGTTGGCTCACAAGTGGAGATTGCTTCAAGTCTGTTCTTGTCAATGCTTGATTTTAATTGTCGCCCTCTGGTAGTAGTAAGACGTGATCCCCAGTAGATATTTTTGGCGTTCCAGTCACCCGTCCCGTCAATTGGCGATGTAGAGGCAACTAACACCCTCGAGCCTCTACAACTTCGTCGTGACATCGCCTCTCTTAGCGCCTTTTACCGAATGTTCCATGGGGAATGCTCTGAGGAGCTCTTTAACCTTATCCCTCCCTCTCCATTCCTTAACAGAAACACGCGTAAGGGCCTTCGGAGTCATCCGTACACTGTGTCCTCCTTTTCACACCGTACCAAGAAATTCCAAGATTCCTTCTTCTGTCGTTCATCCCACACTTGGAATTCTCTACCTGCGCACGTGTTTCCTCCATCCTACAACATGGGTTCCTTCAAAAGAGGCGTGAAAAAGCATCTTTTGGGCCGGCAAGGGGCGGGCAGGTAGGAGAGTGGATGTCGTCCCTACTCTATCTGTCAACTCATTTGGGCCTCTTTCACCGCTTAACATCAGGCGGGAGGAGGCCGGGCCATCCATAAAAAAAAAAAAAAAAAAAAAAACCCCCCGCCACAAACCGGTTGCCTAGAGTTTGCAAGAAATGGGAGAACATTGCTTCTGTGATTTTATGTTTGGGCGGGCAGTACACGGCAGTGACAACAAGCTTTCCAGATCTATCATCAACCGCAATCGATGTAGCCTGTATGTGATCGGTTTTGTAGTCTGGTATTTGATGATGTTTTATGGATTTCTTTATGACTATAGCAGTACCAGCATGACTTGTTCCATCTGGGTGATTTGTGGTATAACACTGGTAGTTGTCAAATTTTTCAAATGATTTAGCATTACAGTGTGCTTCAGAAATAAGCAAGATGTCCAATTTCTGCAATGTCATAAGTAGCTCCACCTCATTTTTATTCGGAGCAAGACCATTGACGTTCCAAGTAGCCAAGCGTAGTGTGGTCATTTTGTTAACTTGTCAACGAGTTTAGCTATGAGGCTCATTAGAGTACTCATTTGTTGGAGGATAATTTCAAATTTTTCATTTTGTTTCAGAAGTATTTGCTCTAACGTATGACTTTGCATTGCAGCTTGGTCTTGAAGAGGTGTTTCAGTAAAAGTACTATCTTTTGTCTGTTGTTTCAGTGTTTCAGAGTAAGATCTTTCAAATTTATGTTGAATGGGCTCTATATCTATCTGTGTCTCTTTTCTTGTGTGATGATTTTCCCTTATGAAATTAAATTTTTGGTTTATGCTGATAGGTTACTTTCTTCTTGCTAGGATTTCCGTATACACTTGGCATCCTTTATAGTTGGCTGGGTGTGGTCCATTACAGAGCGCGCAAGTTGCTGGGGCTTTGCGGTCTTGCTTTTGGCATTCAGACGTTTTGTGGGATTGACCACATTTGACGCATCTGTATGGACGCATACAATAATTCTTTGTGTGTCCATATTGTTGACACCTATGGCACTGAACAATTGTCTTTCTCTTTTTTGGGTCTTCAATAACTACCGACTGGTGATAGATGTACTTTAGGTCTTTTACTGACTAGTTATTGGGTCCTGCTTCTAAGTTGACGAAAAAAGTCGAAGTGGGTTTTTTCTCTGGGCCAAATCTTGCGTTTATTATTTCACCCATTACTATGTTTCCCGTCGCCTCTATTTCCTTTTTTATTATGTCCAAGGGGGTGGTAGGGTGCAGATTTTTAATTACAATTTTGCAAGATCTGTTATCCTTCCTTTTAAATGTATGGCCAATAAGTCCAGCACTCCTTACAAGATTGATCAGCTTTTTGTATACTTCTGTGTCAGTGCTTATTATTCGAAGCTGGTTTTTATTGACAATCCTGTAAGTGAATTGGTCCTTTTCTGTAGCAGTTTCTAGGAGTTCAGTTAGCTTATTCAGATTTTCAACTCCATACAATACAATAGGTGGTGGCTTGCTCGGCTTCATAAGCTTTTCATCTGTAGAGTCTATGGGTAATCCCGTGAAGCGGTTTGAGGTTTGCATTGTTTCTGCGGTCGGACTAGACGAAAGTTTCCTCTTTTTATTCCTATTAACAGGGACTCTCTGCCATGGAGGAGGACACGGTAACTGTTTGTCTGTGGCAGAGGTAGGTTTAGTTCCATGGTTGACCTTAAATGCTAGAGTTGAATCCATGGTTACGCTTCCCACTGAAGCGGATCTTGGTCTTTGTATAAACAAGCTAGGGTGGAATGCTTGTTGCACGAATGCTTTAGTTTTGCTGAAAGAAATAAATAATAATTAAATATTATAAAGAGGAAATATTGTTTGTATGTACCTATGTATGTAACGAATGAACTCAAACTGAACCGATTTCAAAAATTCTTTCACCAATGCTACATTATTGTTCCTATTAACTTCTTATTATTAAATTTTTCCTACGGGAAAATATAAAATTCCTACGGGAAAACAAAAATAACGCAGGCGAAGCTGCGAACGGAAAGCTAGTAGTTAGATATGTTGCAATATTTGTTTTAACCTAATTACTTAAGTCATTCGCATGATAACAGCGCAACTGAGATAATTGCGACCAAAGATACACTGTAATTAAAGTACACAGAGATATGCATACATAATGATTATATTAGTTGAGATCCGGTAGGAACTGAGAGAACCTGTATTAAATAGGTACACGGTGCCTACATATATTTTCAAAGCATTCACCAAAAATATGACAGTAAGTATTATGTACCTACTTACTTGAACTAATCTTTCCTATCAGCGGACTAATCTGTGGAGTAACAAATAATCATTAACTTAGTAATAACGACATTATTATGTTCCTACTTAAAAAGAGGAAGTTCATGTTATAGCGCGCGCGAAGTTAGTAACTATTAAGTAATCTGTGGTAATGTCGGAAATGCCCTAATTTGAACGTTTTGCCTTCCTTGCTTGCTTTCTTGCCTGAGTTTCTTTATATTCACACTAGCTTTTACCGTCGATTACGCATGCGTGTAGTTTGTACGACTACGAGTTACGAAAAAAGAAAATATTGCAAATTACTTCAGATACAAAATTTAAAAACAAAGACAAGCCCGAAATATTCTGGCTGCGAACATTGAAAAGTAGGAAACAAATTGTTAGTATTATTTTATGGGTAGTAGGTATGTGACTGTAAATGAAAATTTTAAGAGACAAAAATAATTATTGTATTACTAAGTGAGCGACTTACTGCGAATGACGACACGCTTAGCGCAGAGGTCGAGTGATTACCTACTGCGCAACGGGTCGCGGGTTCGATTCCCGTACGGGACAAATGTTTTGTATGGCCTACAGAAATTGGTTCCGGTCTGGGCGTATGTGCATGTGATATTCTATGTTTGTAACTGCACCCACGACACAGGAGAAAATCCTAGTGGGGCGACGTTTTTTTAAAAAAAAAATGACGATAAATCAACAGAACAGTAACTTATAAATGTCACCGTAAAATTGCAAATACCGTTAGATTATAATCTATCTCGCGAGATTGTAAACTATCGATAGATTGTGAACCGTAACACACTGCTTACAATTTAACGCATTATTTTTCGGTAGATTATAATCTATCGAAGTGAAACTGTTAAATCACAATCTGTCGCGCGTTAAATTGTCAACTGTCCGAAGGCTGTCCCTGATTGGTCCATCTTACAGTAGATCGTTCTGTGTCCATAGAGTTAGGAATCAAACACAAAACACAAGTGTCCGTCAAATAAAATAAATGCACTTCAAGAATAGTGACATCAAGTATGTATTTATTATTTAGTAGTTAATCAATAATTCTGACATCATAATATGGTAAGAAAAATTAACGAAACAAAATCTTGACTTATTGTAAGAGTAAAAAAAAATAATATAAAAGAAAAATGCACCAATAAAAATGTTCCCGTATTGGGAACTTGTAGGCTAAGGAAACATTTTTGTTGGTGTATTTTTTTTCATATTATTTTTATTAGTTACTCTTACAATAAGTCATGATTTTGTATCGTTTTTTTTTCTAATAGACAATTTTGTTACGTTTCGATTTTCATTTTTATTTTAATTAGGTAGTTTGTGTTTAATTTGCTTCGGCGAAATTTTTTTACTACCTATTTTTTCAATCTTAATTTGTGTTTGAAAAGAAAATGTTGTTACATTTCTAATTTTCTCATTTGGTTACAATTTTTCTTACTATATTATGATGTCAGAAATATTATTTAACTACTAAATAATAAATACATACTTGCTGTCACTATTCTTGAAGTGCATTTATTTTATTTGACTGACACTTGTGTTTGATTCCTAATTCTATGGACACAGAACGATCTTCTGTAAAACTGACCAATCAGGGACAGCCTTCGAACAGTTGACAATTTAATACGCGACAGATTGTGATCTAACAGTTTCACTTCGATAGATTATAATCTACCGAAAAATAATGCCTTAAATTGTGAGCAGTATGTTACGGTTCACAATCTTTCGATAGTTTACAATCTCGCGAGATAGATTATAATCTAACGGTATTTGCAATTTTACGGTGACATAAACATTCATTCGAGTTACATACTTCAAATACAAAATGAGAAGTTTCATAATACCTATTAGGTCCTGCATTTTTTTCAGTATTTGGCAAATAATTTATTTACGGTGAGCGGCATTTTATCTTAAATGAAGTGTTTCGAATAGAAAAACCACTTTGAAAAATATTTAAATTTGAAAAATACCATAATGAGCAGAGTACTTTGGTTCAATTTTTTTAAATTTTTATAACGAGAGGAAGAAGGGAGCTACCCCCTGTACCACTCCCCCCTCTCAACGATGCGTAGTTTTTGAGATATTAATTTTTAATTTTTTTAAAAATAGTTTAAGCTTTGTGTTGTAATTTCTTGATGGAACTCCATGGTATCTTCATATGACCGGCCGCAATAAGTTGAATATATAAAAAATGAAGTGGGACTAGTGAAATTAGTGTTTTAATAACAAGGTTTTAAAATTTTCACAAAGCCAATCTCAAAATGTTTGGGAAAGGGTTCGGTTGTGTACATTAATGACATTAATCATGTGTGTGCCGCACCTTGAACCTATTTAAGAATTAGAAGATGTTAAAATTGGAAGATCTTAATACAGTAGAGCGTCGATTACCCGAACTAAGTGGGGAAAAACCGTTTTTTTCGGATAATCGAACTGTATTGATTCAGCCATACATATATTTATGTACGGGTGAATGAAAACAATATTTTTAAGTTTAATGACAAAAAGGATTAAACAAAAAAGTGCAGACAGACTAAAACATACGTACTCGTATGTATGTACTACATAGATACAATTACCTAACACTTAAAAAATCTCCAATGTTCGTCTGCCGAAGTAAGCCTACCCTTTCTTTTTAAGGAGGGGAAATCCTTCTTACGGGTTCGACAAGGGGCCGACTGACGAGGCCACCCCAAGGATATGCCGGACTCGGGTAAAAACCTTATGCTAATACCCCTCCAGATACCTACTTAGCGCGGGAGGAGGTACACACGTGCGGATCGGGCGGGTGTAGTAGTTCGGCTAATCGGTCGTTCGGTTGATCGAGATTCGGATAATCGACGCTCTACTGTAAAATGATTTTAGTGGAATAGGTCGCAGCGTCATACCTACTATTCTATGGATAGTAGGTATGACGCTGCGCTCGCTTCGCTCGCTTGGTCATGTTCAGTGGGGCTAGCACTCAAGAGAATCGAATGGCAATTTTATTAGCGCCACGGCGGTGAGTAGCAGAACTAATAAAATTGCCATACAAACTCCTCGATTCGATTTTCGATTCTCCTACGTGCTAGCCCCACTGAACCTAATGGCTTCTGTTCATTCGCGCCCCCCCCCCCCCTCCCCCTCCCGAGCCGCCCTGTTGGGAGGCTGTGTCCGCCTGCTCTTTAGTCTTTTATACAAAAAGATGCCCTCTCTGTATTTCTAGTCGCTCAATAATAATTTCGTCGCACGTTTAAAATTTTAATATCCAAAATCGATTATTCATAAGTAACCCACTTTTTGTAAGCTCTTTCTGGATTTTATTATTAATTAATATTCGTTATCAGTTCACTTAATTTTTCGCTTACTTAAATTCATACCGCTCAAGTTATTAAAATAGTATATCAGCATCAGTCGCTACCTGTTTTTTTATTCCGTTTTATATTATTCCCTTTATTTTATCTATTGCGTAGGGAACCGCTAAGTAAAAAAACCCACGGCAACTTTTCCTGCACGCAGTGTGCATTAAGGGCAAAGTTGTTAGGTACATAACAATATAGTGCTCTACATTAGAAGCCCTTTCATTTGATACCCATATTACTGAGGCTAAAAACGAAATTTTATCTTTTATTAGAAAATTGCATTATCCTTAAAAAATAAATTGAAAAATGAATAAAATCAATCAATAAAAAAACTCGTCTCAGGCGGGATTTGAGCCCGCATCTCCAACATACCGTGTTGACGCCTTTTTTTTGAGGCGGGGGAATCTCTTTACGATTCAACAAGGGGCTGAAAGCTGACAAGGCCGCCCCAAGGATATGCCATTGGACTCGGGTATAAACCCCATACCTGGCTATACCAACCCTCCAGCAACTTTTACCTCCGTAGAGACACAATCGTGATCGGCGTTAGCCATTCCCCGAGTGCGCCCCCTGGATGGTAGGCCCGACGGTGAGCCAGCATAGCTGACCCAAGCGCCAGGTCTTACCTCTACGGGGCCTAGTGCCATGATTCGACCCTCAGACGGGCAGGCCAGGGGTAGAAAAGTGTCTCCCAACCGGTTGTCGGCCGGCCGGACCATTTCATCCCCAGCTTGCTTAAGGGAGTTGGTGGCGCGCGTCCAGGAACGCGCGCCTCCTCCTACCTAGGCCCAGCGCGGGGGCTAATGAGACTATCGAGCTCTTATCAGCCCCGACGAAATCTTTAAAACATCGATCTCTTTTGAACTTTGTTAAGCCAAAGTAGTCTTTAATCATTAATAACTGCCTTTTTTGAGCGACAATTGCTGAAACAAGCTGTTGAAAATTCGTCTACCGTTTTCGAGCTACACTTGTGAACCAATGGCATAGTTTCTCTGACGTTCAAAAGCGATTGTTAAATACCAATTGAATAAAGAATATTGAATTTGAAATTTGAGCGACGGCCATATTTAATTTATGACATTATTGCTAGGTTCATAGTGTTCTGCGGATTTATTTCGGGAATCAGGGTCAAGGAGACCTGACCATGACCATAGTGCCGCTTGACCCTGACTGAGTGGCATGACTCTAGATGTAGGTCTTGGGATGCTAGTATCAACATTTCCATTCTTATCATCAAAAATCCAGTTCAACAAGTTGTAAGTGTAACACAAACCATACGAGGACATACCCAAAAGAAACCGAACTTTTTTTGGTATAAAGTTATTTGTTATTTTTTCTACAAAAAACATTAATGTCATTCAATGAACTCTACGTTAGAGCCCAAACTTTTGTTCCACTGTTCGAAACACTTTTTGAATTCATCTTTTGTGATGCCTAACAACGCCTCTTTAGTTTTTTTAAACAGATTGGTATTATGACTACCTGCCTCTCAGTATATTTTCAATAGGCTAGTTGACCCTTTTTTAAAGTAGGGCTTAAAATGTTCATAATTGTTGTATTAGACCATAGCACATGAATATTATTTTTTTCGATGGCTAAAAAGTGCAAAAAATCTATTTTAAATTAAGATTTTCAATTTTGGACCGAAAACACGGTCAGCCATGATAGTCTGTTGATTATCTGTGGCATACGTCAAATGACGTCAGTCTTATGGTAAACAAAGCACCGAGGCGAAATAACCTCACAAAAACAATGCTTTCTATTAAATATCACAAAATATGGTAAAACTGTATATGGAACGGGACAATACCGCCTATTGTTACTGTGTATCTTATATTATTATGTCCTGTTTATGTATGTTTCGTGTGCAATAAAGTATTCAATCAATCAATCAATAGAACAGGTATATATAATTACCTCTTCAAAGACTCCAGGAAAGCTGTGGATTAGACGTACCCAGTGATATAGACATTCGAAATATTTGGTTAACACTCGCTTAAAGAAATCCTGTAACTATCTACTGAAACTCAAATGTATTTTTGCGAAAATCAGAGGTTACTTTCAAAGGTTACTTAATGAGAACTATTGTGTACTACCCTGTTCTCCTCTTGACAACGAGATTGATGAGGCAGTAAAAGTTGTGCAACATAATACAAAGCAGTGCATGCTCAGCAACTTCAAAATGTGGCCCGTTAACTAGAACAACATTATGTCAACAAAATAACTCAAGTATTCATATACCAAAGCACCATAGAAGTAAATAGGTCCAGTTTGGTGAAACTGAAAGATGTTATATCTTCACTGATTAAACCTGCTGCCCACCACCAATCAACTGCAATATCTCCCAATAAATTGTCTGAAGTAAAGTGCTGCAAACCACCTATATCTGGCCAAAAAATATTAAAAATTATTATTCACTATTATTTCCAAGTGAGAAAAATTATGATAATGACATTTCATATACCTTCACTAGTTGGATCATTACTTAAATCTTCTCCATCAAGCTATCAAGTTGGACACCTGAAGACATATAAAGAGGAAAAATCACAATAACCAAAAATTAAATCTGGACAGTACTTTTATGTATGATAAGGCACAAACCAAGAATATACAGAGGGATACCTAAATGCTCTTGAGGAAACTTATGAAGAAAAGAAGGAAGAAAGTCAGTGAACTTTCACCTTTTATAAGACCTTTTAACCAAAATCACAATAAAAAAAGTTACTTCTAGTGTTTCACCATAAGTATAAAAGGGTAATCATAGCTTGCGAAGAAATGAAGTTCAAAAACCCAATAAAGTCATTTAATAAGCACTAACTTGGCCTGAGTATAAAAAAGCAAATACTATTGAATATTTATTAGCGTGACTACCTGATGGTTTAGTCAGCTTAATATATACAGGATATGAAAGCAGTATTAGTGATATTAACTTACTAAAAGAAAGTAAATTTCAGAACAGCTTACGCAAGAATATGCAAGTTATCCATTTTAAAGCCATATACAAATATATTAAATGTGATTGCTGTGTTGTCAGTCTGTGCTCTTCCTAATTTACAAGACCCTTCTTATTAAATAAATAATATAAGGAAATTTTTTTTCTTTACTTTATACATAACTAACATCTAAAGATGACATAACAAATTTTTGTACTACATTAGACATTATGTTCTTCACAAAAAAAAATGTTGCATGTTTATTTGACAATAATGACTTGTAAAGGTTTAAGTTGAATGAATTTTTTTTAATTTGAAATACATGTGTTTTATTTTTCCGTTACACCTTAAAAGATTTATAATATTTTATAGGTTTGTTGTTCATATTTAACATTGTTACTCAAATATATATGTTCCAAAAGTACAATTAGGTTTCTATTTATTTGTCATATATTGCCTTAGGGTCGAAGGTAATAAAAGTCAAAATAATATTAAAGTGATTTATTATGATGAAGTAATACTTTCATTTAATTTAGGAAAAATGTAGTATAGTTTCCAAAATTGCACTATTTGATCAATAAGTTTTTGACATACAGATTGTTAGAACAAATACCTATTATAGCTAATATTGTCACCTTTTGAGTGTTTTCAAACTTACTGCTAGCAACACAAAAGTATATGTTTTGCTTTAGCACAAAACATTGCATCTACCTATACTTGAGTTAAGCATACTGTTCACAGTTTTCCGTCTTTGATAATTAGCATTGTCTTCAGTAAAAGAGCATGACACTTTTGTATTAATCTAATTTTATGGATACCGTTTGTTGAACTGACTATTACAGGGTATTAATCAGAAATAAAGAGGTCAGATTTTGCTAATTTCAACCCAAATCTTCATCTTTCAACTTTTATTCATATTTCATTATAGGTGTCTGCAAGATTTCCCACCAAAAATCTTCCCAACGAAAGAACCATCATGTGTTATGCACTGGCTGACTTCATAGCACAGGGAAGCTGTTATTCTTCATAACGAAGCTCGAACTAAAGAGCACTTCTGTATTGATGATTCCTGGTTTAGTTTTCTATGCACTTTATTCTTTCTTCATTGAAGAGGTCTTTAATTTTTTAAGAAATATGTCACAATCTGTGTCTGTGAATGTATATATATTTTTCCTCCCAGTAATTTTCTTCATGCTTGACAAATGAACAACTGCCAATCTTTCTCTTTTTATGTTCATTTACAAATTCTTGCAGTACTACAAACACTGGTATTTGACACATGATCCTGATGTTTTCTTTTGAACATTTCTCTTGAAGTAAATACTTTTAGTGTTTATTTATTTTGACTTTTGAGAGATAGGATTCTATCCAATTCAACTGCTGTACAAAATAGCTCCTCACTGTGATGGTGCAACCACACCAAAAATGCATGTTTGCAACTCTCTTCTGCCGCGTGACAATCTTGACAAGTACACTTGTAACCTGTTCTGGATTATAACAGTATTGAAACTGTACTTATATTGTTTAGAGCGATACACAAAGAATCTCCTGACCATCAATGTGTCGATTTCCGGAAGATTTGTACTATCTGCTCTCACAAATCCAACATCAATGGTTGATTTTGCTATTAATACAAATAATTTACGATATTTACACATATAATAACGGAGATTTGGACGATTTTTTGCCAGTTTTAGGAAAGAATAGAGCAAATCGACGAGTTGTTGAATCAAATTTGACACTTCTTTGTTTACTATATGAGTGACGTCACAGCCCTGACCACAGGATATCAAAGTGTTTACGGCGTGAGATAAAAAAAGATTATTTCTAGCATTTTCAAATAAAAATTTTACAGTAATCATTCATTGTTATTTATTAAAATCGGTATATTGTGGAACCTTATGCCAAATACTGTTAGAAATAAACAATCTCTATATATAATAAAATCGTAGGGGTACAAAAATCTGTAATTGCGAAATATTAAGAAAAAAAATACACAGGTCGCCTTAAAATCATTAGCAGAACACGATAGAATAGTTTTTAAAAAAATTGTTTGTTTGTTGGTTTGTTTGTTTGTTTGTTTGTTTGTTTGTTTGTTTGTTTGTTTGTCTGTTTGTCCGGAAAGATCTCCGAAACTACTGGACAGAATTTAATATGGCTTACACCACAATGCTTAGAATTTTCCGGAAGAACATTTAGGCATAATTTCGTTTCTTTAAATTCACTTTTTATTTTTAGTGAAAAAATACCATATAAAATTTTCGAATTGGCTTTAGGTAGAAAAACAACATGGCGCACGTGAAATTATTTTGACAAGTCTGTCACATAGTACAGAGAGAAGGTATTTTCTTCCACGAAGGAAAGGCAATGGAACTACGCCATACAGCCTGATCTTAAGTAATTAGATTTCGAAAATTGAAAGGCAGGAATGAAGTGTTTCACATAGTTAAAATTTAATATTTTCTGTTAATGGCTGTGCCCAACTGGATTTCGCCAACCAAATTGTCTTTTTCTTATGTCGTACCGTGGTGGTAAGGCAAAAAGATCAAGCCATACAACCAATGTATAAAGCATTTTTTATGATAATACTTATCGAGTGACCATAAAATTTGTAGATTGGTTTAATTCTTGACTAATTTTCACAAAATCGGTACAATTTTTGAAATATTTGAAATGTTGAAAAATGAAGATACTCTTTTCAAGGTATTTTGAAAGGTGTTATATGTTTTTACATTAGGACTAAGGAATCAAACACTTTCATCCATTTAAAACTATTAAAAGTAATAGATTAATATTGATAATTAAAAAAAATATCTGACTGCAATGTTCTGGGTTACGTGCAGAGGGACGGGACGGGACTCTTGATCCTAAATTAATGTCTAAAATGACGGATCACATTTTTTTGGATCCACCCAAGGAACATGGATATCGAACGAAGAACCTAAAGAGTAGAACACATTGAACCTAGCCACGTTGACTTAATTTGACATGACTGCCGATAAAGTTCATTTCCAAACCCAGCGATATGCATATCAAATGAAAGGCCTTGATGAGTAGAGCACTATGAACATAAGAAAATCGCCCTAAATTTTATATGGCCGCCGCTCAAATAAAATGGATAAAAGTTCGTTTCCAAACTCAGCAATATTGGTATCAAATGAAAGGCATTGATGAGTAGAGCACTATGAACCTAGCAACATTGACATAAATTCAACATGGCCGCCGCTCAAAAAAGGTGGATAAAAGTTAGTTTCCAAACCTAGCAATATGGGTATCAAATGAAAGACATTGATGAGTAGAGCACTATGAACCTAGCAACATTGACATAAATTCAACATGGCCGGCATGGCATGGCATTCAAACCCAGCAATATGGGTATCAAATAAAAGGCCTTGAAGAGTAGAGCATTAGGAACCTGGCAAAATCGACCTAAATTCAACATGGCCGCCGCTCAAAAAAAAAAAGGATAAAAGTTCGTTTCCAAACCTAGCAATATGGGTATCAAATGAAAAGCCTTAAAGAGTAGAGCATTATGAACTTAGGAAAAATGCTATAAATTCAACATGGCCGCCGCTCAAAAAATGGATAATAGTTCATTTCCAAACCCAGCAATATGGGTCTCAAATGAAAGGCCTTGATGAGTAGAGCACTATGAACCTAGCAACACATAAATAAATTCAACAAAGCCGCCACTCAATAAAGGTGGATAAAAGTTCGTTTTCTAATCTAGCAATATAGGTATCAAATGAAAGGTCTTCAAGAGTAGAGCACTATGGACCTAGCAATATTGACGTAAATTCGACATGGCCACCGCTCAAAAAAGGTGGATAAAAGTTCGTTTCCAAACCTAGCAATATAGGTATCAAATGAAAGGCCCTGATGAGTAGAGCACTATGGACCTAAGAAAATAGCACAAAATTCAATATGGCCGCTGCTCAAAAAAAAATGATAAAAGTTCGTTTCTAAGCCCAGCAATATGGGTATCAAATGAAAGGCCTTGATCAGTAGAGCACTATGAACGTAGCAACATTGACGTAAATTCAACATGGCCGCCGCTCAAAAAAGACGGATAACAGTTGCTTTTCAAACCCAGCAATAGGGGTATTAAATGAAAGTAGGCCCTGAAGGGTACCTAGAGCAGCCATGCTCTAAGTGTGTTCCGCGGAACCCTAGGGCTCCACAATACCCCTATAAAGGTTCCGCAATAATTTAGAAAAATCAAAACACCCTCTCTGGTCGTACTTTTATTATGCTTATTAATAAAGAATACACTTTTAAAAACTATTGTTTTATTTTAGGGTTCCGTCAAGTATTTCGCTTTCCAAAAGGGTTCCGTCACCAAAAAAGTTTGAGAACCGCTTCGGGGCCTATTGAATGTTCGATGTTAGATGTTACCTGTGTTTAGTGTCCTTCGAGACCGTGATAATGCAACGATCGTGAACTAACTAACGATAACTCCAAGTTTGTGTGTTGGATGTTAGTCATCACGGCGAGTTTGCTAACCGAACTACGACTATGCCAGCAACACTATATCGCACAGTACACGTTACAAAAACGGAAGTCTCAATACATTTTAAGGCTAATCGCAAAATACGTTTTTTCGCATTCGTTTTCTGAATGCGGGCATCCGAATGCATCAAATCTATACAAAATACTCATTGACTGCCGCACACGTTCGTTTTTATTACGAACGGAACACGATCTGTACGTACGTTTAGGTAGAATGGTAGAAATCCCGAATGAGAAGTAACGAACGTCTGCGCTCCGTTCACGAAACTCCGTGTCTGTATTCCGTGATCGGATATCGAATACGGAAAACGTATTTGTACAGTAACCCCCCCATTCATGCTATACATTAACTCTACGAAAACCGCCAGTATTACGAGCGACATAAGAACGGTTCAAAGGTCAAACAGTATAGCTTGACAAGGAGCTTACTGTACGACTACTCAAAATTGGCCAAGTTGTCATATCCAAAAAATATATTTTGTTGGTGTTACCAACACCCATTATATAATCTAAACTTTATTCGTATACAGTTCTAATTTATTAACAATTGTTTATTTTAATTCGAAACATGAATACGATAAAGATTATTCTTGCAACTGTGTAGTTCTTTCTACTGAAGAAGAATTTATTAATATCAATAATGTCTCTAAAACAATAATTATACTTAGTGTTTATAGTAATATGTAATGTATTTAATTTTGTGCACTGTTAGAAAAAGAGCATTACGAACCTACGAAAATTGTCCTAATTTCGAAATGGCCGATGCTCAAGAAAGGCAGAATAAAGTTGAATCATTAGGGAATAAAATGGAGGAAAAAACTAAACACTGTGTTAAGTATTTTGATGGCGAAACGTAGTTCGCGGGCACAGCTAGTATTTTAATAAATTTTGATATGAGTCAACTACCCTATTGTTTAATGTATGTACGTGGTAATATTGACACCTTTTGCAAGTAAGATAGTTGATGTACCTACATAATCTAAATACGAGAGACACAGATCGGCTTTTATTACCTAAAACGAGACTCCAAAAAGTTCTTAGATCCTTTGAGGGGCAATATCATTGATTTGATAATCAATGGGCAATATAATAAATTGCCAAAAAAATAATAGACCTACCAATTCATCAATTTAAAAATCACATTAAATCGATACTACTCAAGAAAGGGTACTATTCAGTTAAAGTTATTTGGATGATTAAATTGTTTGGACATGATAATTTCTTTTGATTGATACACATATAAATAAAGTGTGATGTTACCTAAATGTATAATATGAACTGACACATCTACTTGTAATGGAAGTTGAGCTCAAACTTTGAGGTCAGCTCTGAACTGACGACTCTGTAATAATACAGTGAGAAAAAAATAGCCCTTGCTGGTTCCTTCCAGTACAAGGTCTCCCGCCGTAGACTTGTGAACCATTAGCGTGGTTGCTTGCTTGGACTGCTTAGAATCAGAATGTAAATAAAACTTTAAAGATGACGCCAAAAACGCTCGTTCCGATAGTATTGCGCAAAGAATTCAAAACTTCGATTACCGACTTGGGAGTAGCCCACCGCGCACGGTTTGATAAACACTGATCAATCATGATAAATGGCAGGAAAGGTATCAGCTATGGGGAGGTTGCTTTGAAGAGGAGCCATCAAATGTATTGAGGCGCCTCAACGACTCCCTCGCGGTAGACTGCAGGCTATACAAAGAAGATATTCGTGGTAGCAAAAGTTGGGCCCAAGAGCTTCACCGTAGCGGTTATCTGTCTAAGGAAGACAATGACAGTATCCAAGAAGGTCTTTGTAAGGTAATATTTTTTATAACTATTGCGCAAAATCTAAACACAATATAAACACAAAGAGGATTCCGTACAAACTTATATAGCTATTGTGTATAATAAGTTCCTAAGGATATTCCTAAAGATATTTAGGGATTTCAAAATTTTTCCTTAAACATCATGTGCTTTAAAACATTACTTCTTGCCAATTTCATGGTTCTAGGTCAATGGGAAACATCTACTCATATAAGTTTTGATTCCCTTGTGAAATCGCGAAAAATGCCACATAAATGGTCATTCTTTTGATCGCATTGACGTACAACAATTTTGATTTTTTCACAGCTGAAAGAGACCATAACGTAGACCTGAGTATTTGGTATATATTTCAGTAAGATATTTATACGCGTTCCCTAGAAATAGGGTCTTGACGCTCTAGAAGTCTAGACTAGATCAACGCGATCAAAAGATATGACCATTTATGTGGCATATTTTCGCATATTTTGCGTTTTCACAAGGGAATAAAAACCATGAAATTTGGCAAAAAGCAAGGCATTATAGCACGTGTTAAACCTTAAATATGTACATTAGTTATTAGGAACTTATATATTTTTACGGACCCTGGGTGCGCGAGTCCAACTCTTGGCCGGCTTTTTTGATTCCTAAGTGGGTTGGATGGTACGCGAATGGGGGGGAGTTCCAATGCGATTTGATACATTCTCAAGTATTTCGTAGCCGACCAAAATTTTAAGGTTACCTGCAAAGTGGCATATAAATTATAATTTCTAGGTGGAAAAGGAAATCGAAGAGGAATTAGAACGCTTCGGCCGCCTCGGCGACCCAGAGGAGGACATTCATTCGGCGGTGGAGCGGCGCCTCCACCGACACGCCGGTGACGCGGCCCTGCGCCTGCACACCGCGCGCAGCCGCAACGATCAGTCAGCCACCGACACCAGGCTGTGGATGCTGAAGTCGACACACAATATCCGTGCCACTCTGATAGAGCTAATTGTGGTAGGTTAAACTATTGTGTTAATTATTTCAGCCCCCGTAGTATGATCACCGAAACACGATATGATAAAACGATATATCGATATAGGCTGTTAAAAAGTTGGATTTTTTAGTTATCTTAATGTTTTGAATGTGTGTTGGATGTTGGTATTGTTATTTTGGGCATTAATTAGGTCCTTATATATAACATTTACTCAAAAATGCATGTAATGTGGTCATTATTTTGACAACCTTGTTTGAGCAAAGTCGACCTTGCCGTTCTGTTTCAAGGAGCGGCCGGCTCGTCCATCAAGTGCTGCACGCTGACCGCGCTGTGTCGGCCTGGAGCTGCGCTACGCTGCGCTGTCGGCCATCATCAGCGCGACCAGCAAAATAGTCATTATAGACCGCGGCAGTAATGTACTATTTCGTTTCGAATTTCATATGTACATACAGCAATACGCTAGGTTTTACATGTTGACCTTGAGACCGCCCTTATGTCGCTCGTAATAGCGGCGGCTTTCGTAATATAAATGTAAAGCTTGACGTGTTACTGACCTGACTGTACATTTCTGACCTCCCAGGCAGCACACAAGTCAGATAACTGGCCAACAATTTAACCTTATGCAGGGTTAAGCTTTATTATATATGTATAGAAGCTGTGTGTATTCCCAAGTTCTGTATTAATGTTTTTTTTTGCTATCATAATGCTATTAGCTTAGTTAGTTCTGTAATTTGCCGATTTTATTTCTTAAAGCTGAATAGTCATCATAAATAGACCTGCTACTCAAGAGTTTGTGTAATCTTTTGTTTAACACTGGTATAAGATTCCATTATCAAGCATAGTACTGGATAATTTATGTTCTGTTCTCTTTTAGCTGTAATAAATACCACATCTTGACAGTTACAGCTGCTGCTGCAGCTGCTGTATAAAGTAGGTGTCGTTTCTGTTATAAAGCATATTGTAACTTAACTGAAATTAAGGTAGCTGTTATACTACTTATGCGCGCTTTAAGTACGAAATTACCGTCATGTGCAGCTAACTGTGGTAAAAACAATAGTAACAGATTCTTATGCAGAAGTTTGCTGGGTATTCACGAAAAGTAGTCATTTTTTAAGCTAGCAAAACTATTCTGGAACATTAGTCAGCATTTAAGCGGCTAGTAGTTTGACATTTCGGCTGCAGCGCGCGCTTATATGTGTGTTGTGTAAAATGCCGCCTATCAAAAAAAAAAGCTAAAAACATCCCCAATTCATGGAAAAATAGAAAAAAAATCAGGAGGCATACGATGGAAGTGCTTGCGCGAGTATGAAAAATTAAAAAACTCTATATATGTGCCAATACACAAACTGAATAAGTGGACACATAAGGTCTGATAAGCAGACATTAGACGAGGAGCCGCTGAGCTAGCAGATTTTATTCAGAATGAGCGTCGCCATAATGAATAACATAACCTATTATAAATGGGGTTACCGGATGTGGAATTTTATACTCAAATACTCAATTATAATAAAGAAATCGGTATAATATTGTTGTAAAAAGTATTACAAGGTTATTTTTTAACCCTTAAATTGCATACAACATAAGAATAATTCACTCGTAAAAACAAAGCAATAGACGAAATATTGTTTATTTCTCAAAAACCCGGCTTATCAGGTAGCGCGTGAAGATTTTACACGAAATGTATATATAAATACACGGTAAAGTTGCATGCGCAACTACAATTTCTTACTTTAAGCATTCAATAAGAGTAAAATTATTAACTTATGACATTAATAAAATGGCCATTTATATTTCTGTCACTCAATAAACCAACGCGTGCACTTTGTGTTCGGATTTCAATTTAATTTGATTAACTTCTTGATAAAATATACTAAAATAAGCTAAACGCTGTGTATCATCTGAATATCTAAGCTTTGAAGGACATAAGCATAAAGTTCATTCATCATTCATTCATTATCTGGCTAACAGAGCTGTAATACTTACATAAAAGAACAAAATGCTTTTATGCAGAAGATACTCAGCTTGTCCTACAATTATTCAAAACTTATTCATATGTTATATTGCTATTACACATCTATTAGCAGTATAATTTTGTGCCCAAATTGCTTGAATAACGTCTGAGTAAGCGCCAAATCAGCTAATTACGGTAATCTTATTCAGTAATTAGTTTCTATGACTGCTGTTAAAAAAAACTTACTCAGAAGGTTTGTGCTGGCTGGGCTCCTACGGTGAAGAAAAACATCGTGAGGCAACCTGCATACATCTGCGAAGAAAGTCAATCAATAATGTATTTGAAGTCGACCAATCCGCAGTGGGCCTGCGTGGTTGACAAAGGCCTAATCGCCCTAACATAGGGTAGGCTCGAGCCCCTCGTTGAGTGCGTATGTGAGCTGTGATGATGATGATTTTGACAGTTCATATCGAGTTATGGTTTTATCATATCGTGTTTCGGTGTTCATGCTACGGAGGCAGGTCTTATTAATTTAGTTTTCGAGGATAAACAGCAAATCATGAATGATTATGATTCAGATACATACAAAATTGATAAAGCTGGTTGAAAATAATGTCCTTTTATTATTCTCTACAGGTTCTGGTCCAAAGAGCTGAAAAAGAAATAGACATCATCTTACCAGGATACACTCACTTGCAGCGTGCCCAGCCCGTTCTCTGGAGCCATTTTCTTTTAAGGTAAATTTTTTATACCTATATACATAGTTAACAATAACCAATAGGGCACATTAGAAATATAGACGCGCACTAAAATCTCTGTTGCCCCAAAGAGTAATTTTATATTTTGTTTTCTAAAAAAGACTTTAAACTTAGTAGGTAATAAGTATTGAAGGGAAGTCACTTACGAAACCTTTTACTCTTGCTGGAGAGTATTTTAAGCGATTAATAAACCGATATCATTTTACAGGACCGAGCTATACATATACAGGTTCTACAAAAAATTGGGTAGCTGGTGAAATAACATAAAGTATGGCTGGATAGCATTATTATAAAAATGAATTTTGCAAAAATTCCGTTCCGTTTCGGAGTCATAAAAATTCAAAGTTTAATCACTGTCACTTTAATTAAAATTAACCTGCGGTAGGGCCTCTGTTTAACTATGTAGGGGAGAGTGGAGCAAAACGGGGCGGGGGGCATGACGGGACGACCGATCTTGAGTGCGAACGAATTAGCCAATCAGAATCATTTTAGCACCTGACGTCGCGCCGCCATAACGGCAATCAGTCATCGAATTGAGCGGAGAATGACACCACGCGTTTTATTTGTTTTCTGGAAAAAACTGTTTTTTGCCAAATAGCTAGTGATTTTTCTAACTATATAGGGCGTGTATTATCCGTAAATAATACCACCTCGGAATTGATTTAAATGTTATCAAATGTGATAATAACTACACTAACAGGTAAGAACTTGTTTTCCTCTATGCTGCGTATTGGTTTTATTCTGCATTTTTTTTAAATTTGAGTCGGCATACGGCGGCAAGATGGGGTAGGAAGGCAAGCAACACACAAATCTCTAATTTTTCTGTTTATTTATTTTCTAGAATGGTCAGAAGAAAATATGAAAGATGCAAATGTATGAAAGATGAAAAATGTGGTTGAAGGAAAAATGGGCAACAGACTAGCAGCAAAATCATTCTGTCCCAGTCAACTTCAGAAAGAAAAGTAAAGCTTGCTCGAGAAAGTTTAAATAAGAATGATCCAATGACTGTTAAATTTAAGGTACCGTTAGGCCAAAAGAGCAAGTTTTTTCTGAAAATTAAGAGGAAGAGCTATGTACCCCATCTTACATGGGGATGAGGGTGTATTTATACTATTGTTTTTTTTTTAATTTCATTATGTTGAATAGACTAATAGACTGCCAAATACACGTTAACAATGAAGACTGATTATCAAAAAGATTATAAGAATGAAACAAATAAATAAAACTTATTACGGTTAATTTTATTAACCATCAAACCTTAAAGACCCCGTCTTACCCCACTCTCCCCTAGTATTAACGGTTCCATCCAGTCCCCTTACTGCATGTAGGCAACGTCTTTACTTGTGTCTGTTTGTTACGAGTATTTAAGGGAAATAGTATAATAAATTGGATTATTGTTTTAAACAATGTTTTTAAATTAATTAGCTAGCGATTAAGTTAAATTGCGAATTGTTTCCATATACACGGTTATTTTTTTATCACCCTGGAAAATTTTAGGGACGCTTCAGGACACATCCAATATTAAGTATATAAAAAATAAAAAAATAAGAAAAAAAATAAAAAATAAAGCAATCTCTAAAAATGCTGCTCTCAACTAGTGCAGCATTTTTCGTATTTTTAAAAAAATTAATATAAAATTAAGGAGGGCGTTATTTTTTTATTTATATTTAAATCATTCTAATAGTGAAAGTGAAGCGTCCCTTAAAATTTCCAGGGTGATAAAAAAATAAACGTGTATAAGCCCACTAAATCAGCTGTTCCAATCTTATGTACAGGCTGTATACCTATCTAAAGTAATTAACGCCGCGCATCTTCGGTCGCGCGAGATAATTTAATAATGACGTTGTTGATTAAAAAAAAAGGAATCTTTATTTCTTAGTTCCTTATTCTACCAATACAATAGCTGAAGTGAAGTTAAGGCAAACAAACAGAGCTTATATACTGAGTTTAATAAAGGGGTTCCTTGTCTTAAAATAGATTTAAAATGTATCTGTGGGTCTCCTTGTTCTTTAATAGCTATCAATTACCATTAGGGGTAATGTATTGTGCTTGTCTGTTTGTGGTAATTGTGGTAATCCAGCTTTATATAGTATAGATAGATAGATAGATTACGGGCAGCGGCTCCTCTGTGTTGGGGTCGATAAGTGGTTTGTTTATAATTGACGTTGTTGACGTCAGTCTAACAGCTGATGATGCTCGTTGTCTCGCGCTACATTTCTAAGCGAAGATGTGCCAGTACATCGAACCACAAATTCGTAAGTTATCTGCATCGACCAGAGCTCTCCGTACCTACCATACCCCTAGCAATACCCCCAGGGGTAGTGTGGGACTTAATTGTTATCAATTTGAAGTAGGAAAGCGACTCAAGACGTTTGGCGTACCTACTAAATTCTATACTAGTTGAGCCTGCCTCCGTAGCATGACCTACAAATCGCCGACCCAATACAACAATGACACAACTCAAAATCATGCAAAACGGAGAAAACGCGATTGAAAGTTGACGTAGATGCGTATAAACTTACAAAGTTAAAATAGCTTGTGATAAAATGTGTTTGTTTGTACGATTGTGGTATATATTGACTGTACAGGATATTAGGATTACAGTAGACTAATTATTATTATTCTACTAATTATTATGCTTCGATTTTTTAAATAATTCAAGGTCATACTTAGGTACCTATTCAGAGTTATGCCAGAGCTGCGTTCAGAACCTACACTCGAGTGCACTCCGAGTGCACTCTGACAGCAACCGACCCGTTCAGAGCCTCTGGGTAAAAAACGCTCTGACAGGCGGTTAGTACACTCTGTGCCCGTTCCGAAGCTTCGAGTGATGCAACCAAACAACCATCTCGAACGTGGGGTGAAAAACACTCTGACAGATTTTATGTCAAAGTCGATGTCAAAAATACGCAAATTATTTATTATTTTATTAAATAACACTACTTTGAACTCTTTTAAGCCTAATGCAAGGGAAATATAGTGATTTCGATGTGTTGTAATTATTTTTAAGCAGAAAAATGGATATTGAGTGTTAATTTCATAGTAAGGATTAGTAATATTTTGCCCTTTGCTTGATCTTGATCGGCAAGATACAAACTAAAAAAAAAGATAGCAACCGGCCCGTTCTGAACCTCTGAGCGAGTGTGAAAAACACTCGGTTGCATTACTCTGACCCTCGGAACGCAACTCAGTATTGCATAAATTTAAGTGTCAAATTTTGAGTTATGACACAAAATGTTTACATTTAATAAACACCGTGTGACATAAATCAAAGTTATCTTTGTAGCTTAAAATAAGAATTTGGTTGAAAAATAGCTAAATATTGCAATGCAAGTTTAATGGCATCACAAATAAAATCCCAAATTGATTTTTTTGCTAAGATTCCTAAAAATTCTTCAAATAATTTACTGAATCAGTCTCTTTATTATTAAAATTACTTTCTCCAATCAGTTTCAGGCTAAGGTAATCAAAGCTATCAAATAGGTACATGATTATTATTATCGTAATTTGTAATATTCATTATACAAAGATTAAGTTCTATTTTTTAAATAATAAAACAATAATGTCTTAAAAATAGCATTAGATTTTTTTGTGTGCATTTGAGTTTGCAAAATGGATTACACGTAGGGCTCATTCTTCTGTCTGCTATTTGTTTGCCTTTTTTTAGTGAAGTGTAGCTTTGTCGCTTTCGAAGTTATTTAGTCTTCTTTTTTGTCCACTTACCTTTCTATTTTCTTGTGTAAGAAGAAATATTCTCTTCCTCCGAAATGGTTTTGTCTAACTCCAACTCACGTTCTTAGCCAACAAAATCTGTATCTTCGCTATTTTTATTGATCCCATTTTTTTATACAACAAAGTTGGCAAACAGGCATACCGCCCACCTAATGGCAAGTGATAACAGTCACCTATAATGCATGTGGCTCCTGTGAGATTCGCAGCAAATCTTCAACCCCCACAAGACCCACAGTGTTCGTTGCCAACTTGTGACATAAGATGGAAGGTCATGGTACCCAGTAATCTTCGATGATTTCTTCCTAATTTGCATCTGCCACTGAATCATCACAGCTTGACAAAGTATCTTCACTTTCTGGTATGCTAACTAATAAACCCGATGTTGGTAAAAGTACACACTTAGAAGCCGAAGATGCATGCTTTGATGAATATGAAGACTTTTCTATTGAATCCCTCCAAAGCCCTGTAATGGGTGCTAGTAACTTAACTGAACTTGATTTATTAGCACACTTTTCTTCAGATCTTTATCTGACTGGACATAAACATGGTTCTCTTGCTGTTAATCAATTTCTGGTAATGAAGAGATGCTTAGCGGTCTTGGTTTATTATCCTCTACGCTCGTACATAGCTCAGAATTATCAGAAACTTGTTTGGCTAAGATTAGCGATCCCATTTGTTGTGGAGAAGTGTATAAATCTCAAATAAATTCATTTTTTTATATATTCTCAAGAATTTCGTTCAAACTAATTTGTTCCAAAATAGAAGTAAGTTTTTGCTCAGGAATAAGTACGGGTAATATCTCAGACTCTTTATGAATTTTATTTGACCCAACTATAGGACAGCATTGTCAATAATGTTTTCTATTCTAGGCCAGTTGATTGTGGTTTTGGTGAAGCACTGGATCGAAGATACCTTGTTTCTGAAAAGTTCGAATTAGCTCTTAAATCGAAGGAGCTCTGTGCTGGGTCATAGTTCGATATCTTTTTAACTGGAAGAGACACTAGTAAAAACATTCCTGTCTCCAACACATTTTCAGATACCTTACCTTGACTTCCGGGACAGCATTAGACGTGTTGGTATCGTTCGACAAACTAAATTCCATAAAAGTTAATTATCTACCTACTACTACTTTCTTACTACTATCTTTCGATGCTAAGTAGTTAATAAGTATCGTTATATCCACTAATAAGGACATCCAGATCATTGAAATAAGTATAGATACTATGAAATAAGAACGGTGTTTCGGTGATACGTTAGATAGATAGATAGAAACACTTTATTTTACGTTGATGTCAGAAAAACAAGACGGTGTGAATGGTTGTTCTTCAGTACGAAGTCGTTTCGTACTGTACAAACGATAAACATCTGAACTTAGCGTTATAATATGTTATGAAGCGTGTGTGTAGTTTTTAGAGTTAGTTAGGTATTACTATTTAATACCTACCAAAATTGAATAAAGGCATCGATTGATTGAAATTATTATTTAGAAAACTATTACTTAAATCAATATGAATTAATAAGAACCTGATTTTAATATTCTTCGTCGATACGTCGACGTTAGAACATGATGGCACTGTGGTTGTTCTTCAGTGCGAGATAGTTTTGCTGTAAAAACGTAGGCAATGAAATTTTATCACTATAAAGTACGTAGTAATATTGTAATAATAAGGAAATTGACAGAACAAAGAGGTATTTTGTTTTTGATTCGTAGTATTTCCAGTTAGAATATAAATAATTAAACAATTTTACCATGTTTAATGTTTTGTTTAATTAAGTTTTCTTTTGTTAACCATTTTCCGTGATAAACAATCACCAAAGGTATAACTAAAAAAACACTATAAAACTTTGGACAATAACGACACAACACCGAAGGGTCACTGTTGCACAGGGGCGGTCGACTTTTCTATTGGCGCAATGAGACATACCTACTAGGGTTTAAATAATCTTTATTCATGACATGGATACAGAGTCCTTTAGTCGCATACATTTTGAGATCTTAAAACTGGTAACATTTTGTTTATTTTCGATTTAAAATTCTTCTGAATTTTTTTTTTTGCTACTCTAATATATATTTAAAATTATAAAACTAAATCTTATCTAAAGTGTTTTGTACAAACTTAAAAATAGCATTATAATATTTTGGTGTTTTTAAAAGGTCTTGAACGCGGCGGGGAACACTGTCACTGTCAGTTAACATTGATGGATCGTCAACAATTGCTTCATTGTTGATAATCGTTTGCTTTTGCATTTCTCTTTTAAATATTTCTCTCTGCGAATGAAATGTTGGACACTCGTAGAAAAGATGCTGAAGATCTGCATTATCATGATGACAATTTGGACAGGAACTGCTGTTGATGATTGTCATTCTATGAAGATGAGATGGAATTAAGCAATGGCCAAGTCTCAGGCGTGAAATAATTGTAATGAATTTCCTGCTACTGAATACTTTTGTAGAATGGAACCAGGGCTTAGCTGGCAAATCTTTTTGTATTTCGGCATACCACTTGCCTTTCGTCTTTAAAGTTGAGTCCCAATAGCTTTTCCAGAGTGTTTTAATTTCGTCATTGATTGCACTGTAATAATCAGTGAACGGAACTCTTAATGTTTCTGAGTGGTCTTCATCAGGTTCAATATGAGTTACTGAATCGGCTATTTCATTGCCCTGTATGCCACTGTGTGAGGGCACCCATACAAATTGGACAATTACATTTTTATTTTCAAGTACTCCTAGAATATATTTTATCTTATACAATAAATAATTAGTTTTATATGTTAAGTTATTGCTACTTATTGCAGTTAACACACTTTTAGAGTCAGATACTAAGACTATATTTACACTATTTACAAAATCATTAGTATAATTTAAAGCTAGATAGAGAGCATACATCTCTGCAGTATAAATACTACAAAATGGATTGAGCTTAATACATTTTGTAAAACTTGCTTGTGGGTCATAAAATGCAGATCGGACATTGTTCATTTCTTTTGAACCATCAGTATACAGAAAGTAATGACCATTCATTTTATCTTTGTACTCTAAAAAGTCAAATTTATCCTTGATTGCATCTAGATGAAAATTATCAATATTGGTGTTAGTTATATACTTATAAGAACATGAATACATAGGGCACAATTGATATTGATGTATACACTGTGTTTTGTTTTTAATATGTACAAATATTGCACTGATTTCAGGTGGAGGATTAAAGGACTGCATATTAATAATAGTAGTAGACATCTGACAATGTAGAACATCAGCAATCTTAGAGAGCTTTTCTGATAGAATACTTCTAGAGGCTAATATTTTAAGGAGAAACCTTTCAGTTAGTAGCAGTCGCCTGAGGAATAGAGGTAATATACATGTTTCTACTTCTAAAGAATTAATTGGTGTTGTTCTCATGGCTCCACATATAAGCCTTAAACCAATATTTTGAATAACATCAAGTTTTCTCAGAAGTGTACTACTGACATTCATATATGCTAAACTGCTATAGTCAAAGTGGCTACGAACTATACTTTTGTATAACATACTCATTATTTTCGGATCTGAACCCCAAAATTTGCCTGCTAAATGTCTTAGTATGTTAATACCTCCCATTGCTTTTTTACAAATATAATTAATATGTTTATCAAATTTTAACTGATTATCAATGTAAACTCCTAGGAATTTATGTTCATTTACTATTGGAACTAAATTGTTATTGTATAAAATTCTAATCTGACTACTGTCTTTACCAATAATGAGAACTGAGCTTTTTTCTGGGCTGATATCTAGTTTAAGTTTATCATGATAATAAGAATATAATTCATTTAAAGCTCTATTTAAATTATTTTGTGCTACACTTATATTTTGATTTATGCTATACAGAAGTAAGTCATCTGCAAATTGTAAAATATTAATATGTTCTGTATTTACATTTTCTAATATCTGAGAAGTGTACAAGTTATACAATAATGGAGACAGCGTTGCTCCCTGCATTGTGCCTTTGTTAGCAGTTTTAGGGCCATGCAATTTATTGTTGTATTTAACATAAACTGTCCTATCACATAAAAATTTTAATAGCCATTGCAATGTTTTACCGGGAATTCCAATATCATAAAGTACTTGTATTAGTTGTTCTATATTAACATTGTCAAATGCACCTTTGACATCTAAGAAAACACAGATCATATTAGAATGGCCAAGTTTTACTTGTTTAATGTCATGAATTAGAGTAACAAAACTCTCTGCACAACTTTTCCCCCTTCTAAAGCCATGTTGAATATCTGGAATTAACTTGTTACTCTCTGAAAAGTAATCTAATCGGTGCTTTAGCATATTTTCAAATAATTTGCCTAAACATGATGACAATGAAATCGGTCTGTATGAAGAGGCAGAGTTAATAGGTTTGCCAGGCTTAAGAATTGGAATCACACACTGTGTTTTCCAAGATACTGGTATGGTCAGATGTTCCCATAGTTTGTTATAGACATTTAGTAGTATTTGTTGTGCATTTGGATGTAATTTTTTTATTAACTTATATGGTATATTATCCAGCCCTGGAGTAGTGTCTTTCCTACTGTGTAAAGAGATATTAAATTCATTTCTAGTGAAGTTCTGATTTAAAAAGGAGTTGGCAAAGTTTTCTTGAGAAGTGTTAAATAATATAGAAAGCTTTGATTGATCTATGTCTGAATTGTCTGCCAATTTATCTAAGAAACAAGGCACCCAGCAATTATCAAAGTTTTTGTTATGATTATTACTGCCTATTCTTTTAAACCTTTTGATATAACTCCATATTCTAGAAACAGGGGTTAATCTATTAAAACTACTACATAAATTTTGCCACGATAGTGTGCTCTCTTCTTTAATTATTCTTTTCTTTTGTGCATCTAGTTTTTTATATTCTATATAATTTTCAATACTAGGTACAGATTTATAGTTTTTTAAAGCTTGTTTAGATTTTTTAACTACTTTGTCACATTTCTCGTTCCACCAGGGTGCTGGTTTTCTTCGAGGTTTTAGATTAGTGCTTGGCTTATTTTTGGGAATTGTTTTATCTCTTACACTATTTAAGATATCTATAAAACTATTATATAATAATAAAGGATCACTATTGTCTCTGTCTAAGTGAGAAAAAGCAGTTTTTGACAAATTATAATATTCAGTCCAATCAGCTTTATCATAAATGTACTTCTCTTCCACAGAACGAACTTCATATAATGATGGCTGGATATTTAATTGAAGAAAAGTCGGAAAGTGGTAGCTACCCATGGGATCATCAGACACATACCATTCGCATAAATGAGCTAAAGAAGAACTGACGAGAGATAAATCTATTGCTGAAGCATGTGTATTAGGTCGAGGAAAAGTTGTTGGTGTACCATCATTCATAATACATAAATCATATTCATCTATTATGTCATATAAAATATTACCCCTGCTATTATTATTGTAACATCCAAATGAGACATGGTGGGCATTAAAATCGCCCATAATTATGTATGGCTTTGGTAACGTTTTTAAAATATTTTTCAACTTGTTTGAATCAAATCTTGCATTATTTGGTGGACAATATACACAAAGAATACAAATATTTCCTGTTTGTGACTCAACTGAAATAGCAATATTTTGTAGACATTCATAGAAATGTGTATTTATGATGCTATACTTAATACCATGCTTTATAAGTATGCCTACACCATTACACCTGTTTTCGGAATTTTTGTACAGAAAATTATAATTGTAAAAATTAGGGATATGTGATTTATTAGTCAACCAAGTCTCATTCAATACACAGATATCAATATTTTTGTCATTCAACAAGTTTTGAAGGAGCGGTTTTTTACTCTGTAAGCTTTGTATGTTGTACTGCATTATATTTATATAGGTATCCATTATAATAAATAAGACAAAAAAATCTCTTTTATTTTCTTAGATGTCAAGGGTGAGTCTTTTTGGTTACCTAGAGCTACTAATGACTTAACAATGGCATTTAAAATTATATCATTATTTGCAATAGAATTAATATCTAATAAATCATCTTGGACATTTTGTTTTTTATTTAAGGAAGGAAATGTTTTCTTATCATTTATTATTGGTGGAGTGTTCACAACAGTGGCATAAGATTTTGGCACGAACCTGCTTTTATTATCTTCTATTTTCTTCTTTTTAATGGGACAATCTCGAGATATTGCTAAGTGGTTGCCGCTACAGTTAATGCACACGATGATCTCACTATCGCATTCTTTATATGAGTGTTGACCTGAACAGCATGAACACATTTGAATGCCTCTGCAAACCTTGGCTGAATGGTTGAATTTTAAACATTTAAAGCACTGTAATACTGGTGGAATATATTGATGAACTTGGTATCGGAATAACTTTATGTATGTATATTGTGGTAGAATAGTAGTGGCAAATGTTACGGCCACTGTTGTTAATGGTGTAAGTGTGCCGTCAATTTTTTTCAAGAATCTTTTTATGGAAATAACTTCAGCATCACATGTAATATTTTTGTAGATTTCTTCATTAGATATATCCTTTGGAACAAATTTAAGAATTCCTATAGACTCTGTTAAGTATGATGGAATAAAAGCTCGTAGCTTATATTTGGTGAAAAAGTCTTCCATCTTAAGAAAATAATTGGCCGAAATGGCTTTTTTGAATGTTACTCCAATTTTATGGGCATTAATTCTATGAACACCTATAATACCCTTAACGTTTTCGGCGAATAAATTTGTAAGTGAAATCGGATTTTTATTCCCAATTTTTTCGTTTTCCGTTGACTCTACATATACAATAAATTCTCCGGTGCTATTCTCTAAAAATAATCTTTTGTAATTTGGCTTTGTATAAATTTTATACTTATCGCTTTGTTCCTTTTCTCCATTACTCGATATATCTCCATATCGTCGCTTTCTTTTCCCATCCGTGGGGTCCTCACCATCAGAGGGAGGACCCATTTTCAATATAAAACTATTCTATTAACAAGATCGGCCAAAAAGTGCAATAAAATTATAATTTTAAATTAAATCAAAATCAAATATTACCGCTCAGTTTGACTTCCCCACCTACTAGGGATACATCGAGTGTTACCTCAAAAAACATGTTTCTAAAAATCCTAAAATGGTAGTAAATAATAACAAAAGATTCATAGATGTTAACCATATTTTCTGATGACAAACATCTTTTAAAACATAAATTTGCGTTATTTAACTAAAGTTAATATTTTTAAGTATATTTTGTTTAAAATTATCCAGAAAGACTTGAGTTTGAAGATTATTTATTAAATGGATAATGGATGTAAAGTCAATGTTAGAACTGGCAACATACATTCACAAAAAATATGGCCGAATTTATATTTCTGGCGCATGAATTATTTTCCTTTTGTTTCTCCATTGCGAATTTACGCAATAATATCGAAGTGTGCTTGCTTTTGAGATAACGACTTTTCTTGATAGTGTCTTTTTGTGTTTTTACATGAGAAATAGACTCGTTTGGAGACAGTGACTTGTTTTGATTTTTGTGTTAAACTTGAGTTCTTTTCCGTGTTGTTACTTAGATTTAATTGCTTTTCCTGAGACAGTGACTCTAAAACGTGTCAATTTGAACAATAGTTTGTCAGGGAACATGCCTGATAACCTGAAGAGAAAATGTCTCAAGTGTGGAATCTCACCACAAGATGATGCAATTGCAAACATTATACTATATCGCTTTCCAAAGCCAGGAACAACAAATATTCGACGGTAAGTGTTGAAATTGACCAGTTGAAATACTTCTGACATTGCCACGTCCTTTTTTTGTTATTCAACAAGCCTTTATCGCAGTTGTCAAACAACGACGTTGAAAACTTCTCTTAAATATTCGCGAAATTATTTTATGAAACTGTCTATCCTGGCACTTGACACTAGCAGTAATGGTTGTTATCCTTTCTAACGACTAAATGCTACAATAAAAAAAAAAGAGAAAAGACCCCTGTTAAAGCGGTAGCGGTTATGTTCACAATAAAAGAGATAACACTTCTTTGAGTTCTATTAGCGTTACTGCAAGAACATAAAATTATAATAGTCTCTAAATTCCGTAGATTAAATATAATGATAAATGAACTTTCGCTCATAATATTTTCTTTTTCAGATGTGAAATGTGGGCCAAGTATTGTTTTCCAAATGACAGTTGGTCATCTGTGGACTTCCAACGTAAATTATATGCTGAGCAAAGGATTATAAGATTATATATACTATTGACTTTATTAATGTTGAAGAGAAGAGATTATCCAAACATGCTGTTCCAGATATGATTGGTTTTGACAAGGTGAATAAAAATAGCTTTTGTATATATCCTACCTGTGTATATCTGTGTTAAAATAAATATTTCTAGCATTTTATGCATTCAATGTGTGGATGCTGAGTCCTGAGAGTGGACTCCATCCTAAGACTTGTGATATTTATATGCCGCCTGTAGAGTGCTCTTGTTGCATATTAATAATGATTATTTAGACAGTTCAGTGGTATGACTATGGTTCATTTATTGATTGATAATGCCAAATTTTTTACATTTCAAATTGAGACAGCATACTTTATCAATAGTGCTTGCACTCCATCCAAATGTCCTGGCCTAAGTCAGCAATGCCGGCCTCGTGCAGATTGGTTGACTTCACATACACCTTTGAATTTCTTTATAGATGAATGCAGGTTGCCTCATGATGTTTTCCTTCACCATAGGAGCATCGACAAATGTACATATGAAATTCGAAAAACGAAAGACACATTGGTACATGGCAGGATCGACCTACGGACCTCCCGATAAGGACAGTGCCGAGTCCACAGCACCACCAATGCATCCATACTCTACTCCTTACTGTACTATAAATTAAAAATTTGGAACTCCAGTTAGATATGCATAAGCCAGTTAGATATTATTTAAACAATATACAATAAAAACTTGTCTAGAAGATATCAATTAATAGAAAATTGCGGGTCTGCTGGAAGAAACTTCATTTATGAAATAAGCAGATCCTTTGTACATTGTGTCTTATGTGTTGTTTGTGCTGTCTAGTTTTATGTGTACAAAAATTGTTAAATAAATAAATAATATAGGAAAAAATCCTTGGTTTCTAAAAACAGTTCTATTTCTATACAGGCATTGCCAAGTGGAGTCACATTCAAGACTTTTATGACTGAGATAATGTAAATCCAAATTTCGTGTTTGCTCCATCACTGAGGAAGGATCACCTTAACCCTAATTGCAAAGAAAAGATGAAAGTTAGTCAGCTCAGGCAGCTCAGGTTTTGAGTCATTCGATGGCTGCAGGCATGTTTGCAAAAATATCCCAAGGTAAACTTACCTACGTAATAATTTATATTGTTATATCAATTAATCTGAACCTGAAAATTTATAAAGATTTGATATGAATACCTAAAATTGTCTAAACTAAAATTTATAGCTCAGAGCAGTTCTGATTAAGAAAAGCCGTGGGTTCGATTCCCACCTCAGCCCCCATAGCATGAACACTGAAACACAATAATTATGATAAAATAATAAATCAATATGAATGATAAAGCACTAAACTGTTTGATCATAGTGTGTTTTGTTGATCAGGCTTTGGGGCAGGCCTGATTAATTTTTTCTAGTTAAGTTTAATACCTTGACATCATTGATTTACTACCAAACGTAGATAGAGCACTTCATACAAAAACGCGCTTGAAATCTGTCACCTACTCGACTAAACATTTGTACTCGCTGATATATTGTTGAATATGCATGTGTGAAGTTACATCATTTCATACCTAGCCACAGATCAATTGACGTTTTAGTAACTATGGAAAAGAACTGCACGAGTCGCAATTGGGCAGTTCTTCACCGGCCCACTTCTCGAACGTTCATGCGTTATCTTAGTTTGGTAGTAAATCAATGCTTGACATACTTAAACATTTCCTACAAAGTTCATAAAAAATTAACAAACAGCAGCTGATTTTAACTGAAAGTATTATTTATAAAAATATTTCATCCAGATGTTGGAATGTAAGATTTGTCATTGTGAGGGTGAATAACAATGCAAAATAAGGAAAACAGCTAGAAGAAATAAGTCGATTGAGTTGTAGTGTTGGACTGTCGGATGGCTCCTAGGAAAAATATTGCCTGAATTCCTAGTTTATATATTTCTATAGTTTTGACAATTTTCATAATTTAGTTTTTATTACATTTTCAGGGGAACTGCCTGCAGGTGCAATTACAACGGCGGAAATTGTCGCCGTAAATAGCGACTCTGCTGTTTTGAGGAGAGGCAAACCACACTCAACAAACATAACCATGAACTCGCCGCATTTCAAACATTTTGAACTAATGAAAAATTTTTTGAGGAAGTAGAGTTTGTTGGATGCCGGAGCCCACCACCCACCACCTTCGAAAGATGGGTGGGTCTGGACTTTAAGAGGTATTTTGCAAATATTTAAAAATCTTAAAGAAAAACAGGATTAAATATCTGTCAACCCGTCGGGTACAGCAGGATGCAGTGGAAAATTAATTTGGCTCAATCCAGGCAAATTGTGCAAATTGCAATCCTACTGCCTCACAATTTTATAGGTGGATTGAAAACATCTATAATTTCTAACCCACATAGAGTCAGGAAACTGTGAAACAGACATTTATTATACAATAATAAATAATTTCAAGGACATGTTTTCTACACCACACACAAGCCAACAAGTAAAACCCCTAGAAACCCCTGATATTGTGATCAATATGCTAGCTTCAGTGGACCACACTTTTGAAGCAAGCATGACTGACTCAGCTGAAATGCAAGCTTGTGCTTATTATGTGGGTTTATTATAAAAAAAAACTGAAGGTGACTTGTGGTGTGTTTGAGAAGATATTAAAGTTGACAGAAAATGTACATTCATTCATAGAATGTAAAGAGTATGTCGACATTAAGAAGAAATTAATTTATGCATCAAGAAATTTAATTAAATGCATTGAAGATTGTGCTACTCTATGCGATAATTTCTATTTAATGTCATCATCAATATTGGATTTAAAAACATTGTTATTAAAAAACCTCTGTGCGGATATAAATTTCACCTTTTAGAAACAGTGTGAGAAATATGTCTCAATTAATGTAAAAATGATTATAAATAGTGTTTTTTACATAACTATTAAAAGGTATTGTACATTAAACAACCGAGAATATGTAGAATCTGCTTCAAAACTATCAATAAAAAAGAAGATGAACACAATAAAACATAAATAAAACTATCATACTTTTATTTAATTTTTACCTTTACTATTCTGCGAATTCTGACGTGATTTATGGAAACTAGAAAATAATATGCAATGATTTATAATTAAAATCATTGCATATTATCTAGTTTCCATAAATTACGATTACAATTAAAAATTAATATTACACTGCTTTTGAATTTTACCGCGTAAATAGTGCGTGGGGCCACAGTAAGATGGCAGTACAGTCAAAATTTGTCCAACGTGTTTTTCTATGTAGTTGTCATTCTTCCCTTGGGTATATGTGTTCTGTGCTGTTGCATTAACTGTTGCACTAAGTATTTAGGATTTCGAGCTGTGCAATACTGACACCTAGCGCCACTATTTTGCCAGGGAATGTACAAAATATGGGGGTCTTTATTACATAACTTAAAAGAATGTCATAAGGTTCGAAATTTAATAAAAAGTCAAATTTGCAAAATTTTGGAATGTGCCATTATTGTAGGGTTGCCAACCCGAAATTTAAAAAACTAGGATTTGAAGTTGGAAAAACCAGGACAATTCAGTGTCAAAACAGGACGCAGTAATAGAGTTGCAATAGTTAAATTAATAATAATATGTTGTGAAAATAGGTGAATTGAAATTCAAGATATTAAAACAATCATATATTTTAATAATAAAAGTATTTGAATAAAATTATACGAATTGAAAACTAGTTATCGAAAACTGACTTCAAAGAAACTAAAAATAATATAAGAATAGGTACAGACAACATGCCAAACGATGATCACCTAGAAAGTCTTAAAATTTGTCACCGACTTCAATATAGAAGTGTGATGTTGTCTGTACCTATTCTTATATTATTTTTAAATTTTCAGTGTTTTTGAAGTCGGTTTCTATTTTTTGTATTTTTTTTATTTTTAACTTTTTAGTGACAGAAACCCTAATATTGGTATTAAATTAGGGTTTCCCTCGATTTTCATGGGATCCCATCATCAGATCCTGACCTTGGGACTACCGCAGGAGTATACTCTATCGAATACCAAAAGAATTTTCAAAATCGGTCAACAATTGGCGGAGTAATCGCGTAACATATGTATACACAAAACATGTTGGACACACCTAAAAATTTAAGGGTTTTCCTCGATTTTTAGAGGATCCCATCATCAGATCCCAACTTTAGTGACAATGGGACCACCCTTGGAGTATACTCTATCGAATACAAAAATAATTATGAAAATCGCTCCATAACCGGCCTTGTAATCGCATAAAATACACACAAAAAAAACATACGCATCGAATTGAGAACCTCCTTTTTTTAAATCGGTTAAAAATATAAAGCAAGCACTTTAGTTTGTAACATTTTTTTTAAACTAAGGTTAGTTATAGTATCTAATAAATTCTAATATTAACTACAAACTTGTAAATTTTTACTATACTTTTCAACCGCAACAATTTCCTTCAGTATCAGTATCATAAAATTGCGAATTTTAAAATTAAATATCCCAGGACGCTGCTTAGAAACTATTCAGGACATACCAGGACACTACAAAAACTAGGACATGTCCTGGGAAAACAGGACGGTTGGCAACTCTACATTATTGCATTGAGTCGGCGAAATGTCATCACGCTGAACTGTCAAAATGAGGTCAAAATCTAAAATACAATACGATTTTTATCGTATTTTGACAGTTCACTGACATAAACCGCTTTATAACATCGTGTTTTGGTGATCACATGATAATAGAAGTGATCACTCCCCTTGGGGTATTGTGTTCTGTGCTCCTATGTAATAGGAGACTGAAAACACAGCTACGTCATCAGGAATAAATGTTTGGTTATAGATTAAAAGACCACGCCTTTTCGTTTTAGTCACACTTGGCCTCTTCGAGATGACGTGGAGAGACTGGTAGAGCAACATAGTCGGTTGTCACGATGCCCCCTCGGCAGTGGAGCGCTTGCTGGCTGCGCCCTTCCCATTGATCGACACAGACTCGCTCGAGACTTGGGTTTTGCAGGCGTTATACCGAATTCCATGTTCGCAGTTGGTTCACGAGATCATATAGGTACTTCATAACTTGCTCTTTAGCAATAACGCCAGCTATAATTATAATACTTTTTTATTCCTTTTGTTATTTTTTACTTTCTGTGCAATAAACTATTTTGTCATTATTACTTTATGACTTATCAAGCAAAGCTTCCATGTGGCACAATAAAATATCAATTTAATATTATTAATATCCATTTAATCTCAAGTATTTTTTTTTTCTTGCAGTGGAATTTCTTAACTGGGCCAGCTTATGCAGTATACATCTTAGCAGATTGGCCGAAGACTTAATAGCGTACAGCACCCAAGAGTTCGGATTTGTTCGGTTCTCCGATCAATTCTCAACTGGGTCTAGTCTAATGCCGCAAAAACGGAACCCTGATGGACTGGAGCTAGTACGCGGAGCAGCCGGCCTCATGTTGGGAACCTCTTTCGGATTCAGTGCAGTTTTGAAGGGTCTACCAAGCACTTATAACAAAGACTTGCAATCCGATAAGGAACTATTGTTCACTGCTTATGACAAATTATTAGATTGCTTAAAAGTCGTGTCTGGATCCATCAAGACAATGGAAGTGAGTATGAACTTTTAAAACTTTCTAAATCAAATGCAATAAAATGTTATTTTTTCTTGGTCTCGGAGATTTCTAGTTGACCACTAAGGCAGGGGATTCTGATAACCAAAAAAAATGCGCAGGTGAACAACGAAAGAGCTCAAAGTGCTTTGGAACCTGGCATGTTGGCCACGGATCTTGCCCATTCGCTTGTCCGGCGAGGGGTGCCGTTCCGTCGAGCTCACCATCTGGTGGGCGCAGCCCTCAAGAGAGCCGAAACTCTTGGCGTCGACTTAAGGCAGATGTCGCACCGTGAATACTTAACGATTTGGTAAGTTTGCGTGCTGTGGACATTACGAAACAAGTGTTTCATTTTGCATTACACTATGAAGCTTTGAAGATAGATAGAACTACATTAAACAGCAGATCTCTCTAAATTAGTCAGTATCTTACCATAACTGCGTAATCTGGAGTCAATCGCAGATCTGCAGCTTCCTCGGCAGAACATCCCTTCTTTTTTAATATAGCGATGTAAATAGCACCGTAGTTTGCTTTCATTATCTCGGCTGCCTTTCTCAAAGGGATTCCTTTTTCAACCAGCTCCAATGCTTCTTTCATATCATTAGCATCATGTAGGCCAATAGTATGCGTTTTTCTTTTCAAATTCTGAACCATTATCAATGTGAAACAAAAAGAAAAACTATCGAAGGGGAAGTACTATAACATGTTACACAGTACCCCACACCAAGACCATACTGTTTATATTAAAAAATCGTGATATACCTAGTATAAGACTATAGGTTAGAAATAGCACAAAAACACCGAGTGAACGTAGATTAAAGGGAATATAAATGTTAACTCATTTTAAAAAAAATCCATCAAGAACACAACTTCACTACTCAAAATTTGCACATATTTAAGCAAAAAAAACGTAAATTCGAGCACTCCTTCATTTACCTGGAAATTAAGACGTCCGATGACAGCTATTTAAGATGGCAGTAGGTACATGGTATAAACAAAACACGTTTAAAGGCCATATTACACTGTGCCCTCTGTTACACCCTCAGAACAAGTTACACCTGTCTCCCACTAGACCCTACATAATTAATGTCATGAAACGTGCACTTGTAAATGTAGTTTTTAATTTCATTTTCCAAAATTTAACAAAAACTGGTCAATTTTTGTTCACCAGATTTGCAATATGTCACCTCATTAACTTTCTAGAAGCTGGTCCTTATTGGTTGGTGTAATAATACAGGTGTGTTTTGTTTTTCACATCTAGGTTGGATTCCGGCCAATTTTTTTTTAAAAACCCAATAATGCAATTATGTAGTTTTTATCAAAATCGGTCCCAAGACCTCTTTGCTTATTTTTTTTATTATCTTGCATTTAATAAATTCACCTGTATAAAAACTGTGCCTAGGTGGACATTTCTTCTTAAATCCTTTTTATCTCAAATACTATCAAAATTCCAGCCCTGAATTCGGCAGCGAGGAAGAACTACTCGCAGTATTCTCCTGGTCAACCAGCGTCGAACAATACACTGCTACTGGGGGGACATCCACATCATCAGTAATGGAGCAACTGGAAGATATGAACGCTTGGATTAATCAAATGCGTGTTAAACCAAATTTATTGCAATAAGCAAAATATGTTCATGAAAAACTTGCCAATATGTAAAATACATGAATTACATTATATGACAATGTCAACAATTTTATACTATTTCATCTTTTCGCCTTTGTACCTTTTTAGGGTTCCGTAGTAAAAAAGGAACCCTTATAGTTTCGCCACGTCTGTCTGTCTTTCTTTTCGCAGTTTTACTCAGAGACTATTAGTACTAGAAAGCTGTAATTTGGTATGGGTATGTATATTAATCATGCCAAAAAAGTGGTAAAAAAAAATATAGAAAAAAAAATTTTTTAGGGTAGCTCCCATACAACTAAAGTGGGAGTAATAATACCAAACTCAATGCACTGGTTTTGTTAGATTTTAGCTCCGTAGATCACGACGTACTCCTTGATACTCTTCCCTCTGTCAATATTTCCCCCCTCTCTACCATCCAATGGTTCCATTCCTACTTAACTGGGCGCCAACAGTGTGTAAAATATAATGGTGCAGCATCAATTTGGATTAGTTTATCTGCTGGCGTGCCACAGGCTGGAGTTCTTTCTCCGCTTCTTTTTTACAATTTTCATTTATCACATTTCAACAGTAATATCTTGCAAGTTCCATTTATATGCTGATGCCCTGCAAATACGAGTATACTGTCACTTTGATCCATCGAATATTAGTGTAGCCATCTCGTTAATAAATGAAAATCTCAGAGCAATACAGGAACGGGCAGAGTCGTTTGGACTCCTTGTGATTGTGAACCCTGCTAAATCTCAGACCACACTTGTAGGCAGTTAGTCAGTGCATTTAAGCTGAGGTCCCAGCTTAATTAAAATTTTGTCCCACCTATGATATTTAATGGGATGACTGTTGTCGATATATTTTTTATGTGATTACATCGTAGATTAATATAAACCAATATCTATAAGATGTTGATTTTTATACAAACGTTTAAAATGATTTTTGTTTTTTTTTTAAACATGTATGTAATATAATCAAATGTGGTGACTAGCACACAACCACAAAGCAATTTATTACCGATAGATGCCGCCTTAGAGCCACTGTAAAATAGGTTTGCTAACGCTTCTTTTTTTATTTTAAAACTTTGTCATCTGGCTGTAGGCAGTTGCCAGCAAGCCGTTTTCGAGATCCAGCTGGCTCAGTTATAGCAATTTTGCTACAGGTGAGCTTTTAAACGCTTGATCAACGATTTTTTTTGTAAACATCACCCCACTAGGATTTTCTCATGTGTTGTGGGTACAGTTACAAACATAGAATATCACTCGCACATACGCCCAGACCGGAACAAATTTCTGAAGGCCATACAAAATATTAGTCCCGTACGGGAATCGAACCCGCGACCCGTTGCGCAGTGGGCGATCGGTCGACCTCTGCGCTAACCAATTCTGAAACTTGTCGGACAAACTCTGATAAACTGCCTCCTATCTATCGCCTATCAGCAAACATAGTTTAGCTACGGCGTTTCGTTTTCGAGATTCAGTGGCTCAGCTGGGGTAACGTTGCTACAGCTGAGCCACACATACCTTTCTCTGAAGCAAGCGCGCAAGCAACTCGGGAACTCCGTCAAAATCTAGATATTATAGCAGCATAGTCAAACAATCGTACCGTTTTTATGTGGCTCAGATGGGTCAGCCATCACTATACAGGCAGTACACCACTGCAGTGCACCATTATACGCACCAAATTTCCCACAACTGCCTACTACTGTTTACTTTAGATTCTATGACGCCAAACATTGGAGTGTAATGTGTACGTAAAAAAAATATGTTGATGGACGTATCACCTTCAAAGGCGTTTGCATAACAGAATCGCAATAAACAAGCGCCTAAGATAGCCAATACAAACAAAAAATAAATCGTAAAGTTCAGCAGTTGTCAAGTGCGGAGCGCCCTGGCTGGCACCTGTCTCACACACCACTTCGTGGGCCGTCCATTTTCCGCTCGACTGCCCGTTTACCTTATCCAATCCCCATTTCCCTAATGCCATTTTTACAAATCCTTCGTCGGAGAAACAACTACAGTTACGTTCTGCGTTTGACCGCTCCAAACGACTTTTGTGATTATTATTCATAAAAGGTAAGTAGGTATAGTAAGGTTATTTAATTATTGCAAGCACTACATTATGTAATGAGGTTCACATCAATATACTTAGTCTTAACTAGAGGTGCTCTTCACATTATTTAAACTCTTCGCACTTAACGCATTATTTTTTATTTCATTACGTTTAATATTAGTTTTTTGGGGAATTGTATCTAGGACATCCATTAACTCGATCAAAGGCTCTGATCAAGTTCGGAAATTGATTGGACTTTTTAATAACCATTATTTAAACTGTTATTAAAAGTCATCTTCAAAGCAATACTAATCTGTGCTAATACTAAAACAATATTTGTAAAACATACATTTTTTTTCAAAGAATAAATCAATCGTCGAGAAATTTTTGAGAATTTTTGGGCTTCATACCTAAATAGCCTTCTCGTCTACGCGACAATTACATGACACAACATATTTTATTTAGTTGATAATTTAAAGTTAACTATAATTTAAAGTTAAATGTTAAGTAAACAGCCTTCGGAAATAATTTTCATCATTTCTCTCTCTTTTCAAGAGAAGAATAGATTTCTAAATTGGATGTGTTTTAACAGTGTGTGATACTTTGGTATAGACATCAATATGAACCTATAGTTGAAATTCGTTTAAGTTGGAAAGTTGTCGGTGGCCTAACGGGTATTGTCATGAGTGTCTACACGGTATGTTGAAGACGCAGGTTTGAAACGAAGTGACATACATAACATAAACACACGTAATAAAGATAAACTTGTAGTTCCTCAAACTAGGCTTAAAAAAGTTCTTACATCTTTTGAAGGACAAGGTATTCAATACTATAACAAAATACCAAAAAGTACTATAGATTTGCCACTAAATAGATTTAAGGTTCATATTAAAAGTACTCTTCTTAAGAAAGGATACTATACACTGTAAAAGGTTACGTAAATGATAAAACAGTTTGGATTTGAATTCTACCCTATTTGTTCTGCATTGGATAGCTCATCCATATAAATTGCATGCTGCTTGCTTTCTTTTGTAGTTGTTAATTTAAATATTTTAATAATGTTGTAAAAATTGACGATTTTAAGTGCCCGCAAGGACCTATGAAATAAAGTATATTTGAGTTTGAGTTTGAGTTTGAATCCTGACTGAGGAGAAATAATAATAGTTTCTTGTGATAATTTATTTAAAAAATGCAGTTACAAATGCAAAATCGTTGCATTCAATAGCCCATTTGTTTGTATCACCTAAAATCAATGTCTATCACCTTCAATCTTATAAAGCGCACCCATCACTATAAACGATATAGTCGCGGCAGTGTGGGCACAGAATCTTGTAGTGACGACACAATCGCTGCAAATCATAAGTGATCTCGTAGATTCTTCATTATGCTACGTATGATTTTTCATTAAGCAATAATTTTGCAACACACTGAGATCATGAATTAGCACGTCAATTCGTATGTAGGTTACCCTTTTTAGTGGCGTTAGACGTTAATAACTATTATAGTACCGCAGATGTAGCCACTGTATTTAAAAGAATTATTTTTAACGCGTATAACAACGCAGGAGATTAACACTAACATTAACGTAGGTGACGTAGCATTATGTAATAAATGTCTCATCATTGCATCACCGAGCATTAGAAAAACATTTGATTAAGATGTCGACCACCAACTGATATTTTTTTTTATATTCAGTATGATGGCTGTATGGAACGTGAGCGTGACAATGCTGTTAGTTCTTGCGGCAACCATTCCAAAAGTATCACCGGCCAAACTCAAGGAATACGACTATGAATTTGTAAGCAACGAGGTGCCAATGGTTTTACCAGTTTCATCTGATGACGATGAAGTAAGTATGCAATAAATAAAGTCATAACACCATTTTTGAGCGGCGGCCATGTTGAACTTAGACCTGCAAGTTGATTGTGGAATAAAAATCTATCGCGATCGCTTTTGATTTTGACAATCAAAGTGCATCCATCGCTATTTTTCAACAGACACTCGACATAAGTCTTATATTGACGCTGCAATGATTGGCAAAGCAAAAGTAGGTATTTGAGGGGTTATTATCTAAGAAAAAATCTTTTTTCGATTATTATTATATTTATTATCTAAGAAGATTTTTTCTTAGACAATAACCCCCCTGGGATCTAACCATAATCGCTTATAGCAAGGTTAAGCAATATTGAAACACCGCTCTTGTTGCGTATAGCGCCATCCCGCTCACAGTGCGACTTTAATATTTTTTTGGGGGATCATGGTTGGGGAGCAGTTGTTAGGTTCAGCGCTCTACTCTTCAAGCCCTTTCATTTGATACCCATATCACTGGGGTTGAAAACGAAATTTTATCGGCCATTTTGGAGCGGCAACCATATTGAATTTAGGGTAATGTTGTTAGGTTCATTGTGTTCTACTCTTCAAGCCCTTTCATTTGATAGCCATATTACTGGGGTTGGAAATGAAACACCATTTTGAGTGGCGGCCAAGAGTCAATGTTGATAGGTTCATTGTACCCTACCCTTCAAACCCTTTATTTGATACACGTAGCTGGGGTTAGAAATCTTGGAAATGAAATTGAGATCACAGCAAAAAAATATTAAATGTATAAATAAATTATGTTGATTTGTTTCTTTACCCTAGCTGTTTTTACCTACTTATATTAACCTGGTGGGTGATTTTGTAACTCATCGATTGATCGGCAATCTTTATCATAGTGGAAGACTTAATGAAGAAAAGCGGAATTACGTTTATTAGCTATAAGTATTGGTTGATTTATTCAACAAATATACCAAGACCACTCAGACGATGACATTAGGAAATGTTAAACATATTAAAAATCAGTTTTAATCAAACAGAATTATCAAATCTATACGATAGCCGATTGCCGATGAGTTACAAAATCACCCACCTGATCTCCATTTAATATTTAATATTATAGACTAAGTACTTAAATACAAACAAAGCATTTAAGTAGGTATATAGAAAATATCGATATACCTATTTGTACGAAATATCGCAAAGTATCGATCACTGCAATATATTATATCGAAAAAAATATCGACATTTTTTTACCTGATATCCCTATCCTATTGGCATCGTAACAAAGTCCCCCGCCCAAGTGTCTTAGGGTACTACTCTACTCGTAATAGAATTTTCATACTCAGCATCAAAAATCGGGGATTGGAGTCGCTCACGTCCGTAGGTTTTACCCTCGAGACCCTACACGTGATCCCCGGGTGGTGCTAATCGAGTGACCAACTTCTGGTGGTAGGGCTTGAAAAACCCGACTGGCTAGCGACCACCGTGCGCATGATGTAAAACCCGTCAAGTGGCCATTTTTGTCCGCGTTTCGGGATCAGTCTGCGCACAGCCAGAGCTTGAGGGGTCGTTGCTGCGATTCGTATGGTTTGTGCGGGCTTCCGTCGACCCAGTGCCAGGTTGACTGCGTTGACCCTCCGCCCAGGAAGACCCGAAGAAACGGCTGTTCCGCTGGCCGCCCGTGGTATAGTACAGGGGCCCAAGCGGACCTAACCAGTCCGTGAGGCTGCCCCACCATGCCACGCATAATCTCGGGGTGGTCCGTCGTGCCGGTTGGTGACCGGACGGTGGGTCCCGGCGGCCACTTCCGGGGGGGTTCGGGGGCCCTTCCGTGCGGAGGGTCAGCGCAAATCAGCTGTCGGCTGTTCCCTGGCGAAACAGGCCTACACACATTAACTATGCGAAGCGCAGCAAGGACACCTCAGTTTCACGCCTCTCACTCCAATAATTATGGCAGCGCAAAATATTAAGACTGGTCGTACAGCGGTGCATTATCCCACCAAAACACCATTATTCGAGGTGGGGCTCGCTAACATCCGCGGGCTCCACTCTAACCTCTTAGCTGTCCACCACCATCTCGAGACAGCCCGTCCAGCAATGCTGTTTTTGACGGAGACGCAAATTATCTGCCCGGCCGATACAAGCTACCTTAATTACCCCGGCTACGCTCTTGAGGAGTCCTTCAAGGCGAAGGCTGGTGTTTGCTTGTTCGTCCGGGCGGACGTTTGCTGTCGTCGCCTGCGCTGTTTGAAGGAACCTTCCTTTTCCTTCCTTGCGGTACACGTCGATTTTGGCACTCATTGCCGTGTCTACGTCTGCGTCTACCGTTCCCATCGTGGTGACTTGGAGACAACTCGACTTTTTGAACATCTAAGTCGGGTGGCAGATGACGCGCAGGAGCGATTTCCTTCCGCCGAGCTGGTGTTTTTAGGGGACTTCAATGCTCACCACGAGTTGTGGTTAAGTTCCTCTAAAACTGACCATGCGGGTAGGACTGCCCACGCATTCGCTCTCACGCACGACCTGACACAATTGGTCACCCAGAACACCAGGGTACCAGATATTATCGGTCAAGCGCCCTCTTTATTGGACCTTCTGTTGAGAAATCGCCCTGACGGATATCAGGTGGTGGTTCGAGCTCCACTAGGATCTTCGGATCACTGCCTGGTATCCGTCTCAGTGCCTCAGGCGTCACGACCGTCGCCTGTGGTTGCAGCACGCCGTCTGTGGCACTATGCGTCAGCAGATTGGGACGGTATGCGGGATTATTACGCATCTGTTCCTTGGTGGCAGCGCTGTTTCAATAGGATGGATCCGGACTCCTGCGCTACCTCTGTTGCTGACGAGATCATACTAGGAATGGAATATTATATTCCGCATTCCAATCTCGTCAGTAGAGGCAGACGTAACCTCTGGTTCAATCGCGAGTGCGCCTCTGCTGTTGAAAACAAACAGCTGGCTTACCGCGCTTGGATCAGAGGCCGAGCATCTAAGGATCCCAATACAAGCCTACTGAAAACAGCCTACAATAATGCCACCAAGTTATGTAAGAGGGCTTACATTAGAGCGGATGCTCAGCGCATTGCACAAGTGGGCCAGGAACTGCTATCGCACCCTACGGGTAGCCGTTCTTTTTGGCGCCTGGCCAAAGCTGTGCAATCAAACTTCTGCCAACCCTCGCTGCCACCGCTGAGACTTGCCGATGGCTCACTTGCTCATCAGCCGCAGGAGAAAGCCGACCTCCTGGCAAAACTCTTTGCGGCTCATTCCCGTGTCGATGACTGTGGTACACAACCTCCGAAACTGTCCCATTGTGGCAGCACCATGCCCGATATCCGTATCAGACAGCGTGATGTGCGGGCGGAGCTCCAGTCGATCGATACTCGAAAAGCGAGTGGACCAGACGGCATTCCTGCGATTGTTCTTAAGAAGTGTGCAGCGGAGTTGACTCCGGTCCTTACGCGTCTATACCGTCTGTCGTTCTCTGCTGGTTGTGTGCCGAAATCTTGGAAAGAGGCCAATGTCCAGCCGGTTCCCAAAAAGGGAGATCGTTCTGATCCGGCTAACTATCGCCCTATAGCCGTCACTTCCATTTTGTGTAAAATCATGGAGAGGATCCTTAATACACAGCTGATCCGTTACCTGGAAGGTCACTCGTTACTTAATGACCGACAGTATGGGTTTCGTCCTAAACGGTCAACAGGTGACCTTCTAGCGTTCCTTTTGCACAAATGGGGTGAATCTATCGATAAGCGCGGCGAATCGGTGGCTATTAGTCTCGACATCGCCAAAGCTTTTGATAGAGTCTGGCACAAGGCTCTTCTTTCCAAGCTTCCGGCATACGGATTACCCGCGCAGTTCTGTACGTGGATTGCCAGCTTCCTCCACGAGCGTAGAATTCGCGTTGTCGTTGACGGCTGCGCTTCGCGGTTCGTGGCAGTGAACGCTGGTGTTCCGCAAGGCTCCGTTCTATCCCCCACATTGTTTCTTCTGCATATCAATGATATGCTTTCCTTGGGAGCTATACATTGCTATGCAGACGACAGTACAGTGCATGGGGGATATCACGGAGCCTCGGGGGCTGCTCGTGGTGATATTGGTAGGGAAAGGCAGAATCTTATCATTGAGCTCAACAGGACGCTGGACCTCGTCTCCGAATGGGGCTCCAACAATCTTGTTGAGTTCAATGCTAAGAAAACACAGGTGTGCGTGTTCTCGGCGAAAAGGTCACCTTTCCTCCCCCTTCCTTCTCTTCAGGGCACAACCCTTCACACACAGAGCAACATCACCTTGCTCGGAATGAACATTCGCTGCGATCTGAACCCCAGAGACTACATCGAATCCGTCATAACTACTGCCTCACGGAAACTCGGTGTCCTGAACAAGGTGCGTAGGTATTTTGCGCCGGACCAACTATGCTTGTTGTATAAAACTCAGGTTAGGTCTTGCGTGGAATATTGCTCGCACCTTTGGGACGGCTCCGCTCAGTACCTCCTCGATGCTCTGGACAGATTGCAGCGTCGCGCTATTCGCATAATTGGCGATGTAGAGGCAACTAACACCCTCGAGCCTCTACAACTTCGTCGTGACATCGCCTCTCTTAGCGCCTTTTACCGAATGTTCCATGGGGAATGCTCTGAGGAGCTCTTTAACCTTATCCCTCCCTCTCCATTCCTTAACAGAAACACGCGTAAGGGCCTTCGGAGTCATCCGTACACTGTGTCCTCCTTTTCACACCGTACCAAGAAATTCCAAGATTCCTTCTTCTGTCGTTCATCCCACACTTGGAATTCTCTACCTGCGCACGTGTTTCCTCCATCCTACAACATGGGTTCCTTCAAAAGAGGCGTGAAAAAGCATCTTTTGGGCCGGCAAGGGGCGGGCAGGTAGGAGAGTGGATGTCGTCCCTACTCTATCTGTCAACTCATTTGGGCCTCTTTCACCGCTTAACATCAGGCGGGAGGAGGTCATTTGCCGGGCCATCCATAAAAAAAAAAAAAAAAAAAAATACAAACCATTTAAGTAGGTATATAGAAAATATCGATATACCTATTTGTACGAAATATCGCAAAGTATCGATCACTGCAATATATTATATCGAAAAAAATATCGACATTTTTTTACCTGATATCCCTATCCTATTGGCATCGTAACAAAGTCCCCCGCCCAAGTGTCTTAGGGTACTACTCTACTCGTAATAGAATTTTCATACTCAGCATCAAAAATCCAGTTCGATGTTGTGATTGTTAAATAGTATGTAAATTGAGACAATAACCGTTGATGAAAGTGAATTATCAGGAAGTCGTCAACAAAACTACTCTGTCAAGAAAGTACATGGAAAAGATCAATAACACACATAGTGTAGCTAACATTTGTATTGTGTAGGTAAGTAGGGGAGACCTAGGAGAGTTGTGACAATTTTTAATTTTTGCGATATATCTCGCTCAAGAATCATTCCGCAGTTATGAACTATGTGTATTAATGTAGCACCATGCCTTCTCTTTCCAAAACAATCATCAAAATTAATAATAGTATTGCGGTTTCCGAGAAAATCATAAAAAAGGAAGACTATTCCCTCTGTCACAACTCCCCTATCACCGAGGTAAGTTGTGACAGCTTTGTATTTAGACTCTTTGAGTATTAAAAGATACCATTACACATATAATAAGTAAATAAAACATGTTTTTAATGCAAAAAGTTGTTTAATCATCATTTTATATATTAAGTACCAATAAAAACAATTTATAAAATTCTCATAACATGTAATTATATCTTATAAGTAATTATGGCATCGCTGTGAGATCAATCACATTACAATCAGTCGAAAATCTAATAAGCAATTATGGCAAACGTATTGCAGCAGAGCTCGCCTTCAGTACAATCTACGTGTGACCAGCCTTTGCATTCTAGGCATTGCACCCACTGCTCATTCGATCTGCTGTTTTTTTTTATATAGAAGGCCAAGCAAATGACTCCATTCTACCTGGTGATAATTGGAAGTAGCGTCCAAATGCGAAGATAGCTAGTGCGGGAGAGGTTAAACGCCGCACTAGCCACCCTCACCTTGCCGACCTGCAAGGTGCTTCTTCACGCCTCTTTTAAAAATAGACAGAGCAAAATAATTATTTTCTGCTTCTTCTTCGTCATTACCTGTTCTCTTCTTATTAGTCTTCTTAATTTTTTCTTATCATCGCTTAAGACACGCTTTTTCACATTCTTTAACATCCTATTAGCTTTTATAGCAGCTATTTCGTCCTTATTGGGTGTGTCAGTAAGCACAGCATATTTGACTTTGCGTCTGTTCGGTTGGCTGTTTTTTCGTGGTGGACCTTTTAGCAACGGCCTAACTGATTATGGCGAGAACACATTAGAAACAGTAGCAAGAGGACTATGGGTTGTAAACGTGGAGGCAACAGGTTCATTAGCATCATTGTTCAGGATTAGTGTATGGGCTGAAGAAGTTGAAGCAACAGCTTCATGAGCATTATTGACAAATTTATTTATTTAGTTATTCTTTATGTACATATTATAAGTACAAAGGCGGACTTAATGCCTGTGGCATTTTCTTCCAGTCAACCTTAGGGTGGTGCAGAAAAGGGTAATGCGGTAGATGTACCGAGAAATGGAACAGCTAATTGAGAATATGATATTACATGCATATAACATAAAATTCTACTACACAAATAAAATAATTAAAATAAACTAATATATATCTAAAATGCCAATGCCAATACAAATGTTGTAGAGGCTGTAGATGTAGATGCAGGTTCATTAGCGTTATTATACTAATGCACAAACACATATACAGATATTGCAAATTAATAAAAAAAAGTGTCAAAATAACCCAGCAGAAAAATTAAGTCAAAAAGGAGAGTTGTGACAGCCTGTCACAACTCGCCTAGGTGCTCAAAAATACGACTTGGCCGTATGTATGTATAGGCCGCAAAACACAATGCTAACATGAAAGATCAATGCAACGCCCAGACTTAAATAATCACACAACTTATGAAAAAATAACACAGCAGCGCACATGTAATAAGACAAGATATAAACTGAATCAAAATTTTGAAGAAAAATTTACTTTTCGAATTTTTTTGCACGCTGACGTAATTACTCAACCGCTCCTCGTGCGCTCCCGGCGGCACAAACAAACATTTATATACAGGAAGCAGATTAATAATACTAGAAAACAGTCTGAAAGAGATCACCTTATAGTAGTAACCTTTTGTGTCATATTTCTTCCTATTGTTTATTACCATGTTGTTCTTTGCAGTATCTTCGCAAAATCGATTCAATGATGGACGAAAACCAAGAAACAAGTGACGAATTGTTGATAGAAACAAACGCACTCATCGATACCAAATATCGGCCCTGGAAACGTAACGTAGATTTGATCAACTCACTCCTGTCTCTGCCGAAACATATGAACGACGCTGGACGCCGCCGTTAGCAATTTTGTCTGCTATCATATATGAACAACGTGAACAAGAAATAAGGCACACCCTGATACTAGTTTGTTACAAATAAGCAAAGGAATCAATTTTTTTATGTCTTAGCCTGAGTAGTCTTAGCCTGAGGTACAGATTGTGACAAACTTCTAGTCCTCTCTGAACACAGTACGATTCGCGTTGCACTATTGTAATATAGGTATAATTGAATAAAAATATATTGTGTGTCTACATAAGTGAAAGATGAATGCCACATCACTAAATAAGTTTTAGCACGATAATAATAAACTTATGATATTTTATGTGCGTAAAAGACGTGAGACAACTTCAGAGCGCACTAGAAGTTTGGCGTGAACTCTACAACTTTTCCCTCTAACCCCGTCCAATACCTAATGCTGGCACTTCACATCGCTATTCGTATATTCGTCTTATTCGCCCAAATACGACGATGTGAAGTGGCTCTATTCGTCTATATTTGCCTATTTTCACGAACAAGACGAATACGCGAATACACGAACACCCGTATCCGTTCGCTGTCGGTGTTTTGCAACATATCATGGCCGCACCACACTTCGTTACGCTCTATGTGTTATGCGGCTACTCTGTATATGCCCAAATATTTGTTATGTGAGCGAATAACAAACATGCCATCCACACTTCGTTCCGACGAACCAAAGATGCCAAATACGGCCAAATATGTGTGTTGTTTGCGTACAAAATGGACGTGGTAACTGTGGCAGCAGCTTATTTTTACTTTAATGCGTCTTACCAATACCTGTTGTATAAGTACAAAGTTGCGAAAAGACCGCATAGAAAACGCTGGTGGATGATCACAAGTTATAGGAAACGAACTCTGTGAATTATGCGAATGAGTGAACGAAGTGTGGGCAGGCAGCACACATATTCGGCTGGTTCGTGTCCTTTGAAGTGTGTCTAAAAACCGACAAGTGGACGGATAAGCGTATTTGCTATTCGCGCTTATGCGTTATTCGTGCGAATAAAGCAAATATAGACGAATAAGCCCTCCACACTACGTCGTATGCGGTCGAATAACGCGCATAACACATAACGCATAACGAAGTGTGGTGCCGCCATCAAAGGATTGCGTATATGCCGAATAGACCCGAACATGTTCGTGTGCCGTCCACACATCGCGCGCTCAGTAGTGGGCGATGCGTGACAGCGGCGGACGTGTTTACTTTATTTACAGCACGTTCGCGCCAAAATGGATTGGTCAAATGACGTTGTCATGAAATTTTTAGAATATTACCAAATTCATCCTTGCATATGGGACCCGCAGCATGCATCTCATAAAAATAGAAATAAAGTTATTGAGGCGTGGAATTAGCACAATGGAAATAATAAGCCGCTGCTGCAGTCAACACGTCCATCTTTCTTTCTTGTTTACTAAAGCAAAAATATTCGTATATGTTCGGCATATTCGTTGTGTAGAGGAGCGTATTCGTGTTATTCGGACATCAGCACGAATATAGCGAACATAACCGAATACCGAATAGCGATGTGAAGTGCCACCATAAGAATGCGATTCTTGGGTGAAACAACCGGATGATCAAGTCTTCAGAGCAAATAACAACCAAACACGGAACAATATTGATGGTTGAAAAACGCCCATACGTTTATAACTGTCAAACTTATGATTGGAAGATTTCGAGGTCATAATCTATTACGTCATCCGTCAGAAAGATAGAAAATTTATTTTTTCATAAAAATTTATATAAAAAAGAGAGATGACATATTGCTGCAATGCGTTCAGTACCACAGAGCGAGTGAAATTACACCCAAACAGCTACACTCAAAGGTAGTAAACGCGCCCTCGCGCGGGGCGATCGAGTAGAGCGTGACGTCTACGTGTGTATGACTTAAAGCGGCTAAGAACGATAACGCGCGCCGCATTTTGACCGAACGGTATTAATTACAATTTTTTTTTTATTATTTCCGAACTTATTATTTTTCTTTCAATGCCTTTGATTCATAAGCCTGTTCCAAACCACTTTCAGAATGTGCGTTATTTCCGTTACACGTTGTATAGTTTCGCAGCAAGAGAACTGGTACGAAATTATGTATTTATCCATAACGGCCAAGATTATTGTTTTGTCCCACCTGCAGGCCTTGCACGGCGCGTGGACTATAGATAGAAGGGTGTAACCCTCGTCCTGTCTCGCTTCATTATTCAATGAGAGAGCGAGATGTTATTTGTCCCTTGACCCCTTTTGTCCATGGTCCTTGTTACAACTGCAGCTCACTTGAATAGTGATTGAGAGACTCATATTTTAGCAATAATCTATACAATCTTACATTTTTATCTGCATTAGCGCCAATCGAAGAGGACCAAGGTAAATAAAATAAAAGAAAGTATATGTCAAAACATATTTTATTGTACCATATTTATAGCTATCTAACTAATCCATTGTAGACAAATTATACTAAACTGAATCTGTAACGAAATCGACAGTTCCATTAAGAAGTATATTTACAGTTTTATGTAGTAGGTAACAATATATTGATATCAAATAGTTAAAAAAGTGTTTCATTCATATTTCCAGACACTTTCAGAGTATTTGACCTGAAGCAGTAAGTATATCAGTTTCATCTACATTGCATTCGTAAATACATTACACGACGTATTGCTGATATTCGGACAAAAATAATTCCACAACTTATCATTTCACTTTTTTATTCACTTTACCACATTCTTGCAAAAATAGAATTTTAGTTATTTACATTTCTTAGCCATCATTTCAATATGTAACATTCTACAATACACTATGATCACGGTAAGTACTATGATTTAACTGCAAAATAAAAAATACCAAGTAATCCAAAATAAACAAGACAGATTTAACGCCTTTAATGCCACCAGGTGGTTTGATTAAATTAAGACAGTAATAACATCTGATAAGTGTGTATTCAATATTAACAATATTTAGTTGTAATTTTAAATCAGAACTTTATCATTAATTTATTGTTCTGAATTTGTAAAACCAATAGTATAATATTTCTACCCTCCTAAGACCACATTGACAAAATATGTTTAGAGAAATCTTACAATTTACTATGGGATGCATGAGCAACTTCAGATTATTTATCATAATATCCTGTAAATGTTGTCTACATTACAAATTGTCAAAGTTGCAGAGCACCATTCATTGTATAATTGGGAACGGATTTTATTTGTAGGTTGATTAGATTTGTTTATTTGAAAACAAAATTTCTTGAATACATTTCGGTTTATAAGATGGTAGTTTTCTAAATGTGATGTCTGGCTCATAGGGGAGAAAGGAAAACTGAATACTGCCAACATATATTGAAACAACATATTTGTCAATGTCGGCATCTTTTCAACACATTACGACACAGAATCATTTACAATGATACCCCTACTCACTAGAGCTTGTGAAATATTACAATACTTTTATATCTGGTTAATAATAATCCATCTATTGCTTCTAAGAACACTTCGCCAAGCAGCAACACTTATCCACGCATGACTTAAATACATTAAATATCGTCAATTGGTAAAAGAAAAACTTTTTTATTCTGTTAAGATTTTTAAGTGACCTTAATTTTTTTCTAATTTAAACAACATCCCGTGTTTGTTCATTCAATTCAGTACAAGAATAATTTTGTATTCTTATGTCGTTTAGGTTAATTAGCTAGCGATGTAAATTAATCCATTAACATAAATTTCACACAAAAGAATGACCTAAACAAATTATGGTTTTATTGAGTCCTAGTAAAAAGATATAGAATAATAATGACTATAATGTACATGAACGTATAACGTACATGAACACACTGAGTGCTCATCTCAAATTGATAACTTGTGCATTATGGTCACTGTAAATGTGTAGCTTTGGCAGCGTAGCAGGTATTCACATCACATACCTAAGGCGATTAACACACTGCCACGCACCATGCAGCGTGAATGCGTGTTCTTACGTTGCTTGTAAGTATCTCCGTTTGTATAGAAAACACGCACAGTCCAACACATAGAAAACGCATCCACGCGCGTTCATGCAGATCACGCGCCTACAAGCGGAGAAAGACGCACCAACGCGCGTAGGTGCGGGCGAGAAGCAAGGTATGGCACACCGAGTCCCGCAGTGCCGTGCGTGATTTTAGAATGGCTTGACGTTTATTTTGGAAACGCAACTACGCGCGTGAGTGCGTCGACACGCAACATGCAGCGTGGTGGGTGGCAGTGTGTGAATCGCCTAACTGAATTGCTCAGCCACTTTCGACGTGCACACTCTTTTTGCGGGAACGAACTGTTAGGATAGGGTTTCCCAAACAGTGAGGGGCGCCCCACTTGGGAGGCGTAGAGGGACCAGGGGGGGGGGGGGCACAGAGCGTCTCCAGAATTAAACTGTATAAAGTATATTTATTAAAATTGTTCATATAAACACGCGCGGCGCGGACGGTGCCACTTATGCGAAGTCAGCGACACGTTGCACACAGTGCTCTCACTAATTATGTTTTACTTTACTTAGTTGATCACCTACTTTTGAATAAAACTAAACACGCCAATATTTTCATCGCTTCTTTAATTTTCTTATTTTGACTCCCCATTTCGGCCCCTAGGGGGGCGTAGTATCTTAACATAATGTTGGGTGAGGCGCATAGGGTAAAAGGTTGGGAGTCCCTGTGTTAGGAGCAATAGACAGACTGACCGTTTCCGTTCCGAGCGTTAGAACTTGAGCGAGAAACCGGGCGCGACGTCGACGGACCGCTTGTGCAGCTGGAAGCCGAGCGCCTCGTCCGAGTCGCCGCGCGAGTACTGCGCGTACGCGGCGCCGCCGGCCGGCGGTCGTGGACTGTGCGTGGTGCGCCGGTTGCCCTCAGACTTCGCCGGCCACGTCGGGAACATCGCCGGGTCGATGGCCACCGGTTGCTCCTAAAGAACAATTTGTTGTTGTTCAAAGTCGTCGTCGTAGTGAGCTAGATGATATTAAAAAATGTACCCTAATGAAATCTGAACCTTACTTAGCCAAAGTCTAATGTTCCCAAATCATCTGGCAAAAGTGTTTTGTCAAAACTTGAATACCATCAAATTTTGGGATCGGTACCTTCAGATCAGTAAATTTTTAATAAGAATAATCACAACTAGACTTTTTGTCTTTGAATAAACAATCTGTATTCAAATAAGATTCAATGAAAAGATGTTTGGACCGTCTTTTAGCTGATAATGAAAGATAAAAAGAATAAGCCCTAGAGAAACATATCGGTTTTATCAGTAGTACAGTAGTACCACGTTTACAAGTTACCCCGATGTACCTGCGCAGAAGTCTCATTTTTGAAAGGCGCGAAAAAGTCTTATCCAATCATAACGCTCCGCGTATTCATGCGAAACATTCATTTGCAATTGGTTGATGCATGCGCGCCATGTTCGGCGCTCAGTGCATCGCGACGTCTCGACAATCACATACACTTGAAGACTAAAAAAAGTGAACCTTTCTATTTTGATGTCTTGACAAAAAAGAAAGGCCTTATAAAAGGTTTAAAAGGCTATTAACTGTGAAGATACGTTTCTCACACTTGAGAAAGCAATTGACAATCGTTTAGACCAATTCATCATTAGCACTGGTGATTCGTCATCATCCTCATCTTCAGATGATTGCGATGACAGCGACGACGATGTAATTAAAGGAATAACTCCTCTAGATTAAATGAAGATTATATCTTATTTAAAATTTAATTTTTCGTTATGTTCAACACAAACAATTTTTTTTATCATTGTATTAATATAAAAAAATCTATAATAAAAAATGAACAATTTTAAGAATGATTTATTTATTTTACATTTGTTGCCCTTTTAATAAGTTAATAAGAATAATGCATATTATTTGCAATAAGTTACTTAAAACGCTAAAATAATAAGACGAAGTTTATTCTTGAGCGTTCAGTAAGTAAATGAAAATTATATCGTTATTGAGTACCTTTAACTTAATCCCTTTGATTATATTTTTATATTTTGTAGAAGACGGTTTTTTTTTGTTTAAAATTGTCTCATTACATTGTGTGAAAATATGTTGGTCCTTTTTTTGGCTCACAACACTTATTCTGAGCGAGATAGAATGAAATTCTGATTTTGGCGACTTGAAATCTTAACGTAACGCAATAAAGGCTATATTTTAACGGTGTCGGAACTCGTATTCAATCGGCTTTAGGTTGCTTTCCTCTGCGCAGCAGAATTTTGCCGATGCTACTTATAAAAGTGGTCGTACTGTACCGACATTTACAATCGCTCATTTGGAAAAAAGGTCGAAAATAAATCCCAAAAATATTTAATATAACCCGTTAAAGTGATCATGCTCGTACCTTGAAGTAAGCATGCTCCAACGCCGCCTCCGCTGTGAGCCTTCTCTCGGGGTTGTACGTGAGGAACCCGTTTAACAGAGAGAATCCAGCCTCTGACAGTAGATCGGTCCCGATGCGGGTGCGCAGGCCGCCGGACGGATGCTCCGCAAACGTCATCTTCTGCACTGGCGGCAGCTCGCTGTAGCCAGGCCACACCAAGTCGGATGGCGTGCCTAGATCCTAGCAAAACGAAGGGAACTACACATTATACAATATTAAGTCTGAAATAAATATCGGCTTTCGTATCGCCTAATAGACTTCGTGTTCATTACGTCGGAGCGTTCGGTCGTCAGCCTACTGAACAATTTAAATTCTTTGACTGCACATTACATGATTTACAAGTAACGGCTTAGTTGTTGTAAATAAACTTAACTTTATAGAACTAAGAAGGGAAAAATAAATTCAGAAAAATTCAATTTTAAAATAATATATGCAAATTGGAAACATAATTCTCGTAATAGATATAAAATAAAAAAAACGTAATTTTCTCAATACACATACCTTAAATATTCGGTTCAATTGGTCCACTTCAGACTTTCCAGGGAATAACGGATTCATTGTGATGAATTCAGCAAAGATGCATCCCACACTCCACATGTCAACGGGTGTTGAATACTCTTTACTACACAGCAGTAGCTCTGGCGCTCTGTACCATAAAGTTACCACAATAGGCGTATATTGGCGCAAAGGCGAACCATACTCTCTAGCCAATCCGAAATCACCGACCTGAAGACAAAAACAAAAATAACAAAAACTCAGCAAATTATCTAAGTTCATAAATATTTAACAATTTCATTGTTTTGCAACTTACCTTGAGAATACCCTTGTGCGACAATAATAAATTACTTGTTTTCAAATCTCTATGTAATATCCAATTGTCGTGGAGATGATGAACAGCTTTCAACAATTGCGTCATCAAACATTTTATTTCACCTGAAACATTAACAAATTAAAAGGTAAAAATGGTCAATCATAATAATATACAACGCTTCACAGGTTTTTTTTTTCTTATTATAAGGGTTTACGCTGGGGCGATGGTTTTTATGTACAGTCGACAAAGTTCGCGGTCTACCGGTAGAGTTTTTTTGGGAAGCATTATTAACAATAAGAGGTATAAAGCAATCATTTAAATCATATATGAAATACTAAGATACATCTATTTTATATAATATTAAAACCTGTTTTAACGCTTTTACTTTTTCAAATATCGCTGACCAAAAAACTCTACTGGTAGACCGGCAACTTTGTCGACTGTGCATTATTGTTACCTATTAATTTTGAATAAAATAAAAAGTTGAAAAAAAATAAAAATAAAATAATACATACCTGGAAGAAATACTTGCTTTTTGCCCCTCATTGTTTCCATTAGACTTTTCAGATCGTGCTCTACATAATCCATAACAATGAATATCTTGTCCATGTTGGAGCCCACCACTATCTCTCGCACGGTGACAATGTTCGGATGTTGGCCCTGGAACAAACAACATTTGGGCTACCCATTAATAAATTGTAGGCTTCAGATGTTCATGTTACAACTCATTCCATTATCGAAGGATGAAGCTTTTCACGTATTGATTAATTATAGGTGTCGTAACCTATTTAAAGTAACTACAATTTTTGTATACAATCAGCAGCAGCTATATGGAAGAAACCAATAAAACCGACAATTAACATCCTATGCGTCAAAATCATCTAAACAAACATTAAGTAAAAATTAGGCGAGCAAAGAAAACGGAAAACGGCAGTGACAATAATATTGTCGTATAGGTATAACCGTTATGTTCTCTCTCTCAGTGCTAATGACCAATTGAAGTAACTTGTTTGAATTGTTACGGTCACTTTGATTGTGTAGTACTAATTGGAAATGTAGCTGGTGAGCCACAGGGAACTTTTGATGCTGCGTAAAATATAACTTTCATCAGTTATAAAATAGATAAGTATAACATTATATAACTTTCCTAATGACTAAGATAATCAAATTAAGATAGGCGACATCTCAAGAGGTTTTTGTTTATACGAGTACCACGATTTTCGTCGCTGGGTGGTTTCGTCAGATCTGTTATTCGTTAGATGCTACGTTAGTCAGATACATTTGTCAGAAAATCATACGCCAGTCAAGCCAATCATACTAATTCGACTCTTGCTGCTTATGCTATCAGCTCCTGCTTATGCCATTCTGTCATGTACCATTACAAATTGTGAAATACAACAGACCGAAACAGGCGCTGGAAGCGAGCAGCGCACTACATTGTGAACCAGACATATAAGTAACGGATCCAAGGAAAGTACAAAACGATGAAAGGAAATGTATATAATCTGTTCAATGATTAAGACGTCGAAAGAGGTAGATAGTGGGGATATTAAATAAAACGATTATACATATTTTTCTAAATTGTACACATAGAAGTCGACAATTTGGGTTCTAATTACCCAGAAAGGCTGGCAGTTTGTGTTTTTGTAATTTTTTGGATTTAAAATTATGAAAATTGGTATGCAGACTATTGATAATATTATATGATAAGACATTTAAAGTTGATCAACATTTTTCACTTATTCAAAGAAATAGAACATAGTCACATTTTTTGAAACTCCATTACCAAAGGGGAATGGGAGAAAAAGCGAGTACTTAAAGAACATTTGCGAATATACCAACGAGAACGTGAAAAAAACAAAATCGTCAAAAAAGGGTGTCCATGCGAGTAACGTCGCGGGCGGAAGGCTAGTTGCAAAAATATTGGTAGCAGTTTAAATTGTGATTGGGATTAATTAAACCATTACGGACTGATGAAAGGAGCACTGAAAAACACGTCATAATTTCGAATGAATGACGATACAAAGACGAAAATAACATCTTACGAAAGACAGATCTGACAAAACCAGGTTCTGCAGGAAGTCATAAAATTCATATAAATTTTCTAAAATAACTATTTTTTATCTTGTATTAGCATTTCGTTTCAAAGAAAAGTATAGAATATTATAGTTAATATAAGGCTTTTTCTGCTTGACGAACACACTGCATTTAGAAGAGGTCATAGTAAAGCATGCAAACAAATAAAAACAGTAGATATCATACATAATTAAATACATCATACTTTTAAAAAATCAAACGGAAACACCATTACCGTAAGAATAAATTGGCTTTAGAAAAATCTTAATAACAAGTAATATATAATATTTAGATAACACTTTCTAAACATATTACTTGAAACTTGTAATTAATTAAATACAATCAAAACTTATTCAATAATACACACACAGGACTTATTTCACATGAGACCAAAAAATGAGTATATTTATTACTATACATACCACAACGGCACCATTAGCGTTACATAAAAAAATTATTTTTCATATTTCATAAAAGGCAGGCCAGTTATTTAGTACTTTAATTTAAAAATGGAATATAAGGCGCCAGTAATATTTTTCATCGATTTGTTTCTGTTTCCTGACAATACTGATTTGTTTAGTGGGTACGAGCTAAATCTGAGGAGAAATTTAAACGTTTATAAAAATTCAATAAATTATCAATTATGCAAGTAAAAGTTATTTTTTCGTGTAGTAGGCACCTCAGTTAAAATAATCTCACAATGCTCGATTTAACACCACTAGATATTATTAGGAGAGATGAGATGAGTAGAAAAGATCATACCAACAGATCTATTGCCACCAGACTTCAGCAATCAATTTCAAGGATTTATCGCAGTATTCGACGGTACCGGTTGACTGATTTTCTTGTGAGCAGGGGCCAAGGCAGAAAGAGGTGCAGTTCGAGTAGGGATGACCATTTACTGCAACTTAGAGCAAGAAGGCAGGAACACGCGAATAAGGGATGTGCAGGCCCGAAATGAGCTTGAAATTATGCGCGGAGTGCGAGTGAGCGAGCGTACAGTTCGCAGAAGATTTTAAGAAGTGGGCATAGGTTCGTTTTGTCAGGTCATAGCTCCAAAACTTGAGAGACACCATCGTGTACATCGATTAAACTTTGCACGTCGTAACATCGTCTTTGGGACATAAGCCAATAGAGGCGGGTACTTTCACTGGAGTGCATTGGCGTGTCTGGTTTTTTTAGGGGGGGTATTATCCATGATTTTTGTGTAAAATTATCACTATTTGGCAGCCTTCATAGACGAGAGAGAGTCTATGACATGAGATTCCTAAGAACAGATCTTTGTGTCTCATGATGATGATGATGATGTCCTCTTCGACGTATCCGTCGACGGCGACACTCTGGCTATCTTCTGTCAAGTTACAGACTTGCCCATACTGACCGATCTAAATGTGCCACCCTGTATACGATAATGCTCGAGCTTACAGTGCTTACTCGTTTCAAGCATATCTAAACAATGGGAGTATAACAGTGATACAGTGGCCAGCACGATCCCTGGACATGAATTCTATAGAGCATGTTTGGGACTTGTTAAAGAGAAGCTTTAAATCCAGAATGCCACCCCCCAACCATTCAATCTTTAACTTACAACATTGTTTGTGGTCCCACAAAATGGAGAAAAGTGTTTTTTTGTTTTATTTTATTTTTAACAAAATTGAATTTATAACTTCTTAAAGTCAATGTTAAAAGATGTTTATCAGTTTGTTACTTCATGTCTGATTATTATTTATTTTAATATACACGTTATTATTTCTATACTATGCCTTTTTAATGTTCCGCTAATTGTGCCGGTGTGTGTAGTAAGAGTATATTTACACAAAAAATATATATTATCCACGACCATGCCAAAAATAGTTCAAAAATGCCATTGGGATAAAACCTCGAACAAACAGTAAAGTTCACTAAACGTTCACTAAACAATAAAGGTCTTTTGTCCTACTTATGCCCTCAAATCAGGGTACTAGGTCACAAGCAAGAATGCGGCTTCGACCAATAATTGAACGCTCAATCAAAACCACATTATTAGACTGTACTTGACTGTAGTGAGTAGAATATGGCCCAGACTGTTTCACTCCACTGATTTAATTCGAAATGAAACGGCTGGCAATGGTCGCTGGAGAATGATCTACAAAAAACCTGTACTTTTTCTAAATACCATAAACAACGTCGAACGTTACTAACATTAGATATGTCGAAGTTATATGCCACACTCCAGCTTATGAAATAACAGGAGTTAGTGAGACATATTCAATTCAATTCAGTATAAGTTTTGCTTACAAAGCTAAAGTTTTGTGCTAATTTTGTTGTGGCTGGGTCTAATCCATATAGCATTAGAATATTTCAACATCAAATCTGCAAAAAATCTAGCGGTAATGTAAATGAGTTGGAAGTTTAGCAAGTTGATAGAATTTTTCCACCCAATCGTAGTCGTTTATCTAAAGCTAGAAGAGTTAAATACCAATAATGGAGTTCTTCCCAACACCTCATATACGTCCCCACCGAGGGGCTCGAGTCTACTCTAAACTAGGGCGATGAGGCCTTAGTCAACCACGTTTTACGGCGAAGGAAAACAACTCACGATGTTTTCCTTCGCCGTAAAAGCGTCGAATAACTGCGCTACCGACGCTTCCCAACACATGCTGAATATTTGACTATTACTTTCAACAACTTCTTAAGCCACTTTTATGCACAGGAGGATATCATTAATTTGATCATTGCGAAAATACGGTTAGGCTAGTGCGAGGTTTATCTTCGATAAAAAGGTAATGATTCAAAAGGCGGTGAAAATAAAGAACTAGTGGTAGGGGCTTACAGATATGCTGAATAATATGATTAGTTAGACACGAGGTAGAAAATAATCTATATCTGGAACTATGTTTTGAAATCAAACCGAAATTCCACTAAACTCAGCATAGGTGTGAGGGAAAGGGCATAATTATATCACAAGCCTTTAAAACAGGACTTCTAAAAAAGCAGAAAATATACACAATATGCTAGACAGTAACTTCTAGAATTAATGTCAATACTTGTCTGTCAACAGAAAAAAGACAAAAATGCACGATCATCATATAAAATAATACAAATTCTATTTTGACACATTCAATTATACAATACATCGTTAATACTACTTTTCAGTCTCATGTTTGAAATAAGCCTGTATTCTTAAATTTATTATTTTCTATTTTGCTTAACTTAAAGTTAATTAAAATCTTATACAAAATTACAAATTACAAAAGTGTTACATGTAATTAAATGCAGACTTTAAAATTTTAATTACATTTATAATGGCACTTCATAACTTACTTAGTTTAATCGTCATGGTATTATTGTTTTAATCAAGTCGGAGTATTATCGATACCATAAACGAAAAGGTATCATTCGAGTACCTAATTGGGTACGGTCTCCGACAAATCAGAGCGGTCACTAGCGCCCTTTGCTATTTATAGGCTAGAATTAACTCGGTTTGCAGCTTTGCGAACACGTATATTATAGTTTATACGCATAGTTCAAAAAGGATTCTTATGCATTTGATAAAAACACTTAGTGATGATATTATGCCTAAGTCAATCATGAAGTACCGGAGTTAACATAAATCAACCACCTAATTATACAACCATACACATTAAATAACTAACATTAAGTTTCTAAAGTGCCCACTCACAAACAACAAAATATAAAAATTATCATCTCATATTAAAGGAGCGATTAATACTTTAGTATTGTATATCATGCAAAGTCATTGTGTGTGAAAGGGCAAAACACAAGTATAAAAGGAATGTATGAGTTTGAGATGGCAATACAGAACATAAATTTGTAGGTTCCTCTCGGCTCGTTAGGTAGTTCTTGACCATTTCCGTTCGTTTCCGATTTAGCATATTCAACTCTACATTGTTCTACAAGCGTCATCATAAAGGACCACTCAAGTTATTCAAGTGAGCTGACGCTGGAGTAAGCCTTTAAATACCCAAGTAATTTAGCTTGCTTTATTCTTAGCCATTTAAGAGGATTGTGAAGTATCCGTGCGCGGCGCGAGTAGGTATTTTCTAAAATGCTATCTGTTTCACACCGCTCTGCCTCCGGACTGGCGTTTACAGCACAAATACAATACAACATGCACACTACGACAGGAGCGCGCGACTCGGCGCGAGTTTTCGAGATCATTATTGTATAGGAATAATCATAATCCGAATTATTGCCAAAAGTGGCCATTTTTAGCAATAATTTGGATTATGATTATTCCTATACATTGATCTATGCCTGAATAGCTCAAAAAATCTGAAATATCTGTATTGAGTAGTTGAGTGATCTATTTTTTGTAGAAACGTCTTTAATTTATCATCTATACTATACTTACTATTATTATAAAGCTGAAGAGTTTGTTTGTTTGTTTGCTTGCTTGCTTGAACACGCTAATCTCAGGAACTACTGATTCAAATTGAAAAATCCTTTTGTGTTGGATAGTCCATTTATCGAGGAAGGCTTTAGGCTATCTAACATCACGATACGACTAATAGGAGCTGAGCATCAATGACAAATGTTGCAAAAACGGGTAAAAAATATACGGCGAAACGTAGTTCGCTGGCACAGCTAGCCACTGGAACGTCCGTGGGGACTATAGTCCCCAAAATCTCGATCTTCTCGATCGACCTGGGTACTATGGTACCCAGTTCCCTTTGCGTAAAACCGCGCGGTGTGATAAAAAAATCGCGAAAAATAAAATATTTTCTCTATGGCTTTATTCCTTTGTCAATAGTCTCTTTCATAAGTTGACAGGTCATTACCAATTTATTTTTAGTCTTAGATTGAAATAAATTTGTCATAGTCTGCGGTTTAACTTACTTGGCCGTATCCATACGTTTCTTACTCCATGACCGATGAGATTTATTGCGTACTTACTTAGTCTGTATTAGTATTTTCGTAGAGTGTTCTATATCAAAATAAACTAGAAGAATTGGGCTACATTATTATGTATGGTTTATGATAGTTTATAGTGTTATATTGCCACACTAAACGTTTTTTTCATAAAGTGAGTATTTTTGAAATTTTAAGCACTTTAGTTACTATTCTCGTCATTATTCATTCAATTATGAATCCTTATCTAATTAACTATTATAAGTTCATTCCTTATTAAATTAGCTTTCCATACGTATTTTTTATTTAATTTTAGACACAATAATTTATTTTTTGCATTTTTTTAAATTTGAGGTCGCGCGTGCGCATCTCGCGTATATAATTACGTAATTAATCGATTTTATTATTTTTTTCTTTTTTCATTAAAAATATTACCCAAAACTATTATATATCAAAATAATCTTCAAGAATAGGGCTATAATAATATATATGGTTATTTAAAGTTTTATAAAACAGTTTTTGTGCAAAAATTTTTTTAAAAAAATCGGGTCTTCCGCGACCTTCCGAACATTTTCGCGCTTCATTCATTTAATTATTAATCCTTATCTAATTAACTGTTATAAGTTCCTTCTATATTAAATTACCTTTCCATACGTATTTTTTGTTCTCTTGTAGACAGTATATGTCACTCTCCGCAATTTTTTGAACACTCCGTACGCGCCGGGTTGAGTCATTCCGCAATGGCGGCACCTTTGATATTTGAGATATACTACTTTTTGCTTTTGAAACCCACCACGCTTCGCGTGGCGAGCGTCCCAGTGGCTAGTAATTAACAAAAAACGAATGGCGGCGCTAGTAGTACGTACTGTTAAAAATAAATAACAAAAAATCTATTAATTTAGATAGATAAATTAATACTTTTACATACAAACTGAATAGGGATACAAAAATATAAAGTAATAATAAATAATTATAATATTTTTAATATCTATATGATTATTTTTGTTGGTGTTCACCTCAATTTCATTAATAATAAGCCAAACGTAACATCATCTGCAACTAGCCCCATCTCCATCAATCTTTCAATTACTCAGCAGCAAAACAGAAGTGATCTGCGTCGGTGGAATCAGGGTTAACAACAGAGATCAGGGAATGATCCCTCTATGAGTTTCTATAATTGATCCTCAAAGGCAAAAATCCTCGAAAAGCCCGGAATGCCAAACGAAAAAGGAGCTAGATGGCATTAAAAAAGTGGATGAAATTAAAAATCGCAGCATAAGATCTCAAGAAATTTGCCTACTGATTTCCAAACTTCAATTTGAAGATGGCACCTGATGATGATGACTACAAGTCTGTCCTGTAGTTAACAAACCTTGCTGTAAGTCAATATTACGTTGACATTTTCCATTGCCCTTTCGCCGACGTGTATCTTTATTGAGTTACCTTTTTTCAGAAACATTGTACAAAGTGATTAACCAAAGAATACTAGTAGCCAAGCAGTCAATGAAAGTCTATGCTGTCAGAAATACAGGAATAATACTGTATGAACGTACCCCATGTCTGGGGTAGATTCGTACGAATTTCAGATTAAGAGTTGTCTTAATTATGCATTAAATATAAAATACTTACCTCTCATTTTTATACACTAATCTCGGGTAGTTATACTAATAGTCACAGAATTTTAATTTTTACTTACCTACCCTGCCATATGCCTACTCTGCCTACCCTATATATTATTTACTTTGTCGTTTGTATTTTTTATACATTCGTAAATTCTATAACGCGTCTTAAGTCACTGCGGTAGATTGGCCGAGAATATGCTGCGTAGCTTACCGAATGCTGCCCAGCCGAGTTGGATTCGTCGAATTACCTCTTTCTGGACGTTGGACTTGCCGAGATGGACTATTTGTCCCAGGTAAACATATTCGTCAACAACTTCCATTGTAGAGCCTCCAACATTCACAGGAGTGGCTACTGCTACTACACGGGAATTCGACATTATTTTAGTCTTGTCCATGTTCATTTTAAGACCCACTTGTCACGAAACTCTACAGAGCTCTTCGAGCATTGTGCCTTTTTTTTTAGGAGAGGAAATCCTTCTTACGGATTCGACAAGGGGCCGACTGACGGGGCCACCCCAAGGATATGCCGGACTCGGGTAAAAACCCCATACCTGGCTAAAACCCCTCTAGATACTTCTACCTCCGTAGGGACACAATCGGGATCGGCGTTAGCCATTCCCCGATTGTGCCCCAACGAGCATTGTGCCTAGATCTTCCACGGTCTCAGCCATGAATACGATATCATAGGCAAAACGAAGGTGAGTCATGTACTCGCTGTTTATGTTGTTGCATTTAAGCTTTGTATTTAAGCTTTTGGACTGGACAGGACTCGCCTCTCCAGTCTAAACAACTCTACCGTCCTCTGCCTTCAGCTTCATCAACAGACTGACCGTGAGACAGATTTCTTGAGAACACTTTGGAGCCCTTGTTCCTTTCGAAAGCTTCTTTAATACGTACCGTATTAAATTGGCGTATGTCGCGAGTCAAAGACTTCGAGATCTGTTTGTTGAGTTGCCGACGAGCATCTTCAGAAGACTACAGACTCATCCCACGCCTTTCTTCCATCAGCTTAATTGTCTGAGATCTTGCTTCTTTGCTTGGTACGGCTGGGTTTGAAAAACTTCGCACCCACCGTAAATTTTCACAACCCTGTCATTATATGTGTCCACATCCGTGCAATCCTCCAGGCAAGCGAAGCGATTCTGCAATTCGAGTTAAAAGCGCTCGGGGTTTTGGATCGGGATGGCTTCAGGACGGAGCGTTGATTTCATCAGTCGATACCTCCCGGCTTTTACGTTAAGATTCAATGCCCCTCTCACCATTCGGTGATCGCTTCCCGTGTTGAACGTATTGATCACTGCGACGTCATTGAATATGCGAGTCTTAATCGACATGATAAAGTCAATCTAATTTTTTATCACGCCATCCGGACTTTTCCAGGTCCACTGTTGTGCAGCCGTTGAAGAAAGAGTTCATCATATAGAGTCCCTCTCTCTCCGTGTAATCGGCTAGCATTTGAACACGGTAATTCCGGATTCCAGCTCCAAATTGCCCCACTTTCAACTCACTATCGCCGCGCTTGCCTAGCCTTGCGTTGAAGTCTCCCATGATAACGGTGTAGTGAGTTTTGGAAGTATGTATTGCCCGAGCAATGTCCTCATACATAGCTTCCACTTCCTCGTCGGGGTGCGTCGAGGTCGGGGCATATGCCTGTATGACCTTCAGCGAATACCGTTTGTTAATTTTGACGAATAGGGTGGCGTACCTTATAGGTACGCCACCATTTCCGATCTGTACAACGTTGGGACAGGTCTTCGCTCTCCCGGAAATAGAGCAGGTTTCCGGATTTGAGAACCATCGTGTCCTCGACCTCTCTTCGGACTTCGGACAGTCACTATACTCCAGCGAATCCTGCTCAATTCCTTTTCTAGTTCCAGCAGCTTCTCCTCGGTCCGCAGTGTGCGCGCGTTATATGTTGTCAGGGCTAAGGTCGTTTGACGGGGGATCTCAGCCACCCGGGGATTCTTTGCACCCCAGGCCCCAGTGCCGAGTCGACGTCCGTCACCGCCGGCACGGCCTCCGGGACCGCCGGGCACTCGGGGCCTTTGTTTCAGGTTTCTTATCATGGGGGGGTTTTGGGCCGTCTCCCACCACGCTGGCCCATTGCGGGTTGGTGGGGAGCGCCAGAGCCTCGTCTGTCATAAGCAGGGTGCACCGCGTGCAGCTGAGATTGGCTTGGCTTCCGACAGGTGGTATTTGGAACCCCTTGCACCTCTGGAACCCCTTGCACCCCTGAAACCCCTTGCACCCCCGAGGGTCTAGTCAAATCCAATTTATGAAATGAATGCCAATATACTTGAGACATAGAAACCACATGATATGAGTTATCTATGTCAATTCCAACATCCATTCATTGCAGTTCTATTCGTCAAAACTTAAATATTAGACTGACTAGCTAGGTCCTGTGATGTGCCATTGACTGTATTTCAATGGTACTTTTAATATCATATTTGTTTTGTCTAATAATGCCGTACACGCTTCGGTTTGGAAGGTTTGCCGTCCAACCATACAGGCAAAACTTATTAGATACTTCGAGCGTTTATTGTATAGAATAACGGTTCAAACTAATGCAATATTTCTTCACTGAGTACATTTTATAGGTTGGTTCACGTGATTCGTTAATCTATATTTACTACGTGTTTTACTACTACTAACAACCAACTAACAACTTCTTCTAATTTTCAATGGAATTTGTATGAATTTGTACTTCACAAAATATATAAAAGTAAACCAGCTTAGCTGTGATAGTTTTCCTTTTAATTTCGTTATCTAAACATTTTCCGTCAATTTTTTAACGTACCTATCCCTATCCGTAAACAACAGTTTAGCTGGAAGAGGGGGACTTGACTCTAACAAAAATTAGCATTTTAAAACTTAATATTTCACAAACGGATCGCTGAATCGAAAAAGGATGTTCACACACCCACAATATTTTTACCACCCTACATCGCGAACAAAAATAATCCCAGCGTTAAAGCGCATCCCCATAGAGAGCCTGTGTTCTTTTGCAACGCTTCCTCACTTCTTTTGCCTCGCGTCGCGAGGCTGAGCCGCGAGGCTGAGCCGCGAGGCTCTGCTTCGCGGCTAGGACTCGCGATTTCGCTAGATTTTCTGAGCCGTCCATACGTGGGCAATGGCGGCAGGTGTGCCCCAGGGTTCCGTACTAGGTCCTCTACTATGGAACCTGGGGTACAACTGGGTCCTGCGAGGCGATTTCCTTCCTCGAATGGAGGTCGTCTGCTTCGCCGACGACACGCTTGTCGCAGCGAGAGCAAAAACGGGGGAGGAGGCGGCCCACCTTGCATCGGTCGGCGCATCACCTGTCGCTCGAAGCATCCGCCTCCTGGGCCTGGACGTCGCCCTCGATAAAACGAGGGCCATGATGTTCCACGCCTCTCGTCGCAGGGGCTCCGGGTCCGAGTGGAGGGGTCCGCATACCGGTCGAGACACACCTTAAGTACCTCGGCCTGGTTTTGGATCCCCATATGGAGCTTTGAGGAGCACTTCAAGCTCCTCACTCCACGGCTATGTGCCGCCGCAGCCGCACTCGAACGGGTCCTCCCTAATGTGGGAGGGCCAGGATCGGCGTGCCGTCGACTGTATCACGGGTCGATGGCACTCTACGGAGCCCGGATATGGGCGGTGCCTCTCCCCCCGAACTGTGGCACTCTTGCGACGTCCGCAGAGGGTCATAGCATGATATAGAGATCGATACAGTAGCCCGACTCAGGCGTCTTTGAAATTTATACCTAAAGCTGAACTGGGCGCAAGGGTTGGTACCTACAAAAAAATCGGTGAACGTATACGTACACGCCGCGCCGCTCACGCGGCCAACAACAATCTCGGCCGGCGCGCGGCGTGACACTGCGTTGCTATGCCGTTCAGAGCATGCTTGGCGGGCATGTAAACGACGTTTGTATGTGTGCGTGCGCCGATTCGTCCCTTTATATGGAGTCAAAGTACTGTATCGTTTTCTATATTGTGGTCATAGCAACCCGGGCCGTGCGAGCTTATCGCACGGTCAGCCACGGTGCGGCCTGCGTTCTTGCGGGTCAAACGCCGTGGGATGTCGATGCACGCGTACATGCAGAGGTGTATCGACATCGGGTTGCCGTGAGAGAACGAGGGGGACGATCCGCTCCTGAGGAAGTGGAGCGGGTTCGTACTCAAGCGCAGAGGGAGGCTCTGCGTCGATGGGGTGAGGCACTCGCCTTCCCAGCTGTCGGCAACCGGACGATCGAAGCGATACGTCCGGTGTTGGAGGAGTGGGTAGGGCGCCGGTAGGGCAATCTCTCGTTCCGCATGGTGCAGGTATTGACCGGACATGGTTGTTTCGGTCACTACCTGCATCGGGTCGCACGTCGGGAGGAAACGCCGCAGTGTCATCACTGCGACGCTCCCGATGACACTGCCGAGCACATCCTGTTGGTGTGCCCGGCCTAGCGACGACAGCGCAGCGAACTTAACGTTGCGCTGGGAGGCGGAGACCTCTCGCTGCCGAGCATGCTCGTGGCAATGCTCCGCGGCGAGGCAGAATGGGGGGCTGTCGCCTCCTTCTGCGAGGACGTCATCTCGCAGAAGGAGGAAGGGACCAGGGACTCGAATATTTGATATAAATTTTAGCTTGATATCTATACGCGTTCCCGAGGAAAAGGCCTTGACAGACTGACAGACGGACAACGAAGTGATCCTATAAGGGTTACGTTTTTTTCTTTTCAGGTACGAAACCCTAAAAAGAGAAAAGAGTTTAGGTTAGAAATTGTATGGCAAAATCTTTCGGGGCAACATGTACCATTTTTAATGAGCTTTATCATGAAAAGTTTTGATTATAAGGCCGCGAGAATATATGTAATATTATTCTCCGAAAATTATCTATCCGCAGCCATTTTAAATTCGGTAAACGCTCGTAGGCGCAGCACACAAAAATTACAGATATCCGAATGCAACTGCCTAGTGACAGTGACACTGGCGAGTTACTGCTGAACGCGTCCAAACGATGCAATTGACGCCCGAGTTGCTATCACGTGCACTGTGACAGAATCAAGCGAGTGAAAACAAAAAATATTGTTACTCGGATGCGAGCTAGTATCCAACTCGTACAGGCGAATTACTCGTACAATACGTACTCGGCAGGCTGATTCGCAAGCCAACTCGCGCTGTGTAAACGAGCCATTATTCTAGAACAAATATTTTCGTTCTTAATGCAATGACAATGCAACCAAAATTGCTCACATGATCATATCGCAGTTTCCCTCTATGACAATTTAATGTAATTTTTACCTCTGTGACAATTTAAACAACATGACACAAACGTGTTCCTCCTTTTTAGGGTTCCGTAGCCAACCCTTATAGATTCGTCATGTCTGTGTGTCTGTCTGTCTGTCCGTCCGTATGTCACAGCCACTTTTCTCCGAAACTATAAGAACTACGCTGTTGAAACTTGGTAAGTAGATGTATTCTGTGAACCGCATTAAGATTTTCACACAAAAATAGAAGAAAGTAATAAATTTTGGGGGTTCTCCATATATAGAACTGAAACCCAAAACATTTTTTTTCATCAAACCCATACGTGTGGGGTACATCTATGGATAGGTCTTCAAAAATTATATTGAGGTTTTTTTGGCCGGTTTTTATTTTGTTTTTATTTTGTTCCTAAGTAAAGCGATTAGTTTATTCTATTCAATAAAATCAATATTTTTAATGGACTGAGAGCATTCAATTTGCACATTACAATTAAAACTACTCTTTCGAACAATTTTGCAAATCGTTCCACAATTGGCAAAAAATGAAGATACATAAAAAGATGGATACAGTCGAACATAGAACCTCTTCTTTCCAGTCAGTAAAAAACTAAATTCCATGATACGAGTAATGAAGCCACGAACTTACGGTACCTAATCAAATCATGGACATTGAATCAACATTAACACCCAGTTTCTGAAAGGCTGTTCAGCGATAAAATTAACTAACAAGCTGTCAATCTAATGCTAACTATGAATTGAGTTGCTGAAAGCTAAATCAACTTATCACTGTGTTAGTTGACACAGCTGTAAAAATTTTTTCAAAATTATTAACGAAATACCCATTTTGGGTTTCCAAAATACATATGAATAAAACAAAATATATGATTTCAGCAATGTGACCGTGTCTAAAAATATTTCTCACGAGAAATCAAATCATTAGAGATAAGTAAATTTTGGCTAACCCACGTTTCGGAAACTCAAATTGATTTGACACTGCTGTTAAGATGACATGGATGTTAATTAAAGTCGTAATACAAACAATTTCAAGAGTATGTTTACAATAAGACCTATAGTACCATTAATTTATAACTCCATTAATTTTGTAATAACAATTAGTTACATTAATAAAATATAACCAATTAGCATTACTTGCGCACTACAAGTGAAGGATACAAGATAAGGAAAAAAAAATTAAATAACTTAAAGGTGTTATACAGAGTACATTATTTATCATTATTTATATTAGTAACATTATTTTGATCAGCCTTTCAGAAACTGGGGGTAAGTATAGGAAATACCCATTACAATTATTGGAAAGCGCATCCTATAAAAGGTACGGAACCCTAATAGGATCACTCGGTTGTCCGTCTATATGTCAAGACCTCTTTCTCGGGTACACGATGAGATATCAAACTGAAATTTATATCAAATATATGCTCGGGTATATATTGATGGTCTTCTTTCAGCTGTGAAAATATCACACTTATAAATCAACGCGATCAAAAGATGTCTGTTTATGTAGCATAGTTTCGAAAATTTTACGATTTCACAAGGGGATCAAAACCTCTATAGGGTTACCTACTTACCGATGACCTAGAATCATAAAAAGGTAAGATAAGGAATAAAAAATTGAAAACCGTAAATAATAAGTTTCGTCAGAACTCACTGTGTCCAACTCGCACTAAGTCGTCGTTTTTATTATTTTATACTTTAACCTTTACTGTTTGTTTGGTTGAACCACAAAATAAATAGACATAGAGGACCGGCTCTAGATAACCATAATAAATAAGTTGTGTGCCGGTTCGTGAAAAATATACATACGCGTATCGTATATGAATGCAAATACCAAAAATTGTGTCCAGATCCAAAGATACGAATCATAACCTTTTCGTTAGCGCGCGTATGTTGAAAAAACATTACATACAGTTTTACTGACGCCGGCCGTGAGTCAATAGGGTACCATAACACATTGCGTGATAGGGGCGGTTCACAAAGGAATGGTAGCGGCCGGCAGCTACGTGACAATATAAGTATTATGTAAATTGATTAGTTTGTTAATAATGAGCGGTGTCACAATGAAACAATTATATTCGGGAGCAAATAAATCGAACCACCCACGTTTTTCACATCTTCTGTTTATTATTTCCGGTTATATGTATCTCATCCATCCATCAGTTTGAAATCGGGTTCAGAGCCGGAAAATCCTATTACTTTTAAAACGGAGAACTAAAACGGAGCCGGGAAAACAAATTAGAATCCTGGTTCTTTCGGTACTTTTGGGAATTTTGACTAAGCAACTCATACTATTACTTCCTTAGTTACTCTTTTTCTTTTTCATACTTTCTACTGAGCCAGCTTTGTTACTAGAGAAGACTTGGCATCAACATAAACGGCAAGTAACTACATGACTTACCTTCGATTTGCTGATGATAGCGCTAGTTATGGCTGACACCACGAAGATTTAGGCACAATGCTCGAAGACCTCTGTAGTTTCCTAAAAATTGGGTCCTCAAATGATGGCAAGACTTAAATTAAATCATAAACAAGACAAAATTATGTCGAATTCCCATGAAGTACCCACTTCTGTGAAAGGTTAGAGTATGTTTACCTGAGGCAAATAGTCCAGCTCGATAAGTCGAAACTCCAGAAAGAGGTAAATCGACGAATCCAACTCGGCTGGGGAGTATTCGGGAAGCTACGCAGCATATTCTCGGCCCATCTACTGCAGTATCTCAAAAAGAGTCTTTAATTCTTGCAAGTTGCTAGTGTTGACGTATGGAAGTGAGTAGGTCTTATAAGAAGGCTCGAGATCACTCAAAGAGTAATGAAAAAGGCTATGGGAGCAATTATGAAACCTGTAGAGCTAAAAATCACCGAAATAACCGAAGGAATTGCTAACCTTAAGTGGCAGCGTACCGGGAGACGCTGCGTTCGTAGACCCCAACAAGGTGGACCGACGATCTGCTGAAGGTCGCGGAAAGCTACTGAATGCGGGAAGCCACTGGATGCAAAAAGCGCAGGACCCATCAGTGTGGGGGAGACCTTTGTCCAATAAAGGGCGCCTCTTGGCTTAAACCTCCAGTTGTTTCGTCTATTCCTGAGATCAAAAGCGCGACACTTCAAGAGATTGGAGAACATCCCGCAACATGTCATCGTAACGCTGATCCGATCGAAGAATAACTGACTGCACGCATGCATTTATAAGACAAATGTTTTTTAACCATGAAATATTTTTTTACCTTTTAACCTTACCCATTTTTTAAGAGTAATATCTTTGAAAGCCCATAATTAATTTAATAATTATCTTCCAATAATTTACTTTCATATGGCATGTTTCGAACTGATAAAATACGTACGGACCGGAAATATTACCCAGGAGTTGAGGAAAACGATGATAAGATGATTATGATAAAGAACTAGTTGAATTATTGCCAAGCTCTCTCGAAATGTTGAAAGTGTGCTAGGTGATGATGATGAGATGCTATTAGAACAATTTTCACTGATTCAACAGAATCTTATCGCTACATTTATTAAAAATTTAACGAAGTAATGAAACTTTATAATGCAAAAGATCCGTTCAAGCACCGCTAAAAAGAGATAGACACGGATACCCATTTTCTCTCCCGTGGATACAGAAACGGCACTTTGCTACACCGCGAATTTTAAATTACCCATGAAACTTCAATATCGTATAAATAAAAAAAGCAGTTATAAACAGAAAACAAGATACACCCCCCATACAAAAATATGAATTTATTACGTTTATAAAATATCCTATAGTAAACGGCGCACATTAGTATACAACATCGTCTTGTACCTGTGCGTTACGTCCGTTAGTTCATCTATCAATAGCATGCTAGACTACAGTTATCTCAGTCACTCGCTCTGAAAAACGGTAAGAGCGCAATATGGAGGCTGGGATTGCGCGAAGAATGATTACCTACCAATTTTTTCCTTCATACTTTTCCCTGCTTAGAACCGGCAAAATTTACTTATTGCAATAAATTAATCATACAGTTCGCACTGTGCGATACTTCGGCTCAGATCATAATGATATAGTGAGAAAGTGTAAGCATAGAATTGACTGTATAATGAAAAAGGATGATGAACAAATAATTACTTCAATAACAAATATCAGCTTCCAATTGACGACTGTAACAATACAGGGAGAAAAATAGCCCTTGCTGGTTTTCTTGCTGGTTCTTTCCAGTACAAGGTCTCCCGCCGTAGACTTGTGAACCAATGGCGTAGCTGCTTTGACGTTCAAAAGAGATTGCAACAATCCAATTTGAATAAAAGATATTGAATTTGAATTGCTATGTGTAATAAGATGATTGATTTTTTTGCTCTATGGAGGACAGTAAGAAATCACCACTAAGCTGATGAACAAATAATCCACATCAGCCAGCAGCAACCACCACCTCGTTTGTTCCATGTTTGTAAACACAGCACAGCAATCACTTGCAGAGCGAGATCGCTAATTATGGTTCAACAATATGCGCCACACTGAGTCTGTGGATTTTTCTACTTCCCTCCAAATAAACACAAGAAACAAACAAGCATCGAACACACATCATAAGAGCATATTCTCTATTTGAATATTGAAAAGCCATAGTGTAAAATCAATAGCGTACAGTATGACCACTTTTATAAATCGCATCGGCAAAATTCAGCTGCCTAGAGGAAAGCAACCTTAAGCCGAGTGCCACCGTTAAAATTTATACTATAAGCACACCCCGGACACTCCATACAACGTTCGCAAATCAATTACCTATTACTACTACATAAACAAATGACGTTCGTACACGCGCAAATGTGTGCGTGGAATCTAGTAGGGCTGAGTGCGCGGTTATCAATCGAAATGACGCGGGAAGTGCAGCGACTGCTTTCTCTTTCACCCGCATAGCGCTGTCTCTGTTATCGCCCGGCGCTCGCGTCTACTCGTCCGAGCAATCGCGCGCGCCCTTGTTTATGTGTCAGTGATGTCTACAACGAAGTGCCGGGTAGGACGAGGTATTTGAAATGAGTGCGGGGAGGTGAGTGGCCGTTCTGTACGTAGTGCTATTATCTATTCTGTGCTATAAGTCAAATTCAGACAGTAAGTTAATTAAGATTTTAAGTCACCAAAATCATAATATCATTCTATCTCGCTCAGAATCAGCAAATGAGACTTCTACCCAGGTACATCAGTGTAACTTATAGACATGTTACTACTATACTTCACGCCCGCGCCGCACTGCCTGCCAGCTAATTTACGTTGCACGTGCTCACTATGGCTGTTCGCGAAATACTGAGGTCACGGCCGACCGGCAAGCGAAAGGGGGTGAAGTACGAACGGATTAAAGCGTCGTTTCCAACTTTGTTGCTGTCGATAAAGATGCCAATAGCTATCTGTCTAAAGAAAGTAATTGGTTTCATTGATAGATAGAACCTCTAAGTAATTGCATAATCATAACTTGAAGGCATATTTCGAAATAATTATTTTTTTTAAAATGTGGTTAAATGTAAATTTTCTCATGTAATTCAATATTTACGGTGTATACCCTAACGAAAGAGTAGGCTTTTACTCCAGTTTTGAAAATTAGCAGATTGTCGAGAACGATAGGATTGCTATTGTGACTTGAAACGTTCATCATCATTCATTCATTCATCACCATTACACACAAACAGCGACACATCAGTGTCAGGCCATGTATAACACTGCGTTACACGACGTAAGGGGCCTTATCATATTAGCGATTTACGAGCGTTTTCAAAGCAGATCGGAGGCGCAGCGAACACGTTGCGGATGCGTAACGAAGACGTTGCAGGCGCATAACGAATCACAAGGTCTTCGACACTTGTACGCAGGGACTTCGCGACATAAAATACGCTCAAAACAGAATGGATCCCGACGAGGAAGTGTTGCTTACAGCATTGTTATATGAAAAGGCAAGAAAATGAAAACATTTGACGAATTTGAAAGGATCCATTATCAACAATCTACTGAAAGAGAGCGACTATGTTGTGCTGTTTGGCAAACGAATGAAAATCCAAACCAAAATCGCACGAGATTGTATAAAATGGTGTCCATGACGCCAGCCGCGGCGGGCGTACCGCGCATCTTTGACGCGGTGTTCGCGGTGTGCGACGCGTTCGTCGCACGCCTGTGTCGATGCCTGGAAATTCACTGGTCAATATTGATAAAAATTAAGTACCTAACTCTGATTGAAAAGTAGTAACCTAAATCAGTGATCTGTAAAACGTTTCACAATTCTTATGTATTTACCCACACGTTTGATTAGACAATAATGTATCAAGGAGTAATTGTGTTTCTTAAACATTTATTTAAACAATTTTTGATATTTACTTAGTAAATTATAGGATAACATTATTCCAACAGGATTCCATACCTTCAGGTATAAATATATTAATACCTAATAACTAAAACATTGACATTACTCAACTCAACAATATACATATATGAATTGTAAAAACATTCATAATCATTTTTCACACAGTACTTAATATCATAATAATTTATTGATTAATTATTCATCTTTTAATATCAACAGAGGGGCAATCGCACTATTTACAACGTTTAAACTAAATCAGAAACGTTTCCGTTCCCATACATTTTAACAACATTACCAGTAGGCGGAGCACGGGCTGCCAAGACTGAACTTGAGTCACGCCTTATCTCACAATTTTAGTGACAATCTGTGCTGTCTTAAAAAGTAGCACGACAGCGCGTATTTAGTGTGACTGACGTGATAAAAATTTCTTGATACTCGTCAAGGGACACGTGTAACTGTGTAGCTTTATCACAAAGGACTTCCCCATTTTCCATACAAACCTGGGCCTGGTGTTACAAGGATCAAATTTGGTCTATAATTACAACTTATTATTAAGATTCATTTGCCCAATTTCCAACCATTTAAGCAATGGTCAAATAGGTTTAGTGATAATCAGAAAACTGTGTCTATTCGGACCCGGGTCCCTGTAGAAGTCGGTTGCTATTCGGACCCGGAGCATGAAACATGCAGTTTCATTTTGTAAGAACATGCAGTTTCATTTCTGTGTGTGGTCACAGTATGCTACTTAACCTATAGTTTCCAGTTTGATCTAAGTTTTTTCGATATCAATTCACTATTGGGTCTGCAAAGCAATTCCTTTCCATACGGACCCGGGTCCCTATAGAAGTCGATTGCTATTCGGACTTAGGCGAAAAATAGTGACAAGGTGTATTTTACTTAGTTATACATTTTTGTGAGCGGAGCACGAAACACGCAGCTTCATGCTCCGCTGTGTTTGGTCACCATGTCTAACCTACAGATTTCAGTTTTATCTTATAAATTATCTTTCGATTCTATCGGGTCTCAATAGCAATCGACTTCTGTAGGGACACGGGTCCGAATAACCACTCCGTACTCAGAAATAAACAGTTCAATAAACACACACTCACGGCAAAAATCGTATATCCAGTATTCCAGCAAAGAGGGATCAGGTTAAGAGCGTACTTTGTCCAATGTCGACCAGTGGTTTCGTCAGAGTCCAAGTGTGAACAGAGGTCGTTGAAATTAAAATCTGTCAAAAATACAAATATAGGCACAAGTACCTATGGGTACTTGTACCTTTAGTACCTAGAATTTTTTGTATACGATAGCGAATGAAATCGACATTGACATTTTGTTAGATGACACATTGTAGATGTCATTATGTCCGATGATTCAGTACTGATTTTATACTTACTTTATCATTATATGTATTTTTTCCCACCTTTAATTCCATATAGTAAATATTTTATAAAAATACTGTTAAAAGTATATTATGTATATATAGTTTATTGTTATTCCAAAGATAAAATGGGACAGCAACTCGGCCTTATAAAGATAAGTACTTTTAGTTTTTTATCTACAATCGATAAAAGTAATTGTTTGAAATATAATCGATTTAGTAGCACTTAGTAATTGTGCATCAGGTGTGTTTACAAAGTAAGCTAGATCTTCGGAAGTATAATTTAATTCAATGTACTTAAAGAAAACTAAAGGATGGTGATAAGTTACAAAAACTTATTTTATATGAAGGTATTTGAATACGATACTGAAAATACTTTTATTTTAACACAAATAAACTATTAACTTAATAAGGTGCGTTTACGAGTACAAAGCACTTATAAGTTTGCTGAAATTAAATTACGAATTTCTTCATTTGGCCTTTGCAGTTAAAGCTATATTTTATTTCTATTAAACACTCAAATTAGAAGAATTTTTGACACATAAAATCATTCGTGTAACGTTGGGCCCAAAATGGTGGATCTCCTTTCTTCACATGCTGCTCAGACTGCTGCTACATCTTCGAAAGTATTAAAGCCATTGCTACAACCACACCAATAAGTTTGTAATAAAACTCAGTCACACGTGTCCCTTGACGAGCGTCAAGAATTTTTTATCACGCCAGTCACACAAGATACGCACCGCTGTGCTACTCTTTTAAGACATTGAAATTGTGAGATAATGCGTGACTCAAGTCCAGTCTTGGCAGCACGTTCTCCGTCTGCTAGTGAGATGAAGGCCAAGAGCTTCCCTGTCGTATGTTAAAAAAAACAGCTTACAAAATCTGACGAAAAACACTTTGGAAGAAAATCGATGTTTGGGCTTCCAGTGTGATGAAAATTAATTGATGTAAGTACTAACAACCCAAAAGAATATAAATAAATTGTGAACCTTGCGGAACATCAATAAGGAGCAACGCGGCTTTTAGTTTTGAATGTATAATTATATATAGTCCGTGAATAATCCCCAAGAATGGTATAATTAGTTTTTTTTTATACAACCAAAAATTAGTTAATAGCTATTTAATAAATGGGCAACCCGGTTAGAAGTCGCTAAGCCGCAGTGGGCGAGAAAACATTTGCACGCAGATTTTGCGCTGTTAAGTTGTAAATCCCGAAACCATGTTTTTTATCAATAAATTAATGTAACCAACCTAACTGAATAATCAACAATAATAATGCAAGCAATTTTTTTTTCAAAAATGCTATGAAAGGGAGCTCCGTTTTCTCCTGACTGTGCGCCGCCGCGATACTGTGCGCTCGCCGCCGCGCCTACGCATGATTATTGTTGATTTTAAACATATTCAACGTCTAATTGGTGTTCCGTTTGACTATCAACTATGCCTAAATTTTGCATAGTGCTTATATGCCTTTATGATATTTCAATACATTCTTTGACTTTGATTAATAAAAATTCTTCACGACGTCAACACTATTTTTCCTTTAATTTATTTTATATCTTAATATTTCAACACGTTATCAGCACGAGAGAAAAATATAAATAATATAAAAGTGTTCTTTTTACAATTTTTAAAAAGAAAGTGACTTGTGATAGTCAATAATTGAATATGTCAATATCAGGTGAAGAGGGATCAGGATAATGTAAGACTCTTTTTTCGCAATCTATTCCCACTTTTTGCCTCAAATGCCGAGAATCCTACGTGGAAATTCAAAATGAGGAATTTTCTCGTGCACGAGAATCTATGGGTGACAATAGCTGGTTATCCTGAAGAAGACCAGACTCCCGAATTGATAATGGCTAGGAATGATAGTAAGGCACTAGCAAAAATATGCATAACAGTTGATGGTGCAGCGATCGTTCATATAAGATGTGCGAAAACTGAAACCTTACGAGAGGAAGCTGTATCGTTTGAGCCTGTCAGATTTCGACAATATAGAAATGTATATAAATACAGTACTATCGACAGCACAAGGTTTAGCCGATATTAATGTTGTGATAAATGACACATCGATTGTAGCTATATTACTAGGTGGCTTAACGCCGAAATTTGATCCGTTGATAATGGCGCTAGAAAACTGTAACATCACTGTAACAACCGCATTAGTGAAGTCAAAACTACTTAACGAAATGTCAAAAGAAGAATCAAATAGGTACGGATATAGTACTGCAAGCCAAAAATATGAGGTACAATTCCAAAAAGAAGAAAGCAGTAGTGTGCTGTAGTAATAACTGTAACATCACTGTAACAACCGCATTAGTGAAGTCAAAACTGCTTAACGAAATGTCAAAAGAAGAATCAAATAGGTACGGATATAGTACTGCAAGCCAAAAATATGAGGTACAATTCCAAAAAGAAGAAAGCAATAGTGTGCTATGATTGCCAAGTACCAGGACACAAAAGACCTGATTGTCCACTTAGGAAGAAAGAAAAAGGAAACGTAGTAACAAATAATGATGATGCTACTTCTTTCACTGCTCTTAATACTGTAAGTACTTCCAATAAAGATATATAATATGTAGACTCTTGTGCTTCAAGACACATGACTTCTCAAAGGGACTGGTTTAATGGAAGCAATCTTTCAAATAGTGGTGCAGTTACAGTTGCGAATGGGGAAAGGCTTAACTGTCGTGGTGTAGGAAATATTTCGATCTCTACACTTAAAAGCATAGTTAAATCTGTTAATGATGTAGCTTTTATATTAAATTTAACTGCAAATCTCTTATCAGTTCAAAAAATTGTTGATAAGGGTTTTATTTGTGTTTTTGATAAAAGTGGATGTAATTTTTATAAAAATAATTCTTTTAGTTTTACAGGTGATTCCGTACTTCATGCTTCATCTTGTGGTGGATTGTACAAACTTTACTGTACTTAACCTTACGGAATCAGTAAGGGTTAAAAAAGAACTCGAGTCAGTTCAACAGAACTTGGCCATAAAAATCTGCAAGGCTTACAGAAAAGTGTTCATGACGTCCGCTCAAACACTGCCTGGACTGCTCCCGCTGGACCTACGTGTGCCACATTTTATAGAGCAAAAAAGAGACTATTGTGTACGTACGGCAGAACCTTAGAGAAGCAGGTCAGAGTCCTAGGGGGACCACACCCATCGCACCGAGTCGGGTACGAATTTCAAGAGGCTACAACACCGTCGACCCTCAAAAAACACATCTTGAACTTCCACTTACAAACAGATGGCAGCAAAATTGAAGAGGGAGTAGGCGCTGACTTTTCGTGTTGGACAAAGAATCCGCAAACTACATTCACGCTCGATTTGGCATGCGCGGTCTTTCAGCCAGAACTGTATGCTCTGCACAGGGCAATAAAGATGGTCGAAGAGGAAGGAGTACCAACGGCATTTATACTGAATGACTCCAAGTCTTTCTTGGACATAATAACCCTAAAGCTGACCACCAGGTAGTGCAGAAGATACATGAAGACATAAGGGAGATCCAAAGCAGTGGTCGAGGCAACCTGTTCTGGCAGAAGGCGCAGGTGGAAACAGCGGGAAATGAGAGAGCGGACGAACTGTCAAAGATGGCGGCTCTTGAGAAGAAGGGGACGTCTGATGACGGAGATATTCTCATGTCATAAATGAATGGGAAAATTAGAGAGAAATCGGACCGCATTCGGCAGGACCGATACGAAACCTCTACGACTGGGGTAACGATTAAGCGGTTCTTCCCAGACCAGAAAAAGGCCTATAGCTGGATCAGATAGGAAAACTATTACCCCTCCTAGTGCAAACCTTTACGGGGCACGGAGGTTTCGCAGAATACCTACACCAATTTAAACTAAAGGAAAGCCCAAGGATTGAGTGCGATCCAACTGAGTCTGTGTGGCACGTAATACTGGACTGCCCCAGGTTTGCTGGTGCCCGCCATCATCTGTACCAGAGGATACAGCCAACGGTCTCCAAAGAAAACATCCACACTCTGCTGTTGAACAAGAGTTTAAAAGAATTTAATCATGCACTTTATTGCGGCGGTAATGGAGACGCTCTTCCACCGCAATAAAAATTGCACGCCACCAGCACTAGTGGAAAAGTCACACCTACAAGGAGCTTGGTTGCAAGGCAAAACACACTGACATCAAAAGAGGTGGCACAGAACTGGTTGGGTGGCGGAGAGGAGAGTACTACGAGCATTAAGACGAGAGGAGTGGTGCTATTCGTGGATAGTTGGATAGAGAATGTTTGGGAGTTCGTTTTGGTGATGCCAGAGCCAAAAGCGCTGTTGAAAGGCATCGCCACCAAAGCCACCATCAAAAGGAAAAGTAAAAGGAAAAACGAACTAAGTGAATGAACTCGCATAGGCGAAGCTATGTGAGGGATTTAACGAGCTCTAGATGCTCGACAAGGGCAAAAGTTCTATCGCGCGGAGTGCGCGCGTTCCTGAGTTTGCCGGCTAGCGTACTAAGCTCGACAAGGTCTACGTTTGAGATTGCATCGAATACAACCATAAGATCGTCAGAGGCTGAGGTTACAGCCGCTTTGGAGAGCGGTATGGGTTGGTGAAGGCGGGATGGCCCCCACTTAGGGGGAGAAATGGGCGTGGTGTTGGGAGCCGTTTTCGGCAGCGCCGGGAAATTGGCGGCTGACGGGATCGGCGGGCTAGGACGGGATGGACGGAAGAGGGGCGCTTTTGTGCCTCTGAAAGGACGGGGAGCTCTGGGGCAACCGCGATGATTGGCCGCACAGCACACAGGCAGGAGGGGTAGGGGAGTCCCGAGTGCGGATACATTCCCTAGTGGGATGGAGTTCTAGGCACTTAACGCACCTGAAATCGGCGTGGCAGTTCGCCGCTGCGTGGCCATACAGCTGGCAGCGGTGGCATTGGCCAGGGATACCTCTTGCGCGCGGCCTCGGGTTTTATCCCGGAGAGGCCGCACACAACAAGGTTCGGGGACTTGAAAATGTCCAGGGCATGTGGGGAGTTGGCCATAATGACCAGGGCTAGCGGGAAGGTTTTTCCCCAGTAACTGTGCATTTTATACACAGCCTCAACGGGGAAACCTTGGGCTACGAGGTCCTCTTTGATGGCCTCGTTTGGGAGATCGGCGGGCACGCCCCGAAGGACTGAACGCACTTTGCGCTCGCTCGCGCGAAAGACATACTAGGCAATGCCGGAAGTGGTGCTGTGCGAACACAAGTGTGGAATTGTGCGCTCCAGAAACAAGTCCATCCTTTTCTTATCCAGGGATGTGGACAAAAAGTCGCCATTCACCAAATCAGGGGTATTACTGGGAAAGCTGGACGGTGACCCATGAGTCAACAGCGTGGATGTTATGAAGGCGGAGCTTTAGGGAAGCAAGGTGCCAGGCTATATTCTTCTCGCGAGGACCTCTAATAAGCACGAAGTTATTGTGTCCAAAAGCCGAGGTCAAAACCTCGACTCCTGAAAACAAGGAGCAGACTCCAGGGTCAAACGGAGAGCAGCTCCGCTAGATAACAAACGTTACAATAAGAAGCAATGCAAGCAATACGTCTCCTGTCACGTAGATCCCTGATCGAACACCTAATCAGGGTTGTCTGTGCTGTCCTGCAAGGATCGTGTGAAAATGGCCGTACCGTAAAATCACCCCAGAAAAAACTTCACCCTTGGCCGAGATGCTCCGGCCGAAGACACGGGGAGGGTGCGCCCGCTAATATGAACAACGGTTAACCGGGACAGATAGAAACTGATAAACGCCTATCTGTAGGCCTATTACCGATCTCATGGTTTACAAAATAATGATGTAATGAAATCATAGTGCAAAACGAAAAATAAGATTTTCGTTGAGATTTTTGATCATTTCATGATGATAAAAGTGAAATTATGCCAAAGTGATGATTACATTGGAGATCAGTTATACCAAATGAAGCATTTCATGACTTCCTTATCATTCGATGAAAGATAGGCTTGCTGGAGTCCGTGGGGTCATTGGGTATATCACTGCAGGTAAAATGCACTGCCGACAGAAAAATATTGAAAACATCCCAGGACGAAGCTCGCATGTTGCTACGACAACGGATATGGAGCTGGATATGAGGAAGGCAGAAAGACACCGGAACTGTGTTGGCAGATGGCTCCAGAGCGTGGAGAGTCACCGACACATGGCAGATCACAGTGGGATAATCACTTTTAAGCTTTCGCGTTGCATGATTAACATGAGTAAAAAACGGGAATTAACGCGATAGATTACCTTTTTAAATGCCTGACGTTTCAGCCGGGTTACATCGACCGTGGTCACAGACGGACTGGAGAACGGCGATGTCTTCACTCCGTATGTGAGGTAGATTCATATTCATCCACCCGTAAGATGATTCTTCTGCTACCGTCACACACTACACTTATTGTGTCCCTATTCTGTAAGTCGACCGACTCCTCCGTATTCTGGCGACCTCTTAGCCGCGTAATGTTTATCACAGGATTCCATGTCGCTGATAATTGAAAAACCATCATCCCGCTTGAAATTGTAGTAGAGGAAGAGCCAGTGACAGATTTATTCTCTAGCACGTAGTCAACAATAATAACCACTTCTGGCAACCCCTAACGGCCGGGGTAAGCTACCTGCGAATTTTAAAGAGAGTAGGAAAAGAGAATGAATTTGGTCACAGTATAAGTCATGAAATTTCAGGAGACAATTCTTAATTTTATGCTAAATACGTGAAAAATTCGCTAGAACATTTTCGCCACTTCTAATTGTTAACAGAACGCTATAATTAATATGATAAATAATATACAGGATGTCCCTAAAACAATGGATAAACCTGTAGATCTGTCCTATAGATGCACTTCATCATGGCCTCCCTTACCACAAATTTTGACCTTTATGAAAATATCACGGTTTCAGAAATATTTGTTTTTGTATTTTTCTAAAATTTCCAAGTATGAATAGTTTCTATAGAGCCATTTCTTCAAATGGAGAAGATCTTCGATTTTGTTTTTTTTTTTCATTTTACAAGCGATAGCTCAGCTATCAAAAACAAAGACTAAAATTTAATAAACTACCGTCAAGTGTAAAAAAAATAAAAATAAAGAAAATTAAAAATAAAATTAATTTTCTTTCATGTTTGATCAGCTACAGTGTAAAAAAATGTAGGACGCTCATCGTACTCATCATCTTAAAAATTTGCTTAGCTATTCTATATTCCAAAAAGGTATCATAAGCCTAATCATTCTGATTTTTTTAATTTCATCACTACTTGAATAGCAAATAGTATAAAAACTTCAAAAAACTGTTTTTGTGGTAATAATTACTCTATAAAGTAAATCGCATGCAAGTACCTATCCGTGTATATTAGTTTTCTATTGACACAGTGCAATAGTGAGTCATTGCATTTCAACGCAATTCCAACATCCAAAATTGACAACGACCTGTCCTTCTCCAAATCAAATCTGAATTTCATCTTAGGATGAATGGAATTCAAAAGGTCTAAATATTGATCCACTTCTAGTTTGCCTCCTTTCACTATGCTAAAAATGTCATCTACGTATCGTGTGACGGTAGCAAAAGAAATATCTAGCGGGTGGATTAATATGAATCTAGCTCACATACGGAGTGAAAACATCGCGGTTCTCCCAGTCCGCCTGTGAACACGGTCGGTATAATCCGGCTGAAACGTCATGCATTTTAAAAAGGTAAAATTCCCGGTTTGTGCTCATGTTGATTACAGTGGAATGTTGGGTATGGTTCACGAGCATTCTATACGCCTGTTGAGAACCCAATAATCCACCCGTAGTGCACCCGTTTCCTGCTGGAGGACAGGATCTTGAGAGACCGCTAAAGCAGTGTCGGGAATGTGTGACTTAGAAGCTTGGGAAAAGCTTAAAATTCGATGAAGAGACGGAGTACCGGGATGGCGGAAGACCACCTGGCTCTTCAAAAACTTCCAACTAGAAGACACGATCCTCACCAGCACAGTTGGCACAAATACTCCGTCCATGTCGGAATTCTTCACGCTGTCGTAGCCATATCCAGGCATGCGGAGTCATTGCCTACTTTTGTGGGGAGCACAAGGAGAATAACGAAATAAAATGACTGATTGACCAGTCCAACTTAGCAACGGATAATGATATCAAAACTTTAATTTGCAGATGGCGTTCAAAGACCTAAATAACGTAGCGATCCAGCTGCTATTCCACAGAATTCCTCACTCAACAAGTAATACACGCATAAAGTGGGATTCTCCGAATAACAGATGAGAGAGTACGCCATAGATGGCGCTACGTTAATACACTCGCGAGCAACCAATTCGACTCAACCATTCACTGCGCACACATACATCAATTTTACAAAAACTACACACGGTATTTATGACAACAATGTGTCATTTGAAAGCTTAAAATTTAAGCTTTCAATGAGCATCAATGCCTTATATAAAAATAAGCCCTTATTTACACTATTTAATAGGGCGATACAGTAAACTTGCTCCATAAGCTGCCCATGACTTGCGCTACTTACCCCGCTATAAAAGCCCCCCGTAGCCCGCTACCCTTATCAGTTGCATATCACAAGTTGACCGGTACACATCCCTGTAAATTACATTCATTGTTTTTACGAAAATATGGACACCACACCTGAAGAAGCCGCTCAAGCTGTTGCCCTGTTGCAACAAAGGCTAAGTCAGCGAGCAGTCGCTGCCCAGCTTCACTTGAGCCAGTCTGCTGTATCCAGGGTATACAGACGATTTGAAAAGACTGGTGCCTTTGATTGGAGACCAAGGACCAGCCGCTACCGGTGTTCTTCCGAAAGAGACGACCGTTTCATAGCCGCAACCTCGTTGCGCAATCGCCATTTAACGGGTGTTAATGTACAGCAAGAACTAAGACGTGTACGAGGGGTGGCTGTCAGCGAGTGGACAGTAAGTAGACGCTTGAAGGAAGCTAACCTAACTCCAAAAAGGCCTGCGACCGGTCCTAAATTGACTGCAGGTCACCGAGAAGCGCGCATTCAGTTTGCTCGAGAGCATCTCGATTGCGACTTTGCGCGATGGCGGTTGGTCCTGTTCACTGACGAGTGTCAGAATGTGTCTACATGGGAGCGACAGAAAAGGCCGCGTCTACAGGCATCCGGGTGAACGATTTTCACAATGCTGTTTCGCTGAACAGTTGCATATGTCGGAGGTTCGTGCATGATGTGCCTGAGATCTACTGAGAAGGAAAAACCGAGCTTCTTTTTGTGCCTGGGGGAGGCCGAGGGGGCGGAGTAACGGCTGATCGGTATATCACCGACATACTGCTGGACCATGTTGTTCCCTACGCAGGGTTAATTGGCGAAGGCTTTGTGTTCATGCACGACAACGCCCGTTGTCACACATCACGTATCGCTAGGCAGTTTCTTTAAGAAGTCGAAATACGCCCAATGGACTGACCTGCGCTCAGTCCAGACTTGAATCCTATTGAGCACTTATGGGATGATCTTAAAAGAAGAGTACGGGCCAGAAATCCAGTCCCTTCGAGCGTAGAAGACCTGAAGTTAGCGTTATTAGAGGAGTGGGACGGCATTTCTCAAGAGACCGTCAAAAAGTTAATTAGGTCAATGGACCGACTGCAAGCTGTAATTAGAGCTAGGGGGGGCAATACCAAATATTGATTTAATACATTTTTTAATGTTTTTTCGACTTTTTTTGTTTAATTTGTAAAACCCCCGACCACAACCCTTTTCCCACAATTTCCCCTTTTCCCACAATTACGTTCAGACATTTTTAATTTTAAAATAATAATGATTGGTTGTCAATAATAATAACACCAAATTAAAGCTGAAATCTTAAACTTTCAAATGATATACTGTTGTCAAAAATACCCCGTGTAGTTCTGTAAAATTGGTGTATATGTGCGCAAAAGGAAAGGTTGAGTCGACTTGGTTGCTCGCGAGTGTATATTAATAAAATGTTAATACTTTGTAGATTAATACTTTGAAGGCTATAGATTGATAAATCCAGGAGTGTAATAAATAATCGTGAAACAGAACCTAGACAATATTTTTGATTGTAATTGACTAGACTTAGATTTCTTTTTCTCAACTCATACGAGTTAAGTATTTTACGTTATTCCGTTCATTCAATGAAAATCGGAAGAACATAAAATGCATGCCATGTACCATGTAATGCAATGTACCAGCTGCATTTTAGTGAAGACTTTTTATGGAAAGCTAGACCGTCTCGTCTCTTTTATTACATACCCATATGGCGTTTATTTAATTACTTACGATTAATTTGGATCACTCACATGGGCCGTATGAATGTTCTTAAAAATCATTATACAGTGTGTCCCCGGATAAGGTGCACAAACGAAAATGGGTGAAACTAGACTACAATTTATCAATAAAAAAAAGAGAAAAAAATTATTAAAATTAAATTGTATTTAATATTGATTTTTTATTTTTTTATTCTCTTTTTAAGACCTTTTGTGTTTGTAAAATTGTAACATTGGAACCACTGCGTGGATTTTGTTCAAATAAAAACAATAACGATGCCAAAAGATTAACACTGTATGGTAAATAAAAAAAAAGTACATAAAAGCAGTCAATAGGGAGAAAAACATTTTTTTTACTAATTTTGAAAATAAAAGTGTTAAATTTTGAGTAAATGTTTATTTTTAATAAATAATGCCCCCTATAATAATTTCTTTTTATTACCTCTTATTAATCCATATCTTAAACCTTTTCAACAAAAAAAAATCAACATTCTGTCTCTAATACATGCTTAGCTACGAGGCTTTAATTGAGGGGCCTGCTAACGCGACGCTTAGGTCATCGCTCAGGTAGATTTTTTTACATTGTGTTCAGCTATTCACTATCGCGGAACAAAGAAAGGGTGCGGGAGGGGAGCGCGTTAGGGACTTTAAAACGTGTTAAAAGTGAGTCCGAATCGCTCTTAACTGAGTTTTCTCCGCGTGAAATCGCAGATATTCATTTTTATTACGGAACTAGCTGCCCGCCCCAGTCCCGCACGGGTAAGTATACTAAAAAACCTATTGACAATACAACAGTGTAAGAAACCATAGATTTGGAGTAGCCTGAATGTCAATCTGTCAAGTTTGTCACTTTTACGTGAACATATTTTAAATTCATTTTTTTCCTGTAATAATTTTTCAAATATTTTCTTTTATACAAACCTTGTCCTAACATTAACGAATACATAAAACCAAGAATCATCCAATTTGGTGCAGTCGTTCGAAAGTTATGGGCGTACATACATTTCGAAGATCCATTTTTATTTCTGTAGATGTGCCGAGGAGCGGCAAGAGCTGCACGTACTGCGTACATAGCTGCGTTCCCGAACCGTATGCAACCCTCTGCTCGGAATTTTCAAGAAGTACATAGAAGATTTAGTAATGTTGGCCTTGGATTAGCTCGAGAACATCGCGAACAAGCCGTTGTTATTGATACGTCGATTGAAGAAGCTGTGTTGAACGACGTCTTCGCTGATCCTACAACCAGTACTAGACGTCTTGCGGCACGTCATGGTATTTCCAAAACTGCAGTATGGCGCATTTAAAAAAAAAGGACTGCACCCTTTTCACTATCAGAGAGTGCAACACCTCAATGAAGATTTTGATAGGCAGCCAAGGTGCGTCATGTCCGCTTGGATTTTAAGAAAAATAAGGGACATCCCTGATTTTCCCCAACGGATTTTGTGGACAGACGAGGCTACTTTCACACGAGCCGGCATAACAAATTGTAGAAATTTGCACCAATGGCGTCACGAAAACCCGCACCTTAAGAGACCGTCTACATTTCAAGTGCAGTTTTCAATAAATGTGTGGGCGGCGTTAATTGACGACACATTGATTGGGCCGATTATTCTGCCAAGGACATTAAACGGCGAACGGTGTTTGTCCCTTTTAAGAGATGATCTCCCCCTTATGTTAGAGGATGTGCCGCTGGCAAGAAGAAGACACATGTTTGTCCAAATGGACGGATGCCCTGCTCACTACACCACGATTGTGCGAAATTTCCTGAATCAAACCTACCCCAATCGCTGGATAGGTCGAGTACCTGTGGGATGGCCAGCACGCTCACCTGACATGACACCACTGGATTAATTATTATGGGGTGTGATGACACAATGGGTGTACAGCACTACCGTTAATACGGAGGCCGAACTTCACGATCGCATTGTCCAATGTGCGGAAAATATCAAAAATGACCCCGACATGGTCCGCAGGGCTACGCAACAGATTTCCTTACGTGCAATGATGTGCTTGCAACAGCGTGGTGGCCATTTTGAACATTTAATACATTAATTTAATAAAATGTGTTTTTTTAGATTTTTTGTAATAAATACTTATTGTGATTTGTTTTCTTGTTTTAATCAATTTCATTTACACTGAAGAAGCTAAGCTTAAGTTTAAAAAATGCTTAAATTTGTTAACTTAATTCCAATTTAAGAAAAGCTACCTCAGCGGTTGACAAAAAGGCAGCGGCGCGGGTGCCAGGGGACGGCGCGTTAGCAGGCCCCTCAATTAAAGCCTCGTAGCTAAGCACGTATTAGAATGTTGAATTTTTTTGTTGAAAAGGTAATAAAAAGAAATTGTTATAGGGGGCATTATTTGGTGAAAAATAAACATTTACTCAAAATTTAACACTTATGTTCAAAATTAGTGAAAAAAAATGTTTTTCTCCCTATTGACTGCTTTTATGTACTTTTTTTTATTTACCATTATTAAATTCGCCACTTTAATTTTTGGCTCACATTAACAACATTCGATACTGTTGTTATGAAGACTGAAATATTACTTGTTTATTATATTTTTGTGATTTCTTAGCCTTTACAAGACAAAACAATATATTTTTAGACAAAACCTCATACAAGAATGATCTGACGATAAAAGTCATAACATTCCTCGATAAAATATTTAAATTTCAAAAAGGATGACGTTACACGCTATTGACGACTAGTACGAAGGCGGTCAAAAAAATGTTTGGAATGCAGCCGTAATGCTGCACCATACAGTGTTAATCTTTTGGCATCGTTATTGTTTTTATTTGAACAAAATCCACGCAGTGGTTACAATATTACAATTTTACAAACACAAAAGGTCTTAAAAAATGATTAAAAAAATAAAAAATCAATATTAAATATTTTTTTTAAAATCTCTTTTTTTATCGATAAATTGTAGTCTAGTTTCACCCATTTTCGTTTGTGCAACTTATCCGGGGACACACTGTATCTATACAAATAAATAATCCATAGAAATAAATAAAATTGAAGTGTCCGTTTGTAATGTCAAAATAACAAATTTTTAGTAAATGGGTATGAATGTATATCGCGTACCAATAACAAAAACACAATTTGTCTCTCTGTTTGTTCCCGCTAATCTCCGAAACGGCTCGACCGATTTTGACGGGACTTTCATTAATAGATAGCTAATTATATAAGGTATAATATAGGCTACTTTTTATCAACTTCAACAAAAGTTACTATTCTACGCCGACGAAGTCGCGGTCACAGCTAGTATTAAATAAATTCTTTTTTTTTCTATGTAATTTAGTTATAGTTACGATTAAATTTGTTAAATAATGATTGTAGCAATACTTACAGGTTGATGAAAGAAATTGACCTTCATATTTTGCTTCAATATACCGTCTGAATGATCCATACTTACACCTCTATCTACTTCCATATACTTCGTAGGTAGACTGAGATTAAAAAATATGTGTTTGTTTGCATACATTGTCTTATGAACTCACTGTTTAATGAAAAGTTTTCTCTTAATATTAAAAAAAAAGTATTTTATTCTGTATTATTAAAATATGATCACCCTACACGATGTTTTTCGTTATGAAGCTAAAAATCAGTTGATCTAATGAATAATAACAGTTTCAAAAATGTATGATAAATCAAATTTTAGTAAAATATAATTAAAAATGTTAGATATAATCTCAGTCTGCCTATGAAGTATACGGAAGAAGAGGTCCAAATATGGATCACTCAGACGGCATATTGGAGCAAAAAATAAAGGTTAATTTCTTTCTTCAACTTGTAAATTCAACTTTTTTGTTACAATCATTCTTTTACAAATTCAATTATAACTGTAACTAAATTACATAGCAAAAAAATACGAATTTATTCAATATTAGGGTGTGTCCACATCTGGCGAATGCCCGCGCGCTGCACGCATGCAGTTACTGTAACTGTTTAGTACGCCTCTTTAGCGCGACTCATGCAATGCTTGTACGGAGCTCGTGATCTGAGCGCGAGCTGCTCACGCGCACCACACGATTCCACACAATGGGAAATCTTTTATACGTTTCGATTAATCGTAAAAAAATTTCATCTGTCCACTCCATGACAATACGTATTTCACCTCCGATAGTCAAAAACAGTGTTTGAGGCGCGGGCGGGGGTAAGTAGTAATATTTCGCGGGGCGCTAGCTATCGCGCGCGAGTTCGCGCGTGAGCGGCGCAGGACCGACGCACACACTCGCGAGCTGCGCATTCGCCAGGATGTGGACGCACTCTTATAGTTATGATGATTTTTATAAGCACACATACAGCCCATGTGCGGATTGAGTGATCCAAATTAATCGTAACGTAATAAATTTGGAACGGGGCGTGCTAGTGAATTCTCAAATTGAAGTGCAAAGGCTATAATTATTCTGAGATATACAGGATGACAGGAAAAGTCGACGTATTCCTTGAACGGGGTTATAGTACAGGTCATAAGCAACAAAAAAAAGCCCAATTAACCAGGGGTCAAAAAGAGTTGGTTATCGAGCTACGACGGTTTTAAAATTTTTCAAATTTTTTCTGACGTCACCAAAAATTTTTTTTTAAACTACACCATTTACAATGACAAATTGATTAATTGCGGAAAGCTGAAAAATGGGCAGTTAATTTAAACTAAAATTGTTGTCAAAAACTTACATAATTTTGGAAATAAGAGGTCTTTATTGACAATTAAGTCGATTAATTTTTTATCTTTCTGAAAATCGACGTCAATTATTGAAAAAAAAAATGTATGACAGTTGGCGTAAATACTACTAAAATAACTTGCTGGTTTCATAAGCTTTTCAAAAAGGTAAAAATATTATTTACTTTTATTAGTAGTTTTTACAGAAATTAGCAAATAGTTGCGCTGTAGATCAAAATTCATAATTTCATCTTCTTATACACGGTTATTTTTTTATCACCCTGGAAAATTTAAGGGACGCTTCACGACATGGTATTAGAATGATTTAAATATAAATAAAAAAAATAACACCCCTCCTTAATTTTATATTAATTTTTAAAAAAATACAAAAAATGCTGCACTAGTTGAAAACAGCATTTTTAGATATTTTTTTTTTATTTTTTATTTCATTTTTTTTATTTTTTATATAATATTGGATGTGTCCTGAAGCGTCCCTAAAATTTTCCAGGGTGATAAAAAAAATAACCGTGTATATAAAAATGAAACGCTGTGTGTTTGTCTCGCTAAAACTCAGAAACGGCTCGACAGATTCTTACAAAATTTTCGGTGCGTGTTTGAATAGGTCCAAGGAAGGTTTAAACGTAAAGTTGGACCCGGTAGGTGGCGCTGTAATCGGGCAGGACAAAGTCTGCCGGGCCCACTAGTCTTTGAATAAAAATTGTCTGGAAAAGACAAAAGTACGAAGTAGAAATAAAGAAAATTGCTTCTAATACATAAAAGAATGAAAAATACTAAATTACAAAATAATACTACAAGTTCTGTTCAAAATTGTCTAATTGTTTATTTAGATAATTTCCATGCAACTTAAAAGAAATCATTATCCAGCCTTTTTGGTTGAACTGATTGCAGCAGAACCAAGTTTGCAATCCTTTTTGGATAGCAAACCTCTTTGCTATCCAAAAAGCTGTAACCTCTTTGGATAAACCTAACCACAGAGGTTGCATAGGTTTTGGACGTTTTTGAACATGATTGATTAGGATTACGAATGTTTCGACGACATCATTCATTTGTTTTCCTGATTGAAATTGTTTGTTAAGTTTGAAACTACTTTTGAGATTACGGACAAACTTTTAATAACAAATAAACCGATACGAGATTACGGACAAACTTTTAATAACAAATAAACCGATACGCTATTTTGAAATGGCTGCTTTCGAAAACGAAGAATACGCAGATATTTTGTTTTATTATGGTTTTTGTAATGGTAACGCCGCTGAAGCACAAAAAGAGTACCAAACTACCAAATCAGATTTCCTGATCGCCGTTTGCCTCACGTGAGCGTGTTTGGTGCATCCTATCAGCGCATTTGAGAAACGGGCTCAGTGCAACGAGGATAACGCGATCTTGGCAGACCGCTCGTTGGTAATGTTGGTATTGACGAGGACGATGATGAAATTTTTCGGAGTTTCAGAGCAGATCCTACTGTGTCCACAAGGCAAGTGGCAAGAATACATGGCATATCACAATGGAGAGCCTGGTTTGCCGCATCGCGTACAGCACAACTGTATCCATTCCATTACCGACCAGTTCAAGCCATTGAAGAAGGTGATCCGGTGAGAAGAATTGATTTTTGCAGATTTTTAATCAATGCTGAGATTGAAGATCCAGATTATCTAAAGAAAATCCTGTGGACCGACAAATCTACGTTCGATCGCGATGGCATCACAAACTACCACAATATTCACTTTTGGGCCACTAAAGGTCAAAACCCAAGAAAAAGTGAAGAAAGGGCTCACCAGAGAAGATTCTCACTAAATGTGTAGATGGCGATTGTACACGATAATTTAATTGGACCTTTCTTCCTGCCCCAAAACCTGAATGGCACAACATACGAAACTTTTTTAAGAGAGGAAGTGAACACGCTTTTGGAAGATGTTCCGCTAGCTACAAGAAGAAATATGGTATACCAGCATGATGGGTGCCCAGTCCACTTTTACCGTGGTGTACGACAGTGGCTGGATGAAAATTATTCACTAAGATGGATCGGTAGAGGTGGCCCGACTCCATGGCCGGCGAGAAGTCCTGATTTGACTCCCTGTGACTATTATCTTTGGGGTCACATGAAAGATCTAGTCTACCCCACATCTGCGACTTCCATTGAAGATTTGAGGGCAAGGATCGTATCAGCTGCTGAAGTCATTAAGACATCACTTGCAACGCGTGTGACAGTGAGTGAGGTACGCCGTAGGCTGCGTGCGTGCATACGTAACAATGACAGACAATTTGAACAGGACTTATAAATGTTTTTATTTATGTTGGTTTGTTGTTTAGTATTTTTCAGTCTTTTGTGTATTAAAATGCAATTTCCTTTATTTCTACTTCGTACTTTTGTCTTTTCCAGACAATTTTAATTCAAAGATTAGTGGGCCCGGCAGACTTTGTCCTGCCCGATTACAGCATCACCTACCGGGTCCAATTTTACGTTTAAACCTTCCTTGGACCTTGGATTCCGGTGCGTGTTGCACCGAAAATTTTGTAAGAATCTGTCGAGCCGTTTCTGAGTTTTAGCGAGAATTAACTGCCCATTTTTCATCTTTCCGCAATTAATCAATTTGTCATTGTAAATAGTGTAGTTTCTTTTTTTTAATTTTTTGGAGACGTCGGAAAAAGTCTCAAAAATTTTAAAACTGTTATAACCAACTGTTTTTCACCCCTGGTTAATTGGGCTTTTTTTGTTGCTTATGACCTGTACTATAACCCCTTTCAAGGAATACTTCAACTTTTCCTGTCACCCTGTATAGTATGGCGTTTTCTTAAAGTGTGCGGTGTGAGTCATCCACTTCACTAACCATATCTCTTTTATCTAAGGTTTAACAAATTTTAACTTCGCCGTAACTTTTTTAACTTAATCTTCCTCGATTTTGGTTACGATTGAAAAGAGGATCACTCAATCGACATGCACATCAAAACCAGCCGCCAACGCGGATGCTAGAAGAAATTATTATCGCCTGTTCACACAACCAAAAAAAAACAAAAAAGTATTAAGCTAATGCGTATTTTTTTTCTTGTGTAGTCGTATCTTCGATTTCATTAAATGTTTGTACTATTTCTTCCCAACTTTTTTCTCCAAATCACAGTCAGCATATTCATTTAAAGATGTATGCCTACGTGCAGGTCTATTTTCAATTTCGGCTATAAATTTTACGGGCTTGAAAACGATTTTAAAATTTTAATAATGTTAAAAACTCGACACGGGCGCGCGATTGGCATCGCAGCTGGCGGCCAAATGAAATAGTGTAATGCCAGTCGCCAAGTGAGGTAGAATTAGGTACGTTGTAATACAATTTGACATGTTTTAATCGGCGACGCCGAAGTCGCTGCCATGGCATCCTAACATTATTATGACTGTAAGAGTTGTCTTACACGACGCCGTGGCAGCGGCGGTGCACGCTGTCGTGTCGTGTATGTAACATGCATGCATACCTCACTGTAGTGCTCTACAGAGACGGTGCCGCGCGCCCCGCGGCGTCGTGTGCAACTGCTCTTACTGTAGCGGGTGCGTATTACAAATTCTCACCGCCCACGCTCCCGCAGTGAACACTCCTGCTCCGTGCACCCACTCGAGATTAAGCCCTCAACGTCTCTTTGGGTGAGCAACTCCAGCATGTTGGAGGGCGAGAGCCACGGCGACTCCTGGCGACGATAACTGTACAGATTATAGAACTGCCCCACGGATTTGCATCCATGGATGAATTGGAAACGACGAAAAACGGTTAAATGCTAGCAAGTGTAGTGTTTTCCACAAAAATAGTTTCACACATACTAATTTACAGATCCTAGAAATATCCAATCCAATGTAAATAACTTCATGAAATCTCTTAAATGTTACGTATTAACAAAGGTCTGAAGTGTCATTTGATACAATTTCTGCAATTTAGAAAAAAAGTACATTAGACTCATCCCAATTTGCCCTCTTGCCTGATGACATGATACATAATTTCCACATTAATGACATACTTTTCGCATTTGTATCAATAACTACAGTAGCACTTACTATACTACTCGTATTTTGCAGACTAAATTGATTCTTCTTTTTCACACCCCGCCGTGTAGCTGACCCCAGCTAAGCCACAACAAAATGTGGAAAATAGATTGTTTGAGTATGCTGCTATAATGTCCTGAGTTTGTCGGAGTTTGTCGGCAAATTTTCAGAGTTTGTCGCTTGCGCGTTACAGAGATACGTGTGGCTCAGCTGGAGTAAGGTTACCCCAGCTGAGCCACACGAATCTCGAAAACGGAAAGGCATAGCGAAAATCTTTTTGCTGGTATAGATAGGCGGCAGTTTGTTGGAGTTTGTTGGGCAAGTTTCAGTGTTCATCTGGCTTGCGTTTAACGGAGCTGTGTGGCTCAACTAAGGTAACGTTACCCCAGCTGAGCCACACGGATCTCGGAAACTGAACGATATAGCGAAAATCTGTTTGCTGATATAGATAGGCGGCAGTTTGTTAGAGTTTGTCGGACAAGTTTTAGAGTTTGTCGATCTACCGTTCCAGAGCTCACCTGCTGCAAAATTGCTGCAACTGAGCCAGCTGGATCTCGAAAACAAAGCGACGTAGAGAAAATCTGTTTGCTGGAATAGTGTAGCGGTAGTTTGTCGGAGTTTGTCGAACAAGTTCCAGAGTTTGTCACTAGCACATTTCTGAGATATGTGTAGAACCGGCACTGCTGTAAAAACATTACCCCAGCTGAGCCACCTGGATGTCGAAAACGAAACGACGTAGCGAAAATTTGTTTACTGATATAGATAGGTGGTAGTTCGTCGATACATTATTCAAAGATTCAGAGTTTGTCGACGCCCAGATACAGAGAATGAAAGAATCTTTTTTTTTTGGGTAAATAGTTCAGAAGCTAGGAGTCTCAAATTCACGAGGTTTCGTTATGTTTTATATTTCAGTGTACTTTCTTATAATAAAAAGTTAATGTTAAATAGTAAATTGAATTCAATAATGTAAAGGTAACTGGTTTTTTTTAGATTTCATGTAAATCCTCCATAAGTGACTAATATACTTTAAATGTGTTATTTAGGTCACATTTGGTATCTGGTCTTCTAGACTAGGTATCTATACGAAGTAATGTACGACATTTTTATTGGATAGCGTTTAGTGGGCTGTTTCAATCTAATTTACCTTAAATTGATCATCCATATTCTCCCACACACACCCTTTCATAATGAAAGCAATAACGATTTTGTAATAAGCTTTTTGGATGCCCTGAAAAAGAAATTACAAAATATATTAAATAACGAAACCTCGTGCACTTGAGACTTCTAGCTCCTGAACTATTTACCCAAATAAAAAGATTCTTTCATTCTCTTGATTGGGGCGTCGACAAACTCTGAATCTTTGAATAAAGTATTGACAAACTGCCACATATATCAGTAAACATATTTTCGCTACGTCGTTTCGTTTGCGAGGTCCGGGTGCCTCAATTGGGGTAACGTTTCTACAGCTGAGCCACACATATTTCCGAAATGTGCTAGTGACAAACTCTGGAACTCGTTCGACAAACTACCGCTACACTATTCAGTAGCAAAGGGATTTTCTCTACGTCGCTTTGTTTTCGAGATCCAGCTAGCTCAGTTGCAGCAACTTTGCAGCAGGTGAGCTCTGAAACGGTAGATCGACAAACTCTGAAACTTGTCAGACAAATTCTGACAAACTACCGCCTATCTATAAAAACAAACAGATTTTCGCTACGTCGTTTAGTTTTCGAGATCCGTGTGGCTCAGCTGGGGTAACGTTACCCCAGCTAGGTCACACAGCCCCTTAAACGCGAGCCCGATGAACACTGAAACTTGTCCGACAAACTGAAAAACTGCCGCCTATCTATATCAGCAAACATATTTTCGCTACGTTTTTCCGTTTTCGAGATCCATATGGCTCGGCTGTGGTAACGTTACTTCAGCTGAGCCACACTTATCTGAAGCGACAAACTCAGAAACTTGCCGACAAACTGACAAACTCTGGATCATTATAGCCGCATACTCAAACAATCTATTTTCCAGTTTTTTTTTTGTAGTTCAGCTGGGGTCAGCCACCCACCATGCCATTGTCCTTATTGTGTGGTTGAAAACGTGTCTACGTTGTATATTCAGTGCACGAAGTTACGCGAATTTGCAGAGAGAATGTTATGGGATTCTAACTGGATTGAAGAAAGACAAAAAGATTATATAAAATGGTATTGAGCTTCCAGTTGTCAATTTTCCATATCAATTTTGTCACAAAAAGTGTTGTAAAATCGTGTTTATTTATATTCGTGTTTTTAACTACTTCCGTGAGAAACAAATTGTAATTGCGCTACTACTTACTTGCCGTATCTTCAAACATTGTTACGTCGTATCCAGTCCATCCATCCATTTTATCTAACTTTCATCTATCGTCCATGGTATTTAGTATCTTGTTATCATTTATCCAACATAATTGTTCAGAGATGAACAATGATAGATTCGTCTGAACAGTGAACTGAGAGTGCCGTGGTGAAGACTCTCCATCTGTATCTACCAGATTATGACGAACATAACGCAGTTATTGGGTATTATTGGCTAAACAATCTACGAGAATCAAGTGACTACTGTAAGGGTTGAGGATGAGGAAACCGACGAAATTGAAATCAGTCGAGGGGTTTGGCAGGGTTGTGTTCTTTCTCCTTTGCTTTTTAATATTTACTCAGAAGCTGTAATGGCAAATGCCCTTGTGGATATAGAAGCGGGCGTAAAAATGAACGGTACGGTAATAAATAACTTACGTTATGCCGATGACACTGTTCTTATTGCAGCTTCAGAACGTGATTTGCAAGAAATTGTAAACAAAGTCAACGAGCACAGCGAAAGAGCCGGGTTGTCCATTAATATCAGTAAGACCAAGTTAATGGTAGTCTCCAGAAATCCAGACTTAAATCCTAGCATATCAGTAGCTGGAAAACAACTAGAGCGAGTGCGACAATACAAGTATCTTGGTGCTTGGGTGAATAAAGAATGGGTATCTGATCAAGAATTAAATTATATCTGATTGATATAGAACATGCCCGAGCCACTTTCAACAAAATGAGGAAGGTTTTGTGCTGTCGTAAAATTAACATAAAGCTCCGAGTCAGGTTGCTTCTGTGTTACATATGGCCTGTCGTCATGTACGGTTGCGAAGCATGGACTTTGAAAGAAGACACTACGAGACACCGGGCATTTGAGATGTGGTGCTAATCGTCGCATGTTGCGCATAAGTTGGACGCACAAGATCAGAAATAAAATCGTGCTGAAGCGTGTACATGTGTCCCGAAACATCAAAAAACGCAAAGTCGAGTATCTCGGCCACGTGCTCAGACACGACAGATATAGGCTGCTTCAGTTGATAATGATGGGCAGGGTGGACGGAAAGAGGCGCGCTGGGAGACGACGAAAATCGTGGCTGCGAAACATTAGGGAGTGGACCGGCATTACCTCCGTTGAAGAACTGTTTCGGCTTGCGACCGACAGAGAAGAATACAGGAAGCTGACGGCCAACCTTCAGGATTGAAGAGGCACTAGGAGAAGAAGAAGGCTAAACAATCAATTGCCCTTAGCGGACGTAGTGCAATAAATAACGAAAATTAATTTTCACATAGAGATTAAGAAAATAAAAGGGTATGTTCATCGCTTTAATAAGCAATGAGACTTGGGAAGTGTTAGATATGTAAGAGATATGTAAGGTCGAGCGGGCTGCGTCACGCTCGCACGCCGTCATTACTCAATAAATCAGTATGCAACTAACTAGCTTGTGTTGTTGACGCGTACACCCTCTCCCGTAGTATCCAACAGGACGCAACTCCACCTTACAAATATTGGACTTATTGATTTCACCTAAACCGTAAAATACACTTTTTACATGTTGTACCACCCTTCAACCGTTTTTTGTATTCTGAGGTACCTACCATCTAGTTAGTAAATGGAAGCTTTTCCGGACGTATTTGTACATTTAGGCAGTATGCAATATTTATAAATAGTAAAGTTGAAATTCAAATCTAACACAAATCGGATAACCAAGCGTGTCAAAGACGCACAGTATTGCAACAACAGCCGACTGGCAGTCAAGGTCAATGTCATGTCACACTCTCACCGTGACATTAATCATTGCTACTCATTCATTTTTGGTCGTATAAAAAAAACTAATTATACCAATGTTCAGGTTTTTCGCAGATATTCTTCATTCAAAATTAAAAAGCCCGTTGTGCCTCATTAAATATGTTCTGCCGATTTTTTAATAGTGAGACAAAATTTTATTTGCATTTATTTTTAATATGGTAATATAACAGATTTTCTATATAAAATCTTAAATATTGCCAATTTGGTCCCTCTAACAAAATTCATCGCAGATTAGAAAAATCTGTATATGAGTTGTATGTAGGTTTTACTATGTATGTACGTAAATAGTAGGTACTTATTTTAAATATCAAATTTATTGCAATTTTGATATTGAGGATAAAAAAGATTGAATAACAATAATAGTATTATTCCGCAGGCAAGCATTTGGGATAAATTTGTGACCTACTTATTTGTTAAAAACAACAGTTATTTGTTCAACAAGTGAGCAAAATTGACTTTACAAAAAATCTGTTGGTTTGAATTCCCAAACTAGCGAAGGAAGTCAGAACTGAGCTTTATATATTATAGATACTATAAAACACTCCATAGCAGTGTGTAAAGGGTGTAAAGGTACACACTAAAAAAAATTGCTCTCATGTAAAACATGTATACACATTTTCATCTCTCCAGCAAGACACTGTAAGGAGACAATAAAAATAAGATATACTCACACTTCCCGTTTTGACAATCTTACTTTGTGCTTAAGGAATACTATATCAATACGTACACACACATATTTAATTAATTTTCCTTTAATAAATGAATGAGCCATAAAAAGGTAGTTTAGTAATGTTTAAATGAATGAATATTTTTTTAAGTCTTATAAGTGGGTTTTTACTTTGTTATCACACATTCCTAAAAAGTTTTGAAAAAATTAAAACATGTTTCTGAACATTTCACGGTGTTGGAAAAACATCTGTAGTGTAGTTTTTCTTACGTGAAAATATACATGTCTCTCCATTCTCCAATCTTTTGGTGCTGGAGAGGTGAAAAACAAATTCAGCATTTGTATCATTTTGTAAACTTATTTCATATGATAAAAAAGAATCTGTTTCACGATAATTGTTATTCAAAAACAAATAACAGAAACATTTAAATCGTGAAAGAGTTTCTTCTTTTTTTACCTCATTTCTTGTTGATATCCATTTTCCATGTTAAACTTTTACGCATTATATCTATATTCATGTACAGTTTGTATCGCCATCTCAAACTTCTTGAAGAATTTTAACTCTTTTCGAAGTGAATTCAAGTAAATTCGTACATTATAGTATAATATTTCCCCTGCAAAAAATCCTTAAAGATACTTAGGCCCGCTCGTGTATTGAAGTAGTTACCCTTGGAAATGGGTACACCTCTAGTACAACCCTCTTGCAGGTAAGAGGTGCCGGGCCTGTAGGAATAAAATACACGGCATTAATGAAATGAAATCAGCACATGAGCCATCGAGTGCTTCACAGCTCGCGGCTCAAACGAGCTGCTGATAATATCACTAATGGAAAGGAATTATACCTTTAAATCAGAGCAGTGACGCATTGTGATGGCTCAAGTGAGCTTAGTTTTAATAAAAAGGTGATAGTGATCCTACCTTTAATAGTGTATTGATCTCTCTCAATGACGTGATTGGAAATCCTTCTTTTTCCTTCTCCATCTTGAGACGTTTCAAAGCCACAATCTCTTCTGTGGTTTTATCACGAGCTCTGTAAACAACTCCGTATGTTCCCTCCTCTATTCTATTGAGACATTGAAATTCCTCAACGGATCGACAACCCTATAAAATAAGTAAAATTAGTTCCATTCATACTTACTTTGGCAGTAATTTGCTTTGTTGAAATTAAAAGTGAAACCTAAGTTTGAGAATCATTAATAGATTATTATCACAGTTATTCCACCCAAAAAGCAGAGGTGCATAAATACCCACACTACGTCTGCTATTTATAAGTCGGATGTAATGAACGGGGCAAGCCTATTGCCACTACTGGGCAGTTGGCACTTATTAAAGTTTGAACTCAGGTATGAAATTCCCAATCTAAATAAACTTTTTGTCCGAGCTTGGAATCGAACCCAAGACCTCTTGATTAGAGTAGTCGCATTTGTCACTAACTAGATATACAGAACATTAACTAGCAGAAATAATATAAGGGAAAAAAGTTATTTTTTGGTGTGAAATTAACCATAAACATCTAGACACTATGCCGAATTTATTAGAAAAATTGATCTGATGTGAATTTTTATGTTTCCAACAAAAAAAATACTTTTATATGAAGATTAAACATTTATAAAAGTAGCTCATTTAATTTAATCATACTTTAATATGAAACTTTTACAAATTAACAGGGGCGAAATTATAAATAAATAACCTATATTCCAAAAACACATTCCTGCATTTGAAAATTTACGAGTATCAGCACTTAACAGTAGCAGACAAGAAATACTGTGTGTGTGTCATTAGTTTCGAAAGTGGCCGAATTCCGAATGTTACAGAAGCCACAAGTACCACCTCCCATTAAATGGCAGTTTGGCAAATGTGTTGTATAAAAAAAATACTTACATCTACATACTTAAAGTACATGCCGATTTCGCGGAAGGGGCACACAACTCCCAACATAAAATTCAAAAGCGTTATATTTCGTAAACAATCCCTGAATACCAAGGTACCCAATAACTATACTATTTTAGAAACACCAATTCAACTCATTTTATTTATACAAGGCTACAAGGGTTTCCTTTGTAAGTTATACTCCAAAAGAAACTTGTGTTTGGACCAAATTCAACATACCATTTTAGTGGATATTTCGCCAAAACACTACAGTGATTTATGCGTAAATTATTAAACATAGTTTTGACATTTTGTGTAGAGTTAAATAAAACACGAAATTACCTGAAGAGCTGGATAGTATGGTGGCAGCGCACTTATAGCTTCTTCTCTAAGTTTTGCTTCTTCTTCATCTTCAGGCATGTCTTCGTCAACTGTTGATTTGCCATTTTCATCTTTTGGAGGGGGCGAAAATGAATGCGATCGTGAACGTGAACGTGATCGTGAGTGTGATCGTGATCTTGATAGAGACCGAGATCGACTCCGACTTCGACTACGGCTTTGACTTCTACTTCTAGTTCTTGAATGACTCCTGCAAATTAATCGGGTAAGATAAATACAATATTGAGCACAACATCATTCTATAAACACAATCTTAATAAAGACATTAGACTGCTGATGTGCTTTTGCATTCACTGAGTTCAGGACAATACAATAAGGAATATACTGATTAGTGACTCTAATACAATAACATTAAAAATAGCAAAAATAAAATCGTGAGGCGTAGCCTAACCTGAATAAATATGTAAATAGCATTTATAAGGATATGAGCGGTTGACTGTTGCTAGACATTTTACGCGCCCCACGATTTTATTTTTGCGTCTGATCAATGCCTTATATTGATGTGATGACTGGTGCGTAGCACTTTCCTAATTATTTCTTAGTTTTTAGTACGTACAGTATGAGTACATCTTCATTATATTTTTTTTTTCAATAAAATCTTAACTTTAAAAGTTTTTACTTATTTTCATATGTTTATTTCATTACTTAATAGGATGCCTTACTGCATTCTTAATATGATGCTTACTACACTCAAGCCATTGACATTGAGGGGGGTTAAAAAGGAATCCATTTGGTGGTGGCATCTTGGACTTACAATGACAATGAACATACATAATTGTATTGACATCAGAACTAGTGTGTATCAAATTTCCTATCAATTGCTCAACAGGAAGGGGGGAAAAATTTAATTACTAAATTTAAGTTAAACAACAACAAACAAGGCAACCTAAACAAAACCGTTTATAAAGGTAAACTTTACATTTGTGACTTTACATTTTATTTCAAAATGCTATGGATGAAGACTCATTTAAATTTTACAGGTTAATGTAGGTTATCGTAAATATCACAACCAGCGACGATAGTGACCCGGCCGGCCGGAAGACATTGTTTTCTTCCCTAGTCGCCCGTCTGGAGGATCACATTGTGGTAACTTGGTGACCCCTCCCTAGGCTAAGTCCCAGCGCTTGGGTCAGCAATGGCTCACCGTTGGGCCTGTCTCCGGGGGATGCGTTCGGGGTATGGCTAGTCCGATCCCGAACGTGCCTCCATGGGGGGTGGAAGTTACTATACCCGAGTCCAATGGCATATCCAAGGGGCGGCCTTGTCAGTTTTTCAGTCCCTTGCTGAATCGTAAAGATTCCCCCACCCAAAAAAAAAGTTATCTCAAATATGAAGTAGCATGAGATAAAATTGTTACATACCTTCTTGAGTAATGAGATGATGGAGTTCTTTGATCTGATTGTGGTGTAGGTGATTTGGATCTGGATCTCAGTCTTGAGTTGTCTGTTATTCTTTCTTTGGACCCTTCTTTGTCCGACCTCATATCATGTTTAGTTATATCTTCATCTTCAGACTTTGAGTTAGCTTCAGAATCATCAGTTTCTGTGCTGGAACTATCATCTTCTGTGTCACTATTCGACTGTTCACCTGAAAAAGACACAGATCATATGTTACCTGGGATATATATATTTATATGAGATATATCTCATCCAATACGATAAAACAGACCTTCTTCAGCCTCAGAGTTTAGAGAATCACTTTTCATTTCTACATCACTAGCATCTGAAACAGTTACTACAGTTTCTCCGTAGTTTGGAGATTGATGAGTTCTAGATTTTTTATTAGATACTTCTTCTGATGATCCAGATCGTTTTCTTCCACGGCGCCGTCGTTCTTCACGTCTAGCTTCTAGCTCATTTCGGGATTCATGTTTCCTTTTTTCCATTTCGCGTTCTGAAAATTGCAACAACAAATTAAAACAATGTGTCACATCACAAAAAGTATATAAACAGAAGATGCAAAGAATCTGAAATATTGTCTTCACCAAAGGGCATTTTTCATAAGTAATACACTGGTGAGCAAAAAATCGTGTCAAAGCTCTGTCGAAATGTTTAACTTTGCAGTATCTTAAAAAAGCTGATGTCCTCAGTTTTGTAACGACGGCAAAAGCTTGTCGTTTGGTGGTATATTCACTGCCCAACAGAGAGTCAAAACTAAAACAGAATAACATGAGTTTTAGAAAAAAAAAGAAAATCAGTGAATATCAGTCATCAATAATCAGAAAACAATCAATTTATCTTTCTTATATTTCAAAAATCAATATTTGGTATAACCTCCTCTTGCTTGTGAAGCTGCTCAGAGATGAATTTTTATAGAACTTATTGATTCTTATGACATCTTATAAAATGTTTTTTTTTACAGTTTGCGAAATAAAAAGCTTGAAGAAGCTAGAGTCCTAGCTCTGGCTCTTGTTTTGTGCTCATCCTAAATGTGTTGAATTGAAGTCGGGGCTGTGCGTAGGCCAGTCCAATGTGCGAATATCATCTTCACGCAAGAAATCACGAAGAATCCCTGCAGCCTGTCGTCTGGCGTTGTCATAAATAAGTACGAAATTATCACCCACAAAACCTTCAAACATGATCAACGTGATCCAGTGGTATCTCCTCGGTAACGATGAGATACCACAGAGTCAAACGACCTCTTCTGATTCTGTCCGTAATTATACCGGTTTTGACTCCATAGAAATGCCTGCCCAAACCATTTCGGCACCTCCCTAAAAGAGGACTGTTTCTGCTATGCGACACTGGGCATAACATTCTCTTGGCCGCCTATACTAATCAGAGAATAAAACAGACCCCCACTGCTCTAAGCTCCAATCGGGATGCCCTCATGCAAATTGAACCGCGTTTGCTGGTGCGCAGCAATCGATTTCGGGCCCGTTGCTGGTCTTTCAGGCGTCAGGTTGGCTGCCGCTATTCTTCTGACTATCCAAGAACTGACAGCACGGCTGTGTACATGTCTCAGATCATCTTGTAAGTTAATTATGATAATTCCATCATCTAGCTGGCTGGTATCGTATATCTTCTACCTAATCTTCTATTCTACTTCGAACAATGCCACCAGTCTTGACGTGCAGTGACATAAGATTGGTTCAACCCATATTCAAAAAGCAATCACTTGGGGTGGTTTCTAGTATCCATTAGTAGTATCCATTTCACAATGATAAGAGCAAACTTAATTATGGAAGTGTATTCAGAAAAGTTATGATAAACAGCAGACATATCAGTTAAGAGATATGTAGTCTTTATTGATGTTAAAAGATTTAAAAACATATGTGTCGCAAGTATTTTTTTAAAAATTGGTTTATTTTATTTAACCACAAGATGCATGATAAAATTATGCAAATTTGATATCACTGAATGGGTAACACAACCAGGTATTTTGACAATAAAAATAATTTTGTAACATTTATTTTAAATGGCTAGATTAACAGGGCTAATGAAATTAGCGTTTGAGTTGATTTTTTTGCTCACCAGTGTACTTAAGCACTATATTTAAGTATACATCAAACAACATAAGCACCAATATAAATTAATTATTCTTAAAAAGACTATACTGAATAAAGCAAAATTTTACCAGCTTCTATCAACCTATTTCTTCTTTCTTGTTGATGTTTATCTAATGATGAATGTCTATCTACTTTAGCAACCCTAGTGTCTTCATCAAATTTTGTAGAATCTTGATTTTGCAATTCCTTTGATATTCTTTTACTGAGTAATCTCGATCTGAGGTCCTCCAGCTCTTTATCACCAGATGTTTTGTCTCTATTTTCTTTTTCATTGTTATGATTATAACTTAGTCCTTCTTCTGACAAAAACCTCAACCTTGTTTCTATTCTTTCATTTTCTAACCTTTTACGATCTGTTTCTGAAAATTGCCGATTGTATTGACGTTCGCGATTCAAATATATCTCTTGGTCTCTATTCAATTCCTTCTCTTTATACATTTCTTTGTCTCTATAAGCTTCTCGCGTCCTTCCTACATCTCTAAATGACACATCTCTATATGCTTCTCTGTCCCTATAAAGATCTTTATCTCTAAAAGAATCCTTGCCTCTATACATTTCTTTCTCTTTATACAATTCTTTATCCCTCGTTTCTCTTTCTCTATACAGTTCTTTTTCTCTTAATTCTTTATCTCTATATGCCTCTTTTTCTCTATAAACATCTTTCTCTCGATTATAAGCCTCTTTGTCCCGATTGTACGATTCTTTTCCTCTATACATATCCTTATCTCTGTATGCTTCTTTTTCTCTATATACTTCTTTTTCCCTATATGCTTCTTTATAAGTCTCTTTTTCTCGATAAGCTTCTTTCTCTCTATAAGCTTCTTTTTCTCTATAATATTGTTTCTCCCTATAATATTCTTTGGCAAGTTCTTCGTGTTGAGGGTTTTTATTTAAATCTCTTTTGGGCTTCTCAATCTTATCACGATCCCTGTTTAAAAAAATGAATTTGTTTTATTTATATCTGGAATGTCAGACTTAAAAGCACATAAGCCATTTATGTGCTTTTCAAGTCTGTCTTAAGATAACTGAAAATTTTCTTAAAATAGTGTTAAAATGATTGTACATTTTTAAAACTAATATTCATATCATTACTCCTTCTATTGAATTGGTGGTAGTGTAGCATATTCCTATTGCCACAATACATAACCTTACATTTTATTGAAATAATAGTGAAAAATGGATATAAGTTCTACCCTTATTTTTCTATCATAGCTTACACCTTTAAAAATGTATTTACTATTTTCATTTCACCCTAATAAACTTCCATATTAATGATATCATATTATTATTGTGATCATATTGTGATAAAAGTTACTATAGTCTAGTCAACCTATGAAATTGACTCTATGGCGTTGGCTTCCTAATAAACAAAGCACCAAAACAACGTTACAGGCATATTTGAAAGAGTAGCTCTATTCCAGCTGCAGTTTAACGGTACAACCCTATCTATAATACAAGCACATGCCCAGACTGCTGACTAAGATAGGACAGCCCCAACCAGATAAAATAGTGTTATATCCCCTAATTTAAGCCCTCCGGACCATCTGACCACCATGAACTTGCCACTGGTGGTGACTTGGGATTTCTATATCCCAACCGACTACCAGTGACCAAATAACACAGTACTACTCCCATATCACCACCAGTGGTAAAAATTGTCTCATTTTACCACTAGTGGTAAAATAAAAAAACATCAGTAGCACTTTACCACCAGTGGTCAAATTATAAGATCAGTTTCAATTTAGTAAAATCAAGATTACTGCATATTGGGTTACTGCGTGTAGGCACAGAATCTTGATCACACATTTTCACAGAAATACTGCACTAATAAGTAGGTAATCATTAGAAATGATTTTCTTCGAGTTAGATAACCCCAGGAAAAGTCCTGCACCACCTACAAGAGGCAAAAGCGGACTAGCAAAGAACGCCTGGGGTAACACATTCAAAAGCACTAATCGAACCATTCTCTCGTAAGCGCACTGACGAGCTATTGAAGCTCAACAGGGGCAACCTAAGCGTGATGATTAGGGCTCTGACTGGGCCGGTTGGGGAGGAGGAGGCGTGCGTTCCTCAACGCGCGCCAGCTCCCCTAGCAAGATGGGGACTGAAACGGCTCGGCCGGATGACTACCGACCGAGAGATACTTTTCACCCCTAGCTTGGCCGTCTGGGGGGGTCGAATTTCTCAAGATACTTGCCGACCCCCCCGTAGAGGTAAGTCCTGGCGCGTGCGCCAGGCAACCCTCCAGGGGGCACAATCGGGGAATGGCTAACGCCGATCCCGATTGTGTCTCTACGGAGGTAGAAGTATCTAGAGGGTTTTTAGCCGGTAGTGGGTCTTCTACCCGAGTCCTGCATATCCTTGGGGTGGCCTAGTCAGCTCAATTCCCTTGTTGAATACGGTAAAAACTGTATTTTCCCTCTTTTAAAAAAAAAAAGTGCTCTGACTGGGCACTGCAAGCTGAACAGGCATCTATTCAATATGAGACTAAAAGATACTGATGCTTGCAGATTCTGTGAACAGGAGCGTGAAACACCAATGCACCTCCTGTGCTTTTGTGAACCCCTTATTCACAAGAGAAACCGACAACTGCGGAGACACATTCTCGACCCAGACGATATAAAAACAATCCAAGCTGGGAATATCTTATCATTCCTGGACAGTGCCCAGCTAAAGGAGCACATGTAAGGCCTAATAAGTCTTACTTAGAAGCCCCGAATTAATGAAATAATAATAATAGTTGTAATAGTCCTAAATTTTGTTTATAATTAACATTCTTTCTGTGAGTTGATTGGACTATAATTTTATGACCTGTCAATAATACATCAGGATACCGAAAACTAAACATATTTTGCTATTGGTTTAAACTTTACCACGTAAGTTGTCAAAAAAAGCCAGCATGAAACCAATACACAGCCTAAAAAAGACATCATTTCAAATTACCTGCATAATATTTCTACTTAATTGTCAATACTTAGCATCATAATGTGGTCCAAAATTTATTTTAATTAAAAATGTAGCATTGTAATTACCATCAGCCCCCTAACCATAATCACTTAAAGCAATATTAAAACGCTAAAAAAGGGATGGCGCTATATGCAGCAAGAGCGGTGTCTCTGTGTCAACCTTTCTGTAAGCGATCATGTAAGGCCTCTCTGATCAAGTAAACCAAGTTCATCTACATTAGGAATAAAAGGAAAAAAAATAGATTTAGATTTTAGAAATTTAGATGAACCCACGATTTCGGAGGGCGGAGGGGAGGGTGGACAGGGAAAAGGGGAGCCACCCCCGATGCCACTGCTCACTCTCAGCGATGCGTAGATTTCGAGATATTAATTTTTAATTTTTTCTTAATCCTAACCTCGAAATGTATGGGAAAACGGTGCGTTATGTGTAGAATCATGTTAGTGCCTCACCTTAAACCTATTTTAAAATTAGATCTTAGAATAAAAAGATTAAGGAATTTTGAAGATGTTTCCATTGGAAATTTTTAAAAAATATTATAATTTATGCTTTAGCACTTCACAATTAGGTGTTTCACCTTAATGAAGCTCAACACTCAAAAATTTTTGGAGAGGTATACAACCCAACTCTATGACCTACCAAATATACACAAAAAATTCATAAAAATCTCTCAAGTGGTTTCAGAGGAGTTTGGTAACAAACACTGTGACACGAGAGGTATATATTAGATTAGATTTGATTTCAATAGTATAGGCTCCCATAGAACAGCATGACGCATAGTCATGTTCTGAACCAAACCTTACCCATTATGCCATCATTTGTCACCTGTTTTCTTTTGTAATGCCCTAGTGGGGCTGCGCCCCCAGACCCCTGCTCTGCAGCCCGAAATCAATATGGCCGCACTCTCATTGCATTTTGTTTGTGACAAGGTAATGAATATATGATAATTACGGGAGGTAGACTGTACCAGGGTCGTCTGCTTAGGTACCTCCGTCTTACCTATTTCTGCCACAAAGCAGCAGTGCTTGCATTGCTGTGTTCCAGTTTGAAAGGTAAAATATGGCAGTGAAATTACTGGGTACCATGTCTTTACATCTAATGTCACAAGTTAGCAATGTACATAGAAGAAATCTAGATTAACAACCCACGAGTTGGGGCAGGGAGGGTAGAGGAGTTGAACTAGTTCTGTACCACTCGGCGATGCGTAGTTTTCGAGATGTTAACTTTTAAAATATTCACAAACATAACCTCAAAAGGTATGGGAAAAATTGGGTGGTGGTGTTTAATCATGTTTGTGTCACACCTTGAACCAATTTAAGAATTAGAGTTAAAAAAATTAATGATATGATTTCAGTAATCTTGTTATTAAAACACTAATTTCACAAGTTCCACTTGAATCTTTATTATACTTCAATTATTGCGACCGGTTTCGATACATCATCGTCAGGCATCGAAACCGGTCGGCAGATGTATCGAAACCGGTCGCAATAATTGAAGTATAATAAAGATTCAAGTGGAACTTGTGAAATTAGTTTTTTAATAACAAGATACCATGGAGTTCCATCAAGAAATTACAACACAAAGCTTTAACGATTTCAGTAATATAATTGATTTCAGTGGTATAGGTTCCCATAGAATAGTCATCGTCGCTTTGCTACACATACTCTTATTCTCAAACTAACCTAATCCAGAGTAGGCTATTTCGTCACCTATTTTCTTATGTGATGGCACCCCCCTTGGTAGGGAGCTGCGACCCCCATCCCCCTGCTCTTTAGTCTTTTATACAAAAAGATGTTCCCAACTGCGCGGCTATTACTGATGTATTCCGACTTTGGCCCCGTTCCGTTTCGAGATTACACTACTCACAGTACTCAGACTGCTCACGCCCGGACCGAATCAATAGACGCGATAATGATGCCAATGGCATGCTATCGTCTCGGAACGATCGTGAGCGCGCTTATGTCAATAATATCAAAACAAACATAACCTCAAAAAGAATTTAACTCGTAATTTCAATTGTTTTATGTGATATCCAAGCTTTAGCAGTTTTTCATTACCTTTTACCATTTTCTGCTCTTTTAGCGTCTTCAAGAGACAGTTTGAGGTAAACTACTTTGTTTTCTTCTTCAACAAAAACTGGTGATTCTAATGTCGTCATTTTTTCCTTAAGTATATTTAATTCAATTTTTAGGATAATTACAAAGGCTGCAAAGTCTATCAACAGATTTATGCCAGACGAAGGAAAGTTGCTGCAAATGCACCAAGTCGTCAAGGCAACTCAACTGCTGATGCTTACAACAGAACTAATATTCCTGTCTCAGATAGTGCAGCCCACAATATCAACCCTACTGTATCACCAACTGCAGGTGCTTCTTCAAACGCAACATCGTACGCTGACATTTTAGGGCAACCCAGTAATGCTCAAATACCTCAAAAATTAAATAATCCGATTGAAACTATCCTATTAAAACAATCCGAAAAATTGATATATTACTACAACTGATAAGCACCCTCGTTGGGCTTTTGACAGCTCTAGTCACAAAACAGTCGCCATGACTTCTCTCCGTATTGCAACTTGGAACATCAATGGACTTGAACACAACATCGAGGAATTGGAAGTGTTTATAATTAATAATAAATTGGATGCTGTTTTCATATCAGAGGCTCATGCAACTGCCAAAACATCAATCAAAATTAATAATTTCCACACATACCTCACTCCTCACCCCGATAGCAGGGCCCACGCTGGAACAGCTTTAATCGTTAGAGAAGGACTCAAACATCACGTACTGGAGCCATACACAAGTGAACACATCCAAGCAACTTCAATCAAAGTAGCAGACAGGGCAGGCACTTTAACATTATCATCTGTCTATATTGCCCCCCTAAACACAAAATCAGTGAATCCGTGTTCTCAGAATATTTTAAGACACTTGGCAACCGATTCATATCTCGTGGTGACTGGAATGCAAAACACACTTACTGGGGCTCGCGCCTCACCGTAGCTCGAGGAAGATGTCTAAAGCGCAGTATTGATAATAGTCATCTGCAACCGATCTCATTAGGTGAACCAATGTATTGGCCGACAGATCCTCGAAAAACTCCAGATCTCCTTGACTTTTTTGTGACGAAAAATATTTCACATCTGTACTCCACAATTGAAGGTAGCCTGGATGGTTCTTCAGATCACACTCCTGTTATCCTCACTGTTAGCACGGTTGTTATCAAAAATGATTATTTCAAAAAGACCCTGTACAACCACAAAACCGACTGGGACTCATTTCGGGACTACTTAGAATCGCAAGTTGATCTCTGTTGAGGAGTCCAGAGGACATTGATCATGCATGCACGAGTTTTTCTAAACTATTACAAATTGCTGCCTGGAAAAGTACCCCAGATGTTCAGAATCACCCAAAAACATCCCCACTCACAAGTGAAGTTAAATATAAAATCGCCGAAAAACGTAGACTTCGAAGAATTTGGCACCAGACTCATCTTGCATCTGACAAAACTCGATTAAATAAGGCCACAAAAGAACTCCAGCAACTATTAAAAACTTGTGCAAATGAATCCCTTCAAGATAAGCTTCAGCAAATAACACCTTCCGGCAAGGGAGATTCTCTGTAGAAAGCTACAAAAAACATATACAAACCTCGATGATACAGAATTTGAAGATGTGCTGGCCCAAGACTTGCAACTTTGTCTTTCACTTAGACCTACTACGCCAAAGGAACTTGCTGCGGAGATAAATGGGATGGAATCCAAAAAGGCACCTGGTTATGATTACATTTCTCCAAAGATACTGAAGGAAATGCCTAAGAAATGCCTAGTCTTCCTGACATCACTTTTTAACGCTATTCTGTAAGTTGGCTATTTCCCATCATCATGGAAAATATCACAAATAATGATGATTCATAAACCAGGAAAGCTAGTTAACGAATGCACCTCCTATCGCCCTATAAGTCTTACCCCTGCTGTTTCGAAACTCTGGGAACGAATATTTCTATCTCGAATAAAAGTATGTCTCGAAGAAGCAAATTTAATACCCACTCACCAATTTGGGTTCCGTAGTAGACATTCAACAGTGCACCAAGTCCACAGAGTTTATCACATCATCAGACAGGCTTTCGAGAACAAGGAATTCTGCTCTGCTGCTTTTATTGATGCACAGCAAGCATTTGATCGTGTCTGGCATAAGGGATTACTTTGTAAAATCAAGACATATCTTCCACATTCACTGTATCCCTTGATTAAATCTTACCTGGAAGATCGAATATTTCAGGTGCTACATGGAGATGCAACTTCGCAGTTTTATGACTGCCTTGCTGGTGTTTCCCAGGGGTCTGTCCTCGGTCCAATCCTGTACAACATATTCACCTGTGACTTGCCACAATCACCTAACATAGAAGTAGCCACCTTCGCTGATGACGCAGCATTCCTTTCATGTAGTCGTAACCCAAATGACGCAAGTATGTATCTCCAGAACCACCTGAATGCTGTTGCTGACTGGCTTGAGAAATGGAGAATCAAAGCAAGCACGACCAAGTCTCAACATATTACATTTACCCTCAGGCAGGGAGACTGCCCAGCTGTTAGACTTGGACCAAATATATTGCCACAAGCATCCGTAGTAAAATACCTGGGATTTCATCTTGACCGCCGAATGACTTGGAAAGAGCACATAAAACGTAAGAGATGAAATAAACAAGAAGTTTAAGAGCTTACTTACTTACTTAGGGCTCTTAGGAAGGCAGTCTAAGCTGTCCTTGTGCAACAAACTCACAATTTACTGTACAATACTCAAACCAATATGGCTCTATGGTATACAGCTGTGGTCAACTGCATCAAAGACAAATATTCAATGCCTTCAACGTGTCCAAAATAGTATACTCAGAACTATCAGTGGCTCAGCTTGGTTCACAAAAAACTCGGAATTCCATGAGTACTTAGAAATACCGTACATAGATGCAGTGATTGAACACTATAAGACTTCACATCGAGGAAGCTTGGAAAGCCATCCAAACCCACTTGCAAGAGAACTTCTAAGTGGATGTAAAACAAGTAGGCTGAAGAGAAAGAATATTCTCAGCCACTAATGGATAATTAGGCAATGGCTTAATTACTCTGAAACGCCACAATACACATAACTCATCTGATAAAAGTCTAGCGACTGATGGCAGATGCAACTAGAGAAAAAAAAATTTTTTTGGATATTTGGCTTATTTTTGCCTTCAATTCAAATACAGAGTAATTTTCAAACATCGAACCAAAACAAAATGTCAACTCGACAATAACATTTGACACACGGTGCTGACGAATTCGGCCTGAGCACTAGAGCGCGTTCAGAGCCTTCGCGCGTGATAACCGGGTGAAACAACCGGCCCGTTCAAGACCAGCCCCCGTAGCACATCCTTCAAAACACGATATGATAAAGCGATTTATCGCTGTGAACTGTAAAATGCGACGAAACCCTATTGTATTTTGAGAGTTCGCCGCGATAAACCGCTTTATCATATCGTGTTTTGGTGGACGTGCTAGGGGGGCTGAGCGAGTTACAACCGAACAACCATTGAATTTGATTTGATGGTTGTAAAACGCTCTGACGTTTATTACTGAAATACTCTTACGTGATTGGATGATTAGGGGGCTATAATCTAAAATTTCATCTGATAGAAAAAGAATTCATGTGAAAGAGGGAAATAAAAGATTTGGTTGCTGAGGCGCGTTCAGAGCCTTCGCGCGAAGTACAACTTTTCGCTCTAACCCCGTTCAATGCCTTTGAGCGTGACAACCGGGTGAAACAACCGCCCGTGGCGCGAGTTACAACCGAACAACCATCGAATTTGATGGTTGTAAAACGCTCTGACGTTTATTACTGAAATACTCTTACGTGATTGGATGATATTGGCGGCCATATTCTATAATGTCATCTACTAGAAAGAGAGAGAAATAAAAAATCATGTGAAAGAGGGAGATAAAAGATTTGGTTGCTGCAATACGTTCAACGCCTCTGAGCGAGTTAAAAAACAACCGGACAACTACACCCAGAGGCTCTGAACGCGCCTCTGCAATCCATTCAACACCTCTAAGCGAGTTAAAAATCAACCGGATAACTACACCCAGAGGCTGTGAACTCGCTCCTGTAAACATTGTTTGTGACGCAATCAATGACGTCATCACATACAACGTGAACGCTGTTGTCGCGAAACGGGCCGCCTGTTAGCGCGCTCACAGTGCTGATGGTCACTATAAACGCGGAACGGAACACGGCCTTTAACACTTAACAGCTTGAAATCAAAATGGCCGCCATCTCATTGCCTTTTTTTTTGTGACAAGTGATGAACATATATTATGATTTATTAAAACATACCTATATGTCATTTTTAATCATCTTAATAAAACATTGGTTTAGTATCGATGCTCAATGTAATGAAACACATATTGCTGCCTTCAAATACAAGAAAGGAGAAACAAAATCGATATTTTTCATACAAAATTACAAACTTTAATTGATTATTACAAATAAACTATAAGTTTCCGAAACATAAAACTTCACAAATGTGTACATAAAAAATTAAGTCTTTCCGATGATAAGTATCAGAATCAGCAAATCGTGGGTTATAAATCTAAATGCGAGCCTCTTTAAATATAAATAATTTTACAAATTATAGTGTGTTGTCACATTAAATTTAATGTATTTGTTATTTTTATTAGTAACACTGCTTAAAACAAGTTAGTATCAATGCTCAAAATAATGAAACATCTCACAAAAAAATGGTGAAATCCAAAGAGAAATAGCTGTCAATCAAATACAAAAAAGGGTAACAAAATCAATATTTTTCCATACAAACTTTAATTATTTTAAATAAACTGTAGGTTGCCAAAACAAGAATTTTCACAAATGTATAAAAAAAATAGTATTTCCGATGATAAGTATCTAAATCCATAAACCATGGGTTGTTAATCTAAGGGTGCGTTCCGTTGAACAATAATAGCGCTATGTGCACTTCTCACAGCGGGTCCGATTTGCTTTAGCGCAATATCTGTCAATATCGCGCTATGTATAACAGAAGGGCAAATAGACGCGCTCACGTCACTCAAATCAAAACATAACCTTTACGTGTTTTGGTGTTTTTTTTTATTTTCGGTCGTTCGTGAAATATTTGGAAAATAAAATGGAAAATTGGAAAGTAAAGTCTTATCCGTAAATCTACCCAACCGAGCTAGTCCAGGTACTCAACCCTTCATTGCAATATGCAATGAAGGGGGTTGAAAATGCTAGCGTAGCGCCGAGGCCACCCTGCCGACAGAAGCGCTATGTTACACATTTACCATGCTGAACTCTTCTATTTAATGCTCGCCCAAATCTAGAACAATATCTCCATTTCTATCTTCAACCCTAATAGTCAAAGGTGCCATTTCTGTTATTTAATATCACAGAATAAGAGAACATGTTATTTTTTAGTAATAATGTAATAAATAAATAGCGTTTTCCTATAAAAAAATCAGTCCTCCTCACAGGCTACTTTAGACATGTCTTCTTTTCTGTTAATGGCGGGAAATTTGAATTTATTTGAATTTCCCGTTATTTGTCAATTTTGACAGATCGTTTACAGCGACCATGCTCGGTTGGAGCACGTTCAGAGCCTTCGCACGAAGTACAACTTTTCGCGCTAACCCTTCAATGCCTTCAAGCGTGACGCGCGGGTGAACCGCCCCTTCAAGACCTTAAAGCAAGGGTCAGCATCAGCAAGTAGTTTTAAGTCGGGTGGTAGGTCCAGAAAAAAGCCGATCATGATTACCACTAGAGTACACGCGTGGTCTACTATAGTAGACCAGGGTGACATTTTAAGTGATAAATTTTGAATTGGGATGATGATTGAGTTCTAATTTTTACATCTCGTCATTAAATATTAAAATACCGTGGAAAAAGATGCAGTCCTGTGAAATCAGATTTAAAATCGGCTTAGAAATACATTAGATACAAGCATTTTAAGTTGTTAATTTAAAGGTGATTAGACAGAGAGATCCGACATCAACCGTGACGTCATTGTTGAGTACGGCCGTATAAACTCCTTGTAAATTACCGTTTTGCTAGAAAGAGATGGAGAAAAATCTTTACTTTGCTCAAGAGCCAGAAATCGATCCACAAACAAATGGTGCAAGACATGCAACCAATGGGTTTGCTCTGATCATCAAGCTGTAGTATGCCTTGAATGCTATGAAAAATAAGGGACTGATTGAATATATTTTTCATTTCTGTAGGAATTTTAATAGTAGGCCACGCATGTACTCATGTAAAAAAAAAGGGGCGCGTGTACTCTAGTGTTAAGCATACCTACTAATTTTAAATTTGGCTTTCAAAGTTATTACATAAATATTATTAGTATTGTTTATTGCCATAGAATTTATTAAAAAAACTAGGAAACATCTAAAATAGCAATAAGAATTTACGTAAGTTTTGAAAATATTATAAAACATACCTACATAATTTAAATAATATTTTCATAAAACAAGCTACAAAGAAATACATCCATACCTGTTCAGTTTTATGTTTTATGTTTCTTGTTTTATGAAGATATTATTTAAATTATGTAGGTATGTTTTATAATATTTGGCGGTCCGAGGTTTGACCTCCCGCAGTCCGCCTATTGCTCACCACTGCCTTAGTGTCCCAGCGAGTTGCAACTGAAAAACCATTGAATTGGATGGTTGTAAAACGCTCTGACGTTTATTACTGAAGTACTGTTACATGATTAAATGATATTGGGGGCCATAATCTAAAATGTCATCTGATAGAAAGAGAGAGAAATAAAAATTCATGTGAAAGAGGGAGATAAAAGATTTGGTTGCTGCAATGCGTTCAACGCCTTTGAGCCAGATTAAAAAATGACGGACAACTACACTCCGAGGCTCTGAACGTGCTCCTGCATGGGTGTTGTAAGCGCAAAGATGGCGGCGGTGGGAATGTCAACATGTCAACAACAATGTTACTATTGTTAGACATAACAGTTCTACGGACCACATTTGTGAGCGCTAAAATCACTTTTATTGTTCAATGGAACGCAGGGTAAATCTGAGTCAGTCCTTAATTACCATCTTAAATACTAAAACTCTAAAAAAATATTTAAGTTCAAAGTTTTCCAAATAAAATATTGTACATAATAATATATAATTCCACATACCTGTAAACATGTTTCTTCTCCTTTCGGGCACTTTCTTTATATCTATCTTTGACAGGACGTTTGTGGATTCTCTTGTCGCGATGTGTCGAACGAACCACAGCCTGTGGTGGTTTAATCACTAAAGAGTCTGGATTATCTCGATCTTCATCTGATAAACTGAAATTTTATGAGGTTAGACAATTGTACCAAACATCCTAGGAGCATTCATAATAGGTACCTATAAATAAAAACAAAATCTAACTTCAGTAACATACCTTTTATAATCTGCATGAATAATATTGGAAACTTACATACGAAAAAGTGCTTGAATACTGTTGTTTTTCTTAATTTTAAACAGTTAAATCATAAACAAAATACACATGTTTGGTCAGAGGAGTTACGTTGAACAAAGGTGCATACGCCATTCATATAATTCCTACTAAAATATTATATAATAACAATCTCGATTTAAAATAGATAAATTTAGATAAAATAACTCATAATATTTTACCTGAAATCCATTTCTTCATGCATTGGACTACGCGCTAATTCACCATCCTCACTTTGGTCATCGTCATAATTACTCATGATGTATTTAAACACAAAACAGTAACAAAAATTACACAAACAACTTATCAATATTTTATGGCATCAAAAATGTTGTGGAATTATACAGAAATTCTAAATAATTTTACAATAATACGCACGGAATGATCAGCAAAAACGCCTCAATATTCAAATCGTAATGATGGAATGGAAAGAAAGACGCCATCTTGAATAGTGTTGTTCAACTCGATTTCCTAACTCGAGTTGACTCGAATGAGGATCAATCATATAATAACAAATCTGATTTTTACAAGTACTTCGTATGCGCAATAAATTACTGAGCATATCATTTTTAAATTATTAAAATCCGTTAAGAAATGATGGATTTATTAAAGTTTTGCAGAATGGCTACTTTTGTTGCGGTCCGCATGACGATGATATCGATATTATCGCGATAACAGCCGGTCCGCATGAACGTTAGCGCGTTCACGACATCTGTCATGACGTCATAGATGACGTCATTGGAGCCGCCATTTTGCGCTAACATCGACCATGCCCAAGAGCGTTATCGTTGTGAGCGAACTGTCAAAAGTGTCAAATTAAACCGCCAATGCAAAAGTATTTTGAACTTTTGAGTAGAGGTGAGCGTTTAAACGAAAAGCACTTAAAAAAGTTTGCTTTTGAACAAAAGTACAAAAGCAGACTTTCTCAAATCAAAACATTACGCTTTTACTTACGCTTTGCTTTTCACCGACATACATTAGTCCCGCCATCTGTACTCCCGCAATAAAATTACCTACTTTGAAAGCATGCTCTGTATACATGCATCGGAAATAGAACGTTCGCCGCTAGATGGCATTATACTGCGTGCTGGAGTTATAAAGCGACCAAAACGCATCCGAAAATTGGATGGCTTACCTACCACGCTTTTCGTTTAAAAAAGTAGTAAGCTTTTCACTGTCGAGAGATAAGTACGCGTTTGTTGTGTTGTGGCTGGCTGCTTTTACGTACGCTTTCGTTTTATTTTTTTAAATACGTGTATAAATAAGCATTGTATTTACGTTTGTTATGCGTGTGTGTATAAAGTGCGATTAAATAAAGTTTATAAATATATAATTTGATAGTTTTAGTGTCGAGAGGTGGTAATAATGTAATGTGGGACTTTTTTGAAAGGAACTTGGTCAATTAAGTCGCGTGATGCAATATTTGTAGAAACATTGTTTATTAAATAATAAAATAAGAATATTAATATTTCCATCAATAAAAATATTTCATTTGATTGATATGAGAGCAGTTTTTTCGTTTAAATAGTATAAAGCTATCCCTATAGTGTTTTTGTCATTAGAAATAGAACTGTGCATACGTTGTACTTAAACGTTTTTGCAAACATAATTATACGCAATAAACAATAAGCGCTTAAACGAAAAGCTTTTTTTCAAGCACGCTTATTTAAATAAGTACAACGTTTAAACGTTTTAAAACTTTAAGCCGTTTTTTCCACTTCTACTTTTGAGACAATAAATTCTTTATAAAAAGTTAAGAAAAATGGATTTGGTTTGAACTGGTTCCGCTTACTGTGAGGGATGAGGAAAATAACAGAGTAGTGGAGCTTTCTCTTACTCCACAATAACAAAACAGAGATTGCAACGGTAAGCATTAGTGTTGTTGTGTGTAAACAGAGATTGTTAGATAACTTGTGATGGTCTATAAGAGTACCTAGATCTAGAAAAAAAAGAACGTTTGAATGATAAAACCGATATACAACATTCACTAAAAACAGAGTTTTAGGCAGTAGAATATTATTACTCTACTTTCTCAGTAGAGTAATAATATTCTACTGAATAAAACAATTAATGTTACTGATGTAATAAATTCGCAGAGTACTTTTTTGGAAAACTGAATTTTGAGGTTAGCTAGCAGTTTCGTTAGCGCGCTAAAAGTCGGTCCGCATGATAATCTGTCACAAACTGTCATTTGTCGATTTAAGTGGGCTAACGAATGCGGACCGAGCGTGAGCGTTGTGATCGCTCTAATCAAAATTATTCTCATGCGGACCACACCATTTGAAACGCGCGCTCCAGCTTGATTGTTTACGATGACGTCATCTGTTATGATCCGTGCGACCGCTCTTGTGCTGCGCGTGCATTGTTTGATTTTTATTTACGTTAAATACACTCCCGGACACCTAAATCGAGCCACCTTGCTCTTTTGGATTATATCGTCTAAAACTTTGAAAAATATTTGGACAACCATAAAGTTTTTATGCAATTTTGTAGCTGACATATTCATGTTCAATCTGATGTGCTGATTATGAATATGCATAAAACTATAAAATTGCATAAAACTTTTTGCTCGACCAAACATTTTTGAAAGTTATGGACGATATACCTACTAATCCAAAAGTGCAAGGTGGCTCGATTTAGGTGTCCAGGAGCGTATTTTAGTTTTGTTTTAAGGGACTCAGTGATTAATTAAATAAGTGAGTAATTTGAAGTAAAAAACAAAAGAATTAATGGAAGTTGGTTTTGTGAAAGCCCAATCGGACAATTTGCCGAAAATATGTTCTCTAATGGTAGCAGAGTTTTATAAGAATAATAAGTTTTTGTAAGGAATTTCAACCCTGCATAATTGCATAATTTCAAGAAAAATATTTCTAAACATACTTACCTATATCTCGAAAACGGTGCATCCGGAGCTAAAAAATAAAAAAAAATTTGACCCTCACACTCCCACACACCCTAATGAAGACACATATAATGGACTTATCAAAAATGGTCAAGGGTGGGTTTGACTTTTTTTTCATACTAAATTTTGATTTTTATAATATGAAGTGTAGTCCAGATTCCACCTTGGGTACTTTGATTATTATACGCCTTGGGTAGCAAAGGGGGTGCGAATATTAATTGAACTCATCCATACTAAATACGTTGAAATTTTTTGAAGTGCTGGCTCTATACAAAAATCAGTTAAAAATTTTCTACTTTTTTGGAAAATTTGTTTATTCTTTTCGCGAAAATCATAATTATCAAAACTATGATTTTCGCCAATTTGAGAAAAAATATTTGCGTGTATTTACTTTGAAATCTATATTGCTGTGAAATTTCAATTTTCTGAATGATTCAATCAATATTCGTACCTATTAGTACGGTACTATTCATTGAATCAAAAGTGGTAGGTATAAATCTATGGTACTAAAAGTACTATTAGCACGAATATTTAAGCTGTACTACCGTACCTTACTCGTATGATTACGGTTCCAACTTTGATTATGACATGTATATAATCAAAGGGTTCGAACCCAATAATGTACAAATAAGGATAAGACTATGGTCCTGGCTCTTTTAGGCGAATAATGACTCTTAAATATCTAAGTGGTCGGATTACATATTACGAGCATTGAGTCAACAACATCCCAGCATAAACAAGCAGCTATGTTTCGAAGTTGTATACGATCATACACTAAGTATGATCGAGTGTGTACGAGTAAATAAATACAAACCTTTATAAGAATGTTATTTATACTACAGTTGTTTCCGCGTGATTGAGTTACAAACAAATGTGAAAGCTTTCCCGTTTTTTTATTGCAGTAAGTTGGCAAACAAGCAAACTGCCCACCTGATGGTAAGTGGTAACAGTCACCTATAATACATGCAGCTCTTGTGAGATTCGCAGCAAAACTGCAACCCCCACAAGAACCACAGTGTACGTTGCCAACTTGTGACACCAGATGTAAAGTCACAGTACCCAGTAATTTCACTGCCATATCTTACTCTTCAAACCGAAACACAGCAATGCAAGCACTGCTGCTTTGCGGCAGAAATAGGTAAGACGGAGGTACCTAAGCAGACGACCCTGGTACAGAGTCTCCCTGCAGTCCGTTTATAATATTTGTGGGATTTTAGGAGAATCTCCATCAAAATTTAAAATTTTATAGGAACTTTCCTATCTAAGAATAAAAATTTTAAACCATACATCAAAATGATCTTGGCAACAGTACAAAACACTTTTGCTTGCAACAGGAGTTTTATCGTCTCTCCCCATTATTTTACACCATTTTTTTCCTATCATTGTTTATCTCTCGGAACAGAAAAAAATAGTTTATTTGGTGTAGTAACGGTAGTATTTTCGCATTTTATCACAAAACAATATTTGTATGATAACATTATAATCAAATAAACTAAATACGAAGGACAATAACGCGTACAAATCAAGTATTCCGACTGACTGCGCTGCCGTTCGAACCGCACAGTGAACCGATCATAACATATTTTATGACGTCACAGCGAGTCGCTTCATTCTCGGGCGCGTTTCTGAAACTAATGTACTAAACTTGCTGTATCTTCGTCATTTTTAGTCCGATTTAAATATTTTTTTCACATTATTTACTGGTTAAAAAACCAGTCACTATAAGTCTGCATACCCCACAAAAACATGACTGATCCTCATTAGGCTTAGCTCGATATAACTCGAGTTGAATTCGTGACTGGAATTTAAATACACCCGCCAGCGCATCAACCTACAGTGCATTCAGTGCATGTGGATGACTTTTAATGCTATACCCACCCATAGTACTCACTCACTCTCAGAGATAGATATCTTTATTTGGTTTTAAATAAATATGAATGCACAGGAGCGTGTTCGTCCCCAACGAGTCTCGGAGTGTAGACAGTAAACAGTTGTTTGGTTGTGTTTTAACTCACTCTGAGGTGCTGAACGCGTTGCAGTAATAATATCTTTTATCCCAATCAGTGACATGAATTTTTAATTTCTCTCTCTTTTTAGCAGATGACGCAATAGATAAAGACCCCAATATCATCCAATCATATAAGAGTATATATATATATATATATATATATATATATATATATATATATATATATATATATATATATATATATATATATAATATATATATTATATATATATATATATTTCAGCGGTAAATGTCGGAGCATTTTACAACCAATTCGATGATTGTTAGGTTGTAACTCGCTCTGACACTAAGGGCCGGTTGTTTCACCCGTGCGTAACGCGTACAGCTTTACAAAAAGAGTTGAGAAAAAGTGATCGCGTCACTAGTACAGTTTTGCTTAAAAAAAACCAAAATAAAGACACAATTTCTTATAGATCGTCTTTCTGAGAATATTTCATTTTCTATTTTAGGTGTCTCTTCAGCTTCTAGCCAATCATCTGATGGAGGCCAATCATAGGACTCTCCTCTGTCATTATTTTATTCAGATTCTTCCTCTCTAATGGTAAGTATTTTAGGCGTGAACTGATTAGGAGGATCAACAGTTTTGGCGTCAGAGATTGATTGAACCGGTAAGTATTTATTCACTTTGTTATTTATAGAACATTGCTCTTTATTTTGTTGAATTATTAATTTTTTTTTATTGCTTTTTCAGGTAGTAAGTCTTTTAACTCCTCTGGTAAGTTTCTTTTTTCTTTAATTTTATTTAAGAATACTCTATCCAATACTTTTACATCTCCACTGACAATTATTTTGTTTTCTTTGGGTAATTAAATTCTGAAACCTATTGCACTCGTTGCATAGCAAGCAAAAATCATTCTATATATTTAGGATTAAATTTTTCTTTTTTCTTCTTTTGCAAGATTAAATTTTCCTTTTTTCTTCTTTTGCTTTTCTATTTGTTACGTAGTTAACAGTGAAAATAGCTTCAGCACATAGTTTTTCGGGCAATCTAGACTCAAACAGCATGCATCGTGCTTTACTTAGAAGAGTTCTAATTTTTCGCCCACTGACCCCATTTTGTTGAGGTGTATATGGAACTGACAGCCTTCTCGTTATTCCATTTTCTTTCCTGCATTGCAATTCCATTGTTTGACTGTAAGCTTATTATTTTCGATTTTAATAAATTTTCTACTTTGTTTTTATATTCTTGGAACTTTTCCAGAACTTCACTCTTATGTTTTAAGAATATATGTAACAGTATCTCTTGTAGTCATCGGTAAATGTCACAAAATATTTACTACCTTTAATTGATCAAGAAAGCAGCAAAGCACTGCTATGTCAACTGCAGAGGCCGAATATATAGCAATATCAAATTCCACCAAAGAGCCTATGCACCTAAACTATATTTTGAATAAAATATCAGCTAAGAAACAAAACATTTTGATATTTAATGATAATCAAGTGTCAGCAATAAAACTAAACATATTGATTTGGGAATTCATTATGTTAGAGCAAACATTCAAGAAGGTATAATAAAGGTCATGTATAAGGAAACAAAGGAAATGGAAACTGATATCCAAATAAAGGCCTGGCAGCGCCTATAGGCTGCAAAACCTTTTACCTCAGATAGGAATGGTTGAGTAGACTTCTGCGAGAAGGAGTGAAGAAAATACTGAATGCATCGTATTACTGAACGCGCCTCAGTCTCCCGCCATATTATGACGAGTGCGGTTCATAATCAGATATCAGTGCAAACGTTTGCATGCATACAAACAACCCGTTCAAATCGTTAGCACTGCTCACGGACGTAAGCACTCAGATCAATTTTGAACCGAGCTTTCAATCTGTGAGTCTGTCAAGTTGACAGTTAATGTAATTTGAAAAGAAAAATTGGAGGGAGACGTATTGGGCCTCCAGTATCTTTACAGAGCACTTCTCTATTGTAGATAATCTAATGAAAAAATAAATTCGAACAAACTAAAATAAAAATAAAACTGGTGTTGACTTTGACATTGACAGTTCTGGAGACAGTGCACTACCTCTTTTCTGTTAGCACTGTTAGCATCAATCGGTAACGTCATCAATTACGTCATACCGCATACAAAATGCGCACATAAGCAATTTTGGACCGATTGTTTGCGTGCAAATAGCGCACACGAGAGCTGATATCAAATTATGAACCGCACTCGACGTTTAACGTTTTGGTTGACAGCTTCTTCTAAATTCCTCATGGTCAAGTCTCTCCAATATTCATATTTTACCCAGTTCAATCTCCAGACCTATCAATGTTAAATCATTACCTTGTATGTTAAACTACCATATTTTAAAATTATTGTGTAAATATATATCCGCTTATATATTAAGCTCTAACCTTACTGAGTTAAGATTTGTATGCTTTTTGTTATGTTATTGTGACGTCTTGTTTTATCCTTTTTCAGGTAACCCAAAACAATATACTTGTGACACTTTTGGCCTTTTTTCGAAAAGTAAACTCAATAACAGTGTTTTATCCAAAACTTAAGTTTGGCAGAAATGGTTGTGTTTACGACCGATTGCCATTTTTAAAGAAGTGAAGTGAAGTATAATTGGTTATGTCTCGCTGTAAAAATTGTGTTGTTTCAAGTCAAGGTTTGTGTTGTGATATAAAATAAAAAAGTCCACTTAATTAAAACATTGTTCTTTATTATTTTTTCAACAAAGTTTAATAAAAACTGCACTTTTAAATATAATAATTAGAACTCTACAAGAAGTATAACACATGCGATAGTGGCAGGCACAATATTACAGATTTGAGGTTATATTACTTTGTGAAGACTGTTACAAGACTAGTTTTGTTGTTAAATATAAATTCTTGATGATAAGACGATTTAATCCGAACAGATGTTTACACACAATTAATTCTTTTTTATTAATGCTACCTACTTACTTTCATAAATAATAATTGTCCCAATATACACGGTTATTTTTTTATCACCCTGGAAAATTTTAGGGACGCCTCAGGACACATCCAATATTATATAAAAAATAAAAAAAATGAAATTAAAAATTAAAAAAAATATATATAAAAAAATAAAAAAATCTCTAAAAATGCTGCTCTCAACTAGTGCAGCATTTTTTGGATTTTTTTTTAAATTAATATAAAATTAAGGAGGGGGGTTATTTTTTTTATTTATATTTAAATTATTCTAATACCATGCCGTGAAGCGTCCCTTAAATTTTCCAGGGTGATAAAAAAATAACCGTGTATATTTAAACTGAAACTGTTTCCCAGTTTTGTATTTTTTTTAATATTTGGTTTATTGGTAAAAACAAAACAAATTATTCATTCAGTTTCATTTAGTTAACTCGAGTTCGATTCGAATTAAGCGAATTTCGACTTGAGTTAAATCGAGTTTTGTTTTTTACGAGTTGGCACAACTCTAATCGTGAATCATCCATCACCTGTAGGGCTGCGTTCGTAAACCACCACTCGACGTCTCGGGCGATCGCCAAGGACGACGCTCTTCCTTCGTCGTACGTTTTAGAACGACACCGTAAGCTGTGGCTGTCTCAGAATAAAGCCGGCTTTTGACTATAGGATGTAATATATGTTACATGTTCAGCTATATATTACACCCGGGTTTGCTGTTCTCACTATCAGATATATTTTTTAGAATAGTTCAGCTTCTATGATCATCATATACATCATAACGTCTTTTATTGAAACGGTTGACCTCTCGTTATTAAATGGATAATATGGAAATTGTTTTGCTAGGTACTTTCGATAGTTTATCAGACGAAGATGATGCAGTATTCGATTTACATATCTCATTATTTAGAAAAAATACAATAAACGTCGATTCTGGATATCGAATCTTAATAGACTAAAGGCCTTACTAATTTGTACAAACCTTGTATAGTTAAGTAGTGTTTTGTCTCTTTTGTTCGAATTTGAAATGTCATTCGAGTGAACGTGACAAAAGCCGGCTTAATATTTTTTCGCCCGACCGAGCTATATTTGAAGGCGATATATTTTACCTCACGTTCCCGCATACCGCACCTCTGCCCCTGCCTCGCCTTCATTTCGAATCGTGACGGTCATGCGCACATACTTACATACTCGTAGCTGTCCGCGTGTTATGATTTTTGGGTATTTTGGTTCGCAATCTTTTCTTTACGTATTTACCACGTATTTACCTATTTACGTATTTATCCCTATAATGGAACATTTTATAGAAAGTGTTAGGAAATATCCTTGTTTACGACTAATCTTGAAGAGTATAAAATGAATGAAATTAAGGATGCTGCATGGAGAAATTCACTATAATCTTTTCTTAAGGCCTTACTAATAACCATTTCATACGCCTGATTTGGTTAAACAGTGTTTTGTCACGTTCACTCGAATGACATTTCAAATTCGAACAAAAGAGACAAAACACTACTTAACTATACAAGGTTTGTACAAATTAGTAAGGCCTTTAGTCTATTAAGATTCGATATCCAGAATCGACGTTTATTGTATTTTTTCTAAATAATGAGATATGTAAATCGAATACTGCATCATCTTCGTCTGATAAACTATCGAAAGTACCTAGCAAAACAATTTCCATATTATCCATTTAATAACGAGAGGTCAACCGTTTCAATAAAAGACGTTATGATGTATATGATGATCATAGAAGCTGAACTATTCTAAAAAATATATCTGATAGTGAGAACAGCAAACCCGGGATGTAATATATAGCTGAACATGTAATATATATTACATCCTATAGTCAAAAGCCGGCTTAACAACTAAAGCATAGAAACCTTGCTAAAATAGCAACTGAATTCAATATATTTGACTCACTTTGACATTAGGCAGACTATAATTAGTTAGAAAGAGACAGGTATTATGTAAGATGTTTCGAAAATTCGTAGGTGGTCACTAATTTCTTTTTCTGCTAGTGATGTTTTTCTCATGACTCGCCTAGTTTCAACGTCGATATATTATGAATTAAATATATTCTTAATACTAAAATGTTTTTATTACGAGAAATACAACATAAATCATAAAGGATACATTTTCTTATGAAACTTATCCTGTTAAAAGCTGCTGTGCCCTTTGGTATGGTCAGCCAGTCAAGAGACTAAAAGCGGACATTGACATGCTAAAAAAAAACGAGTAAAGGGGTTTTTGGGGGATGTAAGGGTTTTTGGTGCTTATGATGACTAATTTAAACGTCGGTGACGACAAAATACTCAAGAATAGCTAACCCGGGATGTAATATATAGCTGAACATGTAATATATATTACATCCTATAGTCAAAAGCCGGCTTAACAACTAAAGCATAGAAACCTTGCTAAAATAGCAACTGAATTCAATATATTTGACTCACTTTGACATTAGGCAGACTATAATTAGTTAGAAAGAGACAGGTATTATGTAAGATGTTTCGAAAATTCGTAGGTGGTCACTAATTTCTTTTTCTGCTAGTGATGTTTTTCTCATGACTCGCCTAGTTTCAACGTCGATATATTATGAATTAAATATATTCTTAATACTAAAATGTTTTTATTACGAGAAATACAACATAAATCATAAAGGATACATTTTCTTATGAAACTTATCCTGTTAAAAGCTGCTGTGCCCTTTGGTATGGTCAGCCAGTCAAGAGACTAAAAGCGGACATTGACATGCTAAAAAAAAACGAGTAAAGGGGTTTTTGGGGGATGTAAGGGTTTTTGGTGCTTATGATGACTAATTTAAACGTCGGTGACGACAAAATACTCAAGAATAGCTTTAAAAAGTTGATAGTAAATGAATAAAAAATATTTCTAAATTATTCCCTTGTCAGTCCTACCTATCTGAGAATTGAAAAATCTGGCGTATTTAGACAAAAATTGTGCTATTACAATTACCAGTATCTCCCGTTGGCTAGATTGATGGAATTTTTCCATTTAAGAGATTCACAAATCAATGGGTAGGTAATTAGTAATTTTTACGTTAACTTAGAAGTTTAATTTTTTCACAACCTCAAGGGACTGTAGACCTGAGTACTTATATGATATTGATTTAAACTCGATACTTTCACGCGTTTCCGAGATAATAGGTCTTGGCAGACAAATGGACAATAAAGTGATCCTATAATCGTTCCGTTTTTCTTTTTGAGGAACGGAATCCTAAAAATTGAACTATTAAAATTACGGGTGTTTCCTATTACCTATCTTTACTGTTGTAATTTTTCCATTGCAGAGATTTATAATCTAAAGGCAGGAAATCGGAATTTATTTGTTCGCTCTTAGGTATGTACTTGAGGTTAATCTCATATTTAATTTACCCGAAAATTTAACCCTCATGCATCTTGTACTTCGGATAAATTTGTAAAAGCTAAAACTCCTATTTGTACATATGCCTGGAAATTAAACTAAACACATTAAAAATTGGCCATAATTTATTCTTAAGATATTTTTCGATTGCACCTGATGTGCGGCCGTGTTTATTTAGAGGTTTAGAGGTGTTAATTTTCCGAAAGCAGCGTTTTTATATTTGATCTTTTTGACTCTTTCCAGTTCTTTCGCTAATATTTTAATTCTTAGAAAAAATCCTCTAAACTGGTTTCTTTTGGTATCTGCTGTGTCAAGGATTCCTAAAAGAAATATTTAAAAAATTAAATACATTTTAATTTTCATAAATAATATTTTAATTTAAAGATTTCCTTTTATTAAATAACTTGACTTACGTCTTGACGCCTTTATTTCATAGTTTTACCATACAAATTAATCTGGTGGAAAATGTCTGGAGCAAATGAGACTGCTTTTTTGGACTCCACTTTCGTCTGCCAAATCTGCCAATACACTTTATCGAATAGTTTTTTTTACATCGTCTTAAGAAAATCTGTAAAATAAGAATATCGACCAAATTTTACAACACTACGCATGATCAAGATAACCTCATAGTAATTTTCTAATAATCGCTAAAACATAAAAGTGAAGTTAATATTACGTATTGTTTTTCTACAAAATGATTCAGCGATATTTCATATATATTTATATTGACTTATTAACTCACATTCAAGTAAAAATATGAGAAAACATACCGATTTAAAGTCAATATATTTTGACTATTTTCCTTTCGCGACGAATAAAATTTGCAGACCAAAACTACACAAAACATTGTGCTATTGAGTGCACAAACTCATTCTATTTGTAAATACCTAAAGATTCTTGCATTCTAATCACTTAAATATTAATAAAATATCACCAAAATATTTCTAGCCACGGGACGCACAAACAAAGATTATACGAACAATTCAAAGAGTTCAAACTCGGATGGTCTATCTTTAAGACAAGGTACTATAGAATTTAGCCGTATTAAATTTTAACCAATTTTTAACCAAATCCCAATCATCTTGTGACCACCTTGTGATCTGCCAAATAGACTTATATTACTTATCTCTTACACTTACACAATTTTGTGCTGTATGATAGAAAGAGACAAATAACACATAATGAATTCTGTAGTGGTGTGCATTGGTAGGGTCCGACGTGTGAGATAAATAATGTAGAACACCTCAATCTCATATCACTGTTTTATTCCAAATGAACAACAAATTGTGGCCTATGTTATTTAGTTTTAACTATTAAAAAGGTTTTCACAACACAAACTAAACATAAACATTGAAATTGCAAGCTATCAATCACACAGATTAGAGAGAATATCCTCAATCAACCACAACGCAACGCAGACGAGTAATGTCCAAATCATCACAGACTGTTTTAGCGGGAGTCGTACGATCTGGGGGGTTATTGTCTAAGAAAAAATCTATCGCGATCGCTTACTATTTGACAGTCGCCGCACATCCATCGCTCGTTTATAAAAGGTTGTCGTCGCAGAGTCTCGTGTTGCCGGCGCAATGGCTGTGAAATTGAAGGCGATTGTGACAGATTTTTTTCTTAGACAATAACCCACCAGATATGCTAACTTAACAGATAGCATATCTTTACATTAGAATTATTTATGGCTCATAGTCAATGTATTTGGCCGGCGCACGGCGCAATCTTATAGGACGTGCTATAATTCTTATTTCAATGTTCCTTCTATGCTTTAGTTGTTATTCTGAGGTGGCTGTCTAATAATATTTTAATGTCAAAATAGATAACATAAAATAGATAAATTTTGCTTGTTTTATTAACTTGTTTTGATCTATTCTCACTTCGCTCACAGAAATTATCAAGCAAATATCCAGCTCATAATTAAACAATGTCATTATCATCCATAATAATGTAACTATTTTATTGTCTCCATATTTTATGAAATTACAACAGACAGTCGAGTGATTATATATCTACGATAATCTAAGAAACAAAATGGATTTGGTTAAATTATTACAATAAGAAGGAAATAGCCGAATTGACGGACATGTCAGCTGACTCAGTGCGATTTTCACCCACCTATTTCACGGGGCGACAGGTGCGTCGTCGAGCGAGGTTTACGACCGGCTATACAATGTATCGTCGTGTTCGAACGGCCAGTAGGTACGTCATCGAGCTTCATCAGGCGACGTTTACGAACGCAGCCCGATAGCCCCCCCCCCCCCTTTTTTTAGGCGGTGGAATCTCTTTACGATTCAACAAGGGGCTGAAAGCTGAGAAGGCCGCCCCAAGGATATGCCATTGGACTCGGGTATAAACCCCATACCTGGCTTAAACCACCCTCCAGAGCAACTGCTACCTCCGTAGAGACACACTCGGGATCGGCGTTAGCCATTCCCCGAGTGCGCCCCCTGGAAAGTAGGCCTGACGCAAGCGCCAGGTCTTACCTCTACGGGGGGGAGGGGGGGGGGGGGCGACAAGTGCCATAATTCGACCCCCCAGACGGGCAGGCCAGGGGTAGAGAAGTGTCTCCCTACCAGTTGTCGGCCGGCCAGCTTGCTTAAGGGAGTTGGTGACGCGCGTCCAGGATCGCGCGCCTCCTCCTACTGAATACGGCTTGAATGAAATAAGTATCGTTACCGACCGCTGTCAAATGCAGTACCTATCGTTAAAAAAAATAAAATAATAATAAAAACCGTTAAAATATTCAACGTTATTGTAACTAGTTATGACGAGAAAAACATATACTTTGACGAGAAAAACAACTGAAAAGGGAAGTTTGGAAAAAAAGCGCGGGAAATTGGACGAGGCGTTCGAAAAATTTTACCTTGCAAATTTTTTACTTAATTTTGACTATTAAAATTGGATCAGTTGAGTATTTATTTGTAGTGTAAATATTTTGTAATTTTATTTTATTTGTATTTGTGTATAGTTTCTTCTATATTTGTTAAGTGTTGTACATATTTTTACAACCTTTTATTTAACTTGCAATGTAAGTATGGAAAGTATGTATGTTCGGGTGGAATCGTGCAACTCAATTTTGAAGCAGATATCTTTAACCGATTGAGCTGAAATTTTGTATACACGTTTAGTTTAGATGACAATGCATGGTTAACTGTGTGACGTCATTCTAAATCCAAGATGGCGGCATACCCAAGATGGCGGACCAATTATTTTAATTGCACTCCTACAATATGGGTATCAAATAAAAGGCCTTGCTAAGAATAACTTGAAAATAAAGTGGTGTCACTATTAATCCAATATGGCGTACTTCTAAAGCCAAAAAATCAAATTTGAAGTAGATATCTTTAACCGATTGAGCTGAAATTCTGTAAGTATAGACGTTCCGGCAAACGACCTTGCAACAATGATGCGTTGAATTAGATGAACAGACTAAGAAACGTGTTCAGTGATATCTAAAAAGTAAAAAATAAATTAAATGTAAAAAACCTTTTTAAAAATAAGCTTTTATTTAAATGCGCTAAAAAGAAAAAATAAACTTTTACACTAACACTTTTACTTATAACGTTATTTCACATTTAACACAATTTATATGACATAAAAGCTTGTCGCGAGATTTACATTTGTAGATAAACAAGTAAATTAAATAATTTACACATAAGTAAATCTCGCGACAAGCTTTTAAATAAAAGCTTGTTTTTAAATGTAATTCTATATGCCAATGTCGTCAGAATCGATTAATTCTGCTCATAAAACTGATCAAAGTTCTTCCTCGTCAGCCCCTCAGATCACTCGAATTGGTAGGAAAGAATATGTATCAACAGATGCATCATGCATCCCCCTACGTTGTCCATGTACAAAGGGTAACTGCTACTCCAAATAATGGTACAACTTTACACCCTATGTCGTTTGGTAATTATTTTAAACAAAGTAACTTTAAAAATAGTATCTCAGGGTGTGTTAAAAGGATTGGTCGGAATAGGTGTACCTTATCATTCTCTACACCGGAAGATGCAAATAGTTTTGTAAGTAGCAGTAAACTGACAGACTTTAAGCTTCGTGCTTTTATACCAACTTTTAGTGTTGTAAGATTGGGCTTAGTAAAAGGTATACCTGTAGAATGGACACCTGAAGAAAATAAGGAAAATGTGACAGTACCTTTTGGTTGTGGCCAATTCCTTAAAATAAGAAGGCTTAACTATAAGTTTATTGACAATGGGAATGTGGTGTGGAAACCATCACAGTCCGTTGTATTTACATTTGATGGTCAGGTCTTACTAAAACGGATTTTCATTTGTTATATGCACTTCCAGTTGAAATATACACTTACCCTACCATACAATGTTTTAATTGCTGTCGGTATGGGCACACAAAAAATTTATGTCGTTTAAAACCAAGATGCTTTAAATGTGCTTAAGATCATAAAGGAGATGATTGCAATATTGATGAAATTTGTGTGCAATATGTGTAATATGTTCTGGGCATCATTATGCCACCAATAAGATATGACCAGAGTTCAACAAACAAAAAGAAATTACATTCTCTATGTCTCATAGCTGTCTCTCATATGCAGAAGCTAGTAAGCTTCACTCTACAATATCCAAACCTTATGCTAATATTGTTGCTTCTCAAAAAGAAAATGTACATAGGCAAGGTCCATCAGAGTCCCATAAAACGACATACAAAAAGACAGTTAATTTAAAGCCTCATACAATACCAACATTTTCAAGGGGATTTGATAAAGCGGCTCATAGCGCTATTATAAAAGAATGGCAATTTTTTTTTTTTTTTAATTAATTGGTCAAATTATTTCAACATACATATTTTTTACACATAATACCCTCGCTTAAACCACTGGGGTTTTTATGCGGGTGGGAGTTCGCATACTTAATAAATATCTTAGTTATTATACATAATAATTTTCATATTTCAATATGATCTAATAGGTATTTTTGCAACATTCTACTGTATTGTTGTTTGCTTAAATATTTATTCACAATATCTTCTGGAAGGCCGTTTAAAACATTGGGTAGTATATATCGACATAATCTAGTTCCAAATAAATTCTTATACATTGGTAATTCATATTTTTTTAAATTTGACAGTTGTCTTAGTTTAACATTGCGTTTCTGCTTACGAAGTACATGAATGTTTACAAATTCCTCCTTCATGATTGCCATTTTAAGCTTGGATTGAATCGGCAGTACCTTACAATATTTAAATAGTTCATTGTAATTATCTCTATACATACATTTTATGTTGTGAGGAACAATAGTTTTTAATATTCGAATTTGTAGTTTATGTATTTTATCTATATATGATTTGTATGTACGGCCGTAGCTACATAGCCCATAACCTATAACAGAGTCTGCTAGTGCTAAATACAATAGCCTTAAAGTTTTATATGGCATTTTATACTTTAATATGTATAGTTTGCTAAGTATAGCTCTTAATTTTTTACAGACATGTTCTATATGGGCGGACCAATTAAATCGCACATCTATTATGAGTCCAATATACATATGCTCTTCAACTATGTCTAGGTTGGAACACGTACTGTTATGCTTGCATATAAAATTATTATGTAGGCATTTATGATCGTGCGCTACTATGCTAGGGGTGTAGATATCCCTGTTTTGAGCTGATTCTATACACATAAGTTTTGTTTTTTGTGCATTTAGCACCAAGCCGACATCATGCGCCCACTGACATAATATATTGAAATTTTTTTGTAAGGTGCGTTCAGCATTTTTTAGGTCTGCATCACCGACTACCAAACAGGTGTCGTCAGCAAACTGGTATACGGCGCATCCGTTTGTAAATAACTCACACATTTGGTTGACATATATGAGGTATTCGTACGGTCCTATTATAGAGCCTTGTGCCGATCCCTGGTCCGTAGTTATGCTCTTGCTGTAGGTATTTCCAACCTTGACTTTAGTATATCTATTCTGGTGGTAATTTTTAAAAAGTTGTAAAAGTGGACCCCGTATGCCAGATTGCTCGAGCCTCTCATACAATACATTATACTGTAGCATATCAAATGCTTTGCTGAAATCAATGAAAATAACGAGCACGTGACGTTTTTCATTCAGGTGCTCGTTAATTTCATTGGTGAATTGACACAATAATTGAGATGTACTTTTTCCTTTTTGGAACCCATTGGAATTGCCTTCCCCAGCTGATGGTTGTGCATTAAGCGATAAGAAAAATGGGAATTCTGAGGATAAAGTTATCAACACAATAGCATAAGAATAAACAAGTATAGAAGCGAATCTCCTTTGTGGGTGCACCAAATGCCGCTATTTGCATACCTACAGCGCCCTTCCTCCTGTAACGCCCCGCAGTAGTCTGCGGGCGCCGCTAGGGTCACCACATGGATGTATGGTGACCACTACAATATTTTTTATATAGGTACCTCCATATTTTACATTAAATGAGAAACTGAGTATACACCGAGTCTTATTGATTTTGTACTTCAAGTGTAGCGAGCGAGCGACTATCTTTAGCAATAGTACCCACATTTTTAGTTTTTTTGATTCCGTAGTTATAAGAACCTGCCTATTTTTGATTAATTGAGCTTAATCCCTACAACTTAGAGAACAAAATCATTAAAATGTTTCGAATTTCGATGTACAAAAATGGTTTGTAATTTAGGTATCGTACCTACGTTTATAGTCCAAGAGCTGAAGTTATGAATGTACTAATGGATAAAACCTAAGCTCACTTTTTACTACCAGACCAACATTTTCACTTGAAAAAAAATCTGTTGTTTCATAATTTTAATCAAGTATTGATTGTATTTAAATTTTATATGGAACAGTAACAAAGGTCGATAAAAATATACCTATATAGCAGTACCAAAGTTTCTCATAATTCAAATTATTCCCGACTTGACAAAAAAAAATCCCATACTTACAGAGTTTCAAAATTGCACTACAATGACAGCTTTAGAAACTCGATACATTATATTGTATTAGCTTTGACATGTAATGAATATTACGAATAAAACTGTATCTGTATCTAGGGTAGGTATAATAAAAATAATTTTAAAATATTCAATCATTTTTATTTAAAAGGTTTCAATTCAACAGAAATATTTACAAATGTCTGATATTTATAAAAGATGGCGTTTTTGTAGATGATTTGAAGTTTCGGTTATTAAACTTCAGCGCGTAGTAAATACGCATTCTTATAAAAAGCTTAATCAGGTAATCAATAGGAAAATATTCACAAGGTACCTGAAACACAATTTTTTTCATTGTATCTAGCAAGATCGCACCAGCACCATCGGTAAAAATAAAATTTTTGAAGCTATTTACGAATATATTCTCGAGTTTCTCAATATAGTTTACAAAATGTGCCGGAGGAACAGTTAAACTTCCGAAAATTTTTGTCCGATTGAATGCTTTAAAATGAATAAATAGTTGAGAATTTTCTGTATTTTCTCCCTTGTAATCTCTGTATTTATTGAAAGCTGGGCATTCATGTTTAAGCGAGCATTTTTTGAGTAGATACCCACAAACGTAGGAAAGTGCGTTTTGTGTAGGCAAATCTGAGGGCCAATTATGGATCTTTCATCGTATGACATGGTATAAATTTGAGAAAAAGAAGTCATGAAATACTGCATTTCGTATTACTGATCTCCAATGATATCATCACTATGGCATAATTTCAATGATGTCATCATTAAATAATAAACAAATGATTAAAAATCTGACCGGAAATCGTATTTTTCGTCTTGCACTATGATATCATATGATATCATTTGCAAAACCATGAGATCGGTAATAGGCCCTCAGACCTGTAATCGCATGTCGGAACAGCAAGCGGCGAAATCTCCGATGTCATATGGTTTGCAAAAAAAGGTTCTGTGCCGTCGTCTTTGCTCAAAAGAAATATATCCAAGTCATCTTCGCAGTTGCTTTGAGAGGATTGAATAAAACAAGTAGATATACCTTTGTACTTACCTTTCTTTATCTTCGGGCAAATTGTAAAACTTTAAATTTGGGGTTATTATGGCATTATTTTTGCACCCATAAACGCAACAATAAGTCGGCATCGCGGCGACTAGGTAGATAGCGGCGCGCGGGAAGGAGTCACGTACGTGCGGGATGCGGTGCGCGCCTTGACTGGCGATTCCGTTCAACGGAAATCAAACGGTAGGTGAATAACGTGGCCTTGAGCGCTCGACGGCCGGGAGTTTCGCTTCTATACTTGTTTATTCTTATGACAATAGTAAATACATTTATTTCAGCAAATTCTTTGAAACCGCCCAACGTAGCAATTATAGTAGAATTGATTAATAGTTTAATGTTCAATAATGGATACAACAATCCTTCAGTGGAATTGCAGGAGTATAACATCTAAAAAAGATGATTTGATCTATATAATAAATAAATATAACCCTGTTATAATTGCACTCTCTGAGACATGGTTTATTTTTAATATCCCAGCCCCCCTAGCACGACCATCAAAACACATCATATCGTGTTTTAATAGTCGTGCTAGGGGGGCAGGCGTGTTTTATGAGCTGCTTTATGTATCTAAAGCCGCTTTAATTAGATTCACTTAACAAGTAAGTATTGTGAAAAAATAGTTACAGAAATAATTGATAGGTTCTTAGTATTAATTTATTTTTGGTTATTTCGATTTAATCCAAAAATCTATTCAACAATAATAGTCTCTGGACAAAAAGAATATTTGTAGATAAGTAAAGTGTGATTTTGCATATGAAAGTATTTATATTTAAAAACTAAAATAATAAATTATTTATCTAAAACTTAAATATTTCAGTTATTATTTGTTAGTCATATCGATTTTCAACCTAATATTGTCATACTTCAATTGTTCTTTTCAATACGAGGAAATTATGGACACCCTATAAAAAAGGGACAAACGGCCTCTCTTCTGGCTATCCCTCTCGACTCGTTTTTCGAGTCAGAGAACTCAGTCCGTTTTGATTATTAAGTCCATGTTGTATACTCTTTGACTAAACATAAGGCGCGTTCGGATAGCATCGAGATGGCAAAAATAACTGTTAAAAATGACAAAATTAACACAAGGAGCGTTCGGTTAGAAGAAATGTGAACAAAGTTGCATTTTTATCTGTTTACGTCAACCGTTCGGATAGCTGAAAAAAATGTCAAAAATGGCACTGTGAGCTGCCAATTTCGCCCCAGCTCTCGAAAGGCGTGTTCGGGTAGCCTGTGGTGGCGTTTTTAGCATTATCAAAATTGGCGTTGATGTAAAGCGTTCGGTTAGAAGGTTATGAAATTTTTGCCATTTTTGCTCCACACCCTAACCGAACGCTACATTATCAATATGTCAAAGTCATATGCTATTATAACCTAAATTTATTTTCAGTTTCCAGATTCTGGATGTATTATGATGTAATAAGCTCGCTTCATGATTAACAATCATTAATTTCCATAAATAATGAAAATAAAATTTATTTCGTTATAACTTATTCAATCGTGTCAAAAATTTTACGTATAGTAAACGTCAAAAATCTTAAATGTCAAAAACTGCCACTTTTGACCCTCTTCGATAGCTGGGGCGAAATTGGCAGTTCACAATGCCATTTTTGACATTTTTTCAGCTATCCGAACGGTTGACGTAAACAGATAAAAATGCAACTTTTGTTCACATTTCTTCTAACCGAACGCTCATTGTGTCAATTTTGTCATTTTTAACAGTTATTTTTGTCACCTTGATGCTATCCGAACGCGCCTGAAGAGGGTCAAAAGTGGAAGTTTTTGACATTTAAGATTTTTGACGTTTACTAAACGTAAAATTTTTGACACGATTGAATAAGTTTTAACGAAATAAATTTTATTTTCATTATTTATGGAAATTAATGATCGTTAATCATGAAGCGAGCTTGTTACATCATAATACATGCAGAATCTGGAAACTGAAAATAAATTTAGGTTTTAGCTTATGACTTTGACATATTGATAATGTAGCGTTCGGTTAGGGTGTGGAGCAAAAATGGCAAAAATTTCATAACCTTCTAACCGAACGCTTTACATCAACGCCAATTTTGATAATGCTAAAAACGCCACCACAGGCTACCCGAACACGCCTTTCGTCTCTCATCTGATAATTTGTGATAAATATCATTTAGAAAATAATTTTACGAAGATTTTTCGTTAATCTTTTTAAGTAATTTTGGACATGAAACAGTTTCAAGTCCAAAATTACTTTAAAAAATTTGGAACAATGAAACAGAGTTAAAGTTTATAGAATATTTTCACGCAGAGCCCATTTTGTGGGATGGAAAAAGTTTTCTATAAAAAAGTACTTTGGAAAAAACCACCATCGCCTAGGCTTTCTTTTTCTTATTTTTAATTTTGGTGTTAACGTGATTATAATGTGCACACTATACCAAGTCGGATAACGACCGAGAAACTAATGAGAAGATCGCTGAGTGTGGATACCTCCTCACTTCTCGCGCTATTTCTGGGCGAGAAGTCTCGCCAAGACTTCTCGCGTGAGTCTGGAAGTCTGTAGCCGGCATTCCATGGTAGCCGGTATGAAGAATCTGTGGTGTGATCAGACCCCCTAGACAAGATGCCTTTCGATAATCGCTAACGCAATCGCTAAATGAACAATGTATGAGATTTGACAATTGCGCTCGAAAGCTAAGCGACAGCTTATGTCAAATCGCATACATTTTTCTTCTAGCGATTGCGTTAGCGATTATCGAAAAACGTTTTGTCTAGGGGGGCTGACTTTCGTCAGGCCTCCGTCACTCCATGTACTTGCGCGCTATAATTACCTACCGCCCAGCCGAGCGGTCTCGGGCCGTTTGCGGACCAAATTCGGTGCGGTTTTCGCAAGCGAAGCGCACCGCACGCACGTTGTTCAATTTTAATCGTCCCGTTCGTTCTTACGCGTACCTACGAATCTACGATGCCGTCTGGTGCCTTATGTTATGTGCTGTATTACCGCTTCGACATGCCAAATGAAAACACCTTTATTTACTTTTTAAATGCAGCAAGAAGCAAACTTGTCCTGGCTTTGTAGCTGAATTACAAAACATTCCCGATTTAAATGAATCTACGAATAGATTGTTTATCCATTTTAAAGCATACAACAAAACATCGTCTTTTTACGGAAAGTTAAAAGTGCCAAAAGATGCGTTTCATAATTATGTAAGAAAACTTGAGACTATGTTTATTAGTAATTTTGAAAAAAATATGAAACAAAGGCCGGGTAGTACTCTTTATGAAATTTTAAATGACATACATTTTGACTCTCCCTGCCCTTGTTTCCCAAAACAATATCTATTTTTATTAGATTCAGGATTTTTTCTACAATAAAATTTAATAACCAAGAATTTAGAAAGGGTAAGAAATTTATAAAACATTACATAAAAATAAAACACGTAAATTTGACTGATTTTTTTATTTTACTTACACACTGATCTCTATAATTATGTTTTATCTAGATGTATTGCACAGTCAGCACCAGTTTATAAAAAAAAAATTACCAACGATATTTTAAACTACCTCCCTCCTATAATCAGAACATATTCACAGTTCTCAATAACATAGACACAAAAAGTTATGTTAATTTAATTTTATCGAAGAGGGAATCGCGCGGTGCGAAGCAATCACAACATTCACAACTGTACGCTTGAGCATTTAGGCACATTTTAGCATGTAGCGGTTGCTGACGCGACGGAGTAGGCTATTATAGCAGTAGGTATTGGAAATTTTCTACTGAGTGAAATATCTGTTACTATCATAGATATAGAATGAAATAGATGGGCTATAAAAGCCGTCAAACATGAGGAAAAGAGATAAACTTATACACATTGCCAAAGGAAAGAAGAAGATGGCATCATTTTTTTTTGTCCTTGTTACCGTATATAGGTGAAACTGGTAGTGGGGATTGTTTATCACCAGCGTCTGGTGCTAAACAAATACGTGGAAGAAATTTGTTCTGTGAATTATAGCTTACTGTGTAATTATTTAACACTTTAATTAGTGTAGTTGTGAACTATTTGAACATTTAAATCATGGTGCACTGCTCCGTTTTAGTTTGTAATAGTGATAGTGCTAGAAAACAGGAAAATATAACCTTTTACAGGTAAGAACAAAATTGTGTCAATAAAAAGCGCCAAAACTATTTTTTAAATTATAAATACAAGTTATATTGCAATATTTTATCCTTCTACTATGGTTCTCAATCATATTATGGGATTGAACATGAAATTTCAAACTAAGTAGTAAGGTTATTGTTAACCTAACAAGCTAGGAATGTCGCCATACAATATGGCCACGTATACAGCCAACGCGTATAACATTTTGCCGGGTTATAATGATACCAGTTACGCTACGACTATTTTTCCTTGATTCGTAGGTAATTTGTTACGTGAAAGGGAACTCATATATTAGTTTCTGTGTTACATTAATATTGACATATTTAAGTATAAAATTTTGAGCATTTTAGATAACAAAGGTAATTCTTTTGAAGTGAGACTTTCCATTTGCTTGTTTGTCTGTATTTAACAGATTTCCTTCGGAGATAACTACTCGAAAACAGTTGGGTTAAAGCTACTGGTCGATTGAATTGGCAGCCAACCAAGCATACCAGAATGTGTTCTAAGCATTTTGAACAACAGTGGATTCAGAAAAACAAAAAAGGCACTTTTCTTAGGAGTGGTGCTATTCCTAAACTTTTTTTACAGGTCAGTAACTTATACATATTATATCTACAAGGTACATACCCTATCAAGCAAAAACCTACATTTATTTTTTACAAACCCAACTATTTTTATGGGGGATTTCGAAATTTATTTTACAGTTTTGGATTAACATGGGTAGGGTAGGTACCAAATCCTTTTCTACTATTTTGATATGGCCAAACATATTATTAATGGTTTGATTTTGGTCATTTTCTATTAATATAACAAGTCTGACCATTAGTACAGATACAGTTTAAAAATTTATTAATTAATATTTTTAATGTTGTAAAATTAGAACCTGCTTTTATTTTTAACCTGTATACATATTGTTTCAGGACGCATCGGTGTTGGATTTCGGTTCAAATTTGAATACGCCCCGAAAGAGAAAAATGCGGCTTCAAATGCTGGGTTTGAAACAATCAGCGAGGTCATCAAATAAAAAACTACGGCCAGTGCGTCAATCGCTTAGACGATTGGGAAAAAAAGTAGTCACACTTGAAAATGTGTAAAGTGATTTGAAGTGTAAGTTAATGATGCAAAATTAGTAGTTGGACATTTTAGATACTGTAGGAGGAACCAATAGAGATTTTCTGAAAAGATTTTTAGGAGTTGACCAAAGAAAGTATTCTGAGCCTTTAAGGAAATTCGCGCTGTGCTTACACTTTTTAAGTTCAAAGGCATATGAGTTTGTACGTAAGCAATTTAATACGTGTTTACCACACCCAAAAAAAGGTGGTGAGTGGCGAGGAGTAGACAGCCTCTAGAAAATGTTTGTGATTTATTAGCAATTTTGTGCCACAGCTAGTAATCTGGCTTAATCCAAATGAAATAAGTCATATCTCTACTTTGTCTGAATATTTAACAAGAACACATAGGATGTAGATATAGCTCTATGCACCGAACAGGTGTTTCTAATTAATTATATAGGTACTTGACAGAACATAATCTTCCTCAGAGATCTACAAATTGGTCTTGTCCTGCGCTATTTCCAAGTTGCCGCCAGCGGGGGCGAGGTTGGGGGTGGCAACACGGGCAACTAAGAATAACCAGCTATCTACATCGGCATCTTGCGTTCTTTGCCAGATCTTTTTTCCACATTGTGAGCAAGCTTACCAACTTTGGGCTTTTAGCACCATATTGAGTGCGGTATCAGTAGTTCAATTCTTGAACTTACCCGGCCCAAGTGAATTTTTACCTGTATTGTAGTGAATTTTATCTCTGTAAGTATAATGGCAGATAAAATCAAAATATTGCACTTAAATTTTATATTGCTGATTTTATTAAGAGATGTTGCAAATACCTAAATAATACCTAACGCCGATGTAGAAAAGTTCTAAAAAGTTGCAAAAGTGTCTATAAACATGTCCCTGACGATATATGTTAAAATAAACAACTTTAGAATTATCATAACTTTTGCGTTAAAAACACCGTCCCACTACTGGACTAAAGCCGAAGTCCTTTATTCGATGACAATATCGGTACTATTGAAATCTAATTTTAGAAAATGTTTATTTAAAATTTAATATTATACATTTTCTAAATCTTCACAAATATTTAGTAAATGTGTAAATATTGGATTTTAAATAAACTGCAGAGATAAAGAAAAAACAATGATTATTGCCCGCTGTATTCTTAATCGAGCGACGATCTTCGCAAGGTACCTAGCTGGCAAAAGCTGGAAGCGAGTGGTCGCGGATCGTGCTCAGTGGCGAGCACTTGGAGAGACCTATGTCCAGCAGTGGACGCGTGTGGATGATGATGATGATTCCTAATATTTTTTCTTATAATTGTAAAGATGTTTACATAATAGCTTAAATAAATAATAGTAAAATGTTTTAAAACGAAATATACTCGAGTAAATCCGAAAAGTGTAGTTTTATTTAAAAGTGTAAATAACTTTAGACTGCGGCGAAGGTTGAATGAAGAATTCAATAAAAAAAATCGCAACTTCCTCCCACTTTTATTTTTTGAGACATATTATTGAGCGAGGGGCGCTCATTAAAATGTCTCAAAAAAAATACGTAGATCAATCAACCCTACTTTATGTTTATAGTGGTAAAAGCCACTATAAACATAAAGTAGGGTAAAACTTAAAGCAACACTGGTATACCCGTCTACTTTAGGCAGGTATGACGTCATCTATGTCTGTCCCTTACGGGTATACGGTCACGTCCTATCTATTCATTCTTTATGTAAGGTTACTATCAAAAGACATATTCTCTCTAATCTGTGGTTCAAAATGTCAAATATGTGTTCTGTGGTGGGTTCAAAACTGATCAAAACAAAAATATTACGATGACAGCCAGCAGCCACTCAGAAATTGAATTGACTTGAAAATAGTTATTACATACGATCAATTTAATTATTCTATGTAAATCTGCAATGCAATAGCATAGTGTTATTCGGTGTGTGTAATATGAATAGATCTAGAAGACTATTTTTTTTGCGATTAATAAATTGAACAATTTGTAACGTTGTTAATAATGGTACGTATTAAAGATTTAAAATTATGTTTATTACGAACGTATCGCTCGTATACATGTTAATCATTCCACATGGATTTTTTCTTTTTAGAACAGCAAGATATTGAACACAATAGCAAATGCAATAGATAACAAGGATGAAGTAAAAAAAAGAGCGGATTTTGGAAGGCTGGTCTTACAAGATTTGCTCATGTGTGTTCAAAATTGTCAAGACAGATTTGGAGGCAAACCTGAATTAGCTACAGAGGATGATATAAGGTGTAAAATTCATAATTAATTATTATTTTATGTATAGTAAACATCTCATTTCAAAACATTAATTGTTATTAGCAACACTTGTAGTAAATTCAAGTAGATTGTGAAGTTGTAGTTTTAAATTATTCCAATTTTAGCAGTTTTCTTGAATGTACATGAATATGTAACATAGAGGTTAGAACATTAGCATTCCTGTTTGTTGAAATTACTGGATACTATTAACACTGTCACTAGACATCTCATATTTAGAACTTAGCAATGCTGGGTTTTGCAGCTAGTATATGAAAAAAAAAGTTAAGTGTGTTAAATGCCATGTGATATGCTTGTATTTACAGTCACAAATACTTTAGGTGATTGAAGCCACTTATCACTAGGTGAAGTATCTGCTTGTTTGCCAACTTTAGTTGTTTATTCAAAAAACTTAAATTTTACCTTTGGTTCGTATGTATACCGGGTTACACCCGGTATAAGGAATGCCTGCTTATTAGTAGTGTCCCATCCAGAACATTTTTTAAAACTGAACAAAGTTAAAACAACACCTGAGAGCTCAGTATGCGGACCTTTTATTTAAACCTGAATGCTACACTTACATTAATAGAAAAATGCTTATAATATGTGTATTGTATTTTATAACAACCTTCCCAATAATATTAAAAATTGTAGAAAGTTGTTAAAATATTGACAGGTAATGCATTCAAGAAAAGTTTGACAGAAAGGTTGTATTAACTCATTCAATGCCGCCACGATTTTCTTGAGGCTTATAGAGATGCCGCCTTGCGTAAACCGCGGACACGCTAGGCGTGTTCGCGGCACTGCGACTTTGAAAAAAGACGGACACGCCACGCGTGTCCGTGGCACTGACTGAAGGCAAATTCTTTTATACCAATATTTTTCAGCTTAACACTATTTTCTAGTAAGTAAGCCTTGTGCTACGCGAGAATAACAGTGGCTACAATAGTATCGTGAGTTTTGGTTCTTGAAATTATGGCGAAAAATTGATTATATGGCAAGTAAAGATATTACAATGTAATCAGTGGCTCTCAAACTTTTTTAATCCCCAAGAATTATTGATTTGCTGTGATTGTGAACTGTGACATTGGCTTTAATAATTGCGATCATACCTACTTACTCGGAATATTCATCTTATAATATTGAGTAACAATCGTTGTAAAAATTCGTTTAATTTTTCTAAACCAATACAAAAACTTTTGAAATAAGAGAGAAAGGAAATCTCCATAAAATTTTACGTTTTTTATCTCGTACTATTGTATTGTTGGTCTTACCTAACTACATTAGTAGCTATGAATTTAGTTTAAAATATTCATATGAGATATATTTACTTTAATATTGATCTTTTTTTGGAAAAGCTCTTGTACGGATCTTTTTATACATACACATAAGGCTAAATTGTTTGCTCTTTGGTTGAACGCGCTTACCTCAAGAACTATGTACTGGTTCGAATTTACAAATTAGTTTTGGGCAATACAATCATCATCATCAACAACAGCTCATATACGCAGTGGCGTAGCTAGCTTGGGTGGCGGAAATTGTGGTGTCACCCCAATATGGAAAACGGTTAAAAATAATAAAAATTCGGTATTACATGTATGATTTATTAATTAAAAAACAACTAAGTGTCGTATATTAAAGCATGAAATACAAAGGAGGCACGCTGGAAGTTGTTGAGGAATATGTTTACCTGGGGCAAATAGTCCAGCTCGGTAAGTCCAACTTCCAGAAAGAGGTAAATCGGCGAATCCAACTCGGCTGGGCAGCATTCGGGAAGCTACGCAGCATATTCTCGGCCAATCTACCGCAGTCGAAAGACGAAAGTCTTCAATTCGTGCGTGTTGCCAGTGATGACATACGGAACTGAGACGTGGCCGCTTACAATGGGTCTCATAAGAAGGCTCAAAGTCACCCAAAGGGCAATGGAGAGGGCTATGCTCGGGGTTTCTCTACGTGATCACATCAGAAATGATGAGATCCGTAGAAGAACTAGAGTTACCGACATAGCCCAAAGAATTGCAAACCTTAAGTGGCAGTGGGCAGGACACATCGCTCGTAGGACTGACGGCCGGTTGGGGCGGAAAGGTCCTGGAGTGGCGGCCGCGTACCGGGAGACGCAGTGTTGGTAGGCCCCCCACAAGGTGGACCGACGATCTGGTGAAGGTCGCGGGAAGGCGCTGGATGCAGGAGGCGCAGGACCGATCGGTATGGAGATCCTTGGGGGAGGCCTGTGTCCAACACTGGGCGTTTCTTGGCTGATATGATGATGATACAAACGTATACATATAAGCTCAAAATCAGTTTTTCCTAGCTTTGACGACAGCAAATGCGTTGATGATATCTTCAAAATTTATATTTTGTGTGGCCTCGTGTTCTATAGTTAGATTGTTCAGTCTTATTTCGGTCATTGTTCATCATCATCACCTTTTCAGTCAAGAGACGCCCACTGTTGGACATAGGCCTCCCTCAGGGATCTCTAAACCGATCGGTCCTGCGCCTCCCCTCCCGCATCCAGCGTCTTTCACCTTCACCAGATCGCCGGTTCACCTTGGCCTACCAACGCTGAGTTACCCGGTACGTGGCCGGCACTCGAGGACCTTTCCGCCCCAATGGCCGTCACTCCTGCGAGCTATGTGTCCTGCCCACTGCCATTTAAGGTTTACGATTCTTTGGGCTATGTCGGTGACACTAGTTCTTCTACGGATCTCATCATTTCTGACGCGATCGCGTTGATAAACCCCGAGTTTAGCCCTCTCCATTGCTCTTTGAGTGACATTGAGCCTTCTGATTAGACCTATTGTAAACGGCCACGTCTCTGTTCCGTACGTCATCACTGGCAACACGCACTTAAGACATCGCGGTAGATTAGCCTAGAATATGCTGCGTAGCTTCCCGAAGGCTGCCCAGCCGAGTTGGATTCGTCAATTTTTCCTCTTTCTGAAAGTTGGACTTACTGAGGTGGACTATTTGTCCCAGGTAAACATATTCGTCATCAACTTCCAGTGTAGAGCCTCCAACCTTCACAGGAGTGAGTACTACATGGGAATTCACCATGATTTTGGTCTTGTTCATGTTCATTTTAAGACCCACCTATTAGGGTTGGCAGAGCTGGTTTCCTTGAGTAAGGTTTACAAAAATATCCAAAAGTCTAAGCTCGGTGAAAATGTTATATGTTTACAAGTCGAAAAACATTATAAATAGAAAATCAAAAGTAAAGTCAATCATGGCATTGTCAATGGCAAGGAAAAAACATAGATATAAAAGACTAAGAAAAAGTCCTTCACATTCTTCCCCCCTGGGGCTGCAAGGCAGTGGTACTAGCCGCAGTGTCGAATGACAGCGTAATGTTAGCGAGAGGTCTTCACATCGACGACCCTCACTCTACCGTCAGCTCCAGGATAAATTGCTTAGACTATTCCACCTTTCTCAGAAGTCGGGTCAACGACAACCACCATATCACCAACACGTAGTTGATTTTCATCCCTTGTTGGACTAATGGTACGCGGTAATAAAAGGAAGTAGGTACTTCTTACAACCATCTAGCCCAAAACATATCAGCTAAACATTTCGCTTTTCGCCATTGCTTCCAAGAGCATAAATCGGCAGGAGCCGTAGTAAACTGGAAAATTAGATGAAGTTCCAAACAAAAAATGAAAAGGTATTAAAGAAGAAGTATCAAATGGACTTACAGAGACGTGTGTTCTTCATCGTGTGGAAGCGTTATTAATTAAATTATTACTATGAGCATAACCTAACGCTAAGTTATGCACTGCATCAGCTAACTTAAGTATTGCCTGGTCTTAGGATTGACTTTCGGGGGCTAGGCACTGACATGTTATTATGTTGTGAGACAGAGGTTGAAAAAAAATACATCACTATGAGTAGCAGGAATAGTTTGATGAACATCTGGTGCATCGGCGGTAAAGGGGTCTGAGTGGTGCACATTCTGCGTCGCGCTTTTTCGACGAGGAGATACATTCTATTACGTTACCCATTTCTCCTTCCTTCTCGCTGATGATGCTCTGAAACGTGCACGAGAATGTAGTTCCTTTATTTCTGCTATACTGGCACTGAGTCTCTTATCCACAAGATCCGTCTGAGCTTTTATCTTCGCTTCTTCTAACTTGGTTTTCATTTGGGCTTCCTCCAGCTTGGCTTCTGTAGCAGCAACTAACAACCGTGATTTTTCCTCAGCAGCTTCCAATTATAACTGTCTTCTTAGTGCAGTCGTAGACATAACTGACATCTTTGTACTAGATGCTGATAAAATCGATAAACGGCTGTTGCTTTTGACGCTGTTTCGGAGACGATCTTGGTAGCTCGCGTGCTGACTCTCTTGTAACTCTACTGTGAGCTAACTTTCTCTTGGAGCTTTGGCTCTCGGTAACATTTTGCACATATTTTTATACCTTAAAACTTAAGTCGGTTGAGAAGGACCAATATCTGGGTTGGCAGAGCTGGTTTGCTTGAGTAAGGTTTACAAAAATATCCAAAACTCTGAGTTCGGTGAAAATGTTATATATGACAAGAGAAGTCAAAAAACATTTTTAATAGAAAATCAGAAGTAAAGTCAATCATGACATTGTCAATAGCAAGGATAAAACTTAGATATAAAAGACTAAGAAAGAGTCCATAACACCACCTGTTGGGAAACTCTACAGAGGTATTCGAGTATTGTGCCTAGATCTTCCACGGCCTCAGCAATGACTACGATATAATCGATAAAACGAAGCTGACTCATGTACTCGCCGTGTTATGTTGATGCCGAGTCCTCTCCAGTCCAGATTAAATACATCCTCCAACGAAGCTGTGAGCAGTTCCGGCAATATTATTACGTCACCATGTCTGACACCGCGCTGAATTCATATTGGTTTTGAGCTTTGATCCTGAAGGCGGACTGACATAGTGGCGTTTTTGTACAATGACTGCAACACTTGAATATACGGCTAGTCTATGCACCTCTGGAGTGACCTAAGCACAGCTCAGGTCTCGACAGAATCAAAAGCTTTCTCATGGACCACAAACGCCAAGAATAGTGGCAGATTATACTCCTCGATCTTCAATATAACCTGCCGCAGCGTATGAATGTGGTCTCTGGTCCCGACTCCCGGCTTGTTCGGGAGGCTGAAAGTCGTCAAACCTGCGCGCGAGATGCTTCGTGATAACTCTCGTAAACAGCTTGTATACATAAATTAGCGGCGTGATGGGTCTGTAGTTCTTCAACTGGGCCTCGTCGCCTGTGCCATGCTTTAGGCGTTTTGCCTTCGAAAATGGCGGAGTTAAATAGCCTCTGCAGTACTTTCCGGACTGGTAGTCCAACCGCTTTTAAAAGCTTAGCTGTAACTCCATCATACATAGCCGTGTTGTTTTTGAGCTGTTTGAGAGCCACAATAATCTCGAAGAGGCTGACGTCCGGGATGTTTTCGGTGTAATGCCGTATCAATTTGGCTCTAGGTTATGTAGCCTGAATGACAGATGCCTGCGATGTTGTGTAAAGCTATCCATAGAAGCGTTTGATCCTTCGATCTCAGCCATAAACTCAGGTCGGGACGTAACGACTCTTTTTTTGTACGACCATTGATGCTCGGAGGTAATTTTTAATTAATTTCAGTTTGCTAAAATTTCAAGCCCGAAAAGTGCTAAGATGGCAGCACTTGTTAGAGCTAACAACATCAATAAAACTAATTACTAAATTTTGTAATCCCTAGCCGATCAAATCATAAAGTTACGAAATAAAGTTACAAGGCGTAAAAAGAATACACTTCCGTGTTAATAATTTAAAAAACAAGTAATACGTTATTTTTGTAATTTTATTAAAAACTTGGTTACATTGCCTTATTGGAAAATTTTAGCACTATTGACCACATTCATACTGTGAAGCAGGTAATTTAAGAGTACAATGAATACCAGAAGCCTCTCTACATTGCGTTCATTGATTATTCCAAAGTATTCGCCAAACTCAATCATACCTATATTTGGCCAAGTCTGAAAGAACAAGGAATCAGTGAAACCTACATAAATATAATTGAAAACATCTACAGTAAAAGTGTATAAAACTTGAATCAACAGGCCAAAAATTCCCAATACATAGAGGAGTCAGGCAAGGAGATCCGCTATCTCCAAAGCAATTTTCAGCTGTACTTGAAAGTATATTCAGGAAAATAAACTGGGGGAACCTTGGTCTAAATACATATAAATGGAAGGCGCCTGAATCATCTTCGATTCGCTGACGAACTGGTTTTACTGGAAAAGATCCAATGATTCTACCATCCATGATAACGGATATAGCGAATGCAAGCCGGGAGGTAGGTCTTGAACTGAACAAAGACAAAACCAAAATAATGACGAACTCAAAACAGGTAAACATAATAATCGAGGGAAACTAGATCGAATACGTCTCCGAATATGTGTACCTGGGTCAAATAATTTCGCCTGCTGACCAGATGTCTAAAGAAATTGACAAAAGAATTACATATGGATGGAAAAAGTACTGGTCCTTAAAAGAAATTATGCAAAGCAAAGATCTAGGAATCCATGTTAAAGTTAAAACCTACAACACTTGTGTACTCCCATGCATAACATATGGATGTGAAACATGGTCCCTTACAAGACGTCAAAGAGACAAACTCTTAAAATTCCAACGAACAATGGAGAGAAGTATGCTGGAAATTAAACTGAAAGATAAATTAAGATCCACAGACATTGGAGCCAGAACAAAAATGACAGACATACTTACGCGCATTGACCAGCTAAAATGGAGATGGACTGGTCACTCTCTTAGAGACTGTACGGATCTAACGTGGCTCGCAGTACGAACTGCGAGCCACGTTAGATCCGTACAGGATGAGAGTGGCTCTCAACAGAAAACAATGGAAAGAGTTGGAGGAGGCCTTTGCTTTAAGGCACTCAGAGACACGCGATATACTTTAGATTGTTATAAAAATAAAACTGTAATTATTTATGTTACTGCAATAAAAAGCTATTTTATTTATTATATTGCCTATAAGTCAGTGATTTAATATTGATAAACATTGTCATAATTTGTACGTTTTTTTTTTCAACCAGGGCGGATCGCCCCCACCGCCCCTAATTTGGGTTAGACTCGAGCCTCTCGGTGGGGAAGTATATGGGCTGTTGATTATGACGATGATGATGATACTTGGGATTGTTAAACATCTTCAAATGACATCCTAATGACTCAAATGATTATAGCAAAGGTGCTGTGGAAGAAATTCCCTCTAAAGTCTTGTCTTATGAGTATTTATTTATAATTATCATAGTTTTAATTGGCGAAAATCATAGTTATAAATAAAGATAGACTAATTTTCCGAAAAAGTTAAAAAAATCTGAAATTTTTTAACTGATTTTTGTATGGAGCCAGTACTTTAAAAAATCAACGTATTTAGTATGGATGAGTTCAATTAAAATTCGCACCCCTTTGTTACACAAAGTGGAATCTGGACTAAGCTTATATAAAAACATTTTAAAAATCAAAAAGTTATGTTTGGAAAAATGTCAAACTCACACTTGACCATTTTTGATAAGTCCATTATGTGTATCCTCATTTATGCTAATAATCTAAATTTAGTATGGAAAAAAAAGTCGAACTCACACTTGACCATTTTTTGGTGTGTCCTCATTAGCTGTGGAATTTTACGGGGGTCAAAAATTTCGTTATTTTTAAGCTCCACCGTTTTCGAGTTATAAGGAATTATGTAAATATTTTTCTTGAAGTTTATTATGCAGGGTTGAAATTCCTTACAAAAACAGTCGAAAATGTCCTAAGTCCCGGAGTCCCGGCTTCATACTAAATACGGTGAAATTTTTGTAAGAGCTGCTAATGTTTTCCGTGTTTTTCTCTAAATGGCATGTCATACGTCATCTACCAGTGTTGAACACACTGCAGCGCACCTCATCAACCGTTAACGCTTAACGCTTTGGCGGTGTATTATACGATGTACGAATAGTACGATTAGGCACGATAAAGAGTTCGCGCTTGGTAACATTTCTTTTAGTACAGTGCAGGACAACGTTACCTATTCGTACATCGTACGTGTACTATACAAGACTATCTGCTAGCGTTAACGCATTTGTGGCGTGTCAATAACGCTTCAATAGCACCGCTTTTTGAGACAGTTGTTGGTTAATCGATTAGAAACTACAAAAACATTTGCTACTATTGATACAAACTACAAAAACATTTGTCACTATTGACTTAATTTACTAAGAAATTGTAGTACGAATAAATTGCCACCAGGAAATGCGTATAAAACGGCAAAAGCTGTTTTATTGAAACGCTATCAAGACACGATAACGACGTTAATATTAGCGTAATTAGGCCCCTGTTCTTTTATAATATTTAAGTTTTATTGCTGGCCGCTCAACTTCAAAATGCCGCCGTCGCCAACTTTAGCCAAACCTCTTACAACCTTTTAGCAAAAAAAAGTTTGAGAACCTAAGGGTATATTTTATAAGTGAACACGCCTAGCGTGTTCTCGAAACTACAAAATACATTTTTTTCATAAAATAGAAAAACTAGTTTTTTTAAGTGGCCACTTTAAGATGACATAGCCTTACTCGTAAAAATTATGCACAAATAATTTGAACAAGAAATCTGGTCTAGTTTATGAAATATTTTCAAAACATTCAGAACACGCGTGGCGTGTTCGTGGCATAGCGATGTAGGTTTGCTTGAACACGCGAGGCGTGTCGGTGGCATTGAATGTGTTAATATAGTTTTTACAACCTGACAATATAAGAATTAAAAAAAAATAATTAATAATTTTAATTATTGGCAATTTTGTAATATTTCTATACGTATTGGACTGAATTTTGCTGGGATGGGATGACAAATTATAATATCTGCTGTACCCAAAATTCTCACAATAAATATTTTCATTTTCATTCATTCATTTTATAAAAAAATGAAAGTGAAAATATAAGCAAACATAGCATTGCATATAGGAATTGCAAGCCTCTTTAAAGCCATAATGTCCAGCATTCATGTTGAGTCGGACACCTGTCTTTCTTTCTTTCTTTCTTTTATGCTTATGGCAATTGGTCGTTTTGAGTGCTTACAACCATTACTGCCAATATCAAGTGCCAGGATAGATAGTCTTGTGATTCTTTGCACGCGTATATAGTAGAATGTTACGTCGTATTATTACCTGTAAAGACAATCACAACACAGACATAAACCACAAGTTAAGTTAGTATGGTAAAATAAGTTATAATTTAATTTGGTTAGAACATATATATTTACACAGCAATTTTAGGACACGGATATCATTAAAAATTAGTAAACTCTTAATATTAGTTGGTCTAGGAATATAGCTAGGGAGGAGTTCATACAACGCCACAGGATATTGAGGACAGTTAAACAATATATGATCTGTTGAACCTTCCTCCAGACCGCAATCACAAATGGGCGAGTCTCGGATGTGTAATTTATTTAGATGCAGCGGAGTACATGCATGACCAAATCTAAGTCTGCATAGTATCGAAGAACAGTGCTTTTCAATGTCGCGATATCGGAAAAACCATGGTTTAGGTGGAATTACCGGTTGAATATCTCTATAGTATCGACCCCACAGAACACAGAAAGAGGTTGGAAGGGCTATGTGGGCGGGGCACGCGTAGCCACAACTATGACTAAATGCTCATACTTGTGGCCCCGCAACGCGAACGCGTTGTTTAATCACTGACGGACAACTACAGTGAGTGTATCGTGAAGCGCGGCGCTATAAATATAAAAAAAAGCCTTCTTGTGCTATAATTACTTGTAAAACAAGAAGTCAGGTGTCAAGTGTAGCTAAAGAAGGAATTTCTTTTCATCGGTAAGTAGTAAATTAATCATAATGACCATATTCCATAGATCATAATATCAAAATCCACCAAAACTGATCATAACGATAAGTTACATAATATTTTTCTAAAAAATATACATTACCGGCAATGTACGCCCGCGATTCTTGCCATATTACTTAGAGCGCGTAATGTAGTACACTGCTTTCCGTAGTGACGCATTTGGCTTAATGAGCATTAACGCAGTAGTCGCAGTACAAGGGATAGTGCCGTGCTAATCAAAAAACGCACGCATTACATTTTATCGATAAATGTATATTTTAAAATATTTGTATAAAGTAAAAATAACATATTATTTGTCACTTAAAATGCCATAATAATAATTATTACTTATCGATAATACAGAATGTTTGGCGAAGCTAACACCTACCCTTTCTAACATCCTATTCATATAAGTACGGCGATGTAATCAAAGATTAAAATTGTAAAATTAATTTCAATTTTCACGATACAATTAGTTCGATTAGTAAAAAAATTATGGGCAAATTCTAAACTAATTTTACAACTTAGAATTTTTAATATCACCATAATATTTATATGACTATTTTAGCATAGGTAGGTGGCCATGCAAGACATGAAGATTTGAGTACTTTAAAAACACAAATTTACAGGTAAATATTTACTTTACAAATATTTACTTCTCCATCCAACTAAAATATCCTAACAACTAAACTACCGCACGTCCGTTTGTCAGATTATCCATTCTAGTTTATGCTTTCAGACCGGTGCATTATAGTATTATAGTTTTTCTTTTATTTTACGTCTAACATTTTTGAGCTAAAAAGCTTTAATTTTGTTACATAGAAACAAAATACTTGAATATTATTAGTTATAAACGTATAATGAAAGTAATAATTATTTTTTGGTTTTGTAAATATTTCAAATGGTTAAATTGCTGGCAATATTTAATATCGATAGCTATTAATCGATGTCAATCACTAAAATAATGTTATTTGTACACGCGGCTCTGGACGTCAGTGAATTTCTATGAATGAGGAGCCCAGTGAGCGTTGTGATTGGTTCAGCCCGATTTCGCGCGATTTTGCATGGGCGGTGCAAGGAAAAGAAGTGGGAGCAAAACTGGCGACAGCGGTTCCCGTACAAACGGTGCATGATTGCCTTTCTAACCTCTTTCTGTGTTCTGTGATCGACCCTTTATTTTCCGACTTTGATCCCATCGTTTAGACCTTTCACAGTGATTTCTGGCCTGTCAGCTTCTCCCTTCATACTTCTAGTACTAGAGCTACCACCTAGTTTTATTTTATGTGGTAGCTTCCTAATACTCTTAACAATATATATTCATCTATATGGCATAATAAGAGAATTAAACCATGGTGATTAAAGTAACTGTAATAGAGAAAGTGGAGAGTCAAGGCAGCATCATTTGAGCTGCTAATCAACATCTAGAATACCATCAAGAGAATGAATCTCCGAAAGGCACAGGACAGCTAAGAGATGTTCAAGTGATGTTCTGTTTCAATTTCTTTCACAACAAGTGCTCCTTTGATCAATTTAATAACTCAAATGAAATTCACCTCAAATTATCAACAAGTATTTGTAAATATAGCCACAAATGAGCCTGAAGCAGGTGCAACAGTTGATAATTCACAACAGATTCAGTTATCTACAATGGCACAATTTTAATAATCCCATACATGGAAAATCAAACGATGCTCATGTGACTAAGTTATGCCAGATGCATAGATTCAATAGTATAAAGTGGAATACTATTAATTTTATGAAGCTCAAAAGAAATATGTATGTAACTCTGCCACGGGCTTTATAGAATTAAATGTCAATGATGAATGACATTGATGAAATAGTTGTGATATGATGAATGGGTGGCTCTTATTCCCAACTTAACTTAACTTGCTTTATTTAACGCATTACTTACACGAAAAGACAAAATTTCGCGCTGTTCTTCAGCAGCTAGTAGATTGGTCAAATGACAATGTTCGCGCGCTTGACTGTCGCGAACTTTTAATGCTGCGTTGTTTGGATTGGATATTTTTTTACTATTGCTATAAAACATAAAACATTCATCCAAAGCATATAGACATTTAATTTTGAATAAAACATTGTCAAAATATAAACAGAAAAGTCATAAAAAACGTCAAACCGAACGCTTGATCTTTAGACTTCAAATCTTCTTGTCGTCGCAAGGAGGTGCGTCGACAGACAATGAAACAACATTAACTCCTAAATCCTTGTCTAACAACGATTCTTCGCACAATAAAGGTATTCAATCTCAACGGGAGCTATTAATCAACAGAAACGCAAAGGAATTTCACAGTAATTTATTACGAAAAATACTCCCTTTCTTTGGAAAGTTGTTTGAGGTGGAAGGCTAACTACCTACCTACCTCCAAAAATAGGCGGGGAAAGTAGTTAGTTCACAAGTGCCCTTAGCCAGTTTATCAATAAGCAATTCAAAGCAATCCAATTAACAAATTGAGTTGTTAAACCCAAGACCAGCTGTAAATTGTGAATAAGCAATCAAATAATTATTTTTTTAACCAGTATACTAATAAACAAAAGTCATCAGTCAGAATGATATAGGATTCTATACCAAATTCATATCAAAGTCAGCCCACAAATGCTGGAACAAATAGAAAACATGATAAATTTACTCGAGAGAGACAATATGACTCCGAGATTCCTGTAAACTTTTTTTTTGTATTAAAAATGGACGGGATGCTGCTGCCAACTTTCAATTTAAAGAGACTAATGGCCGATTTTACCAACCATAACTTAGCTTAGGAAGTTAAGACGTATGCTGTCACTTTTTGTCTTTAAGGAAAAGAATGTGACAGCATGCCACTTAAGTGTACCCTAAGCTAAGAAGAGGTTGGGAAAATGGCCATAAATCACTTAAAATAAAACCATTTCAATTGTTCAACTTGAACATGTACCTGATTTACCCATTTTTTTTCGAAAGCCAATGAGCATCGCAGGTTTCTAATTAGTTTAAAAAAAAACAACAATCGGATTTATTTTAAATATAAAAAATGGAATAGAATAAAAATGATCCCCGAACAGCATTGCACACGTGGGTGCGAGCCATTGTTTATGTCGGGTCAGGTTTCATGACACTTTGGCTGATTTAGTTGCAGTAAAAACTATTGATTTAAATCAGTGTTTCTTTTAATCATTTGATTTTAATAGCGATTTAAATCACTGATTTAAATTAAGTGATATAAATAAATTCAGCCTTGTTTCTAAGGCTCAGTTACAACAAACGGTTAACTCCAGATGACTTCCCTCACGTTCGTACTCTTCAGCAACAACAATATTTGCCACCTTGATGAATTAAGTCGCCAAGTACTTTACAGTTACAACAGCTCGTGCGTAATATATTTTGACGCTCCTCATAGCGTTTAAGCATCAGATATCACTAGGCAGTTGGCCCCTCAAGAAGGCAAGCTCTACTGCGGCAACTGAACTTTGCATCCTTGGTACACTACTATCAAACTACACTGTCGACCAATGCAGCTCTACAGCTGATAGCTTTTGAAATTACATCCCTATAAAGGGCTAAAAATACAAGAGCCAGCCCTATAATATGACGTGAGATGGTGGTTCAACGCTACCTCGGGCAGCCATACAAGTCACACGGGTACGATATCTCACCACCTCTCCACGGTCGTGGGGTGGGGCAGACAGCCGGAGGGGTTGCAACTACTACAGCTGCTGGACGGAGGGCAGATACTTATGACAAAAATCATTAATGTCCAATACGAAAAACGTCTCATAGTGGCGAGCGGCTTCTGGCCGGCGGTTCAGCGTCACTAGCGTGTCAACCTCAATGAGCTCCGCGTTATTCATGCGGTTATTCACCATCAAAGGCGTCGTCTTTAAAGTGCTCAGATCCTCTTACTGACAGTCAATCGAACAGTAGTTTCTTATATCAACGAGGTGGAATCAGGTCTGCAGCCCATCTAGAAATGACAAGTTAGAGACGTTGAAACGCCTCAACATTCATCTACTCGCCCAGTATTTTTCTGGGAGACAACTGCGAGGTCGATGCACTGTTAAATAAGAAGCAGTACCTACCCGGAATGGCACTAGTAACATCAAGCTATGTAAACACTAGTAACATCAAGCTATGTAAACACTAGTAACATCAAGCTATGTAAATAAGTTTTTTACCGGTAGGGCACAGCAGATGTAGATCTTTCACATCCAAAACCTCCAATTATATTAGACAAGACGGAGCAGAATGTGATCTAGTACAACGCGTTTAGTTAGGTGTTAAAATATTGATTAGCCTGCGTATGCGTATTCACGCCATTATATCTCATACCGCAAGTTCTGGTTCATTTGAACTCTGCACAAAGTAGGTATGTATCGATCAGCCTGGAACAAGGTATTCTGGATTCTGGGTTGCGGATCTGAAACATCGTGCTTTAGAGCGCGATTATTTGGAATCCAGGTAGGTAATCTATATTTGATTCAACTCGAGTTATTAAAAATATAAAAAAAACTAGGTGGCAGGCAGCTCTTAGTGCCGAAAGTACGAAGGGAGAAGCTGACGGGCTGGAAATCGCTGTGGAAGACAGGTGCTTGAATCGAGATAGATTTCGGAGTGCGGAGTGCGAGTTTTAACGAGTTTTACTCGATCGTACGCATCGAACTTTGTATTTGTATGGAATTAGAGCAGCGCCATGTAGTAGCTGCTATGGAATGAGATAGCTTCATCTAGTGACTACTAGATGGCGGTGCTCTAATTTCATACAAATTCGCGTTAACGCGTTCGATGCGAACGATCGAGTAGAGCTCGATAAAACTCGCACTAGGCACACGGATATCTTAATGAAAAATAATAGGTTACAAACATGGAAGTTGAAACTTTTTATTTTTAAAAATGCACGGTAATAAATGTATTGGCACTTTATAATTCTCTAAAATATCCAGTGTAATAAAAATTTTTTTTCAGAATTGTACAGTTATGTGAAAAGTGGGAGAAAGTATTAAGCCATGGCATCCGAACAAATTTATCTTCTTCAACTTTACAAAATTTGGTATCAGCAGGCTTAAATTTTACATTCAACATTGTTAATGTTGGTAAGGGTTTTTATTTACACATGTCAACTCTAATTATATCCTAACATTTTTTTTTTATATGAATAAGTGGCACAAGCTTTAAGAGAATTTTAAAAACCAACGTTTCTAAAAAGGTACAAACATTTTGGTGAAGGTGATGGTTACTTTTACTAGCTTATAATAATTTGGCCCACTATTTTAAAGGTCAAAGTGACATATTAAGGTTTAAAAGTAATGTTATTTGAGTGACATTACAAAATTACAATAATTCTATTGGAGCAGTTATTATCACTGTAAAGCTGGCCATTCACGATCGCTCCAACAAGCCGAATGGAGTAGCTCCGCGCCAAAATTGATCCATGAATGTCAAAACTGAAGCGTCTAAAAATAGTTGGCACGGCCCGATGGAAATCCAAACGGATGGATAGCCACCGCGACGCGCCAACGCGCCATCCGAAAGGAACGATCATGAATGTCAAAATTCAATGTTGAAACACACCACGCCACCGCGCCAAGCCAAATGGCAGCGTCGTGAATACGTTCGCTGACCGCCAATTTGTATTTAGTCTGCTCCGTGACGTCGCACCAGTGAGTTGTTCGTTGTGTCCAGTATATTTTATTACATTGTGTTTACTAATACATGATTCAAATGTCGAATAATCATAGATAGATCTCTTTTTCAGCCAGTCTTTTGACCATTTTCCTTTCGGCTTTGTCTGCTTCACACACAGACAGGCTGCAGCGCAAAATAATAATTCCTCTTCAGAATCAGAAGTCATGATTAGAAACAACACACACGACCACTTAAAACGCAAAAGAAGCAGAAACTACATGACGTGGCGCGCCCGTGAATGTGTTCAAAATATTACATCCATCCATTTGGATGCAATCCATTTATCGCCGAGGCAAACGGCACGTCCCGTGAATGGCCAGCTTTAGGCCTCATTTACGGAGAAGCGGGGCGTCGCGCGTCGCGCATGGTGTTGCGTCTCGCGGCGCGTCTTGCGGCGCGTCAGACGTTTTTTCTGTTTACGGTGGGTCGGCGCGCGAAATGGCACTCAAAATCGCACGCGTAAACACAAAAATATGACAATATACGATGTTGATCATAGAGCTGCGAGACGGGAAGGGTGGCGGTGCCAGCCGTGCGTGTAGCGAAGCACGCGGCGGGCATCGCTGCCGCGTATGCGGGGTACTCAGTCAATCCGACTAGTTGTAGGTTATCGATGATCAAATTGTATTCCATTGCTTCGGGGACTACGTCTGCGTTGTGTGATTTCCAAATAAGACTGGCAGAAGGTTCCGCCGCGTGCATCGCTTCAGCGAGAATTGTCGCTGCGTGCGCCACCGCGATAAACGCCGCGTGAGACGCGTCGATACCATCCGCGGGCTCGGCCGCAAAAAACGCTCTACTTCAAGTAAAGGTGTGTAAAATCGCTTCTCCGTAAAGGCACTCATACAACGCCATATGTTTGCATTCAGTGCGGGCCCCGCCGCTCATCGCAACGCGCAACGCCTCGCGTCTCCGTAAGTGGTATGTCAGCTATTGTCGGGTTACCACAGCAAGATTTATATTATAGCAAAACTTCCGACACAAAGATGTCAGTAATTGCACAAACAAAATAGGTAATTGATATAAACTACGCGGGCCAATAGATATCTTTGTCAGAAGTTTTGCTATATACCAACTCAACAACAATTAGTAATTAATAAGACGTCCGGGAAATAACGCCTAAAACCATTATTTATTACTCTACTAAAAATTATTACTTTAGTAATAATTTTAGTATTTATAATATTCATTACTGCGATCTTAATGTAGCATTTTATATTACCCAAAGAAATGTTCATTTATTCATAATGTTTACTGTTTTTATTGCCGCCAACAGCGTCAAAATATTTATGTCTGATAAAGATATTTGTGAATAAAGATAATTCAATGAAATCTTACTGCGTTGCTATGTTTTATGTAAATATACAACGTTATTTTTTGTACTCGTATATTGCATCTTTTATAATGGGCACAATTCCAAAAAGCAATATTTCGGTTATTCCATTTAAACAAAAGGGCGATGTATGGTTTTGTGCATAATTGACCCTAGTATCATGATTTTTATGGTTCCATACCTTAAAAGGAAACAGGTATAATAAGTATTTTATTTTACATAAACGGTTATATATATATATTTTACATAAATAATTGGCTAGATACAAAAAATTTTTTTTTGCTTTAATAGAAGCTCATTCATATAATAAACAGAAAGAAAAGAATCTGTTTTAGAATAACTATAAAAACAACCAAGATATAAGCTATTAAAAAAATTTATCTATCTCTTTCTAGCAAAACGGCAATTTACATGGAGTTTATATGGCCGTACTCAACAATGACGTCACGGTTGATGTCGGATCTCTTTGTCTAATCGCCTTCAAATTAACAACTTAAAATGCTTGTATCTAATGTATTTCTAAGCCGATTTTAATTCTAATTTCACAGGACTGTATCTTTTTCCACTGTATTTTAATATTTAATGACGAGACGTTAAAATTAGAATTCAGTCATCATCCCAATGGGCTAGATGAGTAAAAAATTTTTTTTGCTTTAATAGAAGCTCATTCATATAATAAACAGAAAGAAAAAAACGGTTTTCGAATAACTATAAAAACAACCAATATATACGATATTAAAGATTTTTCTCCATCTCTTTCTAGCAAAACGGCAATTTATAAGGAGTTTATATGGCCGTACTCAACGATGACGTCACGGTTGATGTCGGATCTCTCTGTCTAATCGCCTTCAAATTAACAACTTAAAATGCTTGTATCTAATGTATTTCTAAGCCGATTTTAATTCTAATTTCACAGAACTGCATCTTTATCCACGGTATTTTAATATTTAATGACGAGACGTAAAAATTTGAATTCAGTCATCATCCCAATTATACATAATTGCATTGTCATCGGAACTAAAGGTTTAGCTCAATCGGACACTGGCAAGTGGGTGAAACTTAACTTGCAAGATTTGTCCCAAACAAACAGGGCAGCTAAATAAAACCATTTAAAAGAAAGGAACCTTTATAGAATCCCTTTATTGTCTGTCTGTTAAAACCCTTTTAACAGACAGAGGGCGAAGAACGCGTAGAGATATTAAACTGAATATCAAATTCTCGAGTCTACGGCCTCTTACAGCTGTGAAAAAACATACGTGTAAGTTAATGCGATCATATAATATTCTGTCGGATATTTTACGATTTCACAAGGGAATGAAAACCTATAGGGTACCTACTTCTACGTAGTTAAGAACTTATATACTAAGATAAAATAAGTTCGCACTTGCAACGAGAAGTTGACCTGGTGAATTTGGATCACCTCCTCATGACTGGAATGATGGAAAACCTTGAAAAAGTTTTAGTGGCTAATCCCGACTAGCGGGAAAGCCCTACATAACCATCACGAGGCAGCCCCCCGTTACTCTTGGGTTGATATTAAATCTTTGCTGGCCGGTTTAACAAGAAGGAAGGTCACCGGGAAGTATGCGACAACGACAAGTACCCTCTAGGTTTTCATCCCTTGTGAGATCGTCAAATTTGCGAAAATATGCGACATAAACGCTCATATCTATGGATCCCGTTGACATAAAAGTATGATTTATTCACAGCTGCAGGCGTAGCACGGGCTGCCAAGAAAGTGATAAGACTCAGTGACACGTATCCCTTGAGGAGCGTCAAGAATTTTTTATCACGTCAGTAACACTGAGGCTGCGTTCCGAAAATCAATAAGAGCCACATGACGTCATCGTTAACGTCATATAGAACTTACGGCGCTAATGTTCGGGAGTGAAATCACTTTATGCGAACTGTCAGTCTGACGTTTAATAATTGTGTTTTCGGTTTAAAATGAATGTACCTGTTCTTCCGGACCGAAATCGTAAGCATGCTGATAGCGCTGTTAGCACTTTTAGTGTTCTTTTTAATTTAGACCAGGCGATTATAATCGTTAGCACTGTGAGCGCTGTTATCGGACCGCAGCCTAAATACGCGCCGCCGCGTTACTCTTTAAGACAAGAGATTATGTCACTGAAATTGTGAGATAATGCGTGACTCAAGTCCCGTCTTGGCCGCCCGTGCTACGCCTGCTGAAAGTGGCCGTAGACCTCTGGTGTATGGGGTATTTGATAAAATTTCAGAATAAGATCAGACGGATAAATATGATTTACGAGGTTTCCGTTTATTCCTTTTGAGGTATGAAGTCATAAAAATAAGAATAAATTAAAATTGTCGAAAGTTAGATCTCTCTTACCCCTCGTTTACACCAAGGTATATTACATGTATTTAACAAGTTTTATGCAATGTTTTCGTTTATTGTTTACACTCGTATACATGTATAAAACTTGTTGAATACAAAACATGTATACAACTTGTTGTATGAAATTGTTGTCTACATGTTTATGATGTCACGTTTTATACTTGTTGTAGATAAACTTGTAGAAAATGATACGCCAGTCCAGTAGTTTCATTAATATTTTCTACTCAATTGACTATTCACAATGGAAAGTAAAGATGCTGAGGAACTTTACTTCATGAGTGCAGTATACTTGTGTACACGGTTATTTTTTTATCACTGGAAAATTTTAGGGACGCTTCAGGACACATCAATTATTATAAATAAAATAAAAACAATGAATTAAAAAAAAATTTATATTTGTATTTTTTTGATTTTTTTCTTCTCTTCCACCCGTAAAATAATACGGTCCGTCCGGTAAAAGTTTAAAACTTTATCCAACAAGCATGGATAGAGTTTAAAACATGTTTTAAATTAGTATGATACATAAATTTCAGTGAAATAAACAAAATTTGTTAAAAACACGATTGCTTTTTGTAAGTGTAAACGCTGTCAATGTATCAGACTAGTTTGAATATGTCATAGATGTAAGTGTAAACGCAGATGTGGTTTATACTTGTTTAGAGACTTGTTGGCAACACAGTATGAACAAAAGAATGTTTGAGACAGTTGCAATACATGTATAAAACAAATAATTATGTTTTGACAAGTATTCTACAAGTATTGTATGAAACTAGTATTTTACTTGTTTCTTGGTGTAAACGAGGGGTTACACGGTACTTCGATTTGTTTTATTGGAACATACTTGAAATTGTGCACTTATACACAATTGCCCATGCCCATTTAGGATCAATTTGTTGAGAGGGTTTGGCCCGTTTCCTACCACGCTGCAGCTGGCCCAGTGCGGCTTGGTGGAGAGCGCGAGGTGGGGAGGATCAAGTGGCCCCAACATTTCGTTTTCTTCATTTTCTTGCGGTAATAAGTTATTCGCACTGGGCCAGCGTGGTTGACTAAGGCCTAAACACCCAAACTTAAGGGAGGCTCGAGCCCTTCGGTGGGGACGTATATGGGCTGTTATTATAATAAGTTATTTGGAGGGTTAATACAATTTTTGCCTATTTCTAGGAAATTCACTATGGAGCTATACTTGTTTGCACCTTACAAAACATGAAAAAGAGAGGTTCAAAATTCTGTCTTACATTAATACCCCTCTTGGATACTTCAGAGCCTTTTTGAGAGCAAGCTTAAATGAACGGTCATTGGAGAGGTGAGGTTGTAACAAATAATACATATCTATTTTAATATAAATATTGAGCTTTGTTCTAATAACATGTAATACAGTAAAATTAAGAGTCTCTCGGGTCTGTTTTTTCCTAATTGTAGGCGTTGAATGGTGTCTATGTCCAATTTTGCAATTTATTATTCAACTTATTCTGGTAGTACATGATAGTGATTAAATATCTATTTTTAATTTTTTGCAGGTACCTCCATAGCTGGGTATCGCATGGGCTTCTCATGGAATATTATGATGAAGGAGCTCTTATAAGAGACAGTGAAGCATCAAACATACTACCAAATATGGCGGCAGGTAATAAATAAGTGTATGAGTGAATAGATATTATCTAGATCTACGTGCTTCATCTTCGACCACACCGTCGCTTACCATCAGGCGAGTTGGTGGTCAAACGTAGACCTATTACGAATAAAAAAAAAATGAGTACTTATGTGTGTTATGTATCAAATGATAACTGTTGACACTGTTGTAGGTTTATCTTCCGTACTGTTCGCCTTATCTATTGACAGAGGGGAATTGAATGAATCACAGCAAGCAAACCAGATCAGCAAAGCTGAACATGTAATACCATTGCCATTGCCTGTTAAAACGAGTAATATGAAACGAAAGCCATTGAGGCAAGTGATATCATTTGAAAAAAATGATCAAAATCATACAATGGACAAAAGAAAATCTGTAGGAGCCATAGAGCAGTCCAGCGCAGATACGTGGAACAGCGCGCCAGCGACTTGCTTAAATTCCCCAAATCCGAACCAAAATTCTCAAATTACATTTAATAGCGAACCCACAAGTTCGGAGTGTAGAACTGGCATTAGGCATTTCTTTCCTGACAGTGTGATTGGAATTGATAGCCCATCACAGATACTAACAAAATTATCTGAATGTGCAAAGGAGATTTTTACATCTTCAAGTAATATAGAAACATGTAATGTATTGAAGGATGATGTGTCCGATCTAAGTATTAATAATTTAAAAATATCTGAGAGTGACAGTGAAGAGGTAGCAGGTAGCATTGACGGCAGTAACTCTTGCTTAGAACTCTGTTTTACCGAAGATGAAAGTTATTCCGATGAGAAACCGTTTGGTGTAGCTCTAGAAAGGAGGGATAAGGAATACTTGAATCTACAATTAAAATGTAATCAAATAGAATCAATTAGCAAAGAAAAAATTTACAAGTTGGAAAAAGTGGTATTGGATCTGAGCAAGTGAGTACTTTAAATAGAATTAATAAAAGGTATAATATGTTTACCATGAGGTTTTTTAAAAGTCAGGGGAGGTAGCAAAAATAAGGGTTTAGTGACAAAACACTACGTTGGTTGAGTTTGCTATCTAGTGTAAGCAGCCTTGTAAATGCTCATCCTTATTCCTTACTAGCTGTGTTGACAAACTGATGCTGCTCATGCAAAAGAAACTTAAAAACCGGTCCAGTGCGTGTTAGACTCACGTACCGAGGGTTCCGTACAAACTTATCTAGTATATGAGTTCCTAACTATGTACATACGGTTAAATTCAATTTTTTATGTTAGGTGGCTTCTGTCAGATTTGACAATTTTGTCAATTTCGAGTGGGTAGCGAAAACACGGTTTTATATTAAAACATGTAGTTACTTCTTGCCAAGTCTCAAGATTCTTGGTGAATGGGAAATACCCTATATGTTTTGATTCCCCTGCCAAATCGCAATTCTTGCGAAAATGCAACATAAACGGTCATACCTTTGTTGATCGCTTTAATATTCAAGTATGATTTTTCCACAGCTCAAAGAGACTGTAGACTCGAGTATTTGATATTTTCAGTATTGACCTTGTTTTTTAAGCGTTCCCTAGAAAAAGGGTCTTGACAGACAGACTGACAGACAGACAACGAAGTGATCCTATAAGGGTTCCGTTCTTTCCTTTTGAGGCATGGAACCCTAAAGCGTCATAATTTACAAGCGCATCACGACTTCCATACCAAGATTACCTACTCTGTATGCACATCCCCATTACCTACGAGGGTGGGTCAAAAAGTTCGCGGAATGGAGGGTAAAAAGTAAGAAATAAAACACAAAATTATTTTTCCTTCTCAATGTATTCCCCCTTAACTCCAATACATTTATTAGACCTATCAATTAATTTATTAATACCTTCGAAAAAAAAAAAGATTTCTCTTTGTCGTCAAAATAGGCCGAAATTGCGCTCTTCACTTCTTCATCGCTGGAAAATTTCTTCCCTCGAAGCTCTTTTTTCATTTTTGGGAACAAATAATAATCACTTGGGGCTAAATCTGGGCTATACGGAAGGATGTTCCAAGATTTCGAAGCCCACTCTTTGAACAACAGCCATCGCAACTTGCGCCTTGTGCACGGGTGCATTGTCATGCAAAAGGAGCACACCTTTAGTCAATTTTCCCCGTCTTTTTTCTCTCACAGCATCTCGCCGACGTTCTAATAGTGCAGCGTAGTACTCTCCAGTGATAGAGACACCCTTTTCTTTATAATCAATAAGGAGGATTCCCTCTGAATCCCAGAAAACAGTAGCCATGAGTTTTCCAGCCGACGGAGACACTTTGAATTTCTTCGGAGGTGGTGTGCCCTTTTTGTGCCACTGCATGGAGTCTTGTTTGGACTCAGGCTCATAATGATGAACCCAAGTTTCATCTCCAGTCACAATTCGGTTCAAAACTTCATCCTTTTGTTCACCACAGAGCGCTAAAAACTCGCGACAACACTCAACTCGCCGCTGCTTCTGGTGTGGCGTGAGCATTCTCGGCACCCACCTTTGACATGCCAAGATGGTCGTGTAGGATGTTCAAAATGGTTGTAGCTGATACTCCAATCATTTCTGCAAGCTGTTTCTTCTTTAAACGGGCATCTGCCAATATGATTTTTTCAAGTTTTTCGACGTTTTCTGCCGTGGTTGCCTCGACAGGCCGCCCTGGCCTTGGATCATCTTCAATCGAATCCCTGCCTTGCTTAAACAGGTTGTGCCACTTGTAAACTATGGTTTTACCAGGGCAAGAGTCCCCGTAAACAGAAGACATCTCTTCCAAAATAGTCTGGGGAGGTTTTCCTTGTTTGGTAAGGAACTTGATGTCTGCGCGAAACTTAATTTTCTCCATGTTGCAAATTTTCTTCCGGATTGACTTGTTGATTGATGTGTAGCTCAGGTAATTATGGCCTATTTTTTTTTAAACTTAGTAGTTATACTCTTAATGAATGTCACAACTAGTGCAGGTAGTAAAAAGTCACCTTTCCCCCCTCCATGCCCCTCATTCCGCGAACTTTTTGACCCGCCCTCGTACCTCAAATCCTGTTTCATTTTCCACTCCTCAAGAATAAACTGAACCTTGTTTTTCAAATGATACTTTGAAAACCAAACTTGTACCAGACTAGTAGACTTCTTATACAAAGTAAATTTAAAAGTGTAAAAGGACAAGTAAATTTCACCTGCAGAAAATGTGTTTAAATTAAACACATTTTTGGCAGTTGAAATTCGATGCCATTTTAGAGGTTTTCCGAAAATATAACACACAGCGATTCATTTTAATATATAAGAAGATTTAATTTAATGTATAAAATGTCAAACACACGCTTTGAATCTCTTCAGAGTGTCTCAAAATTATTAATATCATAAAGTTTTAATTGTATTTTCATTACTTTCTGCTCAACAAAGAGAAGTCATAATATTTATGTATAGAAGATTATAAATTATGAGCAGATTATTTATAAATTAAGAATTTTGTTCCAGAGAAAACGACAGATTGAAAGAACAATTGCGGAAGTATATGTCTGCTGTGGAAATGGGTAAAGCCTTACAAAACAACTGTCCAGGTAGTAGTGAGGAAGTCACCCAGTATGAAAGGAAACTTGTGCAGGTAGGCACATAATTGCGAGGCTTAATAAATAAATACAGTAAGCCTACAGGCAAATAAACTGCAGTAGAATGGACTGTAAAGTAATCGCCTCATATACGCACTGAAGCAACATTATTGTATTGTTTTTATTTCTAACAGAACTCAAAACGATATATTTTTTATTAGGGTCTTTCTTTTTACAACTCGTCACAAAAACCTTGTTATCAAAATAAATATGCAATGAATCAGTTACCTCGTAACACATACCATTCATTTCACACCGCCTCCGTGGTCTACTAGTTGAAACCACCATGATCTACTGGTTGAAACCACCGTGTTCTGATCTGGAGTTCCAGGGTTCGATTCCCCATGAACGCAGAAGTTTTCCTGTTTGGTTTGGTTGGTGGTAGGGCTTTTCACCATACACCCGTCTATACTGGCTTCTGCCCTGTAGCATGACCACTAAAATATGATATGATAAAGCGGTTTATCGCGGTACACTTTCAAAAACGTATTGTATTTTGATAGTTTACCGCGATATACCGCTAGGGCGGCGGAGTTGTAATTACAAATTACTGCTGTCATCTGTGGGAGGGAGCACCAAAGTACCAGTTCGGACTTTTTGACGCGATCCAGAATCGTGCGGTAAGGATTGTCGGCGATCCCAGTGTTACGGACGGTATTGAACACCTAAGTTTAAGGAGATACCTTGCCTCATTGTGCGTATTTTACCGTCTGTACAACGGGGTGCGTTCTGAAAAACTGTTCGATATGATGCCAACGGCCACGTTTAACCATCGCACCGATCGCCATCGGAAGGTAGTTCATCCTCACATCACACCTTAGAACCAAAATGGTCGCGTACGGTACGGTTCACGAGACATTTTCTCCCGCGTACGCTCAGGTTGTGGAATGAGCTCCCTTCTGGGGTTTTCAATAAGGACTACAGCATGGTATTCTTCAAAAAACGCGTGAAGAGGTATTTATATTTAAGGTTGGCAACGCGCGAGTGATACCACTGGTGTTGCAAGCGTCCATAGGCGGTGGTGATCACTTAGCATCGGGTGACCCACATGCATGTTTGCCACCTTTGTGGTATAAAAAAAAATCATCATCATCATCACAGCTCATATACGTCCCCACCGAGGGGCTCAAGCCTACCCTATGTTAGGGTGATTAGGCCTTAGTCAACCACGCTGGCCCAGTGCGGATTGGTCGACTTCACATACACCATTGAATTTCTTCGCAGATGTATGCAAGTTTCCTCACGATGTTTCTTTTTCTTGCTGAATAAAATACCTCGACACGACAAGAGCTTGGCACGTTGGAACACGTCTGCTCATAGTCAGTATGACTATTGTCATGATAATATGAAGAAAAAACATGTTGTGGTGGTGTTAACTTAATAATGTTGGCAATCACCTGGTGAATTCCTTGTATCTTAAATGTTAATACCTATACCTAGTTTAAAGGCGCATAATATGTATATCTTTAAAATAAAAAATATTGAGTTACACTATTTTTTTTAATTTACATCATATCCATGGATATTACAGTCACTAAACATTTTTCGTTAATTGTGAATTCTTCATACATAGGTGGCGGAAATGCACGCTGAACTAATGGAATTCAATCAATATCTCCAGAGAAGAGTACAAGAATTAGAGACACTATCTTCTGTAGAAGTCATGGACTTCCCAGCATCCAACGTGAAAGCTTGTATACCATCAGCATTTTTAGTAGGAAAGAAGTCAAACTCCTATCACGTATATCAGGTATATTTTGTGAATTAAATTCTAATGTAATAGAGAAATGATTCAATGCATAACTACACCATTTGTGCACTGCTATTCCCTAGCGGAGTTCACAATCAATAGTACATCAAAATTAACACTTGCAATCATTGATATACTACCAAATGTAGATAGAGCGCTTCCATTGATTTACTACCAAACGTAGATAGAGCGCTTCATACAAAAACGCGCTTGAAATCTGTCACCTAATCGACTATACATTTGTACTCACTGATATATACTTGAATATGCACGCCGGAATGAAAATTACCATAAAGAAAGTACCGTATTTATCGAATTCAACCTTATTCTGCATTATTACGGCAACTATTTTAAGTACAACTGTGGGAAGTTACATCATTTCATACCTAGCCACAGATCAATCGACGTTTTAGTACTTGCTACAAGAAAATATCAACTTTATACTCTCAAACATAATGCTTGAAATTGCTTATCGCGTTGTCGCTCCAACGCATGAATGAGATAACACATCGTGATACGACGCCCGTGCGAGCGAGACGATTGTGATGTACTGACACTGACGCGAAGCGACATGTTTATGATTAAAATTATTGTTTTTGATTGGTTTTTACGTATAAATCGAATATTTGCATATATGATAAGATGTGTAATGAGTTTACTTACGCAAAATATGAAATCCCGTCTTTTTCTGCCGTTTCTGGCTATTGTTTCCACAACTTTTGAATGCGCACTTCGGCATGTTTACGTGCCGACAGCTAATCACTCACTATGGAAAGGAACTGCACGAGTCGCGATTGAGCAGTTCTTCACCGGCCTACTTTTCGATCGTTCATGCGTTATCTACCTTTGGGTAGTAAATCAATGAGCGCTTCATACAACAACGCGCTTGAAATCTGTCACCTAATACTTAACTATACATTTGTACTCGCCGACGCTGATATATACTTGAATATGCACGCCCGAATGATATTTACCATAAAGAAAGTACTGTATATTCAACCTTATTCTGCATTATTACGGCAACTATTTTAAGTACAACCGTTGGAACTTACATCATTTCATACCTAGCCACAGAGCAAACGACGTTTTAGTAATTGCTACAAGAAAATATCAACTTTATACTTTCAAACATAATGCTTGAAATTGCTTATCGCGTTGTCGCTCCAACGCATGAATGAGATAGCACATCGTAATACGATGCCCGTGCGAGCGAGACGATTGTGATGTACTGACACTGACGCGAAGCGACATGTTTATGATTAAAATAATTGTTTTTTAATGGTTTTTACGTATAAATCGAATATTTGAATACATGATAAGATATGTAATGAGTTTACTCACACAAAATATGAAATTCCGTCTTTTTTCTGCCGTTTCTGGCTATTGTTACCACAACTTTTGAATGCGCATTTCGGCATGTTTACGTGCCGACAGCTAATCACTCACTATGGAAAGGAACTGCACGAGTCGCGATTGAGCAGTTCTTCACCGGCCTACTTTTCGATCGTTCATGCGTTATCTACGTTTGGTAGTAAATCAATGCTTGCAATACGAAAACTGCCGATATTGTGAACGACATAAGTATGGTACAAAGGTCAGACTGTGGGCCTGAGAGCCAGTTCTGCCTGATGAGTGGCTGAACCACAGACGTATAAAGGGAAGCAGACTAAAGCGTGGCAACGTATCGTACAAAAAGCGTGGCAACTTTACCACATGTAGACATTACTCACACATAAACAATTAATGTAGTTTTATTGTATTTTCTGAAGTTTTATTAACGCATCATGTTAGAACACTTCGGGGCACAGCACTTTACCATTGTTCTTGTCCGATTACGCTTCGGCTGTAACCACTGTTGTCATGTGCTCTGGCATTCACCTTGTATTATATAATTAACACCATCCGAAAATTCAATTCAAATTATTTTGTTTACTATATAACATGAAATAGCTTGACATGTAGCGAGTTAAGTACCTAGTGGGACCGGTTTTTTACTTCAGTTTTCTTAATTATTTATTTTAGATACATTTTTAAACCTTCAATTAAACATCTATATTTAAATAAATAACAAACCATAATAAATAACAAGTTTTGTGTTTGTAAATGAATTAATTAACCACGAAAACTTTAAAATGTTTGCTTTGCATAATTAATCATTTTTGCAATACAGGCATTGATGCGTTTACTTTTGTAAAGACCTTTAAGGTATTTGTCAAAGCTTTAAGATATTTGCCAAAAAAATATTTTACTTAAAATATGCCTGATATTTTTCACATGGAACGCATGAAATACGATGATGCTAAAAATCTTAGAAATGCTACTTTGTACTAAGATGGATCGCGTCTAATATCACTAACAAGTTTATCAAAAATATTTACAACTAGCTGTGCCCGCGAACTTCGTTTCGCCATCAAAATGCTTAAAACAGTGTTTAGATTTTTCCTCCATTTTATTCCATAATGATTCAACTTTATTCTGCCTTTCTAGAGCAGCGGCCATTTGGAAATTAACAAATTAAGACAATTATGGTAGGTTCGTAATGCTCTAGGTACTCTTCAGGGCCTTTCATTTAATACCCATATTGCTGGGTTTGAAAACGATCTTTAATCCATTTTTTGAACGGCGGCCATGTTTAATTTAGGGCAATTTTCCTAAGTTCATAATGCGCTACTCTTTGAGACCTTTTATTTGATACCCATATTGCTAGGTTTGGAAACGAACTTTTATCCACCTTTTTTGAGCAGCGGCTATGTTGAATTTATGTCAATGTTTCTAGGTTCATAGTGCTTTACTTATCAAGGACTACTTTCATTTGATACCCATATTGCTGGGTTCGAAAACGAACTTGTATCCTTTTTTTAGCGGCGGCCATGTTGAATTAAGGTCGATTTTTCTAGGTACCTAATGCTCTACTCTTCAAGGCCTTTCATTTGATACCCATATTGCTAGGTTTGGAAACGAACTTTTATCCATTTTTTTTTGAGCGGCGGCCATGTTTTATTTAGGACAATTTTCCTAAGTTCACAATGCTCTACTCTTTGAGGCCTTTCATTTGATACCCATATTGCTATGTTTGGAAACGAATTTTTATCCACCTTTTTTGAGCAGCGGCTATTTTGAATTTATGTCAATTTTGCTAAGTTCATAGTGCTTTACTCGTCAAGGCCTTTCATTTGATACCCATATTGCTGCGTTTGAAAACGAACTTTTATCCTTTTTTTAGCGGCGGCCATGTTGAATTTAGATCGATTTTTCTAGTTACCTAACGCTTTACCCTTCAAGGCCTTTCATTTGATACCCATATTGCTAGGTTTGGAAACGAACTTTCATCCACCATTTTTGAGCGGCAGCCATGTTGAATTTATGTCAATGTTTGAAAACGTTTGAAAACGAACTTTTATCCTTTTTTTTTGAGCGGTGGCCATGTTTAATTTAGACCAATTTTCCTAAGTTCATATTGCTCTACTCTTTGATGCCTTTCATTTGATACCCATATTGCTAGGTTTGGAAAGGAACTTTTATCCACCTTTTTCGAGCAGCGGCTATGTTGAATTTATGTCAATTTTGCTAGGTTCATAGTGCTTTACTCGTCAACGCCTTTCATTTGATACCCATATTGCTGGGTATGAGAACGAACTTTTATCCTTTTTTTACGAACTTTTATCCTTTAGGACAATTTTTCTAGGTACCTAGTGCTCTACTTTTCAAGGCTTTTCATTTGATACCCATATTGCTAGGTTTGGAAAAGAATTTGTATCCACCTTTTATTAAGCGGCGGCCATGTTGAATTTATGTCAATGTTGCTAGGTTCATAGTGCTTTATTCATCAGAGCCTTTGATTTGATACCCATATTGCTGGGTTTGGAAACGAACTTTTATCCGTTTTTTTGGAGCCGCGGCCATGTTGAATTTAGGTAAATTTTTCTAGATACCTAATGCTTTACTCTTCAAGGCCTTTCATTTGATAACCATATTGCTGGGTTTGAAAACGAACTTTTATCCATTTTTTTGAGCGGCGGCCATGTTTAATTTAGGGCATTTTTCCTAAGTTCATAATGCTTTACTCTTCTAGGCCTTTCATTTGATATCCATATTGCTAGGTTTGGAAACGATCTTGTATCCACCTTTTTTGAGCGGCGGCCATGTTGAATTTATGTCAATGTTGCTAGGTTCATAGTGCTCTACACATCAAGGCCTTTCATTTGATACCCATATTGCTGGGTTTGGAAACGAACTTGTATCCACCTTTTTTGAGCGGCGGCCATGTTGAATTTTAGGCGATTTTCCTAGGTTCATAATGTTCTACGCTTCAAGGCCTTTCACTTGATACCTATATTGCTAGGTTTGGAAACGAACTTTTATCCACCTTTTTTGAGCATCAGCTATGTCGGCGAATTTACGTCAATGTTACATTAGGATCAAGAGTCCCGTACTCCCTCTACGCGTAATACTTTTAATAGTTTTAAATGGATGAAAGAGTTTGATTCCTTAGTCATAATGTAAAAACATAATATAACACCTTTCAAAATGCCTTGAAAAGGGTATCTTCATTGTTCAACATTTCAAATATTGTACCGATTTTGTGAAAATTGGCCAAAAATTAAACCAACCTACAAATTTTATATTTGTGACGTGATATTGTCATAAAAAATGCTATATACATTGGTTGTATGGCTTGATCCTTTTTCCTTACCACCACGGTACTACATAAGAAAAATACAATTTAAACTTCTTGGTTGGCAAAATTCAGATGGGCACAGCCAATAACAGAAAAGATTTTTTTTGCAATATGTAACAGACTTGTCAAAATAATTTCACGTGCGCCATGTTGATTTTCTACATACTTGTCATCAAAAATTTTATATGGTATTTTTTGAATAAAAATAAAAAGTGAATTTAAGCAAATGAAATTATGCCTAAATGTTCTTCCGGAAAATTTTAAGCATTGTGGTGTAAGCCATATCAAATTCTGTCCAGTAGTTTCGGAGATCTTTCCGGACAAACATTTGTACCCCTACGATTTTATTATATATGGAGATTATGATTTTCAAAAATTATAACTCACAAAAAAAAATTATGAAATATTTTATTGGTTATTTATAAGATGTACGACTCTTTACCTTTGAGAGGATCAACACAAATAAATTTATGCAAGCAAAGCTATATGCAAAAGCTAGATAATAAAAAATATTATTTTCAGATATTCCTCAAAGTTGGGCACGAAGAATGGAATGTGTATCATAGATACGCAAAATTCTATGAGTTGCATACGCAATTAAAGAAATGTCATCCAGATGTTGCAACATATAAATTTCCACCTAAGAAAACATTGAGAAAGAGGGTAAAGTTTTTATTATATCAGTATTATTAAATTTTGCACGAATCAAGGCTTTCACAACAGTTACTGTTCAGCCGCCCAGAGAATGCGTTTTTGACAGGGCCTGTCAGTTACATATGCTTAATATGATTAGAGTTCATTTTCGAGAACTGTGTTTTGAAATATCCAACATATGAATCTGACCGGAACTGTCGAAAATGCATTGAGTTGCATCTATTATTTAGATTAATATAGTGCTGTTTTTAGTAAGATCATATCTAGTGTGTATTGCGAATTTCATAATGGACAAAAGTCTATTATGAAATTGGCAATTGCAACATCGAAAAAAAGTTTGTCTTAAATTTTGCATCGCCAATGGAATTTCGTGTTCAGTTAGAGTCAATAAAAATGCTACAAAAGGCTTACGTTGAATCAACTTTATCAAAAACACGTGCATATGAGTGGTAGAGTTCGCGCCAAACTTCTAGTCCGCTCTGAACACAGCACGATTCGCTTTACACTGTTGTCTATACTAATACTAATCTTCTATACCGGGTGTAACTGGACACCCCAATAATATTTAAGGGGCATATAAGTTAGATACTAAATGGACCTTCGGTGCTTGTCTGAGTCCTGTAACCCCAGTACTTTCAGAGTTATTTGATTTTAAACTGAAAGCAAAAACTTTCAAGGGACAACCATAATCAGCTTTTAACACAAAAGAAATTTAAACACAAAATGACACGTGACAGACGTGAGCGTAGTATTCCTCGTACGCTTACGTACGTCTGTCGGCACTTGATACCAAAAAATTATTTATTTAGTTTGTATGACGTGAGCGTAGTTTTCCTCGTACGCTTACGTAGGGCTGTCGGCACTTAATACCAAAAAATAATTTGTTTAGTTAGTATGGAAAAAAAAAGTAGGTTTGTTAGCCCTAATATTTTTCCTACAGAATCTCTACTTCTGATGGATACATACCCTTAAATATTATTGGGTATTGTTCAGGTACACCCTGTATAAATAAAAAAATACGGGTTGCACTCCGGGAGTGCCGGCAGAAGTGAAAACTTAAGCATTAACGTTGTGCGTTTTGGATATTTTGGAATGATTATGGAATAATTTTGCACGAATTGCTTTAATTATCAGAATAAAAGTACTATCTTTTATGTGGTAGAATACAATATTTATTTATTGCGCTATCGTACACAAACATGACAATTTATATTACATTAAAAAGTTTATCCCTCAGAAAAATCAACTTCCTGTTGTAACGTTGTGCGTACATAATTATATAACTAGTAATAGTGAATCAAAATATTTACAATTAAATTAAAAATATGATCAAAACAGACATTAATATACTACTTAAAAACGTAATTTTATAACAAATAAATAATATTTAATTTATACTAACTTACCTAATTAATATTTACAACAAAATCAAATAAAAGCACAATTTAGATTTTTCCTAACAAAGTAAATAAATTGATTAAAACTGTCTCAAGTGACGTGTGACTTCCAGTACTTTTGACAGCCGCTATTGTTCTCGGCCGGCTTACGTGGACCCCTGTCATTGTTCTCGGCCGGCTTACGTGGACCCCTCACCGCACCTCGACAGTTCCTGCGGCCATTTCAATTTTAATTGGTCTTACGAATTTTCGATCAGTGTCACGTGTCCTGACGCGAGTTTATCATTTTTTACCCATTACAAAAAAGTGTACAACGCGGCTAAAGAAGTTCTCACTTCAAAAATCAATGTATTACTATGTTTGTTTGTCCTCTATGCGTTCCGAAACCATTCATCAGATTGTAATGAAACTTTGGTAGGGTATTATGGGGACACCCGTGAGGGTTCCTAGCAAAAAAAAAGGGCATTTACGTGGCATTGCAACGCATGCCGGGTACAGCTGGTAATAATAATATATTATAAAGAGGAAAGATTTGATTGTTTGTTTGTTTGTATTGAACCTACTGAACCGATTTTAATGAAAGTTGGTATATTAAAAAAAATCCTGAAGGGGTGAAATAAGGGTTGCAAGTTTGTATGGAAAAATCTTTAATTTTGCAATGATTTTGATAAAACTTGAGATTCATGCTCTTAAAAACATTTCATTGAACACGTGTTTCATGGTTTATTGGAATTCACCCCCTTAGGGTGCAAAATAGGGGTTGAAAGTTTCTATGGAAAATATTTAAAATCTGCTTCAATTTCTATGAAATTTATTATCCTAGGTCCTAAATATAAGTAAAAGTCTATATTCCCACGGGAAAAGAATAATATCGCGGGTGAAGCCGCGAGCGGAAAGCTAGTAAGTTATAAATGGAAGATCATTGTCACATCACTGAATAAAATTTAGCACGATAAGCATAAACTTGGTATATTTTATGTGCGAAAGAGGCGTGAGACTTCAGAGCGGACTAGAAGTTTGGCGCGGGTCGAACCAACTCGAGTCGAATAGTTATTTTAAATTAATAATAATTGGTTTTTTCTGTCTTTAAACAGTATGTAACGGAACACTGAAACATTATTTAAGGATTGGAAAAGTCCATCAGCAGTAAAGATTCTATAGGAAAAATATTTGGGCTAATCAAGCGCCTTTTTTCATACAAACTAAATAAAAAGTTTTTTGATCTTAAGTATAGACAGCCCTACTTCAGCGTACCGTGTTTCTTCATTCAATGTTTACATTTCTTTTGTGGTAAATCGTCAGATGGACTATGGTTGTCACTTGAAAGTTTTTGCTTTCAATTTAGTCGATTAACTCAAAAAGTTAGATTTCCAGATCTACGACATACAAGTCCCAGAGTTCAACTAACACCTAACCTATATACCCCTTAAATTTTATTTTGGTGTTCAGTTACACCCTAAGACCATTACTAAATGGTCTATGGTTACACCCGGCGGGCGTATGGATAATGTCAAACATCCGAGGACCAAACAATTTCTTACATAGTGGAATCTGACATTCATTTGGAAATTTAATGTTATAGGATGCCCATTTAGTAGAACAACGTCGCGTGGCCCTTCAAGCATACCTCCGCCACATATTGCTCGTGCTACCAGAACTCCGAGAGTGCACTAACCGGGCTCAGCTTATAACACTGCTGCCGTTTTTTGGGTATGTATTTCTAGTAGATTCTTTAACATTAATGAGGTATCTTGTAGCTGAGGTTATAATTCTTAAGAGTGATGAAAAGGGAATGCCTGAGCTATGGGACGATAATTTAAGATTCCATGGATTCATTGTGCGAGTGTCGGGTCCATCGCATTGCAGGCAAAGGAGCTGTCATAGTGCTTGGACTCCTGTGTAGGTTTGAAGTAGCTGCTTTACGATGCATTAACATTCACCTGCTATCTCTACCTAATCATATTTGATGCGATTCCGCAAGTGCCTTTTTAACGCGCTTTTATAGTAAACTTACGTAAGTATAACTCAGAGGGCCTATTACCGATCTCATGGTTTAGCAGATGATATCATATGATATCATAGTGCAAAACTAAAAATACGATTTCCGGTCAGATTTTTGATCATTTGTTCATTATTTAATGATGACATCATTGAAATTATGCCATAGTGATGATATCATTGGAGATCGGTAATACGAAATGCAACATTTCATGATTTCTTTTTCTCAAATTTATACCATGTCATATGATGAAAGATCCATAATTGGCCTGCTGGACCTTATACCAACGTATACAGGTGATCCAATTAGTGACGTCAACAATTTTTTTTTAGATTCCTCGCACCTCGAAGTAAAAATAAAGTTCCAACTTTCAAGCCTTTTTTGAGTAACTTTAAGTAATTTCAGGAAACTGAGTTATTTTTTTTTACTAAAACAACATTCAAGACAATTATGTCACAAAAAAAAAGACTGCAAAATACCTACTACTTAATGTCCAGAGTTTGTCGGCTAAGTTTCAGAGCTGTCGCTTGCGCGTTCCAGAGATATGTACTGGGGTAACGTTACCCAAGCTGTTATATCAGTAAACAGATTTTCACTAAGTTGTTTCGTTTTCAAAGTCCAGGTGGCTCAGCTGGGATAACGTTTCTACAGCTGTGCCACACTTATCTCCGAAATGTGCTAGCGATAAACTCTGGATCTTATTCGACAAACTCCGACAAACTACCGCTATACTATTCCAGCAAACAGATTTTCTCTACGTCGCTTTGTTTTCGAGATCCAGCTGGCTCAGTTGCAGCAATTTTGCAGCAGGTGAGCTCTGGAACGGTAGATCGACAAACTCTGAAACTTGTCCGACAAACTGCCGACTATCTATATTTCGCTATGTAGTTTTGTTTTCGAGATCCAGCTGGCTCAATTGAAACAACTTTGCTGCAGGTGAGCTCTGAAACAGTAGATCGACAAACTCTGAAACTTATCTGACAAACTGCCCTCTATCTATATCAGGAAACAAATTTTCCCTATGTCGTTTAGTATTCGAGGTCCGTGTGGCTCAGTTGGGGTAACACTACCCCAGCTGAGCCACACAGCCCCCTTAAACGCGAGCCCGATGAACACTGAAACTGGTCCGACAAACTGCCGCCTATCTATATCAGCAAACAGATTTTCGCCATGTCTTTCCGTTTACGAGATCCGTGTGACTGACAGCTGAGCCACACGTATCTCAAACGCGCAAGCGACAAACTCTGAAACTTGCCGACAAACTATGGACATTATAGCGGCATACTCAAACAATCTACAATAAACAAAATAAACTCTTTGTTGCAGTACATCTTCAACGACGCGGGAGAATGGACTGAACCATACATTGGAGAGACAACGATCAACGGAATCTTATGAAGCACTTTGAGAGCAGTGTATTAGAGCAATTATGTCGAGTGAAGAAAACTTTCAAGTTAGCTGTAACTTAAATAGTTAGACGTATGACCAAGTCACGTAAATCACACGAAGCAAGATCGACGACATAACGGCAAACGCACACGACCGGCTTTTTTTGCCCCGATTTTTCCGCCGACTCAACGCACTCGTCTGTCACTTTGTCGGTGGCAATCGAGAGAAGCGCATGTCATGGATTAATGGATTTGACAGGTGTTCTGAGAAGTAAAGTGTCCTTCCTTATTAAGCATTTGCAAGTGCCCAACTGTCGATTGGTGTGCATTAACGTATGCATTTACGAACGTTCCATTTTTCACCGAGAATCGGATCGGCCGGGATTCACCGGTTTTTTTTTCGGTCCACTTTTTGTAGTTCGTGTGCGTTGCATGGCAGAACTCCGAATGTTTCATTTTCCACCGCCAAAAAATGGATCAATAGTCGATCGTGTGTGTTCGCACTAACACGCCAGATGCGGCTGGCCTTGCTACTCTTACTCCACCAGACACCACAAATCGATTAGATATAATAATTTCACATTTAAAACGGGTTACAATAAAAATAACATCTGGCTAATAAATGACAATTTTTGTAATGTGTCGTACTTTTTAGTAGTCATGCGTGTCATGGACTTAGTATCGTTTTTGTGGCAACGTGGCTTTTTAATAAAGTTAAACTCCTAATATCAATAATTTCACCAAAGACGTCAAATTTAGAATAATAAGATGTATGATATTTTTATGGACACTAATAGCTGTCGCCGAAAAATGTGATTGTCACCAAAATAAAAGAATAAGCGGGTAGTTCGTTATCGTTTTACGGAGACACTTATGAGATTTAAATTTTATTTAAATACTTAATTTAGGATTCAAAAATTAAATTAATATTTGAAAGAGGCTGCCACTTTCGCCCTACGACCGATCGATACAAAACAGGGGTGGAGATTTTTTTTAATGTCTATCTGACAGATTATTAAAAAATATAGCACATTATTGCACTCGTATTTTTTTTTTTGTCATAAATTTCTTTTTTTACCTAATTAACAACTATGCGACGATACATTGATTACGAATGTCGCCTGACGTCATACGTAGGTAAAAGGAGGTCGCCAAAATCTGCCCGATCGATGTACCGAGGTACACTATATGGAAATAAATTCTCTATAATAGAATACGCTGAACCATATAACAACCCAAATTTTTTCTCTGGTTATTTGGAAACGATTAAAAATCCTTTTTTATTTGTAAGAAAATACGCCATCTTAGACCCTATTCCCACAGATAACATATTGTTACGTTTGTGGGGTGGGTGTTTAATAGAAAACCGCGAAACACCGACAATTAGAGATAAGATTTAATTAAGCACCAATTAAGCAACTTTACTTAACACTGAAAACTACTTTACAATCACTGAAAACTTTACAGTAACACTATGGACACAAATCACTTCACTGTAAGTCGTTACTAAGCACTGAACACACAGAATTCTTCACTATGTATCGCTTGATCCGCTCGGTTCGCGCTCTTGAAAAGAACTGTCCGGCTGCATTCGCCTACGCGCTTATATAGTTGGGCCGACGAACATTCGGAACATTCGACGACATATTCCGTACCCAACCGATTATTTATCTTCTCTTCTCGAAAGTTCCGTGGTACCCTTCGCGCTTATGTAGTAGGACCGGTGAACTTCCGAGACATTCGAGAATGTTCTATTCTAGAACATTCCATACCTGATCGATTGTTTGTCTTTCTAGAAAGTTCCATCGCATTCCCGATTATGTTTGTCTTTATGAGCATGTTCTATCTCTGTCTGTCAGCACGCCCTAGAAGTTTCTAGATGCATCTCGATCTATCTTTTATCTCTGGAAGGTGCCCACTATTGTTGTCTCTTTCTTATCGTGCTATCTCACTCACTCCTATTGAAAATTTAGTCATATATCGAAGTGTGGTTCAAAGGCCCATAAGGGGTCCTGAAAACGCCTGAAAACGGGTTTTCAGGTTATGACGTGGTTCGATAGAGGGTAGCCTGAAACGGACTGAAAACATGTTTCAGGCGCCTGAAAACAACGACAACTTGGGTAAAATTTCGATATTCTAGTATGTGATAGAGCACCTCCTGAAAAGCGCTGAACTGCGTTTTCAGGCTGCTGAAAACACTTTTAGGGCCAAGAAAACCACGCCGGAAGTTTCTTATACCATCGGCGCAACACTACCCCCCTCTAAAACATGCTCGTCCCGAGCATCGTTAGAACCGTGATACCTGGCCAGTCGATCAACATGGACAATCTTGCTTGGACTGCGCTGATTCCGTTGTATGCGGTAAGTGACGTTGATTCTGGTGACAACCTTATACGGGCCGTCCCAATCTGGAGACAATTTCGGGGATTTCTCTTTACGTCGCATCGGATTGTGCAACCACACCAACGACCTTCTTCAAATCTCGCATGATTAGAATTCCGGTCACATCGCGACTTCATTTTTACACTAGCCTGAAGTCCATGCTCACGAATGTGATGGTGATCATCTCCCATTCGGTCTCTTAAATCGCTTACGTACTCCCTGATGCATTTATCCGGGGTATCCAGAGGTCGTATCTTGACTGTCGAGCAGCTCGTACACTTCTTACACCAGTCCTCGACATCTTCACGGCAGTGAATCCAATAGAATCTTTGCCGAATTCTCATAAAGGTCTTTTTCACTCCAACGTGTACACCGGATGTTCCGTCGTGATAACGTCGCAGAACTTGAATGACCTTCTTCCTTGGGACTATTATTTGTAAGTGCGCACTCTTACAATTTGCTGACTTCCATCTTCTGCAAAGTACCCCATTATGCATGACTAAGCTTTCCCATTGAGCCCAGTAGCCTTTCGTAACTGTACTCATCAGAGCTACTTCACGCCACCTTGGCTTGGGTACTCCCGCCTGGATCCAATCAAAAATGGCTTTGATGTCACGGTCCTCTTGTTGAGCTCGCTGCATGACTTCATCACTCAACTCTTCACTAACAGTATTGGTTCTCAACATCCTAACGTAGTCTCTGGCTTCTTGTCTCTGACAATGTTTACAGTCATCCTGGCTAGGTCTTCGGGAAAGGGCATCAGCGTTTCCATGTGATTTCCCTTCGTGGATCCTCCTTCTCGCTGGTCCCGTCTGAGCTTTAGGCGTAGGACGTTCTTCCGTCACCCCAGGTGTGGGTGTTCTCGGGGCGATGACAGTGAGAACGCCATCTGAAGACAACTTCGACTCCACGGTCTCTGGGTCACAATCATCAGGCAGTGCATACCGCTGCTTGAATTGGCGGGACGTGACCATCCTTTCCCTCTTTGTGTTCACCTTCAATCACCACGTACCGGTCAGCAGTCTTCACAAATATCTCCTCCCGATCAAAATGGGAAACGTCCAAATTTATTTGGAACTCGTTCCTATCAGATTTTATTGTGGGTCCGACATCGTGGGCTACTGCTGCGAGGTTTCTCCAAGGCCGAATGTACCTTCGGAGATGTATCGACGGCTGGTCGAGGTCGTCGCTCGCCCGCGAGATCAAAACTGGAACATTTTGACCAACAGCTAGCATTCGTCCCGAAGCCCTGACCTTTACTCGCTGCAGCTCCGGCTCAACGCAGCCTGTTCGCCACGCCGTCGGGCCTATGTCTTGCCTCTTGTTCCTTTTCGGGCAACTAGACTGTAAATGTCCGCGTTCTCCACGGTGGTAACATCTCGGTCCCAATTCGCGGTGGGGTGCAGCCGGCTCTTTGGCGGAAACTTCCTGCACCCTATACGTCCTGAAGTCCTGACGTACAGCTTCTACCTCCAGGGCATGGGCAACTGCGTCCTTCAGACTCCCATGGTGACCCAACCTGACAGCAGCTCTCACTTCCAAGTCCCGAATCCCGTCAATAAAGGCCTGCACCAGCATGCTGTCCACGAATGAGGCCGATGCAGATTGATATGCCTTCCTGACCAACTTTTCTATCTCCAGTGCCCACTGTTGTAATGATTCATTACGACCCTGGGTTCTGTCCTTCAGCTGGGCTCTGAAGACGTGCTCTAAATGGCTGTCACCGTAACGGGCTTCCAGAGCTTCTAAAAGGCGGTCACAAGTCCTGTTATTTCCAAGAGCCTCCAGGACTGTAAAAGCTCCTTCTCGCAGCGCCAACGTCAGTGCCGTTTTGGCCTGCTCCTTATTCCATCCATTCGCCTTGGAAACGGATTCGAACTGGAGCTTGTATGCGGTCCATGACGAGGTACCATCAAATGGAGGCACTTTAAATCTTCCGCCTACTGGTACTGGCGCCTCTAGTCCACTGGCCACCCCGTTGGCGACTTTTATTTCTAGCTTCTTCATGTCGTTACTTACAGCCTGAAGGCGGTCCTCGAACTTGATTTCCAAATTTGTGAGATCCTCACGGACCTCCGACAATTCCCGCTTCCATTGCTTTGCGGCCTCTTGAACTTCTCGGAGGACGCTCAGTTGCTCATCCTGCTTCTTGGCCTGCTCGTCCCGGAGGGTGCATAATTGTTCTTCCTGCCGTTTGGCTTGTTCTTCCTGTCTCCGGGCCTGTTCTTCCTGCCTCTTAGCATGTTCTTCCTGCCACTTGCTTTGGCCTTTTATCAGAAGCAGGATCGTATTCAAATGAACTTGCGGTGGCGGCGGAGTCGCTGTAGAGGTACTTGCAGCTCCCGCATGGGCTTCAGCAGCAGCCTGGCTTCGCGTCTGGACCCTCTCCAGCTCCTTATCTCTCGGCGTAATCGGCATTTTCTATCCCACTTCTGACACCAAATGTTACGTTTGTGGGGTGGGTGTTTAATAGAAAATCGCGAAACACCGACAATTAGAGATAAGATTTAATTAAGCACCAATTAAGCAACTTTACTTAACACTGAAAACTACTTTACAATCACTGAAAACTTTACAGTAACACTATGGACACAAATCACTTCACTGTAAGTCGTTACTAAGCACTGAACACACAGAATTCTTCACTATGTATCGCTTGATCCGCTCGGTTCGCGCTCTTGAAAAGAACTGTCCGGCTGCATTCGCCTACGCGCTTATATAGTAGGGCCGACGAACATTCGGGGCATTCGAGAATGTTCCATTCTCGAATATTCCGTACCCAACCGATTGTTTATCTTCTCTTCTCGAAAGTTCCGTGGTACCCTTCGCGCTAATGTAGTAGGACCGGTGAACTTCCGAGACATTCGAGAATGTTCTATTCTAGAACATTCCATACCTGATCGATTGTTTGTCTTTCTAGAAAGTTTCATCGCATTCCCGATTATGTTTGTCTTTATGAGCATGTTCTATCTCTGTCTATCAGCACGCCCTAGAAGTTTCTAGATGCATCTCGATCTATCTTTTATCTCTGGAAGGTGCCCACTATTGTTGTCTCTTTCTTATCGTGCTATCTCACTCACTCCTATTGAAAATTTAGTCATATATCGAAGTGTGGTTCAAAGGCCCATAAGGGGTCCTGAAAACGCCAGAAAACGGGTTTTCAGGTTATGATGTGGTTCGATAGAGGGTAGCCTGAAACGGACTGAAAACATGTTTCAGGCGCCTGAAAACAACGGCAACTTGGGTAAAATTTCGATATTCTAGTATGTGATAGAGCACCTCCTGAAACGCGCTGAACTGCGTTTTCAGGCTGCTGAAAACGCTTCTAGGGCCAAGAAAACCACGCCGGAAGTTTCTTATACCAACGGCGCAACAATATGCTTTATATTGTCGGACCTTTGAACTTTTATGACGCGGTCAACAAATAAGCACTGGATTGTGCTTTTGCAGCAGACGAGGTTTTAAAGAACATCGGCCAAAACCCCATAGTAACTGGACCTGATATTAAATAACCATGGGCATCATTACTTTTGTATTCGTTAGAGACCTAACATTATTTGAATTAGTCCCATAGCTCAATAATTCATTAAAAACTTCAGGAATGGGAGATATTCTCTTTTTCCTTTTTTAGGTTGGCTGTGTCTATTCGGACCCGGATCCCTATAGAAGTCGTTTGCTATTTGGACCCAGAGCATGAAATATGCAGTTTCATTAAAGATTGTGTGTGGTCACAATTTCTACCTTAGGTAAGGTTCAATAGGTAAGTTCCGACAGTTTTCAATTTATCCTAAAGTTATTTTTCGATTACGATTCTATCGGGTCCGAATAGTAATCAACTTCTATAGTCTAAGGATAGGGACCCGGGGTCTGAATAGCCACCATAGAGTAACTTAAACTTATATAATAGCCACTCCGTTTTAGGTTAGGAGTAGGAGCAATATATTTTTTAATCCCCGAGTAAACTTAGAACTATATTATGTTAAAATAATAAGAAACGTTACGTGAACATATAATATTTAATAGGATTTCATTAATATACGAGTATGTAACAATAAGGATGTTTAGAAATAAAACACTTTGATTCTCTAAAGATTTATTCAATGTAGTCTCTTATATTTATAACAACACTGTCTAAAAAACCTGCTGGTACCGCTATTGTATTATCTTGGTGCCTGGCCTGCCCAAGGTATCTTAGACCACAGTCATAGTCATAACACGGGCACAGCATACAATTGTTTTCCAGTCTACCAAACAACTACAACAATATTCTGTGATAGCTTCCTTTCTAGACACAATATTTTCTATCAATACTTATATAAGATGGTCGTAAGCAGCAGGTGATATCAGAGTTCGTGAAACAAAATAGGGGTCAAAACACAGCACAAAGGAGAATCAAAAATCACACAGTACCTACATAAAGAAGCAAACGCAAAGATTGACTGTAAAAAGTGTAAAATCAATGAAAGACATAATATGTCATTCGATTTCGACAGTGACGATCCTTTACACGCAAATCACCAAAAAGAACCAATACTTTGAATTATGCGTCGTTTGCTTAGTATTATACGCTCATTATACGTTTCAGCAAGTTAAAATACTATTCTCAAAAAATAAACACATTTTTAATGTTGTTAAGTGTTATTGTTGGAAAAATATCTTTTTTTCAATTAAGCGCGAAGATCTAATGTTTATACGAGAATGTGAAACGGAACTTGACGTCATTTTCAAGACTATATTATGATTTCATATGCGAGAAAATTGATTTTACGAATTCATTATTTTCTCTGAAACTCGAAGTTCTTGAGGTTTAATAGTTACATTTTTAAAATGAACTCATAAAAGCATATCTTTTAACATATATTTGATTTATGCCCATAGTCAGGTCCAATTTGGCCATTGTTCTTTCATTATTTTATTTTAAAAAGGTATCGAATTTAGTTCCGAAACAATATTTTATTATAAACTAAAGCATTGAGTAGTTACTTATGATTTTATTTCTACAAAATGAGTCAATAATTTATTACATTCCCGTTTAATAAAACCAAAACTGCATAGATGGCATAGCTTATGCCATCTATGCGTTTTGGATGGAACTAATTATAAATTGTTCCTGTGTCGGTGACCCGTGCGTGACCATAGATAATATTTTAATATTTTGTGCAAAACTAAAACTAGCAAAAATTAACTAAAAATAAAATATTTCGTAAACACTACAGGTTTTGCAGAAGTCGAAACTAAACGCAATTTAGGATTTTTATTTATTGTTTACGTAGTTTTATCTAAATAAATAAAGGAAATAATATATTTTTCGGAATCCTCGAATTTTTCTCTACATTTTGATACACATGTACCTCACGGTACAGACATGGGCAAAAATGTATGGACGATTGGCGACCTCCTTTCTATTAGCTCGTAGCGAGCTCCATAAGTTTAATTCCCTTAATGACAGTAGTTTTTTTGGTATTTCACATAGCAAAAAATAAGTGTCTGATAATCGACCGTGTCTTTAACCGACATCAAAAAAGGAGGAGGTTCTATGTTCGCCTGTACCTATGATATTTATGTTTGTTCACCGATTATATTATTTATTATCCAACTGACAGACTACATAATTAATCCGCATGCCTATTGTTAAGTTTCTTAATTAAAATTTTCAAGGATTCTATTTTTCGTTGTTGATCTATTTTGTAACGAATTGTATGTAGGTACGTGAGAATGAATTTAATGAAAATTTTACTTACTTTATTTAAAAGTTAATTTGTTTTTATGTTTTAGTTGACTACAAGTAACCATGATTTCACATTCATAATACAGAAAACGTTATTATTATAATATTTTACGAATATTTGTGCGTTCAAGGGCTCCATGCATTAATAATACAGAAGAAACGAGATATGGTGCTGGCATATATATAAAACATAACGAAGTATTGAAAATAATTAACATAGAAGTAATAAATAATACAGCTTTAATATTACGACGTTTGTTTGTACATATATTGTTCATAATAAAATGTTAGATTATGCAATAATTTTAGTGGATTTCAGTAAAGTATAATATAAAATGAAATTTTTTAACACTATATCAACTGATATACCTGTGTGTGCAAAGTTATGATACAGGGTGGAGGCGCCGCTGGCAATACTATTGGCGACCCTCTCATTTTGGCTGTCTGTATACTGTATTGTCTATGCGCGGTGACAGTAAAAAAAACTATTGTTCGTTTCATAGTTAACGGCAGTCTGCAGCCAACCGCTAGTCGAGACACGCGTTGTACTTACATTGTAATTAAAGATATTATTAAACAGTTTATTTGTGTTTGAGCTATGATTTTCTTCTGAACCCGAGATTGCCCTATTTGTTGTCGTATTAACGTCTCCACCTAGTGTATGTCTCAGACATATTTTATAACACGGCATGTTAGAATATAGACAGTATTATAGTAGACCCGCCAGATTGAAAAACGTCTCTGTATTGCAATGCGGCTATCACTCGTTCAGACGGATTGTGGTGGCGATATGTTTTTAAAACCGCCGTCCAACGATTAACTTTATTGTCAACAAGAAGCAATATAAGTTGACTATACATATAGGTATATGCAGAACAGATCCAATTTTTTATAAATCTCAAAATTTTATAAAACAAAATAAATATTATCAACGTTTGCAGCGTCCCACACTTTTTACTCCTTTCGCGTCGCATTCGCATCCGCGTTCCTTTCCATGTCCTATCGTTGAATATTATCCCATTTCCCAATCTTTTACATTGACACTAGCATATAGGAAAATTACTCTTTTGCAAAAAAATGTTTGCTTCTAACTTTAATATTAATTTTGCTTTGTCAGGAATACACCGTTATCGATTATGACGCCATTTTTATCTCAGAACAATAACTAAAGCAATTTTTGTCGTTATGATCTCAGAAGAATAACTAAAGCATAGAAACCTAGCAAAAATAGCTACTGAACTTAATATATTTGACTCACTTTGACATTAGGCGCTGCTAATAGAAGTTAGACAGAGACACGTATATGCAAGATGTTCGAAATTTTGTAGGTCGTCACTAATTCTCGCTTGTCAGTTCTTCTCCCAGTGATGTCGTGGTCATCACTCACCTAGTTTCAACGTCGATAATTATATTATGTAGGTATTTAATAGATCCCTAATACTAAAATGTCTTTATTACGAGAAATATAACATAAATAATTAAGGGTAGATTTTCTTATGTAACTTATCCAGCTAATAGCTGCTGTGTCTCTTTGGTATGGTCAGGCTGGCCGTTCATGAGACTAAAAGCGGGAAGTGCGAGTCGGACTCGCCCACCCAGGGTCCCGTATAAAATTGTAGGTTATACTTTAAATAGAGACTAAATTTTTTATGATTTAATTACAAATGTGGAGTTTGAGATTTTCCCTGACTTGTAGTGTAAGACTATATAACTTGTATAACTTGTTAGTGTAGAACTAAGTAATTATATGGTTTTAATTTCAACTCGATACCTTCACGCGTTTCCAAGATAGTCTTGACAGACAAACGGACAATAAAGTGATCCTATAATGGTTCAGTGTTTCTTTTGAGGTACGCAACCCTAAAATTTGGACTATTTAAGTGACGGGTATTTCCCGTTATCTAAAATGTTGGAATTTTTCAGAGATTCTATTGCAGAGAGTCACAAATTCTATGGGAAGGAAATCGAAGACACACTGCTTTTCTTTCATCGCTTAGATTTAATGCATTTTTTATCGCATCGCTCAGAGGTACTTGAGGTTAATCTCATATTTAATTTACTTACCCGAAAATTTAACCTCATGGATTTTGAACCTTGGATATATTCGTGAATGCTAAAATTACTATTTGTGTGCTTATGCTTGGAAATTAAACTAAAAACATTAACATTTGACCATAATTTATTGTTAAGACATTTTCGATAGATTTATTACGCTTGATGTGCGGCCGGGCATAGTTATAGAATGTAAATTTTCCGAAGGCGGCGTTTTGATATTTTACCTTTTTGACTCTTTCAAGTTCTTTTCTTTCTCTAATATTTTAATTCTTAGAAAAAAATCACCTGAACTCTTGTTCTTGGCATCCGTGTCAAGGATTCCTTAAAGAAATAGTTAAGAAATTAAATACGTTTTTATTTTCATAAATAATATTTTAGTTTAAAGATTTCCTTTCATTAAATAACTTGACTTACGTCATGACGTCTCCATTTCATAGTTTTACTACTAAGTACATACAAAATTAATCTAATGGAAAATATCTGGAGCAAATTTGACTAAGCTTTCTTGGACTCCAATTTCGTCTGACAATACACTTTATCCATATGTTTTTTATACATTGTCTTTAGGAAATCTGTAAAATAAAAATATCGACAAAATTTTACAACGTACTTACGTTGTAATTTTCTAAAAATCGTTAAAACATAAAAGTGAAGTTAATATTACGTATTGTTTTTCTACAAAATGATTCAGCGATATTTCATATGTATATAAGTGTACTTATTAGCTCACATTCAAGTAACAATATGAGAAAACATGCCAATTTAAGGTCAATAAATTTTGATTATTTTCCTTTCGCGACGAATGAGACTTGCAGCCTCAAACTACACAAGACATTGTGTTACGGAGTGCACAAACACACTATTTGTAAATACCTAAAGAATTCTTGCTTTCTAATCACTTAAATATTAATAAAATATCATCAAAATATTACTAGCCACGGGACGCACAAACAAATATTATACGAACAATTCAAAGAGTTCAAACTCGGATGGTCTATATTCGATACAAGGTACTATAGAATTTAGCCGTGTTATATTTTTAACCAATTTTAATTTTTAACCAAAATGACAATTCAATCAATTCATCTAGTGACCACCTTGTGATATGCCAAAAGACAAATATTACTATCTCTTACACTTACACAATTTTGTGCTGTATGATAGAAAGAGACAAATAACACATAATGAATTCTTATTTTAATGTTCCTTCTATGCTTTAGTTGTTATTCTGAGGTTATGATCATGGTGCGATACTTGCGGCGATAGTTGGAGCTAAACTTAAAATAATACAGTAGGTAGTGGACTATTTTTTCTGTTGTCTACCTAAGCGCCCATTAAAAAATGGTTACATGTAAAAATTATGTACTATTGCTGAAAATTAATTACCAAGCTACTATTGGATATCAACGTCTAAGAAAACGTCAGCGTCGTAAGCGCGCAAACTATCGTTCCGAATGGCCAAATGATATTTGTCGATGTTAACGCGATATCCCATTCGAAGCAGTTGTAAGCGCTCGCACCGCTCTCATCGTTATAAGCTCATTCGAAACTTACCTATCACCTTGTATGCGGTCTTCACATTACTAACCGTGCGTTCCGAATTGCGATAAAAGCGATAATATCGCGAATCCGACCAAATTAAATCGTCACAAAATATAAGGGCTATTGAATCAGTAGGTTATGTTGACTTTGGTCGGATTCGCGATATTATCACTTTTATCGTTTTACGGAACGCAGGGTAAGCCGTTTTGACGAACGCGAAATGCTAATATGATGCGGTGTTAGTGCATTACATTACAGCGACGTTTTTCAATCCGGGCGGCGTGTTATATGATATGTATGGCTGCAACATAATGTTTAAATGTATCATTTTTTTATTGAGAATTAGAAGATGAATGACGACACCGTTAGCGCAGAGGTCGAGTGATCGCCTACTGCGTAACGGGTCGCGGGTTCGGTTCCCGTACGGGACAAATATTTTGTATGACCTACAGAAATTTGTTTCGGTCTGGGCGTATGTGCATGTGATATTCTATGTTTGTAACTGCACCCACGACACAGGAGAAAATCCTAGGGTGGGGCGACGTTTTTTTTTAAAAAAAATGTTTTAATAAGCTTAAGAAAACTATAGTATGTAATTATAGAACGGGGTTAGATAATAAGCATTGTGAATAAATTTTCCAAATTTTTATAATGTAAAATTTATGTAGATATCAATAATTAGTTATTAGATATCAATAATAGCTTAGTGCCTCATCAACTCAGAATAAGTACGTAGTCGTTTTTCTTGACAGTTGTATTGCTAAGACACTCCTAACCTATTCAACTTATTGACACAGATCAGGGGGCTAATTCTCGCACAATTCGTAAAAAAGTTCGAATTAGAGATTTTTCTCGAGCGGTAATCAGAGTTCAGCCAATCAGAACATAGGACATGTCGAGTTCCGCCATTTTTTAATGGAAAGTCGCTTGTATTGTTTCGAGTGCTCGGGACTAGTCGAGACGTCAATTGCAAATTTATCGTATGATGTTTATTTATTTTCCTTTTTTTATTATCCTATTGTATATTTTTTTTTATTTTCAATGACATGATATATTTATTCTAAATTTAGCTTGGAATTTTATTTGTCTAAATAAACACTTAAAAGTATTATTTATTTAACTTTAACTTTTACGGGATTAAAACGCGTTTGGTACCTTATTTGGGCTCCGACGTTTCGGCCAGGTTTCACCGGCCGTGGTCACGGGCTGACTGTAGCAGCGATGTTACGCCTCAGTGTCCGATGAAGAATCTTCCTCCACCGTCACACTATTTCTCCAACTACCCCCGCACACAACACTAACAGTGTCCCTATTCCGTACGATAGCCGTATTCTGGAGGTTTCATCATCATCATCACAGCCCATATACGTCCCCACCGAGGGGCTCGAGCCTACCCTATGTTAGGGTGATTAGGCCTTAGTAAACCACGCTGGCCCAGTGCGGATTGGTCGACTTCACATACATCATTGAATTTCTTCGCAGATGTATGCAGGTTGCCTCACGATGTTTTCCTTCACCGTAGGAGCGTCAGAAAAATGTACATATGAAATTCGAAACGAAAAACACATTGGTACATGGCGGGTCTCGAACCCCGACCCCCCGATTGGAAGGCAAGTGCCGAGTCCACTGCGCCACCGACACATCTGGAGGTTTACCGACTGCGAATTAAAAGGATATTTTGTGTTTGCAAACACCGGATTCCACGCTGTTGACAGTTTAAATCCATCTTCCCGGTTGAAATTATTTGGATTTTTTCTGATTTCAATCGCTTCTCGTACTACTCTTGAATAAAAGTGACGATCAGTGGAAAGGACTTGCGTACGGTGAAATTCAATCCAGTGATTTGCGCCTTTTTCTAAAAGATGCTCCGCAATCGCCGATTTATTAGACTGGCGGTTTTTGACAGCGGCTATATGTTCTCTAATCCTTTCATGGATCGTTTTTTTGTTTGGCCAATGTAAGAGCTGCCACAACTGCAGTCTATTTTGTAAACCCCTGGTGTTTGTAGGGGCAAGACATCCTTCGGGGTGCCCACCATATTACTCACCTTTATGCCAGGACTATAGATTGTCGGTATAGAGTATTCACGCAATGCGTGGCCGATCTTGTCCGTCACTCCTTTGAGATAAGGCAAGTAGGCCGGTTGTCTGCACACCTCTGGACGCCTAAATCTTTTCCTCGGCTGGTTTCGTCGTATATTCACCTGATACCCGTTTTTCTTTAGTACCTCCTGAACATGTTTCAGTTCCTCCTCCACATGCTCAGGGTCACAGAGGTCAAAGGCTCTATTCTTTAACGAAGATATCACGGACTGCAGGTGACGAGGATGGTGATGCGACGTTACATGCAGGTATCTGTCCGTGTGTGTCGGTTTGCGGTAAACACAGTGTGTGAGGGACCCATCAGATTTCAGTCTAGATGGCAACTTTTTTCTTTTCCAAGGTCAGTATTACCTTCAGATTGATGGTGTTGCAATGGGTAGCTCAGTGGCCCCGGTACTGGCCAACATTTGGATGGAGCATTTTGAAGAGAAGGCACTGATTCTAGGCCCGAAGACCATTCGACTTTGGAAAAGATACGTAGATGACGTTTTCAGTGTCGTTAAAGGTAGCAAATAGGAAGTAGATCAACTTATACAACATCTTAACTCCATTCACCCAAATATGCGGTTTACATACGAAATGGAAGCGGAGAGAACGTTGTCTTTCTTGGATGTCAGGATGACCGTGAGATCTGATGGGTCCCTCACACACTGTGTTTACCGCAAACCGACACACACGGACAGATACCTGCATGCAACGTCGCATCACCATCCTCGTCACCTGCAGTCCGTGATATCTTCGTTAAAGAATAGAGCCTTTGACCTCTGTGACCCTGAGCATGTGGAGGAGGAACTGAAACATGTTCAGGAGGTACTAAAGAAAAACGGGTATCAGGTGAATATACGACGAAACCAGCCGAGGAAAAGATTTAGGCGTCCAGAGGTGTGCAGACAACCGGCCTACTTGCCTTATCTCAAAGGAGTGACGGACAAGATCGGCCACGCATTGCGTGAATACTCTATACCGACAATCTATAGTCCTGGCATAAAGGTGAGTAATATGGTGGGCACCCCGAAGGATGTCTTGCCCCTACAAACACCAGGGGTTTACAAAATAGACTGCAGTTGTGGCAGCTCTTACATTGGCCAAACAAAAAGAACGATCCATGAAAGGATTAGAGAACATATAGCCGCTGTCAAAAACCGCCAGTCTAATAAATCGGCGATTGCGGAGCATCTTTTAGAAAAAGGCGCAAATCACTGGATTGAATTTCACCGTACGCAAGTCCTTTCCACTGATCGTCACTTTTATTCAAGAGTAGTACGAGAAGCGATTGAAATCAGAAAAAAAACAAATAATTTCAATCGGGAAGATGGATTTAAACAGCGTGGAATTCGGTGTTTGCAAACACAAAATATCCTTTTAATTCGCAGTCGGTAAACCTCCAGATCGGCTATCGTACGGAATAGGGACACTGTTAGTGTTGTGTGCGGGGGTAGTTAGTTAGTTAGTTTGGCGGGGCTCTTTCGCACTTAGCCTCTTGATTGGGCCATTGTGCGTCCTGACCTTGCGTCAGCCTACATCCTACTCCATCCATCCCAGGTCCTCCCAGAATGCCAGCAGCCTCTGTGGGCTACTACATGCTTCCGGCATGGATGCCGGGGAGTGGAGAAGTTTCGCCCGTTGGTCGGCCACGCTTGTGCATTCCATAAGGACGTGCTGTGGCGTTTCTTCCGCCTCCATGCATCCTCTGCATAGGGGGCTGTCTGTCACCCCTATTATGAATAGGTGTTTGTTTAGGAGACAGTGTCCGGTTATAGTAGCTATAACTTTTCGGATTTTGTCTCTCTTTAGTCTGATAAGGGAACGGGCAAGCTTTTTGGATGGTACCGGGATTGCGTTTTTTGTTTGCTTGCATCCCTCATTGGCTCTCCATTCTGTTAGATGTTGTTCCTCGGTTTTCTCACGCAGCCAGGTTTTAATCTGGGCCTGTGGAATAGGCATTAAGGGTTCTGGTCCATACACTTTTGTGTTTGAACCTCTCTTAGCCAATTCATCTGCTGCATCGTTGCCAAGTGAGTCGCTGTGTCCTTTTATCCATTGCAGAGTTACCCGGTTTGTATCTGCTATGGTTTGGAGCATGTTATGGCATTCCAGTATAAGGACAGAGTTGATAGTATTGCTTTGGAGGGCCTGCAGGACAGATGCGCTGTCTGAGATAATCTTTATGTTAAGATTATTAACACCCCTAGCTGCAATTGCCTGTGCCGCTCTGGTGATGCCAATGCATTCTGCTTGGAAGATGGTGTTCCGCGTGTGCGGGGGTAGTTGGAGAAATAGTGTGACGGTGGAGGAAGATTCTTCATCGGACACTGAGGCGTAACATCGCTGCTACAGTCAGCCCGTGACCACGGCCGGTGACACCTGGCCGAAACGTCGGAGCCAAAATAAGGTACCAAACGCGTTTTAATCCCGTAAAAGTTTTAGTAATTTAAAATGCAACGCGAAAGTTTAAAAGTGTATATAGTATTATTTATGCCAATAAAAATAATTTTATTTAGGGTTTATTTATCTATAATAAATAATTATTTATTAGAATAATAAATAAGTGAAAAATCGATCTTACTATTCGAGATAAGTGACGTTCCCTCAATAAAAAGCGCACTTCGACATGTCTAGTGTTCTGATTGGCTGAGCTGTGGCTACCGCTCGAGAAAAAATTCGAATTCGAACTTTTTTCGAACCCGTGAGAATCAGCCCCCTGTGTCATTTCACGAAAACATTAATTAGGTACATGGTGGACTAGCTATTCAGCGAGTGAAAAGTAATAAAGATTAGTGTGTTAGTGTAAAAAGTTCGTTATAATTATTAAAACGTATAAGCACAGTGGTTGAAATTAAAAATGCATTTTTATATAAATAAAATATTTCAACGGATGGTTATGAAGTAATGAGTTTCAAAGTAAAGTCATCATTGTTATAGGCAACTCAACATCCATGTTTTGTATTTGAGTTGCCTATAGTTGGATTATATCTTTTAAAACTTTAAAAAAATATTTGGACAATCAAAAAGTTTTTATACAATTTTGTAGCTGACATATTCATGTTAAATATGATGTGCAGGTTATGAATATGCCAGCTATAAAATTGCATAAATATTTTTGGTCGCCCAAACTTTTTTTTTTTAATTATGGACGTTAATCTAAAAGTGCAAGGCTCGATTTAGGTGTCCGGGAGTGTATATCCTGTGTAAAAAGACCCATAACGAAGCCCGCGTCTATGCATTTAGACCATTAAAATTAACTTATTTATATAAAAAAAATATGATAGGAAACAAAAGTAATTTTTAGTTGCAAGAAAAGATTTTTTTTTCGCTGTTTGGTAACTAGTTGTGAGAGAAGAATTATTTTTCCATTTTCGTAGATTACATTATTTCCATTTTTGTAACCAACTACCTAGTTAAAAGAGAATAATTTTCTTTCGCTGTTGGTAACTAATTGTGTCAGAATTAGGGAACGTCCCCGTCGTCCACGTTCGTAACAAAAGTTACCTAACCAGTTAGGTACTCATCTCAGACCAATGGTTTATAGAGAGATGTGACAGCTCTCGGTGAGGTCTTCATTTCGGATGACAGCTGTCAAATTAAAAACGGTCATATCTCGGAAACTACTCATCCTACACCACCGGTTTATAGGGAGATGTGACAGCTCTCGGTGAGATTTTCTCTTTGGATGACAGCTGTACACCTAAAAACTGTCATATCTCGGAAACTACTCATCTACACCACCGATTTATAGAGAGATGTGACAGCTCTCGGTGAGATCTTCATTTCAGATGACAGCTGTCAAACTAAAAACAGTCATATGTCGGAAACTTCTCATCCTACACCACTGGCTTGTATAGAGGTGTGACAGCTCTCGCTGAAATCTTTATCCAGCGCCTAAGAATGAAGTTCGCAGAGCATCTTTGTGCTCACATTACACCAGAATGGCGAAAACAGTATATAAACTACGAGGTAAGATTTCCAATAGATCAAGTAAATGACGTCAACCATTTTTTTTAATAGATTTTTTCTTGGACGAATATTGTATTCTAGTGGATCTATTCCTACTTATTTCCTACTTAAAATAATTCTACTGTTTCATAAATCTAATAAATAAAAAAACAATATTAAAATTCATTGAATTTATTTACGATTATTTACTTTGATGAAAGGAGATAACCGTTATAAAAATAATATCCGACATGAAAAGAATATAAAAACAATTAACATTGGACAGGACTGCAAAGAAAAAGAGTCGGTTAAAAAATCATCAGTATCTTCAAAGCTAGGGATTTTTATCTATTGTAGATTTATTAAAATCAAAAGCTTAAATTAATTTTTCATATTTGTCTAACTAAACACATTTAAATATTCTTTAATTATGTTTTATTGTATAAAGCTAAGTCAAGTACTTTTGAAGATATTAAAGAGTTTCTAATCGATCAGTTATGTTTGCGGACCAGTGATTTCTCTTTCAGATATTTTTCTGTGAAACGAAATTCTATGAAATTCTGTCTGGCTAAGGGACCATCGAATCTCTCCGAATCTATCGGCAGTAGGGTCTATATTGAATAAAAATCGTGTAAAATAAAAATTAAGTGTAACGTTTCAGAATGGGGGAAAACGAACTTAGTACAGTTCAACCCCACAAAGACACAGGTTTGCGCATTCAGTGCCAAGAAAGACCGCTTTACATTAGCGCCTCAGTTCCAAGGCGTAACCCTTAAGATCTCCGATAGTGTTGGTATCTTCGGTGTTGAGATCACGAGCAAAGTTCACTTCGGGAGTCATTTGGACAACAAGGCTAAGCTGACCAGCAGAAAGCTCGGTGTCCTTAACAGAGCAAAGCGTTACTTCACGCCCTACCAACGCCTTGTGCTTTATAAGGCCCAAGTTCGTCCGCACGTGGAGTACTGCTCACATCTGTGGGCTGGAGCACCTAAATACCAACTTGATCCATTTGACTCTCTGCAAAGAAGAGCCGCTCGAATAATCGGTGATGCTAATCTATCGAACTCATTGGAGTCGTTGGGGTCACGGAGGGATTTCGGCTCCCTCTGTGTGTTCTACCGTCTCTTTAACGGTGAGTGCTCCGAGGAACTATTTGATCTGGTACCGACGTCACCCTTTTTTCATCGTACCACTCGACACCGCAGTGGGGTTCATCCTTATCACCTGGAAGCGATATCGTCTAGTACGATTCGCTTTTAGCGCATATTTTTACCACGAACGTGCCGGCTCTGGAACGAACTTCCCGCTGCTGTGTTTCCTGAGCGCTACAACATGTCCCTATCATGAAGCAAATACAAAGAGGAGATGCTATAAGCATCTAGGTCCAGCTCCTATCACCAGAGTCCTGACGTCACGCATTTTTAGTTTTAGCTACTTAACGCCAGAGGCGCTGACATCAGTCGATCTTTTTATCTGTCGGATTAGTACGTCGTACGCTCTTCTTTTATTTTAGTTTTAAATTACCTAAATACAAAATGAAATGTTGTATTCTATCGTGCAAAAGTTACACAGACGACAGAAACAAAGTGAACGAAAAAAAAATCTCTTTCCATTTGTAAGTACATTAAACAAGCATTATTAATTTATTACTTGACGAACGAACATTCTAGAAGCAATATTCTAGAATGTTCGACGCCACATGGACGCATCTGTCAATGTCCCGATAAAGCAATCTTTCTCTTTCTCCTACGAATGTATCTTTTACTGCCACCTAGTAATGTATAGCGGAACTTTTATGTTAACGTCAATAATGCTGGCATTTTAGTCTGTACTAGCACTGCTGCCACCTAGTAATGTATAGCGGAACTTTTATGTTAACGTCAATAATGCTGGCATTTTAGTAATTCTACTCGCTACAAGGTGACAGTGGCGTCGCGCACCCTCCCCCCGCACCCCGATTTCCGGCTTCACTTGATTTCATACGGAAAAGGCGATACCTCCTCTTTGTATTTGCTTCATGGTCCCTATTCAAGAGTAACATTAAGAGAGCATTATACTCAAGGTAAGCAGCGACCTAGCTATGTCCCTGATATTAGCGAAGTCCATGGGCGAGGGATACCGCTTACCATCAGGTGGGCCGTCTGCTCGTCTGCTACTTTCAGCAATAAAAAAAAAAAAAAAAACGTGGACAATGTTCCCTGCGTTCCAGATAAAGCACTGCTACTTTCTGAGGCTAACATATGATGTTAGCCTCGTTTTGCGTTTCTTTTAAGAAATGTTGACATTTTTAGCCGCGCTAATTGTTACAAATGAAACGCAAGGTACTGATTTTTCGTGCTGAATTTTGACACCTCACTTAATTAGTCCAGCCACTTACATTTTTTTATAATATAAATCAGAATTGGCTAATACTACAAATATCTTTCAATAATTTTTTTAAATCCGCTAAAAATCCTTTTTGATTCATGAAAAAAAGATTCCAAATGTCAAATTTGAAAGCTGTCAAAAAGTGGTATCAGAGGACCCATCTATTAGCATGGGTATTTGATGCGAGCATTTCGTGTTAAAAATGCTTAAATGAAACGCATGACAACCAGCAAGAAAAACTAGCATCACCGGCTAATGGAACGCAGAGATGCTAAAAATGTTGGTATTTATGGCTAAAAATGCTTATCTGGAACGGGCCGGTTATCATGACAACGACTGACACTGAGATTAAAGTTTGTTCTAATTTCGACTAAAAAATAGCGATTTTCAATAGATCAAGTAAATGACGTTATGACGTAAAATTATCGTTCCTAAACCGACTTTAGAGACTTCTCTCACAACTAGTTACCAAACAGCGAAAAAAACTCTTCTCTTGTAACTGGTTACAAAAAGTTACAAATATGGAAAAATAATTCTTCTCTCATAACTAGGCAAGTAGTTACCAAACAGCGAAAAAAAATCTTCTCTTGTAACTGGTTACAAAAAGTTACAAATATGGAAAAATAATTCTTCTCTCACAACTAGTTACCAAACAGCGAAAAAAATCTTCTCTTGCAACTGGTTATGTGACTGGTTACGAACATGGACGAAGGGTCAGCGGCTCGTGGCGATAAAAGACAGAGTCCTATATAAATTACGCGTTGTATAGTAAAACTTTTATTTTTTAATTAATACTCATTTATTTTTTCTTTGATGTTTCTTTGGGCGAAAATAACAAATAATATTCCAAGCAGTTGGGTATAAAATCCCCAAAAAAATTAATTGTACTTTAAACTTAACATATCTTGGTAACTATTAATTTCCCAAGTATGGTCTAGAAGACAAGAAAATGATATTGACGATGGGTTCAATACGTGTTCTGTCATTTTACACCCCGTATTTACATATATTCTTATCTAGAGAAATCAGCCCCTGATTCATAGACTAACAGGGTTCTTTCCTCATGTTAAAAAATCGAAAAGTTCGCACGATATTTTTATGGAATGAATGAAAATTAATGCCCATAAATAAAAATGTACCATTAGCATGAATATTGTTTTAGTCTGTGATACTATGTTTTTTCCGTATATTCAATACCTATTGTTTAAGTAGACTCCAGTTAAATTTATGAAGTCACAAATTATGAATATATTTTTTAAAATATGTGCGTTTTTTATTGCAACCTACGTGTAGAATCACCACAACAACGGTTGCTGATGTTCACGTCCCTAATTTTTAAAATAGACAGTCCCTAACTTGAGGAAGACCAGTGCTCGAATTGAACATTTTTACGAGACGGAACGCTAGGCTCTCCAAAAAAAAATTTCGCGCTTCATGCTGTCTGCTCTGTGTGGGACTATTATAAAGTTATTTAAGTAACTGTGAACAGGAGACGGAACGGTAACTTGATAAATTTTCACGAACCGGAACGGCGTTCCGGCGCGTTCCTGCTCAATTCGAGCACTGAGGAAGACAGAGGCCTTTAGACCACGTGACTAATGTCAATGCGTAAAACGGTAATGTACCTTTGCCGTTCTATGTGTTATAACCACTCGAACGTCCGCCACGCGAAGCGTGGTGGGTTTCAAAAGCAAAAAGTAGTATATCTCAAATATCAAAGGTGCCGTCATTGCGGAATGACTCACCCCGGCGCGTACGGAGTGTTCAAAAAATTGCGGAGAGTGACATATACTGTCTACAAGAGAACAAAAAATACGTATGGAAAGGTAATTTAATATAGAAGGAACTTATAACAGTTAATTAGATAAGGATTAATAATTAAATGAATGAAGCGCGAAAATGTTCGGAAGGTCGCGGAAGACCCGATTTTTTTTAAAAAATTTTTGCACAAAAACTATTTTATAAAACTTTAAATAACCATATATATTATTATAGCCCTATTCTTGAAGATTATTTTGATATATAATAGTTTTGGGTAATATTTTTAATGAAAAAAGAAAAAAATAATAAAATCGATTACTTACGTAATTATATACGCGAGATGCGCACGCGCGACCTCAAATTTAAAAAAAATGCAAAAAATAAATTATTGTGTCTAAAATTAAATAAAAAATACGTATGGAAAGCTAATTTAATAAGGAATGAACTTATAATAGTTAATTAGATAAGGATTCATAATTGAATGAATAATGACGAGAATAGTAACTAAAGTGCTTAAAATTTCAAAAATACTCACTTTTTGGAAAAAACGTTTAGTGTGGCAATATAACACTATAAACTATCATAAACCATACATAATAATGTAGCCCAATTCTTCTAGTTTATTTTGATATAGAACACTCTACGAAAATACTAATACAGACTAAGTAAGTACGCAATAAATCTCATCGGTCATGGAGTAAGAAACGTATGAATACGGCCAAGTAAGTTAAACCGCAGACTATGACAAATTTATTTCAATCTAAGACTAAAAATAAATTGGACATGACCTGTCAACTTATGAAAGAGACTATTGGCAAAGGAATAAAGCCATAGAGAAAATATTTTATTTTTCGCGATTTTTTTATCACACCGCGCGGTTTTACGCAAAGGGAACTGGGCACCATAGTACACAGGTCGATCGAGAAGCTTACGATTTTGGGGACCCATAGTCCCCACATAGCTTGCTACATTTACTGATCTGTGGTCCCCACGGACGTTCCAGTGGCTAAGGCGCTACATCGAAAATATTATTTATTTTTAATGTAATGTCACACAAGGTTAATGAGAAGTTAATGTAAAATAGTTAATTGAATTCAGTGATTTACCAGTAACCGTTAATATTTAAATTAATGTAAATCCTCGATGAGTGATTCATATATTTTAAATGTATTATTTAAGCAACATTTGGCATCTGGTCTCCTTGTCTATCTATATAAAGTAATGTACAGTCGCGTACAACTTTCTTTCAAAAATCGATTTTAATAAGTGCATGCAAAGTAAGTTTTATGAGGTTTTGTTTGATATATATTCTGAAAAGAATAATTTTTGTATAAAGCATCCATAAAGTTTATTACGAATTCATTGCTTTCATGTTATAAGTTGTTGTCCTTTCCACCCACTCTGTATATCGACGCAAGTAAACATTAAAATAAAACTAGTAGAAAAAATAGGTTTGTTTTGATAACCTACATAGTTACAGCAAGGCATTACATAAAAAAAAAATTTTGTATGTCTCTTGAAATCAGATCTCAATTCTCTACATGTTAATAAACTTCAGGTTCAGGTTCGGCCTCATATGGAATACTTTCTCATCTTTGGGCTGGGGCACCCCAATACCAACTTCTCCCACTGGACCGCATTCAACGGAGAGCGACTCGAATCGTCGACTGCCAGGAAATTTCAAATCGGCTTGATACCTTGGCGCTGCGTAGAGATGTAGCCTCGCTATGCATCTTCTATCGTATTTATTACGGGGAATGCTCCGAGGAATTGTTCGGACTTATACCTGCCGCCTCTTTCCGCCATCGTTCCACGCGGCAAAAAATCCATGCCCATCACTTAGATGGTTGGCAGTGCGATGGTTCACTGTGCGTTTCTCTCGAAGTTTCCTGCCTCGCACAGTCAAACTTTGGAACGAATTGTCGCCTGCGGTATTTCCGGACCGATACGACCTATAAACTTTCAAAAAAAGAGCGTATTCCCACCTCAAAGGCCGGCAACGCACATGTAACTCCTCTGGGGTTGCGGGTGTCCATGGGCGACGGTAATTACTTACCATCAGGTGATACGTCTGCTCGCTTGCCCCCTATCCCATAAAAAAAAACTTTGCATGCACTTAATAAAATCGACTTTTTTAAAGAAAGTTGTACGCAACTGTACCTTTTTTTATTATTATTACTTCATATAGATAGACAAGGAGACCAGATGCCAAATGTTGCTTAAATAATAAATTTAAAATATATCAATAACTCATCGAGGATTTACATTAATTTAAATATTAACGGTTACTGTTTCATCACTGAATTCAATTAACTATTTTACATTAACTTCTCATTGTAAGTAAGTACATAAAACATAAAAAATTATGAAACCTCGCATATTTGGGACTCCAGGCTCCTAGACTATTTACCCAAATAAAGAATTCTTTGGTTTTTTGGATTGAGGCGTCGACAAACTGAATCTTTGAAGAATGTATCGACAAACTACCACCTATCTTTGTCAGTAAACAGATTTTTGCTAGGTCGTTTCGTTTTCGAGATCCAGGTGGCCCGGCTGGGTAACGTTTCTCCAACCGGGCCACACATATCTCGGAAATGCGCATGTCTCAAACTGTGGAACTTGTTCGACAAACTCCGACAAACCACCGCTTTACTATTTCAGTAAACAGTTTTTTTCTACGTCGCTTTGTTTTCGAGATCCAGATAGCTCAGTTGCAGCAACTTTGCCGCAGGTGAGCTCTGAAATGGTGGATCGACAAACTCTGAAACTTGTCCGACAAACTGCCGCCTATTTATACCAGCAAACGGATTCTCGCTATGTCGTTTGGTTTTGGAGATCTGTGTGGCCCGGCGGGGGTAATGTTACCCCAGCCGGGCCACACAGTCCTCTTAAACGCGAGAAACTGAAACTTGTCCGACAAATTGCCGCCTATCTGTATCAGCAAACAGTTTTTCACTAGGTCGTTTCGTTTTCAAGATCTGTGTGGCCCGGCTGGGGTAACGTTACCCCAGCAGCCGGGCCACACATATCTCTGAAACGCGCAAGCGACAAACTCTGACAAGCTTTTTTTGCGGCCCGGCTGGGGTCAGCCACACCAAGAGGACATCAAGACCCTCGTATTTCGACTTGTAGAAGCAAGATGCCGCCCGCCCACCCCCAGCACCGTGGTCGATGTGACGCTTCTGACTGAAGCCCCAACGAAACCGATGAGGGATGTTCTGGAATTTCCTCCCGATCCTCATAGTTGCAGGTTTGGCAGGAGAAAATTCTAGTCGATTACGGGCCCCTCAGTCCCGACGAGTTACAGAGGGCGAAGGTTATTTACGGGTTGTGGGAAAATGTCGAGATAGTTAAGTCGCCTAGCTCAGGTAGTGTCGCCAAACAAAATCTGAAACTTCCACGCCGCCGGCGCCGCGTCGCCGCCGACCAAAATTGTCCAGCACGCCGCCGTCGCCATTTTTCAAGGCGGCGCCCATGTCTACTCCGGACCCACCATACCTCTGGCAATACCCCTGGGGGTAGGGTAGAGGGTTGGACACCAATCCAATCCAATCCAATCTTTCGCTATAATGGTCGGAGTCAGAGCAAGTTTCTGCAACGCACGCTATAGTTTGCACGGAGCTCGACTCGTCATCTCGTCAATGCATTAATATAGTTAATTCGGATAGGTGCATTAGAGCAAACCTACACCTTCACGCGAGACTGTCGTCTATTCAAAGAACAATGGCAGAATAATATCCGAAAGAATCATTTAGCGTCCACGAATTTCAACATTACAAATGTGCTTAAAATGATATCTTATGATTTTTCAAAAAAACATAAATGTGAAAGTCTGGAAAAAAAATTAGGTACATTTTTAAATGACTAAAAGGTAATTATATGAGTTCCTTCGACAATCACTGCGGTCCGATTTGTCGATTACCTGTCAATGCCGGTTCGAATTAGTATTGCGTTGACAGTAATAAGTGTTAAAGATCTGTCATGTCAGCGTTATTACAGCGATTACGCGTTACAGCAATATCACTGTAACATAGAAAATTATTATTATGATGGCGATAACTTAAGTCATAGCTAGCGTGAGCGCGAGCGCGCTCACAATTGATTCAAGACGCGAAATATCAATTCGGACCGCATTGTCTATTTGACATTTAACTACAGACTAATGGGGAACATGCAATATTTTTATTTGCGTTTATTGTAAAGAATCCCATGTAGAATAGATCACAAGTATGATAAAAAATAAAATAATAAATTTTATTGCAATAAAATGCAGTCTGAAACTAAGTTTCAAACGCGCTAAAACGGGGCTACAGTTCTGATGTCACTCCTGTCTGTCACTCATTCGTCGCTAACATTCAATTGAAATATCATAGGGAAAGTTTCCATTTGTTTCAAATTACTTATTTTGAATGGACTATCCATCACTATAAGATAGTCAGAAAAATGCAATTATTGCTCTGAAAAAAGACGTTTGGATTCATGTTTTATACCAATGTGTCCATCGACATCAAAGAAGTTCCCAAATAAATTGTTTTAAACTGGACCTTCTGATCCAAAGTTGAAAAAATGACTGTAACACGATAACCTTCTTTTTGTACTTTATGCTCTTAATGCAACACTAAAACTTTACTGTAATTTAATACTTTACCTACCGCAGAAGTTTAGTTCCTTTCATTTCTGCACTCGAAAACTCGGCACTTTCAACAAAAAAGTTACTACCATGTCGACACTAACTCTCGGTAGGTTTCTGGGATCTATTAACATTTTTTTACATAAAAATGTAAATAATTTTCGTAAAAATAATGTTTACCTTCACATCTGACGGGACATAAAACACGAGTGACGTCACCTGTCGCTGATTGGTAGATCAAGATGCGTTCCGTATCGCGTATTTTTCATGAAAAATAGTATTAACTAAAATAAAAACGTTGCCATCATTCTTATTTTAGGTTTTTATAACATTTTAATTACAAATCGTTCATAAATATTACATTTGCATCTTCCCTATTAGAGATTGGTCCGAATTTCGCTGTTTTGTTTTGTTTGTGCGTTGCTTTGCGCACTTAAGTATTTGCTGTTGCGTTTGAGTAACTCTTGACTGAGATTTATCATGACTGCTGTCTACTGCTAGCCAAAGGATTTCGATTCTCGACGACGTTATTTACGGTTTAAAAAAATAACCTCTTAAAAGTTTATGCATCTATAACTTTTTGTCCAGACTTCGTAGAATATTAATTCTGCTATTATTTTACTAAGGAATTAAAACTATAGTTTGGCATATTGTTCATGCAAGTTTACTAAAAAATATATCAACAAAAATTTCTAAGGAGGTTTGCCATTGTTCTTTTAGCATAGTAAAGAAGTAATCCAATTAGTGAAATAGAGTTAACACATCAAATCTCGTAGGACGCAAAGAAAAAGGTCTTTCTAGCAAATGAAATTCATAATTTTATTTTTGTAATAAATAAAAATCGAGACAACACTCTCTTCGAGAATTTTCCATATATTAAATACATCGTACAAAAGATGTAAATACAAACTAAATCACTTGGTGCAAAGGCAAGCCGTCCGGTTTGGGGTTCGCCCGACGTCCGAATTGAAGCAACGTCGCGGCTCCGGGCCGAGCCATCTATGCAACAGGCGAGCGGAAACCGAGGGTAGCCTCATCTTACTTTTGACAAAACAATAACTTAAATACGCACAAATACATTTCAACGTACATGTACGTGTCTTTTAGTGTTAACGACAAAAAAAATACATTTGATCGTGATAACAAAATAATGTAGAGGTATGTAAAAAAGCGTAATCTCTCCTAAAATGAAAAAAAAAACAAGATAATTTAGTTTTATGATACTCAATAAATAAAATATATAAAATCAGTAAGTATAGCTTAGGGGAAATAATTTACTATCAACATTACACCTAAATTATACAATGTATTGCAACACACTAAGGAGCTTTGGAACCATTTAGTAATAATTCTGGGGGTATACATTGCGCTTTCGCTTGGTTATTAGAACTCGAACAATAAATCTAGACATTGTGATTTATCTTTGGTTTTCAGAGCACATCGAGCACAGTTCCATAACTCCTCGAGCGGCGCAGCCATCGAGACCGGCGACGTGATCGACCACGTCACTGCACTCCTCGCGACTGCGCCAAGTGATTATTTCATAAGTACTTACACAAGTTACAGATCTACTATGAAGCAAACATTATTGAAATGGTGTGACGGTGATCGATCGATCGACCTGTATTAGTATAGTAAGCTTCGCAATGACAACAGTGAAACAGCTAATATAACATTAATAATCATAGAGATGCAAACGTTATGGAAATGGCAAATTTTAACATGTAAGCGTCCGCCATCATAACACCACTGGTCGTGAAAGCCAATAATCGAAAACTTAATGACTAAACATATCCACTAACAAACTCGAGACGCTATCCAACCAAACAAAAAGATAATTTGCTACAAAAAATTAATCACAGCTCGAAGCATCGTGAAGGAAACGCTTATAAATGAGTTCAACGCCAAATGTGACGTGAACGATAACGTGGCAAGCCGAGTCTCAGATTGGACAATTTATTATTCTCATCTTTCGTGTATCGGGGAACGGGTCTGTCACGTAATGAAAACTTTGTAAGTTACCAGAGTTGAATGTTTTAGTCGAAGCTATTTTCGTATTACCAATGCGAATACAAAAATCGCCCACTAAACAGGGAGACGATCTGGCGCACAATCGTGTCTGGTTGCAGAGAACTTGCTAGTGGCAGCAAGTCGCCCAGACACCACGCGGGAATGCGAACGGGCTCACGATTCTACCGGCCGACATTCCGATAGCCGCATAATAGCCTTGCCAATCAACAAACTATAGGTATTAGGATGGAAGATAATATAACAAAGCACATATGGTTAGATTTTAATTTTAACTGTACTAGTACGCTGTATAATTTATTAGTCACAATAAACAAGTTAACTAGTTTAATTTTTTATTAATAAAGGTAAAATATTATTATTTGAATTCATAATAGTACTTTTCCTTCTAGTAATTTTTTTGGCTTTATTTTTTACGACTTACGACATTTTTCTAACATTTTAAAATGTAATTGTTGAATTTCTTGTTTGTTATCAATGCTATCATAGTGAAATATTAAGTAATTCAATTAATGTTATTGAATTTTCTAAATAGCTAATTTTAACTGGATCTACCAGGATACTAGTCCTGGTATCCTTTTAAATTATTACTCATAATAAACAAATTAATTATTGATAAAGATACAATATTTATTATTCTGTCTGAATTCATATTTGTTTTCCTTAGTTATTTTTTGTCTTTATTTTTAAAAACTTAAGACGCGTTTATTGGATACTTGCTACATTCTTCTAACATTGTAATAATGTAATCGATGAATTATTTGTTTGTTGTCAAACACTATAACGATCGTGAAATGTTGAGTAATTTATTGAATTTTATTAAATATTCAATGAATGAAAAAGCATTTGAAAACATCACACTTAGCTTATAACTAATACGGTAGATATTGGTTAGTACCACAATCTCTCACTTGAATCAACCAATAAAATCGCAGCCGAGCTCAAGCTAACAACGACGGGGCTAGCTGGCCAAGTTATCATTCATCACATCACACTTGTCACAGACGTACCGCAGTACATCGTGCTGTACGTACATAAATGCTGACACATCGGCATAGCATCGCTTATCACAATATATAAAAATATATATCAAAGAAGCTTAATCTACACATCTAAACATTTACGATGCGCTCTCGTATGCATTTGCCACCACACGCGGAATATAAACACCGACGGCCGTAGTATAGTTATATTATTATAATTTTTTTGTATTTTTAAAATTTTTCGATTTTATTTGTGCGGTAGCATAATGCAAGTCTGTAAATTATTCACAGCTATATTCTTAAAGATAATAACATATTGCCTCTTGTGAAATCAGTATCAAATTGATCGGGAAGAAATGTGTGCGCTCGCCACAGACATAAATTTAAATTGAAGTTTATTGAAACCAATCATATTTTTTTTTTCTATATAATGCGAAGTAAGGAGATCATTTAATATTTATCGTGACGTTATTAAAATTTTCCTAGGTGTCGAAACGGAACAAAAGAATAGTATTACTTCTTCTTTTTAGCACACGGAATAATTATTAATGTCAAATGTTTATGTCTGTGGCTCTCACAATCTGTTCCACTCGACACGCATTGGTAACTGGCTCGGTATATGTTTGTACTGAACGTTTTCAAAACCTCATTACGTCGCATTTCTTCCCACCGTATCAACAATTACTTAATAATATAGGTCATACAAATCAGTAATGCATTCAAAGCATCAAGTTGAAAAACTAAAACATAATACTCTAGTCATTTCATAAAAAATATAGTTATATTATGATCCTTTTTTAAAAATAGCAACACCGCAGACCAAGGTCGGGCTTTATTTAATTTTATAATACTTATACACGGGTACCTTATAATAAGATTGATAACGAATTTAATGAAACCTTGACCTATATTTAGCGAGAAGCTACATTATTCCTAAGTCTGTGTGCACTAAATGATTTTAATAATTAGCTCAAAATTAAGCGGTACGAGACTCCTAAGATATTTTTTGTTTACTGTGATAGAGCTTACATTATAGGCTTTTGATAAACACATTGCAATATAAAGGGTATAATTATTATTATTCATGTGACTTTTTGCTTCACTCGTTAGGTACATCTAAGATGTTTCATTCAAATTCTCTATGTCATAACTGCAACTCTTCAACTCTCATCTGGAAAAAAGGAAATATTGTACATTAGATATTATGAAAGAATAGGCTTAAATAATGTTTACTCAGAGTTGGGTGTTATTGGAATATATTGTTAACTAGATAATTATTCGGAAAAATATTTTAATAATTTTTCAAATTTTTTTTAGAATTATAAATTGATATATGCACTTAAGAATAGCATGTGCGTTATCGAGATGGCGGCTCACATGGAATTCCTCATTTGTATACATTTTGTCCAACTCCGTGTTTACTGTGAAATTTCTATGAAAATACTTTTCAATAGATATTAACCGAAAGTCACCCTTTACAGGACTGTGCGGTAAAATACATTGGAAATCTTTTATTTCACGTGTGCAGTAAAGTTTTTATATCTTGCACCACGCAGTCCATGCAGCATGGAGTAGAATGGAGGTGGAATTTTTTTTTATTCACAAATAAACCCGCTTTAATTCGTTTAAATAATTGCTCTGACAGTTCCTTTAATTTTACAAAATAATTTTTTGTTTAATGAAATAAATTTTCTTAGCAATAGTTTTCTTTTATTTACTCGCAAAAATATTGAAAAATGTTGTATGATACGTGGGTATAAAAGGTCTTTCCGAATGCGTGCCACTTATTGCGTGGCACTTATTCGGTAAAGACCGACTTTCTGCACGTGTATCATAAATAACTATTTCACATCTCCAGCATGAATAGTCCTTTTGCTACCTAAGAAGTAGGTTTGTAGGTTGCTACTCGCAGCAATAGCGATTTTTGCCACCGTTTGCAATGAGAATTGAGTGATTCGTATTAAGAACACCACTTTTTGTAATTCCTCGGCGGACAAAAGAATGTTTTTAACTATTTTCTCAATTACTGCTTATCCTCCCTGGTTGGAGGTAAAAAGTTGTATACTTTACACAAAAGTTTTTTGGTCTTGTACCCACTGGACCTTCAAGATTCGACCCAAAAGCAAAAAGTGCTTATTGGACCTCATTTACAGGGCCCATTCGACCTTCCTAAAAATATTATATTCAATGCGGCCATTGGACCTCTTTTTTGAATTCGACTGGTACCTACTGGACCTTTAAGATTAGACCCTATTGCAACTGTACCCATTGGACCTTATTTGTATGCCCCATTCGACCTTCCTAAAATATTATATTGAATGTGCCCATAGAACCTTTTTTATGGGAACCATTGGACCTTATTGACAGTTTTATTCAAAAAAGTACAGTCACATAGAAAATTGAAGACTAAAATGAAATTAATAGAGCCAATACCATTGAAAAGTAAGTAAATACCATTGAGCTGTTCTAGCCTATGTATGTACCTACTTATATCTCAATCGGCACAGCCACTAATTCCGAGCAGAAAAAAATATGGAGAAAACCGGACGTCCTTTTTTTCTTACAATTAGAGTTGTATTGATATTCACTCTCACGACATTCGTCCTGCTCTCGCCTCTTGTATTGTAGCGCAACGTTCAGTGGCAATATTTCTTTCTCGTTCTTGTCTATTGTTTACTTTCCAAAAAACTACCTGAAGGGTTGAAAAAAGGTTACTTTAAAGGAGTAACAAAAAACTGAGTTATTGTCAACTATTGATTTTAAGTAATATGTAGGTAGGATTAGAAGTTACATTCCTCCTATATTGGTTCTGTCGACATCGCACTTTAACATAATATTAAATCAAAGACAAAAATCTTTATACAATGGAAACCTTCACAAGTATACTGTTGATAGTCAATGTACATTTGATTAAATAAAATAGTTAAAACTAAACTAAAAAAAACACCCATATTATAGTTTTAAAAAATGGGAGATCAACTCAGAACTGAATATTAATTAACATAATTAATGACATGTAATTATGTTGATTATTCCCCCATGATCCAATCTGGTGGTCGTCATTTTTTTCTATTATTTTTTTATTGTATGCATGCTTAATCTGTTTTTATATAAAAAAAATTTTTCTATCTCAAGGTACCACTCGTCTAAGCTCTGCCGAAGGTAGATTAAAATCGATAGAATAGTATACTAACTAAACTGAAGTCTTTTTTTACCAAAAAGTAAATAATGTAATATTTTAATATAGGTTATAAATCACAGATCGATTAAATTTATGTGATTTATTTAAAATATTTTTATAATTTTTGTTTGGCAATTAAGATAACTTATAGTTATAAAAAATATTCTCTATTGTCGTTAAAAGTAAGGTAAAAAAAGGATCTGTGGTTATGTGATTATAGTAGGTTATCTATATTTTATTTCTTTTTGATTTGTTGCTGATGATTAATATGTTGAATTTTATAAATATGTTGATTAAATATTTTGATTTATATCTTTTGTTTTTATTTCTTTTTTTTCTATTTTACAATTTTACTTTTCTGCATGACTGTATGTAACATTCCAAAAGAAAAGAGCCAAAAGTCCACGTCTTTTTGATAAAAAGTCTGATGGATCCAATGGTGTAGGTAATGTGTAATTTTGAAGGTCCAGTGGGTACCATGTTTTTGATAGGAGGTCGAATAAGGCGTATCGTTAATTTTGAAGGTCCAATGGGCACCAGATTTTTGATAGGAGGTCGAATAGGTCCTATCGTGTAGGTAAGGTCCAATTATGAAGGTCCAGTGGGTACAAGACCAGTTTTTTAATGCCTCGTGGCTTTAAGTTACTATGCTTATTAGTCAACAATATTACTATTGTAGATTACTCCGCTAGTACGTGATTTAAATAAAGGCAGCGAACTTTGCTCTGTTCGTTACGGCGCATAGTGGTCCTAATGACCTTGCTCGATCGTCCCGTACTGATTACATAGGCGAGTGAGGGCAATATTTAAGCAAACCTTTACGCGTAAGATGAATTATTTCAATTCAAAATTAATAAAGGCGAATAAGAAAAAACTAAAAAGGCCATCCGCTAGAATATTGTTCACTTTATTTATTGAAAACGAAAGTATATGATTTAACCTAATATTTACGACGCGATTAGGTTTAAAGTTTTAAGATCGAGTCATGTTTGGGTCACATTTTAACCAAGTTTTAATTAATATATCAAAAAATTAGAAGACCATCCTCTAAAGAATGCATTGAATAATAACATCATTTTTAAAGATTTTTTTATCCAATTAGGTTGTAAGAGAACAGGTTTTTTCTGCAGTGATTTTTTATGATTGACCCTACTATGCGCCTTAAAGAAATAACAATAATCGCGACAGAGTGCACTGACCTCTCGCGCCAACAATGATGGATTTGCGTTTGATGTCCTGCGCGGGCGCCGGGCGCACCACTCCCGGCGCGCCGCCGCCGACAAGATGGCCTCCGCCTGCGCGAATTGGTTTCGCTGCAATGAAACAAGCATTAAAATTAAATTCATCATCATCATCATCACCACAGCTCATATATGATTACTTATTGGTTATTTTGAAACATCGTGTATAATATATAACATATCAAATAAAAATGATGATTAATTTGTTAAAGCACCGCCATAAACTCTACGCTCGATCCATTAGTTGATTGGTAAAGAATGCCACAGGACATTAAGTCCGCCAATAGTACATTGGAATGCCTTATATTGGAAATGTGTCTATTTAGGATGAGTTGTACAACACTCACTAAGGGCGGCTTGGGTATCGCTACCAAAATTCGTGTTAAAGCTATTCTTGTTTTTATCATTTGTTTGAAAATGACACAGAACTTTGCTTTAAGGGCGTTTTGAGCTTATTCATTTAGTCACGGATACACAAAGCGTCCTAAACGCGTTTACACAGAAATAAATACAAAAACTTAACAAATTATATACTAAAACCTTCCTCGAGAATCACGCTATCAAGTGGTGAAAACCACTTGAAAATCGGTGCAGTAGTTTTTGAGTTTATCGCGAACATACAGACAGACGCGCATGGAGACTTTGTTTTATAATATGTATGGATAAAGATTAGTATTTCTTCGATATGTCATATTAATTTTCTTCCAAGAATTATACCTATGCTATAATTATCATCCTGACCAAAAATAGTTTTATAAATTAAGTATATAAAATTATTGAATATATTTCTCAAGTTTGTTGTACTTGTATCATATATCAAACTATAAATTCTGATTATATAAAGTGACGATGACGATTAAATATATCGATACTATTATATTAGACTTATACACAGCGTGACGTTGCGTACGTTTACGTGACAATCTGCATGACCGTCATAGTTTATCACACTATATTGCACGATAACTTTTTGCATCAATCAAGAATGGGATTATATCATATCACATAATATCAATATTATATTTAATGTTTGTGTACGATAAGATACTGCTGATTGTGACGTTCCCCTGGTCTACGTGACGATACGCATGGCCTCCAAACATATTCTACAATGTCATGAGGTAGTTCACACGGTGAAAGCGTGAGACGCATTCTGAAGGTTGTTCGGATCATCGAAGCAAAAAACTTTGCGCTTAACAAGATAGTCGTTGTCGTATCATATTTTTGTTATTGGTAACACTGTGCCGCAGTGAATAAGTGAATGTGGTTTCATGTTAAACATTTTTTTTACAATAGCAATTATGCGATCGGTCTGAACTAATATCTTTGTCAGTCTGTGTGCTATCAAAAACTGTCTGCATTATTAAGGACAACTAGCAATTGACTGTAAATAATTGTGACGCCAAGTGTATTTCGTTTATTAAATAAGATTAATATTACTCGTATTTAGTGAATTGAGTTTGTGTACACCGAGACAGTGAAGTGGAAATAATAATGAATATATCCAGATAATTGATAAGGATTAATTACGCGAAGAAAGCTCATGTGACATCAAGTAATCCGATTGCAATATCACCAAGAATACATAACTAAGGTTTACCTAAACAGGAAAAAAACATATAATCGATGCTATGAAAGCGTAATATGGTCTTACCGATTTGAGCTTGGGGCCCCCTCCTTGCGAGATTCTTAGCACGTACGGCTTCCTTGATTCGGTCTACCTCGAATTGGTACCTCTTGCGGTCCCGCATCGCACCTTCCTTAGCCTCCTGTTGGACATGGTAAATAAATTTAGAGGAATTGAACATTTGAATATCACTACAATGGCAAACTTAATTTGCTAATATGCCCTGGTACTACCTGATACTTCAGCTTAAATAGCATTTTGATAGATTTTTTTTGTAATATATATTCCCATTGTGAATTTCAGTGATATGTGAAAAGAAAGATAAAATAATGTACAATAAAATTGTAAATTTTCTTTGGAATTTCTTTCTAAAAAAGAAGATCATAGTTTGAATCATATTTTATCAATTAATTAAATTTTATGATTATTTCTATTACCACTTAATTTTCAAATAAGTATTGTAGTGACCGCCTTGTTAACTCGACTATTTCTTTCAGGTGCCTGTTATAACAAGTTATCCATGGTGGCAAGGAGTTTCCAGCAGCATCACTTATGTAGTAGTAATGAGCAGTTACTAGTAGTAAAGGAACTATTGGTACCGCAAGAAATTACTAAGATACACGGGACCATGCCAAACGAAGTATGACATCACCTTAAATACCAACAGCACTACATCGAGCGACATTATTAATACTATGTTTTAAAATAATCTTAGTACGTATTGAGAATTTTCAAGTCAAATAGCCTTGTCAAGTGGTCAATAGCATCCATTCACAGTACACGACAGGAATCCTAAGACCCAGTACGAGCGTAACAAGTAATAATTTGTTACCTTCAGCGCAGTCTCCAAAGCCTTGACCCTTTCCATGGTAGCGCGGAGTCTCTTCTCCAGTTTGGGCAGCTCGCAGCGAAGGTCGGCGTTGTCGCGCACCAGCTGCTTGTGAACCTTCGTCAGCTGCTCCAGGTTATTCTCCAGGAACGAGATCTTCTGCTTCTGGGCCAGCGAGCCGCCCTCCTCTTCGCCACCCTCCTCGGAGTTCGTCGATTTCTTTATCCTTGCCTGTGTGTGACACGTCAATTTTAATACTGCTTACTACGTGTGAAACAACTATTTTATGGAGCAGTCATAGAAGTATAGAAATTAGCCTCACTCTGTTGAATTTTCATCGTGTAACGCTTCGACTACACTGTGAAATGTTTGTAATTTTAATTAATTAGTCGAATATAAATAGTGACTTGTTAATACAACATATAATTTCAAGGACACATTTTAATTAATCTTGATTCAAATGTGAAATAAAATTTAATAAGACCAGCATTGTATAATATCGGTGTAACCTGTGCCTGTAATAGTGGGTTATAAAACAAATAAAATTAAGGACATAATAAATATGTATTTAGTAAATAATTTTAATCCCCAAAATTTTATTCACAGAATATTGTAAGTTAATTTGTAAAAAATGTGACCTGACTTTTCCCATATATGACCAAAATATATTCCATATTTTTAATTTTAGCATGTAAGTGTTCTGTATCTCGGAATTTAACAGTGACAATATTGTATTTAGTCGCAATAATAGTTTATGCACAAATAGAAGTTTATGTATGTAGTTTAAGTACTGTGAATGTTATTTAAATTATCACAACGGTAAAAACTATACAGTTTTTATATACAAAATCAAATTAACACAAAGACATAATAAACAAAACAGTTATAATGATATTTTAGGGTATTTATTATTGCTGACATCTGACTACGATTAGTAGCTGCTATTGTAAAAATTATAGATGCCGACTCACCTGAAGATCCTGTACGAAGAGTTTGCGAAGGTTGTGCAGAGTCTGCAGCTCCTTGGCCACGGTGTCTTCCAGACCCTTGAGGTCAGCGCGGGCCTGCTCACGCCTTTCCACGCTTTGGCTGTAAACATCAGGAATTATCACTTCGAGCCCGCACCATCCCATCAAACCGCAACACTACCATGAGTTACCTGTTCCCGTTCCGAGAATTGAGCTATCATCCGTGCACGCACCCATCCATATGCATCGTCGCTCTGCGCTTAGGCCGAACACAATAGGAAATGCCAACTCTCGGCAGTATGAATATGAATGGGACACGTGCGGAGTAAAATGACAACTCAAAATTAAAAAGCGTAAGGCGTTACACAACCTCGCACTACACCTACACAGAACTTACATTGACTACGTGTGTACAAGGCTCGCGCGTCCTCGTCGTGTCGATGTGGTATTAATCTAGAAATTGCATTTCACTATGACTAGAATATGTTAGGATGGCTACAATATTTCTAGATTAAAACTAGACACGATAAAATTGTAAACAAAAATAGTACAAAGAGAGAAGACGGTTGTAAAAATGATTTCATTCTCTTTTTGTACGAATTACCAACAGACGAAGGCGACAATCACTCCTCGGCATTTCGAGTGCATACTAAAAGGGAAGTGACGTGGACACTAGGAACGAACAGACAAACAAACAAGCATAGTGGGTGTGGTGGTGTGGTTTGGAATGACTTACATGCAAAAATCGATCTTAATGACTTGTGATAGAGACGACGTAACAACAAATGCGTTTGGAATGATACAGTCGTACGAGTGATTCCTTCAGAAAGCAACTTCTTAAGCTACGTTACAAAATGGTTCCATTACACCTTAAATATTTCAATGGAGTAAAAATATAGGATTTGTACGATATTACTCCTACGCATCATTTAGACTTCACAACAAATTCACATTTGCATACTGGGCAAATTCGAGATCAAATTTTTTGTGACACATTCAATTGAATGATTAAGGCAATACTCGAGTCAAATAATTCATGGTCATAAGTTTATAGAAAAATATTTGATTAAAAATATCAACCAACTCTCTGTACAGACATTCAAGTTTATATACAACTTTTTATGTACACTTCATTTGATTCCATCAGAATTTAACAACTCAGATCAAGCAGGTCTAACTTATAATGATCTTGCTTGTAAATGGTCAAGTATCATATATTATTCAATAATTCACTTCAGAACGTGAAGTCATGAGAAGAATTGATTTGTGGCTTACTAGTACTCATGAATCAACAACAAATTAAGGCAGTGAAGTTGAAACAACTTGAAAATAGATATATTTTCTTTAATTTAATCTAACCAACATGCTAATCGACTAGTCACAATACGCAACACGATAATACACTAAGCATTTTGAACTATCTCAAAATGCAAACGAACACATCTATCTATACCGACTTATAAGATTAAATGCAACAACCGAGATCAATTCATGCTCACATATCACAATATCAAACATGCTATGAATAAAAATATAAACTAATTCATTAAGCTATAAATATTTCTCTTTAGAATATTTCATTAATACTTTATATATATATACTCGTAAATATAATTAAACAGCATCACAATTATTAATTGAAGCGAAGCATTAAAATGCATAAAAAATAGTTAAGTCTTTACGAAAGTAACAACTAAAGACATCAGGCCGAATGCCTCACAAACATGACTAATACGTAAACAACGAATAATGTGTTATTGCTAATATACTTCATGAGGCGTTCGGTGTGATGAGGGTATAATCATTGCACGGATCTCATTACGGTTCGATGCGACGCCAGTACTGGCGCAACAGGGGGGTGAAGGCACTAGAAATAATATTGTCAGCGTGCAACGAGATCCGTATCACAGGGGCGAAGCTCAAACCAAAACAACAATCTGCGGGTAGCGGTGGGTCAGGAGGATCATGGTGACGGATATGAGGAGGTGTAGTTGCAGGGTGTGAATGTTGCAGGTGTGTCGGGAGGGTTTGGTTATTGCCGAGAGCGACTTTTCATCTTTGGTATCTTTCTCGGGCCAGTAGAAGCCAAGTTTCTCCCTGATGGGGGACAGAAAGAGAGGTTTGAGGTCGCCTTCGTCTTTCCACAGCATTTGCTGGTTGGCCATCTCTTTCTCGGCCTTGTCGAGTTTTCGGCGGGGCGATCGCGACACTAACATTAGCTCCTTGAGTTTGGCGGACTTGTCGGCCTCCTCGCGCTTTAGTTTCTCGTAGTCGTCCTGTAGTTGCTGCCGGGCGAGCGTCAACTCTTGGTACGTGCTGAGGACAAAATACAATCGTCAACAAATGATAATAATCAATAAATGATAAATTGTGTATTACGATAATCAATCAAGATGCAACAGTGAGTTTGCATATGTATGATGTGCTCATATATGAATCTATATCTATGTTAAAAAATATATATATTTTAATCAAATAACTTAGGTCAACGATAACAAGTTAGAAAAATATTTTTATAAACTTAAGACTGTATTACTGTGATCAACTCGAAAGTATTTATAACTATTGTTAACTGTCACCTTAATACTACTTCTACAATTCAAAGGTGCATTATGTCATAGTTTTAGTATCAGTCTGTAAAATAAATTAAGAAATATAGCACTTGTAACATTTATAATGTATGCAAGTAGTATAAAAATGTATATATTTATATACTAACTCCTTCAGTTCCTGGTGCTGCCTTTGTAGCGCCGCCAGTTCGTCCCGCAAGCCCGCCAGTTGCGTAGCGTGGGCGGTTCGCAACTGCTCAAGTTGCGCTTCCAACGCACCGCGCAGTTGCGAATCAGCACGCTGTTCTGCCGCCGCCAGTTGAACTCGTTCGGCCGCCTGGACCATGTGAACACCGTAATAAGTACATACCATCCTAATCGTGAACTATTGCGATCGTGATCACGGAGACGGAAAGCCTAGATGCTTTATCTAACTCCCAAGGGGAAAATAATATTAATCTACGTGTTAATAAAACAGAGCAAAACCTCAGACACCCCGAGTTATTTTTATTTTAAAATACATTTTCGCGGAATATTTACGAAGATTTTTCTTTTTTGTTTTGTTACATATCTTGCAAATTTAAAACTCTGCGGTCACGCGTCTGCAAATATGATGTTGCCGCTTAAGGTCGATTTACATCAGACGAGCAAATGCTCATTCTCTCCCCACTCTATTAAATTCAAAAGGTAAATAGATGTAGACTATAGAGCATTCTTTCGTTGTTCTATCGGCGTTCTATGGAATATTCTAAGAATGCTCTCTCGCTTGATGTAAACGGCACTAGAGCGTGCGAAAAGTTGCTTAGAGCGTTCTTGCATGTTTGGACGCCTTCGCTCCTCGGAGCGGTCACTTCGAGGCGTAATTGTGTTCTAGTGATTCCGCTAATCTAAACATTATTGTGCAAGAATTCTAGTTCTTGGTTCTCATGCATGCTTGTTGATCTTTTGGTATAAACGCTCAAAACGAGCTTTCGTTTACAGTCTAAAAGATCAAGGAAGAAGGCTCTTGTTCTAGCTCTTTGTTCGTTTAGTTTAAACGCACCTTTAGCTGTCACGCCGCCGATAGGAGATTAATGACGAAAGAGTTAATTAAATTAAAAGACAAAACTTTTTTGGATAAAAACTGTCCCTTATTTTTTATTTGTGTAATAGATTCCACTATAGATTTTGAGCAAACTCATTTCAGGTTTTGCGTAATTTCATTAACACGTTGTGTATTCCTCGACAACAAATGCCAAAACATCAAAATACTCTAAATATTTTAGCTGTGGCAACAAACTTAACAGTTGCTTAACACTTTTTGAATAAAGAAATGAAAGAAGAAACTTTGAATCTTCATCTCGCTTTGAGTAAGTGATATTTTAAACAAGGACATCAATGATAGGGAGCGGAAAGGTCGGAGGCAGGGACCGGACCCGGTTACCGTTATAGCCGGTAGTATACCTTAGAGTTTTGATCGGGTATTTTATAACGCTGGGTTTTCAAACCCTTTGCCTTACGGTTAGCTTTCAAACGACTTACCGGTTTACACATTAATCCCTTTGATTAGATTAATTCGGGTTACCGCTTACCGATATCAAAAAACCCCAAATGGATTACCGTTCTAAGTGCTGATTATTTCGTGCAAGTTATTTTAGACCTTACGTAGGTATATCGCGTGTAGATTGCTTTTATGCCGAAGGTCGCGACCGAACTCCGGCAGCTTACGTCACTGTAAAGCCCTTCGTCTGGGGATTGCCCTGGTGTTCTCGGGCAATCCGATATAATCTCGGCAATCTCGGAAATAGACGATAGCCCGACCAGTTGGTCGAGCTTGCTAGCGCGCGTTGGTAGCGGTGTCGCAGTGTGGGGCGCGTATGGTAAGATCCACACTGTAATCCACGCGTAAGGGGGTTTTAGTGGGTAGGCCTGGCACTCTGCCGGGAGAGCTCCACACACGCTCGCCGTCTAGCTAAGAGCGGGTACGGTGCGGTTACGCATTTCCCCCGAAAAAAAAAGGTGTTGAAAAGCTCAACTAAGTACTCGTATAAGTATCATATTATTGCAATTAAAACACAAGACAATTTAGATTCGATGATTACTCATAAATGGTCAGGTCATTGACTTTTTCTACAAAACTATGTTTGGGATTAATCTCGGGCCGTGAATAAAGGTTGTGTGATAAGGAAATATTAGGTTGGGGAAAAAGTCTTTTCGCATTATAGTATGTATAAACTTGTAATAAAATCTCTTTGGCTATACTATTTGTATCTGGCTGGTTTTGGTATCATTGAAAGTTTAAATTTTAAAGAACATAATTCCAAATTCAAATTAGGAAAATGTGTGATTTTCATTTGTTTTTCGTACCGCCAAGATGAGTGAATCTAATGAAGAAATTCGATACATTTTAAAATTTTACTACAAAAAAGGTAAAAATGCGAGGCAAGCCGCGAAAAAAATTTGCGATGTTTATGGACCTAGTGCAGTGTCTGTGAGAGTAGCACAAATTTGGTTTAAGCGTTTTCAATCCGGAAATTTTGATGTCAAAGATGCACGTCGCTCTGGTCGCCCTATTACAGATAAAATGGATGCCATTTTTGAAAAAGTGGAGCAAGATCGGCATGTCAGTAGTTACGACGTAGCTGAAGAACTGGGAATTGACCACAAAACAGTTTTGGCGCATTTGAAAAAAACTGGGTACACAAAAAAGCTCGACATTTGGGTACCTCACGAGCTCACTGAAAGAAACCTAATGAACCGTGTACTCATTTGTGATTCTTTATTACGACGTAATGAAACCGAACCATTTTTGAAGAAGCTGATAACTGGTGATGAAAAGTGGATCACGTACGACAAGAACGTGCGAAAAAGGTCGTGGTTAAAGGCCGGTCAGGCTTCACAGACTGTGGCGAAACCCGGGTTAACTCGCAACAAGGTGATGCTGTGTGTGTGGTGGGATTGGAAGGGCATTATTCATTATGAGCTGTTACCACCAGGCAGGACCATCGATTCTGAACTCTACTGCGAACAACTGATGAGATTAAAGCAAGAAGTTGAGAGAAAGCGGCCGGAATTAATCAACAGAAGGGGTGTGGTTTTTCATCATGATAACGCTAGACCTCACACATCTTTAGCCACTCAGCAAAAATTAAGAGAGTTTGGCTGGGAGGTGTTAATGCATCCGCCGTATAGTCCTGACCTTGCACCTTCAGATTTCCACCTGTTTCGGTCTCTTCAGAATCCTTTAGGCAGTGTCAGGTTAACATCACGAGAGGACTGCCAAAACCACTTGTCGCGGTATTTTGACCAGAAGTCCCAAAATTTCTATAGCAATGGGATCATGTCCCTACCTACAAGATGGCAAAAAGTTATCGAACAAAATGGTACCTACATACTTTAGTTAAATGTAAATAAACTATATTAAAAAATGTTTTGAATTTTCTTAAAAAATGCGAAGAAACTTTTTCCCCAACCTATTATGTTTTCGTGTCGTGCATATTTACTTATTTTATACTAGCTTCCCACCCCAGCTTCGCACGGGTATACTAAAAACAAAATTTTTGAGACCTTTTGGTAATAAAACCACATCAAATGTGCAATGCAAAATTTGACAATTTTGTCAGTCACTCACTTTTTATATTGAAATTTTTAACTGTTCCGCATAATTTTTCTAACATTTTCTTTTATACAAACCCTGTCCCGATAATAGAGCATACAACAAAAAAAAAACAATTTGGTGCAGTCGTTCTGAAGTTATGGGCATACATACATTTCGGCAATTCATTTTTATTTATATAGATGATAAGTATCTCTTATCTAGTATCAATAAGACACGTTTTTAGACTAGATACCGGGGTTTGCCGTTTTTATGCTTTATCAGCTGGCACCACTGGCGAGTAGTGTCCAACTGTCAAAATTAAATTCCTTTGTTGACATACATTGCTAAAAATGCAATATGTATTTACAAGTTTACTTATACAAGTTTACTACTAGACTATTAAATTAACCCACGACAATAGCCTTCATTCATATTCGACCACAAAACACGAACTCCTTTTGAGATTCCGAACTTCCTGCAGATTAATTTTCACGCGGCAGGCCCCTTTGTGCAAGTGATACAACTTAATTATAATTTACCGGTGAAGGGAACAATAGCAAATAGCTACTCACACTGGTTGAGTGATTAGTTTTTTTAAGCATCCCGTTTCATAGCAAAAGTTTGTGCCGATGGATAGATCGATTTTTGTTAGTCTGTAAGGCAAAAATCATTGCGGTGATGACCACCACAGCAGTGGGCTTATTATGGCTGGCGTGATGATGGCACACCCCGGACACTCCATACAACGTTCGCAAATCTATTAAGGCGCCGACACACAGAGGCGGCAAGCGGGACGGTAGCGGAGCGGAATTTTTTCTAATATTCGTGGTGCCATCTACAACGTCACACAGACATCGCCCGCGGAAGCGGTGCGGCGCAAATAAAACTTCCGCTACTGTCCCGCTCCCGCCTCTGTGTGTCTTGAGCTTTAAGCCGAAATTAGACGGTTCATCAAAAGTGATACATTTCTGCGATGAATAGTGAACGATGAACAGTGAATTGCATTGTTTGTATAGACGGTTCACTTTTGATAAACGCCATTATTTCATTCCTCGTGAAATTCCCGCGAGAACACAACGCCCGTGGCGACGCGGCAGTATGAGAAATGCAACTGTGAATGAGCGGTCGCTGTTTAGACGTTTCACTTGTCGTTCATTGCCAATGAATGATAAAAGATGCCAGTGAAAACAATCGGAAGCCGGACGCTTTCATCGCGAAGGCACATTCCGATGAACGTCAATTTAGACATTTCATTTTCAGTAATTCATCGATGAAGCATCAATGAATGAATGAAAAAATGAACAGTCTAATTTCGGTTTTACCTATTACTACTACTAAAGTAAATGACATTTGTACACGCGCAAGTGAGCGTGGAATCTAGTAGGGCTGAGTGCGCGGTTATCAATCGAAATTACGCGAGAAGTGCAGCGACTGCCTTCTCTTTTACCCGCATAGCGCTGTCTCTGTTATCGGCCGGCGCTCGCGACTATTCGGTGAACGTGAAGACGTCGCCATGCGCGAGCGAACGCGCGCGCGAACGAGTAATATTTACTCGGAGTAGTGAATTTCACCCGATAGCGTTCGAGAACCACCCGAGTGAAACCGAGGGTAACCGACCAATTACTCCGCTCGTATTTCTGAACGCATTAGTGAAGAGTAATTTTCGCCTGACAGGGGTGAATTTCTCTCGGCCCCCAGTCAGCGTTAAATTTTACCTGACATTGACAGTTGACTGTTCTGTGATCTGTGGATACTGATTTTGTTTTTTCGTCGAAGTTAAAGTCTACAAATGTGAAGTAAAGCTTTGTGTAATTGTAAAATAAAGCAAGTTCGCGTTGCAAAACACAAGAAGTCTTATTATCGTTTTTAACTAACAGAACCCGTTTGAAAACTCGTGTAGTGCGAAAATCACTCGCTAGCGTTTGAAAACCAGTTAAACTTCTCTTTCTCGCAATATGTCTATCCTTTTCTTTTTTACCGAGTGAAAACTTCACGGGTTTTCGAACGACCCCTAAGTGTCAGTGATGTCTACAACGGAGTGCGGGGTGGGGTGAGGTATATTGGGAAAGGAGTGCGGGGAAGTGAGTGGCCGTTCTGTACGGAGTATTATTAAATATCTTCTGTGGTGATGGTGATGAGTTTACCTGCAGTCGGGCGCACTCTTCGCGTAAGGCATCAGCGGCTTCCTCGAGCTGGCGTTTCTTGTTCTCCGCCTCTCGCATGGACTCCCCAAGCGATGCGCACCTTGCTTCGTGTTGCGAGATAAGCAACCGACATTCCCCTAGAGACCTCTCATACTCCTCAATCTGCACAGAACATTATTTGTAACACATCAGAGGCGGCCTTATAAGCTCGACTCAATGACGACACAGTTTGTAACATTATGTAGTCCTACGTTTCTGAATGGAGATGTTCAGTCATTAATTTTTACGTTTTTGATTCACAATACTGAATAGTCTATTGTTGGTTCTCTGAATTTGTTACAGACTGAAGTTATCACAAGCTATCTGTACGTAATAATATTTAGTGTGAAAATTTTCAGTAAAATTGTGTATAGAAAAAAAGATGTCTTTAAAAATAGAGAAAAATGCATGAAACACCAAAATGAAAAAGTGACTACTGTAGGCAATGCTATTCTGCATTAAAATTATAACTAGTCTAATAAAAGAAAAAATCAGCAAAAATCAACTTACAATTGCAAATGGAAATAAAAAAAATTACAGTTTCAGTGGTATTGTTACAAAGTTTTCCTCGAAGTGACTCACATCCTTCTAAGCTGCTTCATTTGTGAGTACATAGTTAAAATAAAACCATTGACCACACAAAATCCAAATTATTCATTATACAGACTGAATCTAAAATCACTAAAATTACACATTCCTAATGTATCATCGCCAATAAAATAGTACGCACCTTTTGGTTGGCATCGATGTTGGCGGACTCCAGCGAGTGGCACCTTTGCACAATGTTCTTGACCTCGCTTTTCATCTTGCTGATGTGGAGACGGGCCACGGTGAACTCTTCCTCCAACTTGCCCACTGTGTCCGTGTTAAGTTTGAAGTCCAACTCCGAGCCACCGACGGCCGCGCCGATCTCCGCCAAGTCCCTCAGAAGGTTCGTTAGCAGTTCGGCGATGCGTTTGCGCTGGTGAGCCGAGAGGTCGCGGAGTTGCTGCAGTTCCGACGTGGCAGTAGTCAACGCGCTCTAAAAGTTGAAAATGTCAGTTTTATTATATTGTATCTGCCTGCTCGCGTCAGACTTTCTGTAGGCCCCATAATCAGACAGATTTTTCCTCCATTATATTTCTGACCGACTTTTTGTAGCACGTGTGCGTTTCACTATTGCAACCAGTTACAATGTTTTAACCATATCGGAAACGTTTCCGTTCTCATCCATTTTGACAACACCTTGACAGCTGTCAGATGTCAAAACATATGGGAGCAGGAGCGCATTCGGAGCCTTTACGCGAAGTACAACCTTAGTGTCAGAGCGAATTACAACTGAACAACCATCAAATTTGATGGTTGTAAAACGCTCTGACGTTTATTATCAAAATATTCTTACGTGATTAAGTGATATTGGGGGCCATCATCTATTATAGTGTCATCTGCTAGAAAGAGAGAGAAACAACAATTCATGTGAAAGAGGGAGATAAAATATTTTGTTGGTGCAAAGTGTTCAACACCTCTGAGCTAGTTAAAAAACAACCAAACAAATACACTACGAGGCTCTAAACTATTTGGTTTGGTTAAAAAGTTCGTAAATAGTTCGAAAAAGTCTCCGTACATTCCATGTTTCCCCTTCAAAAAATCTGTCACCTATTGTTGTGCGTAGACGTGACGGGTTGGGCGCGATTCTGTTTGCATTCTATTGACGCACGACCGCTCTGGAGGTGAACGTATTTAAAGTGCGCCCCACGCATGAAAAGCGAAGCGATCCGCACTCGTCGTCTATGTGTTTTGCAATTTGGTGTTCATGTGTCGCCGTTATATTTTTTTTTTTGTAAGAGGTTAAGGTAATTAGCTGCAATTACACCTACGAAGAGATAGATAACTCGAAACGAAACCCTACACCAACCTATCTGCTCAGTGCGTGCAGAGACCTGCGGTCCCTAGACAATTAGAAACGTTTCAGTGTCAATTAGGACCATTTTACGAATAGTCATTCAAAGCTGTCTGATAGAACAATATAATTGCATAAGATGCATTGCATACATGATACTAATTGCTAACATTTTGGCCATTTTATGACTAGCAAAATGAATAATATTATCATCATGATTCTACCAAAGCGGCCTTTTTAGGTCCGTCATTGAAATGAGGTATAATTTGTACTTGAAAATATATTCAGAAGTACTCAAATTCTCTAGGTAATGTGAACAAGATGTGAATGTTATAATGAAATATATTGAGGAAACAGCAAAAATTATCCTCTTATATTATGTCAATAATTGAAGATACTATATTGAGAAAAGAGCAAAAATTATCCTCTTATATTATGTCAATAATCGAAGATACTCAAAGTTATGTGTGAATTTTACTAAAATTTCTATTTACCTGTTTGGATTGCAAATCCTCAGAAAGCTGATCGCACTCGCGGCTCTTGCTATCCACTTCTTGTGATTTTTGGTCATAGTTAACTGCTAGTTCCTCAAGAGCTTGAAGTACCTCCTTCACTTCCTCCTTGGCAGCCTCATTCTCTTGTTGGATTCGGTTCATATCACCCTGCAGAGCTTCATAGTCGCGCCTAAAATTAACAAAATGTTCTGTTATGAAGTACAATAATGTATTTGACTAGATACCTATTTAAAATATAGCTTTATATTACATAGCTTAATGTCATTCAACCCAAAATTAACTATGATTTACATGTCAATTTCGGGTTGAATGACATTTACATATAAACAGCTAGAAAGTAGACATTTTAATAATGAGTTTTCGATAAAGAATTGATTATTTAGTGGTTATTTTGGAACACCGTGTATAGATAATGTTCCCAGACTGGAGACTGTCCCCTGTATGTATTAGATAGGTACCTATGTAAACTCTATATAGACACAGTGTTAAAATGTAATTCTCACTTGCTATGTTCTTCACATTTATAGAAAACTAGCTTTCCGCTCGCAGCTTCGCCCACGTTATTTTTGTTTTCCCGTAGGAATTTTATATTTTCCCGTAGGAAAAATAATTTTATAGCCTATGTTCATCAGGAATAATGTAGGATTCTCAATGTGAAAGAATCTATCAAATCAGCCCAGTAGTTTCGGAGCCTATTCAATACAAACAAACAATCAAATCTTTCCTCTTTATAATATTAGTATACACAAGCAAAATTATTAGCTTACATCTGTGGGTTGATACATACAAAAAGATAATTTTCCCCAATGCCCTTAATGAAGGGGGTTTCATTTATTAAAATGAAGGCAATCAAACTAACCTTGTGCAAGCAATTAGCTCTTCCTGCTCCATCATCTGTTCCTTAAGCTTCTCAATGAGCTGAGAGTGCTGATTGATCTCTTCATCTTTGTCATCAAGCTGTTGGTACAATGCTTCAAGTTTGCCTTGCATAGCCGCATCTTCCACTGCGCTCGACACAGCCACTGGTACTGGCTGTTATTCACCAATTTAGAATTATTACAAAGGATATATAGAACGTGTTAATTAAATAACGCAAATCCGCATACACACCAATTTATTTTTACTATAAAAGTATTACAGAAATGAGTAAATTAATTGTTCGAAGTTATATTCATCTTTCTGTTTTGTTGCACATCTTCCAAATTTGAAACTCTATGGTCGCGCGCCTGTGATCATACGATGTAGCCACTCCGTCGCGCCGCCGATAAGAGGTATAGACGATAGAGTTAAGTAAATTTTAAAAAGTGGCATAGTCGAAAAAAAAAACTTGAATTAGTGGAATCTAAATTTAACCCGACACATGACTAATTGTTTATTTGTAAAATTTTTCAAACTGAACTTACGGGAACTGGTGGTTTCTCTTCAATGAAGGATGTAACTGGGGTAACCGCTTCGATTTCTTGCAGATTGACTTGTTCTTCAGGCCGTACAGTTTCACCAGAACGCCAGCGACTAAGTTCTGTCTCCAATTTTTCAACCTACAAAATTGTAAGACAGATTTTAGTTTATTCGTCATTATCATTATAGTTACATGGGGGGAACTTTTATAAATCGAAATAAAATATTGTTAAAAATTATGAATTAGCTAATTAATACATAGATAAAATAAACTACAAGTGACCATGTTAAAATCAATAGTCCCCAAATACATAACAAATAAACTCAGGTAGGATGAACACGGTTTGCTTAAATACTGTAATGTAAGTTTTTAATAAAATTAAAATGTCTATGGCGGTCTTGAATAAATAAATTACCAAATATGAATAATATGTGCGGTAAGAGGACGTGAGAATAGATGCTATCTAAAACTTTTAATAATATACCCAGAGAAACTAGGAAATAAATCAAAAAAGTGCTTAAATCCTTTACCGTCCATGCTGCCCAACTGTGGAACAGACTGCCAGCGCATATACAAGAAAGCCGCACTATTGACAACTTCAAACACAAAATAAAGGACTATCTGTTGTCTAACCCTACCTTAGCTTAATTTTTTTTTATATAGTTGATAATTATGCATTATATGTCTTTGTTATATATATTAATTTGTGTGTTATAATTGTTTATTTGTTATGTTTTAAAAGTTTGTACATTCCCCCGCTGTCACCATCTCTTCACTTCTGTTAGGGTTGGCTGGCAGAGATTTCTAATGGAAATAAGCCCGCACTTGTACATATTATTTTATTTGTATTTGTTTATCATGTTTGTTTGTGTACAATAAAGAATTTATAATAAATCCTTCCTAATGTATGACAGTCTCGAATGACAAGTTGGTTATTTACCTGTCTATGTATGTCAGAGTGAGTTGGGGATGCATGCCATTGTTCAACCCCCTAGAGGGCTTTTGATGGCATTAATGTATTCTAATACGTATGTGGGTAACATAAAAAAGACAAAAGTAGTTACCTTGCCCTTGAGCCTCGCCACTTTCTCCTTTTCTCTCTCATAGCGACGTTTCCATTCTTCTGCAGTAAGTTCCTCATTAACGCATACCACATTCTTGACAGTCTTGGCTCTATGGTAATAAAAATGAAAATATTACAATTCAAAAGCATTTAACACTGAACAGTTAAATTTTTGTTTGCAAAATATTATTAATATATTTTTTACCTCTTGCCAAAGTCTAGCGTACTCTTTGTCTCACTTTCGTTAAATGATGCTGGTGAGCAACAGATGACAATCGTTGTTCGAGCATTACCACCCAAGGACTCTTGTAGAATACGTGTCAACTTCGAGTCTCTGTAGGGAATGTGCGATTTGTTTCCGTCAGCTAACGCCGAAATAACATTACCGAGAGCTGATAGTGATTTATTTATGTTTTTCGCTTCATCAAGCACAGTACCTTCAGCACCAGTTTTTGATACCTGTGTAGTTGTCAAAAATTTAGAGTTCGTGCCTCATGATCTAAAATTGAAGTGCAAACGGAAGAGCAGTTATTATAACAATACCTTTTCAGAACCAGCCAAGTCCACCAGATATAATTTACCAGAGAGCTTCTTTTGGTTTTCTAAGTTTTCCTGTTTGACATTTATCAGGAAAACTGAATGAGATCTAGATGAGTGTTCATTCATATCTGAAAAAAGTACACATATAGTACAAACTTAGTTCAAATCGTCTTAGACAAGTACTTTGAATAAATAATTAGTTTCTTACTTGTTACTGCAATGTGTCTATTTGACTTTCCTTCTTCAATTACTTCAAATACTTCCTCTGGACTTGACACAAATCGTTCTGTAGCACCTTTTACAAATGGGACTCTGTTCTTGTCTTCATGAACACTGAGGTTCACTTTTGACACTATAAAAATGAATCAACATTGATGTAATTGGTACTTTTGCCATTCAATATAACAAATAAAATAATAAAAAAATTATTTACCATCCAATAAATCTCTAATTTTATCCATGTAAATTTCAAAATATGAAACTTTTATGTGAAATTCAAGGTTTTCTTCCATTGCATAGATATGATTGAAAATATCATTTACTATCCGTGGTATTATACCCTGTTTTCCTGGATCACCTGGAATATAAATAGAAGATAATGACAGGATGAGAACTTAAAATTTGTAATCAATAAATACTTTAACAACAAAATACTTATAATATTAAAAGTTTATTAGTTTTATTTACTTTGCAACTGAAAATCAGATTTGCATCCATAAATTAATATTTACGTAATCAAATGATAAAATATATACCAACCTATGACACCTTCCATTGTGTGTGTTTTACCCGAACTAGTCTGTCCATAGGCAAATATAGTGCCGTTGTAGCCTGCCAAAACATCTGATACAATGCTCTTTGCTGCTTCATTGTAAACTTTCTCTTGTGTTGCATTTGGTTTAAATACTTTGTCAAACAAGTAAACTTTGCCCTAAAATATATAAAATTTATGATGTTACAAGAATATACAATAAAAAATATATACCTATTTTTAGTCAATTAGAAAAGAATATTGTCCAGTGATCAATTTTGAATATAAAATATTATATTCAATTTTACAATTTATTATTTAATTAAACAATAACAATAATATTTTAATAAAGATCTATGGCAGTACAAGCTTAGGCAGAAGGGAAAAATATTAAGATATTACAAAATAGTAATATGATTATGGATGATCTGATCATTAAGTGTAAATTTAAAACTCATATTTTTTCACCTAACTATAACCATTTTAAAAAATATTTTTAAGTTTATCAGTCTACATTTATTTTAATAAAAATCAAATAGGAAGGATTGTGACATATACTTACTACCCTATAGCTAGTAACTGAGAATAAAAGAACAAAAATTACGATCACATAGTCCATAGATATTTTATGAAATGGAGAAAATCTTTTGTTCCCTATTCCCTATCATAATCAAATTCATATACAGCTAGAATTTTGAATAATATTTATATAAAACTTTATTAGGTGTAAACTGTGAATAATTTATACTTCCATACATCATAACACAATACGATGTAAAATATAACATAACATGATATCGATTTTTAATTTTTTAAAAGAAGCACAAAACATACCTATTTTAATGCCATAGTTGTATACCTGACATATCATGCATATACAATTTTTATCATTGCGGTATCAGCTATTCATTTAAGTTATCTACGCAACTTGGCAAGTGCTATATGAATGGAGATTAAACAAACATGTTTGGAAATAATAATAAAAATGTTAGTTTGTCTGAATTATGACTGAATTTTCTCACTTAGTTCAAAAGGCTAAGAAGTGAATAAAAGAAATGAAAACATATCTCTATTGATGATCCCTTATATTTTTTACTGCTATTTAAAAAAGCTTTAAATTTATTCTGAATAAAACATATTCCAGTAGAATACACAATAAAAAAATTGGTTAATATTACCAGTATTTAGTCTAAATTACAAATATAATTATAAAATTTCAGCAGAGATGTAATAGATATCGGATATCAGAATACAACTTATCTTAATACTAAAGTCTCACAAAACAGTTTGTACAGTTTGTCTGTGGGATCATAATATGAGTCACAGTTATAAGTATGCATTTCATCAAATTAAAAAAAAAACTAATTTACTATGTAGTACCTTATAATAATCTGCTGAGCAGGTCTACAGTCAGTCAGGAGCCTCTTCAGGGATTTTTCAATTATTCTCTTATAATTCTCCCAAATATTCTCAGGCAGACTATTAAGTATGGTAATTGTATTTTTTTAGGGTTCTGTTGTGCAAATATTTTTAGCTTTAGTCCTAGGATCCTTAGAGGTATGAATACAGTTGCGGGCGGCCAGGAATATGGGTTTGTATTTTTAAATCTGGTATCCGAGAGATGAGAGATAATAAATTAAAGCTGGATAGACTGGATAATAAGGCTGACTTGATGTAAATCAATACTTTTTTACTGCAACCAAATCAGCCAGAAAGCGTCACAGGACTTTCCCCGGCATAAACAATGGTGGACACACATAATCTTTTTAGTTCTGTGTTTATTTTTTGTTAAATATGGCAATATGTTACTGCTTCCTTAATGATTGTCTTCGTTAATTTTATAATATTTTTTGTTAAATATGGCAAATAAATATATAACTGTGTTTTTTTAAAAGATTACTGACATTTGAGATGAACTAATATGTTAATTTTTGTAAATTATATTGATAATTAAAATAAACAATAATTATATTGTTTTTTCTCAACATTAACTGACATCAAATAAATTGGACAAACCGATTTAAATGAAAAAAATGATTGTTTTTAATAATGATTTTTAACAGCCCTGTCAGATACCTAACAGAAATTCATTTCCCCTCTACTTAAAAGGTCTTTATTAATTATAGGCGCGTACCAAATAAGCACAGATTTACAACATTTTCAGCATCAACGCATTATATTAGCCTTTGGTGTTAACTTTTCGTACTGGTTGTGCTCCATTTAAACATGCTAATAGATGGGTCCTCTGATACCACTTTTTGAACGCTTTCAAATTTGACATTTGGACTCTTTTTTTCATGAATCAAAAGGAAGCAGATTTCAAAAATATATTGAAGGATAGTTATAGTTTAAGCCAATTCTGATTTATATTATTTGAAATATTAAGTTACTGGACTAAGTAGAAGTAAGTGAAGCGTCAAAATTCAGAATGAAAAATCACTTCCTAGCGTTTCCTTTGTAACAATTAGTGTGGCTAAAAATGTTAAATTTCCTATAAGAAACGCAAAACGAGGCTAGCATCAGATGTCAGGACCAGCAAAGTGGTGAAGCTTATCTACTACATATCCTTTGATGACATAGAAGAGAAGTTAATGTATTAAATGTTAAAAGTTAATTTAAGCTTTAAGTTCCACTTCAACTCATATATTATATCACAGAGCTGGACACAGATCTCTCTCAAGGAATTGACCACATTACCATGCTCACCACACAGGTTGGTGTAGTTTTGTTGTGAGTTTTCTATAATTTTCTTGCATCATAGGTGTAATTGTGGTAAATTCACCTAGTCAGCTCTAATGACATCCACAAGAAGAAAGAAGGTCGCAACACATGTATTCTAAGTCCATCATAACACAGGCAAATGTCTTAAATTTATAAAAATAAAAAACCTTAAAAACAAATACAGTTACAAGACCTTTTTTATTCAAGTCAATAAATACCTCTAATGCTTTGCTTATAAAATGATTTTTCCCTTAATTTTTTTATGGATATTATATTATTTAAAACTTATTTGATACTGACAAATATTATTAAAATTTGATGTATCTAAATTGCTAATGGGTAGGTACAACAAAAGTGCATTTACTGGTTCCAATAACTTTCAAGACATTATGTAGGTAAGTGAATTAGGATTTTAAGATCTCATTAGTCAATAAGTTTAGAAAATGCAAATCAATATAAATTCAATAGATGATAATATAGTAAGTTTCTACAAAATTATCAATGATTCCTATAACAAACATAGGTATATGTGAGAAATATGCAAGAATCTTGGGTCAAGGTCGAGAAGGTATTTGTATTGATTTTCGACAAAACAAAGAAGATTATGAAGATCTTTAAAAAAAGCAACAATTTTAAAATTATGCGATCACAACCATAATCAACGAAGCGGAATAGAAAAGAAAGGCCATTTCGTAGCAGAAGAACAAGTCGTAATGTATTAGTCATCACGGTCTAATTTAGGGTGATGAAAGAAAAACACTGATACAACTAGAAAAGAATTATAACTTACCCCTATTGAAATACAGTTGTCATCAGGTCCTGAAGGAAATTTCACAATAAATTTCGAGCCAGCTTTTTCTTCAGAATCATTGAGTGGTCGAAATCGGCATACGACTCTTATGCTGTCTTCAGCAGCAATCTCACGATCAGCTGCCATTTTAATAAAATAATAAAACTTACACTAAACACAGTTTATGCAATTAAAAAATAAAATGTTCTGGGAACTTAAAACCGTGCATGAAGAACTATAAGATTAAATTTATCACTGAAAAATCTTCATGACAGCTACAACGAAATGTCGGCCATTTTCTTCACTTTTGTAGTCTTCAGTTCACTCACTTCACTTCACGTTCACGTCCGAAGAAAGGCTGAGGGAAGGAGGTGTGGAAAATTCATTTGTTGCTCACTTCAGAGTTATCTATAACCAACATTACAAAATAAATCGATGAAATATTTTTGTTTATGCTGTGTACACACCGGCCGCCCCAACGTACGCCAAAGAATGGGATTTGCTGGCACATGTTGGTCCTGTGTGGACGGCGGAGGTATGGTACCCCCTAAAGCTCAATCCACACATTTCCGGGCCGTCCGGGACGTGTTCCGTTGTGGCTTAAAAAAGTATCATTGCGTACTTTTTATATGAACTTGTTCACACCCGAGCTTAGTTCAGTGCCTGAGCCGACACCGTGACGTGCGCCCGTCCACCGATTTTACCAGTGCACGTCCGAGTTTTAATTAATAAAATGAATAACGAGTTATTAATAGAAGCGATATGCATCCCTGCAGTTTTAAACAAAGTCATAATGAATATGCATTATGAATTTGTTTAAAACTGTAAATGGTGCTTATAAGGTTGGTGGCCCTGACGTGGCACGGATCTCCGGTCTTGCCACGGACACGGCCCGATCACGTCCCGGGCACGGCCCGGATGTGTGTGGATAGACCTTAATTCAAAGCGATCACTCGCTATCGTTATCGTGACAATAGAATATAGTTTTAATGTCACAACCACTCACTGGTGACATTTGAACTATTGTTCTAATGTCACGAAAGTATTGATTAATTTGTTTTGGGTTACCTGCAAAAAGGACAAAACAGAACGTCACAATAACATACAACCATGGACTTAATAATCAAAACAGGACTGAGCTCCATCAAAAATGACGTATGCAAAAATACACCATATCACATACGCTTATGACTCAATTTAGGCCACCAACATGATAGAGGCAAAAACGAGCCGAGAGGGATAGCCAGAAGGGAGGCCGTTTGTCCCTTTCTGATATTGCCATTTGTAAGAAAAATCATCGAAATTATAGTCGGGCCACTTTAATAGGCCACATTTGACAGTTCTGACCCACAAGGTCAAAGCGAAGTGACCTTATGATCGCTTATCGATTAATTGAATGAATCGATACAACCTCCATACATTTTTGAATCAATTGTAGTTATTATGCAAAAATAGCCATCGGCTGTATAAAAATGAATAATAAAGAAATTTAATTTATTATTTTCTACTTAGTTTACTATGATACTATGACAATCCTATTTTTTGTTATATTTTGCTGGCAGTGCTGCAAATGTTGCAATGGTTAATGCATGTTATATTTTTATTCTAATGTTATATTAATAAAAAGATGGTAATTCTGTTGGATTTATTTGAATAGACTAAACTAAATTTAGTTTTAGTGCTGTCAAATCGTGTTTTTTGTCCGAACATTTAAACTGAAAACACAATTTGACAGTACTTAAACTTTTGCTCCAGATATTTTCCATCAGATTAATTTTGTATGTACTTTAGTAGTACTGACCGTTCAACTTAACTTGACGCGTGAGTGATTGGTAGCAGTGATTTCTCAGTCGCCATCTTGCTTTCGGTATATTTTTGTGATTTTCAGTTTGTGTAAGTTTTAAAGATGCCAAAAGTGGTTAAAAGTGTCAAAAGACAGACAATCCTGCAGGTTTATGCATTTTGTGAAAAAGAAAAAGCTGAGAACAAGCAAATTTTTCCTTTGGAGCAAGTTCGTGCTCGAGTGGCCGCCATGACAGGTACGTTTTTAGGGTGCCCAGTCATATGAAAAAATTAGACATAAATTCCAATTCTAATATGAAAATATTTATTACGGATTTTCACCTTTTTATTATCAGGCAGTCGCGTTAAAGAAATAATCTTTTGCAATTCATTTGTTACAAGTCATCAAAAATAAATATGGTATAATGAAAAATTCAATATATATTTTTTCAAAGAAAAAGATTAGGTACTGTATATTGATTATGTATTTATTAATTATTGATCCTCGTTCTCCAAGGGTTAAATAAAAAAAAAAAATCATTAATATAAAAAACTAGCTGCCCGCCCCGGTCCCGCACGGGTATACTAAAAAACCTATTGACAATACAACAGTGTAAGAAACCATATATTTGGAGTAGCTTGAATGTCAATCTGTCTGACTTTTACGTGAACATATTTTAAATTATTATTTTTTCCAGTAATAATTTTTCAAATATTTTCTTTTATACAAACTTTTTCATGGCAATAACGAATACATAAAGAATCATCCAATTTGGTGCAGTCCTTCGAAAGTTATGGGTGTACATACATTTCGAAAATCCATTTTTATTTATACAGATAAAAATTATCTGAGACAACTTTTCAAAAGTTATATTGCCATCATTCCAAAGTCTACTAACTAGTCCATTAATGACTACAAACTCTTTATGTTTTTTAATTTCAGGTGTATCCGAATCTACAGTAACCCGCATTCATCGTCAAGAGAGGGAGTGTAGTTCTACTTCAGAACTTCCGGGACCTTCCAAAGTATCAATTCCTGGGAAGTCGCGGCCGAAACGGGGAAAGAAGATAAATGTTGACGATTTTGGTGCCTGTGCATTTCGACAAAAAATGTTGTCCTTCTATGCTGTTAGGAAAGAAATACCTATATTCAGCAATTTACTTGTAGAGTTGAGAAGAGATATTAATTTTGAGGGCGGGCATACCACCTTGTGGAAAATTTTAAAAGGTTTCAATTTTAAAAAATGTCAGTTCAAAAGGAAGTTACTGGTGGAAAGGACGGACATAGCTGCCTGGCGATATAATTATCTATTTAAGATAAGTTTCGTGAAGAAGGCCGGACTATTGTTTATTTGGATGAGACATTTATTCACTCGTCCTATGGGGTGCAGAAATGTTGGCATTCTGAATCTGTCGAAGGTGCATTAATAAAGGATTCTGGTACAGGCCGCCGATGGATAATTGCTCACGCTGGTATTGAAAGCGGATTTATCAATAACGGTTTGTTATTATTTAAATCACAAACCAAATCATCAGATTACTACGATGAAATGAACAGCGACAATTTTTTGAAATGGCTGAAATCGCAGATTTTGCCAAACTTACCGCATAATTGCGTTATTGTGATAGACAATGCTCCGAATCATACAGTGCAAATAAACAAAGCGCCAACTATGTCCAGCATAAAGGCAGACATGGTCTCATGGCTTGAAAACAAAGGCCTGATATTTTCGCCAAACGTCACAAAAAATGTTCTTTATGAATTAATAAAAAAACATAAACCTGAGCCTGTTTATAAAGCAGATCAATTAATCGAAGAACATTGCCTACGATTACCGCCATACCACGCGGATCTCAATCCAATAGAATTTATTTGGAGTGTTATGAAAAGGCGCTTTGCAGAAAAAATGTAGGCCAAAGAGATGATGAAGTGGAACGCCTAATAAAGGAGGCTTTTTCTTCCATAGAAAATGAAATATGGAAAAATGAGTGCACTCACGTCGTGCACATAGAGCAGAACTACGGAAAAAATGATAGTGTAATAGATGAAGAGAGTGAACGCTTTTTACTGTGTGTCGGCGATATTAGCAGTGAAGACAGCGATAGTGAAAATGATTTATATGACGACGATGCTGAGGAATGCGAAGTGCCTTTACATTTGGTAGATCACAATTATTATTAAATAATAAATGTTAATCAAATTATTTAGTTTTTTTCTTTTCCTAGATAGTTTAACTGCACTTACAACATCTGTTTAATTTCCACCCACTATGTGGGTCTGAACTGCCAGTTGTGCAATTTTACTTCATATAATTAAATTGCCTTATCTAGCTAGGTCTAGCGGTCGCAAGCGCGACTGCTGTGCACGAGGTCTCGGGATCGATCCCCGGATCGTTCACAGTGTTATTAGGTTTTCCATTTTGGAATTTCTCAGAGTCTGGAATTCGTAGCAATAGGCTCGCCCCCTATTACACGGGACTTAATATAGTCGGCGAAATATGGGTGTAAAAATACACCTCTGACTGCTACCCTCTCAGAGGAATACAGGCGTGAGAATATAAAAAAAGTATTCAAAATTTAGGGCTTTTTTATTTACAACTGTATTACCGACCGGTACCTATAGTCGTAGAAGTACGAGTAGTTCTCATTTGATATTTATTTTTAAAAAACATTGTATTCTTGAGAAAAATTGCATGACAGTTTGAAAAGTTGCGTAGTGCGCACAGTTATTTTACTTTTTTTACTAGCGTAACATTAATTTACCGATAACCATTTATTTCTTTAAACTATTCTACTTCATTTATCTACTGATTCTGATTATGCCTCCTTTTTTCAGGACGCTAAAAAATAATCCAGCAAAAGATATGTCAATTCACTCCTTTTATATACATATTTACTTTGTTGAATACACATAATGTTATCACAATGTTTTATAAAATAAAATTATCCTTGTTCTTTGGATTTTCCCTAAATAATAGGAATTCTTTTCTTATTAAACCAGGCAACACTGAAAAAATCAGTGCTACCAATTGTCTCACGCGTCAAGTTAAGTTGAACGGACAGTAAAACTATGAAATGGAGACGTCATGACGTAAGTCAAGTTATTTAATGAAAAGAAATCTTTAAACTAAAATATTATTTATGAAAATAAAAACCTATTTAATTTCATAACTATTTCTTTAAGGAATCCGTGACACGGATGCCAAGAACAACCAGTTCAGATGATTTTTTTCTAAGAATTAAAATATTAGAGAAAGAAAAGAACTTGAAAGAGTCAAAAAGGTAAAATATCAAAACGCCGCCTTCGGAAAATTTACATTCTAACTAAGCCCGGCCGCACATCAAGCGTAATAAATCTATCGAATAATGTCTTAACAATAAATTATGGTCAAATGTTAATGTTTTTAGTTTAATTTCCAAGCATATGTACAAATAGTAGTTTTAGCATTCACGAATTTATCCAAGGTTCAAAATCCATGAGGGTTAAATTTTCGGGTAAGTAAATTAAATATGAGATTAACCTCAAGTACCTCTAAGCGATGCGATAAAAAATGAATTAAATCTAAGCGATGAAATAAAAGCAGTGTGTCTTCGATTTCCTTCCCATAGACTTTGTGAATCTCTGCAATAGAAAAATTCCAACATTTTAGATAACGGGAAATACCCGTCACTTAAATAGTCCAAATTTTAGGGTTCCGTACCTCAAAAGAAACACTGAACCATTATAGGATCACTTTATTGTCCGTTTGTCTGTCAAGACTATCCTGGAAACGCGTGAAGGTATCGAGTTGAAATTAAAACCATATAATTACTCAGTTCTACACTAACACGTTCTAGTCCCTTTTTTTTATATATATATTTATTTATTTTATTTATATTCATCTTTGCATAATTCTATCCTTACAGTTAAACACCAATACGATAGAAAAGCATTATATACTAAATATTAATAACATAGAATTAATAATGTTGTCGTTGTAAATTCGTTCAATGAACAAGAAAAAACATCAATTCTTTCAGCTATTCGGTTGAAAGTACGCAGTGCTTGCGTCATTGGAGCGTTTTGTTGTAGTTTGGTGCGAGCGCCAGGTATACATAGCAACGGCGGCCGCCGGCGGCGCCCCACGTATCCGTCAGGAACATTTAACCTCATCAAACTAAGTATCTCGGGGTTGTGAGTTTTTCCACGAATGAGCTTTAAAATGTATAAAACTAGAGCCAATTGTCTTCGCACACTCAGTTGATTGTATCCCACCATGCCGAGAACAAATAAGGTAGGATACATTAAAGGGTAGTAAGGATAGACACCATAGAGCCTCATATATAAATATCTTATGAATTTATTCTGAATACGCTCTAGCATGAGACTATATTTAATTTCATGTGGAGCCCAAATGACTGAGTTACATTCTAGGTGGCTTCTGACTAAAGCGTTATATAAGGATGTTATAGCATTAATATTTTTAAAACCATATGCCCTACGGAGAATAAACCCCAAGTTTCTAAAAGCATTTTTAACGATGTTAATGATGTGGTTCCTAAATGACAGCTCAGCTGTAAAGTTAACACCTAAATCTTTCACCTCCGTCACTTTCTGCATACTTACGTCTCCTATCCTATAGTTAAATTCAATAGGCTTGCGAGTTTTTGTAAAGGTTATCGTGGCACATTTGGACGTGTTAAATCTAAGTCCATTACTTTGGGCCCAGGAAACTACACGGTCAATATCCTCCTGCATTCGCTCACAATCTACTGTCGTCCTGATACTAAGGGACAACTTTAGGTCATCCGCAAACAATAGGCAATCGCTGTGTTGGATGACATTGGGTAGATCATTAATCATTATAAGGAATTGAAGTGGACCGACGTTACTTCCCTGACTCACCCCAGATCTTACAAAGTATGGCAAAGACCGATATCCTGCATACTCCACATACTGCTGTCTGTCCCGCATGTAGCTGGCTAAAAATTTCAACAAGTGGGGTACACATCCGACCCCAGCCAATTTCCTCAAAAGCACATCATTGTCCACGACATCGAAGGCTTTGCGGAAGTCAAAATACGCTACGTCCACCTGTCCTCCCTCGTCCACGGTTGGTACAACACGAGCCATGTGATTCAGCAAGTTACTTGTTGTGCTGCGACCCGGCCTGAACCCGTGCTGTTCTTCACAAAGTTGAGAGCTTACTTGTTCGAAAATACTCTTTTGTATAGCCGAATCGAATACTTTGGCCGGAGTAGATAATACTGCCACCGGTCTAAACTGATCCACACAGTGACAAGAACTTACTTTTGGGACTGGGACAACCCGTGTCAGTTTCCATACCTCCGGAAACGTTGCGGATTTCAAACAGCTATTGAAAACGTGTAATAAGGGCTGCGCAAGAACATGACGGCAGTCTCTAAACAAGAAAGTGGGAATTCCATCAGGTCCAGCAGACCATTTCGGTCTGAGTCTAGCTAACGCCTGAGTAACGTCGGCCAGCTGTAACTCACCCAAAAGTATTCGCGCCGATTCATTTATTCCCCCCGCCTCCACGATCGCAGTGCTAACGTTTAGCTGCGGCTGGTCTGTACTGTACACAGAATGAAAGTAATTTGCGAATTCCGTACAACATTGCTCATCCGTTAATTCTAAACCATCTTTAAAAATCTTATGTGATGACCTTTGACCTTTCTTCGAATTAACATATTTCCAAAAGGATCTCGGGTCTTCAATTAAATGGTTTTGAACCTGATCTCGGTGGCGTTCTTCCGCGATAGTAATTCTTGTGACCTACTTTGCTTATACCGTTTATGAAGCAAAGCCTTCAATTGAATGTCGCGAATTAACTCCGAGGTGTACCACTCGGGATATGCATACTTCGAGTTTCCATGCCTTCGCTTTTTAATCGGAACGCATTCATTAAAAATACCATTCATAATATCATAAAATAAATTTAAAATAGATTCAATATTATTTGATGCATATATGAGACTCCAGTCGGTGGCAGCTATCCGTGAGTACAATAATGGAAAATTAGCTTTAGTGAAGTTCCACTGAGTACTAACCTGATGAGGAATGGTTGTCTTGGTATGGGCGGTCCACCTCGTCACCGTCATAAAAATGTCAAGAGGGGGATGCTGCGCGTCAATCGGCACTAACGGTTCACTCGCTACGCACACGCTAACTCTCTCCAATGACGATAAAACTAAATCTAGCTGACGACCGTTGCAGTCAGGTATCCTGTTTCTTTGAACGAACCCACAATACGTTTTAAAATACTCATAATAATTTATAATATAATCCGAACATGAATATAAATTAAAATCTCCAATTACAATTACATCATTAAACTTAACACACATTTGTTCTATTATTTTAAATAATAACATGTATTCACTCTCGTTGCCGTGCGGCGGAATGTAAACAACACAACATAAGCATAAATATCTACCGCGTAAGTATACCTGCGCGCAAGCGACCTCGAATGTATGCTCATTGATATTTACGTTGTCCGGTATCGGAACGCTCCGCAACTCGTAGCGCGGTGTGGCCATGAGAATAATATGGGCTCTGTCTTTGTAGACAATTCCGCCAACGTCGAGTTCGAAAAAGACACGTTTATTTATTAGCTAAGTAAGTGTTTTGTTTTGGGTGTCGGTAAAGGAAACGACTTGACCAGTTGTGTTACCTGGGGACAATGCAAATTATTTTGTTAGTATAGCTATACATCACATTTGGTGGGTATTTTTGTTTGTTATTAGTTAGTGTTAGTAAATTACCAGGAAGTAACCATGTGTATTTAAATATCTACATACTTAAATAAAATGTTTAGATATATATATTTTTTTGGTATTTCTGTCTAAAGTTTTATGTTAAATTTTGTAATATATTTAGCTAGTTTATCTATGACTGTAGAATTCATACCATATAGTAATGAGTTCATATTGATTGGACGAGGGATTTTATTTGGTAACCAGTTATAAAACGAACAGTAATTTTTAGGACAATTAAAAAATATGTGATCTAGGGTACCTTCATCTAGTCCACATTCACATATGGAGCTATCCCGTATGTGTAGTTTAGCTAGGAAAACTGGAGAGCAGTTATGTCCTAAGCGTAATCGAATTATGACACTGGTGGCGCGTTTATCAATAGATCTACTTTTGAAAAACCATGGTTTAACAGGGATTGTTGGTTGTATTTTACCATAATTCCTACCCTTCGTAAGACGAATTGAGTTCCACTCTGTTTGCCAATGGCGTTTGAGAGTTGTTTCAGCATTTGCTCGAATATCTTGGGCAAAACACTTTATGTAGCTACCATGACAATTGGATATTGCTTCTTTTGCAAGAATGTCTACTTTCTCATTCCCTTTAATACCACGATGACCTGGTATCCACGCTAAAGCTATTTCTAAACCGAGTTGGTGGCAGCGGAAGAGAATTTCTCTAGTTTTTAAAATTATAGGGCAGTAATGTTTGGATCGTAAAACAAATTTTGATAAGGATTGTAAGCAGCTTTTAGAATCAGTTAAGATTAAACTTTTTTTAAATCTATTGGCCTCAATGAAGGAGATAGCTTCAAATAAAGCTATTGCCTCCGCTGTAAAAGATGATGTGTTGGGATGGCACTTAAAATTTGAAATTAAACTATGACGTGGAATCCATACAGCACATCCCACATTACTTGTATCAGACATTTTGGAAGCATCTGTGAAGATTTGTGTCCATTCCTGCCATTTATCATGTATGATGGAATTAAATTGTACATTGATGTCTGGATTGTCAATGTCAATGCCAAAGTTTAAAATGATATTGGGTTTGAAGAGGATAGCTTCATAGCTTAGACTGAAGATGGGGTTGTCTGTATGCTGAAAAATCTCTGGGCCTGATATGTACTCCTCATAAGATTTTACTAGACATGGCACCTGTTTGTGAGACCAGCCCCCTAACCATGATCGCCCAAAACAATATTAAAACCGCACTGAAAGCGGGATGGCGCTATAAGCAGCAAGAGCGGTGTCTCTGTTTTAATATTGTTCTAACCTTGCTATAAGCGATCATGGTAAGGCCCCTGTATCTAGCTTGAGGAATAAGGTTGTGGATTTGGACTAAGCGGTGTAACAAGGGATGGCTAGGATTTTCAATAATTTTATAAAATAGCCTATCAGATAGATACTGACGCCTTAATTTAAGAGGTTAAGTCTACACATTCAACTTGCATGGCACTGATGGGGGATGACTTCATGGCTCCTAAAATAATGCGTAAGCATTTAGCTTGGATTTTATCCAATGTGCTCAAAGCTTGCTTGTTACATGGCTCCCAGAGAAATGATCCATAATCCAGGTGACTGCGTATGATGGCATTGTATAAGAGTTTTTGACAATATGGATGAGCTCCCCACCATACTCCTGAAACTGCTCTAAGGGCATTGATGTTTTTTCGCACTTTTCCTTTATATAGTTTAAGTGGTTTATACCCGTCAGCTTACTATCAAGAATAACCCCCAGGAATTTGTGACTATCCAATATTTGAAGGGTCTCATCTTCAATCACAATATTAATATCTGGGATTTCTAGTCCCTTGAAGTTGTGAAAAAATCTAACTTCTAAGTTAACAAAAAAAGGTACGGCCGTTTATGTCGCCAAAAACATATATTTCGACATTCTCACGGGCATCAAAATGTATAGGGTACTTTTCGTTGATCTAGCTAGAACTATGAAATTTGTGAAGTTATATAGTCTTACACTACAAGTCAGGAAAAATCTCAAACTCCACATTTCTAATTAAATCATAAAAAATTTAGTCTCTATTTAAAGTATAACCTACAATTTTATACGGGACCCTCGGTGGGCGAGTCCGACTCGCACTTGCCGCTTTTAGTCTCATGAACGGCCAGCCTGACCATACCAAAGAGACACAGCAGCTATTAGCTGGATAAGTTACATAAGAAAATCTACCCTTAATTATTTATGTTATATTTCTCGTAATAAAAACATTTTAGTATTAGGGATCTATTAAATACCTACATAATATAGGTAATTATCGACGTTGAAACTAGGTGAGTGATGAGCACGACATCACTGGGAGAAGAACTGACAAGCGAGAATTAGTGATGATCTACAAAATTTCGAAACATCTTGCATATACGTGTCTCTGTCTAACTTCTATTAGCAGCGCTTAATGTCAAAGTGAGTCAAATATATTAAGTTCAGTAGCAATTTTTGCTAGGTTTCTATGCTTTAGTTATTCTTCTGAGGTACAGTTATTTATCTCTCGCTCGGCACGCTTTTTTAAGCAAGAGCTCATTCCTGTTTGAGTAATAACTAATAATTCCATGGATAAAACCACAAACTATATAGAGATAGATAAAACTTCCTTGGTAGGAGCTTGGTAGCACCATGGTAGCACCTATGTCACAGACTAAGGAGAGATACTACGGCCGTGTTCCGTTTCGCGATTATAGTGATCATCAGCACTGTGAGCGCGCCAACAGGCGGCCCGTTTAGCGACAACAGCGTTCACGTTGGATATGATGACGTCATTGATTGCGTCACAAACAACTTCTACAGTGCTCAGGCCAAATTCGTCAGCACCGTGAGTCAAATGTTATTGTTGAGTTGACATTTTGTTTTGGTTCGCTAATTCGATGGTTGAAAATTACTCTTTTAATTGAATTGAAGGCAAAAATAAGCCAAATATTCTAAAAATTTAATTAAATATAAGGAAAAAATGACGACATTAGAATTACCAGTTTTTGTTGAAGAAGAAAACAAAGTAGTTTACCTCAAACTGTCTCCTGAAGACGCTAAAAGAGCAGAAAATGGTAAAAGATAGGTAAAAGGCAATGAAAAACTGCTAAAGCTTGAATATCACAGAAACAATTGAAATTACGAGTTAAATTCTTTTTGAGGTTATGTTTGTTTTGATATTATTGACATAAGCGCTCTCACGATCGTTCCGAGACGATAGCATGCCATTGGCATCATTATCGCGTCTATTGATTCGGTTCGGGCGTGAGCAGTCTGAGTACTGTGAGTAGTGTAGTCTCGAAACGGAACAGGGCCTATGTACTATCACCTTAGAGCATTCATACGGGAGACGGCAAGGCTGGGCGAACCCCTCTGCCAATTTACGCTGACCATATGACCATACACGTTATATAAAACTAGTTGACGCGCGGCCGCTGCCATTTGGTATCGTTTTCGTGTCGCAGTAAGAGCTCCAAAAAATGGTTAATTGTGCAGTTTCCTCTTGCAAAAGGTGATCCAGCTACTCAAATCTTCGAGATTATGGCATTTCCTATCACATTTAAGTATAAAATATACATTACTGTGTTTCATTTGTTTACAATTTTGAAGTATTTTTTATGCCGTTACGATAGAAAAATACAATGGTACGATGGTAGCTCAACACAATACATTGCTTACTTTACAATACTTGCTCACAACAGATGGCATTATTGCTTAGTGCTGGGACAACGTGAGTGAATGATGCTGATTCATATTTTTATTTATCATTCATTCACTCCGGAGTTTGTTTAACCAAATATAAGATTAAAATAGAAATTCACGTGTAATATAATAGAACAAAAAATATCAAGAAAATATTATATTATTATACCTATTATATTGCTCAACTTTGCTTTGTAGTTTAAAAAATCGTTTTCTATACAATATACTTTTTTTTTCTTTATTTAATGGTTGTACACCTCATGGTTAAGTCGGCCATACAATATACATACTTACTCTAAAAAATTTTTCGACTGCATCTCACTTGATTTTAAGCCTATTAAATAATCTATATTGGTATTTTACAAAATGCAATGTAAGTTTACTCCAGATAGAAAAATGTCAATAACGTCCTCTAAATTTTATGTTGTAGTTGAGGTCATAAGTACAAAAAAATGAATTATTTTTTTGTACTTTTAGTTTTTTGTTTAAAAGGCTGAAAAGATGCAAAATGTTCATAAACTTTCAAGTATATTTTATTCAACTGTACTTCTATTCAATTTTACACGTTGACTGCCAGACAGCATACAAAATAGAAAAACTATTGTTTGCGGTCACCGTTAACCGCGTTTTCGTTTCGTTTCCGCGTTGCATTGCGATTTCATGCCACCTGCTTTATGCAGCAAGTTTTTGGGGACATCAGTAAAGAGCACAAAGCAAGTGATTGTCGTCATCGTCGTCGTCAGAGAAAATTTTAATAATGCAACATCATTATTAAAATCATACAATAAAGCTTTTTCTTCTTATTTTAGTGGCTTTGAAGTTTGTACGGGCAATGTAAACAAAAACACTTTCAACATCACGTTATGACAAATGAATAACATATAACATGTCTTACTATATGTAAATAAAAACTTTCATAGAAGTAAACATCTACTAAGCTAAAATGGTAGAATTAACGCCACATACGTGTAGCAAGGAATTTTATCTTTACATTAACTCACATTTTTTGGTGCAACTTAAAGGAAAATGCCCGATATCGTCCCAAGCGTTATAACACGTTGGGCCCTATCACAAATGAAAGGTTTTATAAAATACTAATTTTGTTTGTATGGCAGTAAGTTGCTATCTCGTGCTTTTTACTTGCACGAGATAGCAAATTTCTACCATACGGGCAAAGCTAAACGAAAAAGTGCCTACCTATTAAACATGTTTATAACTATGTAGGTAGATATATAATAAAATCAGAAATTAGTTCTTGGTAGTAACAATTCTCACGTAAAACATCTAAGACATTCCCGGTATCCCCCCACCCTCCCACTGCACCCCGCGCTAACTTGTTTCGACGGGTTCAGGATAGAAGCGTGGCGCGAGTCAAGTCACACTAGTCATTGTTTTGATCGCACTCCGGAGTGTCGTTCTGTTATTTGTTTACTGACTTTTCATGGTACCTTTATTTTACTTTGACCATGACTAATTACTTGATGTATTTTAATGTAAATAAACCAGTTACATTTATCATAGTGTGTGGTATTCTACTAGTCAAGCCCTTTCATTTGATATCTATATTAAGAGAGTTGTGAAAAAATACGTAATCCACCATTTTGTGGCGGCGGCCATCTTGGACCGATAGTCATCAAACATCAAAGCATCCCCGAGAGCTGATAAAAATTATGATTACGCATCGGAGCGCTTACTATCTTTTGTCTTTCTTTAACTGAAAATATAAATTCGTCCCCCCCCCCCCCTCCCCATCAAAACATTATACATACGCCTATGACTGAAAATATATATTTATTTCAGTCCATCAGCTAAATAGCAAGTAAAATTACTGTATTTCACACAAAAAACTGATTAAAGCATTTTAATAGTAATTAGCAGGCCTCGCTTTGTACTAATTTAAGAAACCCTGTCTTCATTGTATTTTTATTAACTCTAGCCGAACAGGGTATAGTAATAAAAATACAATTTATTGTAACATTTCAATCATTCACTCACGACGACCCAAATAGTTACTCATTCTTTGTGTCACATCACTAGGGACATTAATTCTTTGTGGTGGGGATTGCGTAGATACACGTTAATTTGTCGATGTGTGTGTGTTTCTTCATTGTAGGGTAATATTTTCATAGTGTGTGTTCGTAAACATTTTCGTAGTGTGCGTAGCGTGTTTACCTCGCCTCCCGCGAAAAGTGGCAGAAAAATTTATACTGCGATTTGTTGCGTACCGCATCCATAGGTTAAATGATCTAAGACTATCACAGACATTATGGTAGTTTTCCAATTACAGCACTAGAGCGCATTATGCGGCATAATGCTTAACGTTGAATGTTTCAACTACAGCAACACTGCGCACAATCGAGCACTCTCAAAAGTAATGTTTTCGTGTGATGCGTGCAATCGATACCAACTCAGTGACAGAAAATTAACAAGTGTTTTTTCTTTAAGTTGGCATTGATCGAAATGTTTTATTTATATATAATCGTTAGTAATATTATTTATTGTTGAAAAAATTTTAAAGCTTTCGTTTCATTGTAGTTTTTTTGAAATAATCAAAGTTAATTCAAACTGTGTTAAAAAATTAAATATAGGTATGGATGAAGTACAAACATTGACTTTTTTTTATATTCCACATTTAAAATGTGAATACAATTTTATTTTAGAATTCGAATCTTTAAACAAATTTATTTTACAGGAATATACTTTATTTACACATTGGGGGTGATTCTGAAGCGACCACCTAAAACTATAACTAAATAAAATTAGAGATAGAAATGTCAATTAATGGTTAAACAAACTTACCTTTGTGATGTTTGACCATAATTATACGAGACGTTGCATCCGAAGAGATTTATATATTAACCAGGTAGTCCACTTTCCAATGTACCGGGCACCAAGCACAATTTTAGAGCGAAGACATAAAAATAAAAAGATAGGTAGGTAGTTTTAGTATTATTCACCCGCTTGCGCGATGTTACGTCGTTTGACTCATTCCTTTAGAGCAAAATTTCTCAAAAACATTGGGTATTTATTTGCAACACAGCAAATAATGGGTAGGGAGGGAGTATAAATCTCTTCGGATGCAACGTCTCGTATAATTATGGTCAAACATCACAAAGGTAAGTTTGTTTAACCATTAATTATACCACGACGTTGCATCCTCGAGATTTATATATTAACCAGGTAGGATGTTTAGAGTATTTTGAGAAATTTTTGATTAGAAGTGAGAGAAAAAAGAAAGTTTGTCGTTAATTCGGTATATGTTGACTTTTTTTTATAATTTATAACAAAATCTAAATCAGTGAATAAGAGTTTTATTACGCATGATAGACACTTGATAGAATCTTGATAAGAATTTCCAAGGCACAGAAAATCACCTAAATAATTTATAATAGTAAACTAGACTTCTAAGATAAGATAATATGGGTTTCAAAAGCTTAGTGAAAATGTATGAAGCTGAAGCAAGTGCAAAGAGAAGACATTGAAATTCTTAAGTTATTTGCTCAAATTTAAATCTAAGATAATGTTTCGACGATTAATGCATAGTGGCTAAAAAATAGACATCTAAATTGATAGTTCATAACAAGAGTTTCATAGGTGGTGTAACTGGTTGGGGTATTATGGGTGTGATTCCTTTACCAACCTTGACCTTAGAAAAATCAATCCCTAGTTATAATCGAAGTATATCATTTCTCCTGCTTTTCATTTTATTCAAGAAAAATTACGAAATAGTTTCGTTGGAACATATCAAGTGCACGCGACCTTCGAGGTTCCGTTTCCAGCTCGAGATCCAGGCTCAGGACACGCAATACATATTTAGCTATAAATAATAAGGATTCTCCGAATGATTCATCAATTTGTTATAATAATTTAAGTACTTACGCTAATTACCAAGGTACCTTAGGTATATCTTAATTACTTGAATTTTCTTTTTGATTTAGAACAGATTTTATTAAGTTTTTTGGTAGGTAGGATTTTTTTTTTCAAACACATAATATATTCCCAAAATCCGTCTTTTACATCCCCTATTTCATAAAAAAACCTGATAGTAAGCGGCATCTTGGTGGATTAATGAACAATATTTACAGATTTCATGTTATAAATATTCTAGATTTTCACCATAGAAAGTTTCAGATCACTCCTTGGCAAATAACTCACAAAGGCTATTTTCTTTGAATTAATGGTAGTAGCTGTACACAAAATAGGTGCTCTCTCCTCCATATGTTATTTTGTAATCCAACAAATAACAAAATATAACAATTTATTAAAAAATATGTTTGTAAAACCCAGTGTGAGAGCCCCGGGCCATATGATCATAGACATGTTACATATATTAAACCCAACACTGTACTATGAATCTCCAGGGCAGTTCCCTTAAGGCTTGGCTGTCTGGTTTTTCAGTGGAGGAACTAAGAAACAACTAGTATAACAAGGAAAAATTCTGTGGAATTACATATCTAAAACATATAAAATCTAAGGAATTGGAGTACAGTATCATTGACCCGTGATCGCAAGAACTTAAAGTCGAAGGTACGATCCACTAACCACCGTTACGGGGAAGGCTAATCTTAAAAAAAAGAAACAAAACATTTTCATTTGGTGTATTCCATTACCCAGATTTGTACCCAATTTTTAGATATATTAGTTTGATACCGAGATTGATAAAAAATCCCGAACCATTCTGCCCTTTGATTGTATAGATTTCTGTATCTATTATAATATAGGTACCTGATTCTCTTTAATTTAACTTACAACTCTAAGGATATGATTGTATCTGACTATTATTATGATGGCTGGCTTATGATTGTATTGTTCTCTTATGCTTATGCATAAGGAAACTGTATGTAAACATATAAAGCTTATTATTTCAATAAGTCAAGGATTAAATTTGTTTTCTTTTCCCAAATTTTGACAATTAGCAAGAAAAGAGCATTACAGGTGGGAAATATTATGTTAGTTAGTTTATATATAAATTGATCTAATTCATCATTGCCAAACGTTTTTCACAATATTTGACTGTGAAAAACGTGAACTTATAGGTAAACATCTTTGAGATTCGGTTTCTTAAAAAGAAATTTGTAATCCGTTTTACCCGTTACAACTCATAAGAGAACTGGATCGATTGTTTTTTTTTTTTTTTTTTTTTTTTGGTGTGAATAAAATATTTTCATTTAAGTACCAAAATAATAATAAGTTTTTTTTTTTATTATGTTTTGATCGGCGCCTTTGGTCGAGACTTCGTTGTCTGATATCGATCTACTACAGGTGCTTTCCTCGCAGACTAATGGTACGAGTGACTCCACGCCTAACCACGTCTCTGCGTGCGTGGCATTTGACGCGGTGGAGCTTTGCAGTTTCCCTGCTGGCTGACTGAAGGCCTATTAGAAGAAGAAGTACTCGCCGCTGGAACTTTCTTGATTTGGAGTCGATATTTCTGCCAACTTCGATGCTTTAATTTTATTAGTGAGATTCCCGCCAAAGAGAAATGAATCACTTCGTACACGTGCAATATCTTTTTAAACTTATAATCTAATGAATACATTATTAATTTCCTTCGATTAAGCGTGTTTTTATAATGAAGGTCCAATATAAGCTGATTTCTTTGAGTAACACAGCAATGATTTCTGGATTCGATTTGGGTGTCTTAACCAATTGAAAGTTTTCAGGTATAAAGATCTTGCCCTCTAACTCTTTCTTTTAATCCTTATTTAAGCCTCCGCACAATATATGACCCCAACGTTCAGAGATTTCATCCTGGATTTTTGTTCCGAAATGCTCGTGTTTCCCTTTTGAGGTCCCTAAGACCTCTAAAATATTCTCAAATAAATTGGTTGCTAGAGGGTTAACATCATTTACACGTACCTGAGAGCTAGTGGGTGGTATGGGACACTTGGCTGATGCTTCTGATACCATCACCTGTACATTACTAGGTTGTCACTCATTACAAGTTTCAGTCACATGAACCACTGACTGAACATATGGGATGTATGATAACACACTGAAGCCAATTCATCCTCTCCATAGATTTTTATTTTATTTTATTTAACAAAATGTACTATTATAAACATAAACACAAAACTACGAAGTAGTTTGTCGGCGAGTAACATTAGTAATATTCTGCGAGGCGAGTCATATTCTGCGAGGCTATCCTCAGCCTGTGTACTAATATATATGACCAAAAAACATGACTACAATCGCATCGTAGTACCATTCTCTATATTGTGGTAGTACTGTGCGCGACTATGATCGCATCATAGTACAAAGGCACACTGTTCTATTAAAAAATAAAGAAATAATAACATTCCGTTGAATAAATAACCTAGGTCATGCTCACACCATGACAGGAAGTGCTGTGGTCGAGACCGTAATCGCGTCACGGTACTAATAAATATGACCAAAAAACATGACTATAATCGCGTCGTAGTATTGTGCGTGACTATAATCTCGTCATAGTACCAAGGCACACTGTTCTATAAAATATAAAGAAATAATAACATTCTTTCAAAAATAAGCTAGGTCATGATCGCATCATGACAGGAAGTGCTGTGATCGAGACCGTAATCGCGTCACGGTACTAATAAATATGACCAAAAACCATGACTACAATCGCATTGTAGTACTGTGTGTGTCTATAATCGCATCATAGTTCCAAGGCACACAGTTCTATAAAATATAAAGAAATAATAACATTCTGTTGAAAAAATAAGCTAGGTCATTATCGCATCATGACACGAAGCGTTGTGATCGAGACCGTGATCGCGTCACGGTACCAATAAATCTGACCAAAAAACATGACTACAATCGCATCGTAGTACTGTGCGTGACTATAATCGCATCATAGTTCCAAGGCACACTGTTCTATAAATATAAAGAAATAATAACACTTAAACACGTGTACAAGGCGTGTTTCAAAGTGCCGATTCACGGTTCTTTAGTAATTATGAATTATTGCTTGAATAGACGTTTATTTGGTACAAAAAATACAACACACAATGTAACAAAAAAATATAAATATATATTCAGATAGATTTTAGGCCAAATAGGCCCCGCATGCAGAGGCACAGAGTGCTTTGACGCTTTGACGTGTATTCTGCGGATACCATTTTATTTAACACTGTATACAGAATATTTTCTAATTAAACAGTAACGTTAGGCAATGCGCAAATAGCAAGGCTCTTTTTGTTGCTCAATAAATTTCAAAATGAAATTAATTAGTGAGCTAAATATAATCTACTGATTCGAACAAACACGAAATAAAGTTTTGCTTTAAACGAACGAAATGCAAAGATGAGAACGTGTCGAAAAAATAGTACAATATAATAAACAATAAACACTTATAATTTAAACTTACATAGGTACTTCCAGCACCATCAAAATGCTCGCAGCGGCGGCGGCGGTGACGCAAACGTTTCTCTAGTTTACGAATCTTTTCCTTAATATATTGCTTAGAATACTTACGTTTTCATTTACACATATTGATATCTATAACAACTACACAACACACTAAAAATAAAGTTATAAAATAATAAAACTTTGATCTTTAATATTCCGATGCTGTGATGCCCGCACAAAGAAAGCGAAAGAGTCAAACGACGTAACATCGCGCAAGCGGGTGAATAATACTAAAACTACCTACCTATCTTTTTATTTTTATGTCTTCGCTCTAAAATTGTGCTTGGTGCCCGGTACATTGGAAAGTGGACTACCTGGTTAATATATAAATCTTGAGGATGCAACGTCGTGGTATAATCACCGTTTGGTATTCAGAACTCACAAGCCTTGGTTTTTCCGTCTCCGTGGTATTGACAAACACTGCTCGTCAATATTATGCAGACTTAGATTTGGCCATTCTTCTACCCCAGTCCATCTAAATAAAATACAAGTCCGGGATTCTCCTATCTGCGATTGCGGCCTCGAGGAAGGTACAACAGATCATATTTTTTTTAATTGTCCTGTGTCCTTATATGAACTCCTTCCTAATAATATCCCCAGACCTATTAATATTAAGAGTTTGCTCATCCTAAAAGATGTCCGCGTTATTAAGGTGTTGTGTAAATATATTTGTACTAACCAAATTAAATTATAAATAGTCTAATCATACTAACCATATTTTTGTTATGTTTGTATTGTGATTGTCCTTTCAGGTGGTCAAACGACGACGTTGAAAAGCTTACCAAAAACGCGCGTTATTACTCTATAAGACTGTCTATCCTGGCACTTGACACTGGCAGTAATGGTTGTTCTCTCCAACGACCAATTGCCACATATTAAAAAAGAAGAAGAAGAAGAAGTTAACTCTAAAATTAAGAGTGACGTTACTAAACTACTCAATTTAGTGTTAGATGTTATTTTCGTATTCTGACATGCTTCCTAAATGTAATTTTTCTATAATTTTAAATATGTCAAACTAATTTTAGGAGGTCAACTTTTAGGTGCCGTCTAAATTTATCTTGTTACTTTTTAACGATTTTCTAACATTACCGAAGTCAATTTTTTTTGTGCAACTTGCCAAATGGATGATGAACTGGTTGTTATGGCATTTATAAGGAAAGGCTTTTATAGCATCAATTGCCAAGTCGTGAGTAGTCTAATACTACTGACATTTAGATGATAGGTAGGTTATGTGTGTATGTATTTACTCTTACAACAGAAATTAATATTCTATCTGCAGATAGAAGTATGCCTATCTAAATTTGTTGCCTAGCAATTACTATTATTTGTCAATAAATAACAGCGGTTATTATGAAAAGAAAACAAAAATTACTAATGAAACAAAATACGCAATTTTAAAATTCAGAGGAAGTCACGAAGTAAGTCTATACAACTCTCAGACTAAGGAAAAAAGAATAGACATGAAATACCTACGAAAAAAACGTGCATACCTAAATGTGAATCTGGCACAAAGATGGCGGCTTGCTTGCTAATGCGGCAGCCTAACACACTGCACTTACCCATAATAAATGCAGTATTATGCAAGTTCAACACTTTAAACAAGCATAATTTTCGCCTAATAACAAAATTTTCTTCAAAACACTGAAACAAACAAGTCGCGATGACAACTGATGTACTTGTTGTTCATTGTGAGTACTGTGACAAAACATGGCGACCGGCCGCAGTGAGGTATTCTGTGACGTCGCCAAGATAATGTTGCCATTTTTGGTAATGATAAAACTACTGTTGTCCTTTTTTACTTATGATTATCCTCATAAGTTAAAAAGAGATGCCAATATGTCAGAAACAATGCCGTCGAAATACATCACATTCCTATAACTACGTTCGTTATGCCGAGTCCTCTTTTTTTCTATAGTCTGAGATACAACTACAGACTACCACGTAATTTTTTTTATTTCATGGCATAGGCGCGAAGCCATCACAATCGCAGAATAAATGTCGAATAATTTTTCTTTTGTGATAAAATGAATGATAAATAATAAAATTTCATTTCTGTTATTTACAAACACGATCAAATCTTAAATTAATAATTTCTGATAGTAAAATTAGTAGAATATAGCTGTTTTTAAAGTTTCTAAATTATCCCGTTTTTCTACAGCACTGTACAGGTGTATTTATAATCTGTGTATTCAATTTAAGAAATTGTCAAATACAGTTTAAATTAAGAGAGTCCGGCGTTTCAGAATACGAATAACCTAAAACTAATTTAAAATTATATGTTTAATTTTAGTTTTAGTGCAGGTAACTTCAGAATTACCCCCATTAATGAGATTATTGCTAACTCTATGAATATTTTTTTTTCAACACTGAACTTAGCGCACTCTGCTGGTGCATTTGAAAACTAATTCACGTTCCAATTAAGCATCAGCATAATTCGGCATTGTGCGCCACTGAGTCGCATTATGCTCTGTAATTGGAAAACTACTAGTATGTAGATATGAGCGCCGCGCCGGCGCGCCGCCGCCGCTGCTTTTTCCCCCGCGCCGCCGCCGCCGCGCGCGGCGCGCATCAGTCGCACCCGGTGGCGCACTCGCAGCGCGCCTTCAGCGCGCTGCAGGCGCGCCCGTGGGCGCGAACAGGGCTTGTATGCTACGGTGCGCCAGTACGTTGGTGCCATATTTTGTCTTGTACGTAACGATTACAGTATTCAGAACGATTATAATCATATAGTGGTGGGTGTTCTTTAATTATTTTGCAAAATTTAATGTTAAAATCAACATCGTCAAGTAATTGACGCATTTTTTTTTTTGCAAGAAACGTCTGGTCCCCCGCATCACTCACTATAGACTGAGGTACGTACGTACGCGGCTGCGCGCCAGCAGTGCGACGGCCGGCGCGCCCGTCGTTGCAACCGTAGCGCGCCATCTGGAAGCTTGTCGAATGATCTTTCATACTAATTGTATGAAAACAGACGGGCACAAAACAGATAGAAGCGGTGCACCGATGGCGCGCCACAGGTGCGCCGCGCCCGCGCCTTTTCTATCTGGCCCACGCCTAATAACATTGCGAATCCATTGGTTTATTTAATCTGAGGTAATCTGTGATGTAGTCTGTGCTGGTGTGTGTCATCATGTGTCATGGTCGTAGTATATCAAGTCTGTGGTCATGGTGTCATCGCCGCATAAGTTTTTCTTCTGCTTGTATAAAATCTAAATTATGTTTAATTATTGATATGAATTGATATGTGCATTAATCCAGGAAAATAGATAATTAAGGTAAGACTTACATTATATTCTAGGCTTATGTTAGTCAATTTTGGACAACTATAATTTTGTGACCCCAATTCATTGTGTTTATTTAGTTTTCAAGAGTCGGGCAGGAATTTAGAAGTTTAGTATTCACAACAGTACTTATATGAATAAAAATATGACTTTAAGAATAGTTGATGTCCAGAAAACGGCTAATCGTAAATTTGCATAACTTTTAGATTTTGAAATGATTGTGTTCTTTCAATTGTCATAGATTTGTAAACGATTCAAATCTATACGAGGATGCCAAGGTAGGTACCTACTCAAATTGTACATACAACTGATACAACAGTAATATAATTTGTGGTACATACAGCAATGTTTCTTAGGTAATACATAGAATGTCACCTGTACTGTAGATCCTACGAAAATAATAAAATGTAATCCATATAATGCAGGGTTGGATTTCGTAGTATAATTATACTATTTGTACCATTATTTCATGATGTGTAGTATGTAGTATCGTAATGCCAGGATACTACGCGAACGTACCATAATTTTACCCTCAGCTCGATTGACAACTTTTCTTGGTTCGATCATTCTCCTTTTTATTATTTAACAAATAATCAAAGTATCTAGCCTACAATATAAGTAAGTTATGTTCTGTATGTATATGTATGGCACCATCGAAACAGCCAGCGACAAGCTCCAGCCGGGGATTCCTTGCATAGTGTTTTACTATTTTTTTCGTTTAGTCGGCACTCGACCGAGGGGGGGGGGGGTTTACGCCACTGATTGAATCTCCATTTTGCTTTTGCCATTGCCAATGACTCATTTTGCCAAAAAACCCGGAACGTAGTATAATTTTTGACAAGTAGTATATTTTTCATTTCCATAGACAATAATTTTGTGAGGGTCTGAATCCAACCCTGATATAATGTAATAAAATGGAATAATGTTAGAACAGTAACTGTATTCACACCACTGATGACGAACATATAGCTTAATTAGGGCTGCCATACGTCCCGGTACACCGGGACATGTCCCGGTTTGTAGTGTTATGTCCCGGTGTCCCCGTCAATAACTCATATGTCCCCGTCAATAACTCATATGTCCCAGTCGAAGCTAGGTGGGTAGATATACCTACACGAGTTGATCACTATTAGCGCTACAAAAAGTAGAACCTCGGATAAATATCAATGGACAAAGAAAAGTGATATATCGAGAACGCGAACACTGATTAAGAGAGATAACGCTGAGAATAAGCATGCTTTTTTTGTTTTATTGTTGGTTTAATTGAACATTTTATTTAATTAAAAAAATATTCTACAAAAAATGAAACTTGAAAGTTCGTATCGAAGTACAAGTCATATTTTTTTATATAGTTTTTTGTTATATAATCATTCATTGTTCTTTTGAATTTCCATTGTATAATCTTTTTGTATAATATTTTTTAAGGTTCCGTACCTCGAAAGGAAAAAACGGAACCCTTATGGCTTATAGGATCACTTTGTTGTCTGTCCGCCCGTCCGCCCGTCTGTCTGTCTGTCAAAACCCTTTTTCTCAGGAATGCGTGGAGGTATCAAGCTGAAATTTATATCAACTCAGGTTTACTGTCCCTTGGAGCTGTAAAAATCAAATGATACAGTGCCGTTTATGCTGCAATTTTCGACACTCGCAAGGGAATCAAAACCTACAGGGTACTTCCTGTGAACTCAGAATCTTGAAATATGGTACAAAGTAACGTCTTTAGCACAAATAAAGGAAAAATTGTGAAAACCGTAAATTTTTAGTTACATCATATAATAAAAATATTTTTAATAATTTTAAACGTACTACCCCTTTCCTCGTGAAGGCGTAGAGGTATTTAATTGAAATTCATATCAAATACTCAAGTCTATAATACCTTTAATCTAAAACAAAATCAAACTTCTATGTCAACGCAATAAAACTTATATACCCACAGGTTTGAACGGAACCCTCGGTGCGTGAGTCCGACTCGCACTTGGCCGGTTTTTTTGTGTGTTCGCGGGTAACTTCGTCGTTTATAAACCGATTTTGATGATTCTGGAAAGAAGATATTCCAAGGGTGGTCCCATGATAAGGAAACCAGGATCCGATAATGGCATCCCATAAATTGAGGGAAACCCTTGAATTTCAAGGAACTTCCAACGTGTTTTATGTTTCTTCTTAAGATATTCAGGTATTTGCATCTGGTAGTCGTCATGTCTTATTACTGAACTGATGATGGAAGGTTTCTGATAGATTAGGAGCTCGGGAATAATTCCTTTGAAACTGTTTGGAGCAAAAGACGTTTTATTTTAAGTTATTTCGGCGTTTGCCTTGGCTCAAATTCTTATATGTATATAGATATATTAACAAAAAGAAAAAATAGTAACAGAATCATACAACATTACAGTTTTATATTGAAGTCGGTGCCGAGCAATGATCACCTTGAAAGTCTTTTAAAAATATATATAAAAATTTAATGTAGTTATTTAGCACCGAATTCAATATAAAACTGTGATATAAAACTGTGATGTTGTACGTAGTCTTTTATTATTTATGACTTTTTGGTGTTATTGAAGTGGGTTCTATGATTTGTAAAAAAATCTAAGTAAGTATTCAAAATGTCCCGGTCGATGGTTCAGAACTTATGGCAGCCCTAAGCTTAATACACAATTCTGGGCAATGGAAAAATGAAAAAAAATGTGTTCTCATAAGGAACCCTAAACCTCAAGCCCTCCTATTCGTGAGGGTGGTATTCCATTTATTAAAGATCTTGTCCAATGTACATTTGATCAAAGAAATTGGATGACTTCATCAGGTGTGTTAGCAACACTGATATTAGACCCAAGTTGATGATTCTACAGTAATATTTTCATTACAAAGTAATTGAATGTAGAGTCATTTATACATTAAAAATACTTGTATGAATATCTGTCCTTGACCTGTAATTCTCAAATAAGTTTTTTTTCTTTGCCTTTCGATCCATGGCTTCGCCAAAGTTTTTTTCTTTAGTTTTTCTTTTTTAATAATAATATAAGCCTTTATTTTGGCTAATTTACAATATGAAGCTTATTTCTAACAATTCTGTATCCATTTGCCCTACATTGACAAAGGCCTCTTCCAACCTCTTCCACTCTGCTCTGTTTCTTGCTGTTCTAGTCCAGCTATTCCTTTAAACTCATCTGCCTATCGCTTGAATTGACCCTCGCCCCAGGTTTCCTATTTCTGTTTCTGGGGAACCAGTTTGTGATTGCCCTGTTCCATTTTTCAGCACCTCTAAGTATGTGTCCTATCCACCTCCATTTGTGTTTGTTTCCTTATGACCCGAGTAACATTTTGCAATTAACAAAATTGCAAAATGTTATTTGGGTCATAAGATAAATAAAAAATTTTCCTTACTGTTGTGTTCCTGATTCTGTCTGATTTCCTTATGCTCAAAATGCTTCTACATAGAATGCTGGCAGCCTGCCAGTTTTCTGCTTTGTTCTCTAAAACTAATGTTTGGCACCTGTAAGTTAATACAGGAAGTATGCATGTGTCCAAAGATCTTTTAACTTTTTGACTTCTTTCCTTATTTTTCATAATCTCTTTTAAACTCCAATATCTAAAATTCAATTCAAAATTCAAAAATCTTTATTCAACATAGGCCTTTACAGGCACTTATTGACGTCAAAACAAAGCAAAACAATTTAATTAAAAGAAATTATATTAACCTTGTATGTGCGTGCATACATCCTAAATATACTCAAGATGTCTGCAAATACAAGTAGGAATGAAAAAAAAAGAGAGCCTTCTCGAGAAGAACAGGCAAGAAACTCGAAAGGTCTAAATTTTTTATCTCCTCTTTTAAATCGCCATTTACAATTTTGGTTTGTTACAGAGTCGTCAATTGGAAGCTGACCTCAAAGCAAAAGTTTGAGCTCAACTTTACAAGAATAGATGTGATAATTCACATTATATAAGCTATCTCTGAGAGAAGTGCGTGAACATAGCTTATAAATTGCTCTCACTGAACGTTTCTTTGAAACAAAACGCAATACATTATTAAATATTAGAATTGAGAGTTCAAACCCAAGCTTTTTTGTCCGTCATGTAATCAGACACTTTATAATATGCTTTTTTAATAAGTACATCTTTGATTGCAACTTTAAATTTGTTTAAGCGAAGTTTTTGTATACAACTTGGGATTTTATTGTAGAAACGTATACACAGGCCTCTAAAAGAATTATAAATTTTTTGGAGCCTGGTATTTGGTAAAGCTAACATATTCTTTTGTCTAGTATTAACTGAATGAATATCACTATTTTTACAAAACACATGAATATTCTTACGAACATATATTAGATTCTCATAAATATATTGCGACGCTACTGTCATAATACCAATTTCTTTGAACTTTTCTCGCAAAGAATCTCTCATTTTAAGGTTATAGATTGCTCGAATAGCCCTTTTCTGCAGTACAAAAACAATCTGAATGTCGGCAGCATTTCCCCACAACAAAATACCATACGACATCACACTATGAAAGTAAGAAAAGTATACAAGTCAAGTATGAAAGTAAGAAAAGTATCAACATCAGTCAGTTGACGTATTTTCCAATATCCTTTATTTGGATATAGGGTCAACACCTATATCCTTTATTTTTACAGTGATGTGAACCTCTTTGACATTGGGTTAAACAAATTTTAAATTTTTTATTTTCCCTTCATTGTCAAGTGACAGGTTGTTCACATTAAACCAATGAACAATTCTTGAGATAGAATTATTTACATCGTCATTAATTTGCACACCTCTTTTAATTTTAAATAAAAGTGAAGTATCATCTGCAAATAATACCATCTCATGTCTGTCCTGTACAAAATCAGGGAGGTCATTGACATATATAAGAAATAGAAAAGGACCAAGAATCGAACCCTGCGGAACTCCCATTTTAACTGCAGAACCTTGAGACCTTTTTCCATTGATCTACTTTTTGAATCCTCCCACTTAGATAAGAGATTAAAAGATCTAGTGCAGTGTCACGAAACCCATAGTGGTGTAATTTTCTGATCAAGATTTCGTGATAAACGCAATCAAATGCCTTGGACAAGTCACAAAAAATGCCTAACGCATCGTGTGAGTCTTCCCAGGCTTAGAATATATGTTGTATTAACTCAACACCAGCATCGGTTGTTGAGCGACCCCTCCTAAAACCAAATTGTTTACAGTGTAGAAGATTATTCCTATTAAAATAACTTTGCATTTGCTCCAACATTATTTTTTCAAAAATTTTGCTAAAGGTAGCACAGAGATAGGTCTAAAATTACTGGGGTCTGATGTGCTACCAGATTTATGTAAAGGAATAATTTTACTTAGCTTCATTAGATCAGGAAATAAACCACAGTCAATGCAATCATTAAAAATGTTAGCAAGTATTGGAGCTATTGTTTCAATTACGGATTTAGTAACATCAACGGAATTGCCCCATAGATCCGCAGTTTTCTTTTTATTTAAAGTTTTCAATGACTTTGTTATATCAATTCCACTAATGTGTACAAATTCGAATTTATCATTACAAACTTTAACATGATCCTTCACTATAGATTCAGCAATAGCGGGGGATGAATCCAAAGACTGTGATTGAGACTGGAATATCAGTAAAGAACTTTTCAAATTCTGCAGCGACTTCTGTGTCAACTTTTACCTTCTTACCATCAACATTCAAACAATATTGATTATTAGTAGTTTTAGCTTTTCCAGTTTCATTATTTATAATATTCCATGTCATTTTAATTTTATTATTACTGTTTTTTTTATTTTTGAACTTAAATAATTAGATTTAGCAAGCTTGCAAACTTTTTTGAACACTTTGGAATAAGTTTTTACATAAAGTTTAAATTCACTAGTATTGAATGAGCGTTCATTGTAAAGTTAAAAAAGTTTAATTCTGCTTTTGTGAATACCTGGTGTAGCCCATTCACTAAAAGCTAAAGTGCCATCAACCGATATAGTCTTTGGAATAAATATATTTTTAAATTCAGAACAAAATGTATGAAAAAAAAATCATATAATTTATTTGGATTTTCTTCATAACCTATATAATTTAATTTAATACCAATAATCAATCTCTTCCAGGCATTCCCTTTTCTAGTATCGATCACTTTTGCTAATATTCAAATTCAAAATATTTTATTCAAATTGGATTTTACAATCTCTTTTGAAAGTCAAGGAAGCTACGCCAATGGTTCACAAGTCTACGGCGGGAGACCTTGTACTGGAAAGAACCAGCAAGAGCTATTTTTTTCTCCTTTTATTGTTACAGAGTCGTCGATTGGAAGCTGACCTAAAAAATTTGAGCTCAACTTCCATAACAAATTTAGATTTGTCTGTTCTCTTCTTACTACGTCTTTGACAATACTTCTTGATAAATCGATGGTCCCCATGTAAACTACCGTAACTGTAAATCCTCTACTTTACAGGAGAGCAATTCTAAGTTTAGTTTAAATGTTTTAATGCATTCATTTTTGCTCGTTCGATTCTGTTTAATTGAAAAGCAATTGAAGGTAAAATTAGCACATATTTTATATATACTGGGTGTAACAGAATACCGAAAGAATATTTAAAGTTGTTGATTAACAAAAAAAAATGTTTTTTGACTATTCTTTGTATTTTTATTATATGCCTACTTTGGTTCTCTATTTTGTCTCATAATTTTTTTTATCCATAATCTAACGTGTCGTAATGTTTTTTGACATAATCATCATTATGTCTGAATGATAAGCACTCCTAACTTAATTTCTCATAATATCACTTGTTCGAAAACCGAAATTTCTAAATATAATATGACCAAGGTTTTTTTGCTATAAATATCATAATCTAATATTTAAAATTCCTAAAAATATTTTCTATAATTGTCATAAGTCCTAACGTAATATCTCATAATATAATGTGCCCTAAAATCGAAATACCACAAATATAAAGTTCTTTTATTATATGTATTACCAAATCCATGCATACGTTTAAAAACAGTTACTTGATGTCATGCAAGCAAGCATGCAGCATGTAAGCAAGCATGAATGCATGCAGCATGCACGACTTCTATCACGGCTCCGGCGCTGCGGGGCTCCGGCGGTCCCACGCGACTTTATCGTCGCAGATGGTTTTCGCCCACCACCGCAGCTTCGGCTTGCTGGCCGGCTATGCCGGCCAGACTCGTTAAAACCACCTGCTCCTCAGCTCGCAGGCCGCCTCGCCCCTCCGCGCCTACGCGGGCTTAAATAACACTCTAGGGGTAGGGCAGACAAGACTATGTGGTGTCGGTTTTACAGCGATATATTTCTGTCACTGAATTTGAAAACGTAACGGTTGTTAAGGTTCATAAGACAACATTTTAATTTAATTTGTTATTATTGATAGTAAGTCTAAGCTTTATTATATTGATAACATAACTAAGATAAATCAACTTTTTAACATGTTTTAGGACTAACAAAATTATTATAAACCATCATTCGGACTAACAATATAACACTTAGGACATGTGACTTTATAGTAAGTAAAATTAGGATATCTTATTATTATAGCATCGGATATTATGACACAAAAGCATTAGAACTAAAGACGAGTAGGTAATATACAATTTCGTATACCGGAACATTATGGAAAATGATGATTAAAGCAAGCGTTTTCGGGATTATGATTTTCGGACGATCGATATTCGGAGAAGACAGGGACTACCGCCTACTTTTGATTTAATACGTTTAACTGGAAAGTAAAGAAATTAAATCGAAAGTAGGCATATAATAAAAATACAAAGAATAGTCATAAAACTTTTTTTTTGTTAATCAATAACCTTAAATATTATTTTGGTATTCCGTTACACCCGGTATAATTATAGATCTTTATCTCTAGTTGATATTAATGCAATAAAATGAAAATGTATTTTTTTCAATTTCGATAGTATTCGTATAGCTGTCGAAATAGTTATACACAACAACACAATTATTTATATTATAATGAATAATTTCTTCAAATTAACACCAGGCATTTGCATCATTTAAATAATCGTTTGACTTTATAATATTATCCTTTACTCATCAGAGTCTTTTTTACATGCTCTTTAAATTTGAAGTATTCAAGTTTTTTTTTTGTTTTTTTTTAAAAACGTCGCCCCACTAGGATTTTCTTCTGTGTCGTGGGTGCAGTTACAAACATAGAATATCACATGCACCAACGCCCAGACCGGAACAAATTTCTGTAGGCCATACAAAATATCTGTCCCGTGCGGGAATCGAACCCGCGACCCGTTGCGCAGTAGGCGATCATTCGACCTCTGCGCTAACCGTGTCGTCTTAAGTAAGTAAGTAGTAAGATAAGTTTAACTTGGCCAAGATAATTATGTGTATTCCTCAACATATTCCATTGTTTTCCTATTGGGTTTTAATAAGTGAGGTACAATACTAGTCATAACCTTCGTTTTCAGAGGGTTCATAGAAAGTCTGACTTTATCACTTTCTATTTCTAGATCCTGTATCATGTTTGGGAGTTTGGATGGGTTTTTTGAGAATAATATCCAGTCATTCGCCAAACCTTAGATGTGTAAGCCTTTTTCCATTTATGGTTATGCCATAATAATCTCAGTCCAATCGATTTTCTTTGTAAGTAATACATAAACTTGTTCCGCGTCCCTCCTTCTTCCCATTTTCTCATACTATTCAAAATCTTTGACAAAGATTTAAGACAAGTGGAATGGGCATCTTTAAAAGAAATTTGATCAAATATTTGACATAGAAATTGGACAAAGATATTTGATAAATGGAATACCACCCTTAACTCTGCTTAACAACACAGAACTGTTAATTTAAAATATGATTTATATCCATTACTAGTTTCATAGCTGGTTTTGTTTTTAGTAGTATTCATTATAACACCAGTGAATACAAAGAATACTTCAAAATTGAGGTGTCAACTGAAGCAAGCAAATGAAGGCCCTATCAGTCTTCTGATTGTGTTACTACTCTTCCTATCAGTCCCATCATCATCACCATCATAACTTCCGTCTACATACCTCCTACTGCAAGGTACAGGTCTCTCATAGAAGTAATTAGTCTACTACACTTACATTGACCAGACAGGTTGGTGTTAGGTTTTATTTTGAATTTTCCATCTATTCATTTACAGAGGTGAAACGATGGTAACTCCCATAGTCTGTATTCATTTACATTTATAGCCAATTGCACTAACCTTGTCTTAGCTAAGGACGATCTTAAGTGGCATGCTGTCACATTCTTTTCATAAAAAAAAAAAAAATTAAAGACAAAGGAGTGACAGCATTCTTCTTTGGATTGTCTTAGTTGAGACAAGGTTATTACAATTGGCCATCAGTCTATTTAATAATTTTTATATAAAAGTCATTATAATTCTCTGAAAGAAGTGTTTCATATGCGGCTAGGCTACAGGCGCAGCCCAATATCTGTTAAGGATATAAGGAGTAAGACAAAACTAACAGATGCTCTTGAACACTCCCTTAAACTGAAATGGAGATGGGCAGGCCATGTTTCAAGCTACTGTGATAAAAGATGGACACTGCAATCAACAAAATGGACAGGACCCAGAGGTCCATTTAATGTAGAGAGCGCTTTAGGCAAGCACCTCACCGAGACGCCCCGTTAGCGGTGATATAGGTATTGGTATTAGCTATTAGGTCCTTACATACCTATGAAATTGGCGTTTTGTTGAATTTCAAATAAAGAATTCGAAATTCTGAATTCAAATTTACGAAATTCTAAATTAAAATTTATTTAAAAACTAGTGGGCCCGGCAGACGTTGTCCTGCCCGATTACAGCGTCACCTATCGGGTCCAACTGTACTTTTAAACCTTCCCTGTATTTATATTTCGTAAGAATCTGTCGAGCCGTTTCAGAGTTTTTGCGAGACAAACACACAGCGTTTCATTTTTTATACAATGTGTCCCGTCACCAGTGTCCGAGCCTTTAATGGTGTGAAATATGGCATTTTTTATCGACAAATTGCCCCTCAAATTTTGTTTTTCTCTATAAAATGGCCGCCATTTTGTTTTCTTGGTAACCAAGACCCTGGGCTCTCATACTAATTCGACCACCACTACTCATGTAAATGTCGTATCAATATTGTTTGTGTATTTTTTAATTATTGGCCTTTTGACAAAAATCTTGTGCATTAAACTGCTTATTTTACTTAACAACTTTTTCATTAATTTCATTTAAAGGGGCTTATTCAACTTGTCATAGCTTCTAAAGTATCTCACTGATTGAATTTCAACTGTCTAGCTATCACGGTTTATGAGATACAGCCTGATGAGAGACAGACGGACAGCGGAGTCTTAGGCGCTTAACACATTGCCGCCGCATCCCGCTGCGGTGTACGGAGGGACGAAATCCGCATGCGGCTGCGGGGACACGGAACCGTGCCACTGTACGGTTTGCTCCGTATCTCCGTCCGGAGCTGCGCTGCACGACGCACCGCATCACCGCATTATCTATGTCGAGATCTATTACGCGTATGCACGTCCTTTCTACGCAAAAATCCGTACGATACTGCGGCACAGCGTGGCCTGCGTGGCCAGCGTTGCCGACTTCCACGGTCTGGATTACCCAAAAACCTATCTGAAAATCCTCAATTTTGGGGAAAACATAATTGAAATCCCCACATTTTCCCCACAAGTTTTCAGCAAAGAAATTAAACTTAATATTACTTAACTTAAAATTAAAAATAAACACGAAATAAAACTTACTGTAACAAATATCAATCGAGAAATACGTCAGGTAAACAGGTGAATATTGGTTTTATAACATAATATATCTTGAAATAATCGTCGTTCTTATTAACTTTCTTTTTTTTACATTTTAACTACCACTTATCCATTGTATCTTTCTAATTATATTACATAAACAACAAGTGTGAGCAATACACAACAAGCAGTATGTGTGAACTCGAACACCAAATAACGCTCAAAAGTTCTCTGCCATACGCATACGTACTCTATATATAGGTATAATTCGTTACAAAGCTATAGTAAACAACAGGGACTTCCCCGATAAACAATAAAGGTTGATGGACATAAATGCTGCTATAAAATAAACTCCAAAACCTTCCAACCGGATAAGTTGAGTTAAAGTATAAATAATGTATAAATTATACTCACTTCTAATACTAATTTTATTACTTTTAAGTTAAGTCCTAGCGTAAATGTGTAAATTCCCCGCATTTTCCCCACATAAACGCTCTCCCCACAAATTACCCAATTAGACTGAAAATCACCACAGTTTGGGGAATTCCCCACAGATTGGCAACGCTGTGCGTGGCATACCCCGCGGACCGCACCGCATCACCGTCCGGGAGTGCGGTGCCGTCGCGCGCGCCGCACAACCGCACGGACATGCGGTGTGAGTGTGTTAGGCGCATAACACATTGCACCGGACACCGCTGCGGTGTACGGAGGGACGAAAACCGCATGCGGCTGCGGCGGCACGGAACCGTGCCACCGTACGGTTTGCTTCGTATCATCATCCGGAGCTGCGGTGCACGGCGCCCCGCATCGCCGCATTATCTATGGCGAGATCTATTACGCGTATGCACGTCCTCTCTACGCAAAAATCCGTACGATACTGCGGCTCAGTGTGGCATACCCCGCGGACCGCACCGCATCACCGTCCGGGAGTGCGGTGCCGTCGCGCGCGCCGCACAACCGTACGGGCATGCGGTGTGAGTGTGTTATACCCTGCGGTTTTTGTATACAAATTAAGATTCTTCAGTCAAAGTTAAAAACCGCAGCGCCGCACACCGGAGCGGTGTCCGGTGCAATGTGTTATGCGCCTTAGTAATAGGGTCCCGTTTTTACCCTAAAAATAGATTGACAACAAATAAAAGAAACATTAAAGGCGGACCGGACGAAATGGTCCTTGATACTAATAATGACGTGACATATGCCATTAGAAAGGTATCTATAGTATATAAAGCTCGATAGTTGCTATATGAGCTCATTTCAAACCACTGTGTGAAAAAAGTTATGGCGATATAAAAAACTTATTTTCATAGACGATTTTAAGAAATAAAAATGAATTATTTCGTATTCTATGACGTTATATCATAGAATACGAAATAATTCATATCCTCCTTTGTAAAACAAGATTCAGTTGAAAAATCAAGAAATAAATCTTACCCCATTATTGGACTAGCATCAGATTGGATCTTAATGATAGGTGAACAAGTATGCAAAACATAATATACCAGAGGATTGTTGCCTTTCATCATCTAATTCTCAAAAAAATTAAAACATAATACTCTTAGAAAATTTAACATAACACCATGTAAGACCATATTTCAGCAAATAAACGATTTTATTGTTATTATTATTACTGTCCCATGGAAAACTAACATCCCCAAAGACCACACAATAAAAACTATGTGGTCTTTGGTTAGTTTCCCAATAGTCAAATATCTAGTGAATATTGAAGCTATTGCAAGACAATAAAAGTACATGATAAAATAATATTTTGAGTCAAGCGTCGTCGTTTTCCATCGGGGGTTAAAAAATTAAAATACAAATGTTAATATAATTTCTATCAAACTTACAATTTCTCAATAAATAATAAAATGTGGATGTCTTTTTGTAATACTAACTATAAAATATAATACCGATGTAATACTGACACTGACGGTATATGTATAATGGTTGAACGACTCAGTCACACAGATAAATCTTTGAGGTTTTCGTGTAAGGGTATTTAAATAGTTTATGCAAAATATTGTAATGTGCTTTGGTCATATGGTAAAATGTTGTTTTGGTGAAGTGAAAGTATGTATATGAAAAAAAAACATCTGGCAATTCAAAAGAGACTTCGACCAATAGTAAGAAATTATTTTGAAAATCGGAAAAACATATTTTGATGATCTAATGACGTCAGTCCAAATGTAATTCGGACAAGTAATCGGTTCCCGGTCATAATGAATGCTCGGAAACATAATCGGCATACGTCGAATACCTATAATGTTATTTCGTTTGAGCATAACTTCGTAAAAATGTTTTTGAACCAAATAATAATGTTTGGAACAAATCACAAATGATTCCCAAGTTTTGCTTGCGAGTATATACTTATGTCAAAATAGTTTACACGTTTTTGTAATGGTTAGTATATTGGGCCCCGTTGTACTATTGGCTAAAATCGCGTGTTTGCCTGTCATCATTTCACCAGATGTATTGTACGCTCAATATATCTTTCTAATAATAGGGCACCTACTGAACCGCGCTCTAAAAATACATTGCTTTTTAGACTGCGTATATTTTTTCGAGTACTCACTGAGCAGAGAGAGCTATAAGCAGGCTTTTTAAAATGCACTTCGTTACTTTTACATTACCTTTTATGACTACGGAATTTGCGGATGCGTTGTGGAGACTGATCTCAATGTACCGGTGGCATACAGACTTATACATTGGCGGCCATTGAACTGCCCAGTGCACCCCGACCGTTATAGTCGATTTATGGAAACTGGATAAAGGCTTACGTAAAAGCGGGCAAGTGTCTGGACTGGAATGAAATGATGTTATACGAGACCGGGTTTGTCACAAAACTGAATAACAAACGCAACGTGTAAAAAATACAGTCTACCAAATACATTTTTCTTCCGTCTCGATGTCCTCAATGAATTGGGTAAAATGCAGCACAATCGGCTCTTAAATGTTTGTTACGTATCTCACCGCTGCAGTCAGGGACTCTTTTTCTATGAAGTGTAGCTCCATACTGTACGTGCTCCTAAACAAATACTGCCCCATACCATTACTATCTACTTTGTGTCATTACGGACCCTCCACCACAAGGCTCTTTTCCAACAAGGTTACACTGAGATTGTTAGCAATGTTACACATCTTTGAACAGTTCCTTTGCAAATCATGACGATCTTTTGCTTTAAAGGGTATAGCAGAAGAACAAAAAAATACTTTGCGTCAATAATATTAGTATTATATCATATTTAATGCGCAATAAGGACAGCAAAAAAGGTTCGATGAAATCTCCGAAATGTTACGATTTTAAACCCTGTCACCCTGTAAAGAAAATACATACGTATTTATTATTCATGTTGAAGAAATAAAGTATTTGCAATATGTTGTAGCTCATATGATATTTTATGACATTGTTGAGCTCAGATCAAAATCAAAGAATAAATACTTTACCAAAATAAGCCACACGTATTGTGTGTTAGTGTTCGCATATTTAAATTTTATTTAACATACAAGTATGGCCATCGATCGCTATGCTGTTGTGTAAGCTATATTGACGCTGCGTTGATTCATTCGATTCGACTGGGTGGTGGGAAATGATGTAATTTTTACACTGGTCGACTATATTAGTGACTTATAACGTATACCGTTCACGTTTTTACAACATTTAATGTATACCATATCGTACTTTGGTTTTTATATATTAAATTTTTGTAAATATGAATAAGCACCTACCGAAACTTGTAAAAATGAATGGATAAATACGGATTACTAGTAAAATATAAACATAACTCTTTTAGATTGACAGAAACGATGACAATGGATAAGTATTTTGAGAATCTGATATTCTGCGAATAAAGCATTATAACACCGAATCCAGGATGTCTTTATACCTTTACACCAAATAAGTTGCAAGGTCAACACTCAAGATGACGTGAATAAAAAATATGAGAAAAGTGAAAAAGTAGATATAAGTCACAAAGGGAAGATATAAGTAGATATTGAGGTTTCAAATAGGGCAGAGATGAATCCAACGTCCTGCAATGTTATTTATTTCGTTCAAAGTTTAATCTGCCGACATTTATGTGTATCGAGATGTTGAATATTTGCCCATTGTTCGATAAGAAGACATCACTGTTTACTGAAAGAGGATCGGGAAACTCAAACAAGAAATCAATCGACCAGTCACATTGCCTTTTACTAATCAAAGTCCTTATGATGACGATGGCACTCCATCATAGACGATGTTGTGACTCGTTATTTCGTGTATTGATTGGTTCCAAGAAGGAATGGTGACGAGCTAGCTGTCCGTGACTCTGCTCCGCTTACTGTATCGCCCGCTGGTGATTCCGGCGAGTTATTTTCTGTACAAATTAGTCACGCGTGTATCCGGCGCGGGCGCAGGCCGTGCGCGCTACGGTCACTCGGCAACCTACGATAAACTTGTATTGACTAATCAATATAAATATCCTTGATCATCGTTGTTAAATTATTTATTTAGAATAACTTATTATATTATTATATTACATTGTGATGTAAGATACAATATTATTGTATACTTTATCATTGACACATGCCGAATAAAGCAATTGTAGTGATTTTTCGTATGGAAAAACAGTGACTTCATCAAAAAACAGTGTAAATTGTGAGTCAGACTTTGTCATTTGATAAGTGTACTATTAAAAATATAACTGGTTTTATACTCGGTAAGGATTGAACAGTGTCGAAAAGGTGCGAACGGAGTCGTGTTTACACAAAAAACAACTCAAAACGTTATCAGCACACAAGATTTCTTTGACAAGGTGGGTGCATGCAAGATGTGAAGAATGATATCAATGGAATAAGCGGTGTATGTGGTATAAAGATATGTTTGATTCGTGTTCAAATTTATTTCATAACTTAAACAAGAAACAGTTGCTGCTTTGAATTAGAAACAATAAAAATTCATGTTATACCTATATACTATTCGGAATCAACTACAGAACAATTTCTGTGTTCTGTCGAAGCAAAAAATAAATGGAAGCAGAAAGTTTACATTATGATATTGAACTAAAATTGAGAAACAAATCTATTGAACTGTAATCTATACTATAGTTACTAATTACTTTACTTACTAATATTATAAAGCTGAAGAGTTTGTTTGTTTGTTTGGTTGAACGCGCTAATCTCAGGAACTACTGACTCAAATTGAAAAATTCTTTTTGTGTTGGGTAGTCCCTTTATCGGGGAAGGCTATAGGCTATATAAAATCACGCTTAGACTAATAGGAGCTGAGCATTAATGAAAAATGTTGCAAAAACGTGGAAAAAATATATGGCGAAACGTAGTTCGCGGGCACAGCTAGTTATAATGATTGAACTGTAATCGAAGTTTCATGCGTTGACAAAGTTTATTCAATTCATGCCCTCTAAACGAAAAAGTAGGTTGTGTTATGTGTAGGTATATGTTAGCGCTAAATATATATAACTATTCCTACATGCATTTATTTAAGCAATTTATGGACTGTTTTTTGCTGAGTATAGTCAAAATTAGGTAATAGGTACGTCGAGATAAGACCTTAAGATTCTGTGATCAAGAAAAGAAGGAATTTTAAAAGTGAAGAATAATATAAAATTTTCCTGAACACCATGTTATGGTAACGATTTAAATAAAATTATGGTATGAAAGTTACGAAATTATTCTTGCTAAACTAAGAGTTATTTCAAAAAATACCAAATGGTTCAGACATGAGCAATGTTGAGCTTAGCAAGGATTATTAGTTTTAACCGTCACGGACTATAACCGTAAATGTCTGCTATCCATTTGGCAAAGTACACCCACAAAGAGGTTCACTTCACTTCACTTTTTTAAACATGGCAATCGGTCGCAAACCCAACCATTTCAAGTTTTGAATAAAACACTTGTTTTTGAGTTTACTTTTTAAACAGACCTAAATTGTCACAAGTATATTGTTTTGGGTTAACATAGTCGTAGGTATAACTTTTCGAAAAGGATGAAACAAGATGTCACACAATAACATAACAAGAAGTAAACAAATTTTTTACTTATTAACGGTTAGAGCTTAATATTAATAAAACATTTTGGAGTAAGTAAAACTTCGTGAGTATTGTGAAGATTTATATCTTGATTTATATATTATTATTAAATTTATTATCTTTCTCGGAAATTTAAGATGACTGTCATTATTATTGAATTTTTGTGTATAATTAATGCATTTCTTTAATAATCTATGTACAATATAACATTCGGGCAGGCTGTAGGGCACCGGGGACTTATTCAACGCGATATTTCAACTGTATTGATTTCTTTACTTCGTTAAGCCAGAATCTAGTTTGTTAAACTTTAATAACTATACGTATCAATTTAACATTCGCTCTGCATTTGACAAATGACATATTGCTGAGTTAATCGGTCTACAGAAGGTCTACAGTATTGATAGCTTTGAAAGTTGGAGGCAAAACATATAATTTCCTTAATCGTCATTTAAGTACAGAATACTGGTCAGTGATATCTTTATTGATAAACAATTAAAACAGTTGAAAGGTTTTGTTTATTTCGAATGTTACTAATTATTATACCTTTTATAATAAGACGTGTTTGTTGTATGCAGAGTTGATCACTTTCCCGCGTGTCAAATAATTGTCGTCTCCCACGAGGCGACCTCGATTCGGGTGGCGTGGGCGGCGCCCTTTCTCACTCGCGCCCGCCTACAGGTGAACTGTCCGTATGGCTGATAACAGTTCTATGTAGCTTCAAATATCTTGTCGACTGATATGTCGTGATCAAATTTGTGAACATATTCTTTTGAATTATGCAAACATACTCTAGATTCCTTTAGAAATAGTTAAAGGAAACAACATTTTAACCAATACAAGAATAAAAATTCTTCATCATGTCAACTAAGACTCAGATATTCAATGACATCTCGATGATGAATTTGCTTAACACAGGGAGCGATCACTGAATGATAAGAGGCGCATTGAATCTTAACATAAAAGCCGAAAGGTATCGACTGGTGAAGTCTACGCTCCGTCCCGAAGCCATCCAGATCCACCCAGAGCCACCCTGAGCGCTTTCTACTCGAATTGCAAAATCGCTTCGATTACCTGGAGGATTGCACGGATGTCGACATATATAATGACAGGGTTGTGGAAGCTGTCCTTAGGGTGGGTGCAAAGTTTTGCAAACCCAGCTGTACTAAGCAAAGAAGAGGCCATAGAGCGGAACAAGGGCCCCAAAGTTTTCTAAAGAGATCTTTCACTTGGTCATATTCTGCCGACGAAGCTGAATGCCTTCAGGACGGTAGAGTCATTACATCCCGACCCGAGCTTATGGCCGAGATCGAACGCTTCTATGGATAGCTTTACGCAACATCACAGGCACCTGTTATTCGGGCCACAGACTCTAGAGCCAAGTTGACTCGGCATAATACTGAAGATATCCCGGACGTCGGCCTGTACGAGAGTAGTGTAGCTCTCAAACAGCTTAAGAACAACGAGGCGTCGGGTGATGGTGGAGCTACAGCCGAACTTTAAAAAGCGGGTGGACTACTTGTCCGAAAGGTACTGCAGAGGCTATTCAACTCAGTCATACCCAAAACGCCTAAAGAATGGCACATGGGAGTGGTGGCACTTTCCTTCAAAATGATGATGACGCAGGATGTGAACTTGTGTCTTCATGTGTTGACCAGTGGCGTTGCTACCGCTAAGTGGTCATAGCTTCAACACTGTTACAAGCTGTGACCATTTCACTTGGGCCACCGGTTGAAATCGGGCAGGTTTGACATTTTTCTTGTATTGATTTCAATGCAAGAAAAATGTCGTATTGATTTCAAAGCATTTTTGAAGGATGATTTAAAATAATAGAAATATTAATGTGGTGTTATTTATGATTTCAGATTATAGAAAAACACTTGTTGAAATTGATGCAAAATGTTTTGGTTAGTTGACCTACATAAAAATGTTTGCAAAGAACTTGCTGGCCTTTTTCAGTAAGTAGCATTTACCCGTGGCTTCGCTCTCGTTGATAGGGATCTCTTATCGGAAAATTATAGCCTATATGTTACATATTACTCGCTGAATGAATTTTGAAAATCGATTTAGTGGTTTAGGCGTAAAAGCGTAGCCGATGTCATAATATAATGCACATTACTTCGATAATACACAAATGATTGTCATTAAAAACTGAATCATAATTTATCACATCACTTTCTTAGCTAAACGCCGCCGCCGTATGTCTATACCACACGAATACACACGAACATCTCTTCAATCCGGCTGGTCGCAAGCGTGTTGTTTATAATTAATAAAACTAAATATCTACATATTGTTGCAGGCACGCATTCTCTTTACCAGGAGAAACGCCAAAATGTCGCGCGGCACGACATCTTTGTTTCTGATCAGCGCATGTCTGGTCGGCGCCGCCTTGAGTCAGCGCGCGGAGCATTTGCTGGCCCATAACCCGTGTTCCAGCAAAACGACCTGCAGCGATTGCATCCGCACCCCCAGCTGTGCGTGGTGCTTCAGTCCCGGTTTCAACGGCCCTCGTTGCTTCAACCCGGCCATGGAGGGTGGCACGGCTGGCTGCGATGAAGCGTACATTTTCAACCCCGACAACCAAATATCAACAGACCCATTATACAATAAGGAATTAAGTAGAGGTTCGTATTATTGTGATATTCTAATTTTACATTGTACATACTCGTAAGTTTATTTGGTTTTTTACTTACAAATTTCTGAATATTATCTTATTATGGGCATCCTGTTGAAATATTAGCATATTATCGAGTTTAATTAAATACAGCAATTATTATTTGATGGTAAATTCATTCAACATTCAGTGTGAGTCATTAAAATGCTGAAAGTCATGTGAAAATGAATAATAATCGAGTTAAATAGAATACTTAATATGCTTTGTAACATACAGCACAGAAAAGTAGTCTATGTCACGGTAATGTGTCTATGATCTGTGCATCGTAAGCAGGTTTTAAATTGAAAACAATGATTCATTTGTTATCAAAACACATGTTTAATCATTTCACAACTAACACTTATTTTATTTCGTCAACGTTTAGTCATAAAAGCTAGAATAAAATGTCTGCCACTATTGCTGATGTTAGATATCAATGAAAGTATCACGTAGACATTAATGAAATAGGACTGTGATGACTAAAATCTAGTATTTATTCTATTTTTACGTAATCAACGCAATGTAGAGACATTGACTTGAAATGTTGCATGATGTCACACCTATTTAGGTGTGACATCATGCAACATTATTATTAATTATTATTATTTCAAAATAAGTAAAAAAATTCGTGTTCCTTAAAATTTATTCATGTTTAATTGACACGCTAAATAGATTTTAACTCATATCTTACCCTGTCATCATGCCTATTTTTATTCATTATAATACTAATGTCGTTTAATTCAATCAACGAACTTATTGTTAAACTCTCTACTCGTTTGGATAGCGTTTTGTTCTACTCGTTTTTACAAGGTGAAACGAGAGATAGAGTTTATCGCTGTAAAGAGCAATCGTACCGGGAACTGCTTCCGTCTCACAGAATATTGCATATAAATAACAACATGTTGCCTGTCATGGCGTCATTTTCCCCCTGAGTACTTGTTGGGGGACGTTGTCTGTTTTCTTGTGCTGATGGTTTGGGTGTGTTTGGTTGGTTACAATTATCACCACAAGTCCTAGCCACGAAACATGTGAGCCATGCACTTTTGTCACCTAAGTGGTATCAACGGTCGGCATAAAAGTGGTCTATAACTTAAAAAAAAAATCGTTAATATATTGCTACTCATTATCGGCCTAATGCAGGCCATTGCTGCCCGCAGGCCTTTCTCAAGGCGCGCCGCTTAGACCGGTCCTCAGTTTTCCACGACTAGTCACTATCAGCCAGACAGGGTGCTCCTATTCACACTTACGTTTGCCCAAAAAAAGAATTCACTCAAGTACACTTTGGTAACTGCTAAAATGGTATTGCAAGGGAAAATCATCTTGTTTTATGACATTAAATTATCACATTGAGGTTGTCTATTATTTGAAAAAAAAGTACATACAAAAACAATTATCAAAGAGGTTTTGTTAATATTTTTCAGCAAAGGGACGCATGGGTATGAGCTCATCGTCCTACGAGGAGTCAATGAGCGCAAGCGGAGGTATGCAGGCGGGCGGCGGTGCATACGGCGCAGGCGCAGCTGGCGGTGGCAACCTAGTCCAAATCAAACCACAGAGAGTTAAGCTTCAGTTACGCAGAAGTAAGAAATTTAAATCTATTAATAATAAATAGTGAGAAAATTCCTGTAAAATGATCTGACTGAATCAACAACGTGTATACAACATATACTTACTCGTAGAATAATCACCTATAACCCTTGGTGATAAGCCCGCGCTTTTGGTGTAGTAGGTCCTGTAAATGGGTGTAAAAAAGAGAAAATTATATTAATATTTTTTGATCAGGCAATTGGTAGTTTACATAATATATTTCTTAACTAAAAAGAGCAATGTAGCATTCGGACCGAACTAGCTGGGAAATCTGTATCCGACACCTCTTACAAAAATAAGTTTCGCTTTAACAATTTTTAAAAAGTGCAAAGTTACGTTACAAACCCCCTAAAATTGTTTTCATTATTTTCATTATTTAAAACTAAGCAGCAATAAGAAAGATGAAATAGTCCTAATATTTTTTTGAGACGCTTTAAAATCTAAAACATTTGTTGCTACGCTTTTTTAAAAAAGGTTTTTAGTGTGTTATTATTGTGTAGCTATTTTTTTCTGCTAATTACGGTATTACAAAAAAAAAATAGCTACACGCTGCGTTAATAACTACATTTGCGCTTAGTTTACGCTTATGCCCCTATTGAAAGTTATCTTTTCGTTATATATCGTGATGATTAATTAATAACTTGAATAATAATAAGCTTGGTACTAAGCTGTAGTGTAAAAAATAAACTTATATATTTTTTGTTGTGCAGGTCAAGTAGAAAAATTATCCTTCGCGTATTCCCAGGCGCAGGATTACCCTGTAGATCTATACTACCTTATGGACTTGAGTAGATCAATGAAGAACGACAAAGACAAGCTTAGTACTCTCGGAAGTTTACTGTCGAGCACGATGAGGAACATCACTTCCAACTTCAGGATAGGGTTCGGCTCGTTTGTTGACAAACTAGTCATGCCATACGTCTCGACTGTGCCTAAAAAGTGAGTATTGTAATTTTTTATCACAATATCCCTGCTGCTCGTATTAGTTATATATCAGTCTCGCATAAATAAAAGCGGAAAGACACTTACTTAACACTAATTCATTCAAATGTCGATTTTTTTAACATATGAACATAAAATTTGCCTTTACGAAATTCATCCCCGAAGGGATGAATGTTTGAAGGGATGAATGAACAAAGGGGATGAAAGTTTGTATAAAAATTTAAATTATATCTTTTTGTTTCTGAGACTTTGAATTAAGCCTGAACTATTAAACTAATTAATCACGTTTCAGGATTTTCGGAAATTTCAACATCAAAGTGGGGGTTAATTTCATATGAAAGTAAAATATATAACTGTAAATATATAAATTAATCATTCAATTCACTTAAAACTTGAAATTTTGTGTTTCACGATTTAATTAAGATCTGGCCTATTTCACCATCTCTGACGGGTGTGATAATTGTGAAAAAATTTAAATGAAATATCTCATATATTTTGACAGTTGTCGCACCAATCAGCAGGCCTATTATGGTCATGGATCTTTTATCATTTGACATGGTATAAATTTTGACATAAGGAAGTCACGAAATGCTTCATTTGGTCTTACCGATCTCTAATGATCTTCAATCATCACTATGGCAAATGAATAAATGATAAAAAATCTGACCAATAATCTTATTTTTCGTTTTGCACTATGATTTTATCATTATATCAATGACAATTTACGTAATTTTTTGCAGCTTGATTTCACCTTGCGACCAGTGCGCAGCGCCTTATGGTTTTAAAAATCAGATGTCTCTGAGTAATGACACCGATTACTTTGATGTAAGTAGATACCAAATAACATAATATAATTTCGACGCTAATGGTATATTGTTATTTCATTTCAAATTCAGACAACTATAATCCACAGTGCTAGTTACAATGAAAACTTACAAACTACCTCTCAGCCCACAAGCGGTCGCATGCGACCTTTGTGACGTCACGTTGAAAAAAATTTCAAACAATCAAAGCATATTTTTCATTCTGTAAAAAGCAACGAATTAATTGATACATTTCTTTTCGTAAGGGTCACACTGGTCTCATGAGATCGGTAAGCAGCTGAAAGGGTTTTATTTCTAAAAGAGATTGAAAGTTTAAGAACAGATTCACTATAAGCGAGCTATCAGATCGATTGGCAAACACGCTCAGAATACTGTTATTGCTGCCGCGCGCTACTCTTCTAATATATAATAATGTTATATTATTATATTGACAGCAAGCAGTAGCGAAAGCAGACGTGTCGGGTAACTTGGACGCGCCGGAGGGAGGCTTCGACGCCATCATGCAAGCGGTCGTGTGCAAACAGCATATCGGCTGGCGCGATCAGGCGCGAAGGCTGCTCGTCTTCTCCACAGACGCCGGATTTCACTATGCCGGCGATGGAAAGGTTAGTCATGTACCGTTGATGACTTATCTGGCATAGTTGTCATTTAGGTAGGGCCTTTTTTGTGATACTGAATACTCGAACGTCTCAGATGTAGTATTAAGTTTTATACGCCACGAGGAAACGTGTTTTGCCTTCTCTTTTCTTGTCATATGGGGAGTGAGAAAACAAATTTGTGTATGCCCTAATTATACATTAGAATATATATGCATTCATTTTTAGAGTAAAAAGGAAAGGTTAATTTTTTAAAAATATTTAGAAGTGCTTGCTTTAGAATGGTAGGTGGGGATATCGGTAAACAATAATAATCGTATATTTCCTAGTTCCAGTCGGTGCACCTGGGGGAAAAGAACTTGGTGGAGTGAGGATTTAGGGGCGAGGAATGGACAAAGTACAAATGTACATAGGATGTGTGTCGGACAAAAGATTTGTACTGTCTCCGCTCTAATTGGTGCAGTTGAGTAACACCATATAGGAAAAGAGTCTGAAACATATCCCTTTGTTGACAATTCCCTAGCTGGTAGAAACGCCTACCAGACGCTTGCACGTCGCTCAGCTCTCTATAACTGTGTGGTGCAAACGCACTTTAATAAATTCAATGGTTTGTGATTGAAATATTGAATTCTTTTCTTTGCAGCTCGGTGGTATTGTTCAGCCAAACGACGGTGAATGTCACATGGAAGATAACTCATACACACATTCGACTCTGCAAGATTATCCTAGCATTTCGCAAATCAACCTGAAAGTGAGTTTTATGCTGAAGTTGTAAGATGAAGTGATTGAACCTGAAGTGATTTATGTGTAATAAATAAATGAGTCAAATCAATATAGGTATTGGTAGTGAACAGTGTTTATGTCTAATAGAACCAGAGATCATTATTTGTAAAAAGATTCAAGATTCATTCAAAAATTAATTCAAGGCAACTAGTTTATGTGCTAATAACATGTTTATGTATAAAAAATAAAAACGACATATACTAGAAGTAAAGCTTAAAAAAAGAAAAAGAAAAACCGTCACAATTACGTGCATGTTTTCCCAAGATGTTAAACTACAATATTAGCAATTAACAACGAGAACATAATGAAAAAAATATAATAAAAATAAATTTTTGGGGCTGCTTTGACCAAATATTAATGTTTTAGGTGAAACATCACGCGATAAATGTGATATTCGCGGTGACAGCAGAACAGATTAGTGTGTATGAGGAGCTTAGCAAACACATAGAGGGTTCGAGCAGTGGTGTGCTCAGCGAGGACTCTGACAACGTTGTCGACCTGGTCCGGGATCAGTACAATGTGAGTTCAAAACTTGTAATGTGTTATCATTAATTAATGGGATCAAACTCTGGCAAAAGCATAAAAAAATATTACAAATAGGCTGCCTGTAGATAACGCTGTAATGGATAGTATTGACTTAACTTTAATATTTACTTTGTAGAAAATCACGTCGACAGTAGAAATGAAGGATACATCGAGTGACGCCATTCAAATTGCGTATTACTCATCCTGCTTGGGAGGGAAAGAGGCCACACAAACAAATAAATGTAACGGACTCAAGGTAAGTAATTTAAACTTTCTTTCTCAAATTATAATATACTTTTTTAATCTAAAATAACAAAGTAGCGTGTAAACGCACTTTGAAGGGAATGTGGCGTATCATCAGCTCGGCCCTATATTAGCTAAATTCGGTTATACATTTTCTTTAGTAGATACGTGTAGTTTTGTTTTGGCGGCATCCACTGTAGCGTTAATGCGTATTTTTAAGTATGTTGGCCAGCCGAGTTAGTGAATAGTAAATAATATTTTAAATTGGCATAACTAATTTGAGTATGCCATATATATTTCAGATTATTAAGTATCTATGAGTGTAGTATTTTTGTCTCTTTATTGCTTAAGTGCTTCAGTGTTACCCACAATATTCTTCTCTGACGCGTTCACAGGTTGGCTGGAAGAGATCTCTCTAAGAGATAAGTCCACCCTTGCTCACTATTTTTTTGTGTTTATTGTTTTGTACTGTTTGTTTTATGCAATAAAGAGTATAAAACTATTGTAAAGCTAAAGAAACTAGCTTAAATATTTTTTTTTCAATTAAGAATTTCTATAAATCTTTCGAAAAATAGTGTAAAAAATCAAAGATTTTATGTACAGTTCTCAAATTTGTCCATATTTATCAAGAGGAAAAAAATATTTTAAGGTTGGAGATGTGGTGGAATTCACGGCCGAAATCACGTTGAAAGAGTGTCCGAAAGATCGTAATAGCTGGAAACAGACATTCCAAATTTACCCCGTTGGAATATCAGAGACCCTGCAGGTGGAAGTGGAGATGCTTTGCGACTGCCCTTGTGAGCACCCTGGACATTATGTAAGTTTTTTTTTAAATATGCTAATAGGTATCTGATTTAAAAGCCTTGTTAGTCAAAGGGAAGACTACCCAATAAATATTTTTGTATAAATTGTGTCAAACTTCAGATAGATCAATAATTTTGTAGTCTATGGACAATTTGATTAATTTTATTTTACAGATGTAATGGACGATATATTATTAATTTGTTGTTATTTAATGTGTTATTGAAATAACGCAAAATTTGAAATTAGTTTGAGGGAATCGAGAGTAGAATCGATTCCACATATAAAAAGTATGCGTCATGCAGATTTTATCCAAAACTTTTTTCACACAAGCCGCTTTTTAAAGTTACTTAACTCTATTGTTTTTATCTCTTATCGGCGGTGCGCGCACGTTGCGGCAACATCGTATTCGCAGGCGTGCGACTTAGAGTTTTCAATTTGACATTCACGCAATATTTTCCACGCAAAATATTCAAGCGCTTGCTATAACGCAATGGCTACATAATATGGCAAATATTTTTTTAATTACATGTCGGTCGCGATCTATGATTTTCAGCCCTACTTATACTTAGGTAAACAGTGACCCCCCTTTCCCCTCGAGTGTGAGTAATGAAAAAACAATATTCAACGTGCGCACACTGGCAGGCGTACGACGACAGCCCGTCCGTGTGCAGCGGGCAGGGCGTGTCCGCGTGCGGCGTGTGCGTGTGCAGCCCGGGCCGCTTCGGCAAGAGCTGCGAGTGTTCCGCGCACGGCGGCGCCTCGCTGGAGCAGGAGCGCGGCTGCCGGCCCGCCAACTCCACCTCCGCGGCGCTCTGCTCCGGCCGCGGCGCGTGCATCTGCGGCGTGTGCGAGTGCGAGAAGACCGACGACCCGCTCAAGGTGACCGCCCGACTGTAGCCGGCTGTGCTAGTCCTTGTCTCGCTGGAGCAGGAGCGCGGCTGCCGGCCCGCCAACCCCACCTCCGCGGCGCTCTGCTCCGGCCGCGGCGCGTGCATCTGCGGCGTGTGCGAGTGCGAGAAGACCGACGACCCGCTCAAGGTGACCGCCCGACTGTAGCCGACTGTGCTAGTCTTTGTCTCGCTGTAGTAGGAGCGCGGCTGCCGGCCCGCCAACTCCACCTCCGCGGCGCTCTGCTCCGGCCGCGGCGCGTGCATCTGCGGCGTGTGCGAGTGCGAGAAGACCGACGACCCGCTCAAGGTGACCGCCCGACTGTAGCCGGCTGTGCTAGTCCTTGTCTCGCTGGAGCAGGAGCGCGGCTGCCGGCCCGCCAACTCCACCTCCGCGGCGCTCTGCTCCGGCCGCGGCGCGTGCATCTGCGGCGTGTGCGAGTGCGAGAAGACCGACGACCCGCTCAAGGTGACCGCCCGACTGTAGCCGACTGTGCTAGTCTTTGTCTCGCTGTAGTAGGAGCGCGGCTGCCGGCCCGCCAACTCCACCTCCGCGGCGCTCTGCTCCGGCCGCGGCGCGTGCATCTGCGGCGTGTGCGAGTGCGAGAAGACCGATGTCCCGCTCAAGGTACCTGACTGTGGCCGGCCAGTACTGCGGTAGTCGTGGTCTCGTTGTAGTAGGAGCGCGGCTGCCGGCCCGGCGGTGTGCGAGTGCGAGAAGACCGATGTCCCGCTCAAGGTACCTGACTGTGGCCGGCCAGTACTGCGGTAGTCGTGGTCTCGTTGTAGTAGGAGCGCGGCTGCCGGCCCGGCGGTGTGCGAGTGCGAGAAGACCGATGTCCCGCTCAAGGTACCTGACTGTGGCCGGCCAGTACTGCGGTAGTCGTGGTCTCGTTGTAGTAGGAGCGCGGCTGCCGGCCCGGCGGTGTGCGAGTGCGAGAAGACCGATGTCCCGCTCAAGGTACCTGACTGTGGCCGGCCAGTACTGCGGTAGTCGTGGTCTCGTTGTAGTAGGAGCGCGGCTGCCGGCCCGGCGGTGTGCGAGTGCGAGAAGACCGATGTCCCGCTCAAGGTACCTGACTGTGGCCGGCCAGTACTGCGGTAGTCGTGGTCTCGTTGTAGTAGGAGCGCGGCTGCCGGCCCGGCGGTGTGCGAGTGCGAGAAGACCGATGTCCCGCTCAAGGTACCTGACTGTGGCCGGCCAGTACTGCGGTAGTCGTGGTCTCGTTGTAGTAGGAGCGCGGCTGCCGGCCCGGCGGTGTGCGAGTGCGAGAAGACCGATGTCCCGCTCAAGGTACCTGACTGTGGCCGGCCAGTACTGCGGTAGTCGTGGTCTCGTTGTAGTAGGAGCGCGGCTGCCGGCCCGCCGGTGTGCGAGTGCGAGAAGACCGACGACCCGCTCAAGGTACCATCACTGCACTAGTCTTTGTCTCACTTGAGCAGGAGCGCGGCTGCTGGAGGTAAAAAAGAATGTTGTAACAATTCAAGACATCGCTCCACCCATCAGCTGCACAATGCCTTTTACGGCGTTAGCATTATTCGCTGATATTGCGCTGAAATCTTGATGACACGTCTGCGTGATACCTGATTATTTTATCTAGTATTTTTTTGAATAAAACGTCAATGCATCCGTTCACAGATGATTTCCGGCCCGTTCTGCGAGTGCGACAACTTCTCGTGCGACCGACACAACAACATGCTGTGCTCGGGCCCCGACCACGGCGAGTGCGTCTGTAGAAAGTGCAACTGCCGGCCTGAGTACACCGGGCCCGCGTGCGATTGTCTCGTGGACCAGGAGCCATGCCGCTCGCCCGGTGAGTCTGCCATCACACTACGGCAAGTGCGAGAACTGGGTTCCGTACGTCAAAACTCAAAAGGAAAATACGGAACCCTTGTGGGATCACTTCGTTGTCTGTCTGAGTGTCTGTCGAGTCGAGACCATTTTTCTCGGAACCGCGTACAGATATCAAACTGAAATTTACATCAAATACTCAGGTCTACGGTCTCTATTTCTTTTTGTTGAAAAATCAAACTTGTAAGTCAAAGATGTGACCGCTTATGTCGTATATTTTCGCATAGTTTTCGATTTCATAAAGGAAACAAGCTATAGGATACTTCCTGTTGACATACAATCGTCTCACAGCACATGTTGAGGAAAAAATCTGAAAGCCATTGAACCCATTGTGACCTATGGCCTAATCTTAACGTTGATGTCGTGTCTTGATAACGTTCCAATAAAACTGCTTTTGTCTTTTTTCACGCTTTTCGTGGTGCAATTTATTCATACTACTACAATTTCTTAATAAGTCAATAGTGACAAATGTTTTAGTTAGTTATCGCTTAATCAAAAATAACTGTCTTAAAAAGCAATGCTATAAAATAAACTGACATATCAAATACTATGTCCTGTTTGACAACAGGATGTGACACACTTATGGTCGGAGACAACGTCAGTGCCCTTCTTTAATATGTCACAAATAATAGTATGCATCATCTAATGGGCAATGCAGTATATTATCTATGCGGCGATGTTCCACTGCAGCGGCATAGTCGGGAGCGGCGCCGGCGACAAAGCGATGTTTACTGGAGGTCTTGGTCATTCCTGTATTGATTTGTGGGAGAATTAAGAGCTTCGTAATAAAAAATGAGTTGTAATTTTTCTATCACAGAAAACTCGGAGATTTGCAGTGGCAATGGAAAGTGCGTGTGTGGACAATGCGTGTGCAACGTCGACGACGACCGACACTATTCTGGAAGATACTGCGAAAAGTGCCCCGTAAGTAATAGTACATTACTGCAGAAGCCGGGAAGCTAGGGATTGCCGGATGAGTAAAGCTTTCAAGGTAGAGAGTCAGCGAGGCCTTGACAATTATTACGAGTCCGGCAATCCTATTCCCGCCGAGTTATGTATAGTGCTTTTCTCAATAATTGTGAGGAAAGAATGAAAGACGCAATACTGGAAACAAATGAGTATAATATTGGACTGCAGTGAGTTTGGAATCTAGTAATGTACAAACCACATTGATTTACTACCAAACGTAGATAGAGCACTTCATACAAAAACGCGCTTGAAATCTGTCACCTAACCGACTATACATTTGTACTCGCTGATATATTGTTGAATATGCACGCCCGAATTAAAATTACCATAAAGAAAGGACCGTATTTATCGAATTCAACCTTATTCTACATTATTACGGCAACTTTTTTAAGTACAACCATGTGAAGTTACATCATTTCATATCTAGCCACAGATCAATTAACGTTTTAGTAACTATGGAAAAGAACTGCACGAGTCGCGATTGGGCAGTTCTTCACCGGCCCACTTCTCGAACGTTCATACGTTTGGTAGTAAATCAATGACAAACCATTTGTCCGTTGTGCGCATAGCACAGTGCTTTTAACGTTGTTGTATTTCGACAATTAGAGAAAGTCAGTTCCTCTGTTGTTGAGGCATCAAAGTGTAGCTCTCTTCTATCTTTAACCTTATTGTCACTTATCTATAAGAGAGATAAAGACCTAAGAAACCAAAAGCCTAATCAAACATGACTTAATTAACAAAAGGCCTTAACAAAAATGTTATTTTTTATATTTATCATGGTCCTATTATGGTAATGAAGTACATTTTAAACCTGATTAGTTATACGGAGAAAAGTTCTGCAGGCCAATTATGGATCTTTCATCGTATGACATGGTATAAATTTGAGAAAAAGAAGTCATGAATTGCTGCATTTCGTATCACCGATCTCCAATGATATCATCACTATGGCATAATTTCAATGATGTCATCATTAAATAATGAACAAATGATCAAAAATCTGACCGGTAATCGTATTTTTCGTTTTGCACTATGATATCATATGATATCATTTGCAACACCATGAGATCGGTAATAGGCCCTCTGTTCTGTAGAATATAGCTTGAATTCATCCTGGATAATCTCACAGTGGCTTTATTATCCAGATAGGTTTTTATAGATACTTGTTGATATAGTCATTATCATAGCTCTAGAATTATGGTATGAATACGTAGTCGGATCCTCTATGCAAAAGCACTGAACATCAGTTTCATCAATTTCTATATTGGTACTGGTATTTGTACCTATATTTTTATATAACAGACGTGCCCTGGGAAATGCGGCGAGTTCAAGGATTGCGTGCAGTGCGAGGCGCATAAGCGAGGTCCACTTTACAACGCCGAGGAAATCGAGAGCCGTCGCTGCGGCAACTGCACGCTATACCCCATTATCGTCGAAGGGAAGCTGGAAGGTCAGTCCCTTCAACCTATAGAATCCCACTCTTAGGTCTTAAGACGTGGAAGAATCTATCTCTTCGCAGAGTGTAATTACAGTACTCAACCGGCTCTTAGAACATCCACGGACAGTAAGAGAGTGACGTATCATGTGTTCCTAATCTCACCGATGGAATCACACGGACAGAAAAGTCATTGACATGGACTTAATAGTGGGTAAAGGGCCTAGAGCAGAACTATTAATCATAATTGTAATAGCAAGTGGGAAATTATGCAGATTGGTTACTACTTTAGAAAGTTAAAAGCAAAATTTGAAAAATTATTGAAATTCAGTGACATTTGCTGCTTTGGAATCTTGATTAGGTATTTCTTCGAGTCTTCTCTGATATAAAATTATTGTAAATCATTAAATACTTTTTCTATAGCAATAATGGCGAGAAGAAACCATTTTCAGCAATTTTGAACTAATATTATTACTTTGTTTATAGATATGCTAGAAAAGAGTGTTGAATACATTGTATGATCAAGGTATAACCTACATAATTAAATTTTTAATTCCAGCTAACGAAACGCTAAATGAACATTTGTGCAGTTTCTATGACGACGAGGACTGCCTATATTTGTTTGTGTACTCATATGATGAGAACCAGAGACTGTTGATACGAGCGCAGAAGGATCGAGAATGCCCGAAAAAGGTAATGGTAACATATTATCTATATTATATTATGGTCAGTATTTATGAATTGATACAAACAGTTTAAGGTACAGACGTAATAATTAATCATATTTTTATAAGTAGATATTGTATTAAACTATTTCAATATTTTTTCAATATGTGAAAAAAAAGTAATGATATTGTCAATATTGTCAATCTCTACAGGGTTATTTGTAAAACACCTGCAACCTCGCAGGATTAGATAGCTAACATCATAAACAACAACGTTTATTCTACGACTTTTGATAATTCGTTAGATTTTGCTTTCACACAAAAATAAATATTAATTTAATATACCTCTAGAATGTTTGTAACTCTACGCGCACAGCGCGCGAGCGTAGCGTCGTCTTCCGTTGTCGTTACGACTGTACAATAAAAACTTAAAAATTGATTTTTGTTCAATTTATTGAGTGATTTTAAAACTCGTAAAACAAACGATGTAGTGAATGATGTTAGCTATCTAATCCTGCAAGGGTGCAGGTGTTTAACAATTAACCCTGTATAAGACAAATTTTAAAATGTATGTATACATATTTGAATTTAATTTACACGTTATGTACAGGTCTTCATTTTGGGCATAGTACTTGGAGTGATCGCTGCGATCGTGTTAGTTGGACTGGCACTCCTGATGCTTTGGAAGATGGTAACCACCATACACGACCGACGAGAGTTTGCACGCTTCGAGAAGGAGCGCATGATGGCTAAATGGGATACGGTAAGATTCTGTTGATAGTCTGTACGACAGATGCACGTTAAAATGTTTCCTTTATTTCTCTACATATACTCACAGTAAAGCCCAAAATAAGATGCATACAAAATGTAGGTATTTTCCCCAAGAGGTTTGAGTGGCTAGGTATGTCACAAAAAATACAACACATGCGCAAAACAAGTTAGATAGGACCGTATGAAGCCAATAATATTGAAAAAGGAGAGTCAATAACGCTTCAATAGCATTGCTTTTTAACCGACTTAAAAAAAAAGGAGGTTATCAATTCGACCTGTATGTATGTAATATTTCCAGAACTGCCCAGTTTTCGTATATGTTAGTCTATATCAGCGTCTGAACAAATGTGCCAAATTTCAAAAGTGTATGTATGTATGTTTTTATGTTTGTGTTCGCATATCTCCGGAACTACAAGTCCGATTTAAGTAATTCTTTGGGCTGATTCTAGTGTTCAGATGCAGCAACCTTTTTTATGGGACAAACATCGAAATCGCAAAAAAAAATCCACTTTCCCATACAAACTAGGTTAGCTGATCGAGACTTTAGTATGGGAAAGTGGTTTTTTTTTGCGATTTGATGCATTAAAAATTATCCTGTATATGGACATGTGAAAAAAATAAAACAGTAGTATATACAAACAAATTTAAAGGAAAACTATCAGAGATGAGTACTAAGTACAAAATAAAAAGTTATAGACAACCAACTATATAATGTACTCGGAAAATATCATTGAAAATTAGTACTGAATATAAATTTACGAACCACGTGAAGTTAAGGAAATATAAAATCATTGCAGCTTTAATAAAAATGCCTAATTTAATAGCAACGTATTGTGAGGTGTGTGTGAACTCAAAGTTGGCATTTGCAATTACGGAACCCTATGTAATGTAAGGTTTATTTATACTGTCATTACTCAATTAATTTATTAAAAATTAAACTTTAGAGTTGCTTTAAAAAAGTGGTAAAGTAAAAAAATCTAGTAGAAATGATTTTGTGTGAGGGAGTGCGGTCCACTCTTCTTTCGAATGACCTATCAAATGGGGTTTGAGGGCGGTAGGTGCAATTAATGATTCACGTCGTTTACCGCAAAAGCTGTGAGGTTATACGTAATTATGAAAAAATGTAATTAAACAATACGTTTAATTTTATTATAAAAAATCGGACAGATTATTCGGTCACCGGATTAAAACGACCTAACAATGACTCGGTATATGTACTAGAACATACACATATACAAGCAAATCTATGCATTATATTGTATTTTTTTGGTATTTGTATACACTTTCTTTACAGTATGTGAGATTGTTTTTGGCAGAAGCAAAGTATGTTTTCGCCTCTCACACAAGTCTAGAAATCCTATATCAAGACAACTGTAACTTGCAATTTCATTATTTTTAAGAAATTACTGTTATTAATAATACGAAGGCAAATGTTTGATTCTTACGTTTGTTACAGGGCGAAAATCCTATTTACAAGCAAGCAACGTCGACCTTCAAGAACCCCACGTACGCTGGAAAGTAGTAATTTATTGAAACACAAAAATCGTGTTCAGTAGTCAGTCTGGTTGAGTCATTATATAATATACACTTATTGCATTTTAATGACATTAAATATAACGTTAACCATTCGAAAGCTTGACGTTAAGATGCCTTATACAGTGCCTTTGTATACAAAAATGTAAGATTTTGATAAATAATATTAACTTGATACATTATTTGTATCATGAGTGGTTAATACAACGATGGCACACATTTTTGAGCGTCGTGTAGCGGTTGAACGTTTATGCTTTTGTCTACGTAGTGCACATGTAGTGGTCTGTTTTACATCTCGAAATTTTATAACGTAAACTTTTTGTACTTATGTGTGAGTGAGTGTAGTATGTAATGTTTGTAGTGGTAAGCAACATAACGAGGTCTATTCAATCAAGGATATTTTCGGTCCTGTCTGCGTTGTTTGTTTGATATAAACTTAATAATTATGTACTATGAATATGGTCAGAAAAAAAGGAAATGCCATTGAAATCGTTAAAAAGCAACGTCACTACAGTATAACATTGTTTTAACATGGTAATTGGATTTTCCTAATTTTAATGAACATAACTGATAGAAGTATTGAAGGTAAAGCTTAAATGGATGAGGTTTCTATCGCGTTAGTTATTCGCGAATACGAGTGTGCCTTTTATTCACGACGATTCGAGTAATACGTGATTATAATAAATCGAACTAATGAGAGAAGAGAATCTTTAAACAATCTCAATATATTGTAGTATTATTATCTCGTTATGTTTCGTGAATGAATAGCCTTAACAGTAGGATGTTGAAAAGAATAATAGCCTGCCTTATATTTAGATATAAAAGCTCTTGTGCCTTTTTTGAGAATTCTGGCATGTCGAGTTACAATAATACAATTGTATACATAGAACTTGGCGTACATGCCACTGGAACTGGAACCGCCATACATATAAGAGCGCACACCTCTGTCGAAGCATGTGATTTAAAATCATGCCCGTTATATGCGTAAGTTACAATGCTTGTGTGGCTTCATTTTGTGTTTGTATGGCATCGTGCCTTCCTGTCTATGGCAGAAATTCCAGTATTATACAATAGAATGGTGCAATTCTAATTAAATATATTTTTAATGACAGTTGGTATCTGTCCCACTTTGGTTGTTATATGAATCACTGCCAAAAGCCTATTTTTAAAAAGGGTATGTTTGATTGAATTTCACGAAATGTTTAATTTTATTCAAGTCATTTAACATAATTTAACATTTCTTTAAATGTTTATTTTTTTAACTAGTCCGTTGTAACGTTCGCTTTCAACGCAATTCTTTTGACTGTGTACTTATTAATAAAGTATGTAAGTGGTATTGAATGGACGTTTGCAGATCCGATTCTGTTAAATTAACGATTTTAACGTCCGAAGTGCACAGTAAAAAAATGTATTGTACAGTCGGCCAAGAAAATGATCTATCAGTTTCGAAAATAAATCTCGTAAATGTAACAAATATCGCTAAGCTTGTGCCAGAATATCACAATAGCAAAGAAAAATCATCATCAACCTACCTTTTTGACATTATTTTTGAACTGAAATATGAAAATTCCACCACTAATTGGTAGATTATTTTTTTGGTAGACGAAATTTTAATGACTTCTATCAAAGCCGAATTAAATGTTTGGCTTACTTACACATAGAGCCTTAAATAACAGTAATCAACTAGTGCCATTACTAATATTATAAAGAAATAAAGTTATTATTTATTAGATATTAATATTATAATAAGCAAACCATGTAAAAATTAAGTTTTTATATTATTTATGACGCGAATCTGTATTTAGTTAAAATCAGTAATCTTGCCTTTTGGATGTAATTTGATTGACTTACAGTATAATAAATGAATCTCTTTTTTCCAATAGCAAGTGATGAGAAAAAAATCTGCCATTAATCTGACTATATTTTTATAGATGCCCTGTGGCAATATTCAATCTTAAAGAGAATGTGTTATGTTAGCCTTTAAATCGCCAATTTTTTAACATTTTATTTGTAAATAAATAATTAAGTATGTAACGAATTATGTTAATTATTTTAAGTATTCGTGGTCTCTAATAGAAGCTAATAAAAATTAACTCAAAAATTTTATTTTCTTTTTATTTGATTATCATCATCATTATTTTAGCCAAAAGACGCCCATGTTGGACTCAGGTCTCTCAACGTCGCAGCAGATCATCGGTCCACCTGAGGGGACATCTTGGAACCAGAGCCTCGCCTCGAGTGTAAGATTTTCGTTCAATACTAGAAAACTTCACGAAAAGTTAAGCGAGCCAACTCAAACTTTAAAAGTATGCGTATCACATGCGAGTGTAGGTTTTGACTCACGACTCGATAACGTTTGCGTTTGCTCACTGCCGAAAGTAAAAACACCAAAAGTACTTTTATCCTATTATTTATTCAGTGCCAAAAGTCAAAAGTATAAGAATACACTACACGCAAGATCACATTTTTATTTTGATATCGGTGCCATATTTAAACTAGCTTTCCGCTCGCGGCTTCGCCCGCGTTATTATTGTTTTCCCGTGGGAATTTTATATTTTACCGTAGCAAAAATAATTTTGTAGCCTATTATATAGAAGACTGTTATTTATATTTAGGAGCTCGGATAATAAATTTCATAGAAATTGGAGCAGATTTTAAATAGTTTCCATAGAAACTTTCAACCCTTATTTTGCACCTTAAGAGGGTGAATTCCAATAAACCATGAAATATGTGTTCAATGAAATGTTTTCAAGAGTATGAATCACAAGTTTTATCAAAATAGTTGCTAATTTAAAAACAATCCATATAAACTTGCAACCCCTATTTCATCCCTTTAGGGTTTAATTTTTCAAAAATTCCTTCTTAAGTGTGCGTCCGCATTTTGAATTAAAACAACTGTCCAAATTTCCAGGCTGAACTTTTCGCGATTCTACAGGCGTGCATCCTAATCCAGCAATCCTCCAATCCAGACATCCTTTTTCTTTCAGATTCCCGCTCTGCTTTAAATGCCCTTGAAAACCGTAGCTTCAATCACCTCATCGTCTCCCAGATTCACTCTATTATCCTCTCCCTTCTTCCCAGCCGCAGTATTCGGTTCTGGTGGGTCAAAGCCCACGCCAGCATCTGGGGAAACGAGCTTGCTGCTGGCTGGCTGCTGGCCAGGCAGCAAAATCCCATAAGAGTCCGGATTACTGCCATTTTCCCATCTCCTACGTCCGAAATCAGGCAAAAAACGCACTTCAAGAAAAATGGCAAATGCGGTATGAATCCGCAGAGCAGGGCCATCATACGCGCACACTGTTCGCTTCCCTCTCATCAATCAGCACCTTCCGCACTTACATTCCTACCTCATTCCACCTTACACAGTTCCTAACTGGTCACGGCTCCCACATCTCATATCTACACCGCTTTCACATCGCACCATCCGATTGTTGTCCATGCGACCTATCATCTTCACAGACGCCCACTCACCTCTTCCAAGACTGTCCTATATTTTCTATGCAACGCCACAATCACACGTCCTTTTGCCATCTTCACAATATCCCCCCCTTCTCCAACTCTGACCTCCTTTGAAGCCTCACTGTCCCCGCTCCCTCGCTAAATTCATCACTCATATTTATACTCAACTCCGCCACAACAACAACCCACTAATTATTCCTGTTACTCCACCTAATTAACCACAAGTATCCCACTGAATCTAGCATTATCTATTATATCTTACTAGCCGTATCTCCAACTCCACGCATTGCGCTACCCTAGGACAGAACCTCTATCTCTCTCTCTCTCTCAGTTAATCATAGTTGACAGCGTATACCGGTCGCGCTGTCACTATCAATGGCACAGTATTGATATAACATTATAACAAAGTAGATACCATAATAATTTGATCACATGCTCCAATGTATTATACAAATAATAATAATAAAAAAAAAGATATGCCATTGGACTCGGGTACACCAACAGCTATTCCGCCGGTGGCCACCTACCTGTTTAAACTACCCTCCGGAAACTTTCCGCCCCCGGCTGAGGCAAGTTCGGTATCGGAAGGCCAATTTACCGAACGACAGTCAATCACGCTGGTCCAGTGCGGATTGATCGACTTCACATACACCTTTGAATTCTTCGCAGATGTATGCAGGTTACTTCACGATGTATTCCTTCACCGTAAGAGCGTCGGACAAATTTTACATATGAAATTCGAAAAATAAAAAACACATTGGTACATTACTGGACCCAACCCCGTAACACCGGATTAGAAGGCCAGTACTGAGTCCGCAGCGCCACCGGTTGACCTAGAGAGGCGACCAATTGACCTAGAGGCGATTTATATGACGTTTGATAGCTGAAACGAAATGATGCAGATTGAAATAAGCACCAGAAAACAATACCATATAAAGGATATTTTTTGTATAAAAATGGCTTTTAATTAAAAAAAATTGTTATTTTGACAGTGCTATTGATCTTTAAGGATCACGTTGGCGCTTATTTCATAGATATTTGTCTATTCATTCAAGAGTTATAACGGTTTATGCACGTCAGGTTCGCGACGCAGGGTAAAAAATTAAATGGCCCCTGAAAATACAAAAAAAGGATGTCTTTTTCTATTTTTTTTATTACTAAAAAAATAGAAAAAAACATCCTTTTGCTCCCTGCCTCGTGTGTGCTCTTGATGCAGAAACACTGTATATTCCTTTTGTATTTATAGAATGCTTTACTAAGAATTTATCTAGTAGTTATAGTACATACTATTTCGGTACATCTACCACACCTGCTCTCTCCATCACCGTGCCTTTGTACACATTGTACATGAAGAATAAATAACTAAAAATATTTTACGAAAAATGAAAACCGACTTCAAAAACACTTAAAAGTTAGAAATAATATAAGAATAGGTACAGACAACATCACACTTCTATATTGAAGTCGGTGCCAAACGATGATCTCTTAGCAAGCCTTAAAATTTGGCACCGACTTCAATATAGAAGTGTGATGTTGTCTGTACCTATTCTTATATTATTTTTAACTTTTAAGTGTTTTTGAAGGTTTTTATTTTTTGTAAAATACTTTTTATTTTTATCTTTTTAGTAAATGTAATCTTTTTAATGAATTTAATAACACAAAATAAAATAAAATTGGGGTGCAAGGTCATTTCAGGTCAGGTCAAGTCCAAAAGTTAAGGATCCTTCCATCATCAGCTCGGTTCATGACTACCAGACGCAAATACGTGAATAACTTCGGAACACGGACGTACCTATAAAATTTAAGGGTTTCCCTCGATTTTCATAGGATCCCATCATCAGATCCTGACTTTGGTGAGCTTGGGACTACTCCAGGAGTATACTCTATCGAATACAAAAAGAATTTTGAAAATCGGTCCACAACTGGCGGCGTAATCGCGTAACATATACACAAAAAAACAACATACGGGTCGAATTGATAACCTTAAATGAGGAGGTTATCAATTCGATGCGTATGTTTCTATATTGAAGTCGGTTCTAAGCGATGAGATCCTGTGTATTCTTAAGTGTTTTTAAAGTCTCTTTTTATTTTTTGACAAATAATTTTATAAGTGGAATCGATTCTACTCTCGATTCCGAACAAACCATATTCAGGTTTTGCGTAAGTCATAACACGTTCATATTATATTATCTGTGACGTTGTACTTTTAAATAAGATTCAGGTGATGATTGCTTGGCACCGACTTCGGTATAAAACTGTGATGTTGTATCAATTATTATATTATTTATGACATTTAATTGGGATGATGACTGAATTCTAAATTTTACGTCTCGTCACTGCACTTTTTTCACAGTATTTTAATATTTTATATTAAAATACTGTGAAAAAAGATGCAGTCCTGTGAAATTAGAATTAAAATCGGCTTAGAAATACATTAGATACAAGCATTTTAAATTGTTAATTTTAAGTCGATTAGACAGAGAGACCAAATGGGCCCACGATAACGGAATTATTCTCAACATTAATAACACGAAGTGCATGCATATATATTCGCCACACAATCGTGTCGCTGGGGGGGGGTGCGAATTGAAAATTATGCAATTGTTGGTCATTCGTACAAGTGTCTGCATAATAATAAAATAATTGTATATGTTGTAAAATTGAGTTTGTTAAGGATTTTAAGTATTTGGGTTTAAAAATAGATACACATTTTAATTGGAAACTTCACGTAAATGATGTCTGTAATAGGCTAAGATCAACATTAGGAAAAAATTTTCAGCTAAAAAAGATAGTAAACAGGAAAACTATGTGTGTAATATATCACGCACTTGCAGATTCAATTGTAAGTTACGGTTTGATTGTATACGGTCGAACATTTGACACATATTTGCAGAGTATCAAAAACATCCAGAAAAGGTTGCTTAAGTATCTGGTGAGTAAAAATGTAAAAGATATGTGTAACAAGGATTACGACAAACTGTTTAGCATCTGTAAAGTTTTACCAATAGATTATAAAGTCAAATATTTAATAGGATTAGAATATTATTTTAGTGAAGAATTTAAAAACATAGTAAACAATAAGTACAATACTAAAAGTGTAAGGGAAAAGAAGTTGATACAACCAGGTGCAAAAAATTATTATGGACAAAGACTACCCAAATATTTAGTGCCTCAAATTTATAATTAATGATTAAACGAACTTACCTGTACGTGAAGTTCAATCATAATTATACGAAGGCTTCGTCCGAAGGGATTAGCAAATAATACTTGTAGTAACGCCTAGTGATACGCCAGTCACGCACTTTATTTGAGGGTATAAATAAAATTTAAAATGAGTCTCACGTCAACAAGGTGGGCGACCTATCCGCTCGCTTCATTTAGTTTAGAGTAGCCGCATCCGGAATATTTCACACAAAAATGGGGACTTGTAGTTGGGAGGGAGGGTTGCTAATCCCTTCGGACGAAGCCTTCGTATAATTATGATTGAACTTCACGTACAGGTAAGTTCGTTTAATCATTAATTATACTCGGCTTCGTCCTCGGGATTAGCAAATAATACTTGTAGACTTTTAGAGATAATAGTGTGAAATATTTTGTTTATTCCTGAATTTTCATTAATTTATGTTAATAAGAATAAACATCAATCATCATTTGAATTACTCGTATTATTAACAATTGTTCTGGCAAAATAATTATTTCCATTAGTATTGACATTACTTATGGTTCTATTATAGAATCGATAGAATGTGCTTGAAGAGCCGCTCCATCCAGCGGTTCGTCTTATTTGATCTAGGCCGACACCTAGGTGATGAGCCGCGGATGTAGCGGCGTGCTGTGCGCGGTAAATATGTTTAGATCAAAAACGCTATCGCGCAGTGTGTTCTTTATTCACTGACTTAAGGTTTGGGAACCGACAGCATTATAAGGCTTTTTAGCACTTATGAAGAGAAGGAAAGATTTCAATACTTTTAATATTAATCTAGGACAATGTTTGTACTTTGTGTGCTGTCAACAGCGCAATGAGAGTGATGAGTTTTTTCGAAAGTTTTTCAAAAGACAATGTTTCATTGGCGTAAAATTGGCTGACATAATTAATAACTATTGAAGTATCCCACATATTTGGGCAAGGGAGGGCGTAACCGAAATATTCCTTTAAAATATCTTCTTACTCTGTCATCTTCTCGTAAATTATTTTCCCCTAAGCAGGGCGAGCGTGGATCTATAGGAGTTAAGCGTGCCATATTGAGCTCCCTCTTCATAATAGTTTGTTGAAATAAATTATTTGTGGAATTGAAGGATTATACAAGTCACAATTATTGTCGTTACAGTAATTGAACCAGCGCCGTAAATAAACATTATATTGTTTAAAAGAACTTTGGAATATAGATGCTAATATCGGCGGTACACTCCACGCCGTCCGCATAAGTTCCCCGCTATACAATGACAGAGAACGGGGTGAAAGCATAAAAATTAAAATCGACCCAGGAAATGCATCTGGGTCCCTATGCCAGGAGACATAATCAGTGCATTTAGTATTTATTTGACTAGCGAATAAGTCTACTTGAGGAGCCCCATACGATGAGACAATTTCCTGATATGCCCAGTCCGCTAACTCCAATTTTTTTTTCTTTTTTTTTAAATACGTCGCCCTACACTAGGATTTTCTCCTGTGTCGTGGGTGCAGTTACAAACATAGAATATCACATGCACATACGCCCAGACCGGAACAAATTTCTGTAGGCCATAAAACATTTGTCCCGTACGGGAATCGAACCCGCGACCCGTTGCGCAGTAGGTGATCACTCGACCTTTGCGCTAAACGTGTCGTCGATTCTATGTCAGGATGTACCCGCCTTGATTCGGCAACTGCCGTTATATTATCTGATAGGCTAATGTAATAAGCCATAACATACAAATTGCGACATTCACACCACTGCCATAGTTGACGAGTGATGTCAGTGAAGTGGGGGAACTGAATACCCCCCATTGTATTGATGTAAGAGATTACTGTAGTGTTGTCGATGCGGAGAAATTTGACAACTAGGTACTTACATTTTTGGCGAACACTTTTAATCTTAGAAAAGCAGCTAGAATTTCTAGGTAGTTAATGTATTGTGTTCTCTCCTGAATGCTCCGCAACCCGCTAACCTTCTCTTTGCCACGTACAGCCCCGTATTTGAGGCGTCTGAGAAAATTTCCAGATCATGTGTATCATGTTTGATTTTACAAAACGGTATTTGTATTGCGTCATTCCTAGGGATATTTATAAATTTATCATAATTATCATTAATGATGATTTTAAGTTTAATTACTTAATGCGCTCGAATATTTTAGTATAAGGCTAGTGTATTCTACAGTCGGGCAAACTGAGACTAGTAATTCGACTATTTGTGCGAATTGACGTATTCAACATCTTTTAAGAGTTAACCATTTTTTTTTTTTTTTTAATTTCTGATTTGTGATCTGGAAATTTTTAGTCTAGATTAGAACGAAACCTTAAAAATGTACATATATTACTAGGTATCACTAAACTTTTGGCCTCGTTAATTAAAATCAAAGAGAGGTAATTAATTTTTTGGTTTGTATATTTGGCCAATAATTATCTAAATAATTAGTTGATTTTAGGTCCGCAGAACGGAGTAATCGGACAATTGGTTTTATTGCCTTGATGGTGCAGTACTCAAGCCAAATAGTTCTTGTTCAATTTGAAATCTTAAATATTTTCTTGAATTAGGGTCAAAAGGCATCTTTTAAATCTATTTTTGTCATGAAACAATTTTTTGTTTTAAATTTTAGCACTGAGCGTAAATTTTCAATTTTTAAATGATCTGCTTTTATAAATTTATTAAAGTTTTACTCTGCACCCTATTTATTTATCGCCTTTGCAGTCTTAATAATTTCTGACAGGTTTTCGCCTAATGAATGAATAAAAAATGGTTAAGTATTTTGAAGCTGGTCTTTCATGTCCTTTTTAAGGGAAGACAGAATAAAATTCCGTCGTATGACTGAATCCGGTATTGTAAGTCACAGAGAATACGTTCTGTGTCCATCAACATTTTTATTATTTCTGGGTCACTGTTATTTTTCGAGGGCAGCGAATTAATAGCTTGGTTCAAGCATGAAATAGCCGTAGAAACTTGTTTTTGCCTAATTTCGATATTTTTATAACGTTTAGCGTTTATATCGGAGATAGCCACCTTAATTTCGGCATTCAGTACCTACGGGAGCATTAATTAGTTTGCAGTTAGTCGGCGAAAGGTATTTCACATTAATGTGTGTTCCAACTTAACTGCAAAGTCTTTGTGAATGTTGGCTCCAAAAGTATTCGAAATAGTTGGATCCTCGCCCAATATTTCAAGTATTGTGGTGTTTAGCATCGCATTAGCTGACCCAGGCTCGTCGGTCGGTATCCGTCACTTGCTCAGGCGCGCCGGCGGCGGCGGTGCACGGAGGGACACGCTCCATACAAGGGCGGTCATAAATAGTTAAAGTCCTGTTACTATCAATACATTGTATTATTTTAGTGACTTATAGTTGTAAAAGTGTTTTAGGAACATTAAAATGAAAGAAGTACATGTATTTACGGAATAAAAAACGTTTACTTCAGTAAAAAACAAATATAAACAATAACATACTTTTACCTAAATTTATCATGAACAAACACTTAAAAATTGGAATGTAAAACATATATTTTAAATAAAATAAGAGTCAAAACATTGATAACATTATTTAATTATAATAAAATAATAGAAATAAATAAATTAAAATTAATTAAATACAAAAAAACAAAACAACTAACAAAATATAAATAAATTATTCTTATTCTAACAATATTAAACATGTAACAATTCTATTACACTTTGTGACAGAGTATTTTTCTTTTTAGGGGGAAGTTTCCGAAGACTTGTAATATAAGGATCTGAATGTAATAATAGTCGTTGTATTAAATCTTGATTGGTAACTTCACGTGACATTTTTCGAGTGTGACTTCGTCTATAAATTTTGATATACTTATTTGTCGCTTCAGCAGCTTCTTCGGAAAGTTCTCCTATAGATAACAATGCATAACTTATAATATCTGATCCATGTACGAGCACCTTGTGGACAGAAGCAGGAAGACTATACCACGGATATTCCTCGACCAGGCTGTATGCTGTTTGTAATGCATAGTCTTTAAACTTGCATTCATTAATTTTATGTCCAGAAGATAACGTTTGTAATATTACACAACAACGATCTATGAGATCCTTATTCAAACCTGTAATTTCAGCAGATACAGCTGATTCCAAAAAAAACTTCCTGGCCGTGTTTCCGTCGTTAGACGTCCCGCTTCCACCACTACGCGGCTTGTCAACTATTAAACCTAATCGTTCCCTAAACTGGGACTGTACATATTGTTTTTTATTTGATAACAATTGTTTATCACTATCTAGCCTAACTTGCCATTTTTTTATGTCTAATCTATATGAAAGATGAATAAAATATTCGAAGAAACGTATCCAAGAATGTAGTGGTGATAATCCAAATTGGTATCTACTCTCTATTACAGGTTTTTGTAAACATTCGTCTATTTTATTCATCTCTTTAGGGGTAGCATTACATATATAACATCTACTTGTAGATGTTTCACTTAAAGCACTACAAATTTTACCATCTACCATTGAAAGCTGCAACTTATGAGAAACGACCAATTCACGATTGTCGATCTGAATAAAAGTAGGTTGCAAACTTTCAATTTTATCCTTAAAATAAGCTTCCTCTTGCAAAGACACTGCTGTGCTTTCTTTCAAAAATTGAAATCGAATAGGACGGCAGTACCTAGTGGAAGAGGGTCGAGGATTTTTCCATAAAATTTTACAATTATCTTCAGCTAATTTTACAATAATTTGAAGGGGTACATAAGATGTTACAAACAAACTACTATCTTCTAAAGTTGAATCTGAAAAAAATTGTTTGTATTCACTATGTCCAGTGCTGCCATCGAATCCCCATTTCCCAAGTAAAGAGATATTAGACAAACAATCATCAGGAATCTGATCTAAGACCTCTTTTTGAGATTCAAGGATTCGAGAAGCTGTGTGATCAAAAAGACTTTGTAATTCAACTTCAGCTGAAGACTCGGAAACAGTTATATTAGAAGGGTAACATCTCTGTTTCGCTTTAGTAATTTGTTGGTAACATGGTAATACATTAGGAGAAATCTTACTATTAACAAAGTTTTTAATTAATAAATACTGATGTTTTGTCAACTGAGCATCAGTCACAAGTGACAAGACATCATCAGTGCTAACTCTAGATATACACGAATCGAATGAACAGTCTGAAACATCAAGCAATGCACTCACAGTAGAATCATCAGACTTTGACAAATCAGCTACTCTCCGACGTTTAGTCCTTTTACTACATTGCGTAAAAGGTTTTCGAGGACGACCACGTGAATGACACGGCGACGTTTCAGACGGAGTACATTGCTTATTGTTTTTCACAAGTTGAATTTTTTCAATAACATTAAACCAATCGGAATTCTTATATAAAAGCTTGGTTTTATCCCTATTACATTTTTTCCAGAATCGAGCAATAGCTTTACATAAATTATTGTCAATTTTCTCTAAATAATGAATATCAATGTTCTCAGCATCGTCGTTCAGAGTAGTCAACAAACTTTGTAGGACTTGACGACACTTTTCCGAGTCATTATCGGTATTGACAGTTAGCCATATTTCAAGAATATGCATTCTTGAAAACGAGCATATATATAAATTACCTAAAACAAAAAAAAAACGGTTAAAATTCAGTCACAAAACCTACACAAAGCACTAAGACTAAATAAACTAATTTCGTAGCAAATGCTACGAGATAATCTGGCAACCGTAGCACCCTTGTCATCGCCAAAAGGGCAGATAAGGGCAGCCAAGTTTTAATTTTCCTAAGATAAGAAAGTCTAAAGATTATGGTGCAATATACCTCCATAGTCGGAGCGAGTGGGAACATATTTAAAAGTTTATTCAAACTTTGAATATTAAAATATAATACTCCAAGAAAAGTCGCCTCGTAGCAATGACATACTAAAGAAAATATATACTAAGATACAATAAAAATAAAAATATTAATTATTACATACCCTGTTCTTGGATATCCATTTCAGAAAAAACTCACACAGCACTCACAGGTCCCGCAATGACAACAAATGACGTCACGCTTTTTAATGACTCACTGATAACAGTATTTACGATTGGCGATGCGCTCTCTTTGAATGCACAATAGATAATGAAGGCGCACTCTAATTACTGACCTATTTATAGTTTCAGAAGGTACCGCAACTATCCAATGTAACGACAAGGAATAAAATGTAAAACAAGAAAGCAGGTTTTTAAGATTTATGACCTATGGATGTCCCACAGTGCGGTGGTGGCGGTGGTGGCGACCACCACGGGGGTGACCGTCATGACGGCACAGAAGATATAAACGGCGGGCGTAGCCACTTCGGCGGGTTCTGGGTCGAGGTCGACCTGCATCTCCGAACGTGGCTCAGAACCAATAATCCCATCGAGCAGTAGGCCAATTATAAATCTTTCATCGTATGACATGGCATAATAAATCATGAAATGCTTCATTTCGTATTACCGATCTCCAATGATATCATTACTATGGCATAATTTCGATGATGTCAATATCATATAACGAACGAATGATCAAAAATCTGTCCGAAAATCATAATTTTCGCTTTGCACTATGATATAATATGATGTTATTTGAAAACCGTGAGATCGTAATAGGCCTGCAGGTTTAAAACGTTGTTATTACGTTCTTGCTCTGAAAACCACCGATATCTCCATTAGTCATGAAACAGACCAAAGTACTGTTCGCGAGACTAATTTATAGGGTAGTACAGCTCCAAAGAGAAGTACGCAAACCCGGATATGTAACCATTGCCACTATGAATACACCGATATCTCCATTAGTCATGAAACAGACCAAAGTACTGTTCGCGAGACTAATTTATAGGGTGGTACAGCTCTAAAGAGAAGTACGTAAACCCGGATATGTAACCATTGCCACTATGAATACACCGATATCTCCATTAGTCATGAAACAGACCAAAGTACTGTTCGCGAGACTAATTTATAGGGTGGTACAGCTCCAAAGAGAAGTACGCAAACCCGGAGAGATTACCATTACCATAAGGTAGTACAGCTCCAAAGAGAAATTCGCAAACCAGGATAGGTAACCATTACCACTATGTATATACTGTATTTGTTCTTTAGTATATAATCATAAAAAGTAGGTGCATGTTACGATTGGATAATTATTATTACTGCTAATCAGTTAAGGAACAATCCTAAAATACTGTTCGCAAAATTATTATTGGGTAGTGCAACCCCAAAGAGAGGTACGCAAGCCCAGTTTAGTGAATAATCACTGTAGCAATAACTATTATTTAGTAAACTTTCTTCTTAGAGATATAGTGTCATAAAAATTCATACAAAATAAGCCCACTAGGTAGGTATGAAATAAATCTTATTTAACAGTTTTCGTAAAACTATTTCATTGGATTATAAAACTTCATTTCAGAGGAAACCAGTAAAAAATAAAAACGTGACAAATTTACCATTATAGGTATAATTCGTCATTAACTAATTAAGTTTCTCTAGTATTTATGAGAATATAACAAAATGGCTGACTTATCATACTTCTGCCCGTTATCAAACGAGCATTGTACGGGCAGCAAATAGAAAATGACATTTTCGGCCATAGTCACTAATAAATGCACTTATTCACACAATGACTAACCTTGAGACTCCGCGTACGGCATCTTCGTAACACTTCGAGTTTTTTAAACTTACACAACAGATTTGACAATCCTCCTCACTTTTCCGCTTAGGCATTATAAATAAGCACTACCTCACTTAAAGTAAAAACTTTTAAGACGCGAGAGTGTGATCGTGGCGAGCACTAAAAAGCGAATGAAGCGAGCGGATAGGTCGCCCACCTTGTTGACGTGAGACTCATTTTAAATTTTATTTATACCCTCAAATAAAGTGCGTGACTGGCGTATCACTAGGCGTTACTACAAGTATTATTTGCTAATCCCGAGGACGAAGCCGAGTATAATAAGTTTGAATTACTAAGACAAACTCCAAAACTTACTAAAACGGTGCTAAAAACAAAGCTACGAGCTGCTTTGCTCGATTTGGTGGGTTAGTTGATGTTATGCATATTTTATGTTTGTGTAAATTACATTTGTTGTCATTCACTTATTCATTAGGTACCTGAATAGATTGTCGATATTTATATGATCTACATTTCTAAGTTTCTTTATAGTTCGATATTAGGTTATATGTGAAGAAAAGAGCGCATCTCGCCCACAAACGTGAAGTTTGGCGAGAAATATATATATTTATTTCAAATGTAACCCTATATTGGCATTAATAAAAAAAAAAAGATCCGACATCAACCGTGACGTAATTGTTGAGTACGGCCATATAAGTGACATACCTATGCAATTTAATATTTATTGTAATTTGACATTTAATTTAATTAATATTCAATGAGCATTTGACTTGCTCTTTTGACATTTTTATTTAACATTGTATTTTTTTAAATAATTAATATTGTATTACTCATTGATAAATAATATTGATAATTCAATTTTTATGTGCATGACTTACCGTGCGTGTTGGAATATCTGTAAGCCGGTAGGTAGGTACAATTGTTGTTGTTGTAAATAAATAAATAAATAAGCTCCTTGTAAATTGCCGTTTTGCTAGAAAGAGATGGAGAAAAATCTTTAATACCTTATATCTTGGTTGTTTTTATAGTTATACGAAAACCGATTTTTTTCTTTCTGTTAATTATATGAATGAGCTTCTATTAAAGCAAAAAAAAAATTTTTGTCATCTAGCCTATTGTGTTTTTGAAGTCGGTTTTATTTTTTGTAAAATAATTTTTTAAATGATCATAGATATCACAGTTATAAATTTAGTAATTCATGGAAATAGAATTATATGAATTACTAAATTTAAAACTGTGACATTTAAGGATTGTCTAAAAGTGTCCTAAACAATTTATGCAACAACTAAGACAAATCTTTTGTTTTAAAAAAAAACACAAGTTTCGTAAACGATATTACTGTGTGCAACTGAATTCCGTATCTCAGTATTTCGGAAGCGGTGTCTGCCGATCGTTCACTGTCACACGCAAGCACGCTGTCACCGGTACCTCTACCATGAGTTGCCATCGATTGCACACTGTAGTTAACTACAGTCGCTAACGTGTTAACGCAGACGATATCGTTTTCGATAGTGACCGTACCATGAGTTACTTTTGCATTTACCTGACTTCGTAACGTTAACTCGATAGTATAGTAAACGATACAAAGGATACAGACTACTTAGCAGGTAATTATTTGTTGTCGTCATGTTGGTAATACGCTATAATCCGTCCTCGCAAAAAGGTAGCTCAATTCGGTTTCTTACCATATTGTTATGAAAGATTTAATTTAGTCGGCTTATACGTCAACTTCAATTTATTTCATAGGATAAATTTTTAATCATTGTTTGATTACATTCACGAAAACTTATTTAGTTTTATGTTAAAGAATAAGTTTTTATTAAATGTAGGCCATGTATTGATTTAATAATGATATAGACAAGCGCTCCATGGTTCCAGTTAATGGCGCAATTCATAGGAATATATAGTAATTATAGTAAAATTGTAAGTATTAACATTGTTGTAAACATTGTAACAATTTTCCATTAAAAATAATCATTTTCTATGCTTCTATGGGTTTGTTTTTTAGTACCCATCTATTTAAAGATGTGGCTACACAAAGAGACCTATTGGATTGATAATTTAAATGTAAATAGTGCAATCCGTTATAATTGAAGGATTTTCCATTATAGCTAAATAATTTAACCAATTAATTTTTTCTTTCAGGCTTTAGATCACCATTATCTCAATTGTTCCCGAGGGCCCACAGGAAAATATGTATAATATTTGTTTAATTCAATAGAGCTGACAAATATGCTGAAAATTGATACCTGCCAAATGTAGTATTACAGGAGATATACAACAACTGCATAAGTGAGTGGGTGAATGAATAAAACTAAAAATGTTACTCCTTTACAGTATGAGTATTTATGATGAAGCAATTTATATAAAACTTAAAATAAAGCTGATGACGTCTGATGTCGGCCAATATTCATATAAAATACTTGAATTTTACAATATTATGATTATCTATTAAGGCTTTATGTGATGTTTAATGATATGTCTGTTGTTGCAGAAGTTTAAGTTCCAAAATTTACCTGGAATTACAGTCAAGTGTCCAACCATAGAAATTACTGTACAAGAAAGAACCGGTACTACTGTTATTTATTATCATTCAATAATTATCATATTTTAGCAAACTTAATAGATGAAGAAATTTTCCAATCTCATAAAAAATGGACAATCTCCATTGAAAGATAATGTTTTTGATGCAAATTCTTAATGTTTATGTTAAATAACCAGAGGTACTAGGTCTTCTGTGTTATTGCAAAGCAGCAATGCTTTTCTGTTTTATATTGAAGGATACGAAATTTCAGGGTACTGTAACTACATTCATAAGATAATAACCTACACCTTGTACACTTTGGTCATTAGAAGACAGGTGACTATGATCATCTAGTAGACTATTTGCTTGTTTGCCAACATTCTTGTGTAAAATATGCACAAATACAACAATTCTGTTGTTCTTTATATTAGATTCAGTATGAAATATAGACCTAGCTTTTTATTGAAAATTAATATTTTTTGCTTTGTCAAAACAAGGAAATCCTACTTAGGTAAATAAATTAAAGTGTGGGTTCATGTAATTTATTTATTTTTGGTGTAAAAAATGTGTTAACAACATCTTTTTATTAATCTACCAATAAAAAAAATCATCAACCAATTTTTCCTTTTTAATGCAATCCAAACTATTGTGACACTGTAAAATCCAACTGCAGCTGTGGCAATAAATCAGTCCAAAAAATGAAATGCTAAAACCGAAGGTCTTGGCTGCACCATTCTGTATTATCATCAATGCCACTCAATCAAATCATCCTCCGCCACTCATCCAAAATAAATATAGCTGTAAAAAATAAAATCTTATAATAATATGCACCTTTTTAAGTTTTAACTGACTTCAAAAAAGGAGATGTTGACTGAATCATTTTTTTTAAATATTATGTTCACTGATTACTCCGCCAATTGTGGACCGATTTTCAAAATTCTTTCTTTTAATCGATAGAGGGATCCTGGGATAATGGAAGGAAACACTTAAATTACAGAGGCACATCCAACATGTTTCATTTTTTTCTGACGATATTTAGGTAAGTAGGTACCTATTTGCATCATAGTATATTTCTGACGATATTTAGGTAAGTAGGTACCTATTTGCAGCTCAGTAACATGATATGATAGTCATCATATCATGTTACTGAGCTGATGATGATGGAAGGTTTCTGGTAGGTGACGAGTTTGGGAATTTTACTAAAAATATAGAAATATTTTTTTCTCAAAAAAAATTAAACAGGCTCCAAAACACCAAAAGTCTTAAATACAAGAATACATACAATAATTATCACATTTTTATATTGAAGTTGGTGCCAAACTTTTCAGGTGATATTGCTTGGCACCGACTTCAATATAAAAATGTGATATTTTATGTATTCTTATATTATTTATGACTTTTTGGTGTTTTTGAAGTCAGTTTTATTCTTTGTAAAAAAATTAGGTATACCTATTACCAATAGCTTTTTATTAGTTATTTAAAAAAGTTATTAAGGTTTATAATATAGAAAATAAAATGCAATTCAAAGTTATTAAGGTTTATAATATAGAAAATAAAATGCAATTCAAAGTTATTAAGGTTTATAATATAGAAAATAAAATGCAATTCTTTACATTTGAGGGTGTATGAATGTTTTACCTCTCTACACAGTGACAATGATTTTTAACCACAATTTTTTTTTCCTTTTGAGTGGCTGTTATATCCAGCTAATTCTTTGCTTCTTCATTGGAATTGTTGCACGCAAGTATGTGGCATCAACAGTCCCATTTATGGATAATCTGCAAGAAATGTTTTGTAAATAAAATGTTATAGAATAGGTATTTTAACACTGATATAGACTATTTTTAATTTGTTATCAGCTTGTCAAACAATTCCTTAACTTCTAGGGATGCCTTGTAGTTTATTGAATGTGTTATTTTGCCATACATAAAGATGACATTTTGTTTTGTTATTTCCAAAAATCCAAGTTTTGCATTTACCTACTGAAGGGGTCATACGAAGGCAATCTGAATTATTACCCATATATTCACTTCAGTTGTCATAAAACAGTATTATACACTTACGATACCTCTATGATCATAAAGCTATTAAGATCAAAACAAAATTTGTAACTTTTTAAAAATGGTAATTTGATTTTGAGGTTACTTACATAAACTCTGTATAGCTTTCAGTTTCAAGTCTGTATTTGCTTTTAAACACCAATGCTGAAATGCTTATTTATAATACTATAATTGGCACAAAAATAGTTGTAATCACTCTTGAACTTTTTCTCACGACTGCTCCCGTATTTTAATTGTTTTCGTGTCATTGACGTATATATTATGTATGTGTTATTATTCTTGAACTCAGCCGTGGTTGGCATATTCCATGCAAAAAAAATCACAACTTATTAACTAATTTAACTCACTAATATTATTCCAAACTTGCTTAGATTATCTATCGAATCGAGTCTCACGCTTGAAAATGTAAGTGAGTAACGTAACTACAGAGTTATCGTTTTGTACGTTATCGTCTATCGAGTAGCTGTCAAATCATGAACTCATGGTACCGATTTCCATACAATATGCACAAAACGATTGTCGATAGCGAGCGCGTTTTCGATAGGTTCGCGACGTATCGTAAACGATTGCACTCATGGTACCGATTTTAGTTCACCGCGTTACCGCTAGGGGCGCTGTACAAAGTTCCATACAAAAATTTACGCAGTCGATATCGACTCCAAACGAATGCAAACTCATGGTAGAGCTACGGGACGGATAGGCATTTGTCACTGTTGATTGTGCTCCGTGGCAGGTATTCCATTATAGAGTATCTTCTGGTTTAGGTAAACTAAAAAGCATGTCACTGTCAATATCACATCGCCGTTAATAATAAAGGTAAAAGCTAATGTGCAATAAATACCTTCTGATAATATACTATATATATTCATTTGATATCTTTAAAAGAAATCGCTAGTACGAAAAAAAATTAAAGCAACGAGTGATTATAAGAATGATGCACACAAATCTTTTGTCATTGTTTTTCTAATAAGAAAACAGTGAAAAAAAATCTCGTTTTTTTAAAAATTTTATTCACTTACCTTTTGCACTGAAAATAGCATGAGATATTCTTTGTTTCTTTCTATTTATTTATTTATTAGGACACCAGCAGTGCATGCATTAATACAAGAAATAGACGCAATTACAGATTTTGGTCTGATGCATACACCTTTGTAGGTGACACAACATTGTTAAGTAACAATTTAAAAACTTAAATAATAATAATAAATTAATCACATAGTCATATTAATAAATTAATTACATAATCATTAATTATCAATTCATTAAAAAAATATTACAAAAAAATACATTAAATTATTAAATAACATTACATTAAACAGATTAACAATAAATTATATTTTGTATCAATATTAAATTCAATTAGACTTGTTAAATATTACATTGGAAACATAAAACAATAAATTCATAGTATAATTTCACAATGTAGTTGCTGAGTGGTACAATAGTCTCAGTAGTCTATTCCGAAACAAACGAAACGAGTCATGAAAAATATCCACCTTGTCACACCCACTATTTATGCTATTGAAAATTTCTTAGTAAGACATGAAGCCGCAAGGGCAATGGATGGGGGAGACCTGAGAAAGTTTTTTGGAGAAGTTGAAAAAGTGGGTAGATATGTAGAGTGAATTGTTCTTAGTCAGATACATTAATTATTCTGTAATACACACATACAATACAGAAAGAGCGATACAAAAATAATATTAGGCAAAGGCGGTCTTACCCCTAATCGCACACAACATCACCATTAATTCGCACAATGAAATTATTGTCAATGTCATAGACAGGAGCCTGTGAATTTACAGATTGTCCGCATAAAGGTGATATTTGCTAGAAAAGAAAGGGAGTAAGGAGGTTAGTAAATATTAAGAAAAGGAGAGGGGTTAGGATATCACCATGTGGCAAGTAAGTGGGTCACTACGAAAGTTTTGAGATACAAAAAAGTATAAAAGTTATTCAAATTTTTTTTATTACAGTTTCTCAAAGTACTCTCCATTAGCTTCTATGCATCGATTCATTCGCCTAAACCATGATTTATAGCATTCCCGGCCCAGTACTCTTCTTTAGGGAGGTCTTCTACGGCCTGTAAGTAGGCATTCCGTGCATCCTCAGGACTGTTATATCGCGTGTCACGAAGTCCGAGTTTGATTTTCGGAAAGAGGAAGAAATCGCAAGGAGCTAAATCGGGGCTATCTATACGGATGACACCAATCTTCAATCTCTGTACTCTTCAAAAAATTCTTGGTGACAATGGCCTTGTGCGGCGACGCATTGTCGTGATGCAAAAAGAGCCCCCTCAAACCAGTTTTAGGTCGTTTTTGTTTTAAATTATTAAATAGAGTAGGTAAACACACTTCAATATGTATACTACTTAGCATTCACAGTTTTTGGTCGTCTAAGGAAATTGTCGCCACATGACCACTTGCTGAAAAAAAATGTGGCCACCATTTTTTTCCCAACACTTCGCCCGCGTTTCACATTCGTTGGAGGTTCATCATCGGGAAACACCCAAATTGTTGATTGCCGTTTAGTCGGTGGATCATATTGGTAAATCCAACTCTCGTCTCCAGTAATAATGTTAAAAATTGACCGTACTTCTCCGTGATCAAATTTTCTGAGCATATATTAGCACCATGTCACGCGAGCTTCTTTTTGTTCTGAAATCAGCGAGTGAGGCACCCATCGTGAACATAATTTCCTGACTCCAAGCCGGTTGTGTAAAATTTCATTAATAGCAGAGCTGGCGATGAAATCTTCACGACCTCTTCTATATGTTTATAAGTCACTTTTGGGTCTTCCTTAATATTTTTTTTCACAACTAGGACGATTTCTTCTGTAACTGAAGTCGCGGGCCGGCTACTTCTTTCATCATCATTTAAGGAGAAAATCCCTCGTTTAAATTGAGCAAACCATCTGAAAACTGTTGCACGCGATGGTGCATAGTCCCCAAACGCCGAAACTAATCGCTCTCTGTACTCACATTCATTTAATCCAAATTTATAATCGTACAAAATCATCGCACAAAAATGTTCTCGCTTAACATCCATAGTTACCTGTTGACGATGAAAGCCCGCGGAATTGAAACAAAAAACAACCGTAATTTTTTTATTTTTAAATATTTGATCAAATGGTTTTTATGTTCGAATTACAAATAATTTATCTTTAAAAACAGGTTCAATCTAGTTGCGTTCTTTTTATAAATTTTGAGTATCCCAAAACTTTCGTAGTGACCTTACGTATGGGGCACATCAGCATGGACCTCAAAGAAACGTGATCATTTACCATCAAACCGAATACTTTGGTATCGCCAGAGTTAGCCCCGTAACCATCCACCACGGAATCCGAAACCAGGATTCTTATTCGCCTAGCGCGCATAGCATGGCGTGTTAATAACGAGTCAATACCATTGCTTTTTAACCGACTTCAAAAAAGGAGGTTATCAATTCGTCCGGTACGTTGTTTTTTTGTGTGTATGTTACGCGAATACGCGCCAATTGTAGATCGATTTTCAAAATTCCTTTGGTATTCAACAGAGTATACTCCAGGGGTGTTCCCAAGGTCACCAAAGTCAAGATCTGATGATGGGGTCCTATAAAAATCGTTGAAAACCCTTGAATTTTATATGTATTTTCAACGTGTTCTTAACCGACTTTAAAAAAGGAGGAGGTTCTTAATTCGATGCGTATGTTTTTTTGTGTGTATGTTACGTGATTACGCCGCCGATTGTGAACCGATTTTCAAAATTCTTTTTGTATTCGATAAGAGTATACACCAAGGGTGGTCCCAAGGTCACCAAAATTAGGATCTGATGATGGGATCCCATAAAAATCGAGAAAACTCTTAAATTTTTAGGTGTGTCCAACGTGTTTTACGCGATACGCGATTACTCCGCCAATTTTGGACGGATTTTTAAAATTCTTTTTGTATTCGATAGAGTATACTCCAAGGAAGGTCCCATGTTCACCAAAGTTAGGATCTGATGATGGGTTCCCATGAAAATTGAGCGAAAACGTTTAATTAAATACCTACCTACCTTAATTAAATAGCTGATATTAAATTAGGGTTTCTCAATTCACTAAAAAGATAAAAATAAAAACCGACTTCAAAAACACTGAAAAGTTAAAAATAATAATATAAGAATAGGTACAGACAACATCACATCTATATTGAAGTCGGTGCCAAACGATGATATCCTAGAAAGTCTTAAAATTTGGCACCGACTTCAATATAGATGTGATGTTGTCTGTACTTGCAGCGATCCTCTGCGACTGCTGAGTAACATCTTACAGTGAAGTGATTTGTGTCCATAGTGTAACTGTGAGGTTTTCAGTGATTGTAAAGTAGTTTGCAATTTTTTTTGAAGGACCTATGCTGTTAGCCGCAGATGACTGTGTTAAGTAAAGTTGCTTAATTAGTGCTTAATTAAATCTTATCTCTAATTGTCGGTGTTTCGCGATTTTCTATTGAACACCCACCCCACAAACGTACTCGTAACATTTCATACTACACTGACCTTCAAATGTAAGTACTACACTTTTATAATTAATTTTTTCCCTAAACTGCAAAAGATAAAGGCATAATTTTTTCCCTAAACCAAAAAAGCATTTTCTGCTCATTTCGTCAGGTTTCTCGGAAGTTATAGTTTTTTATACATTAGTCTTTTTAATACTTTTTATTTTGAAAATATATTTTGCCTACTTTAAAAGTTATTGCAGTTTTAAAAGTGTGATACTCACTTTAGCCGGCCAGTGTAGAATATCGAAATTTTACCTAAGTTGCCGTTGTTTTCAGGCGCCTGAAACATGTTTTCAGTCCGTTTCAGGCTACCCTCTATCGAACCACACCATAACCTGAAAACCTGTTTTCAGGCGTTTTCAGGACCCCTTATGGGCCTTTGAAGCATAAATCGATATGTGACTACATTTTCAATAGGAGTGTCGTGTGAGTTCGATATGTGACTAAATTTTCAATCGGTTGTTTTACCACGCCGCCGTCAGTAAGGACAAAAATATACAAATGTCATGCAGTTGCCGACCGACGCCGCCGGCGCCGGTGCGGTGTGAGGATATGTGTTACATATTTTTTCATTACTCATAGTCGGAAAGTGGGTCTGAAGTTGCCTGAGGAGCGGGTTGAAAGTAATACTTTTCAGCCCTAGTGAGAATTGCTACTAACTGACAGCTGTCAAATTAAAAAAAGAAATAAATTCTATTTTCATATTTCTATTGAACCATGTTCAAACTTTCTATACAGCCACTCAATTACCGCGCGGCGTAAAATTGAAATAACATAAAGTTAAGTATAAATTAAAGAATATATTTTTTAAATGACTGTATTATAATTTATTTTTAACTATTTCTTTATCATACCATAGATTTGGGAAAAATATTTACCATTTTTTCAATTATGAAAATAAAAAATTATGACTGAATAGTGCGCCGCCGCCGGCCAGAAAAAGAAGACAAAATAAGCGGGAAAGAGGCAATTCGATCTCCATTTGTTACGCAAGTTGTATAGTTTTGTTTTCTACTTCCGTATAGCACAGATTTATAATAAAAAACACAATGAGTTCATCTGATTCATATATGGATTTAACGCCTCGTCATATATTTTTACTTCGGTGGCAGCATATATTCAAGCACTAAATAAACAAACTCATTTTGTATGTAACCACACCACAGTGGTAATCGAAGCGGAACTTATAAAAAAAATGGTGTTACAAATGTTGATAGAGAAATTCAACTCGCATTATGTTCCGAGGTGTTTCCTGAAACTAGTAGCTATAAGTAGCGCACAGACCAACTTTAAGTGTTTCCTAATGAAAGAATAATCGCTATTATCGTAGTATCAAATAATTTGACTGGAAAGGTTCTTGGTTAGTAGTAAGTGTTCGAAACATGCTGCATGCGATTTTGATTTTGACAGTAGGTACACAAACAGGCTGTATCAAATCAATGCAACGTGGAGTAGGTATATTTAATCTCAGAATAACAACTAAAGCATACAAACCTTGCTAAAATAGCTGAATTCAATATATTTGACTCACTTTGACATTAGGCAGACTATAATTAGTTAGAAAGAGACAGGTATTATGTAAGATGTTTCGAAAATTCGTAGGTGGTCACTAAATTCTGTTTCTGCTAATGATGTTTTTCTCACGACTCGCCTAGTTTCAACGTCGATATATTATGAATTAAATATATTCTTAATACTAAAATGTTTTTATTATGAGAAACACAACATAAATCATAAAGGATACATTTTCTTATGAAAGTTATCCTGTTAAAAGCTGCTGTGCCCTTTGGTATAGTGAGGCTAGCCAGTCAAGAGCCTAAAAGCGGACGTTGACATGCTATTAAGAAAAACGAGTAAAGGGGTTTTTGGGGGATGTAAGGGTTTTTGGTGCTTAAGATGACTAATTTAAACGTCTGTGACGACAAATTACTCAAGAATAGCTTTAAAAAGGTGATAGTAAATAAATAAACAATATTTCTAAATTATTCCCTTTTCATTTCTATCTGAGAATTGAAAAATCTGGCGTAGGTACTAAGACAAAAATTGCACTATTAAAATTACGGGTGTCTCCCGTTGGCTAGATTGATGGAATTTTTCCATTTATTAAGAGATTCACAAATTCAATAGGTAGGTAATTAGTAATTTTTACGTTAACTAAGAAGTTTAATTTTTTCACAACCTCAAGGGACTGTAGACCTTAGTACTTATATGGTTTTCATTTAAACTCGATACTTTCCGAGATAATAGGTCTTGGCAGACAAACGGACAATAAAGTGATCCTATAATCGTTCCGTTTTTCTTTTTGAGGAACGGAACCCTAAAAATTGAACTATTAAAATAACGGGTGTTTCCTATTATCGTAACTGTTGGATTTTTTCCATTGCAGAGATTTACAATCTATAGGCAGGAAATCAGAAGCACACACACTATGTTTATTTGTTCGCTCTTAGGTATGTACCTACTTGAGGTTAATCTCATATTTAATTTTCCCAAAAATTTAACCCTCATGCTCATACATCTTGAACTTCAGATAAATTCGTAAAAGCTAAAACTACTATTTGTACATATGCCTGGAAATTAAACTAAACACATTGACCATAATTTATTCTTAAGATATTTTTCGATTGACTTATTACGCTTGATGTGCGGCCGTGTTTATTTAGAGGTTCAGAGGTGTTAATTTTCCGAAAGCAGCATTTTGATATTTGATCTTTTTGACTCTTTCCAGTTCTTTCGCAAATATTTTAATTTTTAGAAAAAATCTTCTAAACTGGTTTCTTTTGGTATCTGCTGTGTCAAGATTCCTAAAAGAAATATTTAAAAAAATTAATACATTTTAATTTTCATAAATAATATATTAATTTAAAGATTTCCTTTTATTAAATAACTTGACTTACGTCTTGACGCCTCTATTTCATAGTTTTACCATACAAATTATGGATGGAAAATGTCTGGAGCAAATGAGACTGCTTTTTTGGACTCCACTTTCGTCTGCCAAATCTGCCAATACACTTTATCGAATAGTTTTTTTACATCGTCTTCAGAAAATCTGTAAAATAAAAATATCGACCAAATTTTACAACACTACGCATGATCAAGATAACCTCAAAGTAATTTTCTAATAATCGCTAAAACATAAAAGTGAAGTTAATATTACGTATTGTTTTTCTACAAAATGAGTCAGCGATATTTCATTTGTATTTATATTGACTTATTAATTCACATTCAAGTAAAAATATGAGAAAACATACCGATTTAAGGTCAATAAATTTTGACTATTTTCCTTTCGCGACGAATGAAAGGAGACGGTTCATCGTGGGCCAACATGTAACAACATGAAATATTCTTTATTTTAACTCTTATTGCATTGTAGTAATATGTTAGAAAAATCAGCCTTATCCGCAATCTGAGAAAAGAGAAAATCAGGTTCAAAGTTATTAATAACGAATGAATCGAATAACATGCTGTAATCGATTACATTTTATTTCTTGTGATAATAGTTTTACGTCAGGCGAACTACACTCAGGGGCAAATTTAGAGGAACGATAAAAATTCACTCCTAGTTTTGACAACTCTGTGTATTTCAGCATACGAAACCATATTCAGTTTTACCAGCTTTCTAGGCATCGGATTCGCTACAAAAAAAAACATTCACCGCGGAAACCAGTTGTACGACTGTGATAAAAAAGATCACCAATAAAAGTTGCCGTTCTTCTCCAGGTCACAAATAGGGAAATTTTGTCATTATCCGTTATGGCCTTGGTCATGAATCCCGGATAACAATCAAACAAACGCATTAAAGGTCAATCACACATCGATATGATGTTGTAAAAGTAGCTTGAATGTATGTGAAAAGTGTAGTGTACCTATAAATTTGCCCCTGAGTGTATAAATAATATTTTTGCCATACTCTTACGCACATTAAACATCAATAATTATAGTCTATTTTGTCCTAAACAATGAAGAAGAGCTCCATAAAATGAATATCTATCTGTAATCGATTATTCATATCTTTTTACTTAAATACTTTGGGGTCAGTGCTGTAAAAAAAGAATGTCAGATGTCACTCGACTCGTTTGCTTCCTTTCGTTCGCTAAGTTTTGAGTGTGCTCATAATGTTATTCGATTTTTCTACGACCTTTGCTATTCAATACGGACTTCAGTGATCTTATTTTTCTTGTATGACCTTTGCTTTCACACCGGACACCGAAAACCCGCTTACACACGACTGACTATGGCAATCTTGTTCCTGGACTTCCCGCTCGGCCTTTCGATTGGACACCACACCATGAATCGTTGTATAAATTGCAATATAGCGTTATATCGCTGTAACGCAATAGGCAACAGAGTTTTAGATAATGATGCCATATTAACTGTGTTTCGTGATTGGCGTGCACCTCAACCTGTAAGTTCAGTCTTCTAAACTATTTTAACTAATCTTTAGTAACATAAAAACGCTTTAATATGATAAAAATATATGACTTTATAATGTTATTCCCTGAAAAGCGCTCTGTTTCAACATCTGATTTTCATAACCCCACTTTTTATAATCTTTAATTTCTCAGATCTGAGATTGCCAATTTTGGCCAAATTTTCAGAAACCGTTTAATGTCCTACTACCTTTCAAATAATACCACTTTCATTGTATTACACCCTAGGCCGAAGGTTCTATGGAGGGTGATCCGTCTCCTTTGCAGACCCAAACTACATAAGACATTGTGCTATAGAGTGCACAAACTCACACTATTTGTAAATATCTAAAGAATTCTTGCATTCTAATCACTTAAATATTAATAAAATATCACCAAAATATTTCTAGCCACGGGACCATTGATTTACTACGTTTGGTAGTAAATCAATGCACGGGACGCACAAACAAAGATTATACGAACAATTCAAAGAGTTCAAACTCGAATGGTCTATCTTTATATATATTCTTTATTGTACACAAATTTTCATACATTTTTTATATACGTGAGTTAAGTACAAGGGCGAGCTTATCTCTTAAAGAGATCTCTACCAGCCAACCCTAGCAGGTGTAAGACAGGTTTAAAATTGCGGGAAGAAGTGTACACATTACAAAACTATTTATAATTATAAACGCATACACTATAGATATAATAATAAACTAATATATACTGCTATAAACTAAGAATATATATACTAATAAATATAGTCATTTTTATGAGGAGTTCGAAAGGAGATGGTCTTTTACTTTTGATTTGAAAGATGTGATAGTTCGACTTTCACGTATATCAACTGGCAGTCTGTTCCATCTTTGAGACAAGGTACTATAGAATTTTGCCGTATTATATTTCAACTAATTTTAACCAAATGACAATTCATCTTGTGACCACCTTGTGATCTGCCACATAAGACAAATATTACTTATCTCTTACACTCACACAATATTGTGCTGTATGATAGTAAGAGACAAATAACACATGAGTTCTTATTTTAATGTTCCTTCTATGCTTTAGTGATTGTTCTGAGTATTTAATATAGGAGGGTGGGTCAAAAAGTTCGCGGAATGGAGGGTAAAAAGTAAGAAATAAAACACAAAATTATTTTTCCTTCTCAATGTATTCCCCCTTAACTCTATTAGACCTATCAATTAATTTATTTATTTCTTCGAAAAAAAAAATTATTTCTCTTTGTCGTCAAAATAGGCCGAAATTGCGCTCTTCACTTCTTCATCGCTGGAAAATTTCTTCCCTCGAAGCTCTTTTTTCATTTTTGGGAACAAATAATAATCACTAGGGGCTAAATCTGGGCAATAGGGAGGATGTTCCAAGATTTCGAAGCCCACTCTTTGAACAGCAGCCATCGCAACTTGCGCCTTGTGCACGGGTGCATTGTCGTGCAAAAGGAGCACACCTTTAGTCAATTTTCCCCGTCTTTTTTCTCTCACAGCATCTCGCAGACATTGTAATAGTGCAGCGTAGTACTCTCCAGTGATAGAGACACCCTTTTCTTTATAATCAATAAGGAGGATTCCCTCTGAATCCCAGAAAACAGTAGCCATGAGTTTTCCAGCCGACGGAGACACTTTGAATTTCTTCGGAGGTGGTGTGCCCTTTTTGTGCCACTGCATGGAGTCTTGCTTGGACTCAGGCTCATAATGATGAACCCAAGTTTCATCTCCAGTCACAATTCGGTTCAAAACTTCATCCTTTTGTTCACCACAGAGCGCTAAAAACTCGCGACAACACTCAACTCGCCGCTGCTTCTGGTGTGGCGTGAGCATTCTCGGCACCCATCTTGCACACACCTTTGACATGCCAAGATGGTCGTGTAGGATGTTTCTTCTTTAAACGGCTTCCAATATGATTTTTTCAAGTTTTTCGACGTTTTCTGCCGTGGTTGCCTCGACAGGCCGCCCTGGCCTCGGATCATCTTCAATCGAATCTCTGCCTTGCTTAAACAGGTTGTGCCACTTGTAAACCATGGTTTTACCAGGGCAAGAGTCCCCGTAAACAGAAGACATCTCTTCCAAAATAGTCTGGGGAGGTTTTCTTTGTTTGGTAAGGAACTTGATGACTGCGCGAAACTCAATTTTCTCCATGTTGCAAAATTTTCTTTCGGATTGACTTGTTGATTGATGTGTAGCTCAGGTAATTATGACCTATTTTTTTTGAAAGTTAGTATTTATACTCTTAATGAGTGTCACAACTAGTGCAGGTTGCAAAAAGTCACCTTTCCCCCCTCCATGCCCCTCATTCCGCGAACTTTTTGACCCGCCCTCGTAGAAGTTCGGTTTTTTAGACATAATAATAATAATAATAATAATAATAATAAAGTATATTTATTTCTCACCACAAAATTACAGTACATAAAAGGAAGGCATATTAGTGTATACAATACAATTTATTTTGTGGGAGACTGATGCCTAAACTAGACAAGTCTGTATGTTAGGACATCAGGCCTCCACTCTCAGGGTTGACACATCTGCTTATTATTGTCTTGTTTATCCTTACATGACTGTAAAAAGAGAAAAGAAAAAAAAATCCGCTCATTTTGCAAAATAAAACTAAACTAATGTATGTGTGCGTGTGTGTGTGTATGTGTGCGTTAGTGTGCGTGCCTGTGTGCATTTACCACTTTTATACATACATATTACAATTTTATAATGATAATTATTTTTGTTTAACTGTGTGGGTGTGTGTGTGTATGTCTGTATGTGGATGTGTATAAGTATGTGTGTATGCTTGCATGAGTGGGTGTATATTGTGTACCACTTTATGGTAAAAACAATTCTGTTTATTATTATTTTTTTCGAGTATACATATGTATATGTATTTAAAATTCTGGTTTTAACAGTTTCTCACAGCTATTGTAATCAAACAATTTGAGCCATTCACATAAGTATTTTTTAAGTTGATAGTCACTATAATCCCTTATATTGGTAGCTTTTTGAATAAGGTTATATAACCTAGGTGCCTGAAACTCATATCCTCTTTCCGCGAAGGTAGTTTTAGTACATCGGGTAGGACAGCGAAACTTTCTCTTAGATGTCTTTGGTAATTAAACATAAATCTTGAATATTGAAGTTTGGTTTTTTAGACATAAATCTTTAATATTGAAGTTCGGTTTTTAGACATAAAAAATCAGAATAAAAATAAGATAACGACATTGAAAGATTTACCAATTAAAGTCTTATCAGAGCTGAGTAGGTTCGATTCACCTGGAAAATGTTAAATAAATCTTATAGATGCAAAAAATTATTACGCGAAATATCAGCTTTACGCAAAACTCCAAACTCGGGAAAAACCACTAACACAAAACACCAACTACGCATAACACCAACTTTTTCATAACTGACTGCCTTTTGACACATTTTTTTACCTTCACTTGTTATTTCGATGTTCACTTGTTTTTTCAATCATTTGGTATCATAACCACAAAACCAAGAATTGATGTTTCGCGTATATGGTTTAATGGGTCTAAAGGAAATAGATAGATCGTTTATTTAGACACAAAAACACACATAGCACACAATATAAAAACCAACAATCGTAAAGAGACCAAATCAATAACAAAATTGAGTAGAATGTACTATGTGTGCTGCAGTGCTTAAATGGGTCAAAGCCCAGTGGGGATTTTTGCCCTAAGAGGACAAAACACTGATTTTCAGCCATCATCATAAGGAGAGAGACGAGGGCTAGGCATAAAATTGTAATACTTTAGAATTACAAGAAAGAGAGAGTACTACAAGTCGGAGACGAACTTACAAATTTAGAAGTGTAGTAAGTACCTAAATAAATGCGTAAATTGAAAAATTTCGCGAAAATGGTAGCATCTGATGGTGATTAGGTTTACATTTTTATGTCAATGTTTAAATTTTTACAGCATTCTCCTTAAAGATATTTGTATCGGAAATGTAAGCTGGAATAAAATAATTTTTAATGGTACTTTTCGTCAAGTACTTTCACCGAGCACATAAGCACTGGGTGAGAACTTTTTGCCATTGAAAGTAATTGAGTAAGTAGGTAGGTATTGTATATTAGATACTTAAATTACTAATTAATTAAGTATTAAGCGAGAATGATGGATACATATTGCATGTTAGGTTTGTCCAAGTAAAATGATAATGTAGAAATAATTTCTATGTGATTTGATTACTTAGGCTCTCACGGGTTGGAATTAAAAATCAATTACGGTCAATTATCAAACTTTCATTGGGTAATTATTTACAGACATAACATTTTCGCTAACATAAACATCTCCAAACGTGATCAGTAAAATTGTTTACAGTTCGATGAGTAACAAAGCTACGTATAATAGATGGCCAGGTGGGAGGAATCGACGGCACCTCCGCGACGACGCTTTCCATATTGTTGCAAAATGTTTGCAGTTACATGGGGCATAAAGACTCCGCAGGTGGCTCAGTGATTCTGATTAATCACTGCAAGGTAGGGCGGGCGGCGGGCGGCGCGGTCCGCTAGTGCTTCGCCGGAGTCTCGGCGCGCCGCTCGTTTTTCGCGCCCTGCGCGAATTTCCGCCTCGCGATGCAGTTCTCGAACACGATCAACTCACTGCAACTGCAACAAAAGGTAAGTTGACCAACAATTTAAGCTTACTCACTTTCTCCTCGTCAAATAAATAGCAATAAGAGCTTAGAGAGCACGTATATCTAAAACATAACTTTAAGTCGGCAACCTGTTGCAGATCTTTTTTGGTATCGAAGACGTTTGAATTTTTAAGTTAATAACTTTTTCTATTTGCATAGACTTAAGTCATTACATTCTATTTTTCACCTTCCTCTTTTCAAAGTAAAAAAAATATACAAATTTATTATTTTGTGGCCATCTGGGATCCACTAATTAAAATATCAACCCACTTTTCCGTATACAAGTGGCGAAGGGTCTTCACAATTAATTTATTATAACGGGGAAAGCTAAACAAACAATAGCAACATCACTTTTCCAACAATCGTTCTTTTGTTTTGAATTTGATTGAGAACCGCTTCGGGATTATTTGATAGCACGATAATTGATAACATTGAATCTCAACGTTACTTTGTTTCGTGAAGAGCTGAATTTAAAAAAAGGGCTGGATTTCAAATCAACGGAAACATTTTCTCGTGACTGTTTCTACTGAAGGAAGTGTTCACATGCATAATTTAAATCTGCACGAAGCAAACGGCTGAGACAGACGAATGATAATGTCTAACATAAACAATCGCATCGCTGAAGTTGAGATAACCTAAAAGCATTGCACGAAGTTACAAACGCTTTTAGAAATGAAGAAAGGGTTTAGCCGGAACCCGTGGGCCTCAGAAGCACTTATATTTATTATTTTCCTTCTATCTCTGCGAACAAAGCTTTTTAATGAGTTCTTATTGTGTGTTTATCAAAAAATGCTGTTTTATTTTGTGATCATTTTATGCAGTGACTTTTCTACGTTTCCACTAAAGAGGAATCTTAGTTTTGTCATTTACAGGTTCTGCCGCTTGACTGAAAATCTATCGCGATCGCTTTCAACTTTGACAGACGAAGTGCATCCATTGCTATTTTTTATAAGACAGTCGACACAGGGTCTTGTATTGACGCCGCAATGATTAGTGATTTAAGGCGATCGTGAATATCTTGAGAGATTTTTTCTTAGACAATAACCCCCCTGGTTAGAAGGCTATAAGACCAAACTTGTTACTTAATGATTCTCGTGATTCTATGACGTACTCGTATATATTAGTTTTAGTACAGTAAGAGCACAGATTAGTACAGTTTGGGCACTGATATATCTAGGTATATTCCTTACTATTCCGCTGTCAAAGTTGTTTTGTAGTAGTATGATGTGTTCCATTTTGGTGCTGTTAGTTAAGTTTGTATACAGTCGACTACAAAGAGATCAATACAGTCCAAGTTACAAAAATATGCATTACAGGACTTTATTGATGGAACATTAAGGTAGAGTAGGTACGTACATATTTTATAATAAGCATCAAGGAATCATGTAATTCTTTACTTAATAAATAACTGTTTACATTTTTATTATTTTTATTCCTTGCATTCCTTACAAACCGTAGGATGTATGCTAATATACGTTGCATTTTACTAATACTAGAGTACTTGTTGAGAAATTCTAGACACAAACCTTCATTTTTTAACACACATGTCAATGCACTCGAGGATGCAGCATTTTTTAGTTCAGGTATCTCGTTTGTACTCATTGTTGGGTATGGTAAATTTTCACAAGAATATTCGCAAGAATTAATGAAATCAGGACCTTGCCACCATATACTATGGCATGATAATTCATGTGGCAACAAACCTCTGCTTAAGCAGTCAGCGGGATTTTGATTTGAGTTTACATAAGACCATCGATATTGTTGAGTAAGTTGAGTTATGGCTTTTACTCTATTTGCAACATATGGATTTAAAATACTTATGTTGGGTTTGATCCACGACAAAACAATTTGAGAGTCAGAGCATAATATTATATTATTGATTTTTAATTTAAGTTTCAATGTGGCATGGAGCTTGGAAACTAATTTTGCTAGTAGCACAGCAGCATTGAGCTCAACGGTCAGTAGGTACGTACTTATACCTGCATATTTTTATAACTTTGACCGCATCGCCCATCGATTCTCTTTGTAGTTAACTGTAGGTATCCATGAAACTAAAAGTAAGATTTGTAATTACATAATATTTATCTCATTTGTTTCTCATATATGAGCCGATTAGAAGAGTTGATCTTACAAAATATTTTATAAAAAATAAAAACCGACTTCAGAAACACTGAAAAGTTAAAAATAATGTAAGAATAGGTACCGACTTCATACGTATCAGCTCATTGTCATAATGTCAACTTCTCAAAATAACAACCGGACGCATAATGTCCATTTCTCAAAATGTCAACTTCTTAGACTTCATTCTAAGAAGTTGACATTTTGAGAAGTTGACATTATGAGCTGATACGTATGAAGTCGGTGCCAAACGATGATCTCCTAGAAAGTCTTAAAATTTGGCACCGACTTCAATATAGAAGTGTGATGTTGTCTGTACCTATTCTTACATTATTTTTTACTTTCAGTGTTTTTGAAGACGGTTTTTTTTAGTGAATTTAATACTACCTCACCTTCCTGACCTGACCTCGGACCTGAATTTAATACCAGTAAGGTGAGCTGGTATTAAATTCAGGTCCAAGGTCAGGTCAAGTCCAAAAGTTAAGGATCCTTCCACCATCAGCTCGGTTCATGACTACTAGACGCCAATACATAAATAACTTCCAAAAAACATGAAACACGTTCGACGTACCTATAAAATTTAAGGGTTTCCTTCGATTTTCATGATATCCCATCATTAGATCCTGACTTTGGTGACCTTGAAACCAACACACCACCACAGAAGTATACACAATGGAATACAAAAATAATTTTGAAAATCGGTCCACAATTGGCGGAGTAATCGCGTAACATACACACAAAACATGTTGGACACACCTAAAAATTTAAGGGTTTTCCTCGATTTTTATGGGATCCCATCATCAGACCCTAACTTTAGTGACCTTGGGACCAACCCAGGAGTATACTATATCCAAAGTAAGGATCTGATGAAGGGATCCCATGAAAATCGAGGGATTCTTTCACTAAAAATATTTCATTCTCAAAATGTTTAAAATAAAAAATATTTTACAAAAATAAAAAACCGACTTCAAAAACACTAAAAAGTTAAAAATAATATCAGAATAGATACAGACAACATCACACTTCTATATTGAAGTCGGTGACAAATTTTAAGAGTGTCTAGGAGATCATCGTTTGGCACCGACTTCAATATAAAAGTGTAATGTTGTCTGTACCTATTCTAATATTATTTTTAACTTTTCAGTGTTTTTTTTGAAGTCGGTTAAAAAGGAGTTGTATACTTATTGGAACTACTGGGAGGAAAAAGTTCCACTGGTTCGACAGATGAACTAGTCTGAATGGGGACTAGTTCAGGATTCAGTACCATATTCAGTACTATGATTTGGTTTTATGTTTCAAAGTTGTTGAAACAAATTGAACTTGATAAAAGTGTGAGTCTATTTGAGCATATTTTATTGGAAGAAATAAAAACTGACTACACGCATCCTCCATGCGACATTGGCGAAACCGCACTTTTTTAAATTGGCGGGAAAACATTAATTGTTAGGACTCGAACGGTTTTCCAATCGATAGGTCTCGATATTTTACACTAGATTAGATGGCATTAAAACCGATTGACGATTTTGTTGAAGTTTCGTACTTTGAAAATTAAGTTGACGACATGTAGCTTATACGCTAACTTTGTTTTTCCCGTGGGAATTCTTTATTATCCTGTAGTAATGATATATATTATACCGAGTGATCAATCTAAATGGGTCAGTAGGGAGAAATCAGAAAATATGAGAGATAGCGAAATCTGTTCTTAGGAACCATGGCGTCGATTTTAGATTTAATAATAATGGAATTCAATTTTTTTAAACTTTCATACATACATACCGGGAATCGAACCTGGTCAAAATCTCTGTAAAAATGTTATAAAATCTGCAAGTTTTTGTCGTTGTTATTGTTGATGGTGGATTCAATCGAATAATTTATCTGAAGATACCACTTATATGCATATCTTATCTGCGTCGATATTATGCATTACAAATTGCGTTTATTTCAAATTAGAACATAGTTATTCGTTCAGCGGGCGGGCCAATTTATTTAATATTCAAAAATACTTAAATGAAATACCTAATTATCTTATTTTTGCGTTTTTTTTTCAATTATTCGAACTAGGTTCCATTAAAAATGTGTTCCTTGTGATTTATGATTCAGACAATCAACAATAATAACGAAAAAAAAACTAGCAGAATTTATAACATTTTTACAGAGATTTTAACCAGGTTCGATTCCCGATTATGTATGAGAGTTACAAAAATTTGAATGTCATTATTATTATTAAATCTAAAATCGACGCCATGGTTCCTGAGAACAGATATTGCTAACTCTCATAGTTTCTGACTTCTCCCTACTGACCCATTTGGATTGATCATCCTGTATAGATAATTCGACATCTATAGAATACTGCCATTCACACGATAAGTTTCAGCGAAAATAAGCAACACTGAGAAAGGACTGTGATTGATGGTTAGCGACCCACTTTTCAAGTTTAACATTGCTAATTGAGCGTCGGTTAATACTCTTTTTCAGTATTACACGGCTTTTGAATAACGCTGCAGAAGATGAATACCTTTGTATGTATAACACGGCTAATAAATAGCACAAAGGGAGTCGCTACGACAGCTTGACTGAATGGAAGGGTCATTTTGTGACCCCAAGCAATATGTTGTCAGAAGTTAAAATGAGAAATGTTTTCGCATAGCTTTCAGTTATTTTATAAAGGTTGTATTTTATTTAATTCGTGGGTATTTTAAGATTTGATATTTAAGTAAAGCCTGCTAATAGGTACGCTACATATACTCGTAAATACGAAAACTTAATCCCGAAAGTCACACACACGAATTTCAAATTTTCGAATTTTATAAATTCGAATGATTTGGAACATCTGAAAATCAGGAATCCGATTTATCATAAATCCTAGTATTTAAAAAAAAACAAAATTTTTAAAATTTTTATAATTAAGTTTGATTGTCGGAATCCCAAATTTTAAGATACCGAACCATAATTTTTTTTAATCAATGTTAACTTAATAGGTAATCAATGTATAATACTCATGTTAACAAGGCGTCAAAATTGTAAAAGTACTTTGTAATTCCTCATACATTTTATTCACAGACCCAATTATTTGTATGGGAGTTTTTATGATAAATTTATACGAATTCCGTTGTCACTGCTCCCTGGCCCGGCTCAGACAGTGAGAGTGTGAACAGGTTTTTTTTTAATAAAAGAATATATGAGAGAAAAAAAATATTTTTTAAAGCAAGCTTCCTCTTATAAGCTAATAAATTAAAACTATTACGAAACAAAACTATTACATTATAACATAATGAAATATAAGGAAATGCTATGTAGCAATAAATACGTGGGTAGGTAAGCCTATCTTTTGCTCTCTCAATATGGATAGTTTATCTATACTAATGTTATAAAGCTGAAGAGTTTGTTTGTTTGTTTGTTTGCTTGAACGCGCTAATCTCAGGAACTACTGATTCAAATTGAAAAAATATGTTTGTGTTGGATAGTCCATTTATCGAGGAAGGCTTTAGGCTATATAACATCACGCTACGACTAATAGGAGCTGAGCATCAATGACAAATGTTGCAAAAACGGGTAAAAAATATACGGCGAAATGTAGTTCGCTGGCACAGCTAGTAAATAATAAAACGGCAAGGCTTGTTACGCTTATCTTGATGTAAGTAGTTAGAGAATGCGGCAAAAAATCGTTTACCGCAACTCACAACTTCTCAGCTCGTCGACGCTCAAAAGACCTGTTAAGCTCAGCATGGAAAAGTCTGACCTTCAACAGGAACGGCGAGTGGAGAAACAGATCCAGAAGTAACTGCATTGTCTTTTTCCGTTTAGAAGTCGTCAAATGTCTGATTTGACGTATCGTAAGACCAGAAAGTGTCGCAAGAAAGACTACTTATTTGACGCGTCGTCAGAAAAATATAAAACCTCCTAAACCTCTCTTAAAGTCGGATTAATAAATACTCCGATTTTCCTAACGAAGTAAGTATAGGTAAATATACAATTTTAATACGTACCTTTAAAAAACTGTATCCCACAGTACACAACTTTCCGTAGCATATCAATCAAAACTCATTTGACACGGACAATGGTAGGTAGGTACTGTAATTGAAATTAAATACAAAATTATAAATTATAATTATCATACTATATAAATATTATCCGCGTAAGATATTGTGTAAATAGTTTTTTGACTACATATTCGAACTTACCGTGAGCTTTGTTATAAAGTTAAAAGAACACTATGAATTATCTAATTGTTCAACGTGAATACGTAGGCAAAACGTTAATATTTCTGTATAAAGTACAGTTCAGAATATATTTAAAATATCGAAAACTTTTTATAAAAATTGCAGTCAACGTTCTGCAAGCCTCAGACAGAAATCCTACCTAAAGAACAAAACAAATGAAAATCTATTTGAATTTTTTCACTCGCGCCTGTACATACGCGGGCTGCCAAACGTCAGATTTTCCGCGGGAAACTGACAACAGCCAATAAACATTGCGGCACGCGAATAAGATGTAGGTAAAAAAAAATACTGGCTGGATTTAAAAGTAATGAGGTTTTATGTGTGTAAATATACTAAATAAATATTTTGTGTGAACATATTGTTATTAAATAGATAATTGAGGATAAATAGAAGGCTGACATTAAAATATGGAATAGAATACACACATATTTTATTTAAACACAGTAAATAACAAAATACAACGTAACACTGTATATAAACAACTATTTTAAGGGTTATTATTCTTAATCGCGTTTCTTGGGTTCTGTCTGTACCTGTAAAGGAATAAAACGGAACCCATGTATAGGATCACTTCTTTGCCCGGGCGCGTGGGTAGTGGAGTCGCAGTGTGGACCTTACCTAGCGCGCCCATAAGGGCAGGGAGAACACCGGGGGGTTTTAGTGGGTAGGCCTGGCACTCTGCCAGGAGAGCCCTACACACGCTCGCCGTCCAGCCAACGACGGGTACGGTGCGGTTACGCATTTCCCCCCGAGAAAAAAATAAGGATCACTTCTTTGTCCGTCTGTATGCCAATTGACACACAGATGGACAAATACCCTTTATTTATATCTCGAAAATGCCTGGAGATATCAAACTGAAAGTCATACTTGTAAGTCAACCAGCAGGCCTATTCTCTAACTTCGGTTGCTAACTAGAACTGTCATTTATGAAAGAAACTTAACATCCATTACTGCTATCATGAACGCCGCCGTAACACAAAATTTTATCCAGTGCCTTAAAAAAACAATGAATCTTGGTCAGTGTCCTAATGTTGTGGAAACATCTTTGTAGGTATGCACTATAGGATCATGAGCGAGGTCATACTCCGACTCACACTTGGTCAATTCTCGGATGGCTGTGACCACAATCTTTTTTGAGTGTTGGATCCGCGCCTGCCGTAGACCCTAATTCATCACAAGCTCTACACCAACCATAATATTATAAACTAGTAACTCAAATCCCATCAAAAACATACATGTGAAATGAAAGCCAAGTTCAATATGCTATAGAATATGCGTTGTTGTTGACTTCGCCGACAAAAGAGTTGATATCTATTTGGGTGCCAAGTTCAGACTAATAAAATTTACAGACAATTATTTACACAATGCATTTATTTCACCTGGGATGTAATTCAAGTCCAGGATTTGAATTGGCTAGTTTTTATTAATAAACGAAATTTCGGAAGTTGTAGTAAACAGAAGTTGCAGAAGAGATAAATTCTGCACCCTGGTCGTGCTTCACACGTCCAGAGCGTGTCAAATGGACAAGCTCTTTTACTTTGCATACGCGCAAGGCCCAATACAGCCGAATCGAAGCCAAACCGTTGCGAATTGCGATCGACCAATTGCCATATTCAACTGTTCGATGACGAGAAAAGTTTTAAGTGGTCAAACGCAACGGTTAGTTTCGGTTCAGACGGTGGCTCATTAGCAGAATTGGCCTTTAAGTAGCATTAAGTTATATCGGTGTTTCTATTAGTTCAGATTCTTGTTACCATAACGCGATTATCCTACTAATTTTTACAAATTTTAAGAGATACAATTCAAAATTTTATAATATTATTAGTACATACATTAATTGATACTTATTATGTTTTGAGGTAATAATAACAATAGCAAATCATGTTATTCCAATAATGAAAAGTAAAAATTTAGGTCGCGACCTGCTTTATGTGAGTGATCAATGTGATATTATGGACCCCGTTTACATCTCACAGACCCATTCGCATAGATAGATACTAAAGTCATCTTCAATTTCTGGGGTAGAATAGATCATAGGCTATTTTTATACCCTTAGTTGATAAGAGTGAATCCAGATTCTCCAGATTTTTTTTTGACAATTACCAATTTTGGCGAAACGTAGTTCGCGGGCACAGCTAGTTATTCTATATCAATGCGTGACGCTAGAATGTAGATTAATCTGTTTGCGACTATTCACATCGGTCAATCTATTAATTGCATGTTTCATTCCTTGAATAACATCTTATTCCATACCAATGCGAAGGCTTTTGTATCCAATCCGCATATATCTTGATTCTGTAGGTTATGAACAACTATAGTGGTATCGGCACGTATCGGCAAGCTTGTTGCTAACAGTTTACTTTATTTATTTTTAATTGTGTTGAATAGCTGAAAATAAATAATTTAGCATGTCCAATTTGCCTGTAAGTGTTTGTTACACCTAATTATTAGACTTTATTTTTGTAAATATATCTGCCCCCCTAGACAAGACGCATTTCGATAATCGCTAACGCAATCGCTTAAAGGAAAATTTATGCGATTTGACATAAGCCCTCGTTTAGGTTTCGAGCGCAATTGTCAAATCTCATGCATTGTCCATTTAGCGATTGCGTTAGCGATTATCGAAAGACATTTTGTCTAGGGGGGCTGTTACATAAAAATAATGAACTCAAATTACTATGTCTTTAAATTACAGAATCCATATTATTTTGTTTGGACGAGCGAATCTCCGGCAGTTTCGTTCTTCATATATACATAGGCACTACGATTGAATGGTAATCAAGTGGAATGATGGTCGGAACAGACGAGATACACTGCACATCAAATGCACAAGTTTATTCTTATATACAGTGTGTAGCATGTTCAGAACGTTATAAAACAATTAGTCAATAAAAATACGAAACGTACGTAAAATTAATTTTCCAATTCGTCATACATTTTTCTTCACAGACCCAACTATTTGTATGGGGAATCTTCTAAGTGATAGCCCTTCTACCTGTTTTCCTAAATGAGATTGATTGTACATATTTTGTTTACCACACTGTAGAGTGAAGCATACCCACACTATTTTCAAGCATACTGTAGAGTTAAGAAATGTTAGTTTCTTTGACTTCCATTTTATTAAAAGAAGCACTTAAAGTTTGAACAATAATATGTACCTACACAGAAAACTCCCTGTCGAGGTATTATATTATTTGACCTGTGGACTGTGCTTGTATCGCTCGTAATAGTGGCGGTTTTTATAGTGTAAATGTACACCTTGAATGGGAGCTTACTGTACATTGCCATTACAGCTTATACAATCTTTCGGTAATTCCTGTAGAATTTATCCTATTTTGCCTTAATACGATATTGAATAAGACTAATTAAATAAAAAGCTATCTCAACGTTCATTCAAAATCCGTATTTTTTTTCTAAATAGAGGATCAGCTGTTGTTCCAAATATTTTCAACATTATCCTCGTTACGTCAGTTACATTTTCATTACCAGGCAGTGGCTATTAAGGTTAACTGGAAATCTAAACAATACTTTAAATGCGAAACTCTCTCTTCATCTGTTACCTTTTATTATTAAAATTTAATGGTATCAGGATTAGGTATAGACTTTGCTATAGAAAAAAAATTGAAGGGCGTGAAAACGGGGTCTGTAGGTAAATATAGGAGGGGTTAGTAGTAGTAGTGTATACAACTTAATTTAGTTAATAAGCATAATGAGTGCTTTAAAGAGACGACTTATTAAAAAAATGCTCTTGTGTGAAACATACGAAATAACATACTTACTTGAATGTCCATCTCATAGTTCTGAAATAACTCATTCCTCCTTTTTGTTCAATGCATTCTTCTCTGGAACGCTTTGCTGATGGATATCAAGAAACCGACAAGCAGGTTAAGTTTCGTTTTACGTAGTAATTACTATTTAATCTGTGGTTCGGTGTCTTATAATTATTAGTTTATTTATTTAATTATATTTATGTATCAGGGATTTTAAAAAAGTTTGTTGGTTTCCATAATAGGTTTGTTTTATGGGTACATCTACCACATTTGCTCTATGCACCACCTGATAAAAATGCCTCAGGTATTAAGTCCACAATTGTACACATCTATACTAATCTATACTTACGAGTATATTATAAAGAGGAAAGATTTGATTGTTTGTTTGTTTGTATTGAATAGGCTTCGAAACTACTGAACCGATTTTAATGAAAGTTGGTTTATGGATAGTTTGAGACCAGAGGAAGGACATTGGGTAATTTTCCTACGGGAAAAATCTGACGCAGGAAAAGTTAGTTATAATGCAAACAAAGTTACATACGGTCAGCTTGTTGTACATAAAGAATTAATAAATAAATAAATACGACTTTCCATCTCGTTCAGCGGGGAGAGCAAGGTAATTAATAATTGAGAACATTTAAATATTTTCTTCGATACTGAGTAATTACAAAAGGTAGTTTTCATAAGCGAGTCACTTTACTCACTGGAAACTTGCGGCTTAAAACGAATTTGCTGAGAGGTTTGTTGAGGCAGCAAACGGGCATTTTTCGTGCTAGAGGAGTGAAAAATAATACTATTTTCCACACCACAAATGTACCTATAGAACCGAGAAGCAGTAGTGTGATTCTGTAAAACCTCACTTTAAACTTCGAATCTGATTCCGCAGTGAGTTCTTAGATTGGCATTCTCAAAATTCGAATGTAGATTCGAAGTTAACTTGTGCTACAGCGCTACACTTGCGAGCGTGGCAGCGAGTGGAACTAGAGTGACCGTGAGATTTTGACATTATAAGTATGGGATGACGTATGAAGTGGCATTCCGTAAAGAATTCCTTTATCACTTCGAAGCTCACTTCGCACACGAACTCGAAACAAAGTGTCAAATAAAACGTTGCTATTTTGTGCGTGAAAACAGGCAAAATTTATTATCATAGTTTAAAAATACATTTAAAATTATTTCTGAAGGTGATAAAAACTAGTTCTGAGGTATTTATTAGAATTTTATCGCTACTAACTCGTGATAATGACTATGTAAGGGTATCTTGTATCTTATGCGAAGTGAGCGTGAATATCGAAGTGAGATGCGAGCTATTGTTCGAATTTTACAGAATCGACATCCTGAAAACGTTCATATTTCAGATTTCTTTGTTTTGTTTCAACATTCTGTCAACGACTCAATTAGCTTATTGTACCTACTTTCCTATTATGTGTTTGACGGGACACTGCGCTCGTCTATACTGGCCAGTAGGAGCTTTTGCATGCAACCAAACCAACTGTGTATTGTTGATGTAACGTTGTTGGCGAATCGTGTTCGGCCGACTGTATGTTCAGCTAGCTTGTCAAGTGATTACGAGTATGTTCTTCCTTTATTAAAAACGCTCCCCATCGCTACTAAATAACAGCGTTCGTTAGTGCTGGTTATTTGAGTGGAAGCTCTATTAAGGCGCTTAGCAACATATTTTTTTGACTAAGCGTATGTGCGATTGCCAATTTATTCTATACTAGCTTTTGCCCGCGGCTTCGCTCGCGTTAAATTCGGGGTAATACCGAAGATTTCAAAAAAAAAATAAGGCAGGTATTTTTCGATGGTAACAAAGAGTCTGTGTACCGATTTTTAGCTTCCTACCTTGAAAACTGCAAAAAGTCCCATATAAAATTTCACCCCCTCTTTTAAGGAGTTGGGGGCAGATTTCAAAAAAAAATGATGCACGATTTTTTTGTTAGTCACAAATAGTTCGCATACCAATTTTTAGCTTTCTACTAAAGTACCTACCTATTTTTTATTACGTCTTAGTCTTATACATTGTAAAAACCTCGCGATTTTAATTCTTATAACTGTCAATAAAATTAATAAGTAATATAATATTCTGTTTATTTTAATTTTATATGTAAGTTTTATTGGGTCATTTCTGACTCTACAATACTTTATACCAACTATAGCAAAATAGACTACTTCTTTAATTTTAATTATTTACTATTTTGCGGCGAGCATCAACTTTATGTTCATTTCAATCGCAGATGAAAACGTTACCGTGTAGGTATATTATATGGATTGGTGCCTCAGCCTCTGCCCCCGCGCCTTCCACTCAGCCTACCCTGCCCCGCACCGAACCAGGACGTGGTACTTGAGATGCGCCTCGACTGGTATGCTAGCCCCTTCCACTCGGACTCGGAGCCTCATGTGAAAACTCCTCACGTGGAAACTCATGGCCCTCGTTTTTTCAAGGGCCACATCCAAACCCAAGAGGCGGATGCGTCGGACAACTAAAGACGTGCAGACCGACGCAAGGTGGGCCGCCTCCTCCTCCGTTTTAGCTCTCGCTGCGACGAGCGTGACTTCGGCGGAGCAGACGACCTCCGTTCGTGGCAGGAGGCCGCCTGGCAGAACCCAATTGTACCCCATGTTCCATAGTAGAGGATCTAGTACGGAACCTTGGGGTACACCTGCCGCCATTGCCCACGTATGGACGCGACCATCCGGCCCCTCGTAGAGAACTGACCTGCCTTCCAGGTAGCTGTCCACGAGGGCGCGGAGGTACGGAGGCACCAATGTTGCTTAACCCTAGCAATTGTTTGCTGAGAGCACACGCCTATACCTATCAGGTTAATGTAACCTGGTTGTAGCAATAGTCATAGTCATATTTTTTTTCAATGTAGGCTTTAAAAGCACTTATTGATGTCATAAAAACAAAAACGAACATGAGTTTGAAACTTTGTTAAAAAAACGACTAGGTACCTCAGTAAAAAAAAACTATTACTAGTTAAAACTATCGCCTGTATTAACTTTTTTTTTTACGATGGGAAATGCATTACGCATACCCCGCGCTTGGGAAGGCGCGGGGTTATGTCGGACTCTCCGCGGCCCCTGGCGGACGGGATGGCATGTCCACCAGGGAGTGCAATGCCGCGGCCTACCGACTAAAACCCATCGATGCCCCTCACATACGCCTTGGCGCGAGCACGTTCATCATCGCCGTGTCCTCCTCATCTAAAGAGGACATGCCGAGGAGGGCCGCGTCGCTGCCGGACAAGGTCATGGGAACTCTGACGAACACTTCCACGACCTCGTCGGCGTCTGCTCGCCTATGGCGAGCCCCTCTCACCCCCCCGAAAGGGGGAGGCCGGTGATCCCCCGGGGCATCCAGGGGATCAGCGACTGGCGGCAACCGATGCAATGCAGGGCCCGGGCTTCCCAACCCAGGGCCTCGCTGGTTGCCGATCGCCTGTATTAACTGCATTAACATGTAACATTCATTGCCAAGGATGTTTGTCTTCGACGAAGTCTTGTACCCTATAATATGCTTTAGCAATTAATTTTGTTTTAATTTGTTGTTTAAATTGTAGATCCGGGAAGTCGTAGATCCGGGACCACTAATTTGTTTTTGCTCCTAGTATTCAAATGCCTAACGTCACAATTCTTTTTAAAGGTATGTAGTATATTTTTGCGGATATACATTATATTTTCATAAATGTAGAGAGACGGCAATGTCAGAATATCAATTTCTCTGAATTTATTTCTTAAGGAGTCACGAGGCTTCATTTTATAAATAAATCGAACAGCTCGTTTCTGTAATATAAAATATTTTTTCGACGTCAGCTGCAGATCCCCAAAGTAAAACACCGTATGACATGACACTATGAAAATACGCAAAGTAAACCAATCTTGCAGACGTCTCATCTGTTAAGTTCCTAATTATTTTTATAGCATATGCAGCCGAACTCAATTTATTTGCCAAAATTACTAAATGTGGCTTCTATTGTAATTTGGAGTCAACATTTATACCCAAGAAAGTAGTATTATCAACTATTTCTAAATTATTTCCGTGCAGTTCAACATTTATGGGGTTATTTTTTGTATTTGGAGGTAGGAATCTCAAACTCAAAAATCTTTATTCAATACCTTTACAGGCACTTATTGACGTAAAAAAAAACATAAAAATCTTCAACCAAGAATCTAATTAACTAAATTATTTAATCCTTATATGTACACACACCCCAACCATTATTAAGACGTGTGCAAATACAAGTCAAATGAAAAAAAAAATTGGCTCTACACCTCTAACACATTTTCTAACACATTAATAGAATCTAACACATTTTGTTTTCTTTGCGTTAAAAACCAAATTAGTTGACGAAAACCAATGAGAGACTTCTTTTAGAGTGTTATTTATATGCATTTCACTATGTTTGACATTTAATCTATCTAAAGAAAAAATCAACGAAGTATCGTCTGCAAATAATACGATATCCGACATATCCTTCACCATGAAAGGAAGGTCATTTATACAAACAAGGAATAAAAATGGCCCAAGAATCGATCCTTGTGGTACTCCCATTTCAACCAATGAACCATCCGAGACAACCCCCTTTATCTCAATTTTTTGCATTCTATTCGAAAGATACGATTTTATCACTTCTAAAGCAACACCACAAATACCGTAATAATTTAATTTTCGAATTAAAATCTCATGATCAACGCAGTCGAACGCCTTGGAAAGGTCACAAAATATTCTTATCGAGTCACACCTTTTTTCCCAATTTAAAAAATATTATTTATTAATTTAGCCCCTGCATCCGTAGTTGATAGACCTTTGTTGTTTTTTTCTTAGACAATAACCCACCAGGTTACCATATCATGGAAATACCACCAAAGAAACAGTATATTACAATAAACTTTAAATCAGTATCAATCAGCAGTAGAAGAGTTGGGTATATAGCAGACTACTTATGAGTATCCTTATGGTTTTATTGATACACTGATGACCAATTTCACCAACTTGTCTTAGCTTAGGATACCTACTCTTCGGTGGCATACTGACACATTTATTTATTAAAAATAAAAAGTGACGGCATACTTCTTAGGAGTTTCATAAGCTAAGGTAAGTGAAATTGGCCCTTAACTACTATCCAAAGTTCTACTTATCTAATTATAACTTTTTATTTTTTTTAATGACGTCATCTTTTTTTTTCCTATTACAATAAATTTCTTGTCAAAATTCATTTCATCATAAAAAATCATATCTCCATATATATAGGTGGGTATGTACACCAACATCATACACTGGTACAACACAAAAATAATACAATACAATATAACTTTCCTTTGTCCATTCTAATATTAAATTATTACAGTGTAACCTGTGTTAATTCAATAGTTAGTCCAGGATAACTAAAACACTAATATTATTTAATTACTTTCACTAACTCTACACCAACATACAGTGTCCAGAAAGTCCCAAATAACTAAAATTACAAGCGTAGAAGAGACGTGCCGTGCCGAACACATCCCATCTTAAGCAATATATGGAACCGGTATTAGAACCTTTATTTATTATTAGTTTGAACCTGTATTAAGAACCGGTACTTTGGAACTTTACCGGAACCGGAACCGAAACCGGAACCGCACCGAAAAGAGAACCCTTTTCAAGAACCTAAATGAAGAACCGGAACCGAAATTGGAACCGGTTTTCAATCCCTGCTTTGTGTTCTATAAACTTTTTTTATAGTTTATGGGTAGGCATTTGACCTCATCTTGTCTGATGGTAAGTAAAGGTGAGGACTTAGGTGGAGCGTGCCTAGGTGCCTACTCATTAAGTGCCGATTCATTCTTGTCCTGAAAAGACCCGGGTTGTAGTAAAGTGGGAACAAAGAGGGCGGCAAAGAATTCCATTCCTTTGCAGTACGCATTAGAAAAGTGGAAGCGAAACGCTTCGTGCGAAATAGTGAAATTTCTACTACGTAGGGGTGGGTCTTTGCCATCCTCCGGGTGCGTCGGCGATAAAAGGGAGATGGTGGAATAAGACCAAATTGGGAACACTTTCCGAAATGTAACCTGTAAAAGATCGGTCAACGGGTCATGCACTGCGCGACGATGTTCAAGACTTTGAAAAGAAGCTTTCAGTGTATCTTCACCGATCAACCTCTTCGTTCGGCATTCTACCGAGTCAAATGTCAACGCATTAAAAAGATATTATGATCGTTTCTGTCGCATATTCTGCGATTTCACAAAGGACTCAAAATCTATAGGGCTACTTCCCGTTGACCTAGAATCATGAAATTTATAAAAAATTAAAAAAATCTGTAAACTGTAAATATGTACCTACTACATAGGTGGTTTATATGGAAATGCATTTTAAAAAAGGAACCCTCGGTGGGCGAGTTCAACTCGCACGTTGTTATCTGTGCACTAATCAGTCGATGACATACGTTAAAAGAACACAAGATCCTTAGAGGACCTCACAATTATTTACAAAGATCTTGGCAAGATTTCAAATTGTGCAAACGTCGTAATTTTTCGCTCCGGAGATGTTTACCCCAAAACTTTAGCGGGAGGTTTTTCGAATATTCGACGATTATTCAGTGATTTCCCGAGGGTAGAAAGGTAATGGTGACAGAAGCCATGTACGTCGATGTCGTAATTTAAATAATACCACGCTTGTTAGGGATAATAAGCCGAGGAGCCCGGGTCGGCCGCCTACGTAACTTTTTTAACTGAATGTAATGTGTGTATCCTGTTGGTGTCTTTATAATTGAAGGAAAATGTTTTTGCGTTTTGTAAAAAATAATCCTTGTAATCCTTCTTCAAAAGTGACACAAAGGATCTGATTTATACAAGCTTTTATTTAACTTGCAATGTATGTAAGTATGTATGTATGTTCGGGTGGAATCTTGCAACTCAATTTTGAAGCAGATATCTTTAACCGATTGAGCTGAAATTTTGTATACACGTTCAGTTTGGATGACAATGCATGGTTGACTGTGTGACGTCATTTTAAATCCAAGATGGCGGCATACCCAAGATGGCGGATCAATTATTTTTAATGCACCCCTACAATATGGGTATCAAATAAAAGTTCTTGCTAAGAATAACTTGAAACATTAAGTGATGTCACTATAAATCCAATATGTCGTACTTCTAAAGCTAAAAATCAATTTTGAAGTAGATATCTTAAACCGATTGAGCTGAAATTCTGTATAGACGTTCCGACAAACGACCTTGCAACAATGATGCGTTGAATGAGATGAACAGACTGAGAAACGAGTGATAACTAAAAAGTAAAAAATAAATTAAATGTAAAAAACAAGCTTTTATTTATATGCGTTAAAAAGAATTAATAAACTTTTACACTAAAACTTTTACTTATAACGTCATTTCACATTTGACACAATTTATATGACATAAAAGCTTGTCGCGAGATTTACTTTTGTAGATAAAAAGAAAATTAAATAATTTGATGTGAATAATTTTATACATTACAATTTTCAAAGTAAATACGAGTAGGTACTTAAAAGTACTCTTTTAAGTACTTTTAAGTTACCACACACAAGTAAATCTCGCGACAAGCTTTTATGTCATATAAATTGTGTCAAATGTGAAATGACGTTATAAGTAAAAGTTTTAGTGTAAAAGTTTCTTAATTCTTTTTAGCGCATTTAAATAAAAGCTTGTTTTTAAAAAGGTTTTTTGTACATTTAATTTATTACTTAATTAAATTAGAAAAAATCCTAGAGAAGATTCTGCAACAAATGATCAAATACGTTCTAGTTATAGAGTAGATATAAGAATATATTTTAAAAAAGCACCCATACTATTGTATTTGTAGCGCACCGTACCTACCGATGTGTGTAGAATTCCTTCTGCTGAGTAAGGGGCATACCCACTAAACCAACCTCGATGTCCATCTTGTCCATTGTCAGGGCGATCCAGGGTCTGGTAAACGTCACCCTGGGACTGCCCAGTCAACTACGGGCCGGGTCTTAACGCCTGTGCGAGATAACGCTGGACATGGTGGTAATCCCGAGATGGGACGGCCCATAAATCACGCGCCACGCACATGAGGGGCCACCCTAGAACGCAGGTCACACTTAGGGTGGTCATGTTGGCCCCGTGCACGCCGCCGTAAGGCCCTCCGTCTGGAGATTGCCCTGGTGTTCTCGGGCAATCCCCCCTTGGCGATAGCCTGACCAGTGGGTTGGGCTTGCCCGGGCGCGTGGGTAGTGGAGTCGCAGGGTGGACCTTACCTAACGCGTCCATAAGGGCAGGGAGAACACCGGGGGGTTTTAGTGGGTAGGCGTGGCACCTGCCGGGAGTCCCACACACGCTCGCTGCTTAGCCAACGGCGGGTACGGTGCGGTTACGCATTTCCCCCCGAGAAAAAAAAAGGGTGGTCATGGAAGGTAGCCAGCATCTTCTTGTTGATGTCTGACAGCGAGTGGTCACCGCCACCCAACGCCACGCGTAGCTCGCAACGTCGGGATCGCCAGACCGAACACTCATTGTGAATAATGTTAAGTGATACCATAATGATAGTTTAATTCCACATTTAATTTTAAAACACAAAGTTTTATTTTACATTTACGAGTACCATAACAAATGAAGTTTACATTAGTTAAAGGTTTTCCTCACGTGACTCACATGAAGTTAATTACAACATAAGAACAAAACATTAGAACTGAATTCACAATTAAACATTTTAAATAATGTTAACAACAATAAAGTATCCCTTACGTGTCGGTGTTCACGCCTCGACTTCTAAACGAAAACTCAAAGGGCGAACATGGCGACGTGCGCTTTTATAGCCAAGCAAGCGGCGCCATGATCGCAATAGCTAATATCTCATAAAATAGGTAAACAATTGTGTTCCTAACTGTTTAATATCTTTTAAAAACTTACAATGGATAATTTAATGGTTACATAACAATTAATATTCCACCAATGGATATTTAAACACAGTTTTTCTTCAATCAACACGTGGTTTACACGTGTTTTCAAAGCCAAGCAAGTGGCGCCATAATCGCAATAAACTTTTCAATATCTCATAAAATAGGAAAACAATTATGTTTTTAACAAGTTAATATCTTTTAAAAACATACAATAAATTGTTTAATGGTTACATAACAATTTATGTTCTACTAATGGATATTTATAACAATAATTTATAGTTACTTATTTGTTCAAAATCAAATCATATTTAACATTATTAATTAGTATAAATATTTTAGTAATTTCCATTTAGCTCATAAATTAAGTTATTAAGTCAATAATCATCATAACAAACAGAACTTAACAATAGTATTAGCTAACAATAATACCTACTCATTAAGAATAGGTTTCAGGACTTTTCTTTTGAAATTGTAAATTGGACGATGGCTACAAAAATCTTTTCCATTTACGCGGAAACTAAAATATACATTTTCGTAATTTAAAGCTGCATTGAGGTGTTATTTGAAGACATGTGCTACTCGTAATTTAAATATTACAGAGAACAAAACATCGTGTGAAAAATATACACGGTGTTGAATGAGGTTTTGATAAGTAAACAAAGAAAAACATGTAAGACATTTTGAAAAATCCTCCAACATTCCTGAGCTGAAGATGCTTCGGACGTGAATCCGTATTACGAAAATTTATGGACCCTTCGTTATGTAAGATATTTCGTTTAACAGCATATTATTGCAAGATATGCGGTTAAACTCTTAAGGGTTGTGGCTTTGAGATGTTGTGATGCACCATTTCTGTGTAATATTAAAGATTTTTTTATGTTACAATTTTTTTGAGCATGATCTAATAAGTCCAATATCTACTAAACCGAAATTAGTAATAACTGGATATACGAGTATTAGTAGTACCAAATAAATTTACTAAATCTTCGTGATTTTGTACTCTCGCATTTATCAGTAGATTTCATTTTATGGAAAATGAAATTTGATGACTTTTTATGGTTCATAAAAAGTATTACAAAATTTTTTATTTATAACATAAAAAATTTTTCTTTGGAGATTTCCCTCGATGAGTAAAAAGCGTTTTAAAGGAATAACAAATCATTAACGTTAATAAAAAATAATCTCAGCCGCACTTTACCTCTTTGTCAATTTACAATTGATCGACCTTAAACGGAATGGATATGTTTTACTTACTCATAGTAAGTACGGTCTTATCTGAGAGTCACAAATGTAGAAATTCATATTTCCACCTGAAACCTTTCACCACATTTCATTTGCCCTTTTAAGGAGAACATTACCTCGAGGTCGAATATATGTCAAGTGTTTCAGATACAAAATGATTCCTTGTAAAAGCATGTAAGCTCTTCTTAGACAGGCTTTAGAAGGTATGTGACTATATTTAACTACCAGGCAATTAATGTTTAGGTTGAAACTGGAGAGTCGTAGACCTTATAATAGCCGCAATAACACGAGAATTCGTGGGTATTTGCGCGGAAGCATTTGCTGTGCCGCTCGATATCTTTTGTTGCAAGTATCCTCTACCAGATAGTACTTATATGCATATACGAGTATTTCTTTGGAATGTGTGAGTGTAGGCGTGTTTGCTGAATAAACTAACTGCAGACCTCTTCAAATTTATGTTTTCTTTACGTGAATAGCTTGGAAAGTTTAACGTCGTATTTCGAAATAAATCACTTAATAGATAAGTAACTTTAAATGTGACTTTACGACGCTAATTAATGAGCTTTCAAACATCAGGTTAAATTTCAACCAGGGCCGAATTTTAATAGAGACTCGGTATCAGTAACACAGTCGATCTACTTAAGAAGTGAAGATTGTGAAGTTTTTTGGACAAACTTTTTGGTTCTTAAGGTGCGTCAGGGTTTGTCACTTCAGTTGGTTTTTACAGAGTGCTGGCGCTTTCAGATGCTGAGCTATAGCCAACGTCGTTATACAATACAGTCCGTATGCTGCAATATCTTAGAACTACGATACGGGATGGCATCCGACAAAAACTGGATCTCACGCCAGAATATCGAGACAAGGTCTTATGAGTTGAATTTCTGAAAGAGATGACCGCTTAATTCTGTCTAACGTTCTTAGAAATCACTTCACTACGGCTTCCGAGGCTCAAAATCGCCTATTTGAAGTATGAAATGTAAGCGTTGTGTTAGAACGATAAAAAGAAAGCTTCCAGAGCGTAATATGACCGCAGAACACCGGAGAGCTAGACTTCGATTTCCTCTACAATATCGAAAGTGAACCATGGAGCAATGGAACAACGTTCTATTCTTCGATAAGTCGAGAGTAGCTTTAAGAAGGTCCTGATGGATGCCAGCGCGTGTACCAACACCCCGGTGAGAGGTTTGCACAGTAATCTGTTGACGTAATAGTGGGCTATCAAGGTATACCATAATGGTATGAGATGGTATTTCTTATGAGACTCCTACAGAGTTGGTTGTTTTGCTCTATTTATTCGAAAAGATTTTCTTTTATGCACGACAATGCTCATGCGCACGTCGCTAGAGTGATTACGGAGTATCTTGATGCCGTAGATGTAATGAGGTTCTATATCTAAGATATAGCAACTTGTTGCTTATCTGGCTGCATTTAGAATTTCTAGATTTTGGCATAAATTTCATTCTGTTCTCTCGTCACTCATTACCGATCGTCACTCATTGCTATGGCACAATTACCTACCCAATATAAAATATTAATATTTTCATCATTAATATTGCTTACTAGCTGTGCCCGCGACTTCGTCCGCGTAGAATAGTAACGGCTGGACCGATCGTGATAAAAATAGTCGTAGCCTATGTTATACCTTATATAATTTTCTATCTATTAGTGAAAGTCCCGTCAAAATCGGTCCAGCCGTTCCGGCGATTAGCGGGAACAAACAGACAGACAATTTTTTTTAATTTGTGTTTTTGTTATTGGTACCCGATATACATTCATACCCATTTAGTAAAATACTTGTTATTTTGACATTACAAACAGACACTTCAATTTTATTTATTTGTATAGATGTATAGATGAAATCAGACAATATATTGTAACAGACATACCCTAATATCCTACAAATTGAAAGGCACTTATGTAGTGCCTTTTATTTATCATATTTATTGTAACGTGGAAGAGTATATAGTATAAAATATCAGTGAAGAATCTGGGTGCTTCATTTATCTGTCCTATCGATCCACTGTTCGTCCCGTCACCGCACCACCTAACCACGTTACACTGGCGCCCAACGTGGGCCTCACGACGTTACAGGTATATTACGACTAACAAAGCCAGCTTGCAGCTCGGACCTAAAGCCTATCAGACATAGTTGGGACAATCTTAAAAGGCGGGTATGAAGTTGGGTTCCGGCTCCTACCTACATCAATGAGCTGAAGGTTGCTGAAGTCGAGGAGTGGGAGAACATACCGCTGTCAGATAGTCAAGACATAATTGATGGTCTTAAAAATTCACAGGAGGAAGTCATAAGAGCCAGAGGAGGCAATATTCGTTATTAAAAAAATTCATTTTAATGTTTCCACAAAGTTTTTGATTGTTAATCGTCTTTTTTGTTTATTTATGGGCCATTACAAACTTTTTGCAAATATAATTTTTTTTCATCTGTAATTACGAGTATTATACCATCAATAATACTGTCACGAAAAAAATTATTCCAAAATGGATTTTTGAAGTTACATCACATAATTTAAGTGGGCGATAAATTGTGCCTCTGAGTGTAGTATGTCTATTTATTTATTTATTGTAGGGAAACAAACAGTATACATTTTAAAATAATAAGCACATTAAAAATAGTACATAAACCAGTATGTCCTGTAAGACTTACAAATCTCCTTTACAAGGACCCCAATTACGTTGTCAACTTGTGATATAACATGTCAAGTCACAGTATCCAGCTCACTGTGATTTCACATTTTGTCTTACTCTTTAATGCACGCACCGCTGCTTGGCAGCAGAAATATATATGGTAGAGGTACCAGTGGTACCTACATAACTATTTGGGTCTGGTCTGGTATTTAGTGATATGGTAAAAAACTCATAGCGTCAAAAATAGGCTAGAGATTATTGATTGACACTGCTATGCATATTCGAAAAATAAGATGAGATGTCTGTTGCATTCCACTTGTACCCTACCCTGGGGTGTAAATGGCAGTGGTCGCGAAGCCTGTATTTAATGGTGACGTCCATCCGTTAGGTTAACGATGTCGATGGCTTCTGGACAAATTACAAATTATATATGTTTAGCATCATATCCTATTCAATCCTATACCAGCCCATAATGTCCCACTGCTGGGTAAAGGCCTCCCCACTTTCTCGGCAACCGTCTCTATTTTAGGCCCTACACCGCCATTTGGGAAGAAAGTCATCGAGTTAGTCTCGCCACCTCCTTCTAGGCCTACCGAGCTAATGATATTTTTATTAGACATTCTATTTACTTTGTTATACTATTATCTGTTCTGTGGCTGCACGCATAAAGTAAAAATGACTATAGCAAAGCTGTGGTTATCTTCGAGTGAAGCAATTTTGATATTTCTGTAAAAAGCATATAAAACAAAATTATTCATAACATATTTATTTATTTATTTTAACAGGAAAACATTAATAGCAGGAATATAAAACAAAATTTATCTAGTTTTAACCGACTTCAAAAAAGGAGGAGGTTCTCAATTCGATGCGTATGTTTTTTTTGTGTGTATGTTACGCGATTACGCCGCCAATTGTAGATTGATTTTCAAAATTCTTTTTGTATTCGATAGAGTATACTCCAGGGGTCATCCCATGGTCACCAAAGTTAGGATCTGATGATAGGATCCCATAAAAATTGAGGAAAACCCCTAAATTTTTAGGTGTCCAACGTGTTTTGTGTGTATGTTACGCGATTACTCCGCCAATTCTGGGCCGATTTTCAAAATTATTTTTGTTTTGATAGAGTATAGTTCTGGGTTCGTCCCAAGGTCACCAAAACCTTAATTTAAATTAGGGTTTCTTAATTAACTTAAAAGATATCATTCACTAAAAAGGTAAAAATAAAAATTATTTTACAAAAAATAAAAACCGACTTCAAAAACACTGAAATGTTAAAAATAATATAAGAATAGGTACAAACAACATCACACTCCTATATTGAAGTCGGTGCCAAACGATGATCTCCTAAAAGTCTTTAAATTTGGCACCGACTTCAATATAGAAGTGTGTTCTTTGTACCTATTCTTATAATTTTTTTAACTTTTCAGTGTTTTTGAAGTCGGTTTTTTTGGTGAACTACATGTGTGTAAAATTTTCACACTGACTCCAAAATACTGAAGTAGATTAATATTATTTCTTTTCATAGGTCAAAAAAGGCAGAGAAAGAGAGAGATTGGGATTATAATATCAAGAGATACTAATTGAATCACAATCATCAAACAATTGATTCACTTCATTATCTTGTCCAAATTGAACATCGATATTACATTAATTTGTTAAGAGTAATTGAGCCGAAATTTATGGAGTATGCACGTTTAACGGCACTACTCGGGGCTATTCCGATGAGTTCAGTAAGCAGAATTGGGTCTCCAATTAATTATTCGATGTTTTATTGTTATAGATATCTTGATAGAATATTTACAAAGCCCCAATAAAAGTAATAAGACACTTCGCTGAGGGAATGTTTTTAAACCAATTAAAATAGGAATCATAATTACTATTACTTACCCATTACTCATTCGGTACCTAAACCGTTAATATTTTCCAATGCAACAGACTTGTTTTACAAACTTGTGTTTAGAAAAAGCAAGTCTCACAGGGCGCAAATAACGACAGAGGAAAAACCGGTAAGCCCGTCCCTTTAGTAGGTCACAAACTTTTTATCTACTGGTTTTATTCGGCACGGTGAAGATACCTGAGTTATAGACGCATTTAAAGCTGTATTTCACTATAAAAGAATGTCGTGACAATAAATAAGGCGCACAGCTTATCTGTCTCTTTTTTGCCGATACATCCATTTTCAGTAGCACGCAGTACTTTGCCCATTCAGCGAAATGTCTTTATAAATGCGTGGTGAAGGGACTTTTTGTAAATACAGTTTTGGCCTCATCTCATCTAATGCAAATTGACTAAGGCCACACCCCGGACACTCCATACAACGTTCGCAAATCAATTACCTATTACTACTACTTAAACAAATGACGTTCATACACGCGCAAATGTGTGCGTGGAATCTAGTAGGGCTGAGTGAGCGGTTATCAATCGCAATGACGCGGGAAGTGCAGCGACTGCCTTCTCTTTCACCCGCATAGCGCTGTCTCTGTTATCGCCCGGCGCTCGCGTCTACTCGTCCGAGCGATCGCGCGCGCCCTTGTTTACTTGTCAGTGATGTCTACAGGGAAGTGCCGGGTAGGACGAGGTATTTGAAATGAGTGCGAGGAGGTGAGTGGCCGTTCTGTACGTAGTACTATTATCTATTCTGTGCTAAGGCCGAAGATGGAAGCGAGGTTCTTCCTTAACAATTAAGGGCCTGCAATGGCTATGTTACCTCTAATTGTCGGGGTACAACAATTTTTAACACTGTTATTGTGACTACAAAGTTAGGTATAACAGTATGCAAGCCAGGCTCTTCATTTTCTTCATCGTTCCCTCAATGCTGATGATCGCGACCACAGACAATTCGTCTCCAAGCTATGCGATCTTTGGCCGTGTATGCGATTTGCATGCTTCCACAGGCGGCCCTCTTGATATTATCTGACCATCTCGTTGGTGCCCTGCCTCTGGCTCGTTTACCTTCAATTTGGCTTACTATCAATAATTTTCCGAGACCATGCAATGGCGACCGCATTATGTGTCCGAAGAAGCCAGTGGCATGCCCCTGGCATATGGTGCAAAACCGAGTTGTGATGTTTAGCTCCTGGAGTATAGAATCATTGGTTCTCTTTGCTATCCATGGATTCCTTAGTAGTCTTCGCCAACACCACATCTCGAAGGCATCGCTATTACTGCTGTCTCGGCTCTTAACGCACCAAGTCTCAGATCCATATAAGAAGATCGAAAATACTAATGCTCTCACCAAGCCCCTTTTGGTTTACCGGCGGTTTCCTCTATTTTTCCAGATCTAGTCTAGTTTGGACATGAATGTGACATAAATAAAATAATATATTGTTAACAATTTACAGTTTTCATTAGTTTGCAATTTCTTGTTACTTCTCAGAATTTGGTCCTTACCAGCGACACTACTGGTTCGTGTTTTGTGTTTTTTGCTTAATCTAGCGGGTTCTATTCTTGGCTAGGAATTTTTTTTTTTCAAAAATCTAATGGTACAGTTTTAGTTTTTATCAAATCGGTCCCGAGATCTCCTTCAGTATTTTTGGATACCTCATAGTTTCGACTTTGGCCATCCAGGCACACTTGGTAAATTAACTTTGTAGAGACACTTTAATAAGTCAACAAGATATCAATGACCCTCCTACCGCCCTAGACGTATGTACTCGTATTACCCTGAAAAGAAATCCTTTATAAAGCGGGTCTTAAAGACTGCGACAGCACCTTCTAGGTTTTTATGTTCTTGAAATAATACACTCAGTTAATTCAATCACTTTAGTTTTATTGGAAAACTTGTAGTTAGCATTATCGTTACCGTAAAATTGCAAATACTGTAGATTATAATCTATCTCGCCAGATTGTAAACTATCGATAGATTGTGAACCGTAAGACACTGCTTACAATTTAACGCATTATTTTTCGGTAGATTATAATCTATCGAAGTGAAACTGTTAAATCGCAATCTGTCGCGCGTTAAATTGTCAACTGTCCGAAGGCTGTCCCTGATTGGTCCGTCTTACAGTAGATCGTTCTGTGTCCATAGAGTTAGGAATCAAACACAGTGTCAGTCAAATAAAATAAATGCACTTCAAGAATAGTGACATCAAGTATGCATTTATTATTTAGTAGTTAATCAATAATACTGACATCATAATATGGTAAGAAAAATTAACGAAACAAAATCTTGACTTATTGTAAGAGTAATAAAAGTAATTTAAGTAAAAGTAATAAAACATTATCAAAGACAAATCTAAAAATATTAATAAATATAACGAAATTGATTACTTAGAAATTAATAATAGTGTTATAACTGATCCAAGTGCTATTGCTATGACATTTAATGACTATTTCCTAGAGATGAATAACGTAAGTAAACAAACAAGGACATCTGTAACCAATAATATTCCAAGTAATGGTAATAGTATATTTTTGATGCCATGCTCTGTGGAAGAAGTTATAAAAATAGTCAAGTCTCTAAATAATACAAATTCAGTTGGTGTAGACATGTTGCCAACAGTTTTATTTAAATCTTGTATAAATTTAATTGCTCCTGTACTATGTTTTTTGATTGACCTGTCCTTCACGACTGGAGAATTTCCTGATAATTTGAAAAAGTCTATTGTCAAACCACTACATAAAAAGAACAGCAAACAGGATGTGCAAAATTATCGTCCAATAACTTTAATACCTGTTCTTTCAAAGATATTTGAAAAAGCTATGTCGTCTAGAATTTCTTCCTTTTTCCTGAAGCACGACATTATTGCAAGGGAGCAAAACGGATTTCAATTGTCTACAACCCTCGCAGCCTATAAACAAGTCTACAACCCTCGCAGCCTATAAATTAATAAAAAGTATTACAGAAAATATTGACAAAAAGAAATCTGTAGTAACTATGTTCTTTGATATGAAAAAAGCATTTGACTGTGTTAATCACAATTTACTTTTGACAAAATGTGAGAAATATGGTATTAGAGGGCCAGCGCTTGACTGGTTAAATAGTTATCTTTCTAAACACACTCAGTGTGTTGAAATTAATACGATAAATGAAAAAAAAAGAACTGGTGTCATATAGGTCATCGTTTTCACACAATAGACAGGGTGTACCCCAGGGTAGCATAATGGCCCCTTTATTGTTTTTGGTATATATAAATGACTGGCCGGATTCCACGAACTTCGAAACGATCATGTTTGCTGACGATATTTCTTTGATAATACTGCTGTCGTGTTCGGCCGGCGATGATGACTACGCGTGGTTTTGTGTGCGCGGGATGCCGCAGCATAATTACCGAAGACGGTGCATACATGAATTGCGTTAAATGTAAGCAGTTTTATGACATTTTTTGCGCAAATTATAATATAAATGTCTATGCAACGTTTACACCTGAATTTAAAAAGTCTTGGATGTGCGTTGAGTGCCGTAGCAAACTGCCGAGAGGCGATAACTTACAAACTCCTGTACGACAAACTCAACAGCATTTACATGATGTGAGCATTGCTAGCGACTGTCCAGACACTCCGGTCGACATATCCATGCACAGTGTGCGTAGTCATGATAATGTAACAGTGCGTACACGTTTGCGTTCCACACAGACAGCGAAGCAAAGTGACTCGATTAATAGTCCACCTGAAACGATGCATGTGTCGGATACGCGCCAACTAAAACTAATGCAGGATGATTTTGAGTTACGGCTTTCTAACACAATTCGTGACATTATAACAGATCAATTTCTCGTATTAAGGACAGAATTATGTAACAAATTGGACAGATTGACGGATAAAATTAATGAATTGGAGAAAAGGATTGACGCGATATCTGTTATGAAATGTGACTCGAGGCAAAGCAATGTTGCAACCGATGCGGTTAATGTCCAGCATTCTGTGCGCCCTGACCCAGTCCATAAAAAGCCTATGATAACACAATCTGCCCAACGGAAGACGTTAAGTAAAGTAGCTAGTGCCGCGAGCACCGCGACCACGTCCATTGCGGGTTCCCCAGTCATCTGTCCATCAAAGGCACCTGCAGACTCCTTGGCTTCTCACCAGTCGCAAGTGAAGGCAAATATTGGTTGTGATGAAGTACAAGACTCAAGTGAGTGGGTGGAGGTGAGTCGGGGACGTGTATGCACTTCACTCGCTGGAGTACGTCGAGGTATTGCTGCTCCTGGGACCACGACATTACGTGCCTCTGAGAGGTGGAGATATCTACATCTCTTTTATGTTGAGCAAGGTACTACAGTTGAACAGGTTCTAGCTCATCTTCATTCTATATGTGGTGCTGATGTCGGTACTGTGGAAGTCCTGAAATCACGAGGGCGATACGCATCATTTAAGCTTGGAGTACCGTCAAAGTGCGCTGAAAGTGTCATGTCGCCGACCAACTGGGCTGAAGATATATGTGTGAAGCCGTGGCGTCAGAACTTTCGTGCAAAAGAAAAAAGTGCGTGAGCGTGTCAATCCTAGAAGTAAATCCATAGAAATATGCTATCAAAATGTTCGGGGCTTGCGCTCGAAAACTCATATTTTTCGTAACTATGTGACTCAGTGTTGCTTTGACATTATTGCGTTGACTGAGACATTCCTGACGAGTTCTATATCAGACGGTGAGCTTTTCCCCTCGAACTACATTGTGGTGCGGAAGGATCGTTTGACTGACTGCGGGTGGGGAGGTGTTTTACTTGCAGTAAAGGACTGTTATTCGGTGCGAGAAATTACAGATATTGATGCTATGACGTCTGAAATGGAACTAGTTTGTACTATTTTAAGCTATAAAACGTTTAAAGTTCTATGTTGTGTTGTGTACTTGCCCCCTAATTATAAAGATGATCAATATTTGAATGTTCTTACTTGTTTAGAAAATGTAATTATGACTAACGCAAATCTGCATGTTGTAGTAGTAGGTGATTTTAATCTAAATTCTTTTTCCACCAACGTTAAATTTAATTTCGACATGTTTTGTGATATTTGTAGTCTAAAACAACATAGTAATGTACTTAACGTTCATGGCGGTATGTTAGATCTTGTGCTGAGCAACTTTGATCCAGATGGAATTAAAGTTTTCGCTGGTGCTGAATCGTTAGTGCCGATTGATAAATACCACCTTTCTTTAGAGATCACAGTCAAGTTCTCATATGGGACACAGGTCCCACCTCCGTCCTCGCCTCGGCCCACTCCAAACTCTGGTTCCAGCCATGACTGGAACTGGCGCAAGGCCGATTATCCAGGCCTATATGCGGCTGTGAATGAGCTGGATTGGTCAGACGTGCTTGCCACAAGTGATATGGACTTGGCTGTTGAACTATTTTACAGTAAACTTTACAGTTGTATTAGTCGGTTTGTGCCGCTTAAATGTCCATTTCCTGCATATACAAAATATATTTATCCGAGATGGTATACAAAGGAAATAATTAATAACATTGAACTGAAATATTTACATTTAAAACGATACAAAGCTGAAGGAAAAGAATTTAATAAAGAAATGTTCAAATATTATAGATGGCATGTCAAAAACTTAATTGACAATGCTTATATGCAGCACTTAAAACTGACACAAAAAAATATTATTGACGACCCAGTTCAATTCTGGGCATACGTTAAAGACAAGAAGAAGGACCGTAGACCTAAAGGTACTTATTTGCATTGTGGGGAGCAGGTAGTGGGTCAAGCCGCAGCTAATGCTTTTGCTGAATATTTTAGCTCCGTTTTTTTGAATGAGGTGCCGCGACTAAATCTCATGGGGGCTGCCCGTGCTGCGGATACGTGTGCCGATGCCACTTGTGTTTCTATCGAGCAGATCGATGAGAAAGATCTGAGAGAAGCAATAAGGCGCCTTAAGCCAAGATCGTCAAGTGGACCTGATGGTATCCCGGTATTTGTTGCAAAGGACTGCAGTTCTGCGTTTGTGACACCACTTTTATTTCTTTTTAATTTGGCCTTACAGCGCGCGGTGTATCCTGAGGCTTGGAAACTAACAAGAGTGACCCCGGTTCCCAAGGGTGACACTGGTAATGATATTTCAGGCTTTAGACCGATCGCAGTTCTATCAGTGTTTGCTAAGATCTTTGAGACTATAGTGGGCTGCTTCATTAGCAAACAAATTCAGAATTCTTTGCATGATTCCCAGCACGGTTTCCGTAAGGCTCGTTCTACTACATCCAATCTCGTGGCTCATGTGGACTATGTATATGCTGAAATGGACGCGGGTAGGCAGGTTGATACTGCCTATCTTGATTTTAAAAAAGCATTTGACTTAGTAGACAATGGTAGTTTTCCAATTACAGCACTAGAGCGCATTTCCTCTTCCCCCCGGACCTCCGATAGGAGCAAACGTGCCCTGAAGCTAATTTTAAATTTCTTTCTTAAAAATAAAATTACATTTGTGCAAATAAAATACGTGTGAAATAATAGGAGTGCATAAACGCGTGAAGGTGATGGTTGCTGGCTCCCTGATACCTCGTCGTGCGACGCTGTCACAACGCAAGTATACTGTTAACCAATCCTGCGCTGACATAACGGGTTACGCACGACGCCACACCTCCTAGTCCTGCAATTGGCGCTACAACATATCTCGCGGCGCCGCGATACAATACCTACTAAACAATTACACCCAATTACCGCGCTCATTAGGGAACTTAACATGGCAGCTCGCTCAACACCCAAGCAGCGCGCGTCTATTGCCACTACACAGACGCCTCCTAGCAATTATGAAAACCTGATACACGCGGATACAATTTTTAACAGATCAGTGTCAGAATCTGACTTAACGCGCACGCCACCAAACTTCGGCCCGCCGAATAAGAGATGCAGATCTGAAATGGAGGATTCTGAATCCACTGACATAAACGATTTTAGACTTGAAATGCGTAAATTGCTGGCCTCCTTTTCTGCTACACAAGCGAACGAATTTAAACAATTGAATACCTCTCTTAAAGAGATACAACAATCGAATGCTAATATAGAGAACTCGGTTTCTTTTCTTGCGACACAAAACGAGGAATTCAGACAGCGAATAATCGAACTCGAAGCCCAAGTTAAACAAGATCGGAGCTACATTGCTGCATTGGAGAGTAAAATTGAGGATAATCAAATCGAGCGCCGTAAAAGCTGTTTTGAAATCAAAAACGTTCCCAAAAAAGTTGAAGAAAGCAAAGACGATCTAGTTGACATGGTGATATGTCTGTCTAATACTGTAAATTGCAGCGTCAGCAAATCGGATATCTGTGACATCTACAGAGTGCGTCCAAAGAAAACTAGCGACAAAAAAAATCAAAATCAACTTTACTGAAAAATAAGTTATTAAGATCAGCTAAACTATTCAATGTGACGCAAAAGAATAAACTGTGCGCCAAGCACCTTGGGTTCAAAACACTAGAAGACACAGCTGTATTTTTATCTGAACATTTAACTCCAAAGGCTGCTCGACTGCACTATCTGGCACGTGATTTAGCAAAGTCAAAAAATTATAAGTTCTGTTGGACTGCATACGGTAAGATTTATGTAAGGGAGAATGAAAAAACACCCGTCATTATGATAAGAAACGAGAATCAAGTACAGCAGCTCCTATGTAACATACACAGCCAGGGACCTTCTACGCTCTGACTAGTCACTGAAAATTCTCCTAAAAAAGGTAACTACAAGTTTCTCAAGACATCCTACGTGCGGCTTGGTCTTCTCATAATTTATTCATTAGTCACATCATGTTTTTATTTATTTGTTGTTTTGTTTATACTTTATTTGCTTTTAATATTCTTAACTGTGCCCATAAATGTACAATACATATACACCTTTCTACAACACATTTACACTAAGCTTTCTCAACACTTAATCCCACGTAAAATTACCACAAACATACATAACATTAGCAATACACAACATATATTATTTAAATCTTTAAAAAAAATTATGCAGTTTAACACTAATAATTCTAATTGTGATATTATATTTCCATTTGACAATTCACATAAAACTAAGAGTACCATTTTAAAGACATATTATTTTTTTTATTTTTTTTATAATTGATTTTAATGGATAAGCTTCATAATTTTAAAGTAATAGACGGTATTAACATAGCTCGTGCAATACAATGTGATTGCTCTGAGCTTACATCCCTTATGAAAATAAATGGAACTCACCTCACAATTATATCTCAGAATATACGCAGTATATACTGTAACTTTGACGACTTTTTACTTACATTATCTAATCTCTCTTTCCAGCCTGATATTATAATATTAACAGAATGCAGACTTAATTATGAAAAACCACTACCACAACTAGATAACTACAATAATTACTTCACATTATGTCAGATCAATCAAAATGATGGGGTAGTGGCGTATATAAAAAAATCTCTACAGCACAAAGTTAAAGAAATTAGACTAACACATGTATCCTGTCTTCAGCTTGATGTACTTAGTACCACTATACAAGGTATTTATCGGTCACCTTCAAAAATAAATGCTGATGGTTTTATAGAATTATTGATTTCGCACTTAGATACCCTATCAAATCAAAGTAACGTAATAATAACGGGAGATATCAACATTAACATTGCACACAAACCCAATGAGCCCTCTTCTGAGTATAATAATAGAATTAACTATTTAAACTCTCTATCTAGTTTTGGTATCCTTGCTGGCCACACGTTACCCACTAGAGGAAAAAACTGTCTAGATCACTTCATGCTGAGGCTCTGTAGCAAGAAGTATGAAGCATCTATCGCAGTTTTGGAAACTTCCATAACTGACCATTACACTACTTTACTTTCTTTATCTAAAATAAAGCTTAATAGTAACACCAGGAATCAAACAAAAACTGTTATCGATTTTGAAAAAGCTGTTGAAAACCTTCAATGTAGAAACCTACCTGAGCTTTTAACGTGTAATGATCCTACTTTGCTAACCGGCCGCTTCATAGCTAAGATTACGGAGTCCATAAAAGCGAATACCACATGCACTCGAATACCTAAAAATCAGCGGACGATAAAACCGTGGATGACTCCTGGCATTCTTAGATGCATCAATAATCGGAACAAGCTTCAGAGGTCGTTAAGTAGAGATAGTCAAAATCATATTTTAAAAATAACCTACACTCGATACCGTAACTGCTGTAACAACCTTATAAAAAAACTGAAGCGACAGTATGAGCGAGATTTGCTTGCTAATTCTGTAAACAATAATAAACTTTTATGGAAAAACATTAAGCAGGTTACTTACTGTAATAAATCTCATGACGAGTGTAAGGAGTTAATTAATTTAAAGAAAAATCCCCTAGACTCTGTAAACTGCATTAATAAATACTTTGCAAACATTGGAAAACATCTTGCTGATCTAATACAAACTAACGTATTTAAAGCTCCAACAAACATGCTTACTAACACTTCTTTGCAGCCTAACTCCTTTGTAATGCTAGACACAGATTATAGCGAAGTTGAAAAAGTTATCATGAATTTGAAAACAAATAGTGCTTCCGGTTGGGACAAAATCCCCATCTCTTTCTTAAAACATGCAAAGAATGAGGTTGTTCCTGTGATTACGCACCTTGCAAACCTTTGCTTTCATCAAGGCATATTCCCGACCCCTCTCAAAAAAGCTGTAATAACTCCCGTGTACAAGGATGGAGATAGAGATGACGTCAGTAATTACAGACCGATTTCCGTATTACCGGCTATTTCAAAAATTTTGGAAAAACTTATAAACATCAGACTTGTGCAATATCTTAATAAGTATAATCTACTGTCTTCCTCACAATTTGGGTTTAGACAGGGTTACTCAACTGAGGATGCAGTGATTGGTCTCAGTCAATTTGTAACAGACCAATTAGATAAAGGGAACAAGTGCTTGTCTGTGTTTCTAGACCTCAAAAAAGCCATCGATACTGTTTCTGTCCCCATCCTTGTACAAAAACTGGAAAATATTGGTGTTAGAGCTAATGCACTCTCTCTCTTCAAAAGTTACCTTTCTGGAAGAGTACAGGCTGTAAAGTTGGATCAGTTCATCAGTGATGATATTGAAATGTATTATAGGGTTCCACAGGGTAGTGTTTTGGGACCGACTCTCTTCCTCGTCTATATTAACGACCTTTGTAGCATGAAGATTGATAATGCTAAAATTTTTTCATACGCTGACGATACTGCTGTAGCTTTTTATGGGAGGGACTGGGTTACCGTCAAGAAATTTGCAGAAAAAGGTTTATCTTCAATTTCAAAATGGCTGAGTTCTAACTTTCTCACACTAAATACTACTAAAACAAACTACATTTGTTTTAGTATTAAAAACCAGTCACAGCCTAGAAATGACATTAAACTTGCATTTCACTCTTGCAATTTCACTGGGATCCCTAGTAATTGTAATTGCCCTGTTCTAGAAAAAATTGAACAAACAAGGTATCTGGGCGTCATGATCGACCAGCGTCTATCCTGGCACGCTCACTTAGACCAAATTATAACCAGAATACGTAAAATGATCTGGATATTTAAAACCTTAAGACACATTGTGCCTGGTGAGCGGTTGGTTGGCCATGGTCGCCCAAGAAACATATTAAAAGAAATGTATGTCTCGTTAGTACAATCAGTGCTATCTTATTGTATACCTGTCTGGGGAGGTGCAGATAAAACCAAAATAATCGCACTGGAGCGAGCTCAACGCTCACTACTGAAGATGATGCACTTTAAAAATAGAAGATACCCAACAGACTTACTATATTCAACCAGTCAAGTACTGTCCGTAAGAAAATTATACATTTTATCAACTGTATTAAAAAAACACAAAAACACAATTTATGACCCATGCATGAAACTAAAGAGAAACAAAAAAAAATATTCTTAAATCAAATACTACAACTAGGACAATATTTGCTAAAAAACAATATAGTCAAAGATCAATCCATCTATATAACATAATTAATTGTTATACAGAGATATACAGTAAAACATTTCATGTATGTAAGAAATCAATTGTCAATCTACTTCAACCCTTAAGTTATGAGGAAACTGAGGCTCTACTGCAACGCCAGTTATAATGCAAGTGTTGTCACATATTCACATCCGTACACCACGCACATGTATCACACACATAAACACGCACACACATACTCACATACACCACAAACACACACTCTCGCACGCACATACACACACACAGACACTAATAGAAATAGAATAAGAAAAAAAAAATTGTTATTATTTTGGTTATATTAGCTAGACTTGTTTATGTAACTTCCTATTAATTTTTTTTGTTATTGTCTTCTTATATTGCAACTTTATTAATTTGATGAAGTAAAGCTACGGAAGAGCGTTGCCACCTGGCACAGGCATTGTTTGTCTAAAAGGTGGCATCGACAACTAAGATGTTTGTTAATATGTATAAAATGAATAAAGATTATTATTATTATTGCGAAATTAATTTTTATTTCTTCCCGGTCCCTCGACAAATCGAAGGAGGGGAGATCACCCCTCGGCAGAGGAGGCCAGACGGCCGAGGGTCAGGGCGACAAAGAGAGGAATCGGCGGACAATCCTAGCGTTATCGAGCAATACCGCACGTTGAAGCCTCGCTATCAAGGGTCCGTCACACAGTCCCAATCGCTTTAGATGGTCATGAAGAGAATTTGGGACGAGGCCGTTAGTTGAGACTACGATTGGTATGATCTCAGTGGACGCCACCCGCCACATGTCGGTAACCTCGTGTGCCAGGTTCAGGTACTTAATCTTCTTATCTGATTCAGCCTTCACGAGGTTCTCGTCAAAAGGAATGGTGACGTCCACTAAGAACACACGCGATTCCGCCTGGTCCATCAACACGATATCAGGCTTGTTGGCGGGAACTGTCCTATCCGTAATGATGGACCGGTCCCAGTATAATCGAGCGCGGTCGTTTTCGAGCACTGGCTCCGGCGAGTACTTGTAGTACGGTACCTTCTCACTATGAGTCCATATTTGGAAGCTAACTCAAGATGGAGTATTTTGGCTGCTTGGTTATGTCTGTGCAAATATTCAGTATTAGCCAGTACAGGACAACCGGAAGTTATATGCCTGAGTGACTCTCCCGGTTGGAGACAGGCTCTACATATGTCCTCTGTCCCATCCTTAAGGATATACTTCCGGTAATTACGGGTCATAACGACCTGGTCCTGTATTGCACAGGCAAAACCTTCGGTTTCCCCAAAGATGTCTCCAAAACCAATGCACGGAGGCCCTTGGGTCCACGTGGCGTTCATGTAGCGCCTTGAAGAACCTACCGTGCAACTCCCTCTCCTTCCAAACGGCCTCCCGGTCAACGGTACAAAGTACTGCCGGTTCTCGCCATTGCTCGGTAGCCAAGGAGAGAGGGGTTAGTCCTTTGTCACACTCTTTGACAGCTTCATGCAATCCACTGCTCTCAGATTTCGTCAGGAAGTAATTACGGAGATTGTATATCTGACGGTTGTGCATGGTTTTCGCACTGAGCAATCCGCGGCCACCATTCTGCCGTGGTATATACAATCTCATCACTGACGATCTCGGGTGGTGCATTCTATGGAGTGTCAAAGTTGTGCGGACTTTCCTATCCAGGGCATCTAATTCGGTCTGAGACCATCTGAGCACACCAAAGGTGTAGATTAGGACAGGCATGACCCAGCCGTTAAATGCCTTGATTTTGTTAGCGCCTGACAAATAGCTTTTCAGCACCTTAGTCAGACGTCCAAGGAAAGCTTCTGTTACAGACTGTTTCACGACCGCCACATTCACACCTATGTTCTGTGACATGCCCAGATACCGGTACGTTTCAGTCTCGGAGAGGGTTCGCATGCCAACCCCTAAAGAGCCGACAGCTGTCGGCCGCACTCGCCTATCCACATGGACGACCGCACACTTGTCCAAGCCAAACTCCATACCGACGGAGCTGCTGAAATCCTCAGTGATTTTCAGCAGCTCCGTCAGTCTCTGGTCATTAGGCGCAAACAACTTGAGGTCGTCCATATAGAATAGGTGAGAAACTTTTTGTCCTCCCCTCCGAAACTGAAAGCCTGCCCCTGTCTTATCCAACAAAGTACTCAGTGGATTAAGGGACAGGCAGAACCATAGTGGACTCAGACAATCACCCTGGAATATACCCCTCTCGATCCTTATTCGGTCTTCCGTAGCCGACAACCGCATCCCGGATAGAATTAGCTGTGTACTCCACTGCTCCATGCAGGTCTCGAGAAAGTGTCGGACTGTATCATGAATCTTGTACAGTCCGAGGACTCTCTTTAACCATGTATGGGGGATCGAGTCAAAAGCTTTTCTATAATCTATCCAGTCTGCGGAGAAATTACGCCGATTACGTTTGACCAGCTGGCCAACAACCGAATCGATCAGGAGGAGCTCCTTTGCACCGCGGCTACCGCCCCTACATCCATTCTGGGTTTCCGCCATTATGTGGTTATGCTCGATGTGTGCGTCGATTTTAGCCCTCAGAATGGATGTCAACGTCTTGTATGTTGTACATAAACACGTAATGGGGCGGTATTGAGACGGATCCGCGGCATTTGCTGTTTTTGGAGCTAAATGAGTGACCCCCGTAGTTAAGAAGTTTGGGAGACTTCGCTGTTCAAGTGCATCCTGAAATTGGCGGGCCAGGATTGCGTGGCACGAGCGGAACCCTTTCAGCCAATAGTGGTGCAGTCCATCACTTCCTGGAGTTTTCCAGTGCGGAGCTTTCTGGACTGCAAGACGCACGTCTTCTGCCGTAATGGTGATAGGTTCCATCGGTTCGATCGTTGCACACGCTTCCTCAATAGATGCCATCCATTCGCCCTCTGAATGCTCCACAGGCTGCGACCATACGTTTCGCCAAAAGGCAACAGTGTCTGCGTCGCTAGGTCTTTGGTCTGTGGAGGGTTCAGCCTGTCTCCCATTTACGGTAGAACTTCTTCTGGTCACTCCCGAAGAGACGATTCTGGTGATATCTTGCCACTCTCTCCGAGTATCGCCGAATTCGACTTCCCCAAGCAGCGATTTTCTGCTTCAGGTCATCGATGCGTTCCGACACTTTTCGTATCAGTGCGGGATCTCCGAGACTGACCTGTGTTCCCGCCATTGCCCGGTGAACGAAACGCATCACTCGCGGTCTTGTGTTACCTGACCTGAAGCTGATGAGTTTGCCGATGAGGACTCTGGTCTCAGTAATACGTTTCTCAATCCTTCTGCACCACGCTGGGGTACTGCTCCGTAGATCATTAGGGTTCCCCTCCACTCCCCTAGCGGAAACCCCAATGCCGACGAATCTGCAGACCGCCATTGCGGCACTAAATAGGATTGAGTTGGTATCACCGAGACTACCACTTTCTTCCAAATGTGGAAGAAGCAACTGGCTTATTGCCTCAATGACGCCCCGGTTTCGACTGCTCAGGGGTATTCTCGGGATTTTCGGCCTCTCTTCAAGTGGAAGTTCACGGAATTCGAGAATCGCCTCTTCAAGAATTCTCCTGATTCGCTCTAAGTCCTGGGTGACTGTGTTGTCCACTACATCCGAATCGGCAGGAGCTTGTCCAGGGTTGACCAATAAAGCATGTGGGTCACAGATAGTGCTACGCCTAGTGCTGCTTCTCCTAGTAGTACTATTATGCCTTTCACTTGGTCTTCTATTGTCAGGACTAGTGGACGACACAGCCTCGAATCGTAGTCGACCGAGTTCAGTGAGAGTGAAAAGTTCCCTCCTTAGAATAAACTGAACTCGATCAGCCAGATTTTGCGCAGTGACGGATAGCGACGGCTCTAGGTCTTGAAAAGCTGCTAGCAGTCTTGCCCGATAGCCCGTTCCCCCGATGCCCGTCTCCGTCGCCCTGTAGTACGCTCGCATGATATTTTGATTTTGTGATTGAGTCCACTTCATGCGGCGTACTATTCCACCAGTGGCGGGGATCGATTGCTGAGCCTGTGAGAGCCCTGCCGGACCCAAGCCGACGGGTGGTGATGGTGGAGTGGGCCGGCATTGTGGTCGTGCCGGCCGTCGAGTTTGGCTGGCTCGCATTCTGCTCGACCCGGCGCCAGCTCCGGGCGAGCCCTGGCGACCCCCAGGAAGCGGCCCTAAGCGCATTTCACTTTGTCCAACCATCATAGTACAATAGGCTATATACATCAGGGGGCGCCCATATCCCTGATGAGTCCGTTGTACAAAACTTGCACCCAAAGTGAGGGCTGTTGTAGTTAAAGCACGGATCAACACTTTACGTCAATAGTTCCACTTTGAGTGCTGACTGATTGCACTGATGGAGCAGCTCCTGTCACTTAAACTGCTTCACCAGTGGGCTATGGGGCCGTCACATCCCTACGCCTTTTTAGTATTATTATACATTTATTCAAAAAAGCATCTTAAATTTAAGTTTTTTACAATATATAGATATAAAAACACAAATATTATAAAAAACTTAAATCTAGGGTTCCACTGGCAGCGGAGCATGGCCCAAGCTACCGGTGGTTAGGGCTACAGGGAGAGGAATCTCCGAACGATACGTGCCGTGTCAAGAATCACCGCCTTCTGTATCTGGCCCTTGATCCACCCGTCAAGCGAGAGCCCCTTAAGATGTCGGTCGAGACTCTTCGCTATTAAACCGTTCGCAGAAACTACTATCGGAACAATGATCGTCGAGTCAACATCCCACATGGCGGTCACCTCGTGAGCCAAGTCAAGGTACTTGCTGACTTTGTCCTTCTCAGCTTTCACGAGATTCTCATCATGAGGGACAGTGATATCGACGAGCATTGCTCGGCGTTGGGACCGGTCGACCACCACGATATCAGGCTTATTGCAAGCAATATTCCTGTCCGTGATGATAGAGCGGTCCCAATAGAGCAACGCACGACCATTTTCAAGAACCGGCACTGGTGCGTACTTATAGTACGGCGTCTCAGTCTCGACAAGGCCGTATCGAATGGCAAGTTGCTGATGGATGATCCTGGCCACTAGGTTGTGTCTGTGCAAATACTCGCCGTTAGCGAGATGAGAACAACCAGAGATAATATGCCTGAGTGACTCTCCGGGACGGCGGCATGCTCGACAGATGTCAACTGTACCGTCCTTCAGGATATATTTTCTATAGTTGTTCGTCATCATTACTTCGTCTGCAATTGCACAGGCAAAACCCTCGGTTTCCCCAAAAAGGTCCCCGAAGCGCAGCCAGTTTACCGAAGCGGGCAGGTCTACATCGGGTCCAGTCAAGGCCCGATAAAACCTCCCGTGTAGCTCCTTGCCCCTCCATACTTCCTTGCGGTCTTCAACGTTGAGCACCGATGGTTTGCGCCAGTTCTCGATTGCCATGGATAGAGGGGTAAGTCCTTTGTCAACTGCCACAACATCACGATGCATCCCGCATTCGTTGTTAAGGAAGTAATTCCTGAGGCTGCACACTTCACGGTTGTGGAGGTTCTTGGCGTTTAGAAAGCCACGACCTCCCCACTTCCGTGGAATGTACAGTCTCATAACAGACGAGCGAGGGTGGAGCATGCGATGTGTTGTGAGCAGTTGACGGACTCTTCTGTCCAGGGCGTCCAGCTCAGTTTGAGTCCATCTCAGTATGCCAAAGGAGTATATCAATAGAGGCATCACCCAACCGTTGAAGGCACGCACCTTATTGCCGCCAGACAAAAGACTGTTAAGTACCTTTGCTAGGCGACAGAAGAAGCGTGCCTTCACCGATTTCTTGACGTCCTCTACTGATATTCCCAAAGACTGAGCCATACCAAGATATTTGTATGTGTCGGCATCGGAGAGAGATCTGAGTGTCATTGTCTCGGGGAGTTGCACATTCGGTGAATTCACAACTTTCCCCCGCTGTACATGTAAGACCGCACATTTGTCTAGACCGAACTCCATTTTGATAGCATTGCTAAAAATCTGTGTGATTTTCAGCAGCTCCACCAAATCTTGGTGTTTCGGTGCAAACAACTTTAGGTCGTCCATGTACAGCAGATGACTAATGACTTCACTCTGTCTCCGGAGCCGACAGCCTAGACCTGAGTCCTTCAGCAGAGTGCTGAGAGGATTCAGTGCTAGGCAGAACCACAAGGGACTCAAACTGTCACCCTGGAAAATACCTCTCTCTATTTTAATCAAGTCTTGTGGATCAGGGGGACTGTCGCCACCACATGGTTGACGAAGGGCTGTGGTCCACTGTCGCATACAGTTACTTAAAAAGGATTTCAGAGTTGCATTAATTTTATACAACTCTAAAATCCTCTCCAACCACGAATGCGGCACCGAATCATAGGCCTTCTTGTAGTCAATCCATGCAGCAGAGAGAGATCCCCTGCTCCGCCTGACCTGTTGGCTAATGGTCATGTCTATTAAGAGGAGCTCCTTCGTACCACGGGACCCAGCCTTACATCCATTCTGAGTAGAGGCCAAAATGTTGTTTGACACGATGTGTGTGTTAATTTTTTTAGTCAGAATGGATGTAAGGAGCTTGTAGATGGTAGGTAAGCATGTGATCGGTCTATAATTCTTTGGCTCCGTGGTACTTCCAGACTTGTGGAGCAAGAAGGTGGTACCGGTGGTCATAAAAGTGGGAAGCGAACCGTGTTCTAGGGCTTCTTGAAACTGTGTAGCCAAACGAGCATGCGAACATCGGAACCACTTTATCCAGAAGTTGTGCAATCCGTCAGGCCCTGGGCATTTCCAGTTTTGAGCCGAACGGATGGCACAACTAACGTCTACGGGATCTATGGTAATAGACCCCATTGGCTCAATGGATTCACATTCTCGTTCGACGGCACACATCCAATCACCCTCTACATGATCGACAGGCAGCGACCAGATGTCACGCCAGAAACTGACCATGGAATTGGCATCGGGCAGCCGCCCGTCTACCACGCGGTGATCGGTTCCCTCCCACTTTCGATATACCTTCTTCTGATCACTTTGGAAGAGGCGGTTCTGAGAGTATCTGTCCACACGTACTCTGTAGCGGCGAATACGGTTCGCCCACGCATAAACCTTCTGCTTCAGATAATGATATGCGTTCCGTGACATTCGCCATATAATCCTTAGGCCGGATTCCGGTTCCGGCATAGGCCTGGGTCACGTAACGCATGACTCGGGGTCGGGTATTACCCCGACTGAAGCAGATGAGCTTGCCAATGAGAACCCTGAACGAGTTGATACGCCTTTCTATTCTCACTTGCCATGCAGGTATCGCAGGCCGTGGTGCTCGATCAGCATCCGGAAACCTCACTCGAGCAACACGGCATGCGGTAAGGGCACCGCAGTACAGAATAGAATGCGTATCAACCAAATCTTCGCTAGTCCGTAGGTACGGAACGAGCAAAGCATTCAGTGTTCCCAACAGCGCTAGGTTGCGTCTGTGCGTCGGCAAACGTGGTATTCGCGGCCTAGTGTTTAGTGCGTATCGATATTCACGAATCACGTCTTCCAAAGTGTCCTCCAGTTGCTCTTTTATTCGAGAACTTACATTCATGCCAGCGTCATCCCCTTCATCAACATCGGGGTCAATCTGCATCGCTGTTGTCTCCTCCAAATACGTCACTGCACTCGGAGCAACGGGCGCGGCAGACAGGCTACGCGTCGAGGAAGGGACGGCGGCAGCAGGAAACGTCTCCAAGCGAAGCCGATCAAGTGTAGATTGATCCAACAGCTTACACCGATGAATCGCTCGCACTTGATCCGATAGTCGTTGGGTAGACACGGCGACGGTCGGCTCAAGGGTCTGAAACAGAAGCAGCATTCTGTCACGATACGCAGTCAGGCAGGTTCCTCCCTCTGTAGCCCCGTAATAGGCGCGCATGCAGTTCTCATTCATTGTTAGAGTCCATCGCATGCGTCGCACTACACTACCGGTAGCGGGGGCCTGTTGTGAGGCAGATTGCCTCACAGGTCCCAAGCGTGCCAGCAGTGGGGGACGTCCTCGTCGCGTAGATGGTCGTGGCGGCGGCGTCCTGGGTCCAGTTGCGTCGCTCGACGAGCTGTTTACATCGTAGCCTGTTTCCAGCAATACGCTCGGAGCTGACGCGGGGACTGGTGTAGATGGTATACGTGCGCTTCGTTCCGCTCTTGCCGTCCTCGATCTTGTAATCATTGTTCTTGATTTTTTGTATTGCCTTTTTCGCCAAAAATGTTTGTTTTATATTTGATAGCAGATGTCATGTCAAGGTTGCTGATTGAAATTTTGTAATTAATTTGGATCATATTGATTTTTCTTGAAAATTTTGTTATTTTGATATATTAGTAGAATTTCTAAAGTTAAATTTAATACGGTGTTGTAAACATTGCTATAAAAATAAATATTAATTTACAAGAGATGGAGTGACGTGTCTTCGTGACAGCGGTTTTTTTTTTTTTATTATTATTATTATTATGCGGCATAATGCTTAACGTTGAATGTTTCAACTACAGCAACACTTCGCACAATCGAGCACTCTCAAAAGTAATGTTTTCGTGTGATGCGTGCAATCGATACCAACTCAGTGACAGAAAATTAACAAGTGTTTTTTCTTTAAGTTGGCATTGATCGAAATGTTTTATTTATATATAATCGTTAGTAATATTATTTATTGTTGAAACATTTTTAAAGCTTTCGTTTCATTGTAGTTTTTTTGAAATAATCAAAGTTAATTCAAACTGTGTTAAAAAAATAAATATAAGTATGGATGAAGGTACAAAAATTACTCAAAACAAAAAAATGTTAATGAAATAATCAAAATCCAAATTACTTAAAATAACCGTAAATAGTTTTCAACCAATTATTATGTATACCACATTATTTACACATTAATGAGGTTATCGCTAACTCTATGAATATTTCTTTTTTTCAACACTGAACTTAGCGCACTCTGCTGGTGCATTTGAAAACTAATTCACGTTCCAATTAAGCATCAGCATAATTCGGCATTGTGCGCCACTGAGTCGCATTATGCTCTGTAATTGGAAAACTACCAATGATGTTCTTTTGCAAAAGTTGGCAATAATAGGATTTACACCTAAACTCTTGGATTTTTTTTCTAGCTACCTACGGAATCGGCGTCAGTTCGTAAGGGTGGATGGTTTTGAGTCCGATGATTACTACACGAGATCTGAAGTAAGCCAAGGTAGTACCCTGGGACCAATGCTCTTTCTCATCTTCATTAATGATCTGCCAAATTGTATTAGTTCCTCGAAATGTCTTCTGTTTGCGGACGACCTTAAATTGTGTCTTGGAGTTGCTACTGACTCTGATTCTGAAGCTCTACAAGCAGATATTTGTGCTGTTTCTGAATGGAGTAGGCTCAATCGTCTCCCATTTAATTGTGGCAAATGTAAAATTATTACGTATACGCGAAAACGTTGTCCTCTGAATAACGTATACAACCTATATGGCGAACCAATGGAAAGGGTAGGTGACATTCGTGATTTAGGCTTAATAATGGATTCTCCATTTGTCTTCCACAAACATGTGGTGACAATATGTAAGGCAGCAAGTAAAACCTTAGGCTTCATCATGAGGACTTCTGCACAGTTTGATGAACTGAGAGTTGCTGCGGTACTCTTCAATGCTTATGTTCGCAGCAAACTTGAGTTTGGTTCAATTGTTTGGAGTCCATATGAAGCTAAATATTGTCTTATGCTGGAGAGAGTGCAAAGGAAGTATGCTCGTTGGTTGTACAAGAAAAAGTATGGTTATTATCCGTTCTTGTATCCGTCTCTGTTTGTGTCAGGCATGGTGGATATGGACACTCTCAAATTTAGGAGAGTCCGACAACTCCTATTATACTATCTGGCTATTATACGCAACCAGGTAGATAGCCCAACTGTCATAGACTTATTGTGCCGCCTGGTCTTTTTTCGGGTTGCTTAGTTACATGGTCAATCTTGTTTGTGTCATTCTCTTAGAATTATTTATATGATATATATGAAGGAAAAAGTGTATGTAAATTAAATATAATTATTCGTTGGAATCACCGTTTTTATTTCGCGACAATTGGCGGCCGTGACAGGACTAATAGTATTCTTAGCGGATAAAAACTAAACTATGGATTCCTTAAAGCGAAAACGTACACAACAACGACGAGATTTCACAATCGCAGCGGATGCATTGACGAAGGCTATTGAATCCAAAAACATCGATGTTTTGGAAGGCGCTTTTTCTTTGCTTTCAGAAATTGCCGACAATATGTTATCTATTGAGTCTGCGATACGCGATATTTTGTGTGAAAGCGAAAATTTTGATGAGATGTCGTTCCAGGCTGATCAAGACAAAGCTTTAGAATATCGGCAACGATGGTTAAACCTGGAGAGCAGGTATAGAAATTTGACAAAACCATCGATCCATAAAGTTACTAGCAATTCATCACTAAGGTCAGCAGAGTCATCTGTCAGTTCAGCACATTGCATAGTTGATGTTCGAAGTATAGCGAAAAAACGAATTAATAATAATATACCGAAATTGGAACTCGTTAAATTTGACGGTAATATAAAGAATTGGTTACTATTTTGGGGGCAATTCAAGAAGATACACGAGGACAATGACTTAGAGGACATCGATAAATTTCAATTTTTGCTGCAAGCTATGGTGGTTGGTACAAATGCTAGACTATTAGTAGAGGTTTACCCCCCGTCAGGAGAAAACTACCACAAAGCTATACAAGCGCTTAAAGCTCGTTTTGCCCGTAATGACCTCCTTATAGAAACCTACGTTCGAGGCTTGCTCAATTTAGTTTTAATGCGACAAAGGGGACAAGCAAATGATTTACCATCTCTTTACGACAGCCTTCAAACGCATTTGCAGGCTTTGGAGACCTTAGGCGTAGCAAAAGATAAGTATGATTCGATTTTATTCCCAATGATTGAATCAGCGTTGCCGGAAGATATTCTACGTACATGGAATCGTATTCGCGCCAGAAGCGACACAAGAATTGATGATTTGAGTAAGTTGATTCAATTTTTAAGAGAGGAAGTGGAGTCCGAAGAGAGAATTTTAATGGCACGAGAAGGTTTCGTTCAACCTTCCACCTCTTCGGGTTCTAAGCAGCCAACCGCATGCTTCTTGTCGAATTCTGTAACTGAAAATAGTATTCAAACTTCTAAGAAATCTGTCAATTTAACTTGCATATGGTGTGATAAAAATTCGCATGCCAGCTCTGAATGCCATAAAGCTATTAAAATGACGTATAAAGAAAGGCAAGATTTTTTACGTAATAAAAAGGCTTGTACTATATTGTTAAAATCGAACCATATTACCAAAAAATGTAAAAGCTTTCCAAAATGTCTTTTTTGCAAAAGACGTCACATGACATTAATGTGTTCTGAATTTTACGAGAAAAATGACGTCTCTGATAGTGACAAGAAAATTGTAAGTACTACTGAAAATAACTTAAGGTCAAGTAATATGCTCTGTCAACTAAAGTCAACGACATTACTTCAAACTCTCGTTGTTAAAATTTGTAACGGTGAAAAGGAGATTTGTACGAGGGCATTATTAGATAATTTGATTTAGTGCAGAAACTTGGATTGAACCCCACCAAAAAGGAAATTGTTACTCATTGCGTATTTGGTGGTATAGAGTCAAAAGCAGAGGAGCGTTTTATTTATAATCTACCTGTATTTAGTATTGTAAATAACTTCAATTTTGTTATTTCTGTTTTAGAACAAAACCAAATATGTGGTTTCTTGCCTAGGGTTACTTCATCCGTAATTAAGCAACTTCATCTTAAATCCATTTCCTTATCTGATGCGAGTAACTGTTCTGACGAAATTGGCATATTAATTGGTGCTGACTTTTCAGGTTTTTTGCTGACTGGGGAGGTTTTACACTTAGAAAACAATCTTACTGCTGTTAATACTAAGTTGGGCTGGACGGTTCAAGGACCAATGACTGAGGTTTACAGTTCGTTCGTGAGTATGACTACGACTTTACTATCTCTTGCTAAAATTGACATAACAGACTTATGGAGCTTAGAATCTCTAGGAATTAGGGATCCTTCGGAACAATTATCTAAGTTAAATTACGAAAAGGAAGTTTTAGATAATTTTAACAAAACTATTATAATGAATAATGAGAATAGATATGAAGTGTGCCTGCCTTGGCGCTTAAATATGCCTCGGCCTCAATCTAATTACCATATTGCTAAGAGACGTTTAATGTCTACTACTACACGTCTAGAATCTTTAGGTAAATTAGGCGATAACGATACTGTATTACAAGAATGGTTGAAGCTCAATATAATCGAGTTAGCACCAAATCAGACTGATAATGGTTGTGGTATGTTTCTGCCTCATCATGCAGTGTTAAAGGAGTCTAGCCAAACTACAAAGATAAGACCAGTATTTGACGCTTCGGCAAAAGACTGCAACGGTGTGTCATTAAATGCATGCCTAGAAAAGGGTTCAAATTTAATAGAGCTAATACCAGAACTACTTATTGATTTTCGAAAAGAAGCTATTGGTGTTACTACGGATATAGCAAAAGCATTTATACAGATTTCCCTTAATCAGGAAGACCGCAATTATCTTAAGTTTTTATGGTGGTCAGATATCAATGATAAAAGTAAAGGAATTACTACTTACCGCCATCGTAGAGTTGTGTTTGGAGTACGATCAAGTCCCTTTCATTTAGCAGCGACAATAAATTACCATTTAGATCACAGTCCTCCACAATTTATAGAAACATCAATAAAGCTCAAAAAATCATTTTACGTTGACAATTGCGTAACTAGTGTAAAATCTGTAGACTGTATGAGGAAATTTATTGATGAAGCTAAATATATTATGAATTTAGGCGGTTTCGATCTTCGATGTTGGGTGACAGCTCCTATAGTTATTGATGATTCGCCAAAAAATGTATCAGTATTAGGCTTAATTTGGAATACCGAAAATGACACAATTAGCTGTAATGTTAACATCATCATAGATCCCGAGTCAGAAACTGGTCATATCACTAAACGTTCATTACTTTCACTAAGTCAATCAATTTTTGATCCATTAGGCCTTTGTTGTTCAGCTACTATCATACCAAAAATTTTGCTACAAAGGGCATGGATGCAAAAACTGAAATGGGATGATGACTTACCTGTGGAATTAAGAAAACAGTTTCAAGACTGGCTCAAAGATGTAAATCTAATTAATGAAAGAAAAATTCCTAGAACGCTTACCAAAGTTGAAATATCTCGATGCGTAGTTGCCCTTCATGTTTTCTGTGACGCCAGTAGAAACGCATATTCAACCTGTATATTTTTGGGTTCAGAATATCAGAGTGAGGTAAATGTAAGCTTTGTAATGGCAAAATCTAGAGTTACGCCTCTAAAGAGTATAACTATACCACGTTTAGAATTGATAGCCGCGACTCTAGCTACAAGACTAAGTACAGATGTAATAAAATCATTAAACTTACCTGAGTGTCCCGTGTATTATTGGACCGATTCTACTGTGGTTATATCTTGGTTACGAGGTGAAGGTGAATGGAGCGTTTTTGTATCAAATAGGATTCGCGAAATAAAAGAATGTTCGGCTATAAGTGCATGGAGACACATACCGGGCAATATGAACCCTGCAGACTTACCATCAAGAGGGGTCAGTATCAAAAGATATTTGGAGAGTCGCTGGTGGCAAGGTCCTGCCTGGCTATACCACCCACCGGAAGAATGGCCAACATCATCGGAACTTACCGTAGATATAATGCAGGTCAATGAAGAACGTAAAAAGAGTACTGTTAATGTTATGCTTGTAGAAGATTTTACATTTTTAGATAGATTTACTTACTTTTCTAAATATATTAAGATATTAAGAACGATCAGTTGGATTTTACGTCTAAAATATAAATTGAATCGTCAAAATAAGGAGCTTACGTTAGATGAAGTTGAATTTTCTGAAAAGATTTTATTTCGTGCTATCCAGTCGATATATAAAACTAAAATTGAGAAGATGCAGACATTTACGGATGAATTTGGGTTATTACGTTTAGAAACAAAACTTGGTCTTACAAATGAAAGTTTTGATTTCAAATCGCCTATAGTTCTACCATCAAGCTGCATTATAATTCAGCGACTTGTAGAAGAGCGACATAGAACACTTAATCATGCTGGAACGCAGACGTTAATGGCTAACATAAGAGAAACGCTATGGATTATTGGTATAAGAAAGCTAGTCAAGAAGGTTGTAAGAAACTGTATAATTTGTAAAAGATTTAAGACTAAAGCTTTACAAACGCAGAAGGCAAGTTTACCAAAACAACGCGTTGAAGCTAGTACTGCGTTCGAAATTAGTGGTGTCGACTTAGCTGGTCCTCTGGTGTTAAGAACAGGATTAAAGTGCTGGGTTGTTCTCTTCACATGCGCCACATATCGTGCTGTTCATTTTGAGGTGACGGAATCATTGTCAACAGCCGATTTTATAATGTGTCTACGCCGTTTTGTCGCACGTAGAGGCAGAGTAAAAGAGATTTATAGTGACACTGGCACAAATTTTACGGGATTTCATAACTGCCTCAAATTAGTCGACTGGAATAAGATTCTTTGCTTTTCTACAGTAGCTCGGATCAAATGGAATTTTATACCTCCCGGTGCTCCGTGGTGGGGAGGGTTTTATGAGAGGATGGTTGGAGTTATGAAGGAAATGTTGAAGAGTCTTAGGAAGGGCGTCGGTGACATTGATGGAATTACAAACTGTACTTTGCGATTGTGAAGCCACTATTAATAGTAGACCGTTAACCTACATAAGTAATAACAAAGATGAACTTAGGCCAATTACCCCTTCAATGTTTATTCAACCTATTACGGAATATAGCGTACCAGATATTGATGATATTGATGGCAAAGCGTTAAATTTAAGACTTCGTTATTGTCAAAAGTTACGCGAAAATTTCAGGCATCGCTTCAGAGTTGAATACATTAGTAATTTGATACATAGAGGTAAACAGCAACTAGGTAGTGACGTACATATAGGTGACATAGTTTTGTTGGAAATAGATGACAAAAAACGTTTGAATTGGCCATTGGCACTAGTTACTGATATTTATGTTGGTGCCGATGGATACACTAGAGTTGCAAAAGTACGTACAGCAACAGGTGAACGGATAAGACCATTACAACGTCTGTTTCCCTTAGAAATTAATTACGATTTGACATATGACAAAGGACCTGACTCCTCACAAGTAGACAAATCCAACGAGGGTGATTTAGTACTTACTGACTCAAAGACAACGGACTTGACTGACGAGCCGATAGTTACTCGTTCCGGCAGGACAGTTAAGGTGCCCAGCCGTTTTGGGGACTTCGTTTACAATTATTAACCTACCGGCTTTTTCCCCCTTGGAGTGTGTCATAGACTTTTTGTGCCGCCTGGTCTTTTTTCGGGTTGCTTAGTTACATGGTCAATCTTGTTTGTGTCATTCTCTTAGAATTATTTATATGACATATATGAAGGAAAAAGTGTCTGTAAATTAAATATAATTATTCGTTGGAATCACCGTTTTTATTTCGCGACACCAACTATACTTGGTGAAGTTGGGCTTCTAGCTCCCAAACACCTGGGCTGGGACGAGGGGGGGACGGTGACGCCGCGGCGGCGACCGCGCCTGCTTGCGCGACCTCCTGCGCGCACCGCGTACGCCGCTCATGCATGCATGTGACAGGATTGGGTTAGGGATGAGATGGGATATATGGACAGAACAGGGATAGACACAGGATAAAGATGGTATAAGGATAGGGTTAGGGCGTGCGGATGGCGGTGGGGAAGTAAGTAAAGGAAAAAATTTCTTTCTGGATGCACCTGGTGGCACTGGCAAGACTTACCTTATAAATTTGCTCTTGGCAAAATTAAGAAGCGCTCGAGACATAGCCTTAGCAGTGGCGTCGTTCGGAATTGCTGCTACATTATTGGAAGGAGGCAGAACTGCGCACGCTGCCTTAAAAGTACCTCTTAACCTTATCAATGTAGAGACACCTTTGTGCAATATACCGAAGCAAAGCAATGTTGCCGAAGTACTTAGAAATACTAAACTTATAATAGTATGGGACGAAATAACTATGGTGCACAAAAGAGGAGTCGATGCATTGAATAGGAGTTTGCAGGACATACGAAATAGTAAGGACATTATGAGTAGTATGACGGTGTTGCTGGCTGGAGATTTTCGCCAGACTTTACCAGTAGTGCCCAAAGGAACGCGCGCAGATGAGATCAAGGCATGCATCAAAAGGTCTGTCTTATGGCCTTCAATTCAACTGTTACAACTTACTCGAAACATGAGAGTACATCTCAAAGGTGAAGTTTCTGCCGGTAAGTTTTCAGATCTTCTTCTCCAAATCGGGAATGGAAAATTTCCCGAAATAGATGGCTTTATACAAATACCAGACGAATTGTGTACGGTGGTATCAACCGTTCAGCAACTTATAGATAACATTTATCCTGATGTTGAAAATATCAAAAACAAATCAATGGAGTGGTTATGCGAGAGAGCCATTTTGACTCCCAAAAATGACCAAGCTACGGACATTAACGAGATTTTGATAAATTCTTTCGAAGGTGAAGAAATGAGTTACAATTCTGTCGATACAATGGTGGATATGGATGAGGCAGTAAATTACCCAGTAGAATTTTTAAACTCTCTCAATCCGCCTGGTCTTCCATGTCACAGGCTTATGTTGCGTGTAGGTGCTCCTGTCATGTTGCTTAGAAATATATGACCTCCAAAATTGTGCAATGGAACTAGACTCCAGGTTATAGCTCTACGTAGAAATGTTATTGAGGCCAAAATAATAACTGGATCTGCCAGAGGAGAAACAGTATTCGTGCCGCGTATACCATTAATCCCAAATGACCTTCCGTTTGAATTTAAAAGACTGCAGTATGCCATGACTATTAACAAATCACAGGGCTAAACACTGAAATTTACTGGGGTCGATTTGCGGCAGGATTGTTTCTCCCATGGCCAGTTTTACGTGGCTTGCTCACGTGTGAGCTCTCCAACCGGCCTGGTTGTTTTAGTTCCTACCTCTGATTTGGTTAAAAACATTGTCTATAGAGAAATACTGTAAAGAATCTGAACTTTTATAATAAGCTAGATGACTAAAAAAATTTTTTGCTTTAATAGAAGCTCATTCATATAATAAACAGAAAGAAAAAATCCGTTTTCGAATAACTATAAAAACAACCAAGTTATAAGGTATTAAAGATTTTTCACCGTCTCTCTCTAACAAAACGGCAACTTACAAGGAGTTTATATGGCCGTACTCAACAATGACGTCACGGATGATGTCGGATCTCTGTCTATCGCCTTCAAATTAACAACTTAAAATGCTTGTATCTAATGTATTTCTAAGCCGATTTTAATTCTAATTTCACAGGATTGCATCTTTTTCCACGGTATTTTAATATTTAATGACGAGACGTTAAAATTAGAATTCAGTCACCATCCCAATTCCAGTTAATAGGCATCTATGATAGTTCAGTGCTCGAAATTTGGTTCAGGTTTTTAAATGAAATGTTTTAATATTTTCTTACTCCCTACGATGTTTCTTAACAGGTTGTTATGAAACAGGAAAGCGAAGTGTGTAGTCTACGCGTGCGAAGCCGCGGGCAAAAGCTAGTTTCATTATAAAGATTGACACGACCCCGTTTGAATTCTGCAAACCAGCTATAAATACTCAGATTGAAGCCAAACGAGGTTTTGCTGAGCTGTTTTGCACTTAAAATCGTAAAAAAATCATGCAACGAAAAGTCTGAGATAAATCCAGTTTATTGTAAAGAGTCATTGTCAAATATAGTAATCTAATCTATACCTATAAAATGCTTTGTCCTGAATGACTGACTGACTGACGGATTAACGTACAGCCTAAACCGCTGATCGTAGAGACTTGAAACTTGGAGGGTGTGTTCTTTGTATGACGTAGGCGTCCGTTAAGAAAGGATTTTCCGAAATTCTACCCCTAAGGGGGTGAAAATGGGGAGAAATGTTTGTATGGGACATCGTGATTCCGTTTTCGGATCTACTTAAAATTTTGCATAAACTTTCTTTAACAGAATTAATGGATGACGTGTTTCGTATTTTATTGAAACTCATCCCCAAAAGGGGTGAGATGGGGTGATAAACTGATAAAATGTCAAAATCGACATTGTTGCCGTTTTCATGGTTTTTCAGGTCGTAGATTACGAAAATAACATCGATTTCAACACCACATACCATCATCCTTGGATGGGGTGCAATGGGGTTGAAGTAGTTCATTTTCAATAAATAGTTTGAAAAATACCAAATAAAATTTTCGAACAATGCTTATGTAGAAAATCAACATGGCGCACGTGAAATTATTTTGACAAGTCTGTCACATAGTGCAAAGAAAAATTTAATATTTTCTGTTAATGGTTGTGCCCATCTGGATTTCGCCAACCAAGAAGTTTTGAAGTTTAAATTGTCTTTTTCTTATGTCGTACCGTGGTGGTAAGGCAAAAGGATCAAGCCATACAACCAATGTATAAAGCATTTTTTATGACAATATCACGTCACAATAAAATTTGTAGGTTGGTTTTTTAATTCTTGACTAATTTTCACAAAATAGGTACAATTTTTGAAATATTTGAAATGTTGAAAAGTGAAGATACCCTTTTCAAGGGTAAAGGGGTTTGAACAGTGTTATATGTTTTTACATTATGACTAAGGAATCAAACTCTTTCATCCATTTAAAACTATTAAAAGTAATAGATGAATTTTGATGACATGGCCACCGCTCAAAAAAGGTGGATTAAAATTCGTTTCCAAACCTAGCAATATAGGTATTAAATGAAAGGCCTTGAAGAGTAGAGCACTATGAACCTAGGAAAATCGCACAAAATTCAATAAGGCCGCTGCTCAAAAAAACGGCTAAAAGTTCGTTTCCAAACCCTGCAATATGGGTATCAAATGAAAGGCCTTGATCAGTAGAGTACTATGAACGTAGCAACATTGAGTAAATTCAACATGGCCGCCGCTCAAATCAGGCGGAGAAAAGTTTCTTTTCAAACCCCAGCAATATGGGTATTAAATGAAAGTAGGCCCTGAAGAGTACCTAGAGCATTACGAACCTACGAAAATTGTCCTAACTTCAAAATGGCCGCTGCTCAAGAAAGGCAGAATAAAGTTGAATAATTATGGAATAAAATGGAGGAAAAACTAAACACTGTGTTAAGCATTTTGATGGCGAAACGTAGTTCGCGGGCACAGCTAGTAAGTAATAAAATTTTAAATACCTGATCGGAACAGCAGTCTTTTCTACGACTAATGGTATAATCGGGAGGAGAAGTTATATGAAAATCTATTTCTAAATAGTTTTAGCGGGAGAAAAAGTTGTACTAAATTCCATTTCTAACCTGTTGACGCGAGTGAGTTTATCTATAAAAGTAAGTCGTGTTAGTTACACTATTTATAACTCAAGAACCGCTGAACCGATTTAGGTGAAACCGATTTTGGTATGGAGAAAGTTTGAGTTGTGGGGAAGGATAAAGAATAGCTTTTATCCCCGAAATCATTCCTTAAGGGTGTAAAAAGAGTGGGGGGGGGGGGGGGGGGGGGAAATTTGTAAAGGATTACCACGCGGACGAAGTCACGGGCAAAAGCTAGTTATGTAATAAAAGTTAAAATGTCGAATTCTAGTAGCAAAAGTGATATTGAGTTGACACCCATATACAAATGTAATAATATTTTCGTACTTGTTAAGCACCCTGGAACTTAGGGCTTGGGGATTGTTTTCTTCAAAAAAACCGGGTTTCCACTTAAAGCTGCATTATTAGTAGGTATCGCACTCTTCGAGACTGGTTTGGACGAGTAATTGTTGAAGAAATTACTATAAATACTCCCTAGTAATGAACTAAAACAATTTTTTAAATGTTCCTCATAGGTGTAGTATAAAGTAAGTAAGTGCTATGTAGCACTTGGGAGAAAGACAGATCCCTATACCCCTCGCTAGAAATCAGTCACTTTCTTCCCACGGTGAACAATCTACTATTGTTAAGTAATTGGGCAATTCCGGCAATTTTTAGTGTGACCTATGTATAAGTATTTTACTAGGTTTTTGAAAAAAAATATCTCAAAAAATAAAACCGACTTCAAAAACACCAAAAAGTCATAACTAATACAACAATACATACAACATAATAGTGTTATATTGAGGTTGGTGCCAAATTTTTATAATTAAATTAATTGTTCTTATATTTTTTATGACTTTCAAGGTGATCATTGCTTGGCATCGACTTCAATATAAAACATTGATGTTGTATGTATTCTTATATTATTTATGACTTTTTAGTGTTCTTTTTACGACGGTTTCATATTTTTTAAATTTTTTTAATGTTTTTTATTTAAGTTAAAACATGCGTATTAGAATTTGAGCCAAGGCAAACAACAGAATAACCAAAAATAAAACGTCTTTCGCTCTAAACAGTTTTGAAAGAATTATTCCAGAACTCCTAATCTAAAACCTTCCATCATCAGCTCAGTATTATGACATGATAACTACCAGACGCATACCTACTTGAAGATCTTAAGAAAAAACACGAAACACGTTAGATATGCCTATGAAATTTAAGGGTTTCCTCGATTTGCCTGGGATTCCATCATCAGATCATGACATAGTAACATTGGGATCACCACGGAAGTATACTCTATCGTTAAAAAAAAAGAATTTTGAAAATCGGGTCACAAATGGGGTAGTATTCGGTGAGCATACGTAAAAAAATTATACTTGTATACTTTTTTATGTAGGTATGTTGAACATAGAACTTTCTCCTTTTTCGAAGTCGGTTAGTGGGGCGAAACTATGTGGGGCGAATGAGGAACAAATCAAAATTAGTTCTTAAGGGCCCGGTCTCGTAATAATCGGTGTTCTAGCAGAATTATCAGAGAAGTATTATTTTTTTTAGTTATTAAAAATGCAATGAAGGAAATATAGGACTTGAAGTTTCCATAACACATTTTACTATTTTCTTAAATGCTATTTTTGAGGTTTTAAGGCTTTAAACATACCCATATTTACATTCCACGCGTTTAAGGACTCATTCATGCATACGTCACGTAAAAAATATGACCAAACCATGAAATATATTCAGGTAACATTTATTCTCAAATCTTCTACAATAATCTTTACTGGTTACTTATTTTCGAAATGTTTGAGTTTCCTTATTTAAAGTGGTTTAAATAGTTCCAAATTTATGAACTATTTAAACGCGTACACTGAGGACGGATGCGAAGTTAACGGAGTTGGAAGAAGCTATCAGTAAGCTACGCTGGGATATCATTGGTTTATCTGAAGTCCGAAGAGAGGGGGAGGACTCGATAATCCTCAATTCCGGCAACTCGCTGTACTACCGGGAGGGCGACCAACAGTCTCAAGGTGGTGTCGGGTTCATCGTCCATAAGTCCCTCGTCAACAATGTAATAACCATCGGGAGTGTATCGACCAGGGTAGCATATCTGATACTCAGAATATCGAAACGATATCCGTTGAATGTCATGAAAAATAGTAAAATGTGTTATGAAAACTTCACGTCCTACACTCTAAATTAACGTAAAATGTATTTCCTTCATTGCATTTTTACCGGGCCCTTAAGGAGAAATTCGTAGTTTCATGATATTTAATTGAAAAATAGGTATAATTTTCACGGTAAAAATGTACTTCGTCATAGGTACACAGTAAAACCTCAAGCTCGACTTGATGTTTAATTTGAATCCTGAAAATTGGCACAGTGTAAAATGAGAGCGAACGATGCTTAGCTTACGCTTCAGAAAGGTTAAGTAGCTTTAGGGCTTAGCAAATTATGTTTTGCTAGCATTTACGTTTTCAGAGAAAAAAAGAACATTATATTAAGGACTGTTTACACTGCTAGATGACCAGCTTTATGCCAAAACAAGTTGGTATAATGTATCTATTTATTTATTTGACATCTATACTAATACTAATCTATACTAATATTATAAAGTTGTATTGATTAGGCTTCGAAATTACTGACCGATTTTGATAAAAGTTGATATAGGGATAGTTCAAAACCAGGGGAAGGACATAGGGTAATTTTCCTACGGAAATAATCTGACGGGAGAAGTTTTCCTACGGGAAAAGTTAGTTATAATGCAAACAAAGTTGCATACGGTCAGCTAGTTTAAAATTAGTTGGAATGTCGCAAGTTACAATACCTATAATACTACTCTGTCAAGAAAGTACCGGGAAAAGATCAATAATACACAAAATGTTACTTATTCATCCAAATTTATTTTATCGGCCTCAAAGTATGTTCCTTCAGAAACGATACACTTACGCCAATGAATAAGTCAATCATCCAAATATTTTTATACGCGTTTTCCGGAATTGAGTCCAATTCCCCCGTTCAGCATTATCGTGGTGCAAAATCCAAGAATTTTCTTTCCACAAATCTGAGGGGCGATTTTACAACTCATCGGCAATAGATTTTTGATTGAAGTGATTTTAAATACGTTTCACATAATTGTAACGTCGTCGTCCGAGCGGTCTTGGCATATTTGTTGACGGAATCAACATACTTCTGATCCAACGAACTTAATTCCCCCTTTCTTTTATTAATTCATCCAGTTCCCGATGTCTGATTTTGATAACGATTGTCGATTAATCGATGACTTACAAAATCACCATCCTGGCCTTTATTGTCGAATTAAATTTCTCTCTTAAACGACGCATAACGCTCAAATAATTTTCTTTATTTACCGTTTGACCTTCTGGCAAGAATTCTGAGTGCACAACACTACGATAGTCAAAGAAAACAGTCTACATGACTTTGGCTTTTGATCGATTTTGGCGTGGTATTTTTCTGTTTCGGTTCAGTAGGAAGGCGCCACTCCTAAACTTGTTGAATAGTTTGTATGGCAAACTCGTAAACCTACGTCTGGTCACCAGTAACAAAAATTATGCATTTGATGAATGTTGTGTCGGCATTGACTCGTTCTAGCATGTCTAATGTGACTCTTATGCGTTTGAGTTTTTGGAGAAAATTCAGATCTCTTGGGACTAGTCCCAACATGTTTCATACCTATGTGGTTATTTAAAATAGTACGGATCGACTCGTGAGATACAGAAAGTTCATAGGCTATATCGAACATAAATAATTTTTTATCTAAAACTTGACACATTTTTTTATGAGAATATATTTTCATATTATCATTATATTCGGTGGCTTGGTGGCGGATTGGCGCGTGCGCTCAGCGAATGATTGCTAAGGTTAAGCAACGTTGGCTGTGCATTGGTCAGTCCTTCGGAAGGCACGTTAAACAGTGGGTCCTGCGCCTGATCTCGCCGCGGTCATGTCGGCTAACCGTCCAATCGGACTAGGTGAAAGAAGGAACAGAGAGTACTCTTGCGTTTGCGCAGTCACTTGTGCACTATAATATCTCCTGCGCAGATGGCTAGTCTGTTGAGATTGGCCGCCGTGACCGAATATCGGTTAGGAGGACATTATTATTATTATTATATTTGGTTGCTGCTCAAAAACTAACACTATTTTATTCCAACATAAGAATATATTTCTGCTAATTATTAAGAGAAAATATTATCGGTCTTAATACAAAACGACGTGTAATTAATTATTCATGGTTTAATTTCGTTAAGAAGTTAGACACAGCATTATGTTTAAGACATGACTAAATTAAGACAAATTAAACAACGTTTTGTAGTAACACATTATATTACCGAAATAGTTTTCTAACCAGCTAAAATTAATTCTAAATAGACCCTATTCAGAGAAGAAAATTAATCCTTGCTTTGGTTTAAGCTCGCACAGTAATCATTCATTACAAATAGAATCTAAGGATTTTGATCTAAGAACCAAAATTCGTCATAATTGGCAAATAAAAGTACCTTGTGAAAAAAAATATATTGTCAGAATAATGAAACTAATTCAAATTAAGTAATAATATAAAATAAAGTGAATTTGATCATTTTTAAACACGATATTTCATTTGGTGTAAGATAAAAACGAGTAAAACTTTGATACGTCCATGTGGTTTCTGTTTGAAAAGTTGAACGCAGAAAGAGCTTAATATACGACAATTGGCCAAGTAATAATAAAACTTCGAGCGTACGTACTCGTATCGCTCTATCTGGAAATTCTAGTTCCTCCAGACCGTTTTAATAAGTTGGCTTTATTGAGCTTGGTCGACTCTGTTTGCTTGAGTTAACAATATAGCCCAATAATTTGTTATGAGCGCCTTATAACTTAGTGAGTAGTGATGTTATAGAGTATACATCTGCAAATATGTTTTAGTAATATAAGGATGAAACCTTTGGGCTTCATATCCCCTGATGACAGGTGACGATAAATCCAAGCATGCCTGCAAGCTTTAATAGAGAAACTTGCTGCCTTACCTTTGGCTGTAGAAATACCACAATATTTGTAAGATGGCGACAAACTGAGGTAAAGATGAGTGTAACATTACTGCTATAGGCGGGCTTGGAAGCTGTAAAAAACATTATTATCCTTTATTGTACATAATAAAAAAATAAAATAAAAACAAACACGATCAAGGGTGAGCTCATCTTTTATAGAGATCTGTCTATAAAAGATAAGCTATCTCTAGAGAAATTAAGAAAAGTTTTTAGCGTGACCCAAACTACTTAGTACTGTACTCATGTTTCTAACCATCCGTACGTCCGAACTTCCGGCTGTTCCATAAAGATCTTGGTCCCTGGGTCACCTAGACTTCGGGTTTTCACTAAACAATAGGGCATAACCTAGCTTAGCCTGGAATTTTTTAGGTCAAACCTTAAGGTCATGCCACCTGAGGTCAAAAACCTTAATGTAAATCCAATATATGTTGTGTAGAAATTCGTTATACTAGATTATTGATATTGAGGGTTTTGCCACTCTAGGGAATTAGGCTAGGGACTATACAATACAGGCCTATAATTTCGCTTCTAATCCCAGTAATATGTACCCAAGCCCAAATGAAAGAGCTTGAAGTGTAGAGTACAATGAACTTAGTAACATTGACCCTCGATAACACCCATCCGACAACAATAACAGCCATGTCATGGGTTCTGACAATTTTCTTTAAGTATATTTTACATCCTCTTGTCAATTTTAAGCTTTCTCGTGGTTGAGACCGCCGGTCCGGGGTTCGATTCCTCATTCTTCTGCTTGGTTTGACCCATCTGGCTAGCCACCACCCATAATTATTATGTTAACAGCATTGTTGTTCCGACAATTAGAGGTAAGATGTTGTTGTTGTTGTGCCTCGCCCAAATTTTTATAACAATATTAGGATTCCCAAGTTTCTGTTCTATGTATAATCGTAAAATATCACGAGGAATGTAAATATCATGATCCTGCAACATTCACTGAATAAACTATTATGGCAGATCAAAGGACCTTTTTATGTCGAAAGTTGAAGGGTTAGAGAAACATTCTAATGTGTTTGACGGTAGAGATAAGTGTTTGGGTCGACAGAAGATACTCGTAATATGACACCCGGGAGGAACAAATGCGAGCAAATCTAACATCAATACCATTGTAACTAACATCTGCTTACCCTATTTTTTATATGGGTTCTAATCTAACCATGGTGACATGCTCTTTACCTCTTTGGGCAATTCGTATTTTGTCGGGTTTCATTTATTGTGATTCTGAATAACGTGAATAGGCGTGAAAGTTTAATGCAATTTTTTTGTTGTTGATACAAATTGTGCCGATAGGCGTCACATCTCATATTATAACAATACGGAACGACAGGTATCTTTATTGCTAAAACCAGTGACTATACAATAGTGAACTATCAAAACATTCAATAACAATCTTCCTAATTATCAAAATTTGTAATTGTACCAGCGACAAATACGCCACACTGATTATGGTTAAACAATTTTTTTTCAATTTAGCCTACACATAAAGCTTATTATTATTTGTGTATTGAATATTCCTTAAAGAAAAGGAAACTGCCTCATTTCTGTGATTTTTATTTCTTTCATAATTATTAACCGTAAAACACTAAAGCGAGACTATAATAACTATTTGCTTACTGTCAGACAATCTCAATTATATTGCTCCATTAGCTTTAAACAGTTACGACCCAGTAGGAATTATAGTGCCATTTCGTTTCATTGAACATAATATGCAAATCCACCAATGCTTGTTATCGCTACACATCTGTATACCTATATTTGTTTTTCCTTGTATTCGTAATGAAAAGCACAATGTTTACCTCGGGTTAAAGACCTATTTAGTCCCTCGAACTATATTTGATACTGAAAAATATCTAAAGCAATAGGTACACAAACTAAAAGAATCTGTATCATTTCATTACTTACTGTATGGGAACGACTTGATTTCAAAAAGAAGAATGAAAATTAGTTTTGGATTTTTATTTTGGGAAATGGTAGAAGATAAAAAGAAATCGTTTACAATATTTAAAATCAATGCGTTTCTCATTAATCAAGAGGGAATAATTATAACAATTGAGAAAAAAACTGATTTAAAATCAGAGGTGTGATTTAATAACTCATCAGCAGTCGGAGTCACATATGTAATAGGATCTAACAGTCATTATTCTGCATTGAAATTTGAAAAAAAAATGTAAGTACAATATCATCAATGTACTCGTAAATTTATTTCTCGGCACCGATCATCACACTTCTCTCCTCATAAATCTATTGCATTTCTAATCAGACGCAAAAATAAAATCGTCGGGCGCTTGAAATGATCATTGATCTACTTACCTGATTATTTTTTTAGCTTTTCCACTTCATCATTATTTTTCTTAACTTAAAAAAATACCATTTTTTTCTAGTTATCTCGCAATTATTGCTTTTTATTACCCCTGCGATTTCGTTATATTAATAAAATCGGACTTCCAACGTGTGCTTGATTGAAAAACTTTTATACGGAAATTGTTACATTTATAGATTTCAATGTCAATTCTAATTCTAAATAATACAATGGCAGCTTTCAAGACTTGCAAGGTGGCTTAAATGCCATTCGATATTCCGTTTAAACAATATTTTTGGAGTAAAGCTTTTTAGGTATGCCGTTTGCATTCATGTTATTTAATCAATAACAAGAGCCGCGTGTGTTAAAAACTGTGGTTTTTCCCGAATACCACGCGTTTGTTTCACCGCAGCATGAAATAGTCTGTACGTTTATTACGAAGTAGAATAATTTTGGCGTGTCACTGTGAAATTCATTTTTTATTTAGTTTCAGGCAATCAAAATGAAATTTATAGCATTAATCGTAGAAGCTCATCATTCTGTAAGTACTGAGGAATTTTTTTGTATGATATAAATATGATCGATATTGAATATACAAATAAATCTTTATTTGAGTAACTTATAGGTAATATTTTGTAACATTACGGTCCGGTCAAAGCAAGATTTATATAAATAAGTAAGTATAGAGAAAAATATAACCATGAGCCTGAACTGGGATTAATATGACAATGTGTTTCAGGTAAACAAATACAGAATTGAAATGTTGTCTAATACAGAATTAAATTAATTGTTGTATGTTATAGATAACCAAGTTGTATATGAACTTGGATATCAATATATCGCACGTCACAAATAAAAGGGTATTAAGTCGAAAAATGTGAAAAAAATATTATTACTCAATGAGAAAGCAGATTTTTTTCACTACAAATTAGTAAAACAATAGTAGTTTCAGCATTCATAGTTTTTGAAATATTAAGTCACAATGCTTTCTTGACTGTTCACTCGCGCTGATGCCAACTTAATCAAGATGGTCGTATTTGCATTGACTCGGTTGGCGATCAGCGTGCGTACGAGTTGTATGTGTTTATGTTGAATTACGACCCTGTTCACTGTTCGTTTTCGAGAAAAATCTAAAAATGTGGGCAATCTATATAGTATTATTTTGTCTTACTACCATATTGCGTTTTAACTTAGATACGATTTTGGTCTTTTGTTTTGAAATAATACCCTATTGCCAGTGAAATATAATTGAGTTGTGATTTAAAATTAAATCATTTAAAAATGATACCCTATAGCTCTAAATTTCTTTGAGATAATACTATATTCTTTGTAATTTTTGTTTTTGTTGTGTCGACTTATTGCGAGAGTTAATAATATACTACCTTTTTGCCTGCTACTTTTTTCTCATTTTTCTTAAATTATAGCATATTCAAAAAGTTTGAAACGAAGTCCGAGAACGGTAAAGATAATATCTAATCACCAAGGTACACCCAAGAACAATTCAATTGACGAAAATGACGACCCGTTTGCTGACAAAGATGTTATTGGAGATCCAAATTAAAATTATGACCCCGAAAATAATATGCAGCACCGTCATCAATATTGTTCATCAGACTCTTCGTATTCTACTAGCAAGTGAAGTAGTTTTCTATGTTGGGATCCTTTCGAAAATATTCAGAGACGTATAATGATTGCGAATTTCACAAAAGCATTGTTTACAATATCATATTGATCGTCGAAACCTGTCAAAACTATATAGTAGACGAGACTCTTACAGAATCATACATCATCAGCTACATAATAATTTGACAGTTTCTGACCTGGTGATGGGATTGACTAATTGCTATGTACGGTATGAAGGTCAGGGATAGAGAGGTTGAGGAAATAGACGAATTCAGATGAATTAAAATTCGTATTCTTTTCAGTTAACTGCTGTGGACAGGAAAAGAACTTTAATGCTCTACAAAAATACAAACCGGAAATTATTTTACAAGTCTCTTAGGAAGGGTTACACAAATGGATCAGTAAAGTCTGGTCCTATTTACAGTCCACAATACATTAGATTTATTTTTAAATTATTGTTTGTTATTTTCAAAGATATTAAAACTATTTGTGACAAGATTGGTAATATTATATAACTATTTATAAAACTAGCTGTGCCCATGAACTACGTTTCTATTTCTTTCGATACTTCAGTTAATCCCTCACTAAAACCTTTAATTCATAAGGCAAACAAGCAGGCTACCTACCTAATGGTAAGTGGCTACAGTCGCTTATTGTAAATTCCTAGAATTAGTAGTCGCCTATAGTACAGTTTCCTGTAATATTTGCAAATCTACAACCCCTACAAGGACGCCAATGTACTTTACCAGCTTGTGGCATAGACATAAGATGTCAAGTCACGTCTTACCCTTTAAACCGAAATACAGCAATGCAAGGACCGCTGCTTGGCGACAGAAATAGTGGTAAAATAGACTCATTGTCTGTATAGGTACCCTGCAAACGGGTGTAGTACAGATAGTCTCCCTCTAGTATAATTATTTCATCAACCGATAACTCTTAATAGTAGATTATGCACCAAGGGATTAAAGCAGTGTCTAACGTCACGGGCGCCATATTGAACCCCGAGCGTAACGAGGGACTCTAAAGTTAACTCCTGAGCGTAGCGAGGGAGTTAAAATTTAACTCCTGAGCGAAGCGAGGGAGTTATGTAGAGTCCTAAGTGAAGCGAGGGGATCAAGTCGCCTAAGACGAAGACACTGCTTTATTCCAGAGGTGAATACTCTACTTTTCATACTATCTGCGAGACAATAAATATATGCGAGACAATAATTTATAAACAATTACTTATGTGGTAATGTTTATCTTAAGCACTGTCATATTATCATTATCACTATAACTATGGTTAAAATTGTCACATTATCATGAAAACCATAAAAAAAGGATTTGTTATTCTCAAGCACAAACACTTCACGCAATAGTTTTATCTTAAGTTAAGCTTGAAACATTATAAAAACTTAAAACATATTAATTATAATATGTATAATAAGTATGAACTTAGTCTACCCACCGATTTACAATACGATACGATCAGCTGCTGGACCCTGTCAATGACCTTTAGTAGCACGCAGGACGAATGTTAATTTGTTAACAATAAAATGTTATCAAATTTTCTTTTGCGACTCAACTTCGTGATATACTCGTATTTACTTTTAGAACACCAATTACTTATTAGACACGACTGTCGAAATAAATCTCAAATAGCCTATTGACCCCAAATAAAAAAAAAGCTGAAGCACCTGGACTTTTACTTACGTTTTTAACTTTATTAATAATACACTGAATAGACTAATTCTAAAAAGACTATATTGATGCCACAAAGCACATTTCACAAAGCACTTAACGTAAGCAACAAGACATTCCAATTTTGAAATAGGTTCATAATGGCGTTGGCGGCAAAATTTTAGCGATGTAAACAATATACAACGGAATATAGTTACTGCACATTATGGAACAAATTGTAGAAACATTGTTTATTTTTAAATATGCCGCGTAATTTTTCCAAATGAAAGCTTTTAGCTCGTTAGTGTTCTTGCTTTACTTTGCTTTTTATTCGTTTGTATCGATAGCTTATGGTGGCCGTCAAAAGATGGCGCTTTTAGCATAAAAAGTATTTTAATTAATAAAAAATAAAGTGGTGTTATTGTTTATTTTAGTTTGCACTATTATGTAGGTAAATATTTTATAATTTTGGTAAAGAAATTATGTATTTCGATTTTATAAAAAACATTATTTACACAGGTAGAATGTCTATTTGTCTCTAGTGGATGTACGCTACTGCTGTATGGGCGTAGAACCTTTGCCTTCCTAAGCTAGCATCTACGCTTTTTCATACAAATTTTATGTTCCAAATTTAAAACACTTTAATCCCTTGGGAGTTTCATACAACATTATATCCCCGGGGATATAATGTCTTGCTTTACGTTGAAGTTAAGAGGGTTATAATTGTACATTGTCGAGCAGGTGGTATGAAAATAAAATTAAAGACCTAAAAATATTTTACGTCAAGAAAAGAAAGATGACTCTCTAACCTTTTATGTAAAAACTTCCTATCCCGATAAAGAGCTTAAGCGTATAGAAATAATAAAATGTTTGTGAGCCTGGATAAAGCTTATACCGCAAATATACCTGTCAGTAAAAAAAAGAAGTAGGATATTTTAAAATTAATTTGACAACGACACATTCAACAGACTTATTACTAATTTTTGAAATCTTTATAATAAGTATAAGACATTAAGTATTTTTAATGTGCCTTAATTATCCCTTATGTTGAACTTAAATAACTATGAATACAAAAACTTAAAAAGAATCTTGGATTTTAAAGGAAAAGTAATTTTACAGAGTTATAATAAAAACATTTTTTTTTTGATTTTACATGGATGATAAAAATAGTAATAACTACTTACAATTATGAAAAAAAATTAGGTTTAATATTCAAATTTATTTTATTAGCAAGAATTTCTATGTGAGTGCTTATTTAATAATGAGATGTTTATTTTTATGGATTTATATTTTAAATCATACTAAACATTATCAGCCTTATTAATAAAAATCGCCTATTCCTGCCTTAATCCGAACGTACTCTTGGAGTAGTTACTCCCAGTTTAAGCTAAGAGTAGCTTTGTGTTTATGACATTATTAATAAACACGGAGTAAGCTCAGACTAACAAAGCCTGCCTTACTCTCGGATTAACGCGTATGTTATGGCAACCCTTGCAATTTAAAAGTAAAAAGATTGAGTCGGTGGACGATTTGAGCATCGTGTGACAGACAGAAATACATGGGATGACAGTTTTTTCTGTTTTTTTTTCACCTTTTTCAGTTTGAGATTGTCTTTCAAGGTTATTTTGTGGTTATTTTGTTCGCGATTTGTGATCGCAATATTGCAAAAACTTGACACTTCTTATTAATGGAGCGCTATTTTCAATTTCTTCGATTTCGTCGATCAACATCAAATCATCTAAATAATAGTCACTTTCCATTTTAATACAATACAAAATTAACCACACCAACAATAAACACAAATTCGCTCAATACGACTGTGAAAAATAAAACGGTCGCCATCTAATGACAAGATACGTGTCAAAGTTGACAAATTATATAGATTTACGCAAAGACAACGCTACTCCAACCTTAATCTGTCGCTAAACTAGGTAGCTAGCAGGTATAACATTTACTGCGAGAGTAGAGTTGGATTAGCTTACTCCTTCCCTACTCCGTGTTTATTAATATAAAAGATGTTTACTACTGACTTAATACTCGGAGTAAAGTTACTCCTGCCTTAATCTACGTTTATTAATAAGACGGTATGATTATAATTTAATATAATAACTTTTCTTGTTGATTATGCCTTAGCATTATTGTTTTGTTACAATTTTGACTGATTTTGATGTAAACTTTACTTTCAATAAGCCTTTTGTATTACTGCGGTGTTCTCGTTATATATATAATTTATATCTCACTCAATAAAACCCAACATTATTTGCCTTGTTATATGGTATCATTATAAATAACTTCTTAATATTATCCAACTAAAACGAAATTTGACATGGCAATACAGTCGTAACTGAGTAAATGGAGTATTTTGAACTGATTATAGGGTATCTTTTTCACCCAGTTGTATAAAACTGCAAATAACACTAAAACCGCAGTTGATACATACATCAAACTTTATTTGATACTAGCTGTGCCCGCGAACTACGTTTCGCTATCAAAATACTTAACACAGTGTTTAGTTTTTTCCTCCATTTTATTCCATAATGATTCAACTTTATTCTGCCTTTCTTGAGCATGGCCATTTCGAAATTAGGACAATTTTCGTAGGTTCGTAATGCTCTTTTTTTAATAGTCCACAAAATTAAATACATTACATATTACTATAAACACTAAGTATAATTATTGTTTTAGAGACATTATTGATATTAATAAATTCTTCTTCAGTAGAAAGAACTACACAGTTGCAAGAATAATATTTATCGTATTCATGTTTCGAATTAAAATAAACAATTGTTAATAAATTAGAACTGTATACGAATAAAGTTAAGATTTTATAATGGGTGTTGGTAACACCAACAAAATATATTTTTTGGATATGACAACTTGGCTAATTTTGACTGGTCGTACAGTAAGCTCCTTGTCAAGCTATACTGTTTGACCTTTGAACCGTTCTTATGTCGCTCGTAATACTGGCGGTTTTTGTAGAGTTAATGTATAGCATGAATGGGGGGTTACTGTACAAATACGTTTTCCGTATTCGATATCCGATCACGAAATACAGACACGGAGTTTCGTGAACGTAGCGCAGACGTTCGTTTCTTCTCATTCGGGATTTCTACCATTCTACCTAAACGTACGTACAGAACGTGTTCCGTTCGTAATAAAAACGAAGTGTGCGGCAGTCAATGATTATTTTGTATAGATTTGATGCATTCGGATGCCCGCATTCAGAAAACGAATGCGAAAAAACGTATTTATGCGGTTAGCCTTAAAATGTATTGAGACTTCCGTTTTTGTAACGTGTACTGTGCTATATAGTGTTGCTGGCATAGTTCGGTTAGCAAATTCGCCGGGATGACTAACATCCAACACACAAACTTGGAGTTATCGTTAGTTAGTTCACGATCGTTGCATTATCACGGTCTCGAAGGACACTAAACACAGGTAACATCTAACATCCAATAGGCCCCGAAGCGGTTCTCAAACTTTTTTGGTGACGGAACCCTTTTGGAAAGCGAAATACTTGACGGAACCCTAAAATAAAACAATAGTTTTTAAAAGTGTATTCTTTATTAATAAGCATAATAAAAGTACGACCAGAGAGGGTGGTTTGATTTTTCTAAATTATTGCGGAACCCTTATAGGGGTATTGTGGAGCCCTAGGGTTCCGCGGAACACACTTAGAGCATGGCTGCTCTAGGTACTCTTCAGGGCGTACTTTCATTTAATACCCCTATTGCTGGGTTTGAAAAGCAACTGTTATCCGTCTTTTTTGAGCGGCGGCCATGTTGAATTTACGTCAATGTTGCTACGTTCATAGTGCTCTACTGATCAAGGCCTTTCATTTGATACCCATATTGCTGGGCTTAGAAACGAATTTTTATCAGTTTTTTTTGAGCAGCGGCCATTTTGAATTTTTTTTTTTTTTTTTTTTTTTTACAAAAAACTACAGCACTTAAAAGTAAATTACAGAAACATTTAGGTTAAAACTTATTGCCAATTTACAGGTTTTTTCATTATTTAAATATATATGATTCAAAATAATAAACATCTCAACAACAAATTTAAAAAGTATTATACTACACTATTTACAGGTTGAAAAACTTAAATTTTTTTTTTTCATATACTAAAAAAAAAAAAAAAAATCTATGAATATTGACGCCCACATTTTGGTGTGTGTGTGTGTGTATGTGCGTATGTGTGCGTTTTGTCCCCGTAACTACACTGTGTTAAGTATATCTAAAACACCCCTTTTAAATGCCGACCCGTTACAATGGAAAACATCTAAGGACGAAAACAACTTATTATATTTAGACTGTATACGCTTAATCGCGGAGTTTTGTGCATACTTTGTACTGTAATTTTGTGCTATTTTCCTAAGTTCATAGTGCTCTACTCTTCAAGGCCTTTCATTTGATACCTATATTGCTAGGTTTGGAAACGAACTTTTATCCACCTTTTTTGAGCGGTGGCCATGTCGAATTTACGTCAATATTGCTAGGTCCATAGTGCTCTACTCTTGAAGACCTTTCATTTGATACCTATATTGCTAGATTAGAAAACGAACTTTTATCCACCTTTATTGAGCGGCGGCCATGTTGAATTTATTTATGTGTTGCTAGGTTCATAGTGCTCTACTCATCAAGGCCTTTCATTTGAGACCCATATTGCTGGGTTTGGAAACGAACTATTATCCATCCAGAATTTATAGCAATTTTCCTAAGTTCATAATGCTCTACTCTTTTAGGCTTTTCATTTGATACCCATATTGCTACGTTTGGAAACGAACTTTTATCCTTTTTTTTTGAGCGGCGGCCATGTTGAATTTAGGTCGAGTTTGCTAGGTTCCCAATGCTCTACTCTTGAAGGCCTTTCATTTGATACCCATATTGCTAGGTTTGGAAACGAACTTTTATCTATCTTTTTTGAGCGGTGGCCATGTTGAATTTATGTCAATGTTGCTAGGTTCATAGTGCTCTACTTATCAAAGCCTTTTACTTGATAACCATATAGCTGGGTTTGAAAAAGAACTTTTATCCATTTTTTGATCGGCGGCCATGTTTAATTTAGGTCAATTTTCCTTAGTTCATAATGCTCTACTCTTTTGGGCCTTTCTGTTGATACCCATATTGCTAGGTTTAGAAACGAACTATTATTCTTCTTTTTAGAGCGGCGGCTATGTTTAATTTATGTCAATGTTGCTAGGTTCATAGTGCTCTACTCGTCAGGGCCTTTCATTTGATACCCATATTGCTGGGTTTGAAAACGAACTTTTATCCTTTTTTTTTGAGCGGCGGCCATGTTGAATTTAGGTCGATTTTCCTAGGTACCTAATGCTCTACTCTTCAAGGCCTTTCATTTGATACCCATATTGCTAGGCTTGGAAACTAACTTTTATCCACCTTTAATGAGCGGCGGTCATGTTAAATTTATGTCAATGTTGCTAGGTTGATAGTGCTCTACTCTTCAAGGCCTTTCATTTGATACCCATATTGCTAAGTTTGGAAACTAACTTTATTCTACCTTTTTTGAGCGGCTGCCATGTTGAATTTATGTCAATGTTGCTAGGTTCATAGTGCTCTACTCATCAATGCCTTTCATTTGATACCCATATTGCGAGGTTTGGAAACTAACTTTTATCCACCTTTTTTGAGCGGCGGCCATTTTGAATTTATGTCAATATTGCTAGGTTCATAGTGCTCTACTCATCAATGCCTTTCATTTGATACCCATATTGCTGGGTTTGGAAACGAACTTTTATCCGTTTTATTTGAGCGGCGGCCATGTTGAATTTAGGGCGATTTTCCTGTTCATAGTGCTCTACTCATCAAGGCCTTTCATTTGATATGCATATCGCTGGGTTTGGAAACGAACTTTATCGGCAGTCATGTCAAATTAAGTCAACATGGCTAGGTTCAATGTGTTCTACTCTTTAGGTTCTTCGTTCGATATCCATGTTCCTTGGGTGGATCCAAAAAAATGTGGTCCGTCATTTTAGATATTAGGATCAAGAGTCCCGTCCCGTCCCTCTACGCGTAACCCAGAACATTGCAGTCAAATATTTTTTTAATTATCAATATTAATCTATTACTTTTAATAGTTTTAAATGGATGAAAGAGTTTGATTCCTTAGTCCTAATGTAAAAACATATAACACCTTTCAAAATACCTTGAAAAGAGTATCTTCATTTTTCAACATTTCAAATATTTCAAAAATTGTACCGATTTTGTGAAAATTAGTCAAGAATTAAACCAATCTACAAATTTTATGGTCACTCGATAAGTATTATCATAAAAATGCTTTATACATTGGTTGTATGGCTTGATCTTTTTGCCTTACCACCACGGTACAACATAAGAAAAAGACAATTTGGTTGGCGAAATTTGGGCACAGCCATTAACAGAAAATATTAAATTTTATATGTACTATGTGAAACACTTCATTCCTGCCTTTCAATTTTCGAAATCCAAGTACTTAAGATCAGGCTGTATGGCGTAGTTCCATTGCCTTTCCTTCGTGGAAGAAAATACCTTCTCTCTGTACTATGTGACAGACTTGTCAAAATAATTTCACGTGCGCCATGTTGTTTTTCTACCTAAAGCCAATTCGAAAATTTTATATGGTATTTTTTTACTAAAAATAAAAAGTGAATTTAAACAAACGAAATTATGCCTAAATGTTCTTCCGGAAAATTCTAAGCATTGTGGTGTAAGCCATATCAAATTCTGTCCAGTAGTTTCGGAGATCTTTCCGGACAAACAGACAAACAAACAAACAAACAAACAAACAAACAAACAAACAAACAAACAAACCAACAAACAAACAATTTTATTTAAAACTATTCCATCGTATTCTGCTAATGATTTTAAGGCGACCTGTGTATTTTTTTTCTTAATATTTCGCAATTACAGATTTTTGTACCCCTACGATTTTATTATATACTAGCTGTGCCCGCGAACTTCGTTTCGCCATCAAAATGCTTAACACAGTGTTTAGTTTTTTCCTCCATTTTATTCCATAGTGAATCAACTTTATTCTGCCTTTCTTGAGCATCGGCCATTTCGAAATTAGGACAATTTTCGTAGGTTCGTAATGCTCTTTTTCTAACAGTCCACAAAATTAAATACATTACATATTACTATAAACACTCAAGTATAATTATTGTTTTCGAGACATTATTGATATTAATAAATTCTTCTTCAGTAGAAAGAACTACACAGTTGCAAGAATAATCTTTATCGTATTCATGTTTCGAATTAAAATAAACAATTGTTAATAAATTAGAACTCTATACGAATAAAGTTTAGATTTTATAATGGGTGTTGGTAACACCAACAAAATATATTTTTTGGATATGACAACTTGGCCAATTTTGACTGGGTGTACAGTAAGCTCCTTGTCAAGCTATTCTGTTTGACCTTTGAACCGTTCTTATGTCGCTCGTAATACTGGCGGTTTTCGTAGAGTTAATGTATAGCATGAATGGGGGGGTTACTGTACAAATACGTTTTCCGTATTCGATATCCGATCACGGAATACAGACACGGAGTTTCGTGAACGTAGCGCAGACGTTCGTTTCTTCTCATTCGGGATTTCTACCATTCTACCTAAACGTACGTACAGAACGTGTTCCGTTCGTAATAAAAACGAACGTGTGCGGCAGTCAATGAGTATTTTGTATAGATTTGATGCATTCGGATACCCGCATTCAGAAAACGAATGCGAAAAAACGTATTTTTGCGGTTAGCCTTAAAATGTATTGAGTCTTCCGTTTTTGTAACGTGTACTGTGCGATATAGTGTTGCTGGCATAGTTCGGTTAGCAAACTCGCCGTGATGACTAACATCCAACACACAAACTTGAAGTTATCATTAGTTAGTTCACGATCATTGCATTATCACGGTCTCGAAGGACACTAAACACAGGTAACATCTAACATCGAACATCCAATAGGCCCCGAAGCGGTTCTCAAACTTTTTTGGTGACGGAACCCTTTTGGAAAGCGACATACTTGACGGAACCTTAAAATAAAACAATAGTTTTTAAAAGTGTATTCTTTATTAATAAGCATAATAAAAGTACGACCAGAGAGGGTGTTTTGATTTTTCTAAATTATTGCGGAACCCTTATAGGGGTATTGTGGAGCCCTAGGGTTCCGCGGAACACACTTAGAGCATGGCTGCTCTAGGTACCCTTCAAGGCCTACTTTCATTTAATACCCCTATTGCTGGGTTTGAAAAGCAACTGTTATCCGTCTTTTTTGAGCGGCGGCCATGTTGAATTTACGTCAATGTTGCTACGTTCATAGTGCTCTACTGATCAAGGCCTTTCATTTGATACCCATATTGCTGGGCTTAGAAACGAACTTTTATCAGTTTTTTTTGAGCAGCGGCCATATTGTATTTTGTGCTATTTTCCTATTTACATAGTGCTCTACTCTTCAAGGCCTTTCATTTGATACCTATATTGCTAGGTTTGGAAACGAACTTTTATCCACCTTTTTTGAGCGGTGGCCATGTCGAATTTACGTCAATATTGCTAGGTCCATAGTGCTCTACTCTTGAAGACCTTTCATTTGATACCTATATTGCTAGATTAGAAAACGAAATTTTATCCACCTTTATTGAGCGGCGGCCATGTTGAATTTATTTATGTGTTGCTAGGTACATAGTGCTCTTCTCATCAAGGCCTTTCATTTGATACCCATATTGCTAGGTTTGGAAACTAACTTTATTCCACCTTTTTTGAGCGGCGGCCATGTTGAATTTATGTCAATGTTGCTAGGTTCATAGTGCTCTACTCATCAATGCCTTTCATTTGATACCCATATTGCTAGGTTTGGAAACTAACTTTTATCCGTTTTATTTGAGCGGCGGCCATGTTGAATTTAGGGCGATTTTCCTATGTTCATAGTGCTCTACTCATCAAGGCCTTTCATTTGATATGCATATCGCTGGGTTTGGAAACGAACTTTATCGGCAGTCATGTCACATTAAGTCAACGTGGCTAGGTTCAATGTGTTCTACTCTTTAGGTTCTTCGTTCGATATCCATGTTCCTTGGGTGGATCCAAAAAAATGTGATCCGTCATTTTAGACATTAGGATCAAGAGTCCCGTCCCGTCCCTCTACGCGTAACCCAGAACATTGCAGTCAGATATTTTTTTAATTATCAATATTAATCTATTACTTTTAATAGTTTTAAATGGATGAAAGAGTTTGATTCCTTAGTCCTAATGTAAAAACTTATAACATCTTTCAAAATACCTTGAAAAGAGTATCTTCATTTTTTAACATTTCAAATATTTCAAAAATTGTACCGATTTTGTGAAAATTAGTCAAGAATTAAACTAATCTACAAATTTTATGGTCACTCGATAAGTATTATCATAAAAAATGCTTTATACATTGGTTGTATGGCTTGATCTTTTTGCCTTACCACCACGGTACGACATAAGAAAAAGACAATTTGGTTGGCGAAATCCAGTTGGGCACAGCCATTAACAGAAAATATTAAATTTTATTTGTACTATGTGAAACACTTCATTCCTGCCTTTCAATTTTCGAAATCCAATTACTTAAGATCAGGCTGTATGGCGTAGTTCCATTGCCTTTCCTTCGTGGAAGAAAATACCTTCTCTCTATACTATGCTCAGGTACTATGTGACAGACTTGTCAAAATAATTTCACGTGCGCCATGTTGTTTTTCTACCTAAAGTCAATTCGAAAATTATATATGGTATTTTTTCACTAAAAATAAAAAGTGAATTTAAACAAACGAAATTATGCCTAAATGTTCTTCCGGAAAATTCTAAGCATTGTGGTGTAAGCCATATCAAATTCTGTCCAGTAGTTTCGGAGATCTTTCCGGACAAACAGACAAACAAACAAACAAACAAACAAACAAACAAACAAACCAACAAACAAACAATTTTTTTAAAAACTATTCTATCGTGTTCTGCTAATGATTTTAAGGCGACCTGTGTATTTTTTTTCTTAATATTTCGCAATTACAGATTTTTGTACCCCTACGATTTTATTATATATAGAGATAGAGATTAAGTACGTGAAATTATTTTGAAATTAAGGTATAAATTACTGTTTTTGGTCCACTATTTTTAGTGCTGTGAATTTTCAAACTTTCAAAACGCGATATCTCAAAATACTGTTAGTATAGATAATACCCTTTTGTTTGTGACGTGCGATATGTAGATCATCCCACGAGTACATAGTTATAGTGTGCCTACACCTTTCTTCTGTATTCTTCATTTTAATATTATTTTTCTAAGGTTGTCTGGAATAGTATGTTGCGTAACAATAAGGCCGTTTATTAGTTATTCATTTTCATCTAATTATGTGTCTTTGTGCAACAGAAAGTTGCATACGTAAGTATTTATCTATACATATATTATAAAGAGGAAAGATTTGATTGTTTGTTTATTTGTATTGAATAGGCTTCGAAACTACTGAACCGATTTTGATGAAAGTTGGTATAGGGATAGTTCGAGACCAGGGGAAGGATATAGGGTTTTCCTATGGAAAAAAAAAACACGGAAAAACAAAAATAACGCGGGCGAAGTCGCGAGCGGAAAGCTAGTGTGAAATAAAACGGCTCAATGCTTTTCCGATTTGTTACAGAATTTTCCACTCTGAAACTGAAATTCATAAGTATATACAGTTTTAATTACGAAAACTCTTATTTAATTTTAATTCGACATCCGGGTATTACCAGATAATAAATGAAATGAACACAGACAACATGGACAAAAACGAGTTCTTTTAATATTTTGCTTAAAATCACGACGAGAATTAACGTAAAGTACACAAATGTCCTTATTAGCTTTGAGCCTAATGGTTTTTTAAAAGGTCACTCTTGGAAAGGAAATATGTATTATTTTTATTTCATTTTATTTGTTAGGAAAGCTTACAGCTACATTGACAATATTGGATAAAACAATTAACACCTAAACGCTAATTACAAGCTTCCTCATATAGAGAGAGAGACCGCATACACCGTTGATTTTATTTAAATAGTTTTGGAATCAACATAAACATAATAATATATTCTAGCAATCAATCATATAAAAAATAATATACAGATTTACTGCTCATTACTAGTAGATTAATTAGGTTATCAATGAACAGTCAGCATCTGAATTAGTCCAATTGCAATTTAGTCCAATGAGCCTAATTTATGATAACTTCAATTACATACAGATGAACACGCAGTAGATATTATTAGATTGGTTAATGAAGCAATCAACCAAGTATATAGGTATTAAATATTCTAATCGATCTTTTACAGTTATACATATTATTATCCATTTATTGAAAAATATTCTTAAATTTAAGTTTTTTACAATATGTAAATTTAAATTATAATATATTGTATTATATTATATAGATATAAAACAAAATACTATAAAAAACTTAAACCTAGTATGCTGCCAACAGCGAGGCAAGGCCCAAGCTGCCGGTGGTTAGGGCTGCAGAGAGAGGAATCTCCGGACAATACGTGCCGTGTCGAGAATCACTGCTTTCTGTATCCGACCCTTGATCCATTCCTCAAGCGAGAGCCTCTTAAGATGTCGGACGAGACTCTTCGCTATCAAGCCATTCGCCGAAACAACTATCGGAACAATGATCGTCGAATCAACAACTCACATGGCGGTTACCTCGTGAGCCAAGTCAAGGTACTTGCTGACTTTGTTCTTCTCAGCTTTCATGAGATTCTCGTCATGAGGAATAGTGATATCGACGAGGACTGCTCGGCGTTGGGACCGGTCGACCACCACGATATCAGGCTTATTGCAAACAATAGTCCTGTCCGTTATGATAGAGCGGTCCCAATAGAGCAACGCACGACCATTTTCAAGAACTGGCGTACGTACTTATAGTACGGCGTCTCAGACTCGACAAGGCCGTATCGAATGGCAAGTTGCTGGTGGATGATCCTGGCCACTAGGTTGTGCCTGTGCAAATACTCGCCGTTGGCAAGATGAGAACAACAAGAGACAATATGTCTGAGTGACTTTCCGGGACGGCGGCATGCCCGACAGATGTCAACCGTACCGTCCTTCAGGATATATTATTATTATTACTTTTATTCAGGTACCTATTTGGAGAAAGCACCTTAAAGTATATATAAATATTCATTTTTATTTATTTAACAATTTATTGTGCACTAAACAAAGAACAATAGCTCAAATGAACAATAGCTCAAATGTCATCTGTGACATTAAAACTATTGTTGTAATGTCACGAAAGCGATAGCGAGTGATCGCTATGAGTTAGCTGGTACGGCCGCAGTTTGCGACACTGCTTATTTTCATCGACATTAAATATAATGTGCATCCGCTGCAAATAATGTGCAGCGGAGTTGACTCCCGTCCTGACGCGTCTATACCGTCTGTCGTTCTCTGCTGGTTGTGTGCCGAAATCTTGGAAAGAGGCCAATGTCCAGCCGGTTCCCAAAAAGGGAGATCGTTCTGATCCGGCTAACTATCGTCCTATAGATGTCACTTCCATTTTGTGCAAAATCATGGAGAGGATCCTAAATACCCAGCTGATCCGTTACCTGGAAGGTCACTCGTTACTTAATGACCGACAGTATGGATTTCGTCCTAAACGGTCAACAGGTGACCTTCTAGCGTTCCTTTTACACAAATGGGGTGAATCTATCGATAAGCGCGGCGAATCGGTGGCTATTAGTCTCGACATCGCCAAAGCTTTTGATAGAGTCTGGCACAAGGCTCTTCTTTCCAAGCTTCCGGCATACGGATTACCCGCGCAGTTCTGTACGTGGATTGCCAGCTTCCTCCACGAGCGTAGAATTCGCGTTGTCGTTGACGGCTGCGCTTCGCGGTTCGTGGCAGTGAACGCAGGTGTTCCGCAAGGCTCCGTTCTATCCCCCACATTGTTTCTTCTGCATATCAATGATATGCTTTCCTTGGGAGCTATACATTGCTATGCAGACGACAGTACAGTGCATGGGGGATATCACGGAAGCTCAGGGGCTGCTCGTGGTGATATTGGTAGGGAAAGGCAGAATCTTATCATTGAGCTCAACAGGACGCTGGACCTCGTCTCCGAATGGGGCTCCAACAATCTTGTTGAGTTCAATGCTAAGAAAACACAGGTGTGCGTGTTCTCGGCGAAAAGGTCACCTTTTCCTTCTCTTCAGGGCACAACCCTTCACACACAGAGCAACATGCTCGGAATGAACATTCGCTGCGATCTGAACCCCAGAGACTACATCGAATCCGTCATAACTACTGCCTCACGGAAACTCGGTGTCCTGAACAAGGTGCGTAGGTATTTTGCGCCGGACCAACTATGCTTGTTGTATAAAACTCAGGTTAGGTCTTGCGTGGAATATTGCTCGCATCTTTGGGACGGCTCCGCTCAGTACCTGCTCGATGCTCTGGACAGATTGCAGCGTCGCGCTATTCGCATTATTGGCGATGTAGAGGTAACTAACACCCTCGAGCCTCTACAACTTCGTCGTGACATCGCCTCTCTTAACGCCTTTTACCGAATGTTCCATGGGGAATGCTCCGAGGAGCTCTTTAACCTTATCCCTCCCTCTCCATTCCTTAACAGAAACACGCGTAAGGGCCTTCGGAGTCATCCGTACACTGTGTCCTCCTTTTCACACCGTACCAAGAAATTTCAAGATTCCTTCTTCTGTCGTTCATCCCACACTTGGAATTCTCTACCTGCGCACGTGTTTCCTCCATCCTTCAACATGGGTTCCTTCAAAAGAGGCGTGAAAAAGCATCTTTTGGGCCGGCAAGGGGCGGGCAGGTAGGATAGTGGATGTCGTTCCTACTCTATCTGTCAACTCATTTGGGCCTCTTTCACCGCTTAACATCAGGCGGGAGGAGGTCATTTGCGGGGTCATACATAAATATATATATATATATATATATATATATATTGCAATAGCTATCTTTTGAAACTGTTTCCTACACGTTAAGATATATAAGATGTTCCAAAAAATTGCGATGACATAAACAGAGCTTAAAGTAATCCTTATTTTATGGCATATTTACGTAAAAAGTTTCACTTTAAAAACAGTTGATTTAAAATAGTAGATTTTCATGCAAGAGCGTAATGTTGTACGTTTCTTTAAAAACAGTTGTGGAAAATATTAAGAGGATTGTGAAGTAATCGTGCGCGGCGCGAGTAGGTATTTTCTAAAATGCTATCTGTTTCACACCGCTTGGCCTCCCGTCTGGCGTTTACACCACAAATACAACACGCGCAAATTCTCACGCACACAACGACAGCAGCGCGCAACTCCTCGGCGCGAGAACTCGAGATCATTATTTTACCGTTTGTAATGTTTTGCGTTGCTTGGGTATTCCTGACTGCCTTTCCGCTCGCAACTTTGCCTTCGTTATTTTCGTTTTTCGTGAGGGAATTTTGTATGAAAAATTATTTTATAACCTCAGTGATAATGTAGCATTCGATTAGTCAAAATTTTTTTTTAAATCAGCCTAGAAGTTTTCAAAAATAAAAAATATAATAAATAAAAATAGCTTTATTTCTAAAAATCATTCCGCCGAGACTTCCCAGTGAGCTAGTTTTTGAGTTTATTCATTACAAACAAAAATACTAATCTTCTTTCTTTATAATATTTTAGTAGATAAGTTTCGTAAATTATTTCAGTATTCCTTTGAAATTTATAGTGTAGGCACTTACTTGGTATCCCTACCAAGTCCTACTTTATAGGACTGAGCTGTTATTTGTTATGAAAGTACTTATCTATCGTACATTTACCTGTCTAAAGAAAATGACTTTTTGTAAGATGAGTGTTATACTGAATTAAAATGATTTTCATCTGAGATGTGAATCAATAATGGATCCTTTTATGAAAAAAATAAACACTAAACATAAAATGACATTTACAATTGTTTAAACAAGAACAGACTCTTGTTAACTTAAAAATAAATAACAAAAAATCTATTACTTTAGATAGATAAATTAATACGGGATAAGGGATTTAAAAAATATAAAGTAATAATTATGCATCAAATAAAAAATACCTCTCATTTTTATACACTAATCTTGGGTAGTTATACTAATAGTCTTAGAATTCTAATTTTTACCACCTCCGTGGTCTAGTGGTTGAGGCCACCGGATGTTGATCGGGAGGTCCGTCCGGCGGGGTTCGATTCGTCGGGTTCGTCCGGACTACAAAAACACTGAAAAGTTAGGAAATAATATAAGAATACGTACAGACAACATCACACATCATTATTGAAGACGGTGCAAAATTTTAAGACTTTCGAGGAGATCATCGTTTGGCACCGCCTTCAATATAGAAATGTAATGTTGTCTGTACCTATTTTTACACTATTTTTAACTTTTCAGTGTTTTTGAAGTCAGTTTTTATTTTTTGTAAAATATTTTTTTTGTTTAACTTTTTAGTGAAAGAAACCCTAATTAAATTAGGGTAACCCTCGATTTTCATAGGATCCCATCATCAGAACCTGACTTTGGTGACCTAGGGACCACCCTAGGAGTATACTCTACCGAATACAAAAATAATTTTGAAAATCGGTCCACAATTGGCGGAGTAATCGCGTAACATACACACAAAACGGTTGACACGGTTAGCGCAGAGGTCGAGCAAACGCCTACTGCGCAACAGGTCGCGGGTTCGATTCCCGCACGGGACAGATGTTTTGTATGGCCTACAGAAATTTGTTCCGGTCTGGGCGTATGTGCATGTGGTATTCTATGTTTGTAACTGCACCCACGACACAGGAGAAAATCCTAGAGTGGGGCGACGTTTTTATAAAAAAAAACACGTTGGTCGCACCTAAAAATTTAAGGATATCCCTCCATTTTTATGGGATCCCATCATCAGATCCTAACTTTGGTAATCGTGGGACCACCATTGGAGTATAATCTTGAGAATACAAAAAGAATTTTGAAAATCGGTCTAATCGCGTAACATACACAAAAAAAAACATACGCATCGAATAGAGAAACTCCTTTTTTGAAGTCGGTTAAAAAATACCTATTAATATATGTAATCAGCTGCTTTAAATTTTATAGTTAAAATGAAAAAAAAAACTTCAAAACCGTACGAAGGGTGCCTTCTTCCCATATATGCCTACCCTGCCTAGTGCCTACCCTACATACTCGTATATTATTTAGGTACTTTGTCGTTTGTATTTTTTATACAATCGTTGATTCCATAACGCGAGTAAAACCTTAGAGCCCAGCTTTAGAGGAATAAAATTCAAATAAAATAATATTAAAAATAACGCTACTTGCATAGTCTATTACACGTTTTTAGCTGCTTCAAAACATACATTGCATAACAAATACCTATCACAAGAAACAAAATACGAATTTATTCTGAGTTGGTTTCTTTATGGCACATATTTATTATAACAAACAACTACTTACATACTTACATTTTTTTCCTTTTTTGGTTTTGGGAATTTACAGTAAAGTTAACAGGCTACAGGCTGCTAACCCTTAAATAAGGAAATTTGTATTGAAATAAAATCTTTAAAATAAAACACTAAAATCAATAAACGTATTCAAAAATATATTTACTTTTTCATGTATAAGGTATTTGTAAAGATTAATAGTTCCGACTTAAGTAATAACTTTCACTATTGATCGATATATCGATATTACTTTCTCCTCCCTAGGCGACAATAACTACGATAACATTATGTCACATCACTATCACTACATTGTACCCCTGCCCCCGACCCGTATCGTGCGATAGAGAGAGTTGCAAGAAATGGTCGAAATTGCCTACAATTCCTGTTTGAAATATTGTTTCGGGCGATAACTGTTTTACCCCCCTAAACCTTTATGAAATTAGACGCTTTTGGTCTCATTAGATTCAGTATACCTTAATCTATGTTTGTACGTTTTGCTTTTTTTGTAATTCAGTATAATTTAGTCAAAAAAAGACAAAAATGCTCAAGGTAGTTTTTAAGTCGAAAATATAGATATTTAGATGCTAATAACTTATATTCCGAGCAATATTTCTTCAAAATCAAAACGTACAAACCTAGTTTTTCATTATATCTACAAGATTTCCAAAAATTATGAAAATTGGACTATGTTTAGAGGGAGAAAAGCGTTATCGCTTTTTGTATGAAAATTTACAGCTTCACAATCCTCTTAATGAAACAAAAGTTCAGGGGGCCTATACAGTACCTAACATCCGCGTTAATTTCGTTAACGTTATACGTTCTGTATCGAAAGTCAATGTATAAGAATGATTCGTCACGTGGAATCATTCCCATACATTTTGTTCTTTCCGAATTTCGTTATCGTTTTTGAATTGTTACACCTTGTCTAGGTGACCAATTTATATTACTGTGTAAATTTTAATTAGGTACTCAATCAGCAGCCAGATGGTATAATAGTACATTATGGTACAAGTGTGTAATGTTGGTGATTACCGCTGAGGCGCATTGAGGCCCGAGCCGTCAGGCGAGGGTCTTAAGAAGCCGAGGACGGTAACCATCAATACACACGTGTATCATACAACGTTTTTCAACACACTTCTGAATAAAACAATACTTAAATAAAAAACCATTTTACATAGTAGATAAAAAGTTTACTTAGAGAAACAATTAGTAAATGTGCCGTTAGTAAAATTATAATTAACTATTTTTGATGACATAGCGGTCTCATCAGATAGATTATTTATTGAAATACTTTCATGTTCTATTGTTATTTGTGATGGTTCATTATTCGTGTAGGTAGGTGAAATCCAATCATTGGACGTACTTGGTATTTCGCCAGTAGGATGCGTCTCAGAATCAAGTTTAATTCTTTTTGTGATTTTTGCACAAACTTCCTTCTTGTTTTGTATGGAATCTTCTACGTATGATTCTGCTACATTGCTAGATCGCCACCCGCCATGTCGCTTCAAAGTCATTATATCAGCTCCTGAATTTGCCAGCAATGTAGCTGAAGTTCTTCTGAAACTATGTCCAGTGTAGCTCTCAGCATCTACTAAACCCAAAAACTTAGCGATTTCTTTAGGCATAGTACCAAATTTGTTTATACCTATAGGCTGACAGGTACATTTACCATTCTGGTAATTTAGAAAGAAACGGTCATTTTTTGTTTTTGGCGAACGCAAACTTTCATACTTCTTAACAATATCATAGAATGGATTGTGTATGGTGAATGACCTAGGTATTTTATTTTTCGTGATAGGTATCTTCACTAAAAGCATCTGGCCATGGTTCTCTATATCTTTTACAGTTATATTTGTTAATTCTTGTATCCTACAGGCACCAGTTACACCAAATATTAAAGCAACCTGAAACAAAAGAAACAATAATTAAGGTCAACACACAACACAAGCTGCTATTAAATATTTAATTAAAATTAATTTAACTAACCTTTGTAGCCAAATATTGGTTATCTGGAGCATCTTTAATACATTTTTCAATATCATCAGATGATAAAACCTTTGATTTTTTGCTTCTAAATCCATCAGATAGTCTCTTTAGATAAGCAGACAAATTCGAGTATGTTTTTAAGTCCACTCCAATCTTTGTTCGGACTGTACTTTTTAACATTGAGTAAATACACCACAAAGAGCTAGGTTTGTACTTAGAAAATAATTCTTTAAAGTACGCCATGAACACATTTTCTGAAAAAGACTGCGTATTCTTGTTGTTCTGCCATTGTATGAAATTTTGGTACGCTAATAGATATTTTTCCTTTAAGTTTTCTGGTAGTAAACTTTCCATAACGTTCTGGGCTTCACATCTTATATCGGGCGGTGTACAACATAAATCATTTTCTTCATAAATTGTATTTGCAGACATCTTAATTAATAACTAACTAAATAACTTCAAAAGAGAAAACGAGACGAGTTGTGAAAAATGTTTCGTAATGGCGGGAAAAATTAATCAGTTTTCCTATGCGCGCGCATCGGCCATAGACTAATAAATTTCGTAATGGCGGGAAAAATTAATCAGTTTTCCTATGCGCGCGCATCGGCCATAGACTAAAAAAATGAGGTTTCTTTTTTTTGGGCTTTTCGCGGATAGCATTTTAGCGCAAGTGTAAGCGTAACTCAACCAATAATATTAAAAAAAAACTATTACTCACTCGTGAATAATAGTAATGAAAAAGTCACAGTTTGATTATAGGTGTCATTATGTGCCTAATTGCCATGGGATTAGAGCCACTTTATGAGGAAGTGTGTTGAAAAGAATATTAATATCGTGAATGAACATTCACGACATTAATATTTTTTTCAAAATATTAATGTCGTGAATGTTCATTCACGATATTAATATTCTTTTCAACACACTTCCTCATAAAGTGGCTCTAATCCCATGGCAATTAGGCACATAATGATACCTATAATCAAACTGTGACTTTTTCATTACTATTATTCACGAGTGAGTAATAGTTTTTTTTTAATATTATTGGTTTAGTTACGCTTACACTTGCGCTAAAATGCTATCCGCGAAAAGCCCAAAAAAAAGAAACCTCATTTTTTAGTCTACGGCCGATGCGCGCGCATAGGAAAACTGATTAATTTTTCCCGCCATTACGAAACATTTTTCACAACTCGTCTCGTTTTCTCGTTTGAAGTTATTTAGTTAGTTATTAATTAAGATGTCTGCAAATACAATTTATGAAGAAAATGATTTATGTTGTACACCGCCCGATATAAGATGTGAAGCCCAGAACGTTATGGAAAGTTTACTACCAGAAAACTCAAAGGAAAAATATCTATTAGCGTACCAAAATTTCATACAATGGCAGAACAACAAGAATACGCAGTATTTTTCAGAAAATGTGTTCATGGCGTACTTTAAAGAATTATCTTCTAAGTCTACCTAGCTCTTTGTGGTGTATTTACTCAATGTTAAAAAGTACAGTCCGAACAAAGAATGGAGTGGACTTAAAAACATAAGTACTCGAATTTGTCAGCTTATCTAAAGAGACTATCTGATGGATTTAGAAGCAAAAAATCAAAGGTTTTATCATCTGATGATATTGAAAAATTTATTAAAGATGCTCCAGTTAACCAATATTTGGCTACAAAGGTTAGTTAAATTAATTTTAATTAAATATTTAATAGCAGCTTGTGTTGTGTGTTGACCTTAATTATTGTTTCTTTTGTTTCAGGTTGCTTTAATATTTGGTGTAACTGGTGCCTGTAGGATACAAGAATTAACAAATATAACTGTAAAAGATATAGAGAACCATGGCCAGATGCTTTTAGTGAAGATATCTATCACGAAAAATAAAATACCTAGGTCATTCACCATACACGGTCCATTCTATGATATTGTTAAGAAGTATGAAAGTTTGCGTTCGCCAAAAACAAAAAATGACCGTTTCTTTCTAAATTACCAGAATGGTAAATGTACCTGTCAGCCTATAGGTATAAACAAATTTGGTTCTATGCCTAAAGAAATCGCTAAGTTTTTGAGTTTAGTAGATGCTGAGAGCTACACTGGACATAGTTTCAGAAGAACTTCAGCTACATTGCTGGCAAATTCAGGAGCTGATATAATGACTTTGAAGCGACATGGCGGGTGGCGATCTAGCAATGTAGCAGAATCATACGTAGAAGATTCCATACAAAACAAGAAGGAAATTTGTGCAAAAATCACAAAAAGAATTAAACTTGATTCTGAGACGCATCCTACTGGCGAAATACCAAGTACGTCCAATGATTGGATTTCACCTACCTACACGAATAATGAACCATCACAAATAACAATAGAACATGAAAGTATTTCAATAAATAATCTATCTGATGAGACCGCTATGTCATCAAAAATAGTTAATTATAATTTTACTAACTGCACATTTACTAATTGTTTCTCTAAGTAAACTTTTTATCTACTATGTAAAATGGTTTTTTATTTAAGTATTGTTTTATTCAGAAGTGTGTTGAAAAACGTTGTATGATACACGTGTGTATTGATGGTTACCGTCCTCGACTTCTTCAGACCCTCGCCTGACGGCTCGGGCCTCAATGCGCCTCAGCGGTAATCACCAACATTACACACTTGTACCATAATGTACTATTATACCATTCCCCCTCTAAAAAGCTTATTTTATTTACTGAAAACTGTGAATAAAAAGCACTTTTAGTCACTATTTTGGTGTTTGAATTTAGAACACACCGATATATTTGACTTCCATCTCAATTCTGTACAACCTACTTGTACAAATATATATAATATACAAAATAAATATATAATAAACTATTTTTTAAAGAAAATGCTCTTTTAGTTTATTTTTGAATATATTGACGGATGAGCTGTCACGGATGTCCCTAGGCAGTGCATTCCAAAACCGGACAGCTGTCACTGTGAAAGAATTCGCCAGGAATCGGGTATTGCAGCCCGGCTGTACGAGTGTTTTGGTCATACATGTACGTCTGGGATACGGTAATGGCGGTAGACAGTGAAATCGGGAACGGAGGTAATCAGGGAAGTTGGGATTCTTAAGGATATTATAAAGGAATGTTAGTATGTGCCATTCACGTCTTTGTCTAATTGAAAGCCACCTGAGCTTAGCGTGGTATTCAGACACATGGTCATACTTCCTCAAGCCAAATATAAATCTAATGGCTAGGTTTTGTAGCCGCTCCAATTTGTTTAGCAACTCTTCGGTGATATCTAGGAAACACACATCAGCGTAATTAATTTGTGGCATCAGCAGCGCATGTGCCAGCATAACTTTTGTGTCATATTGTAGAAAATACTGTAACCGTCTCAATAAGTGGTAAGAAAAGTGCATACGCTTGCTGATGTTAGGAATGTGTGCTGACCATGACAGATCCGACATGACACAACCATGACTTGCGATTTTGTTGGGTTGACTAGAAGTCCATAAGATTTGGCCCAGTCACCAATAGCTGTAAGATCCGCATTCATAGCCTCAACAGCAGACGCAGCTTCAGAAACGGAAAATTAACGATATAGTTGCAGATCATCAGCGTATAGATGGTATGAACTTTTGATGACATAGACAAATCTGTTGATGAATATTGAAAAGAGCAGGGAGGATAGAATACCACCCTGGGGTACCCCGGCAAAAAGTTTACACCACCCCGAAGACAACGTGTCCACTCTAACACACTGCTGACGGCCACGAATATAAGAACTAAACCAGGGGATAACAGAGTCAGGAATGCGAGCCGCTCTTAGAATGCTGAGTAAGATGTCCCACCGAGTTAAATGCATTGCCGAAGTCGAGTAGTGTAAGTAATGTAAGTTTTTTTGTGTCCATCGCCTGGCAAATGTCCTCGGTGACGTTCAGCAATGCACCAACTGTACTGTGTCCAGGACGGAATTCAGATTGATAGATACTTATTATGTTGTTCCCATATAAATGCGCAGTCAGCTGACGGAAATACTCGATATTAAATGTCTATTTTCGCTTAAATGTTTCTTTTCTCGTAGTCATGGTATAAAGTATAATATGCAACTCTTGAATAAAACGGATTTATACCGAGGGCCATGAATGACTCGCGTCGCTCAGGATTCTATCATTTGAATCATCATGAATCACTCCCTACGATCGTGATTCAGTCGTTAGAATTCTTCACTTGCTCGTGATTCATCTATGGCCCTCGCTTTAAATCCGTACTTTATTCACTAGTTGCATCATATACTATTTTTACCATTGACACTCGTAAGTGTAGTAGTACGTGACGTAAGTGTAGTAGTATATAGTAAGAAAAAAGAAAAACGTGCAAAGAGGTTGAACTCTCGCTATAAAAACGTACTTAAAACCACCAAAACGTAATAACTAAGTTTCGAAAACTTTGTTCTTTTATGTATTACCCATAATAAAATTTGATTCATGATCACAGAGTAATTATTTTCTAGCAGTCAATGATACAAAGTAGAGTACCTAACACGTGAAAAAAAAATCATCTCGGCTCTTGTATCCCTTGATCCGCTCAGGATTCTATTCTAGAATCCCTCGCTACGCTACGGTTGGGGTTCTACTTTAGAATCCTTCGCTCCTCTCGGGATACAACTTAATGCCTCGAAAAGAATTCACCTTTTTCACTTGTTGGGTAATCTACTATTAGTCAATAGGATAGATACACGTTTAATGCAATACACGTTTCTTTCACGATTCATTTAGTAGTCGTGCCGCCCGATTGTGGAATGGTCTACCAAGTGTCATACAGCAGAGCCAGACACTTTCCACCTTCAAATCCCGCGTGAGGCAACTCTTTCTGTTTAAACGATAGATAATCGTCGAGCTATATTTTATGTATATATGTATATTATGTATGTATTCTAGTATTAAAAAATAATTACATCTATCTACCACAATCATTATTCTGGTACAGCACACACACTGTGGGTTGACTGGAAGAGACCTCCGTTAGAGATAGGTCCGCCCTTGCAAACTACATTTGTAACTTATAAAAATGTATCTTGTTATTGTTAAGCAATAAAGTGTATCATAATAATAGATATAATCTGTGACCAACAAATAATAAAATACTACAGTACCCTGGTGAATCGTAGCGGAATATGCAAATACCGACTGCCGTAAGCGGTCCAGCGGTTCTGCATAATACTTTAGTTATATATATTTTTTTATTATTTGTGATTATTAATTATTATCAATATTATGTAAATTATGCAAAAACATGAACAATTTGTAAAGTAGCAAGCATTATTAATGAGAAATATCCAACTTTCTACACGATATAGGTACAGCCACCAAATATAGCTATTTTTGAGCAGCACAAATTAACATTTCGTAGCAAAAATATTTCACTATCTTACCATTACCTTATTATAAATAAGTGGTTTCAGTTTACGCAGAATACGGATGAATACAAGAAAATTTAGAACAGTCATTTTTTGTGGCAACATCACCAATAGTAATTATTTCGCCAGCAGCGAATATTCACGGATTATAACTTTTAGGTAAAGCCCAATCCTAGCGTCGTTTAAAGCCGTCTGTCAAAGGGAAATTTACTGGAATCCACTGTAATGGGAACGTCGGAATACTTAAAACTTTCAATTGTGTTCTAATTTCCACTAAATTTAAATGACTCACGTGACGGGTTTATAATACATGTAATTAATTGCATCAAGCGTTATTTTTCGGAAAGCCATTACTAATTATTAATGAGTAGGTATATAGAATATAGGTAGGTAGTATATAGAAAAACTTTTGACAAAGATGTCAGTAATTCGTATATAGGTACATGCTGTGTAAGTACGCCTATATTGCAACGTCTGCCCTCCCTCAAATCATATGTGACAAGGGAATATCACTAATTAGTAGGTACTTGAGGCTACACCACGCAGCGAAAGCACATTAGCGAAGTCTCCATCATTTATTTGTATTATTTGATGAAGTTGTTAGTAACGTTTATAATGATTGCTTAATTGTTTTTTGCTATAAAAGGACAATTTATACTGGAAAACATATTATGTTATAAGTGGAATGTTTAAACGCCTACAGCTTATTCAAATATCAATTAATTAAGCTGGAACTTTTGCTCGTAATTCCTATCCCATTTAAAAAACTTTCCTTAGTCCTAGTTCTGCACCCTTTCCCGTATTGAATATGCTGTCTGATTCTTTTGTCTCAAGGTTGCCTGGAGGAGATTAGTTTTTGGCAATAAGGCCGCCTATTTGAGCTGGTCTGTTTTTTTTGTAAAATATTTCATACATTTTATGTACCTTTTTCATACATTTTTTGTGCCATCAGAATTTAAATATTAGGGCATGATCCCGCCATTTTAATAATCAAAGCCGGATTTTGTCTAAGCTAAGCAGGTACCAAAATTATAATGTTTGGTATCAAATAGAACTAAATTGCAGTGGGTCTTTAAAAACAGAATGCGATCCCGCCATCATGGCATTTATCGCACAACCGTCTCAAACACGAATCAAATACGGATAAGTGCGCAAACGCTAGGACGTTCATTTCCCGTTCGGTTTTTTTTATAATTTCATAAGTGCGCAAGCGCCCTAAGACTGGCAGTGAAATTAGTGGGTAGTGTGAATTGACATCTTATGTTTCAAGTTGGCAACGTATATTTGGCGTCTTTGTGGGGTTGTAGATTTACAAGTCCTATATGTATGAAGGAAACACATGTACTTTAAGCGACTGTAGCTCTTACTATCAGCCTGCTTGTTTGTGAACTTAGTTGTATTATACAGGGTGTAAGTGACAGTGTCCCATTTCTTTTGACAGTGAGTTCAGACCATGATTCTTATTTGAAAATCACTGAAATTTTCTCCCGGAAAATTTATAAATTTTCCGATTTTTTTCTAAATTTTCTTGTGTACCCTTTAACTTATTTAACGTTTACAAATCATATTCTGTCAAAAAACCACAATAAATACACAAAAAAATATTCGCAATGTAAATCTTATAACATTTCCATCATAGTGCGCGCGGAATCAGCTGTTTGGGTTATCGAATGTCAACGCACCGGTGTGAGCGGAACAAAAATGATATACATACATTGCGTAACATGAATAAAAATTCAAAATGAAAACTCCTTTTTTTCGCTTTAAAAGCGGGAAAAATAAACAACGGTAAACAAATATTAACATTGGCCTGAACCTTAGAAGAAATGAGACACCGTCACTTATACCCGGTATAAAAACGTATATGGGTTGCAATAATTATGATAATGAGTAAAAAACAAATTTCTATGTACAACAATAACATTTCAGTTATTAATCTATGTTGTCCCGTTACTGTTGTAATGTTTTTTCTCCTAGTAAAAATTTTATTGTGAAGTCGAGTTCAAAGTAAATATTGAATACATCCCGGATTATTGTGTTGTTTTTTCCCCGTTGAGTAGCTACGGAGCGCATTGCGAAGTCCATTTGGAAACTAGGAGTGTCCCATTGTTTGAAGCAACGCAGAAAGCAGAGATACCTACAAATTCAAACAGAGCAGAGCAACACAAGAATCGGGCTATTGTAGTACTTTACGACGATATTTAGTTTTGCTTTTTTCATAATACTAATGAATGAATGTTCGTCGAACTTCAAATAAAAAAATCTAAGTAAGTGGTATTGCTACATCCAGCAGGCATAGCCCATGTCTATGTCTTAAAGAGTGTCATAATGAGTGACATAATGTCTATGTCTTAAAGAGTAGCATGGTGGCGCGTATTTAGTGTGGCTGACGTGGTAAAAATTTCTTGACGCTCATCAAGGCATGCCTGTGCGCCGACTGCTGTGGTTGTAGCAAGGGGTAATTACTTGGAAGATGTAGCAGCAGTCGGAGAGCAAAAAATTTGTGATAAAACCCAGTCACACGTGTCCTTTGACGAGCGTCACGACATTTTTATCACGTCAGTCCCACTAAATATCCGCCACCGTGCTACTCCGACATAGAGATTATGTCACTGAAATTGTGAGATAATGCGTGACTCGTGTCCAGTCCTGGCAGCCCGTGCTACGCCTGCAGGTGTATCCTGGTTCGCTAATTTTGAACGTTCACATAAATGCGTATGTTAACCCGTGATGTTAACATGTTGTCCAATTTCATAAAAGAAATTATTCAATTTTGCCATAAGGATGGCAATTGTCTGTCAACCGAGACTTACCGATTTTGGCGGATTTGGTTTTGATGTCGCAACCACGCGAGATGACGAAGCCTTTCAACAAGTTTCTATGCAATAAACTCAATTGCATTTTTAAACAAAAGATTAGTATGGAAAGTGACAGTACACTTCGCGATTGTTTATTGAGATCTGTAATCTGTCAAGGGGATACGAGGTTCTCCGACTCAGCTAGTCTGACAAAATCTCAGAACAACAGTGCTTTATTTATTGTTCTGAGGACAAAATATTCGGCTCTTTGACAGCTATAATGCCAAGCTGTCCTTTAAGCTATGTTTAGGCTTAGGCTGATTCACTCACACAGATCTCACTAATCTGTGCTAGAACTGTGACTTCACTGATCCTTGTGAATCAATCAGTGCATGGACTAATTATGCGTGCACAAATTTATAAATAAATAAATAAACCTTCATTGAAAAACACAAAAAAATAATAGTCATGGGCAAATAGTTATTTCTAAGTACTTGAAGAAACAATTAAATTGGTACTTTAGTAGTCCGTGACAATTATTTTTAATCTACAATTCGAGATTAACCAGGTAGATCATCGAACACTCAGAACATCTGCTTGGCATTTAAAAAAATCAATATTTTAGCACTGATACATTTTAATGGATATTAGAAAACAAACTTTGTTAGAACCTTCAATAAATAATGCATGAAAATGGAATATAGACGCGGGCAGTATGAGGATAATGAAAGAAGCCTTTCTATTTCAGTTGTTTGATGTTGCATAGTGGAAAGTGCGCGAAGGACGGAGCGCCCGGTATGATGCATTGTTAGACTTTTATGCTCTCAGCTTGTTCGCTCTTAAAAGCAGCAAAGATCATAAGAAACTAAAGTGCTCGCGAACTTTGTAACGGCAGTTCGATACAAGAATGAATATCGAAATATCAAAGTCAATGTTGAAATGAAAATATAACATAATATGATAAATGGTTTAATGATTAAGGCGCTTAACACATTGCCGCCGCATCCCACTGCGGTGTACGGAGGGACGAAAACCGCATGCGGCTGCGGCGGCACTGAACCGTGCCACCGTACGGTTTGCTCCGTATCACCGTCCGGAGCTGCGGTGCACGACGCCCCGTATCACCGCATTATCTATATCGAAATCTATTACGCGTATACACGTGCTTTCTACGCAAAAATCCGTACGATACTGCGGCACAGTGTGGCATACCCCGCGGACCGCACCGCATCACCGTCCGGGAGTGCGGTGCCGTCGCGCACGCCGCACAACCGCACGGGCATGCAGTGTGATGTGAGTGTGTTATACCCTGCTGTTTTTGTATACAAATTAAGATTCTTCAGTCAAAATTAAAAACCGCAGCACCGCACATCGGAGCGGTGTCCGGTGCAATGTGTTATGCGCCTAAAACAAAGGGTCCTTGTGTAAAAATTAATTGCGTTTAAAACATTATTTTGTCTTAGTCAATTTTAATCCTTAAGCACTCTGATATTGTTTTATATCATTCATACTGATATAGGTCTCTGAGACTCCCATATAGAAAAATGGTAAAATTGCACAAAAAACTACTATATCTTCAAAAAATATTTAATAAACTACACTCGCGAGCAAAAGTTTGGAATCAGTTACTTGAAATTGGTTGCGCGTTATCTTAAGTAGTTAATACTTTTTTAATAATCGTAAAAATGACATCATTTTAAAGGTTCAACTCTTTACTTTTAAACTGATACCGAATTAATTAAAAACAAGCCAGTATTTATGGAGCCATTCCGCATTAAGTGAAGGTGTATCGAAAAAGACGTGTTTCAATTGTTTGATACGTCACGAGTTGCGACCTATTGACCCCCTATAAAAACACCTGTTATCGGATTTTCTTTATCAGTCGACTTTCACACGTTGACCGGTACACATCTCCGCCACTTTTGACCCTTTACCTTGTACGACAATGGAGACAACACCTACAGAAGCAGCACAAATCGTAGCCCTATTGCAAGAAGGGCTCAGCCAGCGGGTTGTCGCTCGACGGCTCCACATAAGCCAATCCTGTGTTTCGAAAGTTTATAAGCGCTTTCGGGAGACTGGTGGCTTTATCCCGAGACCAAGATCTGGACGGCGCCGGTGCGCATCGGAGAGGGATGACCGTTTTATCGTGTCAACCTCTCTCCGAAATCGGCATTTGACTGGTGTCGACGTCCAACAGGAGCTCCGAGATGTTCGTGGGGTAGCAGCCAGCGAGTGGACAGTTGATGACGACTCAAGCAAGCGAATCTGACTCCAAAAAGGCCTGCCACAGGCCCGAAACTTACGGCAGCTCACCGACGAGCACGCCTTCAGTTTGCTCGCACCCTCTTGATTGGGAGGTTGAGCAATGGAGGCAAGTCCTGTTCTCCGACGAAAGCAGGATGTGTTTGCACGGTAGCGACAGAAGAGGACGGGTCTACAGGCGGCCTGGGGAGCGATTTGCACAGTGCTGTGTCGCTGAAACAGTGGCTTATGGGAGCGGCTCTTGTATGATGTGGGCCGGCATTTCCTTCGATGGTAAAACGGAGCTTGTTTTCGTGCCTGGCGGGGGACGAGGAGGCGGTCTAACTTCGGACCGGTACATTTCCGATATTCTCCTGGAACATGTCGTTCCCTATGCGGGATACATCGGTGATGACTTCCTCCTTATGCACGATAACGCTCGTTGTCACACTGCCCGTGTAACAACGGAATACCTCGAAGAAGTCGGTATTGCCACATTGGACTGGCCAGCGCTCAGCCCTGACTTGAATCCCATTGAGCACGTGTGGGATGAACTGAAGAGGAAGGTTCGTTCCAGAACTCCTGCTCCTTCATGTCTGAATGAGCTGAAATCAGCCTTGATTGAGGAGTGGAAAGGTATTCCACAAGAATCAATTCAGAAGCTGATCAGGTCTATGAAGAATCGTCTTGGAGCAGTTATTAGGGCGAGGGGAAGGGAACACGAAATATTGACACTCATTTTTAAAGATAAATAAAATTTTTATTTAATAATTTTTGTTTTATTCATTCTTTATTTTTCCCTATTTCCTTGTTTTCCTACCTCCTTCACTTAATCCGGGACAACTCCACAATTACGGGCTCGATATGAATTAATTTTATATCGATTTAAAGTGGACAGTTGCACCTTTAACATGATGTCATTTTTATGATTATTAAAAATTTTTTTAGTAAGCAAGATCACGCGGAACCAATTTCAAGTAACTGATTCCAAACTTTTGCTCGCGAGTGTATAATATTAATCCTAAAGCAATATTTTAAAATTTTAATAGTGGCAAACAGTTTTCTTACAAACTTTAATAAGAACATCACTTTCAGGCCCTTATTTACTAAAAGTATGAAAATAAAAAAAAACTGAAATAATCTCTCATAACTTACAATAATCTTTGATATTTAGTTTTTATTGTAAAATTCTAGAAATTACAAAAAATGTAATATGTTAAACTTCGCTTAATTTTCTGGCAATGCAATTTATGCATGCTGGCTTAGAGCACTCCAATTCTTGCAAATTCTTGCAACATGTGCATATTTATGTTGTGTTTTTCTCCTTTTTTATACTCAGACATAGTGCAATATTTTCTTTTGGTTAGCTTTTCACTTTCCGGGTTAAAGTTTTGGACCTTTTGAGGTTTGTTGGCGAAATAATGATTTTGATGTTTTCCGGGATGTGAGGATTAGATAATCTATATAATAAATGTTCAAGAATTAATCCTTTTGCAATTTGGTTTATGAATTCTGTTCTTTTGTATGTTGATCCTGAAAAAATGCAGGCATTCGCTGATGCTTTATTCAAAAATACAATAAAATATAGTGCAGGGCTAACTTCTTGATCTTCTTTTGAAAGTCATCTTGAAACATTTTCCATGATCTCGACTGACTAGCACCAGCAGCAGATAGGTCAGCATCATGACGTTGGTCTTCGAAATCATACGAGAATTTTTTTTTAGCTCCGTGTCTTACAAACGGCATTCATAATCGAACTAGGACTTTTTGATTTGGATAACAACATTTTCTTTAAAATCATCAAAATCCATATTCCTATTATGGAAGTTAAAGCAAGGTCTGACACATATAATACACGCAGTTGCAGTGATCGCGAAGTACGTTGTTGTTCGAAATTCAGCCTAAAACTACAACATGACTTGTAGAAAAATCACACGTAGTCACTGGTATAGGTCTGTGAGACCTCAAAAATATTGCAAACATTGATACTGACCTGAAAAGTGCACAAAGCGGCTTCTTCTCTTACGGCTCGTGACGCACTTACAAACTCAAAGGTAGAAAAGTTACGACACAATCCGACGCAGCAGAACAAAATAATAAGTATTTCTTTTCGCTATGGGAGTCTGTCAGACTTATAACAGTACTTAAGGGTTAAATAAATGACACAGACAAAGCTTTTATTTAAGACACATTTTGCAGTGAACGTTTTAACTGAGCGTTTTGCAAAATGGCCAAAGGATTTAGAGTATGATGGGGCTATCCACAGAACACAGAAACGTCTTTCTGTGTTTTGTGGGGCATACCATTTTCTTCCAACTATGCTTTAATTTCATCATAATCACACTGAAAACTGAGCACAAAGCGAGTCTTTAGTGCTCTAAAGCAACAAAAATATATGAAATTTCATTATTGCACAGTTTTGTTTTTTTTTAATCGCACAAAGAAGTTACCAATCTCAATGGAATAGTTATCTATATCTATGCAGCCAGCGGATATCGATACTTTCTTAGTTTATATACGTATTATTCGTTTCCTCAGAAGAATAACTAAAGCATTAGTTGTTGTTCTGAGTTCGTTTCTATCCTACTTGTTCCAAATTTAAAAAATGATTGCTGCCAACTCTGATTTAAAAATGTAAATTAGCGGGAACTTTAATAATTTTGCGTGACAATATTTTTGGAATCGTTAAAGTGTGATACTGTCTTATTTTGAATGCTTCGTATTAAGAATTAAAATGGAATCATCTAGCGACTCATTAACTCCGGAAAACATTTTAAATGAAGCCGACAGTGTTATAGAAAACCTTTTATCCTTAAAATCACGAGTACAATACTTAAAATCTTAAACTTCTATTTTCATTTTTTGACGTGAGTTTTTTTTATCTACGTACTATTCCTATAGGTAATAGTTGAAAAAAGCAGATTATGCACCTCGCCTTAAGTAATTTATTATTGCACGAGGCACGAGGCACGGGGCACGAGGCACGAGGCACGAGGCACTACTTTGTGCTCGGTGCAATAATCTACTATTAAGGTCTCTAAAATTAAAGATATAAAACACAAAAACAAGTACTTAAATCTTTATTTAACACAGACCAGCGGGCTTATTGTCTAATTTCAACATCTATCGCGATCGCCTATAATCCATAGACAAGCATTGATGGCTATTCGCGAACTTCACTCCGCTTAGAACTGTCATTTTAATGTAATTGAAACCGACTCAGGTTTGAATTTAGACTAGTCTGAGGGTTTGAAAGATTTCGTCTCAGAACAATCACTACAGCAGATTTCGTGACTTCATTTTGAAAGTTGTTGAACGAATGATTACGCTTAATTCGAATTGTGTATGGAAATGACAAGTGAAAATAGATTTAAAGATGATTATGAAGTGTCAAATGAAAGATTCATTTTCAACCTAACATCCTTCCCTTATAATATTGAAAGTGAATTAAAAGTGATAGGTTTTGCGTAAGAAAACTTAAAGGGCGCTTTTTGTCAAAAGTAAACAAAAGTTAAGGTAAAGTCAGATTTCCATCGATTAATAAAATATTTCTTTTGTAGGTCCATGTTTTAAATGCATTCATTTTAAACTGACTTCAAAAATGGAGGAGGTTCTCAATTCGATGCGGATGATTTTTTTTATTTATTTAATCTGTATTTTATCAACTGATAAATACCCGATATTCTTCGATATACATTTTATCGGCGAGGGCAAAGGAGGAGTGGCTAGACTGTGCAGCAAGGATAGAGATGTGTATGCTACATGAGGAAAGTCCAGTTAGCCTCTATAATTACCAATTGCCACAAATTAAAAAAGAAGAAGAAGAAGTTAAGTAGGGTTTTTGAATGTCATTATTTTCCCATGTAAACACATTTAATCGACAGACTATATCTATAATTTTACTTGTATTTTATATTTTAGAAACAATACATCAATTAACTTCCTCCAATGTTTGGAGGTTATATTTTATTAAGTCACAATAAAAACTTTCCAATGAACAAACGCAGGCCAAGGTGATGTTGTAAATAGGATAGAGCTCTAATTATTTTATTTTTGAAACCGAAAATATGTCGGATATACTTAATCATGAAGATGTAGCGCTCTGTCTTCGTGTAACAATCTATATATATAAAAGAAAGAAGATGTTCCCATCTATAGATGCACGCACAGCCGTAACCGCTAATGGTAGAAACGTGAAATTTGTACAGATTTTTTAATTCAAAATGCGAACGCACACTAAGAAGGGATTTTAAAAAATTTTGACCCTAAGGGGATGAGATAGGGGTTGCAAGTTTGTATGGAAAAATAATTAAATTAGCAACGATTTTGCTGAGATTCATGCTCTTAAAAATATTTCATTGGACACGTGTTGCATAGTTTATTGAATTCCCCTTAGGGTGAAAAATAGGGGTTGAAAGTTTCTATGGAAAATATATACAGTCTGCTGCAATTTCTATGAAATTTATTATCCCGGGTTAAATAGGTTACAAAATTATTTTTCCTACGGGAAAATATAAAATTCCCACAGAAAAACAATAATAACGCGGGCGAAGCCGCGAGCGGAAAGCTAGTACTGCAAAATAACAATACTAATATCCAAAATTTCGAAATAGCTGAAGTTTTGGTGGTCGTGCTGGGGGGGGGGGGGGGAGAGGGGTTGCCTTGTGCCACAGATATTAAATGGTGCAAGTTGGTTATTTTGGCCTTTGAAATAAAAAACAGATGACTGTATAAATAGAATAATTTCTTTATTTTTATGACAAAAACTAACAATCTGCCATCGTATTTCAAACGAATTCATAATTTTTTGGCTATAAAGTAACGATTTTAATATTTTTTTTGCGATCGCTTTGTAAGTAGATGTTGGAGTTAGACAATGAGCCCGCAGTACAGGCACATATTGACGTCAATCAAACACATTTAATAAAAGATGTCGTCGCCACCTGCCCCCTAACCATGATCGCTCAAAACAATATTAAAACCGCACTGAGAGCGGGATAGTGCAAGAGCGGTGTCACAGTAATAGTACATTACCGTGGCACGGTAATATTATATAAATTACCGTGACCGTGGCGATGTCTCTGTTTGAATATTGTTTTAGTCAGAGCACTCTCGAGAAGAAGAAAAAAGAAACTTGAAAGGCTAAAATTTTTGTCTCCTTTTTTGAATTTCTATCATACATGTGATTTTATAAAACTACTAGCTGTGCCCACGATAATAATTGTCAAAAAATCTGGAGAGGGCCACCCTTATCACCTAGGGGTAAGGGTTATAGCCTACGACCTACTAATAGTATACTCAGACCTATGCACCAAAAAAAATGACAGGTTGCACTCCGGGAGTGCCGGCAGAAGTGAAAACTTAAGTGTTAACGTTGTGCGTTTTGGATATTTTGGAATGGTTATGGAATAATTTTGCACGAATTGCTTTAATTATCAGAATAAAAGTACTATCTTTTATGTGGTAGAATACAATATTTATTTATTGCGCTATCGTACACAAACATGACAATTTATATTACATTAAAAAGTTTATCCCTCAGAAAAATCAACTTCCTGTTGTAACGTTGTGCGTACATAATTATATAACTAGTAATAATGAATCAAAATATTTACAATTAAATTAAAAATATGATCAAAACAGACATTAATATACTACTTAAAAACGTAATTTTATAACAAATAAATAATATTTAATTTATACTAACTTACCTAATTAATATTTACAACAAAATCAAATAAAAGCACAATTTAGATTTTTCCTAACAAAGTAAATAAATTGATTACAACTGTCTCAAGTGACGTGTGACTTCCAGTTTTGCCAGCCGCTATTGTTCTCGGCCGGCTTACGTGGACCCCTCACCACACCTCGACAGTTCCTGCGGCCATTTCAATTTTAATTGGTCTTACGAATTTTTGATCAGTGTCACGTGATCCTGACGCGAGTTTATCATTTTTTACCCATAACAAAAAAAGTGTACAACGCCGCTAAAGAAGTTCTCACTTCAAAAATTTGTCAAGCCGAGTTCGATAACAAACACTGACACGAGATTTCTAATATTATTTTAGGTAACTAGGCATGTAGAAATGCCTGTTGGAGTCAAACACATTTATTAATTAAAGGCACAAGTTAATATACTTTGAACGTTAACTTTTTTCTTTTTTTCTTAAACCATAACAGTTTTGTCTATCATATAATCAGATAATTTTAATATGCTTTCTTCGAAAATATTGTAGACCAAAAAAGTGGCCGAAATGTGTTTTTCGTTTTCTGAATTTCATATATACATTTGTCTGACGCTCGTGAATGAAAACATCGTGAGGCAACCTGCATACATCTGTGAAGAAATTCAAAGGTATGTGAAGTCGACCAATGGGCCAGCTTGGTTGACTAAGGCCTAAACACCCTAACTTAGGGCAGGTTCGAGCCAATCGGTGGGGACTTATATGAGCTGTTATGATGATGATGAAAAAAGTGGTTTATCACCTAAGGTTAAAATTCAGTTTTGGGTCATAAATCAACACAGCTCATTTTCCTAAGAAAAAAAATACAGACAGTTGCTAAGGTTACTTTAACGATGTTTTGTTTATATGCGAAGTATGGTCAAAAGTGATAAACCACTTTTTTGGTCAACTATACATCTTAGTCCATGCTGTGACAGATTTGAAATACATGTGTCACTACTTCTTTACTTCCCGTGGATGTCGTAAGAGCCAACTATGGGAGTTAACTGCAAATACACCTCTGTGAAAAGATGAAAAACTCGAAACAAAACTCTACACCAGTGGTTCTTAACTTTTTTGTGACGAGGGATTATTTTACAAATATCTTTCTTGCCATCCTTTAACCACTAACTCTAGACCAATATACAGTAATATACTAGCTTTCCGCTCGCGGCTTCGCCCGCATTATTTTTGTATTCCCGTGGGAATTTTATAATTTCCCGCAGGAAGAATAGCCTACCGCTCGCGGCTTCGCCCGCGTCACTGTTTTCCCGTGGGAATTTTATATTTTCCTGTAGGAAATTTATATTTGCCTGTAAAAAAATAATTTTGTAGCCTATGTTATTCAGGGAAAATATAGCATTCTAATGGTGAAAGAATTTTTGAAATCAGCCGAGTGCTTTCGTATCCTATTCAATACACACACAAAAATTCAAACTTTTCCTCTTTATAATATTAGTATAGATATAGATGAATAAAGGGTTCTTTGTTATAACTAGCTTTCCGCCCCGCAGCTTCGCCCGCGTTATTTTTGTTTATCCTGTCGGAAATCAATATTTTCCCGTAGTAAAAAGTATTAAAAATCAAAGGTATTAATGATAAAGCATTAGCTTTTTAAAAAGTCCCGTTAAAATACGTTGAGCAGTCAGATTACTCAAATAAAAAAAAAAACTTGTAACTAGTAGTCGGCGGACCACTGGTTAATAACCACTGCTCTACAACTGTCAAGACCTTAATTATAAAATACTATAGTACCAACGATTGAGCTTTGTGGAGCTCCTATTTTAACCAAGATGCCTTGAGAACTCTTTCTATTGACATTTCTCTCATTCAAAGGGCATATCGTGAAATCCATAGTATAATTTCATGATCAAGGTATAAACGCAATGAAACGCCTTGCACAGGTTATAGAAAAATTAAGGCCCGTGTGTCCACGGCCTCAAAATACAATGTTGTATTAACTCGATATCAGCATTCGTTGTTGAGTAACCCCGCTTGAACTCAAATTATAACCAAATGACAAAGTATTTTTAATCAACGTGTTCAAGCCAATTTTTCTTCGTGTTTCATTAATGTGACCAAAAAAGGCATTGTAACTGGTCGTATATGTATTTCTTACACATGTTTTACACGTCGTCTTCCCGCCTAGAGAAAAGGGTCCGACAGAGTGTCACGGGCTCTGATGAAAGTATAAAAACACGCTGTGAAAGAAATTTCGTGTTCGTGTCACTCTCGCGTTGCGGCATGGAATGAAATGCGGCAAAGAAATGGTATACTACTTACGAGATAATATGTGCGCACTACGAAAAGTAAAATTAGAAAAAAAAATCACGTTCACACTCTTTGTATATGGTGAGAGTAGTTTCTTTCGTAAATATTTTTTAACTATTAAAAGAATATAAAAAGATAACCATTGTCATATTTTGGAGTTTTGGTTTTTGATGTGTCGTATTTTTCTGTGGATGCTGTAAAGACGATTGTTTGAGATTACCGCAATTATAACCCTGCGACAAAATGAAAAATTCAAATTAGTGTTCGCTCGGCGGCGGCGGCGGCGCCGGCGGTGCGAAATAAAAAAAACCTACATCTACCCGTCTGACCAGTGATGTAATAGGTCAATTTCTCTATGTCGCAGGGGAGACCCGTGCCTTGCGGTAGGTTGGGGCGGCCTTGTCAGCTTTTCAGTCCCTTGTCGAATCGTAAAGAGATTCCCCCTCCTTGATAAAAAAAAAGGTGGAACCTATACGTATGGGTTCAAGTGAGCGAATTAGTGGGTATTTTTAGTTTTAACGTCGAAACAAATTATAATCAAAAATACCGACTTGTTCAACCCATAAATGTACAGTTTAAACCGTTTTAACCATATTTGGTACTCCTTCACGTTTGAAACGAGTCATTACGTGGAAATATTCAAATTTTATGTTAACTGTATGTACAATTGTACAGCCGGCTTCAAAAGTAGATAAACATTTTAGTACCATGTCACACCAACTATTAACAATGCAATATAGGTGTAACCACACTAAATAAAAGGAATAGTTGGTGTGACATGGTACTAAATCTGCTAAAAATGCTTATCTACTTTGAAGCCGGCTGTACATATTGTGGGGTTGAGTAGAACATTGTCGTAGGTGTTGTGGTTAAGCGGTCCCATTGTGTTTAGCCTTCAGCCGCACACTGACGAGGTGTGCCAACCTCATCTGCGGTTCTACCTAACTTGATCTACAGTTAATCTGGCTATGGCATTGTGTTGCAGCTTATTTCCAAAGGAGCTTTAGGATTGTGAAGCTCCGTTATTAAAGTTGAATAAAAATAATACTTTTGTAGGTGAAATAAATGTTAGACTAAAATAAAATCTTCAGAAAAGTATTGTTGGTTGTCATTTGAAACTACGATAGTTTGGTTATAATTATAACCACACAAAAATGAATCGTGAACTTCGTATCACTTTGAAAGATGACATCTAAATAAGTAATTCTGATGTCATCTATAAATTTTTTTTTAACCACCCCTGTATTTAAGGAAACAAAGGAAAGAACTAAATATTCAAACCGGTCAAGCCAATTTTGAGTTTTAGCGAGCGAATTTTTATTGTAACGTGTAGTAGAGACGTAATTTGTTAAAATAAAAATATTCAATCTAATATGAAATAATTTCGTAAAAATCTTAGCTACAATTCATGCTCCAAGGACTCACTTATAAAATTTAACAATAATTAGCAAATTATAGCCTCAAATCAAAGGTTGTGTTACGCGCCACACCGCCTCAGCCAATCGCAAGCCAGCCGAAGCCAGCTAATCAGAGTCAACCACGTGCAGCCATGTGCCAGCCAGCCCAAGCCAGCCAATCAGAGCCAAGCACGTGCAGCCATGTGCCAGCCAGCCCAAGCCAGCCAATCAGCGCCAAGCCAAGCTAGCGCCTTACTACCGGAGAAACTATAAAATGCCGCGTCATCTCATATTTAGAGCACTTCTCTGTTTTACTGTTTCTAAGACGGAGCTCTGCCCGATTGTAAATCGAAATTAAATCAGTGTGATTCTGCAACGTCTACTTTTTATTTTATCCCGTTACAGTTGTTAATTATTTTCAAATAGAAGCGCACAGAGAAGGTCGCTAACTATACTTATAACAAGAAAAACGAAGTAAATTTTTGACATTCCGCATGATCAAACGCCCATTATGCATCATGTTACGCTTATACAGGTACAGGGAAAATGGTATCGAATATACTGTAATATTTATGTGGAGACGCATTTTTATCTGACGGATATAGACGTGAATGTTTTCAATGCTGAGCCGATGTAAGGACCCCCGTAAAGAAATATGACGGACGAATACGATATTTTGCGATAGTAATATAATAAAGGTCGTACGACCTTTGTGGTTAATCATTGAACCCTTTCTCGTTACTAAAGAAATTACATTATAAATATATATATTTTTCATTCTCTTTTTGTACAAAATTATATTAATTTCTTTGTCCAATGAATCTTTACATTGTTTACACTGTCTACACTTCGTTCTTCAGAAAACAGCAAATTTAATTTCAAATTTACCTGTTTTTGATCTCTGTGCGGCCCAATGAGCATTGAGCAGTCTTTTAACCGACTTCAAAAAATGAGGAGGTTCTATGTTCGACTGTATCTTATGTGATCAATCTAAATGGGTCAGTAGGGAGAAATCAGAAACTATGTGAGATAGCGAAATCTGTTCTTAGGAACCATGGCGTCGATTTTAGATTTAATAATAATGGCATTCAAATTTTTTAAACTTTCATAACCACATACCGGGAATCGAACCTGCACACGTAGCACAAGGATCGCGAGAGTATTTTCTCAGCCTGTTTCTCTACGCCGAAATGTCACTTTTGACAGTACTATTGTTTGGTGTCGAGAAAGTGACATTTAAAGATATACATATTTATCTCGGGGTCCTTGTGTGTGCTACGCGCTATGCTTACGCTGGTCAAAATCTCTGTACAAAATGTTAAAAATTCTGCAAGTTTTTTCGTAGTTATTGTTGATGGTGGATTCAATCGACTAATTTATCTAAAGAGACTACTTATGCATAATATGCATAAGTAGTTTATGCATATTATGCATAAGTTGTTTATTATCTTATCTGCATGCATCGATATTATGCATTACAAATTGCGTTTATTTAAAATTAGAACATATTCGTTCAGCGGGCGGGCCAATTTATTTAATACTAGCTGTGCCCGCGAACTACGTTTCGCCATCAAAATACTTAACACAGTGTTTAGTTTTTTCCTCCATTTTATTCCATAATGATTCAACTTTATTCTGCCTTTCTTGAGCATCGGCCATTTCGAAAATAGAACAATTTTCATAGGTTCGTAATGCTCTTTTTCTATCAGTCCACAAAATTAAATACATTACATATTACTATAAACACTAAGTATTATTATTGTTTTAATTAGAGACATTATTGATATTAATAAATTCTTCTTCAGTAGAAAGAACTACACAGTTGCAAGAATAATCTTTATCGTATTCATGATTCGAATTAAAATAAACGATTGTTAATAAATTAGAACTGTATACGAATAAAGTTTAGATTTTATAATGGGTGTTGGTAACACCAACAAAATATATTTTTTGGATATGACAACTTGCCAATTTTGACTGGTCGTACAGTAAGCTACTGTTTATACTGTTTGACCTTTGAACTGTTCTTATGTCGCTCGTAATACTGGCGGTTTTCGTAGAGTTAATGTATAGCAAGAATGGGGGGGTTACTGTACAAATACGTTTTCCGTATTCGATATCCGATCACGGAATACAGACACGGAGTTTCGTGAACGTAGCGCAGACGTTCGTTTCTTCTCATTCGGGATTTCTACCATTCTACCTAAACATACGTACAGAACGTGTTCCGTTCGTAATAAAAACGAACGTGTGCGGCAGTCAATGAGTATTTTGTTTAGATTTGATGCATTCGGATGCCCGCATTCAGAAAACGAATGCGAAAAAAGGTATTTATGCGGTTAGCCTTTAAAATGTATTGAGACTTCCGTTTTTGTAACGTGTACTGTGCGATATAGTGTTGCTGGCATAGTTCGGTTAGTAAACTCGCCGTGATGACTAACATCCAACACACAAACTTGGAGTTATCGTTAGTTAGTTCACGATCGTTGCATTACGGTCTCGAAGGACACTAAACACAGGTAACATCTAACATCTAACATCCAATAGGCCCCGAAGCGGTTCTCAAACTTTTTTGGTCACGGAACCCTTTTGGAAAGCGAAATACTTGACGGAACCCTAAAATAAAACAATAGTTTTTAAAAGTGTATTCTTTATTAATAAGCATAATGAAAGTACGACCAGAGAGGGTGTTTTGATTTTTCTAAATTATTGCGGAACCCCTTATAGGGGTAGTGTGGAGCCCTAGGGTTCCGCGGAACACACTTAGAGCATGGCTGCTCTAGGTACCCTTCAGGGCCTACGTTCATTTAATACCCCTATTGCTGGGTTTGAAAAGCAACTGTTATCCGTCTTTTTTGAGCGGCGGCCATGTCGAATTTACGTCAATGTTGCTACGTTCATAGTGCTCTACTGATCAAGGCCTTTCATATGATACCCATATTGCTGGGCTTAGAAACGAACTTTTATCAGTTTTTTTTTGAGCAGCGGCCATATTGAATTTTGTGCTATTTTCCTAGGTTCATAGTGCTCTACTCTTGAACGCCTTTCATTTGATACCTATATTGCTTGGTTTGGAAACGAACTTTTATCCACCTTTTTTGAGCGGTGGCCATGTCGAATTTACGTCAATATTGCTAGGTCCATAGTGCTCTACTCTTGAAGACCTTTCATTTGATACCTATATTGCTAGATTAGAAAACGAACTTTTATCCACCTTTATTGAGCGGCGGCCATGTTGAATTTATTTATGTGTTGCTAGGTTCATAGTGCTCTACTCATCAAGGCCTTTCATTTGGTACCCACATTGATCGGTTTGAAAATGAACATTTATCCTTTTTTTGAGCGGCGGCCATGTTGAAATTAGGTAGATTTTCGTAGGTACCTAATGCTCTACTCTTCAAGGCCTTTCATTTGATACCCATATTGCTAGGTTTGGAAACTAACTTTTATCCACCTTTTTTGAGTGGCGGCAATGTTGAATTTATCTAAATGTTGCTAGGTTCATAGTGCTCTACTCATCAAGGCCTTTCATTTGAGACCCATATTGCAGGGTTTGGAAACGAACTATTATCTATTTTTTGAACGGCGGCCATGTTGAATTTATAGCAATTTTCCTAAGTTCATAATGCTCTACTCTTTTAGGCTTTTCATTTGATACCCATATTGCTAGGTTTGGAAACGAACTTTTATCCTTTTTTTTGAGCGGCGGCCATGTTGAATTTAGGTCGATTTTGCTAGGTTCCTAATGCTCTACTCTTCAAGGCCTTTCATTTGATACCCATATTGCTAGGTTTGGAAACTAACTTTTATCCACCTTTTTTGAGCGGCGGCCATGTTGAATTTATGTCAATGTTGCTAAGTTCATAGTGCTCTACTCATCAATGCCTTTCATTTGATACCCATATTGCTAGGTTTGGAAACTAACTTTTATCCACCTTTTTTGAGCGGTGGCCATGTTGAATTTATGTCAATGTTGCTAGGTTCATAGTGCTCTACTCATCAATGCCTTTCATTTGATACCCATATTGCTGGGTTTGGAAACGAACTTTTATCCGTTTTATTTGAGCGGCGGCCATGTTGAATTTAGGGCGATTTTCCTATGTTCATAGTGCTCTACTCATCAAGGCCTTTCATTTGATATGCATATCGCTGGGTTTGGAAACGAACTTATCGGCAGTCATGTCAAATTAAGTCAACGTGGCTAGGTTCAATGTGTTCTACTCTTTAGGTTCTTCGTTCGATATCCATGTTCCTTGGGTGGATCCAAAAAAATGTGATCCGTCATTTTAGACATTAGGATCAAGAGTCCCGTCCCGTCCCTCTACGCGTAACCCAGAACATTGCAGTGCATTTTTTTTTAATCATCAATATTAATCTATTACTTTTAATAGTTTTAAATGGATGAAAGAGTTTGATTCCTTAGTCCTAATGTAAAAACATATAACACCTTTCAAAATACCTTGAAAAGAGTATCTTCATTTTTCAACATTTCAAATATTTCAAAAATTGTACCGATTTTTCGAAAATTAGTCAAGAATTAAACCAATCTACAAATTTTATGGTCACTCGATAAGTATTATCATAAAAAATGCTTTATACATTGGTTGTATGGCTTGATCTTTTTGCCTTACCACCACGGTACGACATAAGAAAAAGACAATTTGGTTGGCGAAATCCAGTTGGGCACAGCCATTAACAGAAAATATTAAATTTTATTTGTACAGTCGACCAAATTGAATCATGACCCACCTTAAGATCATTTTCCTACAGTTACTCTATACAAAGTAGGTTGAAATTCGCTTGAACATACATTTCTTAGGTAACGAACCTGTTATCAATTTATTAGACACTGACAGTCACTGACAAGGCTATGATCGCTATGATAAATAAATCGGAGTATTTGAGTATTGCACGAAAAACTTTGTACGAAAATCGGCGAGACCTTCATTTCAAGTAAGAGCTGCCATACACGGACAGCTTGAAGCTGTCAGGATGGACTGCTTCAAGCTGCGACTGCATACTAAGCTACGCAACTGCTTGCGCGGTTCCGTAGACGACTGTAGTTCACTATGCAGTCTCAGCTTTAAGCAGTCCATCCTGACAGCTTCAAGCTGTCCGTGTATGGCAGCTCTTACTTGAAATGAAGGTCTCGCCGATTTTCGTACAAAGTTTTTCGTGCAATACTCAAATACTCCGATTTATTCCGATCCTGACTGCTTAAAGCTGTCCGTGTATGGCAGCTCTAAGGTTTAATTTACACCGAAGTGGCAGCGGCCGGCAGCCGCTGGCAGCGGGTGGGAGATGCCACTACCGGCGCCGCGCGGCCGCTTATGGCACCGTGAATCCGCCCGCGGTTTTGTATTGTTTTTTGGCCGGGCGGGAGGGGAAGGCTGCCAGCGGCCACCAGCGGCGCCGCGCGCTGCCGCCCGGCAAATCCGCGGGCGGGCGCGCGACCTTTCGACTTTTGCCAAGCGATACTATGTCTCAATGAAGATTAGGCTTAAAAGTATTTGACGGTAAAACTGCCGACCTCTGCCACTTCGGTATGAATTGAGCCTAGGGTTGCAAGTTGCAACACAAATATTCGGGATTCGGCACAGCCGCTAGCCGGGTGGCAAGTTTGTACCGGGAACCTGTTTCTTTATAAAATTACCCTTGGAACTTGCGTTAGTCACAATAAAATAAAACAATAAAGTTGAAGGATTATAAAGTTTATTTTGTTAATTTTATCAACGAGTTTTAACAAAAATATGCCATTCACTTGGTAAAGTGTAAAATAGAAAATTACCCAAAATAGGAAAGTGGGATGTGATGGTTCTAAAACCGAGTGTAAGCACCATGGCTTTCAATAACGTCTAATAGTCGGTTACGCATAGACCCGATTAGACGACTACAAATGTCACTTCCCCTCATGTAATCCCAAATTTCGTTACAATGCAGCTCAATTGCTTCTTTAGTCCTCTCGTTCCTGTTATCCCACATTTGAACCATCAAACCCCACAAATTTTCTATTGGGTTAAGATCTGGGGACCTAGACGGCCATGGAATGAGAGTAATTTTATCTTCATGCTGGGTAAACCAATTCGAGACAATTCTGGCAGTATGCACTCGACAGTTATCATGAACGTAGGAGAATACTGGCACTTCTTCACGCGGGTAAACTGTTCGCAAAGTCGGTAACATTGATTCTTCCAATAAATCGACATAGTTCATAGCGTTTTGATGAGGAGAAATTTGAACAAGTTCGCCTACACTTCCAGCACCCATCCAGGCCCACATGTTAGCTGAAATTCGCCCAGATAATTGATTGGGCACTACGTGATCCTCTGTGTAGCGCGTGTTATCGTAACGCGGTGCAAATTGTTTCTTATTGTTTGTAGACAAACGTCGTAACGTGCCGCAAAGTACCGTGTACGAGTAAAAGGATGTTCTTCGTAATGGTGTTGCATTTCCGTTCTCTGTTGGTTCGTGATTCGACGAACGCCATGATTATGTCGTCGTCTGTCCTCCAGGGTACCCTCTTCAGCGTGCCGTCTGATCCATGTCCTGACTGTGTTCCGACTTATATTCAACTCTCGTGATATTTCCCGAATGCCATAGACTTGCTCACTGAGCACTACAATCCGAGCTCTTTGTTCTGCCAAATTGGCCATTATACGATTTGTTTATAATATTGTCTTAGATTTTTATTTTATTAAATTCTGTTTTATGGGTTTTTAAAATTTTTTCAGATTACTATTGACATCTGACACATAACGTCATTTTATTTTTAAAATTATAATAGCTTTTCTCAGTAGTGAAAAGAGTTTAGATTATGAATGACATCTTATTTAAAATTCCAATTGAGACTTTAGTGCAGTGATAACAAAGATTAAAATTGCATAGATCTTTGACCCGTAATGACGCATTTTTATACATATTTAGAAAGTACTAAGTGCAACACGCATGATAGCGAAGAAAACCTAACTAAATTTATGATTCTAAAGGAATGATCGGCCAAGTGGGTCATGATTCAGTTGGTTCGACTGTACTATGTGAAACACTTCATTCCTGCCTTAATTTTCGAAATCCAATTACTTAAGATCAGGCTGTATGGCGTAGTCCCATTGCCTTTCCTTTGTGGAAGAAAATACCTTCTTTCTGTACTATGTGACAGACTTGTCAAAATAATTTCACGTGCGCCATGTTGTTTTTCTACCTAAAGCCAATTCGAAAATTTTATGGTATTTTTTCACTAAAAATAAAAAGTGAATTTAAATAAACTAAATTATGCCTAAATGTTCTTCCGGAAAATTCTAAGCATTGTGGTGTAAGCCATATCAAATTCTGTCCAGTAGTTTCGGAGATCTTTCCGGACAAACAGACAAACAAACAAACAAACCAACAAACAAACAATTTTTTTAAAAACTATTCTATCGTGTTCTGCTAATGATTTTAAGGCGACCTGTGTATTTTTTTCTTAATATTTCGCAATTACAGATTTTTGTACCCCTACGATTTTATTATATATAGAGATAGAGATTTAAAAATACATAAATGAAATAATTATCATATTTTTGAGTTTTTTTTAATTATTTGAACAAGGTTCCATTAAAAATGTGTTCCTTGTGATTTATGATTCACATCATCAACAAGAACAACGAAAAAACTTGCAGAATTTACAACATTTTTTACTGAGATTTTGACCAGGTTCGATTTTCGGTTGTGTGTGAAAAATCTAATGCCATTATCATTATTAAATCTAAAATCGACGCCATTGTTCTTAAGAACAGATATCGCTAACTCTCATAGTTTCTGACTTCTCCCTACTGACCCATTTGGATTGATCACTCTGTATATCTGGTTTTTTATGTATGTTCACCGATTACAAAAAATACCATAAAATTTTCGAATTGGCTTTAGGTAGAAAAACAACATGGCGCACGTGAAATTATTTTGACAAGTCTGTCACATAGTACAGAAAGAAGGTATTTTCTTCCACAAAGGAAAGGCAATGGGACTACGCCATACAGCCTGATCTTAAGTAATTGGATTTCGAAAATTAAGGCAGGAATGAAGTGTTTCACATAGTACAAATAAAATTTAATATTTTCTGTTAATGGCTGTGCCCAACTGGATTTCGCCAACCAAATTGTCTTTTTCTTATGTCGTACACCGCAATTTGTGAGCCGATTTTCAAAATTCTTTTTGCAATCGAAAAAGTATACTCCCGTGGTGGTCCCATTGTCACTATGTCATGATCTGATCATGGGATCCTAGGAATATCATGGAAATCCCTTAAATTTCATAGGCACGTCCAACGTGTTTAATGTTTTTTTATGAAGATTGAAAGTATTTGTATGTAGTAGTCATCAAATTATGGCACTGAGCTGACGATGGAAGTTTCTGGTAGGTTAGGAATTAGGGGATAGTTCTTTTTATATGAATAACAAAACGCACACAACTATATCTTCATTAAATGAACTATAATAAAATCAATTACATAACAAAATAATATGATTATGAGCCTAATAAGAGCGTCGGTGGCGCTGTGGACTCGGCACTTGCCTTCCAATCGGGAGGTCCAGGTTCGAGACCGCCGTGTACCAATGTGTTTTTTGTTTTCGAATTTCATATGTTTTTATTATTATCATTTATTTATTTATTTCAAATATCAGTCCCACAAAACTGTTTACACAGTTTGTCTGTGGGATCAAATGAGTCTCACTAATTTCTAAGTTAATAAAGTAATTTAATAATGGCTAACTTACAAACTTTATGACAAACTGCTGAGCAGGTGCTTTTCTAAGGAAAAAAAAAATTATTAGGCTCCCGTCGGATGTTCTCAGGCAGACCATTGAGTAAATACGGTAATTGCTTTTTCATTTCTCATATTCGGAAAGTAGTGTTGTTTTGATCTGATTATTGGGTGGAAAATGCTGCTTCCCTCCATAGGGAGGGAAAAATTCATACAAATTACTTCCCACCTAAGGGCCGGAATGAACTTTAAAAATAGAACTGCTGTCAGCTGTGAACAGTTTAATGTTAGCACCAAAGTTCTTCTCGTCCAATCCCTAGTCCTCCCTTTAATCGATTACGCTGATGTGTGTTGCACCAACGTTAACCAAGACCTTCTTGACAAGCTGGATCGAATGCTCAACAACTGTATTCGTTTTATTTTCGGTCTGCGGAAATATGACCACATTTCCTTCCTTCGAGATAAACTCAAATGGTTGCCTATCCGTTTGCGAAGGAACCTAAGAGTCGCTTCTGGGAAGCGACTTTCAGGTTCTCAGCGACGGATAGGAACTTTTCAGCATTATTTACGATCCAAATACTCCTGATTACTTAAAGAGTAAATTTCAAGCGCTTGGTAGTACTCATGCACTCTCTGCTGCAAAACTCACACTTGAGTTTCCAACTCATAGATTCGGGTTCACTTCGGACTTCTTCACACTTTCAGCTAACGCTTGTGGAATAGCTTACCCCCTAACTATAGATCGGCCTGTAATAAGGCATCATTCAAACGTCAGATACGAAGACTCTTTTTGGAATCTGTTTAGTTTTATTTGACAGTATTTCGACATAATATTAGCATTATTTATATATATTTATTATATATCATATATGTAGTTTATATATTTTTTAATATTTATATTCTATTATTTGTATGTTTAATTTAAATATACCTACTTATGTCGTTTTCGACTTTAATTCGTACACCGTCTACAATTTCACCCACATTTTTACTGGTTGACTGGTAGAGAATGCCTCAGGCATTAAATCCGCCTTTTGTACATCTTTTGTCTTATGTACGATAAAGATTAAATAAATAAATAATGTAAAAAAACTAATTAAAAAAAATGCTGCGGCCATGTGAGTTTCTAAATAGCCAATGTGAACTTAGCGCAAACTTCTTTGAGCGGAATAAGCCGCAACAATTACGCGGTGAGTTCCATATTTAAAATTTAAAAAATATTTTACAAGAAATAAAAACCGACTTCAAAAACACGGAAAAGTTAAAAATAATATAAGAATAGGTACAGACAACATCACACTTCTATATTGAAGTCGGTGCCAAACGATGATCTCCTAGAAAGTCTTAAAATTTGTCACCGACTTCAATATAGAAGTGTGATGTTGTCTGTACCTATTTTTATATTATTTTTAACTTTTTAGTGTTTTTGAAGTCGGTTTTTATTTTTTGTAAAATATTTTTTATTTTTAACTTTTTAGTGAATGAAATCTATTTGTGTAAAAAACCCTAATTAAATACAAGCTCACCTTCGGTGAGCTGGTATTTAATTAGCGTTTCCCTGACTTTGGTGACCTTGGGATCACCAAATTCAAATTCAAATTCAAAAATCTTTATTCAACATAGGCCTTTACAGACACTTATTGACGTCAAAACAAAGCAAAACAATCTAATTTAATGAAATCATATTAACCTTGTATGTGCATACATCCTGAATATACTCAAGATGTCTGCAAATACAAGTAGGAATGAAAAAAAAAAGTTGACTCTACACCTGTTCGGAAATTGGGAGAGCCTTCTCGAGAAGAACAGGCAAAAAATTCGAAAGGTCAAAATTTTTTATCTCCTCTTTTAAATCGCCATTTACAATTTTGATTTTGTTACAGGGTCGTCAATTGGAAGCTGACCTCAAAGCAAAAGTTTGAGCTCAACTTCCATTACAAGAAGAGATGTGTTAATTCACATTATATAAGCTATTTCTGAGAGAAGTGCGTGAACTTAGCTTATAAATTGCTCTCACTGAATGTTTCTTTGAAACAAAACGCAGTACATTGTTAAATATTAGAAATGAGAGTTCAAACCCAAGCTTTTTTGTCCGTCATGTAATCAGACACTTTATAATATGCTTTTTTAATAAGTGCATCTTTGATTGCAACTTTAAATTTGTTTAAGCTGAGTTCTTGTATACAACTTGGGATTTTATTGTAGAAACGTATACACAGGCCTCTAAAAGAATTATTGATTTTTTGGAGCCTGGTATTTGGTAAAGCTAACATATTCCTTTGTCTAGTATTAACTGAATGAATATCACTATTTTTACAAAACAAATGAATATTTTTACGAACATATATTTTATGTCATAATACCAATTTCTTTAAACTTTTCTCGCAAAGAATCTCTCATTTTAAGGTTATAGATAGCTCGAATAGCCCTTTTCTGGAGCACAAAAACGATCTGAATGTCGGCAGCATTTCCCCACAACAAAATCCCATATGACATGAAACTATGAAAGTAAGAAAAATATACAAGTCTTGCTGTATCAACATCAGTCAACTGACGTATTTTCCATACAGCGTGAGCTGCAGAACTAAGTCTCTTTGACAATTTATCTATATGTGGGTCCCATTGCAGCTTTTTTTTTTTTTTTATGGGATAGGGGGCTAGCGAGCAGACGTATCACCTGATGGTAAGTAATTACCGTCGCCCATGGACACCCGCAACACCAGAGGAGTTACAAGTGCGTTGCCGGCCTTTGAGGTGGGAATACGCTCTTTTTTTGAAAGTTTGAAGGTTAAGCTTAGAATCAAGTGTGATCCCAAGAAATACTGTGGTGTCCACGAGGTCAACACCTATATCCTTTATTTTTACAGTGCTGAGAACCTCTTTTACATTGGGTAAAACAAATTTTATACATTTTGTTTTCCCTTCATTAAGTGACAGGTTGTTTACATTAAACCAATGAACAATTCTTGAGATAGAATTATTTACATCGTCATTCATTTGCAATCCTCTTTTAATTTTAAATAAAAGTGAAGTATCATCTGCAAATAACACTATCTCATGCCTGTCCTGTACAAAATCAGGGAGGTCATTGACATATATAAGAAATAGAAAAGGACCAAGAATCGAACCCTGCGGAAGTCCCATTTTAACTGCGGAACCTTGAGACCTTTTTCCATTGACGTCTACTTTTTGAATCCTTCCACTTAGATAAGAGAGTAGAAGATCCAGTGCAGTATCACGAAATCCATAGTGGTGTAATTTTCTGATCAAGGTTTCGTGATAAACGCAATCAAATGCCTTAGACAAATCACAAAAAATGCCTAACGCATCGTGTGAGTCTTCGCAGGCTTCAAATATATGTTGTATTAACTCAACACGCATTGGTTGTTGAGCGACCCCTCCTAAAAGCAAATTGTTTAGAGTGTAGAAGATTATTCCTATTAAAATAAATTTGCATTTGCTCCAACATTATTTTTTCAAAAATTTTGCTAATTGTAGGTAGCACAGAGATAGGTCTAAAATTACTGGGGTCTGATGTGCTACCAAATTTATGTAAAGGAATAATTTTACTCAGCTTCATTAGATCAGGAAATACACCACAGTCAATGCAATCATTAAAAATGTTAGCAAGTATTGGAGCTATGTTTCAATTACGGATTTAGTAACATCAACGGAATTGCCCCACAGATCCGCAGTTTTCTTCATGTTCAAAGTTTTAAATGATTTTATTATATCCATTCCACTAATGTGTACAAATTTGAATTTATCGTCACAAGTTTCAACATGATCTTTCATTATAGATTCAGCAATAGCGGGGGAGGAATCCAATGACAGTAAAGAACTTTCAAATTCTGCAGCTACTTCTGTGTCAACTGTTACCTTCTTACCGTCAATATTCAAACAATATTGATTATTAGTAGTTTTCGCTTTTCCAGTTTCATTATTTATAATATTCCATTTTCATTTTAATTTTATTATTACTGTTTTTTATTTTTGAACTTAAATAATTAGATTTAGCAAGCCTGCACGCTTTTTTGGAATAAGTTTTCACATAAAGTTTAAACTCATCGCTAGTATTAAATGAACGTTCATTATAAAGTTCAAAAAGTTTGATTCTGCTTTTGTGAATGCCTGGTGTAGCCCATTCACTAAAAGCTAAAGTACCACCCTAGGTGAATACTCTACCGAATACAAAAAAAAGTTTTGAAAATCGGTCCACAATTGGCGGAGTAATCCCGTAACATACACATAAAACACGTTGGACACACCTTAAAATTGAAGGGTTTTCCTCGATTTTCATGGGATTCCATCACCAGATCCTAACTTTGGTGACCATGGGATCAACCTTGGAGTATACTCTATCGAATACAAAAAGAATTTTGAAAATCGGTCCACAATTGGCGGCGTAATCGCGTAACATACACACAAAAAAACATACGCATCGAATTGAGGGTTATTCTCAAAGGTCCACGACTCTATTGTTCTTCTTTTCCCACCGGGTCCATTAAATTTTAAAATATATTTAAAAATTTTCATATATGAATTCCCAATGGGTCCACGAGACTTATCCAAAGTACAATCAGCAAAAACGATACGAGAGAGTTTGTGCTATTTGTATCGCAAGAACAACTTTTTTTGGTGACTCGTTTGAATATCGTTGTAGAAATGGCCTGTATAATGTAAGCTAATCAACTTAAATAATACGTGGATATGCGACGATAATTGAGTTCTTTTTTGAAGTCGGTTAAAAAGTCGACATAAATTGGCGGGATACTAATCTGTTATGTATCTGTGACGGAATTAAAAAAAATAGGTAATAATCTTTTTTGCTAAGATTTGAATATAAAAAAATATTTTACAAAAAATAAAAACTGACTTCAAAAACACTGAAAAGCTTAAAATAATAAGAATAGGTACAGACAACATCACACCTTTATATTGAAGTCGGTGCCAAACGATGATCTCCTAGAAAGTCTTAAAATTTGGCACCGACTTCAATATAGAAGTGTGATGTTGTCTGTACCTATTCTTATATTATTTTTAACTTTTCAGTGTTTTTGAAGTCGGTTTTTATTTTTTGTAAAATATTTTTTATTTTTAGGTTTTTAGTGAATAAAATCTTTTTAGTGAAAAAAACCCTAATCAAATACCAGCTCACCATCGGTGAGCTGGTATTTAATTAGTGTTTCCCTCAATTTTCATGGGATCCCATCATCAGATCCTGACTTCGGTAACCTTGTGACCACCCTAGGAGTATACTCTATCGAATACAAAAAGAATTTTGAAAATCGGTCCACAACTGGCAGCGTAATCGCGTAACATACACACAAAACACGTTGGAAACACCTTAAAATTTAAGGGTTTTCCTCGATTTTCATAGGTTCCCATCATCAGATCCTGACTTTGATGACCATGGGACCACCCTTGGAGTATACTCTATTGAATACAAAAAGAATTTTGAAAATCGGTCCACAACTGGCGGCGTGATCGCGTAACATACACACAAAAAAAAACATACGCATCGAATTGAGAACCTCCTCCTTTTTTGAAGTCGGTTAAAAATGAGTTCAAGCGATTCTGAAATGTTGACACCAGATTCGATTAAAGACGAGGCAAATTGTGTTATCGATAATCTTTTGCCAGAAATCTCAAAAGAAAGATATATTATATATTATAAATAAATAGTTTAGATAAGCAACTAGTTTTATTTTCCTCATATTCGAAATGAAAAGTAGAGTGTTTAACACGGGTAAAAGAATCAATTCCTACTCGGACTATAGCCGCCCTCGCTGCGCTCGGGTGTCTAAATACCTCGGGAATTGATTCTTTCGACCCTCGGTTAACAAACTACTATTTCAAGGTTCTGTGCCAAAATAGTTTTTAACTCTTGGTACCTCAAATCTACCCAAGGTTTAACCTCAAATCTACCCAAGGTTTAACCTCAAATCTACCCAAATGTCCATTTGCCTGACGCTCCTACGGTGAAGGAAAACATCGTGAGGCAACCTGCATACATCTGCGAGGAAATTCAATGGTGTATGTGAAGTCGACCACTGGGCCAGCGTGGTTGACTAAGGCCTAATCACCCTAACATTGGGTAGGCTCGAGCCCCTCGGTGAGGACGTATATGAGCTGTGGCGATGAGCCTAATTTGCATATTGTTTCTTTCTTTACTTGCTTATAACCTATTATTAATGACATTGTTCATCAATCAATAAAACAACTGCTTAAAAATATAGTTTGTTTTATCCACAGACCACAGAAGGAGCAACAGCCTTGTACAGTAAGGGCCGCGTAAAGCGATACTGTTTGACTTTTGGACCACTTTTATGTCGTTATTAATAGCGGCGGTTTTTGTAGTGTAAATGTGTACTTGACCTGGCGCTTACTGTACTAAAACCGATGTCACCGGTAGAGGCCGACTTCTCGTCCCTTTTTAGGGTTCCGTAGCCAAATGGCAAAAAACGGAACCCTTATAGATTCGTCATGTCTGTCTGTTTGTCCGTCCGTATGTCACAGTCACTTTTCTCCGAAACTATAAGAACTACACTGTTGAAACTTGGTAAGTAGGTGTATTCTGTGAACCGCAATAAGATTTTAACACAAAAATAGAAAAAAACTGGCCAAGCGCGAGTCGGACTCGCCCATGAAGGGTTCCGTAGGATTTATGACGTATTAAAAAAACTACTTACTAGATCTCCTTGAAACCAATTTTCGGTGGAAGTTTGCATGGTCATGTACATCATAAATTTTTTTAGTTTTATCATTCTCTTATTTTAGAAGGGGGACACACATATTACCACTTTGGACGTGTCTCTCGCGCAAACTATTTAGTTTAGAAAAAAATTATATTAAAAACCTCAATATGATTTTTGAAGACCTATCCATAGATACCCCAGTATGTTTGTATATTTGTGGCGGTCATGGAACTAATAAGTAGGTACTTACGTTGTATTATTAGTTCCATGGTGGCGGTACAGTCAATCAAAATTGTTCGAAAGCGGGAAGTAGCGCCTTTTCTAAAAAGCTTGCGCGCACATTATTAACTAAATTGAGTTTGACTCTGGCGTAGCGTGACCCGAGTAAATATGTAAGTAGCATTAATAATGATATGAGCGGTTGACTGTTGATAGAAATTTAACGCGCTCCATGACTTTATTTTCGGGTCAGATCAATGCCCTAGATTGATGAGGAGAATGGTGTGATGACTATCTAATTATTTTTAGTACATTATCTATACATCATCATTATCTTTCTTTTCAATAAAATATAAATTTCGTTACCTATTATGCTTTTGTTTGGATTTTGAGTAAAAATAATCCCATCCCAAAAATAATCACAGCCCATCTGATGTGTGGTAACACATCAGATGGGGTGTGGTTAACACCACCGAAACAAACATGTTAAACTGTCCTAAATAATAAATATTAGCATTAATTTTAAACATTACAAGCTTTCCGCTTGAAGGTGGGCCTGGTGACCTGTATGTAACACAGACTGTCCTATTATAGGCACCAGCTTGTTTGTATTTGGATGGCTGGATACTTGTTTGTACCAGTTAAGTTAGTTTGCGAGTTGATTTCTCTTGTGAGATAAATAAATAATATGGGAGTCCTCTGTCCTCGTGTGTGCGGCTTTTGGAATATATGTGTCACCGCGTCTCATTTCCCTGTGGATATTGTAAGAGGTAAGATAGGAAGCGTCGGTGCCGCTGTGGACTCGGCATTTGCCGTCCAATCGGGAAGTAGGGGTTCGAAACCGCCATGTACCAATGCGTTTTTCGTTTTCGAATTTCATATGTACGTTTGTCTGACGCTCCTACAGTGAAGGAAAACATCGTGAGGAAACCTGCATACATTGGCGAAGAAATTCAAAAGTGTATGTGAAGTCGGAAAAGTCGAAGTCGGTGAAAGTGGCTGGTGGCGGCTGGATGAGGATGACCGGAGATAGGGATAAGTGGCGTGCCATGGGAGAGGCCTATGTCCAGCAGTGGACGAACACGGGGTGATGATGATGATGATGATGTGAAGTCGACCAATTTGCACTGGGCCAGCGTGGTTGACTAAGGCCTAAACACCCTAACTTATAGAGTAGGCTCGAGCACCTCGGTGGGGGCGTATATGAGCTGTTACGAAGTTAGGGAGTAGGTATAACTACCGCAATAATACTTCTGCAAGATATGGAAAATTCGAAATATACCTAACCTTAAACCAATTTGGTCATTATCATCATCATCATTTCAGCCAAGAGACGCCCACTGCTGGACATAGGCCTCCCCCAGGGATCTCCAAACCGATCGGTCCTGCGCCTCCCGCATCCAGCGGCTTCCCGCGACCTTCACCAGATCGTCGCTCCACCTTGTGGAGGGCCTACCAACGCTGCGTCTCCGCGGTACGCGGGCGCCACTCGAGGACCTTTCCGCCCCAACGGCCGTCAGTCCTGCGAGCTATGTGTCCTGCCCACTGCCACTTAAGGTTTGCAATTCTTAGGGCTATGTCGGCGACTCTAGTTCTCCTACGGATCTCTTCATTTCTGATGCGATTGCGTAGAGAAACCTCGAGCATAGCCCTCTCCATTGCCCTTTGAATGACATTGAGCCTTCTGATGAGACCCATTGTAAACGGCCACGTCTCAGTTCTTAGGAGTGGGTACTACATGGGAATTCACCATAATAATTATTGGTCTTGTCCATGTTCATTTTAAGACCCACTTGTTGGGAAACTCTACAGAGGTCTTCGAGCATTGTGCCTAGATCTTCCACGGTCTCAGCCATGATCACGATATCATCGGCAAAACGAAGGTGAGTCATGTACTCGCCGTTTATGTTGATGCCAAGTCCTCTCCAGTCGGCGATATAACGTCACCTTGTCTCACACCTCGCTGAAGTCGTATTGGTTTCGAGTTCTGGTCCTGAAGGCGGACTGTCATAGTGGCGTTTTCGTACAATGACTTCAATACTTGGATGTACCGGTAATCTATTTGGCACCTCTGGAGTGACCTTAGCACAGCCCAGGTCTCGACAGAATCGAAGGCTTTCTCATAGTCCACAAACGCCAAGCATAGTGGCAGATTATACTCCTCGGTCTTCTGTATAACCTGGCGCAGCGTATGAATGTGGTCTATGGTACTATAGCCTTTACGGAATCCGGCTTGTTCGGGAGGCTGGAAGTCGTCAAACCTGCGCGCGAGACGATTCGTGATGACTCTCGAGAACAGCTTGTATTATATATGACTCAGGAGCATGATGAGTCTGTAGTTCTTCAACTGGGCCCTGTCGCCCTTTTTGAAGAAAAGTGCCACCACACCCCCGTGCCATGCTTTAGGCGTATTGCCCTCGAGTATGATGGAGTTAAATAGCCTCTGCAGCGCTTTCCGGACTGCTAGTCCACCCGCTTTCAAAAGCTCAGCTGTAACTCCATCATCACCCGGTGCCTTGTTGTTTTTTAGCTGTTTGTGAGCCACAGTTATCTCGTACAGGCTGACGTCCGGGATGTCTTCGGTGTAATGCCGGATTAATTTGGCTCTAGGGTCTGTAGCCTGAATGACAGGTGCCTGCGATGTTGTGTAAAGCTGTCCATAAAAGCGTTCGATCTCAGCCATAAGATCAGGTCGAGACGTAACGACTCTGCCGTCCTCTGTCTTCAGCTTCGTCAGCAGACTCTCACCGAGTGACAGATCTCTTGCGAACACTTTGGAGCCCTTGTTTCGCTCGATGGCTGCCTTAATACGTTCTGTATTAAATCGGCGTATGTCGCGAGTCAGAGACTTCGAGATCTGTTTGTTGAGTCGCCGACGAGGACATATTCAGAGGACTGCAGACCCATCCCACGCCTTTCTTCTATCAGCTTAATTGTCGGCTCTGAGATCTTGCTCCTTTGCTTGGTACGGCTGGGTTTGAAAAATTTCGAACCCACCGTTAGGACAGTTTCCACAAACCTGTCATTATATGTGTCCACATCCGTGCAATCCTCCAGGCAAGCGAACCGATTCTGCAATTCGAGTTGAAAGCGCTCGGGGTTTTGGATCTGGATGGCTCCAGGACGGAGCGTTGACTTCATCAGTCGATACCTCTCAGCTTTTACATTAAGATTCAATGCGCCTCTCACCATTCGGTGATCGCTTCCCGTGTTGAACGCATTGATCACTGAGACGTCATTGAATAAGCAAGTCTTAGTCGACATGATGAAGTCAATCTCATTTTTGTGACACCATTCGGACTTTTCCAGGTCCATTTTCGATGCAGCAGTTTTTTGAAGAAAGAGTTCATCATATAGAGTCCCTCTCTCTGCATGTAATCGGCTAGCATTTGACCACGGTAATTCCGGTTAACATACGCATTTATGTGAACGTTCAAAATTAGCGAACCAGGATACACCTGCAGGCGTAGCCCGGGCTGACAGGACTGGACACGAGTCACGCACTATCTCACAATTTCAGTGACATAATCTCTATGTCGGAGTAGCACGGTGGCGCATATTTAGTGGGACTGACGTGATAAAAATGTCTTGACGCTCGTCAAGGGACACGTGTGACTGGGTTTTATCACAATTTCTTTTCTCTCCGACTGATGCTACATCTTTCAAAGTATTAAAGGTTTGCTACAACCACAGCAGTCGGCGCACAGGCACGCCACGAAATTTGTGATAAAACTCAGTCACCCTTGTAAATTTTTACCACGTCAGCCACACTAAATACGCGCCACCGTGCTACTCTTTAAGACATAGAGATTATGTCACTGAAATTGTGAGATAATGCGTGACTCGGGTCCAGTCGCTGCCGCTCGTGCTACGCCTGCTAGGTTGCCAAACTTATGATTGTTTATTTTTTACATTTTTCTTTACTTAAAAACAGGTATTGTTTATTGTTTTTAATGGGGGCTGGGGGCCCTTTGTATACACGGGGCTAGGAGCTGAAGCTCAAAAAGCCCTTTAGTAGATCCGCCTCTGCGGAACACAACAATGCAAGCACCGCTGCTTGGCGGCAGAAACAGGTAAGCTAAAGCTAGAGGTACCCATGCAGACGATTCAGATTCGATTGGTAAAGAGTCTCTCTCTGGTACCAAAATATTACCGAGATGTACCGAAGTAGTAGCATATAATTTTTTTTTTGCAATACATATAATAATATTGTAGTACACAAAATCTAATAAATTGATAAACTAATATAATATATTAAATCAACAATAAATATGTGAATAATAGATGTTATAATGCCTATCAAATCAACGAAGCGACTGCTTAACTTGAGGGTGAATAAATTTACGAGGTTGGATTTTGAAGTTCGCGACCTGGCATGTGGAATTCCAGTACTGGGACGTATACGTTCATGTGAGTGAGTGAGTGTTGAACGGAACATGCATATTTAAACAGAAATCAGAGGCTTAGAAAAACGTCTGAATTCATCACGTATGCCTTTCAATAAAATATAGGATACAACAACAGCGATTTTTTCTATTACATATTGACAAGTGACAAATCATAACATAACAAAAAAGTAGGTAACTCTACACGCCGTGACCACAATGCAGTCTCTCTATATGGCTCTATAAGTAGTACTTGAATTAGAACTTGAAGTCCGTATATAAATGTAAAGTAATATGTGTATATACCTATAATCGCAGACCCAATTTTGAACAAGCCTGAAACAAGTACCTATTTTCTTATTTATTTACAGAAGTACTTACTTCTGTGAAATTTCGAAAAAAAAATCTATCTATTCTTCTTTTTTCATACAAACTTTGGGCCTCCTTTTCATCCCCCTAAGAGGCGAATTTTGGAAAATACATACCTTTATAGCGTATGCTTACGTCATAATAACTATCTGCGTACAGCAGCGCATACGCAAAACAGCGCAATCAGTTGGGTTTGAGCTATGTCAAATTGTCGATAGATCAGTCAGTAACGGTTGCCTTTCATAATACAAAAAGAAGATATCTTCGCAGTCAAAGCTTATAATTTTTCATTACTCATACTCTGAAAGTAAGTCTGAAGTTGCCTGAGGAGCGGGTTGAAAGTAATACTTTTCAGCCCTAGGGAGAATCACTTTCAACTGACAGCATCTGTCAAATTTTAAAAAGAAACTAGTTCATTTTTCACATTTTTATTGAACCATGTTCCGAATTTCTATACAGCCACTCAATTACAGCGCGGTGTAAAATTTAAATAATATAATGTTAAGTAAGAATATATTTTTTAAATGACTTTATTATAATTTATTTTCGACTATTTCTTTAAAATAACATAGATTTGGGCAAAATATTTACCATTTTTTAAATTATGAAAATTAAAAATAATGACTGAATAGTTGGCCGGCCACAGAAAAAAAAACAAAATAAGCGGGTAAACGGCAATGCGATCTTCATTTGTTTTTTCAATTTGTAAAGTTTTGATAATACTTCCGTATAGCAGAGATTTGTATTAACTGTTAATTATATTTGTATAACGTTGTGTTATAATTGTCGCGAGATTTACTTTTGTAGATAAACAAGTAAATTAAATAATTTACACATAAGTAAATCTCGCGACAATCTTTTACGTCATATAAATTGTGTTAAATGTGAAATAATGTTATAAGTAAAAGTTTTAGTGTAAAAGTTTATTTTTTCTTTTTAGCGCATTTAAATAAAAGTTTGTTTTTAAAAAGGTTTCTTTTTACATTATGACCAAGGAATCAAACTCTCGTCCATTTTTTTTTTTTTTTTTTTTTTATGTAAGGCCCGGCAAATGACCTCCTCCCGCCTGATGTTAAGCGGTGAAAGAGGCCCAAATGAGTTGACAGATAGAGTAGGGACGACATCCACTATCCTACCTGCCCGCCCCTTGCCGGCCTAAAAGATGCTTTTTCACACCTCTTTTGAAGGAACCCATGTTGTAGGATGGAGGAAACACGTGCGCAGGTAGAGAATTCCAAGTATGGGATGAACGACAGAAGAAGGAATCTTGGAATTTCTTGGTACGGTGTGAAAAGGAGGACACAGTGTACGGATGACTCCGAAGGCCCTTACGCGTGTTTCTGTTAAGGAATGGAGAGGGAGGGATAAGGTTAAAGAGCTCCTCAGAGCATTCCCCATGGAACATTCGGTAAAAGGCGCTAAGAGAGGCGATGTCACGACGAAGTTGTAGAGGCTCGAGGGTGTTAGTTGCCTCTACATCGCCAATTATTCGAATAGCGCGACGCTGCAATCTGTCCAGAGCATCGAGGAGGTACTGAGCGGAGCCGTCCCAAAGGTGCGAGCAATATTCCACGCAAGACCTAACCTGAGTTTTATACAACAGGCATAGTTGGTCCGGCGCAAAATACCTACGCACCTTGTTTAGGACACCGAGTTTCCGTGAGGCAGCAGTTATAACGGATTCGATGTAGTCTCTGGGGTTCAGATCGCAGCGAATGTTCATTCCCAGCAAGGTGATGTTACTCTGTGTGTGAAGGGTTGTGCCCTGAAGAGAAGGAGGGGGGAGGAAAGGTGACCTTTTCGCCGAGAACGCGCACACCTGTGTTTTCTTAGCATTGAACTCGACAAGATTGTTGGAACCCCATTCGGAGATGAGGTCCAGCGTCCTGTTGAGCTCAATGATAAGATTCTGCCTCTCCCTATCAATATTGCCACGAGCAGCCCCTGAGCTTCCGTGATATCCCCCATGCACTGTACTGTCGTCTGCATAGCAATGTATACTTCCCAAGGAAAGCATGTCATTGATATGCAGAAGAAACAATGTTGGGGATAGAACGGAGCCTTGTGGAACACCAGCATTCACTGCCACGAACCGCGAAGCGCAGCCGTCAACGACAACGCGAATTCTACGCTCGTGGAGGAAGCTGGCAATCCACGTACAGAACTGAGCGGGCAATCCGTATGCCGGAAGCTTGGAAAGGAGAGCCTTGTGCCAGACTCTATCAAAAGCTTTGGCGATGTCGAGACTAATAGCCACAGACTCGCCGCGCTTATCGATAGATTCACCCCATTTGTGCAAAAGGAACGCTAGAAGGTCACCTGTTGACCGTTTAGGACGAAACCCATACTGATGGTCATTAAGCAACGAGTGACCTTCCAGGTAACGGATCAGCTGGGTGTTAAGGATCCTCTCCATGATTTTACACAAAATGGAAGTGACGGCTATAGGGCGATAGTTAGCCGGATCAGAACGATCTCCCTTTTTGGGAACCGGCTGGACATTGGCCTCTTTCCAAGATTTCGGCACACAACCAGCAGAGAACGACAGACGGTATAGACGCGTCAGGACCGGAGTCAACTCCGCTGCACACTTCTTAAGTACAATCGCAGGAATGCCGTCTGGTCCACTTGCTTTTCGAATATCAATCGACTGTAGCTCCGCCCGCACATCTCGCTGTCTGATGCGGATATCGGGCATAGTGCTGCCACAATGGGACAGTGTCGGAGGTTGTGCACCACAGTCATCGATACGGGAATGGGCCGCGAAGAGTTTTGCCAGGAGGTCGGCTTTCTCCTGCGGCTGATGAGCAAGTGAGCCATCGGCATGTCTCAGCGGTGGCAGCGAGGGTTGGCAGAAGTTTGATTGCACAGCTTTGGCCAGGCGCCAGAAAGAACGGCTACCCGTAGGGTGCGCTAGCAGTTCCTGACTCACTTGTGCAATGCGTCCGCTCTAATGTTAGCCCTCTTACACAACTTGGTGGCATTATTATAGGCTGTTTTCAGTAGGTTAGTATTGGGATCCCTAGAAGCTCGACCTCTGATCCAAGCGCGGTAAGCTAGCTGTTTGTTTTCAACAGCAGAGGCACACTCGCGATTGAACCAGAGGTTACGTCTCCCTCTACTGACGAGATTGGAATGTGGAATATAATATTCCATTCCTAGTATGATCTCGTCAGCAACAGAGGTAGCGCAGGAGTCCGGATCCATCCTATTGAAACAGCGCTGCCACCAAGGAACAGATGCGTAATAATCCCGCATACCGTCCCAATCTGCTGACGCATAGTGCCACAGACGGCGTGCTGCAACCACAGGCGACGGTCGTGACGCCTGAGGCACTGAGACGGATACCAGGCAGTGATCTGAAGATCCTAGTGGAGCTCGAATCACCACCTGATATCCGTCGGGGCGATTTGTCAGCAGAAGGTCCAACAAAGAGGGCGCTTGACCGATAATATCTGGTACCCTGGTGTGCTGGGTAACCAATTGTGTCAGGTCGTGCGTGAGAGCGAATGCGTGGGCAGTCCTACCCGCATGGTCAGTTTTAGAGGAACTTAACCACAACTCGTGGTGAGCATTGAAGTCCCCTAAAAACACCAGCTCGGCGGAAGGAAATTGCTCCTGCGCGTCATCTGCCACCCGACTTAGGTGTTCAAAAAGTCGAGTTGTCTCCAAGTCACCACGGTGGGAACGATAGACGCACACGTAGACACTGCAATGAGTGCCAAAATCGACGTGTACCACAAGGAGGGAAAAGGAAGGTTCCTCCAAACAGCGCAGGCGACGACAACAAACGTCCGCCCGGACGAACAAGCAAACACCTGCCTTTGCCTTGAAGGACTCCTCAAGAGCGTAGCCGGGGTAATTAAGGTAGCTTGTATCGGCCGGGCAGATAATTTGCGTCTCTGTCAAAAACAGCATTGCTGGACGGGCTGTCTCGAGATGGTGGTGGACAGCCAAGAGGTTAGAATGGAGCCCGCGGATGTTAGCGAGCCCCACCTCGAATAGTGGTGTTTTGGTGGGATAGTGCACCGCTGTACGACCAGTCCTAATATTGTGCGCTGACATGTTTGTTGGAGTGAGAGGTGTGAAATTGAGGTGTCGTTGCAGCGATTAGCATAGTTAACGTGTGTAGGCCTGTTTCGCCAGGGAACAGCCGACAGCTGATTTGCGCTGACTCTCCGCACGAAAGGGCCCCCGAACCCCCCCGGAAGTGGTCGCCGGGACCCACCGTCCGGTCACCAACCGGCACGACGGACCACCCCGAGATTATGCGTGGCATGGTGGGGCAGCCTCACGGACTGGTTAGGTCCGCTTGGGCCCCTGTACTGTACCACGGGCGGCCAGCGGAACAGCCGTTTCTTCGGGTCTTCCTGGGCGGAGGGTCAACGCAGTCAACCTGGCACTGGGTCGACGAAAGCCCACACAAACCACACGAATCGCAGCAACGACCCCTCAAGCTCTGGCTGTGCGATGACTGATCCCGAAACGCGGACACAAAATGCCCACTTGACGGGTTTTACGTCATGCGCACGGTGGTCGCTAGCCAGTCGGGTTTTTCAGGCCCTACCACCAGAAGTTGGTCACTCGATTAGCACCACCCGGGGATCACGTGTAGGGTCTCGAGGGTAAAAGTATTAAAAGTTAGTGATTATTATTGATAATTAAAAAAAATATCTAAAGGCCTTGAAGAGTAGAGCACTATGAACCTAGCAACATTGGCATAAATTCAACATGGCCGCGACTCAAAAAAACGGATAAAAGTTCGTTTCCAAACCCAGCAATATGGGTATCAAATCAAAGGCCTTGATGAGTAGAGCACTATGAACCTAGCAACATTGACAAATTTAACATAGCCGTTGATCAAAAAAGGTGAATAAAAGTTGGTTTCCAAACCTAGCAATATGGGTATCAAATGAAAGGCCTCAAAGAGTAGAGCATTATGAACTTAGGAAAATTGCCCTAAATTAAACATAACCGCCGCTTAAAAAAATGGATAAAGTTCTTTTTCCAACCCAGCAATATGGCTATCAAATGAAAGGCCTTGATAAGTAGAGCACTATGAACCTAGCAACATTGACATAAATTCAACATAGCCGCTGCTCAAAAAAGGTGGGTAAAAGTTCGTTTCTAAACCTAGCAATATGGGTATCAAACGAAAGGCCTCAAAGAGTAGAGCATTATGATCTTAGGATAATTGCCCTAAATTAAACATGGCCGCCGCTAAAAAAAATGGATAAAAGTTCGTTTTCCAACCCAGCAATATGGTTATCAAATGAAAGGCCTTGATGAGTAGAGCACGATGAACCTAGCAACATTGACATAAATTCAACATAGCCGCTGCTCAAAAAAGGTGGATAAAAGTTCGTTTCCAAACCTAGCAATATGGGTCTCAAACGAAAGGCCTCAAAGAGTAGAACATTATGATCTTAGGAAAATTGCCCTAAATTAAACATGGCCGCTGCTCAAAAAAAGGATAAAAGTTCGTTTTCAAACCCAGCAATATGGGTATCAAATAAAAGGCCTTGATGAGTAGAGCACTATAAACCTAGTAACATTGACATGAATTCAACATGGCCGCCGCTCAAAAAAGATAGATAAAAGTTCGTTTCCAAACCTGGCAATATGGGTATCAAATGAAAGGCCTTGAAGAGTAGAGTATTAGGTACCTAGGAAAATCGACCTAAATTCAACTTGGCCGACGCTCAAAAAAAGGATATAAGTTCGTTTTCAAACCCAACAATATGGGTATCAAATGAAAGGCATTGATGAGTAGAGCACTATGAACCCAGCAACATTGACATAAATTTAACATAGCCGCTGCTCAAAAAAGGTGGATAAAAGTTCGTTTCCAAACCCAGCAATATGGGTATAAAATGAAAGGCCTTGAAAATTAGAGCACTAGGAATCTAGCAACATTAATGGAAATTCATCATAGCCGCCGCTCTAATAGGGCGAATACAAGTTCGTTTCCAAACCCAGCATTATGGGTATCAAATGAAAGGCCTTGATGATTAGAGTACTATGAACCTAGTAATAGTGACGTAAATTCGACACCACCGCCACCGCTCAAAAAAGGTGGATTAAAGTTCGTCTCCAAACCTACCAATACGGGCATTACATGTAAGGCCTTAAAGAACACTATGAACCTTTTTTTTTTTTTTTCTCGGGGGGAAATGCGTAACCGCACCGTACCCGCCGTTGGCTAGGCGGCGAGCGTGTGTGGGGCTCTCCCGGCAGAGTGCCAGGCCTACCCACTAAAACCCCCCGGTGTTCTCCCTGCCCATAAGGGCGCGCTAGGTAAGGTCCACACTGCGACTCCACTACCCACGCGCCCGGGCAAGCCCGACCGACTGGTCGGGCTATCGCCAAGGGGGGATTGCCCGAGAACACCAGGGCAATCCCCAGACGGAGGGCCTTACGGCGGCGTGCACGGGGCCAACCGTGCACGCAGACCTCCACGGCAGGGTCATTCGCCTGCCTGTCCGTCTACGGCGGATGGGAGCGGCTTGAGGATCATTCTCCCGCTCCCTCTCCGCGGCCTCCTTCTGCGAGATGACGTCCTCGCAAAAGGAGGCGACAGCCCCCCATTCCGCCTCGCCACGAAGCATGGCCACGACCATGCTCGGCAGCGAGAGGTCTCCGTCACCCAGCGCAGCGTTGAGTTCGCTGCGCTGGCGTCGCCAGGCCGGGCACACCAAAAGGGTGTGCTCGGCAGTGTCGTCGGGAGCGTCGCAGTGATGACACTGCGGCGTTTCCTCCCGACGCGCGACCCGGTGCAAGTAGTGACCAAAACAACCATGTCCGGTCAGTACCTGCACCATGCGGAATGAGAGACTGCCCTGCCGGCGCCCTACCCACTCCTCCAACACCGGACGTATCGCTTCTATCGTCCGGTGGCCGGCAGCTGGGAAGGCGAGTGCCTCGCCCCATCGACGCAGAGCCTCCCTCTGCGCCTGGGTACGAACCCGCTCCACCTCATCAGGAGCGGATCGTCCCCCCCGCACTCTAACGGCAACCCGATGTCGATACACCTCCGCATGGACGCGTGCATCGACATCCCACGGCGTTTGACCCGCAAGAACGCAGGCCGCGCCGTGGCTGACCGTACGATAAGCTCGCACGGCCCGGGCTGCTATGACCCTCTGCGGACGTCGCAAGAGGGCCACCGTTCGGGGGGAGAGGCACTCCGCCCATACCGGGGCTCCATAGAGTGCCATCGACCGTATCACCCCGTGATACAGTCGACGGCACGCCGATCCTGGCCCTCCCACGTTAGGGAGGACCCGTCCGAGTGCGGCTGCGGCAGCACACAGCCGTGGAGTGAGGAGCTTGAAGTGCTCCTCGAAACTCCATCGGGGGTCCAGAACCAGGCCGAGGTACTTGAGGTGCGACTCGACCAGTATACGGACCCCCTCCACTCGGACTTGAAGCCCCGGTGGGATCCTGCGACGGGGGGCGTGAAAACTCATGGCCCTCGTTTTATCGAGGGCCACGTCCAGGCCCAGGAGGCGGATGCGTCGGACAACCAAAGAGGTGCAGACCGACGCAAGGTGGGCCGCCTCCTCCCCCGTTTTGGCTCTCGCCGCGACGAGCGTATCGTCAGCGAAGCAGACGACCTCCGTTCGTGGCAGGAGGCCGCCTCGCAGGACCCAATTGTACCCCAGGTTCCATAGTAGTGGACCTAGTACGGAACCCTGGGGCACACCTGCCGCCATTGCCCACGTATGGACGCGACCGTCCGGTCCCTCGTAGAGAACTGACCTATCTTCCAGGTAGCTCTCCACGAGGGCGCGGAGGTACGGAGGCACCCGGTGGAAACGGAGTGCCTCCTTTATGCACTCGTGGGGCAGGCTGTTGAAGGCGTTGCGAATGTCAAGAGACACCGCAACGACAACCTCTCCACGAGCTGTGGCCCCCTCAGTCCACCTCTTGAGGAGGGCCACCGCGTCCATCGTGGACCGACGGGTGCGGAAGCCGAACTGGTTGTTCGCCAAGTCCGGCCCCCGGTCCTCTAGGTGCTCGACGATGCGGGAAGCTAGAATTTTTTCCAGGAACTTCCCAGCCTCGTCAAGCAGCACCACCGGCCGGTACCCAGCCGGAGAATCCGCGGGGCGACTCTCCTTTCTCAATAGGCAGAGCCTGCCCACTTTCCACCGACTGGGGAAGCGGCCCGAGGCGATGCTCAAGTCTAGCACCGCCCGGAAACGCTCCTCGAGGTGTCCCAGGGCCAGGGCCAGAACCCTGCTAGGGACACCATCTGGTCCCGGCGCCTTCCTTTTGCTCCGGAACCTATCCCTCACCGTGTCAAATTCCACGTTCGACACGGGAGGGATGGCGACAGCCACTTCCTCCGGAGGAGTGTGCGGGGGGACCATTCTGGGGGGCTGAAACGGACCGGGATCGGGGAACAGAGTCCCTAGCACCCGGTCCAGCAGCCCGCTGTCCATAGCGGAGGTGGGGGGAGCGCAAGCTTTAAACTTACCCCTCACCACCCGGTACGGGCGCCCCCACGGATCGTCGTCCAGGAGCCGTATGAACTGCTCCCTGGACTCCTCCTTGGCCCTGCAGATTTCGTTTCGCAGGGCTTTCTTGGCTGCCGCATACACCCGACGAAGTTCCGCTTCCTCGTCGGGTGTAGTTCTAGCGCGCCTTCGACATCGCACGTAGGCGCGCCTGGCCCTCATACTGGCGGTACGCAGGTCCGCTATCTCCTGCGTCCACCAGTACACCTGCCCCCTATCGGGGCAGGCCTGCGCCCTTGGCATGGCGGCTTGGCAGACAATCTTCATGTCATCTGCGAAGAGCTCCGCCATACCGTCGACATCCCCGGCGAGGTTGGGTGGCACTTCTGCCCATGCCTGCACCATCGCCGCCTCCTCCGCCACATCCGGGCGGAGCTTGGTGAGCGCCCACCTTGGAAAGGCGCTCACCGCGGAGCCCCTGCGGTTCAGGGCTCCTTGGGATGCCGTGGAGACCTCATATCGAACATATAGATGGTCCGATAGGGTCTCCACTTGTTCCTCTACTCGCCAGTCGTTAATTCGACGGGCGAGTGAGAGAGTGGCGAAGGTCACGTCCACTATGGACGTGCCTTGCACCCGGACGCAGGACGATTCAGGATTTGGAGCCCCAGGGACAGAACCCAGGACTCCAAATCTCCACCCCTCGGACTGGTTCTGGAGGACCCCCACGCAATAGACCACGCATTGAGATCCCCCGCGATAAGCACCGGTACCGGGGCCGTCCTCCGGACGACCCCTTCTAACGCAGCCAGGAAGACCGCGAAGTCCGCCCGGCTGCGATTGGGGGAGAAGTAAGTCGACACGACCAACATTTCCCCCCACATGGCGGCCACGTAGCCAGTACCCCTCTCTCTTAAAACGAGAGAGGGGGCTGTGCCACGCACCGCCCGCATTAAGGCGGCAGAACCATCTGCCGCCACCAACCAGTTGGGCGATTGCGGCGGAACGTAATACGGCTCCGACACAATCGCCAAACCCACACCCCACTGCGCCGCGGACTGACATAAGAGGTCCTGTGCCGCGGCGCAGTGGTTAATATTCGCCTGGAGGAGCTTTATGGGACCACTAGACATTAGTGGTCTCCATTGGCTCCTCCTGGGCCGCCGCTGCGACCGGTGCTGTCTGGGGGACTTGTGATGCCAGGCTCCTAGGGGCCACAGTCACTCGTGTAGGGGCCAAGCGGCCCCTGACTGGCGGGGGGCTGCAGTTCATGCCCCCCATGCGGTGGTTGGCCGGTCGCTTTGCGTCTGTACAGACGGCGCATTTTAGCTCCGCCGAGCAGTCGACCGCCTTGTGGCCCTCCGACCCGCAGCGGAAACAGAGTCCGCTACGGTCCTTGGCGGAGGGACACCGCTGTATAGGATGGCCCATGCCCATACAGCGGAAACACCGCATGGGCCTCTGCTCTAGAAGTTGGATGGAGGCAGAACTCCATCCAACTTCGATGCGCCCGGCATCAGCCAGGCGTTTTGCGGCCTCCACTGGCACTGAGGCGAAGGCCGCCCCAACGCCACGCACTCCCGTATGGACGCGGCCCACCTTTATGTGGTGGGCCGGGCAGCCGCCGGCCTGTGCCAGGACCTGGCAGAGCTCTTCGGCGGACACCGAGTCATCGATGCCAATGACCCGGATGTCCGCCGTTTTTACCGGACGGGACACCTTGGCTTCGTCCCCAAGAACCTCCCCCAGCCTTGCAGCTAGCGTGTCCGCCTGGGACGGGGATGTCTCCTTCGGGAGCTCTATAATTCGGGCCCCAGTTATCCCTGTCCGGAACTTTGCTGGCCCAATGCCAAGGGCGCTGAGGCTAACTGATGCTTTGGCTTTAGCAATGGCCTCACCGTATGTTAGGCCTTTCGCCACTGCCTCAGGTTTTAAGGCCACCACTACCGCTAGGGAGCGCGGTACCTTTGGCAATTTCGGCGCCTTCTGCGCCGCGGTGGCCCCGGGGGCTCCAGAGTTCATGGGCAATGCTCCGTCTGTTGCCGGCTTCTTCCGGCCGCGCCGCACGACCACGGACCAGGAGCCCTCGTCCGGTACCGTGACTTCCGACGAGGAGGGAACCGCCGCAGGTGTTGGGAGCGCCGTCCTCCTCTTGATCACTCTTGCCGCTTTTGGCAAATTAGCCGGCGGGGCAAGAGTGGTATTGCCCGTTGCGGCTTTCACTGGTCGCTGCTGTAGTGCCTGCGGCTGATTAGCACGGTCTGCTGCCAAAGATGGTCTCCGAACCTGGGCCGGCATAAGCCTCCCATCCACCTCCAGGCCCTCAAGGCGGGCCGAAACCATAAAGCCCACCTGGGCCAGCAGCTCACGTTGCATGAACTCCATACTCTCCAGGAATTCCACTCTGGAGAGTACCTCAGCGGGAGCGTCCTTCGCCGGTTGGGCTGTCGGGAGTTGCACCTCAGGCAGCTCCTCCTCCATGGCATCGTCAGAAGCAACAGCCTCCGACTCTGCCCTCTCCACAGTTTCGGAATGGGGGGTCGCTACGACACGACGGCTCTCTGGGTGTTCCGCCCCCCGCTCTGAGAAGGCCCGACGAAGAGCCTTTAATTCGCCCAACATGGCGTCCAACTGACACCGAAGTCGTTTGTTGTCCGGCCCGAAGCCGACGCATCTCCTCCGAGTCATTCTTGGACGCCAGAGCTCGGACGATTTCGAGCAGGGAATCAGAGGACTCTCTGATTTCCCTCACGCAAGTCCCCTTCATGTTTTTGGACTTGCGTGCTACCTCTGTCAGCGCCTTGGCTCTTGCCTCTGCCCTGTTGCACAGGAGTTCAGCCGTGGGTTCCGGGGAGCGCTTCCCCTTCCCTTTGCCCTTAATAGGGGCCGCTTCGACCTCCAGCTCCTGGTCAGAGTCGGTGTCGTCTTCCAATTGCTGTAACTCCCGCCGAGCCTGGGAAAGTCCAACACTATGAGATAGGCCGCCCCTGCCTCTTCTGGTTCGGGGAACCTTAGGGGCATACGGCGCGGTCACTTCCTCCGCCTCGGTTGTGGCCTCCAAGTCCGTCACCAAAGGATCTTGGAAGAAGCGGCCCAGTGCTGACCGCTTTCTCGCCACAACCTCCTTCAACCGCTCTATCTCCCTGTACTCAGGGCGCGTCACGGGCACGCTATCCACGCTTGGGCGGGGCGCACCCCCACCTACGCTCTTCACTGATAATACAGGGGACACCTCCCCTGTAGCCACTTTCTCCGCACCACCTTTGACCGGCTTGCGGGTCTTCACATTCCCGGATTGCCGCGAGAAAACATGTTTAATCGGGTCCCTATCGGGACCCCCCTCACCAGCAGTGTCCGTTTCGGACGGCATGTCCGAGTCGGACATGCTCCAATTCTGGGCCCAGCCCAGAAGCGAATTTGTTGGCGAAAACAGCCTCAGAAGTTATTTCCGCAACAAAACACAATAAAAACAAAAAGAAAAAGATCGAAAACCTAAACAAATGTATATCTTGACGACTTCGCTATAAGGTGCTGGGTACCAAGCGCAACACAAAAAACGAAATCATCGATATAAATTTTCAAAAATAAAATCCCTAAATATGTATCCTATGCTAACCTAAACCAATAAAGAAACCTACGAACACCCAAAAAATAAGTATAAAGCAATAAAAACAACAAAAAACCTACTCAAAGTGTGGATTCTTGGACCCAAAAAAATGCCACCCACAGCACCGAGGTGATGTGGGGAAGCCCAATTTTCGGCCCAAAAATTCCCAAGTGCAAAATTTGACCCACTTGCAGCGTCACTAGAACGCCGCAAGTAGTATCAAAAGACGCGTCTAAGGGAGATCTATAAGATGTAAAAGACCCGAAAGTCCCACAACTTATAGATCCCGAGAAAATTGAGAAAAACCGAAAATAAAAATAATAAACAAAAATTAGGCCTAATGCCATACTAATTAATTGATAGAGCTTACAAACTAATATTTTTACAAAAAAGGACAGCCAAATAAATTTAATAAGAACGAAGTTATTAAGGAAAAACCAAGAAAAGCAAAAAATTGCTATTTTTCCCGTCAGGGACCGAAAAAAAATAGAAATACCTAATCCAAAAATACTATTTATAAGCCTAAAAATCTACAACAAAATTAAAAATAGCTCGAAAGGAGTGTTATTTTATAAAGAAACAAAGAAAAGAGAAAAACAAAAACTAATGAAAATATTCAACAATCAGAGAGAAATTTAGCGCAAGTTGCTATTCGCAATTTACGGCGCACCGTACTGGAGTGGACGCGGGTGTACTTTGTCACCTCCGGAACGGTACTCCAAAGAACACTATGAACCTAGGAAAATCGCACAAAATGCAATATGACCGCTGCTCAAAAAAAAAACGAATAAAAGATCGTCTCCAATTCCGATTTGCCCCGCAGCTTGCTTCATTCGTGAAACACCTGGCTGAAACACTTGCAGACCGCTGGAACCGACCGCTTTCCATCGTGTTGGGCTGGCTTCCGGCGCACATAGGAGTTTCCATAATAAGAGCCGTGCATCCGAGGCACCCGCCACAAGTGGCAGCGCCCACTTTCCTTTGATGACATAGCCGCCCTACCCACATGTCTTTGAATAACTCCACCACATTAAATTTTTAAGCTCGCCTTTATATTCATGTTGTATCTGATTTGTTTTTGTATGAAATAAAAAAGATCGTCTCCAAACCCAGCAATATGGGTATCAAATGAAAGGCCTTGATCAGTAGAGCACTATGAACGTAGCAACATTGACGTAAATTCAACTCAGCAATATGGATATTAAATGAAAGGCCCTGGAGAGTAGGTACCTAGAGCATTATGAACCTACGAAAATTGTCCTAATTTCGAAATGACCGCTGCTCAAGAAAGGCAGAATAAAGTTGGATCAAATCATTATGGAATAAAATGGAGGAAAAAACTAAAGACTATGTATAAAAAAAAACAAAAACATTTTGAGGGCGAAACGAAGTTCGCGGGCACAGCTAGTGTAAAATAAATTTACACGTTTTTTCTTTAGCTAATTCATTGTTTTATTTTGACTTTCCTTGTATTCGTAATGCTTATCAGCACAGTGTTTACCTCGGGTTAAAGACTTATTTAGTCCCCCGAACTATACCGTCTCGGGACTAAATAAGTTACTTTCACCCCTGGGGTAACAATGTACTTTTATGGATGTAGCTGTATACAGATTGAACCTTTGCCTTTCAAAGGCAGCCTTTGTTTCAAATTATCCGAGTTAGAAAACTAAGTTAAACAGCGGTTATGTTTTGTAGTTATAAAACGAAGTTGTAACAAATTTCTCGAGCGATTATGAATAATTGAAACATATTTATTATTCCACTCATAAATGTACAAAGTTGAATATTTAGATGTTTGATTATGTTCAATGGCAAAATATGGTTGAATATGTACGAGCCTTAGCATAAACATTCATCATCATCATCATCATCTCAGCCGCACGACGCCCACTGCTGGGCATAGGCCTCCCCCATGGATCTCCACAACGATCGGTCCCGCGCTGCCCGCATCCAGCGGCTTCCCGCGACCTTTGCCAGATCGTCGGTCCACCTGGTCGGGGGCCTACCCACTGAGCGTCGTCCGGATCGTGGTCGCCACTCAAGAACCGTTCGGCCCCAACGGCCATCGGTCCTTCTAGCTATGTGTCCCGCCCACTGCCACTTCAGCTGAGCAATCCTTCGAGCAATGTCGGTTACTTTAGTTCTCCTGCGGATCTCCTCATTTCGGATCCGATCACGCAGGGAGACCCCAAGCATTGCTCTCTCCATTGCCCGCTGAGCGACCTTGAGCCTTCGGACGAGACCCATAGTGAATGGCCACGTTTCGCTTCCGTAGGTCATCACTGGCAACACACACTGGTCAAAGACTTTCGTCTTGAGACACTGAGGTAATTTGGACGCGAAGATTTTTCGTAACTTCCCGAAAGCTGCCCATCCGAGCTGGATTCGACGAGATATCTCTTTCTCGAAGTTGGACTTACCTAACTGGACTATCTGTCCCAGGTATACGTAGTTGTCTACAACTTCAAGTGTAGTGTTCCCAATATTAACTGGAGTGGGTACAACATGGGCATTCGACATGATTTTTGTCTTATCCATGTTCATTTTAAGACCCACTCTTTGGGAAGCACTACTGAGATCTCCGAGCATGGTGTTCAGGTCTTCCAAGGTCTCAGCCATTAGAACTACATCATCGGCAAAACGGAGGTGTGTTAGGTACTCGCCATTAATGTTAATGCCGTATCCTTTCCAATCCAGAAGCTTGAAAATATCCTCCAATGCAGCGGTAAAGAGTTTTGAAGAGATAACGTCTCCCTGTCTTACACCTCGCTGCAATTGGATGGGATTAGAGCTCTGGTTCTGGAGTCGAACCGACATAGTGGCATTTCCGTATAAGGTACCTTAGCACCTCTATGTACCTGTAGTCCACATGGCACCTTTGGAGAGACTGCAGCACCGCCCATGTCTCGATCGAATCGAAGGCTTTCTCATAGTCCACAAACGCCAAGCAAAGTGGCAGATTATACTCCTCGGTCTTCTGTATAACCTGCCGCAGCGTATGGATGTGGTCTATGGTACTATAGCCTTTTCGGAAACCGGCTTGTTCGGGAGGTTGGAAGTCGTCAAACCTGCGAGCGAGACGATTCGTAATGACTCTCGAAAACAACTTATAAACATGACTCAGGAGTGAGATCGGCCTATAGTTCTTTAAGAGTGTTTTATCACCCTTTTTGAAGAACAGGATGACCTCACTCTTGCTCCATGCTTTAGGCGTTCTGCCCTCGAGGATAACGGAATTAAATCTGCATAAACATTACAGATTACTTATTGTTTATACAATTTGGCGCGATTTCAGAAATTGTAATTTATAACTGTTTTAATATGAATCAACTTCTTATTATTATTATTTATGATATTTTAACAGTAAAATGAAGAATTCTTGTCCACATAAGAAAGGCGCAAGTAGGCGCAAGTAGGAAATAAAGATTTATTATTATCTTTACCTGCAATTATTGAGCACTTTTTAACCGACTTTAAACAGGAGAAGGTTTATGAGTTCTAATTATTTACTGATTCATCTGTCAATTAATTAATTATAGATCTATTTCAACTGACTTCAAAAAAGGAGGAGGTTATCAATTCGATGCGCATGTTTCTTTTTTTGTGTGTATGCTACGGGATTACGTTTACGCCGCCAATTGTGGACCGATTTTCAAAATTATTTTTGTATTCGATAGAGTATACTTCTGCGGTGGTCCCATTGTCACCAAAGCTCTGTGAAAAAGGCATTGTCAGCAAAACACACGTGAATGTCCAAATCGATATGCGCTCACTCCAGAAGTCCGTAATGAAAGCAAAAGTTGTCGTAAATCGAGCGAAAAGAACGTATCGTTGCGCGCAAAGACAAGCAAACGATTGAAAGAAAACAAAATTTCATAAAGGAGCTCAACAAAGATAAGAAACGTAGCTCTGTCTCTTTCTAACACATTATTCGGTATTAGTTGTCTTTTTCTTACATTTCTAGACAAAGTCGCGCCGGTAAAAACTCTTGGAAACTGAAGATTGATGATGAAACGGACATGTTTTTGAAATAGGATTAAAAGAAAAATGTCATGTGGTATTTCTAAAGAACCTCTGAATAATTTTAAATGCTTTTTTTCCTTGTTTTGCGGGATTATTTATTCGTTGCACTGTGTTTACATTTGAGGACAAAGATGACGGTTTTGTTTGACTAATAGTCATGCATCCAGCTACGTGAGAAAAAAAACAAGGCTGTATCTATGTTTCTGACATATAGAATAGAAACTATTAAAAAAACCTTAAGAAAATCATAACTTGAAAACTACAAAAAATCGTAGAACATACATAGGGGTTATTCGAGTCTGTGTAGGGGTGCTCTGTCTCTGGGCTTCAGCTTTACACTACTTTTGGGACATCCTATATGTTGTTCAATAGTATACAAACAAACACAGGCAATGGTCGCCTAATAGAAAATGCAATATTTTAATATTCATTGAAAAACACCTTTCCTTTTCTAGGCATAATAGGATATGTTTTCCTCTCACACCTCAGGTGATATAAAAATAATATGACACTTTCCGAGTACCTATGAGTGTCATGCAATGCAACCCAGTGTAGTTGGTTGAACCAAATGCGGCGAAAGATAAATATTACTAATGTTTTGTAATACAAAAAGTTTAATATAAAACTACAGTGGCTGTACAAAGATGCGAATTATTTTTTTTTATTCTTAGTATTCGTTAAGGACGTCGAAAAATATTTTGAATTCCAAATTCAAAACACATTAATTCGCACATAATAACCCTATTGGAAAAGATCTGCTTTCATCCATGGACCTACAACAGGTCCGTGCTTTCATCCCTGTTATGTGGAACAATACATCACTTTTGGAATTGATGGGATGAAAATCTTTTTTGCGGTTTGATCGTTTAAGTGGAATGTGATAGGATTAGGTGCCTTTTACCTTCTAGAATGATGAATAATGATGATGGCTGATACCTCTAGGAGTATTGACATTAATTTGTAAACCAAATAATATTATCAAATTATTAATATATGCGTAACTTGACGATGATGATGATCATTTTTGTTTATTTATTAGTCTACCAGCAATTGTTACATAACTATTTATAGGTATATACTTATAGCATGCACAAACAGTAATTAATCTTAATACTAAATAGGAAGAGATGATACCTTACATTATTATTACACTACTGCTGCTTACAATTCCAATTAATTAGTGATTAATTAAACTTTTAAGAAAGTTTAAAAAAATGTTACCTTATACAGGATTACTTTTTTATCACCAAGGAAAATTGAGGGGCTCTTCAGGACACGGTACCTAGTGGAATGATTTAAATATTAATAAAAACAATAACTCGTCTGATTAATTATATATCAGTAATTTTCTAAAATATTGAAAAATACTGCACTAGTTTTTATTTAATTGTGTTTGTGTATCATCATAATACCTCAATGGCGCACTGCATAAACTTACGGAGGATCCTCAAATTGACGGCATGTAAATCAATATTCTAACTGTGAAAATTCTCCAGTCTACAAATTCTTGGAACAGGAAAATTGGAGCCGAATAGTGTTCTACGGAGTGGCAGACTCAATGGAGTGGAGGTATTTGTGATCTGGGCAACCTAATTGGCACTTTAAAGCTAAATTTCTGCAGCAACTAGGGGCAATCAATTTGATGGTTAAATAATTTATCAATAAAAAGAAACCCTACGTTTTTACAAGCTTTTATTTAACTTGCAATGTAAGTATGTAAGTATGTTCGGGTGAAATCTTGCAACTCAATTTTGAAGTATCTGCTTCAAAATTGAGTTCTTTAACCGATTGAGCTGAAATTTTTCTAAAGTATAATTAAAATATTTTAGCTTAGCTTTGTAATCTCTTCGTTCGTTCGTCCTTTCTTAACGTAATAAGCCAGGTGCCAAAAGGTACCGTTTCGTCATCATCATCATTTCAGCCAAGAAACGCCCACTGTTGGACATAGGCCTCCCCCAGGGATCTCCAAACTGATCGGTCCTGCGCTTCCCGCATCCAGCGGCTTCCCGCGACCTTCACCAGATCGTCGGTCCACCTTGTGGGGGGCCTACCAACTCTGCGTCTCCCGGTACGCGGCCGCCACTCGAGGACCTTTCCGCCCCAACGGCCGTCAGTCCTGCGTGCTGTGTCCTGCCCACTGCCACTTAAGGTTTGCAATTCTTTAGGCTATGTCGGTGACTCTAGTTTTTCTATGGATCTCTTCATTTCTGATGCGATCATGTAGAGAAACCCCGAGCACAGCCCTCTCCATTGCCCTTTGAGTGACATTAAGCCTTCTGATGAGACCCATTGTAAACGGCCACGTCTCAGTTCCGTACGTCATCACTGGCAACACGCACGAATTGAAGCCTTTCGTCTTAAGACACTGCGGTAGATTGGCTGAGAATATGCTGTGTAGGTTCCCGAACGCTGCCCAGCCGAGTTGGATTCGTCGATTTACCTCTTTCTGGAAATTGGACTTACTTCATTGGTTTCGTAATTCGTTCTAATCTTAGTGTGTGAACTTTGATGACTTTTGAAGAACCCTAGGATCTTATTCTTTAAGATAACGTCAAAAGAAAGTTCCTCTTAATATAGTGTACACGTACCTACTTACGCAGAAACCAGTATCTGGTGGGGACTTGCTCTAAGCTTAGACCAGAGAGTACCATATGAGTAAGTATGCTTAGTCAAGTGGCAATCGTTTCGTCGCGAAATGATAACTAAATTCGACATCGTCTCGAGATAACGAAAATAAATTCCTAAGATTAGCAATCGTTGTGTCAAATTGTTCTTTCTGCAAAAAAAAACAACATTGGTTATCTAAGAACTCAAAACTGAGAAATGGAAAGGAAATGGTAAAATAAATTATTAAAATTAATATTTTTATTACATTTTAATGTAAAATGAGTTGTTTTGAGCAGTATATGAAAGTTAAGAGAAAACAATTCGCTATACTTCTTCGATTCGTTGCGAATCAATTTGTCCGCCAACTTACATATAACTTTGATCGATTTGCCACGCAACGATTTAGCGATGGCATATGTCAATCCCATACATTTTGTTTTTATCGAACTTCGTTATCGCATTTGAATTGTGACTTTGTCTAGGCCACCAGAAGTCGCACATAATGTGGCTATTCAGTTATTTATTGAAAATTGACCGAAATTATACAATTATTTACTTGTTATATTGTAATACTTGTAATATTAGGTATATTATCTGTGCTTGTGTACTACTCAGGCTCAGCATCAGACGTTAAGTGAAAAGTTTTGTAAGCAACATAACTTCCAACATTAATTTTAAAGGACCTATTGTACACATTGTTGTGAGGAGCCAGAGTGTTACACTAAACAATAACCACGCGGAAAAATACACTGACCTTCAAAAGTAAGTACTACATCTTTAAAATTAAAAATTTCCCTAAACTACAAAAGATAAAGGATTCAAACAAAAAACATTTTCAGCTCATTTCGTCAGGTTTCTCTGAAGTTATAGTTTTTTATACATTAGTCTTTTTAATACTTTTTATTTTGAAAATATATTTTGCCTACTTTAAAAGTTATTGCAGTTTTAAAAGTGTGATACTTACTTTTGCAGGCCAGTGTATAGTTGGCGTCTTTCAATTACACCCACGGCCACCTAGTGGCTTACGCTGAACCTTGTTACGTATTTCAAGTGGTACTTTAATGATTCGTTTGTTAAAAGTGGAACAGGTCGTCGATGAATGCAAACGGCGCCTGCTCCCTTACTATGGTCGCTTAAAACAGTATTTGACTTGCAGTGCGAGCGAGATAGCGAAATACTATGCAATAACGGTGTCTCTGTATAATGTTGCTTTAACCTTAGAGGAAAGTAACCAAATATGGAACAGTATCCCTAATGTGGAACACTTCCGTTTCTCATTAACGAATTGCACGAAGCAGCAGAAATAGTGACCTATTTCAATCATTTTACACGAGTAAAGGTTTCAGCTCGTTCGTCGACTGAGTGTTGTAAGCCCGGTATTAACAGCAAAGTATTTTTGATATGTGATTGTAATTGCGCTTGTGATGAGTTCCGCATCTTCACTTGTGATTTTTAGGGTTCCGTAGCCAAATGAAAAAAAACGGAACCCTTATAGATTCGTCATGTCTGTCTGTCTGTCCGTCCGTATGTCACAGCCACTCTTCGAAACTACATATAAGAACTATACTGTTGAAACTTGGTAAGTAGATGTATTCTGTGAACCGCATTAAGATTTTCACACAAAAATAAAAAAAAGCAATAAATTTTGGGGGTTCTCCATACATACAACTGAAACCCAACAATTTTTTTTCATCAACCCCATACGTTATATTCAGGTTTCTAATATCATTTTTTTCTAAACCGAATAGTTTGCGCGAGAGACACTTCCAAAGTGGTAAAATGTGTCCCCCCCCCGCTGTAACTTCTAAAATAAGCGAATGATAAAATTGAAAAAAATATATGATATACATTACCATGTAAACTTCCAGCGAAAATTGGTTTGAATGAGATCTAGTAAGTAGTTTTTTAATACGTCATAAATCGTACGGAACCCTTCATGGGCGAGTCCGACTCGCACTTGGCCGGTTTTTGTAAGTAGTTTTAAGTTCCCCTTCAGATTTGAGCAATGTTCCTATAGTGTCTCATAATTATAAATAATTAAAGTATTTGTTCACGGTTACACTGTATTCCATATTTGGGTATCTATTGCATAATTTAATACTTTTAATTGATGTAGGTAACGCAAATTTTTTCTTTATTTTCTTGACTAAATTACGTAGGTTTACGTGAATTTAACATTAGATCGTTTAATATCATATATCTTTTGAGAAGCTCCGCTTGAATACGGAAATTTTGTAATTAGAGATTGAAAACTTATAAAATCCTGATAGATTAGAACTACCTACTATAGTACATTACTGCAGAGGTCGGGAAGTTAGGGATTGCCGGACGAGTAACGCTTTTAAGGCCGAGCGTGAGCGAGGCATCCCATTCCCGCCGAAGTATGTATAGTGCTTTTCTCAATAATTGCGAGGAAATAATGAAAGACGTAATACTGGAATTAATTATAAAATTCTGTGTAATATAATACCATATCAATAAAAACCTTTCATATTAAAATATTGTTTAATGTTGTCTATTTATTCAAATATTTATAATTGCCGTGATCTTCGTATAATTTAGCTTTATGATCTGTAAAGTTCAGTCCGCCATTACAAAGCACCGTGTTTGTTGTTGTGCTAAAATATCAGTCAGTGAGCAATATTTCTGAGTAAATTTTACAGTTCTATGTTTTTTATTGATTTTTTTAATGAATTGTATAAAAAAACATAATAAGACCCTAGGATGCGGCGTCCCAAGTTTTTTCCGCCATCTTAGAGCACCAACACAAATCTTGGCACGCTTTTTTCGTAGGTATTTCATGACTATTGGTATCTATAGTCTAAGGTACCTAATAATAATAAGCTTCCTCTCCCTTGTTCAACGATTGCGTGCCCAACGGGTCCATAATGATCTTATTTTTTGTGAACCACCTATTTTACACATTATGGTATGCAATAAATATTTTGAATTGAATTGAATTGGAAACAAATGAGTATAATATGAATATAAAACAAATCAAGCAATTAATTAATTAAAGTAGCCTAGCATTTAGTAATACTAAACTTTTTAATTTTCAATTAGTGCAAAGGAAACAAAGCCCAATCATATTTTACGCAAAAAATGTAATACTTACTGCAGATTATTACTTTTTTCTCTCGCAACGAAAATTAAGCATATTTTCGTGTGATTTTATACCAACATTTTAATAAAATTGTTGTTATATTTATTTATAAATCCCCATAAAAATTATAATATTCGTTTAACTGAAAAGAATGTGTCAACTTTAATAACTTGTCATATCAATCGAGTTTAATTGTCAAATTTATGAAAATTCAGTTTTAGAACAGTTTTAGGTTGGCACTTTTGATGGTTTAAATAAAATTTAATGTTATAATTTTTATGGGGAGATATGAGACACGTTGTATTTGCTCGAAGAGTGCATTTTTTATAATGTGGTAGGAATTGGCTGTATGACAAGTTACATAATTCAAGTTATAGATAAATTAAAAAACATTGGAGCAGCGGCCAAAAATGAATTTTCATACTTACTTTCCTGGCCTAGGCCGGTAAAGTAATGCATGAGCCAAGAATTACAAACTTTGTGTCTTCTTTTTACTACAATAATGCCTACATTTCCGAGCATGTTTGAGAAAAATATATTTGGTTTATAAAACTACAACAATGTTTAATGTCACAAAAACGAAATGGTATGCCATATTAGGTTACTTTCCTCTACTCTGAAAACATGGTAAGGCCCCTGAATCGGTGATAAGCCGGGCCCAGCCGCGGCCCCGGTACACCTAGCATGCTCGTTTTTGTGAAAACAGATTTATATCTTCCGCCACTCGTGACTTACGGTTCTTTTTCGCAAAATTCCTTTTTACTTACACGTATAAGTACTGCGAAACAACTTGAGAATCGCAATATCCATTAAGTCAAGCGTCGTAATGGCGCAGAAATTAGTAAGTAAATTAGCTTCTGTCAGAGCTTCCTTGCAGTAATTGTATATTATAAATAGCTGGAATTATTCAGTATTTAATTGTGTAAGGAGTTTGGAATATGATGCGAAGATGATACAGGAGATAAATTTACACAAACTTCGTAGATTTTAATAATAATTTATTTGTCAGGTAGTAAATAGTTTTCTTGAATCCGGGTCATTCCACAATCCTCGTGTTTTTCTGTTCGTTGGTCATAACTTCAGAACTATAATTCTAAGGGTTACTATTTATTCTAAAAATCAAATATGCTTATTACTCTATCAGTCCAAATATTAAACAAAAAATTATTAATACATTTAATTTAAAAAAATAAGTCGACAATACGTGACACATCACGTACTGTTGACTGTTCGCGCCAACTTCCTACCATTATGACAACCAATAAAATAAAATTCGATCATAATTACAGTTTTCCTTCATAAATGTTTAGTATTAATATCTGTTTCCTTACCTAATAAGTGAAAATTAGATATTTGCTATAAAATCCGAAAATATAAAAGATTCTACAACCATTAACAAAATTTTATCACATCTGTCTACAAGTAATGTTTGGCCCGTTAAAAGATGAAATTTTGCTGCTAGCAACATTTTTTTCCTGTTTTAGCAACACCAATGTCCACCTGTTTCAGCTCGCAAATTTTTATTTTAACATAAACAAAGGACTAAATGTTAAAATAAGTTGAATATTGGTTCTACAGGTATGTCAAAGTTAAGGTGTCACTTCTTAACCTCTCCTCTCTAGGCGGTCTCATGCGACCGGTATGACGTCACGCTATGAATTTTTTTTTTTTAAATACCCTCAATTTTTTTCACAAAAAAAAATATTTCAACCAAAGTATATTTTTCATTTTGTAAAAAGAAATGTATTAATTTATAAATATCCTTTAGCGTAAAGCCACACCGGTCGCATTCGACCGGTTGGTGGCTGACAGTTTTAAAGTTCACAAAAAAGGTTTGTAATATGTCACAGTGTTTTTTTCCTGATGGCCTTGTTTATTTTCATTTGTTTATGTTTTCATTAATGCCGGGTACACATAACCTTAAAACTGCAGGCACTGAGTCGTTTTATTTTGATTTTGTCACTTCTGTCGATGTCACTCATGTCTATAAATATGCCGACAGATGTGACGTATTTCGACAAAAGTGACTTTTGCATGATTATTGTAGTGTTTAGGTTAATAATTGAATACGTGATTAATATTTAAATATTCTTTCACAATAAAAATGTATTTAATGGTCTTCTTATCCAATTATTTTCCTATTAAGAGGATTGTGAGGCTGTAAATTTTCATACAAAAAGCGATAACGCTTTTCTCCCACTAAGCATAGTCCAATTTTCATAATTTTTGGAAATGTTGTAGATATAATGAAGATCTAGGTTTGTACGTTTTGATTTTGAAGAAATATTGCTCAGAATATAAATTATTAGCATCTAAATATCTATATTTTAGACTTAAAAACTACCTTGAGCATTTTTATCTTTTTTTGACTAAATTTTACTGAATTACGAAAAAAGCAAAACGTATAAACATCGTTTAAGGTATACTGAATAGAATGAGACCAAAAGTGTCTAATTTCGTAAAGGTTTAGGGGGGTAAAACAGTTATCGCCCGAAACAATATTTCAAACAGGAATTGTAGGCAATTTCGACCAGTTCTTGCAACTCTCTCTATCGCACGATACGGGTCGGGGGCAGGGGTATAATGGGGCATAATCTACTAGTGATGTGACATAATGTTATCGTAGTTATTGTCGACTAGGGAGGAGAAAGTAATATCGATATATCGATCAATACTGAAAGGTATTACTCAAGTCTACACAAATACCTTCTACATCAAAAAGTAAATGTCTTTTCGAATACGTTTATTGATTTTAGTGTTTTATTTTAAGGATCTTATTTCAATACAAACCTTATTTAAGGGTAAGCAGCCTGTAGCCTGTTAACTAACTGTAAATTCCCAAAATCAAATAAGAAAATATATTGTAAGTAAGTATGTAGTTGTTTGATAACCGACTTCGAAAAAATGAGGTTACTCAATTCGACCGTATACCTATATGCTTTTTTTTATGTTTGTTCGCGGATACCTTCGTCGTTTATGAACCGATTTTGATGATTCTTTTTGTATTCGATAGGATACTCCAAGGCTGGTCCCATGGTCATCAAAGTTAGGATCTGATAATGGGATCCCATAAAAATCGAGAAAAACCATTAAATTTTTACGTGTGTCCAACGTGTTTTGTATATATGTTACGCGATTACTCCGCCAATTGTTGACCGATTTTCAAAATTATTTTTGTATTCGATAGAGTATGGTGATGATGGGATCCCATGAAAATCGAGGGAAACCCTAATTTAATACTAGGGTATTATATTAGGGTTTCTTTCACTAAAAAGACTTCATTAACTAAAAAGTTAAAAATAAAAAATATTTTCCAAAAAATAAAAACCGACTTCAAAAACACTGAAAAGTTACCGGCACCGACTTCAATATAAAAGTGTGATGTTGTCTGTACCTATTCTTATAATTATTTTTAACTTTTCAGTGTTTTTGAAGTCGGTTTTTATTTTTTATAATAGATATGTGCCACAAAGACACACAGTCAAAAGAAATTCGTTTTTTGTTTCTTGTGATAGGTATTTGTTATGCATTGTATGTTCGTTATCGTATTCTAAGTTGCTCACAAACTATTTTTCGTATAACCAAGTTGGAGCAGCTAAAAAACGTGTAACAAACTATATGCAAGTAGCGTTATTTTCAATATTATTTTATTTGTACTCGCGTTATGCAATCTATGAATGTATAACAAATACAAACGACAAAGTAAATAATATATGTAGGTTAGGCAGGGTAGGCATATATTTGGAGAAGGCACCCTTCGTACGGTTTTGACTTTTTTCTTTTCATTTTAACAATATAATTTAAAGCAAAACCTGATTAACCTGATTACATATAATCCTACTAATAGGTTTTTTTTTTCATACGACAGGGAAGCTCTTGGCCTTATATCGGAACACAGCAATGCTATTAACATGTTATTATGGCGACAAACTTAGGTAAGACGGTGGTAGCTAGCCAGGTGGGCTTAGAAGCCCTACCACCAACCAAACCGATCAGAAAAGCTTCTGTCCCCAATGGGAATCGAACCCGGACCTCCCGATCAATACCCGGTGGCCTCAACCACTAGACCACGGAGGTGGAAAAAAATAAATTCTAAAACTATTAGTATAACTAGTTATTTACTTAATAAAACGCCTGCGTTTTTTAATTGTGGATGTCAGTCCAGTCTACTTTTTTAATGTCATCTAGCCACCTTTTCCTTTGGTATTCCGGGCTTTTCGAGGAATCTTGGGTTTGAGGATCAATTATGGAAACTCATAGAGGGATCAGTCACAGAGCCCTGTTGTTAACCCTGATTCCACCGACGCACATTATTTTTGTTTTGCTGCTGACTAATTTCAAAGATTTGGCTTATTAATAAAGAAATTGAGGTGAACATCACCAACAAAAATAATCATATAATTATTAAAAAATATTATTCATCATCTAAGCCTTTTCTTCTACCATGGCGGTATAGGCCTCTTTCAACTTTCTCCATTCCGTTCTATTTTGAGCTACTCTAATCCAGTTTGTGCCCACCATCTTGACGATGTCGTCCTTCTACCGCATCTGTGGTCTCCCGTTGGGTCTTTTACGGTTCCATGGCCTCCACTCTAAGATAGTTCTGCACCACGAGTCCGGCTTTCTGGCTATATGTCCAGCCCATTGCCACTTGAGCTTTGCTACGTGGTGTGTAATGTCCGAGACCTGACGCCGTTTTCGGAACCAACTATTCGTTTTCGTGTCCCGGAGTGTTACTCCTACCAATTTTCTTACCATTGCTCTTTGTGCCACCTCTAGTTTGTGGACGATGGCCTTAGTTTTTATCCATATCTCGGCTCCATAAGTAAGCACTGGTAGGACACACTAGTTGAAGATCCGCGCTTTCTGTTTTATGCTAATGCTCATATTAAAAGCAAAGCCAAGTTCTGCAAAAGCTGCCCAGCCCAATCAAAAAAATATTATTATTATTTATTATTACTTTTTATTTTTGTATCCCTGTTCCTATTTAGTTTGTATGTAAAAGTATTATTATATGTTTAATGTTTTATTTTCAGAAAAGATTCACATCTGAAATGCAAGTTATTTTAATTCAGTATAACACTCATCTTAAAAAATGGCATTTTCCTTAGACAGGTAAATATAGGATACATACTTTCCTGACAAAAAGTCCTCACCCTCAATCCTATAAGTTACCTATAGGGATACCAAATAAGTGCCTTCACAATAAATTTCAATACAGAAATAATTTACGAAATGTAAATAAATTCTGTATTTCGAACCTCATCTACTAAAATATTATGAAGAAAGAAGATTAAGTACGTTTGTATTTTTGTTTGTAATGAATAAACTCAAACACTACCAGACTGATTTTAAAAATTCTTTGGCTAATAGAATGCTACATTATCACTGAGTAATATAGGCTATAAAATTATTTTTCTGTGTGAAAACATAAAATTCCCACACGAAAAATGAAAGTAACGATGGCGAAGTTCCGAGCGGAAAGGGAGTCAGAAATATAAGCAACGCAAAACATTACGAACGATAGAATAATAATTTCGAGCTCTCGCGCCTGCCGCCGCCGCCGAGTATCGTGGCCGAGTCGCGCGCTGCTGTGTCGTAGTGTGCGTGAAAATTTGCGCATGTTGTATTTGTGGTGTAAACGCCAGACCGGAGGCCGAGCGATGTGAAACAGATAGCATTTTAGAAAATACCTACTCGCGCCGCGCACGATTACTTCACAATCCTCTTAAATGAAGATTTGCTTTCTCAGATTTTCTTGTAAACAGAAGTGACGGATGTCGATAGGTGTGACTACATTACTATACTTCATTCCAGATAACATTAAAAAGAAGTAGAAATAGGTTCTTTTAAAGGTGCACATTTTCAACTCATTGTGTTAATAAATATTTAATTACGCTTTTATCAATTTATACGTAAAATGTAAAAGCACAGCCATCTAAACAATTACCTACATAAAAAATAATTTTTTGACTATTTATATTATAAAAAGACTCGTTCGAATTATAAAATTCAAAATTCAAATTCAAAATTGTTTATTGTTCTCTCACACAGATATTAACAGGTGATTATAATAAGGTAGGTACAAACATTTATTTATCTATGTGAGAGACTGGTATCCGTACTAGGAGACCTGTATTACAGATTACCAGCCTCTCCGACTCTGAACCAGGTGATGAGACTTTGGTAGGTGCATAACTAAATCAAGTTGAGTAGGCGTGTGAGCTTGTGTGTGTGTGTGTGTGTGTGTGTGTGTGTGTGTGTGTGTGTGAGTGAGTGAATGTGTGTGGGTGTACGTGAGTGTAAGTGTGTGTGCGCGTGTGTCCGTGTGAGTATATATATATGAACATGTAGAATTTGAGAGAGAAAAAAAAATTAATTTATGAGCGTTTAATTTATGAACTTAATTTGTGAGCGTCGGTGGCGCAGTGAACTCGGCACTTGCCTTCCAATCGGGGGGTCGGGGTTCGAGACCCGCCATGTACCAATGTGTTTTTCGTTTCGAATTTCATATGTACATTTGTCTGACGCTCCTACGGTGAAGGAAAACATCGTGAGGCAACCTGCATACATCTGCGAAGAAATTTTTTTTTTTTTTCTCTTTATTTTGGCAACAAACAGTCATTAATACAAAAATATCTTCATATAAAAAAAAATATGCTAAGAAATAGACATTGAGTGCCGATGAATACTTATTAGATAAAATAAAGTAAGGTACAGTGAGCTTAGCTTCGGGTAAACATTCTTATTATATTATTTCTTACAGTTAAAGTGCTATTTTGAAATAAATCTATGCTGTTAAATGTACTATTATACAAACTTATACATCGGGATGTAAAACAGTTACTGGTATATAACTTTCTAAAGCAAGGTGGTACAAACATAATGTTATCTGGTCGTGAGAGGCGAGCGGGTCTGCGTTTTTGTGCATTGAAATTAATCAAAGTGAGAAGCGATGGAGAATCGATTTGGTTGTTTTCAATGATGTATGTGAAGTCGACCAATCCGCACTGGGCCAGCGTGGTTGACTAAGGCCTAATCACCCTAATATAGGGTAGGCTCGAGCCCCTCGGTGGGGACGTATATGGGCTGTGATGATGATGTAGAATTTACGTGCTATCTCTATAATTATTTTGTATAATTACAATCAAGTTAGGGTTATGAGGGGACAATTAAGAGATTTTCAGTGTCATCATAGCTTAGGGACTTTAACCAAATAGTCGTAACTTTTTTACAAGTAAATACGTAACAATTTGTTTGCTTTGTTGTACAGATAGCTTCCAAGAAAGCCAAAAAACCTTTGTGATGTAGCCGTGGTCCAGGAGAAAGAAGTGTTACATACCTTGTGTTTTAGACGTTTGTTAGCGTTAATAAAGGGATCAAACTTTATTAAGGAATATTGTTTCAGGATAATGCTAAGAATAAAGAGTTGCCTTACAGATAAGACGTCAGAGCGAGCGTAAAGATCTTGAGTGGGGAATCGAAAGGGCAGGAACAAACTTACTTTCAACACTGCTCTCTGGGCTCTTTCCACTCTAATTAGTTTAGATTTTGCTGCACCACCCCACACAGTGATGCAGTAACATAAAATTGACTGGCATAATGCTACATACACCATCTTAATAACATTGGTATCAGCAATGTGGCGCAAATTCTTAAAGATGAATATTAATTTGCGTGTCCTGGCTGCTAAGAGGTAGAGATGAAGGTTGAAGTAAAGGGTGTTATAAATCATTACGCCTAGGTATTTAATGCTGAGAGTACGTGTCAATGGGCGACAGGAACAATGTGGGACAAACGAACAAGAGTGAGCGAATAAGGAAAATTGATCATGCACAGATATATTTAAATTCGTGAGAGAAAAGGGAATATATTGGGTTTTTTGTATATTTAGGGTCAGAGCATTGGCCGTAAGCCATGAGAATACTTCATTGAAACCAGTCTGTGCATAGTGGTAGGCTTGTTCCCAGGTATCACCATAAAAAACGAGAGCAGTATCATCAGCGAATGTCACAATTTTACCATAATGCAACTTAAGGTTGCATAATTCATTAATGAAGGCAAGAAAGAGTGTAGGACCCAACACACTACTTTGCGGGACTCCGTAGTTTATTGGTAAATCACAACTTACGTGATCACCGACCCTCACTCTCTGATACCTATTGGTGAGATAATTCCTGAGTAGCTCAAGCTGGCCATCTCGTATCCCCATCCTCTCGAGTTTATCGAGGAGAAGAGGCGCAGAGACTGTGTAGAACGCTTTTGCGAGATCGAGAAATACTGCTATAACTTTCTTCCTCATGTCAAGTTTGGTGACTATATGATCCGTTAACTCATGAACAGCATCAGCACTTGAGATTCAAACCACAAAATGGCTCTGTTAAAGAACCCAAAGAAGCAGATGTTTGCAACCTGCATAGATTGAAACGTTGAGGTATAATGCGACCAAACTAAATGTAACGGTGTTCGATGACACAGTAGGTGAAATCATGACGTTTTGATTTTACTGGCTGGATCATCGTGTTGCTTGTCATCAAGGAACGCGCCTTGCTTGACAATCTTCACATTCTCTTTGTTTTTTGGGGATGCACGTGATTTTAAATTGTCTTTCGCTTTGTTGTAGTTGTTTTTTAGGGTTCCGTAGTAAACAAGGAACCCTTATAGTTTCGCCATGTCTGTCTGTCTGTTTGTCTGTCCGTCCGCGCTTTTACTCAAAGATTATTAGTACTAGAAAGCTGTAATTTGGTATGGGTATGTATATTAATCATGCCAAAAAAGTCGTGGAAAAAAACATTAAAAAACAATTTTTTTTTGGGTAGCTCCCATACAGGTAAAGCGGGAGTAAATTTTTTTTTCTCAACTAACCCATCGTGTGGGGTATTGTTGAATAGGTCTTTAAAAAATAATGTACGGTTCAGAGCACCATTTTTGATTTAGGGATCCGTTTCTGAAATATTTGGTTTTTAAAGTCGAAATTCTTGGCAAGTGTCCCCCCCCCCCCTCTATCTGGTAAACGGTTATATATGGACACGTGAAAAAAATTACAACAGTATTATATATAACGCAGTTTAAAGGAAAACTATCAGAGTTGAGTACTTAGTACAAACTAAAAAGTTATAGACGACTAACTTATAAAATGTACTCGGAAAAGTAAAACTTCATTGAAAATTAGTACTGAATATAAATATACGAACCACGAGAAGTTAAGGAAATATAAAATCAATGCAGCTTTAATAATAATAATAATGCCTAATTTAATAGCAACATATTTAGTAATCTGTGGCAACGTGTTGTGAGGTGTGAGTGTGAACTCAAAGTTGGCATTTGCAACTACGGAACCCTACACTGCGCGTGGCCCGACACGCACTTGGCCGGTTTTTTGTTTTGAATTATAAAATGAGTGATCCGGGTGCGGGCCCCAGTGCTAGTGGCTCTCAAGCCATTCAACAGGACATCATGGTTAACGTCAAAAAATATACCATTTGTAGACGCTGAAGTTAGAGCTGAACTGCTGTTAAAAGTAAAAGAAAATAAAAATCAGTATCAGAGTTATGTTGTGGATGAAATGGCAAAAGGAAATGGAGTTACATATACGGCTTCCACTATATAATTGTGAGCTCAATCCTATTGAGCTCATATGGGCACAAGTTAAGGGCTATGTAGCCAGTAAAATTACAATATTCAAGCTTAATAAAAATTAAAGATGCTCAAATAAAAGATTTGCTACCAGAAGTATTATCTATTATCACATACATTAAAAGAAGAAGATAGATTTTGTCAGTTGGATAATGTCATCGATAATATGGTGGAGCAATTTGTAATTAATATAGATAGGGCAATCATCATCTTCGTCGTCCTCATCTGGTGAAGAGTCATCAATTTAAATAATATTTTTATTATATTGTATAATTTGACCCAGTTCCAATATTTGTGGATAGCCACACAAATAATAATAAAAAGTTACCATTACACTCCAGATTATCTTTGTAATACATATAAGTAGGTATTATCAAATATGATTATATTTCATTATTATACATGACATGAAAAGGTTTTGAAACCCTGCTTCTTTCCGCTTCTTTTTTTTAATGTTATTTAGAATGAAGTATAATGGTTGTTAGTTTTAACATTTATAAATTACATACAAATATGATTTTACAGTATTATATGGGGTATATTTACTAGACATTTAATCTATAACAAATATGCGTTTATTTATTGTTTATTATATAGGTATTGGACTCAATTCTGAAGTGGCCGCTGAATTGCCTAATTTTATTTAGGTGCCGCTAAACCATTATCCTATTCTACGGTAACTGTCAAATTCAACTGACATTGCTAATTTGAATCTGACGTTTCTAATTTTAGACGGTCAATTCAACTCAGCTTTAGTCGTCCAAACGCTATTCCAGACGTGAGATGAGTTTTACGCGTAAACATCCTAAGGCGCATAACACATTGCACCGGACACCGCTGCGGTGTACGGAGGGACGAAAACCGCATGCGGCTGCGGCGGCACGGAACCGTGCCACCGTACGGTTTGCTCCGTATCACCGTCCGGAGCTGCGTTGCACGACGACTATCTATGTTGAGATCTATTACGCGTATGCACGTCCTTTCTACGCAAAAATCCGTACAATACTGCGGTACAGTGTGGCATACCCCGCGGACCGCACCGCATCACCGTCCGGGAGTGCGGTGCCGTCGCGCGCGCCGCACAATCGCACGGTGATGCGTTGCGAGTGTGTTATACCCTGCGGTTTTTGTATACAAATTAAGATTCTCCAGTCAAAATTAAAAACCGCAGTACCGCACACCGGAGCGGTGTCCGGTGCAATGTGTTATGCGCCTAAACTGACTATTTTTAGCGGCGACTAAAATCATCCCGATTAAAATTAGAACCTTGCTAAAATCCGCCATTTTGGTAATGAAAAATACAAATCCAAATAATAAATGAGGTAGAAATTTTAATTTTGCCCAAATTGATTGTTTTCGCCTTAAATGAATAGGAAAATAAAAATAATTGTTAAAAATAAGATAAAAATGTACATTAAATGTATTAACTGTTATAAACATAAACCCGTTTTAGTTTCTTTAACAACAAGATCCATCCATTAATTTACTTTTAATATTTTTACGATAGCAACACAAACACAATTAAAATTAATCTCAGACATTTTAGAATTACGCATAAGCCCTGCCTAAATTTAGTTAGCCTGTCACCGTAGAATAGCACTTGATAAACCGGCCATTTAAATTAAGTTTAAATTTAGAATTTTTAGTTATAGGTTATTTAGACGGCCTACGCACAGAATTGAGTCCATTTATTTCCTAAATATATTTATTCCTAATTTTAGATGCTCAGAATAAAATTAAGTGACAAAGAAAGAAGGAAAGGCGTAGGCGACAGCAAAGAGAAAGATTGAAAAAAGAGGGCAAATATGACTGAAGATAAATAAGAAGAGAGACGGCGAAAAGACAGAGAAAGTTTTTGTTCACATACACTTTGCTGAAAACTACTTGTGCATACTTGTACAAGTGCAATTTGCTAATTTTGGAGCATCAAAACCACCAGTCTCGTTACACACTTCCGTCTTATACCTAAATGAAGAAAACAGAGACCCAATAAGAAGTTTTTGTTCAGTGTCCAAGAACCTAAAACATGACCCTGCAGGCCAATTATGGATCTTTCATCGTATGACATGGTATAATTTTGAGAAAAAGAAGTCATAAAATTCTGCATTTCGCATTACCGATCTCCAATGATATCATCACTATGACATAATTTCAATAATATCATCATAAAATAATGAACAAATGATCAAAAATCTGACCGGAAATCGTATTTTTCGCTTCGCACTTTTATATCATATGATATCATTTGCAAAACCATGAGATCGGTAATAGGCCCTCTGTTCTAATCTGCGCTCATTTGATCCTATTTTTGGAACAAATTAAAAGAGAGATTACGAAAAATCATTCATTTTCAAAGCGATGGCCCAATGACGCAGTACAAAAATAAATCCATATTTTTTATGGTAAATTACATTGGTAATAATGGTAGCGGTGATGGAGAAGGCGCTCCCAATGGAATTTGAGTATGTGTCAAGAGAACTGCTATTGCAAGTGTAGCAACGGGTCGTGATGTTTCCGATATTGATAAATTGATTATAGGAAAAGTAAACAGGAATCACCATTCTTTCAATAGATGATACTCAAATCGCCCATATCTCTACCATTTTATCAAACAGCAATACCCCATCATTCAAGGGCAGTCTTTCTATTCGACAACTCACTTGGACCAAAATTAGTCCCGACGTTTTAAATTTAGTTCTGTTGTTTGTAATCCTTGGCAAATTTGTTGTCATCATGTGATTGGAGTAATGTTATTAACTAAGAAAAGATTTTCCGACTAACTAGAATCTTATGTTCCCGAAACCAGTTGCGACAATTCAGAGCAGAGTCATGCTTGCTTGCAAGATCACCAATCGTATTCGCTGGAATTGTCTCGAATAGCAGTTAAGCGCCATAATCCTTTCTGTGATATGTGCTACGGGAACGATGATTAAAGTGAAAATGAAATTATTTTCAAGGGGCCACACGCAGAGTTAAGAGTTTCTAATGATAATGCTTCAAATAATGACTCTACTATTGGAAAACTGTTGGCACAAGGTGATAAGGTTTACTGCCCAAGTAAAAGAAACTAAAAGTGCAGGAAAAGCTCACCAAAGAAATGTGCTTTGAGTAGGTAAATGTAGTCAGTGACCAACTTTAAACAGTCGGGTTTTAGTAGAAACTATGTAGGTATAAATTAACCATATGGAAACAAATATTAGGAGCTCTAATAATCATCATCTTTTTGTGTAATTTTTTCTGATTTCGGATAGAAGATTTAATTTTAAATTTACTTATTTCTCATGGACCGTAAATTTATTAAATAAAAAAAATCAATTTATTTCAGGCATAGTCCATATTATTAATTACCTAACATGACAATTAATTTTCTATACATTTCATTAATATGAATAAATTTGCAAGGTAAAATTAATCAATTTTCCAATCCCAATCCCAATTATCAAAATTTTAATTTAATCTATTTAAAATTAGTCAAAATTAAAAAACAATGGCAGTAAAATCACAAAATAAAAATAAAATTAAGAAAACAAATTAAAATAAAAACAAAATTAAAAAATAAATTAAAATTATTTCAACTTCCTAAACCAAACGCAATAAAATCAATTTAAATATCGGCCACCTGCGGGCACACCGGTCACCTGTATGTGTGCTAGAGTCCGTGCCTCCGCAGTGTTCCGTTCCCCGTTATCAGCGATGTTTGCGCACGCGCACACGAACAGGTGCAAACATCGCTGAGGCGCTGCAGACTGCAGTAGCGCGGGAGCCCAAACATCATCCTAAAGGCGTTATTGTACTTAACTCGGAGAGCGTTGATGGCCCGCTGGGTCTGGCAAAAGGCCTTAAAAAGTGTTTTTTTTTTACCTCTGTACTACATTGTGCGAATCTACGTGCCAACATAATGCAGTGGACCGCCATGGCTCTCCTTTCCCTTTCAACGTCACCATCATCTTTCAAATTCTGGTCTGAGCATCGCCATTAAGTAGCACAAGAGTCACGTTCTCGAGCTTACGGCCCTTTGCCTGGAAGATCAGGAGCTCGCTCTTTTTAATATTGTACAGGAGGCCGTGTGCGGTCGCGTACTCCTCACATACTCTCAGCAACCTCCTAAGCCCCGCTATTGATGGGTTGAGCAGCACTATGTCGTCGGCTTAACTTATACTGTTTATTAAAGATGAAACTGTGAATGTATAACACGGAAAGGAAAATTTGTTTATTTTATTTTTATTCAATAGTATGTGGTCTTACACCATCTATTTTAAATTAAACAAACATAACATCGCTTTTCAAAGATGTTTTCAAAACAGCGGCTGCAGAAACACGAGGAAATAAATAAATAATGTCTTCAACACTATTTGCTTACATTATTATCATTCATATTCATTGCGATTCTTTACAAGAATAACACATTTTATAGGTGCGGAACGAACAATAAATAAATAATTCTGTTATTTTAAACTGTCTTTAAGCTTTTATTTTTATCGAAATAATATTTTTGTTATAACAAAAAGAAAGTACCGTGATAAATTTAACTTGACATTTTTGACCAAATATGAAAATTGAGTTGCTTAGTTGTACATGGTTGTACTACTGTTGCAGAGGGCAAAAAAGTTGTATACTAATAACTAGGCTCATTGATAAGTCCGTGCTAGGCTCATATCTCATTTGTGTTTATTTATTTATTAATTTATCATAAACATAAGACATCATTAACGCCATACCAACGTCCTGGTAAAATAAAAAATTATATTACATTTGTAATACAATTTATACAATACACCGAACAGGTGAAGTATTCGTACAACAAAATCCTTACCACTACTATTATAAACGCGAGTTTCTGAGTATGGATCTTGTATGGATGGATGTATGATGAATGTTTGTTACTCTTTCACTCAAAAACTACTAAATGGAGTTGGATGAAATTTTAGGAAGACGGATTACGACAGGGATTAACATATAAGCTACTTATTATCCCGGAAAAGTAAAAAGTTCCCGCGGGAATGTAGATTTATAGTTTTTCTTTAAACTTTTAAGGCGAAACATACTCGTAATTCGCGGGCACAGCTAGTATGTATATAAACACAGAAAATAGAATCATTTGCTCACCGTAATCAAATGTAATTTTTATGATACACAGTTGGTAGACAGGCACCTATTTATTTTTTTAAAGCAGCCTTTTTTTTCTTATTTATTTAATTATGTAATCAAACAAGAACCTAATATTAAGAGGTTCTTTCCTGCACTTAGCTATCTTCGCATTTGGACTCCACTTACTATGGAATGGAGTCATTTGCTAGGCCCACTATAAAAAAAGGTAAGTAATTCAACATTTTACTAGGAACATGTAATTTTTTGTCAAATATTTAACAAAACACACCCAATTAGAAAAAAACCCTATAGAATTTATAAACGTGGTACATGTACTTTAAATATATAAGTACTTATTACAAATTCTTAAAAATAAATATTGAACAAATCTTGAGATATTTGAGCAGTCTAATAACCGCAGTAACACCCACTGAAAGGATAGTTTTCACTACTTACGAGAAGTGCCTAATTAGTGAACCTATCTTAAGAGGATTGTGAAGCTGTAAATTTTCATACAAAAAGCGATAACGCTTTTCTCCCTCTTTACATAGTATAATTTTTGGAAATGTTGCAGATATAATGAAGATCGGCTGTTTCCTCGTTATGTCAAGTTCGAAGTATGATATATAAAACAAATAGTATTTTATTCGCCATGTAACTTTTCTAGAAAATGATCAATGCTTACCGAAAGCGTGCATACGACCCGCGGTCCGCACCGTTTATATTATTACTTCGAACTTGATATAAAGTAACATGAAAATTTATAATTAAATAATTTAACTTCGCAGTAGGACTAACGAGGAACTAGGCATCCTCGTGGACCTACTGTAAGACATTATTATCTGCAGTAGGACCACGAGGAACTAGTCTTCCTCGTGGTCCCACTAGTAGGAGAAATTAGTAGAACCACGAGGAAACAGCCTGAAGATCTAGGTTTGTATGTACGTTTTGATTTAAAAGTAATATTTATCAGAATATAAATTATTAGCATCTAAATATCCATATTTTAGACTTAAAAACTACCTCGAGCATTTTTATATTTTTTGACTAAATTATACTGAATTACAAAAAAATCAAAACGTACAAACATAGATACAGGTATACTGAATCTAATGAGACCAAAAGTGTCTAATTTCGTAAAGGTTTAGGGGGGGTAAAACAGTTATCGCCCGAAACAATATTTCAATAAGAAATGTAGGCACTTGCCTCGGACTTTCAACTCTAAGCGGTGTGCAACAAACTGCATTTTTGAAAGTGCATACTCGAGCCATGAATTGGTACTTCACAATCCTCTTAACTATGTATTATTTTTGTTATAAATGAAATTTACATCTCTCATGTTCGGTAAGTAGGTCCTTATTACGCCCAAATGGGGCTTGTAGGTGACCAATTAGCGCTCTAGGGTAATAATGTAGCTAGAAAAGCCCTAGGGCTGTAAGTAATTTATTGCCAGTATGATTAGATGTATGGTTAGATGTACGCGAAGTTTCTGAAATAGTGAAGTGTTTTTTTTAATTACTAACCGCCCTAGGGCTTTCCAAGCTACATTATTACCCTAGAGCGCTTATTGGTCACCTACAAGCCCTATTTGTGGGTAATAAGGACCTACTTACCTCACAATCGAGATGTAAAGCAGAGTAGTTAGCTCGGGTGTAAGCACCAATTGCACCCTCTAATTATCTCGGGCTGCAATTGATGCCTTACAGCCCTTAGCTACTAATCTACTATAATTTAAAACGAATAATTTATTATGCTCATTAATTAATTAGCCCGTTATGAAGACATATCAGAGCTTCTATTTACCCATTAAAATTATAAATTCATGATAAGTAGGCGTATAGTTTTAAGCATTACATATTTGATTAAACTATCTTATAAGAGGTACCTAAGTACTTATTTATTAAATTTAAGCGAAACTTTGTACGTGACCGCAAAACCCATACGCAAACTATCTACTATCTACTTTAATACATATTTTAATCTGGGCTTCTGTTCCAATTTTATTACATTCATTCACATATTACATATTTTATGCGTATTATTTAATCATTTACTCGTACATACATACCCGAAAAACTTGTAAAACGTATATTATTCAACGCTTATATTATACTTGTATTTGACACTTTTTACAGAACTACAACAGTAAAGGTAGTTTTCACTTATACAAAGTTGTGGTTGTTGGTTTGATTACGACCGGAACAATAAATTATTCCGCACTTGAATTTTATACAAATACAATAATAATACCCACCTCATTATAACTTCTTAGAAGATTGCATATTTCCTCCTACCTGGTTGTCAGCAGCTAAGTCAAAAAGAATGCTACCTATACAGGGTTACTTTTTATCACCCTGGAAATGGACAATGGCGAAAATCGCCTAATGACCAACAAATATTATTTGTGTATTTTATAACACTCATAACAAATATATGTATTCGACGGACAAATCAAAAATATATAAAAGTACTTTTAGAAACAAAACCAAATGCATAATGATTTTCATAACTTCGTTTACAATTTACACCGTACATTAAATTAAAACATACGTTGACTTCTCACGCGCTGTCGCTTGTTCGTTGTGTTTTTGACTTGCTTTATAATTTCGAGATTTCTTCTTCTTTACTACGTGGTTTATAATAACGTTCTTTGATTGATTGCAATAATTATAATTTTAATAATTGTATAGGTGTGGACTATGTGTATTGCTCTAACGAAACAAAGTGTTACTTCAACTTTGACTGTTGACGTTGTTACAACAACTTTGACTGCAAATCTATACTAATATTATAAAGAGGAAAGATTTGATTGTTTGTTTGTATTGAATAGGCTTCGAAACTACTGAACCGATTTTGATGAAAGTTGGTATAGGGATAGTTCAAGACCAGGGGAAGGACATAGGGTAATGTTCCTACCGGAAAAAAAATTCCACGGGAAAACAAAAATAACGCGGGCGAAGTCGCAAGCGGAAAACTGGTTAAAGATAAAATTATAATTTGAAGTTTCTTGCTATTATTTTAAAACTTTAGGTAGCATTGAATTATTGTTTGCTGTAGGTATAGGTACGTATCTCAGAAGAATAACTAAAGCATTTGCTGAGGTACGTATAATCTGTTATGATTCTTTAATGACGCAACAAACAAAAACAAAGCTAATAATCTTTTATTTTACCCTGCACGTTTAGTACCGCAGATTGAATGTATAAAGCTGATATTATAAAGCTTTATTTACCATAAAACACAACTTTACTAATCTTGATTAAGCGTCGGACGGTTTTAAAGTCGTAGCGAGTATTAAATGTTGCTAATCTGTGTATTTCTTCGACAGTTTCAAATATTTCATTTTTGAAATTCATTGTATACAAACAGCCATTCAGAAACTGTCCAACTGTTAAAGATAAGTAACAAAACGGAACGACAAATGAATTACACAATACTTTATCGGCCTTTTCATTTGGATACCCACTGTATTTCAACTTCAGATTCTGTTGATAAAATTGATGAGCATTTCAATGAAAACAGAAAAAAAACAATACTGAATCAAAATGAATGTGCGCTTTTCATTTGTGTAACCATATTAATTATTTTTATGATAACGCCTGCAAGTAGAGTGCTGTTATTATTTATTAAACACCATGTATTTTGATGGTTTTAATTCCATGGACCGGTGATTTTACTAACAATGTAACATTAAAATACTCTGCATTTTATATTTTTGTATAAAAAAAGAAATAGATAATTTATTATTTAATATTATATTCATGTGATTTTGAATAAATGCTGTATTCTTGTGGAGCTTGGTGGCGCATTGGCGCGTGCGCTCAGCGAACCATTGCTAAGGTTAAGCAACGTTCGCTGTGGTCAGCCCTAGGATGGGTGACCAAAATAAGAACATCTCAAGCTCCTCCGTGCTTCGGAAGGCACGTTAAACAGTGGGTCCTGCGCCTGATCTCGCCCCGGTCGTGTCGGTTAACCGTCCCATCGGACTAGGTGAGTGAAGGAACAGAGAGTGCACTTGCGTTTGCGCAGTCACTTGTGCACTATAATATCTCCTGCGCAGATGGCTAGTCTCTGTGGAGATTGGCCGCCGTGACCGAATATCGGTTAGGAGGACATTATTATGTATTTCTTATGAAGGTTTTCGTTTTTCTTTTCTTGCAGATGGTGCGAAAAGTGGATTATATTCCTCGGTGATAAAGCAGTCTTGGTCTTGACCCTAGACTCTTGAGTGAGCTTATATCCCTCGCTGCACTCAGGAGTCTAGTCTAAAATATCTCGATACGTTCAGGATTTATTTATTTAACAGCCTCGCTGCACTCGGAAGTTGATTATTGAGTGCCTCTACGCTCGCGATTCAAGTCACATCCGTGACTTAAGACAATGCTTTATTCTCTTGGTTAATAATCTACTATTTCGTCCCTCTGTTCAGATAAGTTTAATTGTAATTTCAGAGAAATGAAAACACATTTTGCTAAGAGTTTCTGCGCTGATTCAAACAAATATTGACGAAAAGACGTCAATCGAAAACAAGAGATTTTGACAGAACAGAGATTTCACAAGATATAAATAGAAAAAGAAAATTTCAAAAACATTTCATGAATTCATCAAAATATTAAAAGAAAACATCATAACAGAAAACACAAACATTAAAAGAAATTGAAACAGACTCGAACCGCATATTGTTCTGCGTTTCGACGTTGCAACTCAAATTTATTCAGGGACTTGAACAAGTACTATTTTTCATTCAATACTGGAATTTATAAAATTGAACGCGCCCTTGGTCTCTCTCTTGTTTAAATTGTCTGTTGAATGCATAAAGGACAATGCCGATTTTTGTATGGAAGCGTGACCGGAAATGTACATAGATAAAAGAAACGATTTACAATCAGCTGAAACCTTCTAACTACACTATGGATTCGAAGATATTATTTTCAATTTCATAATCCACAAATTAATGTTAAAAATATTTATTTTAATTTTAAATTAAAACAGTAATCATTTTATTCTTGTACGTTTCCGGTCACAAATCGGTTGTCTTTTAAACCTAAAAGCTGCTGGTTATTTATTTTCATTATATTTGTTGTTACAGGTAAGACGACATCTGTGAGTTTCTGCATTTGGAGAAGACGAGACAAGGAGGGCTTGGCGTAATCATCCGTAACGACGGGTTTCAACATCCTAATCTATCTCTGTCTACTGGATATACAACTTTAGCGTATTTTGTATTGAGCCAATGTCAAATATTTATCGCTAGTAACCAAATCCACAGATTGATAGCATGCGGGGTGTTATGGTCTAAGAAAAAATCTATCACGATCGCTTATAGTTTGACAGCTATTGCGCCGTGAACACAAGACTCGCCGCTGACTTTCGTTTATAGCAGAGTGATTAGATTTTTACTTAGACAAGAACCTCCCCGGAAGACAGACATGCCCGTGGGCAGTTTGTCCGGGCATGTCTGTCGCCACAATACACCATACAGACTTATCAGTTTGTTTTAGACCGGCTACTGCACGATTAGTTGTGTGTCACAATGTCAACGAAACGAAGAAGAATCGCAATTGCTGGTGCAACGTTAATACCTTAAATTCTTTTAGGTAAAAAGAAAAAGAAAATAATTTGAAAGAATGGTTTAAAAAAGAAATTAATTTGCTCAAAGAATTAGAAATTAACGAACCAGACCTATTCAATTACCTACTTGCACATGGATAAGGAATCAATAGAATTTTTATTAAATTTCTTTAGAGCAAAATTACTAGACAAAATAATGAAATAAGACAGTCAGTGATTGCAAAAGAATGATTACTTGCCACGCTGATATATTAAGCTACAGGTGGAACATATGCAGACATACTATAAATCAGTTCTGTAGGGACTCATTCTTTTAACTTAGTTAGATCAGTTTCACGGTAAATTTCCCTACACATTTTGATAAGCAGCATTACATTCAGTGTTCATAAATGCCTTGCTTTTTATCTTCCATAAACATCGATATTTTTTATATTCGCCTAAAATCAATACCTACTCCACACTTCGATAAATACCTAATCATAACAAGATGTCTGTACTCGTTGCTGTCGCTCTCGGGTCTAGAGCAGGCGGCCTGAGGTGAACATTAACGTACGGAAATGTATGTGCCCGCGCAGACAAAATGAGATCGCGCGGACGTGCAACGGGCAAGTCTGCCAGACTGACTGCGACGGTCCTACACTAGCAAACATTGCACAGACCATGGGCACAAACCTATAGCATAGCGAGGTCCGGCGGGCATATCTGCAGACTTGCCCGCGGGCATGTCCGTCTAGTGAATTCCCCGCTTTAGTAAAATTAGTGGCATCATACGCATTATTTTTCGAAACTCCATTACTTATTGTTAATGAGTAAGTATAGCGGAACAATTAGAAATTGCAAAACAGAACAAAGAAAGGTCGCATAGATTGCTGAACGAGCAGGTTATGCTATTTCATTACTACTTAATATTTTCTTCATATTTTATATGTAGATGGTTTCAAATATGTGGATATCAATATACCCCATTTACACTCGCGTGCGAGCCGCGAGACGAGCCACGAGCCGAGCCACAAGACGCGAGTGTAAACACTGAGCTCGTGGCTCGGCTCGCGGCTCGTCTCGCCACTCGCAAGGCTCGCGTCGGGAGCGGTTTTTTGGGCACGAGTCAAAGGGGCTCGCGTCGTGGCTCGCGTACGCGCGAGCGCGTGTTTACACTCGCGCGCGAGCTTCATACAAAATTTATAATTTTGCTTTATTTTTTACCGATTTTTATAAAATCTTTATATATTTCAAAGTTGGCTGTTGATTCGTAGTTATTAAGAGTGAATAAAGATTACTTTGGTTAACAGAGTGCAAATGATATCAATACAGTTGAATTTTCGTCGGGGCTTGTAAGACCTCGGTGGCCGAGTAGTCAAGGCGTCAACACGGTATGTTCATTGAGATAGACATTAAGTCATTGGGTATGTTGAAGACGCGGGTTTGATCCCTTCCCGAGATTAAATTTTTCTTTATTGATTTATTCATCTTTCTTTTTAAAAAAAAATAAATACTACATACGAAACCTTACACATCATTGAACTTTCTCAAAAGGGGCCTATAATTTGGAACCCTAAGAACAAAAAGTCATATTTAGTCAATTTATTTACGTAGTTATAGGGTATATGCTGGCTAAGCACAGCGTTGATGCCGCTAATACTTCGACGTCCTCCATTGCTGAAAGCTCGAAAGCAACTGAACGCATTGCGAGAGTGTAAACACCCCGACAAGCTCACGCGCTCTTCCGCGACGCGGCTCGGCTCATGTCTCGCGGTCCGCGAGACATGAGCCGAGCCGCGAGCCGAGCCACGAGACGCGAGTGTAAATCAGGTGAAGAAGGTGGAGAAAAGGTATAAAAAGGTTAGATCGTGTGCATGATGTTTAGTCGTTGGAGCGCAGCGAAGGCGGCAACATCCCGAAGATGCCCCGTAGAGTGCTGAAACGGGTCGAATCTAAGTATTTGCATGTTGGTGTGGTAAGTACTAATTAACATCCTCAGATTGATGTTAGCTTTCTTCTGTATGTACCTACTGTCGTCGTCCTGCTCTGTGGTGGTATAGTATTATACCACCACTGAGCTGGACTGCTACTATTTCGGACGCAATGATGCGTCCGGACGTGTAGCAGTGATAATTCAAATAAACGTCAAGGGAAGGTGAAAAAGCATCTAGGAAGGCACGTCTCCTACCATCCCGCCGGTGTTAGGCTTTTGTACTGAGTGTCCCATTTCTTTGCAGAACGTTAAATAATGATGACTATTAAAAGCACACGTATCGTATAGATATATAACTTCCTGTCTGAAGTTTATTAAAAATAGTCGCGGACGGAGTTTTCATATTCACGCCATACTAAGGCGAGCCATACCAATAAAGGTGACGACGTACCTACAACAACGTGTAACTTTGTTTCAGAAAAGCTTCGTAAACATCACGTCGATCGTAAAAGCCTTAGTGACCTGTTAATACAATTTACAGCTGTTTGCTCTTTCTACTAAATCGTTTAAAGATTTTTATTACTGCTATTATTTTAAATCTACCTGCTGGCACCGCATGAAACTTATTTAAAAATTTTACTTTTGCATCCGGGCTTACCATTATGTCCTTATCTAGTCTTGTACTTTGCCTATATGGACTATAATAATATGTTATACAAGTACTATACATATATTCAGAGTAGCAAAAATTAGAAAATTTGAATATTCATACTTATTATGAAAACTAACTACTTTATTACTTATTGTTTTATGGAAACTAACCTTAGCAAAATTGTTAAACAATTATGTTATCTTTTGAAATATATAAATGTGTTTGTGTACTTTGTGTACTTTAATAAAGCACATGATTGACAATAAAACAATTTTAACGTATACGTAATTCTGTAACAAATACATTATACTTACTACAGTTTAGTAGGTCAGTAGATCTATCAAACCATCAGTCAACTCATGTGTTCACGCTCGAGGAAGAGCGAGTGGCAACACTGCATTATAGTCTGTGCAGTGAGACCCTGCGGCCGGCCGCATGTAACATGAGTCGAGTCGAAATGGAATGACATTAGAGAGGTTAGAACCGGGCAGCAATAAAATATAATACAAAATATATAAGCATCTAACAAATAGTATTGCGCGGCGCACCAAGTGATTGTTGGTGCGAGGGTCCGCCAAAGTTTTAGTGTCGGTGAAAGTGTAAATCCACCAAATCTGTTATCGTCGCGTGTGTGAGCCGTGGTGGCCTAATAGGCCTATGTAGTGCTCCGGTCTCCATCGGTTAACAGTAGCTCTTCAGGAGCCGCGACTTCCTTCGAGCTAGCTCAGGAAGTCCACCGGCTGCATGCGGAGACCGAACGGAGACCAATTGGAATAGGGGTAAGCCACAATGTTTTCTAGGAGCTGGTAGTAGGTTATTAAAATCAGCAGTTTTGTTCGGTGAAACGCCGACGTGGTGGAGTCTAATTTGGGCACCACCATCTTTTGGTAGCAGAGCGTGTTGTTGTTAGATTTGATAGATTGATTAGTATTTTGATTAGTATTGTACAATTAATATTGTAATCTTGTTGGTTGTCCAAACGGGCAATACATATTAATTGTTTTTGATTGCTGATTTTAAACCGACTACAATCTCATTTGTGGACCGATCTCCTTAACTAGTTGTCATTGTATATGAAAAATTGTGGTTAAATGCCTTTGTTGTTCTAGTTAAGTTCTAGCATTTACCTATATTTGATTTTGGTTTGTTTTTTCATATCTTTGTTTTGCCCTTGAATAATTTGTTTGTTAAGTTGTAAACTTATACTTGAATTTAATTTGTTTAAAAAATTTTGCTGCTAAATGACTTTGCTGTTGTTGTAATACACTATTTTGCTGTGTTAAGTTTTAGCATTTACATTTGATTTTGTTTTGTTTGCCTTTGAATATTATGTTTGTTAAGTTATTGACTTAATACTTGAATTTAATTTGTTTGAAAAATTCTGTTGTTAAATGCCTTTGTTGTTCTAGTTAAGTTCTAGCATTTACACTTGATTTTGGTTTGTTTATATATTTTGAAGTTCCTCCCGATCTGTTTTGTTGTCTGCGGTTGTCGGTCTGTTTGTCCGTGTATTATTATAGTGTTTATTAATTTTGGTGCAAAATGGTCCCGCCAGTCAGCCCGCTTAGTGGTGCCCGCGCGGGTGCACAAAAGATTTTGAGATGGTTTGCTAGTGCCGTCGCTTTGGTAGACCGACCAGACCGAGAACAGGCCTTGTTAATTCGGCATGAGGTACCTCGGCAGGTACCTCAGATTTTTGGAGAATGAGTGTCGGATGACCGACCACTTGGATCTGGCTCCTATACCGGGACCGAGTACAGGCCGCTATGAGGCGACCCGGGCAGCGCCACGGAGAAAGCGCCGCCCGTACAAGCAGTATACTGCAGTGCGGCAGAACTCTCCACACGGGGAGAGGCCGATGCCTTGCAAGTGTTGCAAGCGGGATGGCCATCGTTTGCCGGCCTGTCCCAAATTTATTGGCCTACGCACCGAGGGGCGTAGAAATATGGCCAAGCAGCGGAATTGGTGCTACCGCTGCCTGGGGGCTCATATGACATCGGTTTGCCCCCACCCACGAGATTGTCACTGTTGTGGAGGGGCCCATCACCACCTCTTGTGCTTTAATAATAAAGGCACTCGTGAGGCGGTGAGAGAGAGGGACTCGCACACGGGCGGGGGCCCTCGTAGGTCACCCACATCTCCGAGGAGATCGGAGGGGCGTGCCACCCCTCCGCGGAGATTGGACAGGCGCCCCCCCTCCCGTGAGAGGATTGGGCGCTCCACCCCCCCTACGGGCGGGGGGGATCGACGCGCCGCTTCTGAGGCGCCACCGCGGGATTGGGCCGCGGTTATTACGGAGCCACGCCGGGAGCCGATACGCTTCTCTCCCCCTCTGATGGAGAGACCCCGTTTGTCACGGGCTCCCCCAACTTTCGCCCATCATGGGCACCGCCCGGCCCCCCGATGCCGCTTTGATCGGGGCCAGTACGTGCCGGATTGGGACCCGCTCGAGCGCCTTGAGCGCCCTATTCCTCCGCCGCGCACGCATTTTTCCTTGAACCCCCTTCCCCCCGTTGCGGGGAATGCGGGAGGATTTTCATTAAGCCAACTGTCGGCTGCAACCCCCCCACAGGAGCAGGTGCTGTTACCAACAGCCTCCGTACTGGTGTGGGGCCCGAGGGGCACCTTTGTTTTAGTTCGCGCCCTTTTGGATACGGGAGCTCAGGGTTGCATTGCCTCCAGCTGGCTGGTCCGGCAGTTGAGTTTGAACACATCTCCATACCTTGAATCGGTACGAGGAATCGGAGACCTGCGGATCCCGGATCCGATCGGTCAGGTTTTGTTCTCCTTCTCCCCCCACTTCTCTTCAGCGCCCAAAATTGGCGCTACCGCGATTGTTTATGAGAAGGTTGTTGGTCAGCTTCCGCAACAGCACGTTTCGCGCGCTGTCGTTGATGCGACATCAGGATTGACCTTGGCTGACCCTTCCTTCCACCGAACCGGTCCGATTCACTTATTGCTCGGTGCCGATGTTCTAGGCCGCGTGTATTGTGGGAAGAGGAGAGAGTTACAGAAGGGTGGGCTGGTAGCCTTATCTACATCGCTTGGGTTTGTAGTGATGGGACCAGTTAGGCATAACCCACCATCTCCATCGGTGGACAGTTACATAACTGTTAGCTCCACCTTATCGGATGTCCTTCAACGGTTTTGGGAGGTGGAAGAGCCACCTACCGTGAAGCGAGTGAACCCCTTAGACGAGGAGTGTGAGTTGTTCTACCAGAACAATACAGGTCGCCTTCACTCGGGACGGCTGATCACTCGTTTGCCCTTTTTGTCAGTTCGCCCCTCACTTGGCAGCTCCCGGCCGTTGGCCGAGAAGCGGCTGCTGTCCATGGAGTGTCGTATGAGTAAGAACTCCGACCTCAAACAGAAGTATGTCGACTTTATGCGAGAATATGAGCAACTGGGGCACATGTCGGTCTCGCGACTGGACTGGCGAAACGAGGAACATAATTTTCTTCCTCACCACGCGGTTTTGAAACCTTCCACCAGGAAGATACGCGTTGTTTTTGATGGGTCAGCTCCCACGTCTACCGGAGTTTGGCTGAATCAATGTCTGCATGCTGGACCGAAGTTGCACCACGAGGTGGGTGGATGTATTGACCAACTTCCGTCGCCATGCCGTCGTCTTTGTGACCGATATCCGGATGATGTTTCGGCAGACTGTGATTCACCCGGACGATAGACGATATCAGCTCATATTATGGAGGGAGGATCCCAGAGATCCCATGCTGGTCTACGAGCTGAACACCAATACATACGGTTTGCGTTCGAGCCCCTTTGTGGCAATTCGCTCACTTGTGGAACTCGCTGAACGTGAGCGGTTACGATACCCTCGCGCATCCTTGGTTCTCAAGGAGGATGCATTTGTGGATGATATTTGTACGGGCTCCTCTAGTGTCGAGGAAGCCTTGATTTTGCGAGATGAACTAATTGCTCTTCTCGGGGCTGGTGGTTATGAACTGAGGAAGTGGATGTCCAACTCACCTCAGCTTCTGTGTGACTTGCCAGACGACCACCAACAGGAGCCTCATATTTTTGAGAATACCAACACTCCAGATTTACTGTCTGTTTTGGGAGTGCAATACAGACCTGTCCAGGACACGTTCACCTATCGATTGGAGCTGCCAAGCCCCAAGGTCTGGACGAAACGGTTAGTTTTGTCTACAGTCGCTCGTACCTTTGACCCAAATGGCTGGATTAGTCCCGTAGTGTTTGGGATAAAGTGCTTCCTGCAGGAACTTTGGTCAGCCGAAGTGTCGTGGGATGAGCCCCTCTCGGGCCGTTTGCTGCGAGATTGGGAGTCCTTCATGTCGTCTCTCCCCGAAATTAACCGTGTTAGTATCCCTAGACATATACTGCCTAAGGGACGGTTTACGGCCAGCCTTCATGGCTTTTGTGACGCGTCTGAGAGTGGATACGCAGCCGTCGTATATATCCGGACGGTCGATGATAGAGGAGCTGTTAAGCTCCACTTGCTAATTGCTAAGAGTAAGGTTGCTCCACTTCGGACTCGATTAACGATTCCGAAGTTAGAATTGTCTGGAGCTACTCTTCTGAGGCCCAATTCAGCTAATAAGCTACAGCCGAATCGAAACTGAACCGTTGCGATCGACCAATCAGAACGACACATTATCACGTCATCGAGCAGTTGAAAGGCAATATAAGCGCTCCGATTGGTCGACCGCAACGGTTCAGTTTCGATTCGGCTGTAGTTTATTAGCTGAATTGGGCCTCTGGTTCGTTTGATGAACCACGTTGTTGACACCCTGGGACATAGTGTGGACTTTGAGTCGCTCTTTGCTTGGTCCGACAGTCAGGTTGTCCTATGTTGGATTAAGAACTCTGTCCACTCCCTGGAGGTATTTGTGGCCAATCGGGTATCCCAAATACAGGCCTCGAAGGCCCCGTTGATTTGGCGCCACGTGCCAGGTGAAATAAACCCTGCTGACTGTGCATCACGTGGCAGCGAAGCCCCTCAGCTTATTGACCACACTCTGTGGTGGGGTCCCGAATGGTTGTTACAGCCGTCTTGGCCTTCCACACCAGCTGTGGTGAAGGCACCAAATCCGGGCTTGCGTGTTCACGCTGTCGAGACTATGGCGGCTCCAGAGCGGGAATTTTTATTAGACCGCTACAGTTCTCTGGACAAGTTGCTCGGCGTGACCGCTTGGATAAGAAGATTTATACGAAATTGTCGCCGGCCTCAGGACAAAGATTTGTGTCCGGTCCTCTCACCGCAGGAGCGCCAAGATGCTCTTTTGCATTGGGTGCGTATGACCCAGTCTAGAGCGTTTGAACCGGAACTTAAGATTTTCCGTACCGGGACATCCAAATTAAAGGGACCCTTGGTGCGTTTGACTCCCTTTCTGGATGATAAGGGATTGTTGCGTGTAGGAGGCCGATTGAGGCACGCTAACTTGCCTTATAGATCACGTCACCCCCTGTTGCTCCCCAAGGACGGACCATTGGTGCGATTGTTGATCATTGATCGCCATGTGAAGAATGCTCATGCCGGATGTAATGCATTGACCGCGCTCCTCCAACGGGAGTTTTGGATTTTGTCAGCGCGAAGAATAATCCGATCTGTTATCTTTCGATGTCTGCCCTGCTATCGTTTACGCCCCGAGACGATGCAGCCCCAAATGGGTGATTTGCCGGCTGATCGTGTGAATGAATCGATGACCTTCTTAGGAGTTGGAACTGATTTCGCGGGACCGTTCACTATAAAAACGTCGCGACTCCGTAATGCTAAGACTGAAAAGGCTTACCTGTGTGTGTTTGTTTGTTTGGCCACTAAAGCCGTTCATTTGGAGGTGGTGAGTGCGCTCACCATGGACGCTTTCTTAGCAGCGTTAGGCAGATTTGTCTCCCGCCGGGGACTGCCTTCTCTAATTCGGTCCGATTGTGGGACGAACTTCAAGGGCACTGATAGACATATAAGAGAAGTTTGTGAATTTTTAGATAAAAATAATATTGAGATCGGATCCACACTCTCCCGTAGGGGGGTAACACGGCGATACTCCCCGCCGTCTTGCCCTCACTGGGGAGGGATTTTTGAATCTGTTGTAAAGGCCGCCAAGACTCACCTTCGCCGCGTTATTGGGGAGACTATTCTCACGTTTGAGGAACTCGCGACGGTGTTTCATAAGATTGAGGCGGTTCTCAACTCGCGTCCGTTATGTCCGTTGCCTACCGACGCGAACGATTTGCAGGCCCTCACGCCGGGCCATTTCTTGATAGGCAGACCACTTAACGCCCTGCCCGAGTATCCTTATAGAGATGTCAATCCAGGACGCCTTTCGCGGTTTGAGTTGCTCCAGCAGCTTACCCAGAGCTTCTGACGCCGCTGGCACCTTGCATACTTACACATTTTGCAACAGCGCGTTAAGTGGTCAGATAAGACAAACCCACCGAGGGTTGGAGACCTCGTGTTAGTGAAGGACCCAAACCTGCCACCCTTACGTTGGCGTCGCGGACTCATTGTCCAACTTACTCTAGGGTCTGATGGTGTGTCCAGGTTTGCCGAGGTCCTAGTTGGGGATTCTGTTTTGAAGCGCGCGGTCGCTACTCTTTCTCGCCTCCTCTTAGACTAATTTGGCGGACAGTCCGGGACTGTCCGGAGCGGGGGGATGTTCACGCTCGAGGAAGAGCGAGTGGCAACACTGCATTATAGTCTGTGCAGTGAGACCCTGCGGCCGGCCGCATGTAACATGAGTCGAGTCGAAATGGAATGACATTAGAGAGGTTAGAACCGGGCAGCAATAAAATATAATACAAAATATATAAGCATCTAACAAATAGTATTGCGCGGCGCACCAAGTGATTGTTGGTGCGAGGGTCCGCCAAAGTTTTAGTGTCGGTGAAAGTGTAAATCCACCAAATCTGTTATCGTCGCGTGTGTGAGCCGTGGTGGCCTAATAGGCCTTTGTAGTGCTCCGGTCTCCATCGGTTAACAGTAGCTCTTCAGGAGCCGCGACTTCCTTCGAGCTAGCTCAGGAAGTCCACCGGCTGCATGCGGAGACCGAACGGAGACCAATTGGAATAGGGGTAAGCCACAATGTTTTCTAGGAGCTGGTAGTAGGTTATTAAAATCAGCAGTTTTGTTCGGTGAAACGCCGACGTGGTGGAGTCTAATTTGGGCACCACCACATGTCTCATTGGAGCACAATTAATTTGATCAATATCAGGTAAAGTTTCAACCTTCTCGTGGCGATATTAATACATTCTATTTAAACAGATCAATCTACTTTATTTGAGCTGGCATACTAATGATTAAATAATTTTGTATGTATCATGTTTCCGTTAACATTATACTTCTGACTGTAATAATTATTGAATTAGACACGTAATGTATCATGCTCGTTTATATAAATACAATCTACCTTGATCTGGCAAGGTTTTACAGGAATGTAGCAGGCAAGGTTTTAAAGGAATGTGCGTCACAGGTATTTTTTGCTGGTTGCAAAATATTTCCAACATTTCTCCTCGAAGCACCTTTCGGGCCCAACGGCCGTCATTATCTTGCGAGCAATGTGCCCTGCCCACTGCCAGTAAAGGTTTGCAATTTTTAGGTTATGCCAGTGACATGTGGTATACCGTTCTGAGTTTGTGGGTCTCACTATTTTTAATATGATCACGTGGAGAAACTCCGAGCATAGCCACCTCCATTGCCCTTTGGATGACTTCGAGCCTTCTATTATAACCGGCCACGTCTTATACCCGAATTAAAAGCTTTCGTTTTTAGCCTCTGCAGAAGACGAATCAAGAATATGCTAAGTCGCTCCTGAACGCTGCGTAACCGAGTAAATCCAAAATCTTAGCTAGCGCAACGGTGAATAGTTTCGACAATGTAACGTCGCCCTGTCTTGCGCCTCACTGAAGCTATATTGGTTTCGAGTTTGGGGCATATAACGACGGACATAGTCGTGTTTTCATGCAATGACTGAAACACTTGGATATATCGATAGTCTATTTGGCACATGGAGTGATCGAAGCAAGGCCGAGGTTTCGATAAATTTATAGCCTTTCACATATGTAGTTCACAACTGCCATCATAAATCTTCGTTCTTATGTACAGATTGCCGCAGCCTATGTATATGGTCTATGCCATGATGCTAAAGCTTTTTAGAGTCTGGAGTCTTTTGGAGACGGAAAGTCGTTACCACCACCAGCTATTTTTGCAGTCAAGCAGTGGTGCTTGCATTGCTTAGGTATCGAAGGGTAAAAAGGTAATAAAATTACTGGATGGACTTGACATCGTAGGCCACAAGTTGGCAACTTACTTTGGGGTTTTTTTAGGCAAAGGCCACACCGCAGGTGGCACGCTTAGCAGCAAGAGGTTAGTTAGTCGCTTCGATGACTCATCCCAGTGAACCAACACACTGCACGCTATGCGCGCGGCCCCACCGCTCGCTTGGTGGGACGCTTATATAGCGGCTTGACGCAAACGGACGCGTAGGTTATTTGCTTGGATTACTAGGATGCATTGTGGAGGAATTGATTGATAATAGGCCTCTGTTTATCAAAACGAGCCATTGTGAACTCCTTCCCACTCGTTACGTAAACAATTTAATTGTGTTAAAAAATTGTGGCAAGAAGTAACCGATATTTTACAATTGTTTTACAGTGATGTTATTATTATGTTTGACTTTTTTGTATTTTTCAGATTCTCAGTTAGTAGACGTCGACATATTAATATCACGTACTCAACATGTTCGATTACTTCGAAATTAAGAAGCAATTTTCTAGAAAAAATTAAAAGAGAGATATTTTACTATAACAAAATATATGTCTATATACACTTTAGACCACCAGGCGCGCGCTGCCAGTGTGGCCACTATCTATCGAAGCATTTTGACCGCCAAGCCTGCCTCCTAGCCAACCTCTAAACCTCCGGTGTGGCCTTGTCCGGTGTGCCTAAGGGTTTGTACTTTTGCAAATCTTACAGGAACCACGTGTATATATGGCGACTGTAGCCACATACCATCAGGTGGACAGACTGCTTGTTTGCCAATTCAGTTATTAAAAAAAGTCGTCCTGCACGCAAGACTATACGAAAGAACTCTCTAAATCATTGATTCCCAATGTGGTGCAGGTGGACCCCCAGGGGTCCACGGGAGACTCGACGAGGTTCTACGTTGGAGTGACAAAAAAACGGGGTTCACGATCCATAAGTGGGGGTCCACGAAAATTAATGTGGTTTCGATAGTGAAGAACTAAATTGTTGACATGACTTCACCTATCAATGTAGGCCGATAATATTTGAAGAAGCTCAGCGACTGTTACTTGTAAAAACTTGCACATTCAGTGCAACGCGTCGAGGTTTGCGGCGTCCGCAACGCTTGTTCAGATGTTCAGAGAGACGAAATACGACTTGTGGTAGAAATGTAGCTCCGGGGGTCCACCGGAAGCGGCAAAATTTTGAAAGTGGTGTATGAGAAAAAAAGTTTGGGAGCCTCTGCTCTAAATCTTACCTGGCGCCATGTTGTTCTTGAGCTGTTTGAGAGCCGCACTTATCTCATACAGGCTGACGTCCGGGATTTCTTCTTTGTAGTGTCGGGTTGATTTCGCTCTTGGATCGGCGGCCTGAGTGGTAAGGTGTGTGATGTCGCGTTAAGCTGCCCATAAAACTTTCCGACCTTGGCCCATAAAATTTTTTGTGTGAACGAAGAACTTACAATAAAATTCACAGTTGAAATTTCACGTTACGGAAGAAGCAGGTTCGAATCATGCCCGAGGTATATGGTTTTTACATATAAAAATGCATGCAAATTCATCTGATATACAAGGTTATTTTTTAATTATGACAAAAATTTTGTGTGCTTGTTCAGACAAGTAAACTGAACAATTTTTACTATGGCACTAACTTTGAAATCGCAAAAAAAATCAGCTCTTCCATACATTTAGGTTCAGTGAATGTTGAACATTTGTATGGAACAGCTGATTTCATACCGATTTCATGATGAACAGTTTGCTTGTCTGAACAAGCACACAAAATTATTGTCATAACTAAAAAATAAACTTGTATAAAAATTGATGGCGCCTAAAGTCGACGCCAAGTCGGCGATTCGCCGATTAATGATTTCAATTTTAAGTCCGACTACAATGGTATATTATTTACCTTTAATTCGGTCCGGTCTCCGTATGTAGCCGGTGAAGGAAGTCGCGGTTCCTGAAGGGCTGCTGTCAATCCACCGAACCACGACCGGATTACTACATAGGCCTATTAGGCCACCAAGACTCACATAATTAACGGATCGATCACTCGCGATATTCGCGACGATAAAACTTTGGGCAAACACTCACAAGCGGACTTTCGCAACCCCAATATTAGGTGCGCCGCGCAAAACACAATGAATTATAGATTTTCTCGAAATCGCGCCGCGTGGCAACCTATTTCAGTTTCATTACAAATTCGACTCGACTGACATGTCACATGCGGCCGGCCGCCACAGGCCCTCACATGCACAGACTATATGCAGTGTTGCCACTCGCTCTTCCTCGAGCGTAAACAAAAATGAATCGCCGTTCGTAAGTCTCGCTTAATCTCTAAAACGGCTTGACCGATTTGAGTATTTATTTTTTTCTTTTGATCGCTTTAACATGTGGTTTGACTAAATATGTTACAAAGAGCATAATCAAATTTATTACTGACGGAAGTCCTTCGTATCATCAGACAGAAAGATTTAAATAAACAATCGCTATGTAGGTATACCGATCAGATGATCGTAGAGGATTAAATTACATTGAAATTTAATAAAAATAAATAATTGAATAAATTAAGTTTTAGTGTTTAAAGAAAAGCTAAAAATTTGGAGCGATGTTAAAAAAGGTTTCACTTTAAAAAAACACCACCACCTCTCTGGTTTAGGAATAGCTATGGTAATTATGTACGGAATATGACGGTACACATCGCGATTGTTTAAAGAGCCCTGTAAATGATCAAATTTGTTTGTCAAATGTTTGTTTGTCAAGCGCATCAAACATAGCTTAATAGGAACAAATAATTTGTCAAACAAATAAATTCACAAACATGTTTGATCGTTTACAGGACCATTTAGATTTGTCATCTTTAGATAATATGAAGTTCACCGGCTTAGCTAGTCAATAATAAATTTACTTTTTATATCTTCTCTATAACACATAGTCCTCCGTCACCACGAATAGTGAAAAGCGTTCGAAGCATCCGTTCGGACTAGATAATAAAAATATTTTAAAATTGTATTTATATAAGTAATGTATTTTTTCAACACACTTGCTCGTAAAGTGGGTCTTATTACCTTGCATTTAGACCCGTTATTCAGTATCTTTTCACTTTACATAATCGCACAACTGCGGTAATCCTAACACGACAAATTCTAATTTGTTCAAGATTGCAAAGTAAATGTATGTCCAGTACGCATTCTTAAGTTAGTCGCTTAATACTTTTTTTTTAACACGACTTTATGCGGCTGTCAATTGGAAACAAATGAACAGCCTTAATACTGGTTACTTAAATATTAAATTAACAACGACATTTAAACACAAACATTTAAAAACAATAATTAATAACTAAAATAAATTATTAAAAATTCACACAAACTTGTTTTTTAAAACTAAAATATTCGGTTTATTTAGTTTTGAATTTTGGCCCTTTTTTGTTGGCTGTATGAAGAGTTTAGCCATGCCCGGGCAGCGCGCGAAAAAAAAGGCGCGCGGCATTTTCCCGCTATTGAAATTTTTTGCCTTTTTGTTGTAATTGTGATTGATTATCTACAAATATGTCGAGTCCAAGTGAAGAAGAATCCATATTATGAACTCCGCCGGAAATAATTATGGAGGCGCAAAGCGCGAGTAATAGTTTGTTGCCGCCAAAGTCAATGGATAAATACTTGGCGGCATACGATACTTTCATGCAGTGGAAGATTGATAAAAAAGCGCAGTCATTTTCAGAAAAATAATAATACCACAAGATCTTTTATTTTCCTCACAAGTGTGTTGAAAAACGTCGTATGATACACGTGCGCATTGGTCATTGCGTACTCTGCTTTCTTGTCGCGCTCGCCTGCGGCTCGCGCACAATATCGCCTCGTACGCGATAACCGACATAGCGCGCTCGTATCATGTACTATTATTTAATTCCAATGTAATGTAATTCAATCTTCAGAAAATAACATAATTGTCATTTTTAGGGTTCCGTACCCAAAGGTTAAAAACGGGACCCTATTACTAAGACTTCGCTGTCTGTCCCTCCGTCCGTCCGTCCGTCTGTCCGTCCGTCTGTCTGTCTCCAGGCTGTATCTCAAGTACCGCGATAGCTAGACAGTTGAAGATTTCACAAATTATGTATTTCTGTTGCCGCTATAACAACAAATACTAAAAACAAAATAAAATAAAATTTAAAGGGGGGCTCCCATACAACAAACGCGATTTTTTTGCCTTTTTTTGCTCGATATCAATAAATGGTAGCACTTGAAATATTCACAAAATACATAATTGTATATTTACTTTAATAATAAATATGAAAATTGTGTACCTGCTGTTGTTTACCTAGTCAATGGTACGAAACCCTTCGTGCGCGAGTCCGACTCGCACTTGGCCGTAACATTCAATTTGCACTAGCTAGAGAATACCGTATATTCCTGTTATTTATAAGTTTTACACATAAGAATTTTATTGTGTTCTTAAAATTTATTTGTACCTAGGTATATCACTTTTCCCAATCCGCACTGGGCCAGCGTGGTTGACTAAGGCCTAATCACCCTAACATAGGGTAGGCTCGAGCCCCTCGGTGGGGACGTGTATGAGCTGTGATGATGATATCATTTTTAAAGTGCATACTGTTGGTGTTTCTCGATAAACAAATAAAACCAAATATACGCGATTGAGTCCGAGAAGACATTTCATTTAAACGTGTAAACTCGTGAAATTAAAAAACAATTATTACAACAAACATTTAAAAAAAATAGTCGAAATCGAATTTTGCATTTTGCATTATTCTGTGAATTTTTTATATTAATAAAGATTAACTCACTCACTAATCGTTTCTCAGTGTGAAGAGGGATCGGCCTCAAAAGGGCCATGGGTTGTTTCGTAATAAGTTAAATTACACAGGAGCTTAGAAAAGTTTGGGTTAGGTGGTGGAACTTTAGTTATTTCTGATCGGAGGAAATAATTAATAGAATTGAACACAAACATAGCAATATATCCCGGTGTCCTTTTGTTCAACTCACTGGGCAAGGGTAGGAGCTGTCGGTCACACCTGCGGTTTTCTCACTCATGAACTATTCAGCATATTTAATCGGCTTTTCTGTGAGAGGCGATCATTGGGCTTTGCCCCTCTAGGCTTAATATTGTTTTCCCGTTTTGTGATTGTTCATAATAATTTGCTTCAGAATAGTGCTTGCATTGCGCTGTCTTCCGATTTAAAGGGTAGGACAGGCGTGAAACTTTTGTATAGGTACTGTGACTAGACATATTACGAATATGTCACAAGCTGGTCTTCGGGGATTCTGATTTGCGGATGTTATTAGAACCACATGGACCGACCATAAGGAATGACAATTACCATTTGGTGCACAGTATGCGTGATTACCAACTTTTTAATAATAATAATAATAATTTATTTGCCAAAACATGGTGGAATAGTTATTAATACAATATCGAGTCCAACATATTCTGCCGTTAAACGATGTGCAAATATTTACTATACCTAGATTCATTGCAAAATTATGTAATCAAATAATATCTATCCATAATGTCAAGTTACTTAATTTATAAAATCACATCTTTATTTATAATTCTCAATGTCAATTTTATATAATTTACTAATCAATGTCAAACTATAATTACTTAACTTAAAATGTCAATTTTAATTCATTGGATCAGTATATGCAAGTATATCTATTTAACTTATTGTTTATATTTTTGCTAAAAGATTTATTTTTAAAAAATATAATAATTTAAATTACTTATATACTAATTATATCTAAATAATAATAATTAAAAAACTTTTAGTACTTCTTTAAACATTGTGACCACGCAAGAGTTCCAAGAATGCTCGAAGCGTTTCCTCTTTATATTGCAATGCTAATGATTAATATATTCGATTATAAATATAATGAAAATATAGTGATGGGTAGCCATTACGCTTCTCTTTGGTACGCCAGAGTTGTAAGTCGTATATTTGCCTGTATGTTTTTTTTTTGCTATCAACTTCTGATTTAACTGTGTATACACAGTTAAATCAGAAGGTGATAGCAAAAAAATGTGTATACACATTGTTTTCTATCTTTTAAGTACATTTTCACGTAAACCGTCCGGTGCCCTATCTAATTAGTAGTAGCAAATGCGATAGAAAATCAATCGCTTTGCTCATGTCTAAGAGGATAGTTACGAGTAATACATGATGCTAGGTGTTGCGTAACACGTTTATTTAAGTGATATGTCAGCAAGTGGTAGTGGAACTATCTTTTCTGAAGATAGTTTCACCACACTTGCTGTTGTTAGTTTATTATGAAGATTTATTATTCTTATAATATTATTTTCGACGTTTAAGTGTTTTTAAAGGCGGTTTTTATTTTTGGTTTAATATTTTAATTCGGCAAATTTAATACCAGCTCACCGAAGCATCATTAAGAATACAAGTATGGATCAATACGTGAAAATAACCCTTAACAACTCAACAAAATTACAACTGGCTATCTGTCCTCTATTTTTCTAAGCACAGGAATATTACTAACATTGTTAGGTTACTATGGCTCAGGTAAAAATGATGATAAAACGTCTACTCCTATGGGGATACGAACCCCGATCAGAAAATCTTATGACATGTTTTGCACTATGAGTTCTTAATGGTATTTGAAAACTATGATATCGGTAATAGGTCTGCTGATTAATACCACTAAATACACAACGGTGGTGGTTATTATTTTATTATTATCATCACCATTATGGATTCATTGTTGCTTATTTAAGCAAGTTGCATATACTTATGTATATCAAGATGTATATAAGTTTTGTACTTGACACAAACAGCTATCTCTTATTACCAGTTGATGATTTCAAGGTACACATAAAAAGTCGAGCTTCAGCAATTTTATCGGCCAGTAAAAAAGCGGGAACGTAACAAAAAGTTTACTTGGATTACTACAGAAACGTGGCCTATCTCAGAAATGGACAATTCGCACGACAGAATGGGGCGAAGAGCCGACACACATTTTAAATTACAGCAATGAATGCGTAGTATTCGCCCTATCAAAGTTAAAGGGCTTTGTTAAGCCCTCCTGTGCATCGTTACGGTGTTTTACAAGAAAACCCAGTTCAAATTATGCGCTTAACTATCGCTGGTGGAAGCAAGGTTGTTAGCAAATAATTCCTCCAGTATAGCTGAGCGTTTTAAAAGTGTAAATGCCCAATGATTGCTCGTCTAGCAAGTTGAATACAGCCAGTTAATGTTAAGAAATAGCTAGAATTATATGTCTTCTTATTACTTTGTCATTTTGTAGCATTTGCTTAGAATTAGCTTTGTAAAAAATGTGCTGAGGCAGCGCTCTATATACGTACCACGTACGTCTCTGAGGATATTGTTTCAAGAATTAGCTAATTTCTTCTAGTATTTGTTCTACTTGAAACTTAAACTATTGTTTCAAACTGATTTTTATACAATATAAGACAAGGCTTTAATACAATTAAAGCAACACAAAGACACACAAAGAGGAACAATTTTTATACGACTTACCAATAACTTGAAACTCTTTTGTCGATTAGCTCGCATATTTGACATAATGGGGTTAATTGGTGTTGCTAAATCACTTGACGACGACGTTAGCGAGCTTGACTACGAAGCCAGAGGTTCTGATTTTAAATCCCGGTCGATGTAAGTATTTGTGTTCCTATGTGCTGAACACGAACATTATTGATGTGTGTTTTTACCTGTGATATATTTTTATCCGTGATCTATAACACAAGTTACTTATATTCATTTTGGGCTAATTGGTGTTAAAATCACAACTATTTTATTTTAAAACTAGCTGTGCCCGCGAACTACGTTTCGCCTTAATTTATTTTTCCCCGACATCTTCAACAAATATCGTTAATGTACACAGAAATAAATACAAAAACTTAACAAATTATATATTAAAACCTTCCTCGAGAATCACGCTATCGAGTGGTGAAAACCAATTGAAAATCGGTGCAGTAGTTTTTGAGTTTATCGCGAACAGACAGACAGACAGACGCGGCGGGGGACTTTGTATAAGAGTATGTAAGGATAGTCAAGATTACATTAGAACTATTATGCACTTATAACATTCTTACTAGCTTTACAGTGTAGTCTGAGAATGACTTAACTGGCGTGTGGCGGTGCCAAGTTGCTGTTGCCAGCTACAATTTGGCACAGCTCATTGCTATTGGTGTAAAAGGAAGTTTCATGCTTAAGGGTTCACTTCCTGCCTTATTTTGCGGCCACTAAAAACATCCACCTGTTGGATGTTTCAGTAATTTTGATAACAAAGTGTTTTCACTGAAGTCATCGGCAACCATAAAACTTATCTAAAGCACGGTAATATTATATACTATTAGCTGTACCCGGCATGCGTTGCAATGCCACGTAAATGCTTTTTTTTTTGCTAGGAACCCTCACGGGTGTCCCCATAACACCCTACCAAAGTTTCATTACAATCTGATGAATGGTTTCGAAACGCATAGAGGACAAACAAACATAGTAATACATTGATTTTTTTTATTTATATAGATAAATTACCGTGTCTAAAGCGATGGATAAAGGTGTTGTTTATAGGGTCTAGAAAGTTCTGCAGTCCTAATTTAACAGTAACGCAGTTTAATCGCAATTAAGAGACAAGCTATGTCGAAACGAACTATTCATTAGAGTTTATTAGGTATATATTTTTTTAATTGTGTCACATACATCTTCTACGACTATGATTTGTAAACTGATAATGGACTTTACGACTACATGATGAAAATTTCTAGTTAGTTGTACATTAAAAAACAATCAACCGGACCGCCTATACAATAGTTTGAATGGTTTGTTTGGTAGAAACGCCTCTCCCTCTTTTTATAGGGGATATATTAATAGTATTGCATTGTTGGCATTGAGCAAAAATCCTATTCAAGTTATCCGGTTCAGCTCACAACTGATGCTATGCCGTTTTATGCTGACCCGCTCTGCTAATAGACGCAGTTAATTATTTGGTTAAAGGACCGTTTCCGAGGCTAGGTCACGTATGGCAGTTGGGACGAATGAATTTATTTTCATTCAACCGTATTGCAATTGAACCGAGCTCACTGAATATGGTTAATTTGGTGATATTGGAATAATTGTTCGGTTTACAGTCCACCAATATCATTTAAAGGAAATAAAGTAGGTACATTAGATATAATTTTTAACTACACAGCTTCCTACAACAACATTTCGTATATTTTACATTTCATGTTTTTATAGAATATGAGTATTCAATACTCATATTCTATAAAAACATTTTGTATAAAAAAAAACTACATTGCTATAATTCATATTCTATATTTTCATTTAATATATTTTATTACATCTAGTGTAATTAATGATTTTCAATAAAAATACCATTTTGATCATAAATTTCATTCATGTCATTAGAGACAGAAACGAATCGCTGCAAAACAGACTCCACATATACTCGTCCTTGTTTATCTCACCCCTAGAGTGTAATTCAAACTAGCGTCGCGTAGGCGCGGAGGAGCGAGGCGACCCCCGAGCTGAGGGCTCGGCGCCGCGTCTGTCCGAAGCTGGCCGGCTAGCAAGCCATAGCTGCGGTGGTGAGCGTAAATCATCTGCAGCAGATAAGTTCTTGTGGGACCGCCACCGGAGACCCGCAGCGCCAGAGCCGTGATAGAAACATGCATGCCGCATGTTTGCTTACATGGTGCATGCTTGCTTACGCTGCTTATTTGTACGTTGCATGTTGCATGGAGCATCGGTGGCGCTGTGGCCTCGGCACTGGACTGTGCTCCAAGTAGAATCGGGAGGCCCGCGATCCTTCCATGTACCAATGTGTTTTTCGATTCACGAATTTCATATGTGCATTTATCTGACGCTCCTACGGTGAAGAAAAACGTCGTGAGGAAACCTGCCTGCATACACCTGCGAAGTAATTCAAAGGTGTATGTGAAGTGGGGACGTATATGAGCTGTGATGATGATGATGATGTTGCATGCTTGCTTGCACGTTGCATGCTGCGTGCTTGCTTGCATGCTACATGCTTGATTGTATTCTGTGTGTTTGCTTGCACGCTGCATGCTTGCTTTCATGCTACATGCTTGCCTGTGTATTCTGCGTGTTTGCTTGCACGTTGCAAGCTTGCATTTATGCTGCGTGCTTTCTTGCAGGTTGTATGCTTGCTTGTATGCTATATGCTTCTTTGCATTCTGCACGTTTGCTTTCATGGTGCTTGTTTGCTTGCATGCAAGTTAAAAAAATGCACTTTCGTCATATCATCTGAGCATTAAGTGGTATTATGTCAAAAAATTATTATATCAAATGTTTATTATATCACATTAAATTGGAGAATCTCAAATTAAATGTAATGTTTATAAATATTACGTCAGTTATTATATTACTTGAATGTTAGAGCTATATCAAATTAAATACACACCCCATTTAAAGCCCGCCATCAAATTTCTACATAATTTTAGCATTAAGACAAATCGAAATGTATTTATGTATGGGTGACGAAAATGTATTTATAGATTGTACAGTTAAAAAAAATCTTTTTTATCCATAAATTATTGATTCTGAAAATAGGTATTTCCCAGAAATCGTCAAGATGCTGATTAACTTATTTTAAATACCTTTCACACTACAAGATATAATTTAACGTTAACTATATAAAATTATAAAAATATCAATAGTCTTGCAGTTGTCATCCCTCGCATTTCCCTGAATCACATTCGCAATTAAACGTCAATTTTAATTTGTGCTCGATAAAATGATAAAAAAATACTACTTTGTATGTTCTTTAAAATACGCACTGTCTCCAAAATAGCCCTGTATTTAAGCTCTTACTGGGCCCGCTGTCTAAACCTAAACAATGGACAGATTAGCGAGCAAGGGCTTGTGAATGACTCCAATCAAGTGTTTTAAGACGGGTCTTAAACGTCGAAACCGACAGTTATGAGTTGGTCCTTGTTGTTGAATACTTCTTGCTGAGCTTCACAGAAGCCTTTCTCAAATGGGCTCTCAACGTAAACTCAAAGGGCAAATTCGTTAACCGCAGCTTTGTCGTTTGGTCGCAATTTACACCTATATGATTATCATTTCAATTCACTGTTTTTTGCTGTACTGTCGATAGAACATGGTTAGTTTACGTATTCAACGTAACTACTTTGGATGTAAAGGATAAAATCGTCCGCAGTAACGGGTCTGCTCTATAAAAGAAAGGTTGATGTGCTATTGACTGTACTAATAGTCTATCATTAAGCAAAAAGACCGCACCGTTTTATGTACTTGTAATTGCACGAATAAAAGCAAAGTTTAAAAATTACGGGCTTTCGTTCAATGGGCGTATATTAAAGCGCCGTATTGAATGTGATTGTTGATTTGGTGATTTATTAATACTGGCAAGTTTTGTTCGGCACGCGAAATGTGGCGGCCATTATTAAAAGGGCTTTAGAACTTTTCGTCGTTATTTCCGAATATAAGAGAAAGTTCATAAGGGACCCCTTATAGCTGAGTCGACGCCTGGGTTTGTTCACTTTACATTGATTCGCTCAATTGAACTCAGCCGTGTCATTAATCAACTTGACTTCATTGTAGTCTGTGCTTCGCACACTTTACGTGTGGGCGGTGGTCATTATATCACTAATAGTTCTTATTTGCGATTACTTCTTGAAGATATAATGTTAAATTAACAAATAAATATATTGCGTCATTAACCAGTCTAGTAGAGTTTATTTGAATGTGTTGAATTTAGGATTATTATGAAACTTATGAACTTTAAGGTTGAGGCGAAAGTGCTTCTGTACTTACGCCTGCTTGTAGCATTAGCACTGTAGAAACACAGGCTTTACGTTTTACTGGGTAGACTATAAAGTCTCGCCAAGCGATGTTTTAAATTTTTGAAACTTTTTGAATAATGAGGTTCAAAACTTTAAGAATAGGCAACAACAATACAAAGCACGTACGTACCTCGGATCTTATCGCCCCGCTGATCTTCCACTTTACTTTGGATTCTTAAACTAGCTAGTGACAATATGCATATGGAAACCGAGAGAAAAGTACAAAGTGGCACATATGGTAGTAACAAGTAAGTAACTGTCTCAAGCGATTTACGTTACTTTGTAACGACCCAACCTAACGCCAAACGGAACCCTAAATAGAAAACCTCTTTACACGGTGTTATTCGTAGTTTTACCACAGATAATATAATACTACAGCAGTTTTACTAACAATTTATGCCTTTTAAATAGAATAACTTTGATTTGTATGAAGTTTGGCCAATGATGGACTAGTGATTTTATTAGGATCTACGTTGTAACCGCTTATGTGACCCAAGATCTTTACCAAGTGGATAGATATAGAATAAGCTTTACGTTAAAATAACGATGAAACTTATATGAGATCTTCATCACAATTTCCATTTTGCACAACACAAAGTAATCACTACAAATAGCGCATATCATTTTAGTTTTAGTCAAGAGTTCAAGATTTAGGCACCACTCCATAGTGTGAACAATTCGGCGAATCGTAGATAAAGATGTGTCGGAAAAGTCGCCGAAGGGAACAACTCCAGTGCCTAACCTTCTGACACTGAAGCAAATATTTTTAGTAATAATCGACTAACGTGCCTAACCTTCTGACACGAAGCCGTTGCAGATAGTTCCCAATAAAATATATCCCTACACATCTCTTCAAGTTTTTATAGGTAAACACTACCATTTCATAGTGCCAAAATAATTCACTCACGAGACAAATAATGCATTAAGCACAAGCTCTTATTACAGCGTATTTCATAGCCGAGCTCAATGGAAAATATGATCCAAAACTCACTCAATATTACCAGATATTGGAATAAGCCACTAGAATCTCTTCGAGAAACTAGGAATAAATATAATCGTTGCAGGTTTCCTTCAGAGGGACCTGAATAAACGGTGCAGGTTTCTTATAGAGGGACCTGAATATAGCGTGTTGCAGGCTTCCTTTCGGAGTGACCTGAATAATCGGTGCAGGTTTCTGATACAGAGGGACCTGAATATAGCGTAGCAGGTGTCTTTCGGAGTGACCTGATAATCGGTGCAGGTTTCTTATAGAGGGACCTGAATATCGGTGCAGGTTTCCTGCGGAGTGACCTGATTACATTCAGTAACAGAGACGATAACTTAGCATTCCATGGATTCACCATGCAGGTGCCGGGTCCATCACGTTGCAGAGAGCCAAGAGCAGTGCCTGGGGCTTACGACCCAGGTGCAGGTTTCAAGTAGCTACTTTACAATGCATCAACATTCACCTTCACCACCTCGGCTCCTCTCTCTGCCTAACCATACCTGATATGACTCCGTAAGTGCCCCGCCTTTGTTACGCGATTTAATATTGAGCTTACTATAAGTTAATTTCAATGATGAAGAAGATGACGATAATGATATTAGTTTAAGGTGATACCTGATGTATCATGTCTAACAGAATCTATAAGCTTCTATTTGTGTAGTTCAATAACAACAAACCAAATAAACGTGTGGTGCGTTGTGTTGTCTTACGAAATGTAGGATACTTAGCTGGGTCCACTTCGGTCGGAGTTTAGGACTTCACAATTAAATATTCGGACTTGTAATACTTATATCTTGAAATTCTCAAATCTTTGCATACACAAATTAATCCAAATTAAACATGCAAAATCATAGAGTGCGTCGAAGATCAACCGGCTTGCACAAAATTCTAAAATATATCCCCTGACATTCCTGTCAAAATCAAATCCTTCAAAGTTTCAAATATTATATTTAATTGTCATATTTCTACAACAATACTTCTTTGATCAAATAATTGACCCGACGAAACCATGGAGATAAGATCAATGAAGAGACTTCGACCATTGAGCTAGGTTTGGTTTCGATACAACTTGATATATATGGAAAATCAGTCCTACCCCCATAGTCCTAAATAACAACGTAGGGGAAGGTGGCCTAAAATGGGTAAGCTAAGGAAATGGTTAATAAAATCTATAAATTACCTTTATAAGAATATTTTTTTTTACGTTATGATATAGAATATTTATCGAGCATCAAAATAAAACATAATATGATGGCACCATATATCAAATATTTATTAAATAAGATAAATACAAAACCCTTTTAAAAACCTGTTTTGCCCACCTGTGTGCCTAAAACGGGTATCCCCCTTCGGGCAAAACAGGTATGCTTAGGATAGAGTCATATTTATTTTGGACAGGCTATAACATGTTTATATTATAATTAGTAAAAAACTGAAATTGTAACATATTTTTGCAGGAAACTTTGTTCAGAAATCTTTTTACATTGAAAACTAACTTACTTTATATTTTTCTAAATAAAGAAAAATATAAACAAATGTAACAAATGTTAATTAATCTACTTATAACAAATTCAGTCTTTAACCATAACATTTTTAAATAATTTGAATCTTTAACAAAGAAAAATCAAAATAAGATGAACTTAACACTTTTCTATATCATAACGGGTAGTTAGTAGGTACCCGTTTTGCCCTACTCGTTTTGCCCAAGAGCACATGTTTATGCAAAATTACAATAACCTCAAATTGGAAGGTAATACCGGTAAACTTTCTACCTTAATTTAATGTTAAATAGTGCTAAAATAAGATGGTAACACAAATAGCATGATTCGTATAAAGATTTTTGACTAATCGTAAGACACTTACCTTTATTTTTTTTAATAAAGTCACTAAAAAACTTTCGTTGCATACACCTCCGCTATTACACGACTCCGGCATCCGAGCGAAACTGATCGAAGTTCGTCGACGTTCGGGAAATCTAGGCACACGAACACAATACCCTAACGCTTGATACAGCAGTGTACGAGTACTTACCCGTTTTAGGCGGCCTACCCGTTTTAGGCTACCTTCCCCTACATTGTGTTGCCATCAGTGAGATAAGAACCTTGATTATAAGTTGTTATGTACCTAATTATAGTTATAAAATACTACGATAACAAAACACTGTTTTTTTCTATTATATTACTAAACACATTCGTTTGTAGTATTTTTTAATATACAATTTTTATTGCTGTTGTTTTAATGAATATTGATAATTGAGTATTTTATAGTCGGGATGTTACATAAAACAACAAATATGGTGATTATGCCTTTTCAAGGTACAATATTTTGTTATAGCTTTCGTCATATTCAAATTAACTCTTCTACAAAATTTTTACATGAATTTGGTCCAATAATTACCTTTTAACGTAGCGTCATAATTATTGAACTTTTTTGGGAAGTAGCTTTATTAACATCGACAAAGGAAGACGCTTAATAAACGAGCTAAGTTAGCCTGTAATATTACTTTGAAATAACAAAAGTAATTAAGAAATGTTGCTCTTAGAAATATTTATTCTTGTTACGGCTTTAGGGATTAATTTCTTTTAAAATAACCTAGTATTTAAAGCTTAATCAAGATCTATAAAGCTTCTTATTTACTTATGCATGATTAGATTTAGCGTTCCTATAATTAATTATTTGATAAATGTTATGAAATTTATAGCGCATTTTATACATTTTTTACTATTACTATAATTTTAACTATTTCATCATCACAGCTCATATACGTCCCGGCTCGAGCCTGCCCTAAGTTGGAGTGTTTAGGCCTTAGTCAACCACGCTGGCCCAGTGCGGATTGGTCTTTTGATCTAAGGGATTGGTCGACCTCACATACATCTTTGAATTTATTTCGCAGATGTATGCAGATTGCCTCACGACATTTTTCTTCGCCGTAGAGCGTCGGTAAATGTGTACATAAATAATTCGAAAAACGAAAAACACATTGGTACATGGCAGGATCGAACCACGGACCTCTCGATGAGAAGGTCAGTGCCGAGTCTACAGAGCGTCACCGACGACGACGCTTACAAGGCTGACTAACGCCAACGACCTTGAGAGTCTTGAGACATGAGTTTCTACTGGATTACGGATGTGGTGCGTTATTGAAATTGAGCGAAAAATCAAAATATTTTTTTAAATAAACAAGTAACTTATTTAAATATATGAAACATCAATATTAGAAAATGAAGTGTAACGAGTTAATTCCCTGAAAATCATTCAATAACCTCTGTTAAATAACTCGGATTTTCATCTGAAAGCTGTTTTTGATGGGTGTCTTGGCATTTTTTTAACCGACTTCAAAAAAGGAGGAGGTTCTCAATTCGATGCATATGTTTTTTTGTGTGTATGTTACGCGATTACGCCGCCAATTGTAGACCTATTTTCAAAATTATTTTTGTATTCGATAAAGTAAGCTCCAAGGTGGTCACATGGTCACCAAAGTTAGGATCTGATGATGGGATCCCATAAAAATCGAGGAAAACCCTTAAATTTTTAGGTATGTCCAACGTGTTTTGTGTGTGTGTATATTGCAACGCCAATTGTTTTGAAAATCGGTCGATTTTCAAAATTCTTTTTGTATTCGATAGACGTCCCAAGGTCACTAAAGTCAGGATCTGATGATGGAATCCCATGAAAATCGAGGGAAACCCTAATTTATTATACAAGTTTATTTTTTAGTGACAAAAATTTTGTGTGTTTGTTCAGACAAGCAAACTGAACAACTTTCGCCTTTGTGTCAGTAGTACCATTGACTAGTACCATTGATGGTACAATATGGGACAAACTTCGAAATCGCAAAAAAAAATCAGCTGTTCCATACAAATGTTCAACATTCACTGAACCTAAATGTATGGAACAGCTGATTTTTTTTGCGATTTAAGGGTTTCTTTCACTAAAAAAATTTCATTCACTAAAAAGTTAAAAATAAAAAATATTTTACAAACAATAAAAACCGACTTCAAAAACACTGAAAAGTTAAAAATAATCTAAGAATAGCTAAAGACAAATCACACTTCTATATTAAAGTCGGTGCCAGATGATCCCCTAGAAAGTTTTTGTCACCGACTTCAATATAGAAATGTGATGTTGTCTGTACCTGTTATTATTTTTAACATTTCAGTGTTTTTTGATTAATATTTATTTTCGGAACATGAATATTCTCATAAATATATTCAAGAGTAACACATATTTTTTTTACTACGGTATATTAAACCCCTTCTGACTAGTGTCACCATGACACTGTTTTATTTTACTTACACACGTTTATTACGTTACTTACGTTTTATTTACACACAGGTTATGCTAAAAAAAGTTTTAAGTGGGGTTCGATGAGCTCAGCTCAGTGCTTTCAGCCTCTTAAACTAAAATTAAACTATTTGATGGTAGTCAATTATATGGAAGGTGTCCTATCCAGGGACTCTTAAATATTGAGGACAGGGGAGAATGTTCCTTTTGACTGCTTGGCTCTTTTGAATTTTATTTTAGTTGCATCAGACTTTATCTTTCAAGAATCAATAGATTTAACCATTTTGTGTTTACCTCCAAAAAACTCATTTGTAAAAGAGGAGAGACTTCTTTATATTCGATAAACTATTAAAGTACTTGAATCAATTATAGAAGAAATATCAAAAAGCAATATTGGTTACGTAAGTACCTACTATCATTTTTATCCCGAATTTCCCACGAGATCGGAGGCGCAAAGCTTACACAGCGAACGCAAATAAAACATTCTACTTACAGATTTACCGTCTTTGACTGCCAACCTTATAATGTAGTATTATTTTTAATAATTCATAAGGTCAGACTTCGTTAAACCAAAAGACTGATTTCCTTTTATGCGCGTCAAAAACGAGAGAGTCTTGAATATAATACCATATTTCGGCATTGTGCGCGACAGCTGTGGTAGAGTGGATAAAATAAAATTGCTTTCCATTTTCTTCCCTTATAATCTTCCATTGAGATGGAATGAAAACCGTTTAATAATGTTGACTTGGCCAACAATATTTCAAGTCTATTGTGGTTCATTTGGAGGTACGATGCGTTATGAAGTTTGTTATTATATTATTAAGTCACATCTGCACCCATCGTTGAGATAAATAGTATTAAATGGCAATTATAAACATATCCAAGAAGATAATACATTATTTATTGAATGCTGCGTTGAAGCAATAAGTCTTTATTGTAGCGCAAATTATAATGTAAATATGCGACAAAACTATAACGGGAGAAAATGTTCATACAATGTACATCTTCGAAACGAAAGTTTTACCTTCGATTCGAAAGTAAAACTTTTATTTAAAATATCAATGCATGAACAAAACTTTTGCATAACTATTTACAATCACGGACAGCACAGAGTATTCAAAAACTATATGTCATTGTGGACAAAAGATGTTTTTTCGGTGGATTTTCTACAATTTCCAATGGAATAGAAAGCAAATAAAATGAAAATACTTTCGGTTTTCTAAGGATTACGATAAGTCTACTAACGCTAATCGCAAGTTCTATTCCTTATATTCACAGGAAATTACACGATGCGAATCTATTTCCAGTGAGCAGTCATACGAGTATGTAGTATGTACGTATATCGCGTATGAAGTTACACGCCGGCAGTCGTTCATTCAATTTCTATTGAATTTATAAGCAAAATTGTATTGTTATAAGTTTCTTCCCGCGACTTTTCTCTACTCTATTAGTTGTTGTGTCAGACCTGAATAAACAAAATTAGCTTAATGAAAATGTAACAAGCAAACAAACAGAGCTACATTTGCATTAGTTACGATATTAACGATACTGAGTTTAACATTCAAGCCTCTAACAGAATAGTTGGAAGAGCAGTCGTTGTTTAAGTGAAATTTAGGGATTCGAACTTCAGCAAAAACAATTTCTAGTCTTTGGTTTTCTTTAAGATTTTTACAAATAAAAGCATAAAATAATAAACGTTACATAAAATTACATTTTGAAGTTTGTCGTTTTTTATAATCGTGCCCCTTTAAAGGAATAGAAAGAAAACGAAAGTTAGAATATACTTATACCGGGTGTAACTGAACACCCCAATAACATTTAAGGGGCATATAAGTTAGATACTAAATGGACCTTCGGTGCTTGCCTGAGACCTAGAACCCCAATACTTTTAGAGTTATTTGATTTTAAACTGAAAGCAAAAACTTTCAAGTGACAACCATAATCAGCTCTTAACACAAAAGAAATTTACACACAAAATGACACGTGACAGACGTGAGCGTAGTATTCCTCGTACGCTTACGTAGGGCTTTCGGCACTTAATATCAAAAAATATTTTATTTAGTTTGTATGACGTGAGCATAGTATTCCTCGTACGCTTACGTAGGGCTGTCGGCACTTAATACCAAAAAATTATTTATTTAGTTTGTATGGGAAAAAAAAGTAGGTTTGTTAGCCCTAATATTTTTCCTACAGAATCTCTACTTCTGATGTATACATACCCTTAAATGTTATTGGGGTGTTCAGTTACACCCTGTATAATGTATACGACCGTCGGTATTTGTTCATGTGGGTGAAGCCGAGTGGTGAAAGTTAGATATTTATTGAAATCTTTTGGTTATTGGCAACTCATAATTAAGTTGCTTATAAAAAGCACGTAATGTACGTGCTTTTTATAAGCAACTTACAATACCAGCTATTTAGCCCTGCGTGCTTTCTGACTCCGTAACCGGTTTTCGTTATCAAAAGTTATTAATATAATATCTCTTTACTGAAAAACAGAGGTAATAAAAACAATAACACACATATTATTATTTTGCATGTAGCTATTACGTTTTCGGAAATTTAAAGATACATTTTCACAGGCAATTACTTGGAATTAAATTATCAAGAAAACAAACGAAGCTCGATTCAAATATTTGCAGGAATTGCAAGCGTTTATGAATGCCAGTGTTTATAAATGCAGTATCAGGTCAAGGGTCTTATTTATAAGGCATTACGGGTGATTAGCTATGGTCTAACTAGGCAGAGGTAATAGCAGTAATAGTGTGAAGCACGCGAGCGTATTGTGCCCCGTCAGGAAGCTACGCCGTAGACGTTCTTGCTACGATGTGTTCGTAGCGTGGCGTCATGTGAGGAATTTAGGGTGTTTTACACGATAGAAATATTTGAGTGTATACTTGGTCTATTTTCGCACCTTTAAAGTGTAAGTTTCTTACATAAATGACAATGAGAGACATACCAAGAGATCCTAACTAATATTATAAATGCGAAAGTAAGTTTGTTTGTTATGCTTTCACGTCTAAGCAACTAAACCGATTTTAAAAATTATTTCTCCTATAGAAAGCTACATTATCAGCGAGTAACATAGGCTGTATTTTTTAAAAATTAAAGTACCCTATCAACCCGAGTGAAGCTGCGAGTAAAAGACAATCATGAAGTTACCCTTGACAGAGCCATTCTCTAAAATTTATTTACTACTCATTTTTATAGTACGGGTCAAACTTTTTAGTATGAAGCTCCTTGGGGTGATATTTTCTGTTACAGTTTCTACCCAAAAGAGATAGTAAAAAGTTTTTGATTACTTTTACCACTCCAAAGATATTACGCTGTGAAATTTTTTAATGTGTATCCTTTATGGATTATGTAAATTATAAATGTATACAGTTTCTTACAAACTGTTTTTTTTTAAGTTTCCTTGACAAGGAACTAACTATAAAGATTTCATTGCTGCACACGACGAAATTCTCAGTTTTTAGGGTTCATTATCTCAAAAAGAAAAAATGGAACCTTTTACACTTGTCGGTTGGCCCAACTTGTTTTTTTTTTTAAGAGATGAACTGCAATGAATACCTTTAAATCGAGGGAACGTTAGAAATTATAGGGTTTCTTGAGTTAAATGTGTTTTTGATTATTACTTTGTGGCGAAACATGCATACAATTCCATAACGCCAACAGAAGCGTGCTGATTTCTAGTGACATAACTTATCTACAAGCATGTTGTTAGTGTGAAACAAATTGAATCATAATCCAATTTAAGCAAATTTTCTTACAAATATTGTATTTAATATGTATGTATGTATCACTGGAAACAAACATGTTTTATCCTTAACACTAAAACAACGTAAAATAAATTCTAAATTTATAACGCCATTAAAATAAAACTTAACCGGTTTGACATTTTCAAGCGAATTGTAACAATTGTTTTATTTTGGATGCTATTCTGAAATTTGTCTTGTTCTCGTGCATGTAGATTTGTCACCTGTCACAATTAAATAGAAATAGAACACCCAATGATGACCCAAGAAGTAAAATTTTAATTGATTACGCCGTAAATGCCTCGAATTGTTCCTTTTTTACATACAACACATTTTTTACATTTTCTTGGCCTTTATATCATCTGATGGTGAGTGACGACAAGGCCGAAGGTCGAAGCGAGCTTTATCTGGACTGCTCCACAACTGAGGAACTGGCTATCTTACCTCAGTTTGTTGGCATAATAACAATGCTTCCCACATTGTTTTTATGATAACAAACTTTGGTAAGACGGTGGTAGCTAGCCAGGAGGACTCAGAAACCCTACCACCAACCAAACCGAGCAGAAAAACTTCCGCCCTCATGAAGAATCGAACCCTGCACCTCTCGATCAACAGCCGGTGGTGGCTTAAGCTACGAAGGCGGTTTCGTCTGTATGTATTCAAAATCACTTTCGAAGTATACAGTTAATATTTTTATAAACAATTTGATAGCATTCGCTTCAAAATCGATTTTTAAATGGTGCTTCGTGAAACGGTAATTTTCTTTTCACCGGCGCCTTGGCTCCTCACGCTATCGCTTTATCTTGATCGGTACATCAAGCGCTATCCCGCCATCGGAATAGCAATGATTCGTTTATAACAATCTCCGTCATTAACAAAAGTATGTTGAATTTTAATATGTTTAGTGATCTTACTTATCATGATATTGTAAACTAGCTTTCTGCTCGTGCCCTCGGTCGCGTCCACTACATGAATTTAACTGCTCTTGCGAAATAATGCCTTTTTCCAGATGATAGTACGAGCTTTTAGGCTCATGCAGATATAGAAACGTATGTGTGTCACATAAAGATACCTAAAAATTTCGAAGGCGTAATAATGCTAGTTTTGTTTCCTTGACGGATGAAATTCAGATGGAGGTCGAATATATCGGAGTGTTCTAAATTCAAACAGCAAAATAGTGATTAAAAGTGCTTTTTATTCACTGTTTGCAGTAAATAACATGAGCTTTTTAAAAGGGGAATGGTATAAATTGTACTTTCAACTTTTGTTTGCTTTTATATGTGTATCCTGCAGGTAAATAAGTAATATCTGTATTCATAAAAGGCTTGGGCGCGTGCCTAAATGAGGTATCAACGTAGAGCTTTTTTTTTTCTTTTAGCGTTGCGTAGCGACTGCTGTTGCGACGTACCGGCGTTAGGACGGTTCGGGTCCTAACGCCTGTGGTGGATTATTCTGAACATTGGGGTAATCCCCAGACGGGGGGGCCTATAGTCGCGCACATCAGGAGCTACCCTAGCGCGCAGGCTACACCTAGGGTGTTCGAGCCTAAACTACTACAGCTATAAGCATGAAATTCGATGCAGGGGTTCATTGTCCTTTGTAGGCGCCTACTAAAAAGGATTTTTCAAAATTCCTACAGCAAGCCAAGAAATCCCCATAACAGTGTAGAGTTTTATAAAATCGAAACGTAGTTTGCGGGCACAGCTAGTTGGTAAATAAATTCGACACAAAGTAGAAATGTGACACTCAAGGAGGGCTTCCGGGTAATGTGTAGGATGTGTGTAGGTAAATAATATTGTAAATAAATTCGACACAAAGTAGAAATGTAACATCCAATCAGGGCTTCCGGGTAGGCGGAAGGGACGCGCTCGTTTAGGCCCTTTCTCACTAACCAAACGAGATTCAGGTAAGTACCCACTAGCAGTGCAAACACGCTCACGACTCGTCAAACGTCGGATGTGATTTCATTGAACTGAGAAATTCATTTACAGTTTTTTGGGTTATTTTCGTGATTATTACATGAATTGGTAAGATATTTTTATGATAATATCCCAATTCGTACACCGTCAACAATTAGTCGCACATTTTACGGGCTGACTAGTAGATGATGCCTCAGGCATTATATTCGCCTTTAACCGACTTCGAAAAAGGAGGAGGATCTATGTTCGACTGTATCTATTTTCCATCCCATAATCACCATGATATGATCTGATGATGGGTTCCCATGAAACTTGAGGCAAACCCTTAAATTTTATAGGCACATCCAACGTGGTTCATGTTTTTACGAAGATATTCAGGTATTTGCATCTGGTAGTCATCATATTATGTTACTGAGCTGATGATGGAAGGTTTCTGGTAGGTTAGGAGTTCCGGAATAATTCTTTCAATGCTGTTTAGAGCGAAAGATGTTTTATTTAAAGTTATGCTGGTGTATGGCTTGGCTCGCAAATTCTAATTACTTATGTATTTAATTTACAAAAAAAATAGAATTTTTTTTCTACAAAAAATAAGATCGCCTTCGAAACACCCAAAAAGTCATAAATATTATAAGAATAGGTACATTCCACGTCACAGATTTATATTGAAGTCGGTGCAAAGCAATGATCACCTGCAAACTGCAGTCTTAAAAAATATAAGAACAATTTAATATAGTTACTTAAAATTTGGTACCAACTTCAACTGCAATGTTGTATGAATTCTTATATTATTTATAGCTTTTTGGTGTTTTTGAAGTCGATTTTATTAATTTTTTGTCCACTTAATTGTATTTTGTATGAAAAAGACTAGGTAAAAAATAAATAGAAAATACCTACTAAGTATCCACAAATTAATGAATACACGCTTTTCTGCTAATTTTTAAGAACAATCATAGTTTTATGAGGTAAATATAGGCAATATCATTAAAATTATAAGTGACCGAGTAACCGATTTAACCGATTTTAATATTTTATTTTTCACTTATTATAAAGATAAGATTTTTTAAATTCTTCATACCATTTTACCATGCTTTTTATATTTAAAAATAATTCATGCTATCAACAGCTGACGATTTGTGAATAAAATTGCACTAAAACAAAAATGGTGCCTGCATAAATTGGAACGCGTAAAATGTAATTGTTTTTTAACGAAAGGGGAACGGTTAAGTGTTGTTTCGGACATTTAATTACGAAACTTGTGAAAATAACGTTCTTTCGAACAAAAGCCGAAGGAGCAATTACAAGATAATCGAATTAAGGAACTCCGATACAAATTGATTTACTAAGAGCTGGCAGTGTTGTTTTTTACAGTATTTGGTGCAGGTGCGCCAGTAAGCCCGTCCACTAGTTTTCAGAAAAACATACAATTTATTATTTGAAAACTTATTATTATATGTATAGTGTGTATACGTTTATTATTATTTATAAATATTTTTATAATCTGTACACTTCTTCCCACAATTTAAAATCACGGTACACCTGTTATGGTTGCCTGGTAGAGATCTCTTTTAGATATAAGCTCGCCTTGTACGTAACTCACATATGTAACTAAAAGGAATGACAATTGTGTACAATAAATAATATATTATAAAAATCGGGCGTAACGTGCTTAGATAAAACTTCATTGCAGAATAGTAGATTATGCACCAAGGGATTAAAGCAGTGTCTAACGTCACGGGCGCCATATTGAACCCCGAGCGTAACGATGGACTCTAGAGTTAACTCCCGAGCGTAGCGAGGGAGTCAAAATTTTACTCCTGAGCGAAGCGAGGCAGTTATGTAGAGTCCTAAGTAAAGCGAGGGGTTCAACTCGCCTAAGACGAAGACACTGCTTTATTCCAAAGGTGAATACTCTACTTTTCATACCATCTGCGAGACAATAAAAGCTCAGGGCTCTATAGCCAATTACTTAGGTGGTAATTTTCATCATAAAAGCTGTCACATTATCATAATCACTATCACTATAACTATGGTTAAAATTATGATATTATCATGAAAACCATAAAATACAAAAAAAAAGATTTATTTTTCTCAAGCACGAACACGTCACGCAGTAATTAAATCTTAAGTAAAGCTTAAAACATTACAAAAACTTTAAACATATTTAATAATAATATAACAAGTATGAACTTAGTCTACATATCGATTTACAATACGATACGATCAGCTGCTGGACCCTGTCAATGACCTTTAGTAGCACGCAGGACGAATATGAATTTGTTAACAATAATTTTGGTAAAGAAATTATGTATTTAGATTTTATAAAAACATTATTTACACAGGTAGAATGTCTTTGTCTCTAGTGGATGCACTCTACTGCTGTATGGGCGTAGAACCTTTGCCTTCCTAAGCTAGCATCTATGCTAAATTTTCATTCACAAATTTTATGTTCCATATTTAAAACACTTTAATCCCTTGGGAGTTTCATACAAAATTATATCCCTTGGTATATAATGTCTTGCTTTACGTTGAAGTTAAGGGGAATCTAATTGAACATTGTCGAGCAGGTAGTATGAAAAGACACTTATTAAGAGTAATACAAAAAAACGCGTTATTATAGCTGTATTACTTTCATTATGTGAATTAAGAAAGAAAGAATAACAGTCCTCGCGAGATGCAAGATTTTTAAATATAGTAATATGTAAGAAGATATTCCTTTAAAAACGCAGATTTATTGCGTTTTTAAAATACATTTAACCTAGTTGACCTAGTCTATTGTGATACCTACTTAAAAATGTATAGTAAAAAGTGTTAGCTAATATAACTTTACCGTTTTAAAGATACGGTCAAAAAAGTAATTGATGCACGAGAAATATTTAAAGAGCATTTAAATTGTTTAATTTTATTCTTTATTTTAGGTTGCTTATTAAAGTCTGTTCACAGAGTAGAAAATTGTATCCCGGTATTCTTTTTTTAACTTTAGTGTTTTACCAAAATCATAATAAGCATTAGTTAGGTTTTAAAAGATTTCTTGAATATCACATACAATACACTAAAGAAGGTGGCACAAGATGCTTTGAGAAATGCCTAAAGTTTTGGACTTTGTCATTTCGTTTGATGACAATACGTTCGTTTGCTTACAACGCTATTTTCTGTCGACGGGATACAATAATCTTTCAAACAAGTCTGTATAAGAAACCTGAGGGGCAATTGCACTATATTTACCAACGTTTGAACCAAAACCAAAACGTTACCATTCCCATATGTTTTGACATTTGACTGCTGTCAAGAGGTTGTCAAAATGTATGGGAACGGAAACGTTTCTAATTTGGTTGAAACGTTATAAATAGTGCGATTGCCCCTCTGGGCTCGCGCTCGGCTATTTTGCTATTGTAATACTTATTTTTTTGAGTAATGGGCATAGGGTTAATAGATATAAGGTGATTAATAAAAGAGTGAAATGTCAAAATATGTGGTTTAATCCGGCAAAGCCGACATAAGGATTTTTTTTATCCAAGGGAACACAATATTAGTGGGCGCACTGATTGTGGCCTACGGCTGCCAATCAGTGGTGAGGATTTGTATCACTAATATCTTTAGATAATATGGTACAGGTTCTTTGCACGATTTGATCGATAACGCTCTCTCTTTAGTTAACTCCCTAAATGCCTTTACCTAAGGATGGTAGAATTATGTTTGATAATAATCTTATTTGGAGTGGACTCAGCTGTGAAATTCGGGGAGATCCTGCTCTGGAGACACCACAGGCTCCGGGCCACCGGACACTGGTGGTAGAAGAGAAGTCGGGGCAACCGGGTTCAGTAGTTGAGTCTGACTCCGGGGTATTCAATAACCACGGGGTAGGGAATTCCTCCTGTCGGAGGAAAGTGGGTCTGCCTGGCTGCGCTGGTAGATTGCTGGCTGTCTATTTTAATGACGCTACACTATGTCGTACGTGCTTCATAATCATAAGAACGAACGGGTAAAATGGGTTAGAGGCCCTTATATGAAATTGAGTAAATCCAACTGTGTGGAAGATTAGGTGTTCGCTTATCGATGCTTGAGATTTGTTTTAATAAAATAATTTAGGCTATCTAGCCAACAGACACAAGCGTTCGACCGTCAACGTCAAAACAGAAAATATGTCTGTCTCGGCTCAGCCAGTCCACACTCCACAGACTAACTATTCTGAGATAACATAGACTAATAAACATAGATAAAAAACCAAGTAAACTATCGATATTTATTGAATTAAAAGTTCCTGAACTAAATTTGAAAATAATCAAAGACACGATATACATAAAACTATTATAACCCAAGGCGCGTTCAATGTTTTCTGAATTTAGATAAAAAAAGGTAACTAATACATGGAGATGTCACTAGATGGCAGTAGGAACCTGATTAGAAATTTCCTGTAGGGAAATTTATGTTACAATACCCCCTCAACCAGGGAGAATTTTACGATGGAAGTATACTGAAAGAGTAAAATTCCAGCTCGACCCCGAGCTGACACCAAATCATAACACCGAACTCATATCACCTCCACTGCGAAACTCACCGCTAGTACTTTTTGTCCTTCCAGATAAACTATTCGACAAAATATGCTCTCCTTCCTCTTCGTATTGAAGGTACCTCCTTAAGGGGGGTACGGAACTCAACCATCCTAGGTAGTCGCCAAGGTGACCTATCCTGCAATAAAAATTTAGTTACCCCGTGGGGTAAACACAGCGCCGTAGCACTCCCCTGATATCCACCTTAACGACGCCATTGGGTTTTTTTTTTAAAGATACAATAGAAAAAATTAAGTGAACCTATCCTGCAATAAAAGTATATCCGGAGCGATATTAAATTCGCGCCAAAAATTAATTCCGAACAACAGTTTTGTAGACACCCCTGGTATAACATAAAACTTAATAATCGACGTTTTGTTCTGTACAGTTACTGGCAGGAACACGTAACCGGTAACGGGTGAAGAAGAACCGTTAGCCGTTACCACCTGATCAACATCAAGTGATTTATGAACCGTCGCCAAGTCCGTAAAATATTTACAAGTATCGCTACCAATTATAGAAATCTCCGATCCTGAATCGAGAAGACCGTTGCATTGTAATCCGTAAATGCTGACCGACAAGTATGGTCGTAAATCTCGACCATAAAAAAGACTGACAGGTTTAGTTGTAGAACCTGTGTGAGAGAACTCTCTTATTGTCGACAGCCAGGATTGCCAATCTTTCATATCGGTGTTACCTGTCGTTAATTCCGATTCAGTTTTCTTAAAATAAGCGTTCCTGTTTGACTTAGTAGATTGTCTCTTCAGTGAAGGAATGGGTAAGTTACACTTTGGTAGTTTAGAATTGTAATAAGTTTTAGTTCTATAGCTAGTTATTCTATGCGATGTCTTTGTACTTAAATTCCGATTTTGGAGGGATTCGGATGACAACAGGACATTCCTGTTAGTAGTTGCGTTAGGGTAAGTATTAGGTAAAGGCTTAGTAACACAATTCTGTCGATCAGAGTGTTGTGTCATAGTACCTGGTAATGTAGAAGGCAAATGTTGGTCAGCATTTGGTTCAGGTGAATACTGGTTAACATTTGTAATGGGTGAATGGTGGGTAACGTTACGTTGGTAAGCGGTGTTAGTAGGATAAGTAAGGTTAGTAGCGTAAGCGTTAGTAGGGTAAGTAGCGTAAGCGTTAGTAGGGTAAGTAGGGTTAGTAGCGTAAGCATTAGTAGGGTAAGTAGGGTTAGTAGCGTAAGCATTAGTAGGGTAAGTAGAGTTAGTAGCGTAAGCAGGGCAAAAAGCGTAAGCGTTAGTAGGGTAAGTAATGTTAGACGAACAATGCCTATTTGGATAGTAAGTATGGTTTTGAGGATAAGTAGGAAAGTTATGGTAAACGGAATAATATGCAGGAAATGTAAATGCGGGTAAAGCATTGTGGGTTCTGTTAGTAGTAGTAGTAGTAGTAGTGGTGGTGGTGGTGGTTGTAGTAGTAGTAGTAGTAGTAGTCACATCCGGTATTGTATGGGTTTTTGAAATCGTATAGCAGGTAGGTAGTAATATAGAAGGAGACTTATCATTTCGAGTAGCACTCGAATCGGCCATACTCCGATCCGAGCAAGTTAGTTTTTTGTAGGATTACACTTAGGGCACGTACGGGCAGTGACGTCCTTCTCGCCGCAACGGTAACAGATAACAATAAATGGAGCTCTGCACGCACTTAGTTTATGACCATATACGCGGCAGCGTACGCAGAAGTCAGAGGTACTATCCGTTTGTACTACTGACACAATTTTTCCTTGGTTACCCTTGAATACCAAGTCTGTGGCTAAAGATTTACTGACATCTTTGCTGGGTTCTATAAACAGTTTAGCGCGTTGGCTGGCAGCCTCCAGCTGTCGACAACAAGACCTTAAATCATCAATACTGTTTATCGTAGTTAAAGCCAGCTGTTTAGAGTAAAATGGCCGTATATTATGTAAAATAATACTAAGCTGCTCTTCTTTCGGTAGGGGTCGTTCTAACCGAGAGAAATAACACAACATGACACTAATGTAAATAACTATGTTTTCGTCTACACCTTGGGTTCTCGATCTAATCTCATTGAGTAGGCGCTCATTATAATCGATAGGTAAAAAATCGCGAATCAGCAAAGCCTGTAGTTCGGCCCATGAATAGACGTCATGACCAATTCCTTCAAACCACAGTAAAGCGTCGCCAGTAAATAGTTCACTGGCAGAACTGAACAGTCTACTCTCAGAGATTTCTCGCGATACCCTGAGTTGTTCGAGTCTTCTTAAAAAAGTTTTTACGCAAGATTTTCCGTCATATTTAACATTTAATTTAGTAACAGCCTGCTAATTTTCGGCGGAACATTTAATAGAAGTTGTTGATTGAGGGTCAACAACTTGAGTAGTAGTAGAAGTATAAACTGCAGTTAAAGAGCTACGGAATACGACTAGTATGTTGTCGATCTTAACCAAGAGCTTGTTAAGGTCATCGAACAACTCACTGTGCAGTTTGGACTCTGATTCGGATGGAGATATTCGAGTTAGCCTATGGTATAAATGATGGCCGACGGCTTGGACACGGTTCAAAACGTTCAACGCCTTGCGTTTCTCGGTCTTCTGTAATAACTCCGCTAGGCTAGCAAGCTTGTTTTTAATATCCGCGAGTTCCTTTGTCACGTCTCCGTCGAATGTGGCTATCTCATCAGTTGGTAAGTCCTTGCACAGCTTCCTGATTTGAGCACGTAAGTCCGCTACACTGGAAGCAGGAGTTTCGAACCTAATCCTTACCTCATGCTCGAGCTCGTCCTTTTGTAAAAGGTTAAAGGCGATTGGACGTTCCTCCATTGTAATCAAACGAAAAAAGCAAAAAAAATATCCAACAAGGCTGAACAAACAACAAAGAAGAAAAAAAACAATTGTCAAATTGCAAAGCCAAACTGGTTAAATATGTTTATTAAGTCGAGTTGTAAAATATTTAAAAAATGTAAGTAATGTTTGGGGTATGGGTTGACTGGAAGAAATTCATTTCGGGGATAAGTCCACCTTGCCAACAATATACTATATTTACTCTCAGTCGCCAAGTCTTCAAACAAAAAAAAAATGTTGACTGGAAGAAATTTAATTCGGGGATAAGTCCGCCTTTCTAAGAATATTCTATATTTACTCTCAGTCACCGAGTCTTAATTTATTAAAAAATAAAAACATGTAATTTTTGGATATAGGTGGACTGGAAGAAATTTATTTCGGGGACAAGTCCGCCTTTGTAAGAATTATCCGTTACTGAGTCTCAAGTATGCAACGTTTTCCTGCCAGAAAGAGTGTAGCGTGATCGATCAATTACAAAAAAATACAATTATAGGTAAAATATTTAAGATTGTATAAGTAGTATAAGTAGTAGTAAAAAATATAAGTACAGTTGACAAATCTCAAGCACCAAGTTAATATCAGGTAAAAGTATTCAGGTGGCTAGTTGTAGCAATTAGGTATCATTCAATATTGGGTTTAAACTTAAAATAATGTAACAGTATCCGAGTAATAAAAGGTAACACCTAGATATTAAAAAAATTCTATGTGTCTTACAAAAAACGTTCTAAGATAATAACTGATATAAGAAACAGAGTCATGCAATCTCCACTTTACAAAGCACAGAACATTTATACTTATATATATTTATGTAACAAGATCATGTAAAAAAAACATCAATAACCTTCTACACTAATTAATAAAACATAGGTTTTACTATTCAAATACGGTCAAAATAATTGAGTTAAAGTTTAAAATAAACTGAAAAAATCTTGGCCTATACTATATTATGCAATGAGAATATATTATTATTATACCAGAAGTTATGTTAAAGAAGACTTGTAGTTAAGCCAAATAAAACTATCAATCTATTGTTCTGAGTGAGAGAGTTATAACACAGTTATTATGTTTAGTTACTGAATACCTAATGTTAATTATGGCATATGATTATCTATTAGTTATATTATTGAGAATTTTTTGTAAAGAAAATTGACAATCTGGTTTATGAGTAACCTCAGGGGTATGATAAACAAAGTATAACACCAACACAACAAGTTTTAAATTTTAAAAGTTGTAACCGAACAGTGTCCAAGAAGAAAAAAAAATGTTATCAATCAATATTGTTCCTAAGCACTGTAATGAGCATAGGATCATTCAAATCGTGCAAATCTCCATATGTTCGGGCGCCATGTAATACTTATTTTTTTGAGTAATGGGCATAGGGTTAATAGATATAAGGTGATTAATAAAAGAGTGAAATGTCAAAATATGTGGTTTAATCCGGCAAAGCCGACATAAGGATTTTTTTTATCCAAGGGAACACAATATTAGTGGGCGCACTGATTGTGGCCTACGGCTGCCAATCAGTGGTGAGGATTTGTATCACTAATATCTTTAGATAATATGGTACAGGTTCTTTGCACGATTTGATCGATAACGCTCTCTCTTTAGTTAACTCCCTAAATGCCTTTACCTAAGGATGGTAGAATTATGTTTGATAATAATCTTATTTGGAGTGGACTCAGCTGTGAAATTCGGGGAGATCCTGCTCTGGAGACACCACAGGCTCCGGGCCACCGGACACTGGTGGTAGAAGAGAAGTCGGGGCAACCGGGTTCAGTAGTTGAGTCTGACTCCGGGGTATTCAATAACCACGGGGTAGGGAATTCCTCCTGTCGGAGGAAAGTGGGTCTGCCTGGCTGCGCTGGTAGATTGCTGGCTGTCTATTTTAATGACGCTACACTATGTCGTACGTGCTTCATAATCATAAGAACGAACGGGTAAAATGGGTTAGAGGCCCTTATATGAAATTGAGTAAATCCAACTGTGTGGAAGATTAGGTGTTCGCTTATCGATGCTTGAGATTTGTTTTAATAAAATAATTTAGGCTATCTAGCCAACAGACACAAGCGTTCGACCGTCAACGTCAAAACAGAAAATATGTCTGTCTCGGCTCAGCCAGTCCACACTCCACAGACTAACTATTCTGAGATAACATAGACTAATAAACATAGATAAAAAACCAAGTAAACTATCGATATTTATTGAATTAAAAGTTCCTGAACTAAATTTGAAAATAATCAAAGACACGATATACATAAAACTATTATAACCCAAGGCGCGTTCAATGTTTTCTGAATTTAGATAAAAAAAGGTAACTAATACATGGAGATGTCACTAGATGGCAGTAGGAACCTGATTAGAAATTTCCTGTAGGGAAATTTATGTTACACTATGCTAATTACACAGTTACGCTAAGTAAATGATCTCTAAATAAACAAAAATTAAATGAATTGATTATAGAAGAACCAGATGGGTTACTGTCTAAAAAAATCACGATCGCCTATGATTTGATAGCCATTGCGCCGTAAACATAACACTCTGTACCGACTTCCTTTTATAAAACAGTAATGGATGGACTGCGACTGTCAAATTGCAAGCGATCACGATAGATTTTTTCTTACAACCGGTTTCAATATCCTATCTATCTCTGGATTTGCTTACTGGAGATAGAATTTTGACGCATTTTCCATGGAACTAATGTCAAATGCCTATCGCTAGTAAACAAATCCAGAGATAGATAGAATATTGAAACCGGCCGTTAGACAATAACCAACCGGATCCTGTACCTACAAATGTAAAAATGTTTTTGTCGCCGGAGGAGTCGTCAGTTTCCATGCATTGTGCCCTCTACTTATCCTTCACTTACTAACACATTCTCACTGAACTTCATTCTTCCAAATGCAAGGACACTGATAGGTATGAATACTACGCGGTACTATTCTACGTACTGTGTAAAGATAAAAGATAAAAGAATGATGATGTAAGGAAAAGGGAAAAGAGAAATATTGCAAACATTTTAAACATTTATACTGTGAACACAAATAATTAATACACATTAATATGTACCATGACACAAAAAGGCTAAGCAGAGAAATAATTTGGCGTGCTCGAATATTTTGGCAAGGGAGCTCAACACCTCTATTTGTTATCCCGAGAATGCTTTTTGTTACACAATGAGTGACGTTTATTTTAATAGTAGCATTTCGTCCACACAACGCGACGGAACGTGGTAACGAGCTTAGAATACAAATGTCACTACTCTACATCCTCCTATGGATGTCGTGAAAGCTGCCTTGGGATTACAGCGGTATAATATGACTTATGTGAGAAAAAGGACACTTGAAATAAGATTCGGGTAGCCAACACAATGGGGGTGCCGATTGACTATAAAAAATCGAAATTAAATAATACGTCAGTTGGAAAATATGACAATATCAGAGATATTTTTTGCTTCGCCGAAATACAAAAAATCTACTTAGATAAAGTATTTAAAGGTATGGAGTGGGAATTCGCTAGGTCACAAGTTATTAGGTAAATTTACCTATGTATTGACGTCATGTGACATTTCATTACAATGCATTGTCGCAAATGGTTGATTTAATAAAAAACTAATGAAATATATTTTTTGTAATCCACTAGATGGTCATTTAATATTACATTGTTACCCTAGAGGTGAAAGTAACTTATTTAGTCCTGAGACGTGGTTTCGAGCGAAGCGAGGGCGCTTATAGCTCGAGGGACTAAATAAGTCTTTAACACGAGGTAAACACTGTGCTTTTCATTACGAATTCAAGGAAAGTGAAAATAAAAACATGAATTAGCTAAAGAAAAGCTAGTGAATTTTATTTTAATTATTCAACAACTTCTGCTTTAGCCTCTTCTCATATGGATTTCGTAAGAGAAGAGGCTAAAGCAGAAGTTGTTGAATAATTAAAATAAAATTCACTAACTTTTCTTTAGGCTTTAAATCCATATCTGAATCAGATGAACTCATTGTGTTAATACAAATCTCTGCGATATGGAAGTATAAACAGAACTCTACAACTCGAAAAAACAAATGAAGATCGGATTGCCGCTTTACCGCTAATTTTGTTTTTTTTTTCTGTGGACGGCCAGCTAATCAGCCATTATTCATTATTGAAAAAATGTTAAATATTTTGCCTAAATCTATGTTACTTTAAAGAAATTTTTTGAAAAGAAAAGATTAATAGTTGAAATTATATTATAATAAAGCCATTCAAAAATATATTCTTTAATTAATACAAAACTTTATTTTATTTGAATTTTACATCGCGCTGTAATTGAGTGACTGTATAGAAAGTTGAAACATGGTTCAATAGAAATGTTAAAATAGGAACTAGTTTCTTTTTTATAATTTGAAAGCTGTCAGTTGAAAACGATTCTCCAGAGGGCTGAAAAGTATTACTTTCAACCCGCTCCTCAACCTCCTCCTTCGTACCTGGCTACAAAAAATCCTCGCGTCATTGGTCCAAAATACTACGAGCATTTGCCGGCGGATTTGCGCAATGATAAAAATGACAAAACATTTACGCACCGTCTGAGAAACCTTTTGTTGGATAAAGAATTATACTCAACGAAGGACTTCTTTTCATTGACATTTTAATAATTGACATTTTAATGATATTCTTTATGACATTTTATATTTGATTTTATTACATTGCGTAATACAACATATACAGTTTTATTTGACATTTTTGTTTATACCTATAAATACTATTTTACTTGACTTTTTATTTTATACTCGTACTATTATTGTATTAGACATTTGTAAATATTTGACATAATGATTTGTGAATTGAATTTCTTCATTGAAACATACATACTGTTTTTTTTTGTTATTATCTATACTATATAAAGCTTATTTTATTATTAATGTTGTGACGATCATTTTTACATACTTTTTGTAAATTTTCTTCAATGTTATAAAAATATTTGTAAAAATGAAATAAATAAACCTAAACCTATTGCGGTTTTTGTGGCGCGGATATGCGGATGTGTAAGTAGCGTATGGGAACATAACATCTCATTTTTTATTTCTTTTCTTGTCTATTTTTACTGAAATATGATCTGTAATTACTTAATATATCCGATGACTTAGAGCCTGCTTGTAATTCAGGTATATTTTACACTTCAGGCACCAGCCTCTCTAAAGTGTAATTAATGTAAACTATTAACGAAATGTAAAGAGGGAAATAAATGGTTTATTTTTATTACTACAAGACACTCACACACACTTACACCCACTCACAAGATCACTCATTTATAAGATCATTAGTGCATATACAGTAAGATTATTCTGACTAATTATCCTATTGCAGTAGACCGGTTCTCGCTCATTACCTCATTAGCTTTTCGTGTGTGTAAATAAGTTCTGAAAGAAAGGGAGCAGCCACCGCTACACATTATTCTAAAAATCCTTCACCGCGCGGATATGTATTAAAATAAATTAGACAATTAAATGTTATTATTTTGCACAGACTCAGAATTGACACACAAAAATCCAATACTTATTGTTAAATAACATAGACGTTATGTTCTTACTTAACTAGATTTTTGCATTTTTGTTTCACGTAAATGTCTGTAAAGGTCTATGTTGAAAATTTTGAGTTTGAATAAGAACTTGGTCGACTATTGTCTAAGCCGGGGGCTGATTCTCGAACAATCCGTAAAAAAACTGTGATTGGCTGAGCTGTGTCTATCGCTCGAAGAAAAATTTGAATTCGTAGTTTTTTCAAATCCGTGAGAATCAGGCCCCTGAGCCCGTAGTTAAAGTATCATACGCATTCGTTTCGTCGCCCTTCGGCCCCACCTGCCCCTATCGTCCCGAATCAATTCGTGCCGAAGCTTCGTACCTTTTGTACGCTAAAAAGTTATCGCGTATATACTGTGGTCACATTAACGGCTTCGTCATTTTGCACGAACTATCGTCCAATAATCCAAGATGGCCGAAATCATTTCCAGACGTTGAACTATGGACAATTAATTTCATACTTTTACATGTGTGCTAACAATTACATAAAGTATTTATCAACATCTAATAAGAAACCTTATTCTGGATCCTATGTGATGATTGATGAACTAAGCTTCATAGTGATGTACCTATAAATTATAAAACTATTGCATCGCACACGTCTTAACAAATCGAAAGTAACCGCCGAAATGGAAATGAACAACGCTAGTGTGACCACGCAGCGCGAAAAGTTAGCGCGCCAGAACCCTTTGATGTGCCGCCACACGCCCGATAACGCACACGAAGCCCGATTATTTTCGACGATAGCCGAATATATATATAACTGGTCACATCTGCGTGTACCGCTTCATAGCACGAATCTTCGGGACGATAGGCGCAGGTGGGGCCAAAGCGTTAGAATGTATCGAACGTTAATGTAGGTATGCGAATGATTCGTAAAAACACGGTATACAGAATATAAGTGAAGGTTTCCCTTTTCTCTAACAGTGAGTTCAGATCATGATCCTCATATGAAAATCACTTAAAGGACATCACCCATTTTGGGCTATTTTTTTTTTAGCCGGCCAACAAAAAATAACTAAATTTTATCATAGGCATAATTATAATGAACGTTTTGTATTATGACAGTAAAGCTCGAAACCTATTGGTTAAGATGATAATCAGTCTCAAAGTATTTATTTTATTACCTACGGTTTGCGGGGTGAGCTCGTGATTTCCAGGTAAACAGTTATTGTTAATGGTGTGCGAGCGAGAGGACGTTGCAAGTACATTTACCTGCCGAGTTACAAGTGTTAACAAGAGGCAAAATACACCCACTTAATCCTTTTCGTAGGTACTTTCGTTCGTTAGTTCTCCATGCAGGCGTTTATGTACAGGTTTTTTATTAATTATAATGCATATTATTTTCATTTCATATATTTTTATTCAATATTTACAACTCTCCTGGCCTTACAATAATATCTTCTAAACCTTCGGCGGGAATGTGTATCGTTGGCTCGTGCCTGGCAAACCCCATGTACCACACAATGCACATGACGTGTGAGCAGCAGCCAATGGTTCTTCGGCCAATGTTACATGTACAGTAATAGTGTTTTATAGCCTGTCGCCCTTCGAGAGCCCTATCTATGCCAATATAAACGTTATACGAACGTGAACGGACATGTCGGGACTGGATTCTACCGCGCAATACGTAAAGGTCTGTTCCTTCTAGCTCTCGTATGTGTTCTGTGGGTAATTGGTCGCCAAGTTCAACGATGAACATACCATTTGGCTGCAAATGCTCCGCATAGTAACTCCTAGCTTGCTTTATTTGGTATACACCAAGTGCAAAAAGGATAAGATCTTCTTGTGTCAATGTGGGGAATTGAACCTCAAGCGCATCAACGTTAATTGAACGAAACGGAGCACGTCTTCGGTTATAATTGTATCTGTTCACCAGATCCGCCAATGTATTCGGTACATTAACCCTTTCCCGTATTATTTCTAAATACATTGGAGCCCTTACATTGTCCACAATCAACACATGATAGGCATTTAATAAAGCTGCACTGATTTTAAAATATTCCATCATATGATGCAAGGCGCGATTGCTGTGTACAATTCTTAACAAGCGAAAATCTCTTTTGAATCGTCCATTGATTATTTCTACTACCCAGCGGCATATAGTCACAAGTCTGGATTTATTCGCTTGTTCCGTCGTAAGTTGCGTTTCGTTTGCATTTTTCGTTTCTGGCATATCTACTGTATATCCATGTGATTGTAAAGGATAGGCCGCGTCTCTAAAGCCACGATCTAAGATAAATACGTCACCCGGTCTGAAAAACCAATGAAATATGCTCTCCTCATTTTCAATAATTGCATTCATTATTGTTGCATCGGAAGTTGAAGCGGCGTGCGGGCCCGTTACGTCAATTATATGACCGTCACAGCAAACAAACAAGAACGGCTTGGTCAGATTTCGATATTTGTGAAGACTATATGTTTGTCGTTGAAAAAAATAGTTCGAGCTCTTTTGGTTGTATATATATGTACCATCGACTATTATTATAGCATTTCTTTGTGGCAAAGGGCTTTCTGGATTGCCAAATAGAGTTTCAGGTACTAATAAATTCCTTTGAGCCACTTGTTCCCTGTTTATGTGGTCAAACCCAACATGCAAGGGAACAAAATCACGCAACAATGCATCACGACCTAGAGCTAACATTCGTTGAAAACGGGATTCGCTCGTTCTAAACACTAAAGCAAGTCTGGCATTAGAGTCTCCTGTTCTTAGTTTTGCCAATACAGCGGCCAGTATTGTCTTCTTTTGACGATTATTATTTAGGCTGGATGTGTTTACGAGTAGATCGGAAAACTGTTCGTGAGTAAGTTCCGTCCAAGTATGAAACTCGTTTGTATTAATGACTTCGTATGTCTCGAAGTTTTACACGTCTGTTGTAATATGATTTGTCATAATCGTCAGAGCATTCACTATTTCAGATGCAGTAAAATCTTCTATGAGATTGTCTTGTAAAGGTAGAGTATACCAAAGGTTCTGGGCTAAGTGTTCTTCGCAAACGCGAGCATTTTCTGGTATTAGTAGATTGTACCGCCCAATCATACGAATTATGATATCGTTAGGTATTCTAAGCCTGGTAATATTTTGACAATGCTCAAAAATGCAGTGCACTGTTGAGTTTGGAGTACGTACAAATCCTGCTAAGGTCATTGTTGGATGATTACGGCTTTGTTGCTGAATAGGCTCATCGGGCAACACGTCATCATCTTGACGCGCCTCGCGTATACGCCGATGAAACGTCCTCTCAGCTCTTTGCCAGCAAGGTCGGCAAATGACGTCGGTAGGTTCGTTCTGAAAAAAAAAAAAAAAATTGTAAACCCACCTTCTACAAGTTAAATACAAACGAATCTTTCCCAAAGGACTTCTTAACAAAAATAATAACATGTTCGTGCCCGTACTCACACAAAACTAACTATTTCAAAACTTTTGAAATAGTTTTGAGTGTAGGCAAGAGCCAATGCCTACATTTAAACCGGCTATAACTTAGACGGGCACTATACCATATTGAAGTGGTACTTAAGATCTGTACAGAGCGCTGATAAAAATACTAACAAATAAATAAGAACAACAAATAGTTAATTCGTGGCAGTAACAGAGAGTCGATGAAATACTAATAAACACTCGTAAGTAGAAATCTTACTTAAAAATAATAATAATAATAAAAGTCTTTCCCTATACCTTCAAAGGTTCTTGTCTACATTTCTATCACTGATGTAAGCCTATGTACTTTATAAAAAAACCCTTTCATAGTACTAACTAAAGAACTTAAGTATACATTTTACTTTATTGAAGGAAGGTAGGTACTTCAGCAAAATAATTCAACGCGACACCTAGTCCTGATCATGATGTCATATCGACGATCTGTTATTATCACAGAGTAGGTACCTAGTTATGACTTAAATGTAAAAAAGGTTGCATTACATACCTGTCTCGCGATTAGCTCCTCCATAATAATCTGAGCTATGTCGATGTGCTGTTCTTCCCGAGAAATCCACGTGTAAGTCCTTCGACCTTCACATGGTTCACGACAGTTAATACACAACATATGTGCCATGATTAACAAAAACAGTATAACAAAAACAAAAACTCAACGATAATTAAAACAACAAACAAAACAAAATCAATGTTAAAAACCACGAAAACAGTGAAAGTAGCCGTCCGATGTAACGAGAGTTGCATGGAAAACTAACGAACGAAAGTACGAAAAGGACTAAGTAGGTGTATTTTGCCTCTTGCTCACACTTGCAACTAGGCAGGTAAATGTAGGTACTTGTAACGTCTTCTCGCTCGCATACCTATTATGCCTCTTGCTCACACTTCTCGGCAGGTAAATGTACTTGTAACGTATTCTCGCTCGCACACCATTAACAATAACTGATTACCGGGAATTACGAGCTCACCCCGCAAGCCGGGTGCAAGCCGTAGGTAATAAAATAAATACTTTGAGACCGATTATCATCTCAACCAATAGGTTTCGAGCTTTACTGTCATAATACGAAATGTTTATTATAATTATGCCTATGATAAAATTTAATTATTTTTTGTTGGCCGGCTAAAAAAAAATTAGCCCAAATTTGTATGAAGCCTGAATGATGTCCTTTTCTTTCGACATTTTTGATTTTTTTTTTACAAAATTTTGTAGTGTCATATAACTAAGTTAACGTTTACAAATCATATTCTGTCAAAAAATCATAATAAATACACAAAAAAATAACTTTGCAATGTAAGCCGTATAATTTTTCCATCACACTGGGCTTTTCCGAGAAAATAAACATCGGTAACCAAATATTAACATTGGTCTGAACTCACTGTTAAAAGAAAAGGGACACCATCTTTTATACCCGGTATATTATTATACGCATACGGACGTACCTTCCCAACTTATTTAAATGACATTAAGAAAATACAGATGAGATTACTAAAATACTTAGTTGACAAGAAAACTAAAGATGACTGTAAAGGGGATTATGAAAAATTATTTGGAATTTGCAAAGTGCTTCCAGTACATAGTAAATTTAAATATTTGTTGGACCTTGAGCAGTACTATACTGATGATATTAAAGTGAAAATAACATATAATTATAATAGTAGGCGACAAGGTCTTGGCAAATTAGTGCAGCCAAAAGCTGTTAACTATTATGGAAAAAGAACAACTAAGTATCTAGTTCCAAAAATATTTCATATGTATGATGTGTTAAGGCAAAAAACCAAATTTAGTAGGCCAGTTATAAAATGTAAATTAAAAAAAGCTTTGTTTAGCTCTACGGTAACTCTGAGCTAATCGTAATCCAAAGTACATATTTTATTTGTCGCATACCATTTACAGTAACATAAATAGATAGTAGATAATAAATAACATATAGTATTATATTATAGGAAATAGATTAGGTAGGTATAAGCAAACTTTATCTTTGAGCTTGTAATTTGCCAACAAACTGTTTTAACAGTTTGGCAATTAACCTTTATTGAATAAAAAAAAATTACCATGGTATTGTGGAATCATTCTCATACATGCTGTTTCATGCGTTTTATTCTGACGAACGCGAATGTTACTTTGGCTATAAGCACTGAATTAAAATAGATAGCGCAATGAGGTCATTAACTTATCGGCTGCTTTATCGGTTCACCCCCTTGTATCCGGCTGGCAGTAACCTCACAACTACTTTAAATACACGACCGCGAAGAGCTCGAGGATAATCAATTTAGCATAGTTGTTACGAGTATTCTTCAAATGCACGAAAATAAAATTCTATAGCATTGTTGTGTCCCGACAATAAGAGGTAAGATAGCCAGTTCCTTGCCTGTCGTATGTAAAAAAAACATTTGTGGATTTGATACAAGCTGTCAAAATGACATGCCGCTTCAACACTGACTGCGCAACGCATAAAGGAGAGTATAATGTGTTCTTCAGTCCATGTATGTATGTTTCATTGTGGCACCATATTGGCCAAAATCAAAAACCGAGATGATTCTCATATGAATCGATTAGTTTTAATTTTGCATGATGTTACTAAAGACATGACAGTTATCGAAATCTAATATGGCAACTTACAGGCGCAATTTTGGAAAAAGGAAAAAAATAAAATTTGTTGAACTACATCATGTGTGGTATTGTTAAATAGGGCCCTGTAAATTATTGTTAGGTTTCTTTGACCATTTTTCATTATGCTAAATCATTTAAGAAATATAACCATGTATTATGTAAAGTCGTCAAACTCAACTGCATATATGTATACTGAACTACGCGCGCGAGCATAGATGCGAGCATCTCTAACAAAAATCTTCTGGCTGGTGGCATCTGCGATTTTAACAACATTTGACCTATCCTTAAGGTAGTCTTCGCACCATTTCTTAAGTGATCCCCGTATACCACAGTCATCCAGCTTCTCTATAAGAGTGTTATGTCTCAAGGTATCAAAGGCCTTACCATAATCTATAAATAAAACTAATACATGTTCCTTATTATTGAGATATCTGTAAATACTGTCGCTAAATTTGGATAGTACTTAGAATGTTGGAACAGATTAATTATTTTTAAATGTAATCAATAGCATAGCCATAGTCAAAATTTTACATACAAACACCGGCAAAATTAGCGGAACAAAAAAAAATATTTTTCATAATATTATTTATAATAATACCTGGCAATTCGGTTTATTTTCGGACTTCGAAAATTTGATCGAATTTCACAATTCCGCTCTGACTTAAAGTGGTTACCGATACGAGAGCGCCTTAACGTACACATTTTGACAGCAGTTTTTAAGGTTATAAAAGACCCTAACGCCCCGAGCTACCTCAAATCACGTTTTCGAATGTTGCCTCCACCATCTCGTTCTGTGCGCTCTTGCTATGGTGATATGCTCGAACTCCCCCACGCCAATACCAACTTCCTTCTCCATTCTTTCTGCTTTCGAGCTGCCCAAATGTGGAATCATCTCCCGACAGTTGTTCAACAAAGCCCATCTGTGCCATCATTTAAACGCAGACTCAAGCAGCACTTTCTTTCTCAACTCTCCACTTCAGTGTTATAACGAATGTGTACAGCCTCATCATCTTAAGTAAAAGTATATATAATATTATATATTGGTATAATTTATGTATTTTTATGTATATACGTGTGTTGTATTTGTGGTTTATATATTATTTTATTTGAGTTATTTTAAAGTGAGAGTAAATATGTAGTTTATGCGCTTGTGTGTTTCCCACAAAACAATATATCCTTCATACTCGCAGGTTGGCTGGAAGAAATCTCTATGAGAGATAAGTCCACCTTTGTGTACATTGTCTATTATAATTTTATAGTATAAGTTACTATGCGCAATAAAGAGTATTATATAATAAATAATAAAAAAAATTACAAAAAAATAAATCCGACTTCTAAAACACCAAAAAGTCATAAATAATATAAGATGATGGGACCACCTGTAAAGTATACCCTTTTAGACAAAAGAAGAATTCTCCGAATCGATTCAGGCATTTTCGAGTAATCGGGGAACATACATAAAAAAAAGATTCCGACAAATTGAGAACCTTCTCCTTTTTTTGAAGTCGGTTAAAAAGACTGGACAGTTATATTACTTACCTTTTTATTTAGAACTTTAATTTAAAAATGAAACATAACGCGATAGTCATTTTTTCATCGATTTGTTTCCTTTTCCCACTTGACTTGTTAGTGATTCGAGCTCAGTCTGAGGAGACAATTAAAAGTTCATAAATTTGATAAATTCTCAATTTTATTAGTAAATGCTATTTTTTCAAGCAGCTTGGTTGAAATAAACTAAAAATGCCCGATTTAGCACCACCAGATATGCAAAGAAATGATCATACCAACAGATCAATTGCCGCTAGATTTAAGCAATCAATTTCAACGACTCATCGCAGTATTCGACGGAAACAAGCCAAGGCAGCAAAAGGTGCACTTGGAGGAGGGATCATAATTTTCTTCAAGTTCGAGCTCGCAGGAACTCGTGGGTAACGGCTGTGCAGTCTCGAAATGAGCTTGAAGTCGTGCGAGGAGTGCGAGTGAGCGAGCGTCCAGCTTGCAGAAGATTTGAAGAAGTGGGCAAGATTTGAAGAAGTGATAAAGTGGTTCATATGTACCGGTCAAAGCTCCAAAATTTGAGAGACACCATTGTGTACATCGGTTAAAGCGACATAAGCGAATGGGCGTTTAGGTACTTTTCACTGAGGAGTGTATAGTGCTCCTAAACCAGATCAATGGAAGACAGAGAATATGGAGACGCATAGGAGTCAGGAGAACGATACTTTCAGACTAATTTTGAAATACGATAACATATGGGGGCGGCTCAGTTATGGTGATGGGTATAACTTTAACGATGAGGGATAACTTTCGGAGCTCGTACGGAGACTGCTGATAGTGTACATCAGGGATGTTTAAAAAGAACAAGTTGTGCCAATTGTCTCCAATAATGATGTCGGTTTTATTCTGATGCAGGATAATGCTAAGGGCTAACAGTGCTCGCTCAGTCCCAGCAAATCTAAACTATGTGGGTATAACAGTGGTGCAGTGGCCAGCAAGATCCCCGAATATGAATCCTATAGAGTATGTTTGGGACTTGTTAAAGAAAAGCGTTAAATCCAGAATGCCAACCCCCAACAACCTGAGAATACTGCAAAACACATTACTTATAGAGTGGCAGAGCTTGTCTCAAGATACGATAGATTCGCAGTTACTGACGCACACGTTATTAGTCTTATTTTAAAATCTTAGTAGGTAATTTTTAATATTACAACATTGTTTGTGTTCCAACAAAATTAAGAAAAAAAATGTTTAATTATTTTTAATAAAATTTAATTAAAAACCAGTTTGTTGCTTTATATCTGATTATTATGAGTATTTGCTTTAATTATTTCTATACTGTGCTGTGCCTTTTTTAAATATACCTACCGCTAATTGCCAGTGAGTGCGTGTGTGTATAATTTGCCTACTAACTTCTATTTCCATTTTAGCCCAGTTTTGGGAGACAGTTCCCAAAATCCTTTCCTTAGCTTTAGTATCTTTTACAATTTCATGATTAGCCAATGAATGACAATAACCAAATTTTAATAAATAATATAAGTACATTAAAGAAATACTTTTCTTGAAGTAAAGGAATGATAAAACAATCCAAGGAAAGAATCAAATCATAACTTATCTAAGTTAAGAAAATTCCTAAATTACACCAAAATTCCTCGAATATCCAAAATGTCGTGAAATTTTCGGAATATTAGGTAATATGCTACGAGCCGGGTCCCCGGCTCTAGCCAACTGATAGCAGACGTCCCGACTATCTGCCTTCCCGGAAATTGAAACCATGACACTGCACTGACACCGACATGCCTATCAACCTTTAACGCCACTCCTTTGACTAAAGAAAATTGTGCAGCTAACCTTAGACGGTAATGATTAATGTAGGTAGCCGGCAGCAAACTATAAAATATATTGAATTTCTTTGAAGCAAATTTTCTTTGTTTGTCACCCAATTCTTAACATATTGCTGATTGTGAACAATAACAATAACTAAGATAACTTAGACAAGTCGTGCACAAATTATTTGCACTGACAAACTTTTGGCGGTCACTTACAGGCACCATCTTAAACTTTGGGCACATGTAAAAGTGATGATCTTTATTACAAAAAATAACATACCTTAATTTATTGGTTATGTGTGAGGTCATGTTCGCAACTTTTTTGAAAGCCGTTTTTATTTTATTACTACTCGTACCTTCAACACATTTGACAGGAAAACTATCCTCTAACGCAATTGCCCTTTTTGCAGCTTGGAAAATTTTTATATCAGACTAGCTGGGCCCGCGACTTCGTCCGCGTGAAATAGTAACTTTTGTTGAAGTTGATAAAAAGAAGCCTATGTTATACCTTATATAATTAGTTATCTATTAGTGAAAGTCCCGTCAAAATCGGTCTAGCTGATCCGGAGATAAGCGGGAACAAACAGACAGACAGACAAAATTTTTTTAAATTGTGTTTTTGTTATTGGTACCCGATATACATTCATACCCATTTAGTAAAAACTTGTTATTTTGACATTACAAACAGACACTTCAATTTTATTTATTTGTATAGATGTATAGATTTCAGGGAAAAATTCCAGATAATTTATCTTGATTAAATAATTGGAAATAGACAGAGGCTAGGCTATTCCTGTCGCAGCCAGGCTAGTTCAACTCGATAACATAGTATAGCGAATTGGTTGGCCCGGGCCACGCACATCTGAAAACAAAAAATGCACTGATCCATACTATTATTATAAATTTAAATGGAAAAGTGTATGTGTGTGTCTGTGTGTTTGTCAGTCTTTCACGGCAAAACGGAGCGATGAATTGACGTGATTTTTAAGTGGAGATTGTTGAAGGGATGGAGAGTGACATAGGCTACTTTTGTCTCTTTCTAACCCCCCACTTCCATAAAATGGGGGGTGGAAGTTTGTATGGAGCATTCCGCAATTTTCAAGGTAGAAAGCTAAAAATTTGTATGGGGAATCAATAACCGCCCAAGTAGCAAAAAAGTCCTATAATGAAAATTATAGGACTATCAAGACTAATACAACTCTTATACCAGCACTGGCAACGACTTCCATTCTTATAATAGCATTCGATAAGCTTTGATATACTCAAGATTACTTGTTTTAAAAACTACGGCTTATAGTACACTACAGGATTAAGTTATAAATCTTGTTATACTCAAGATAACTTGATCTTATGAGTAAGGTTTATAGTTCACTACAAAACTAAGTTTAAAGACTGTTATAGGACGTATGTGCATGCAGCAAGACTAATAGTCTTTGTAAAATTTCTGATTCTGTAGTAGCATTTAGTGAGAGTACTAGATTTTATTACATACTTAGGGGAGACCTTAATAAGATTGTGAATACATAGACTTGATCAGAACTATTATAAAAGTAAATGTAAAATGGAGGCGGATAGTTCTTATTACAATTGAAATAAGCGCTTTTATGCTTATAATAGTCCTAACACGCTCTCAGGCGAGAACTTTTTTAAATATGGCGAATATTACATAAATTATATTTTTATAAATTTATTTATACAATTGTGTAACGTTCGATTTATAGAGGCGCATTAAAACTAGTATAAAAATAGCATATATATCAACATTGAATATTACTTCCCAGTGATTTCACACCCTATACCTATCTATTGACATTCTCACAAACTATGCTGTCATGAATGATAATATTAAAAGTTATGTTAAATGAATCCTGTACTTATTTAAATTTTAATTTCAATGATCGCTCATGATGATAAACATAAACGCATATGACAAGTTTTAGAAAATATACTTATAACCAATAACGAAGTATATTACTAGGACATTTTAAACAAAATTTGTTTAGTAAAGAGCTTATATGAGACGCTTATAGAAGTTATCATACTTATAAAGATTGTGTTTCTATAATTATTAGACTCATTATACTTCTCTAATGCTATTACAAGTACATTATGGGAGTTAATAACATTCTGTAAGTTTATTATACGATTGTTATAAAAGCAAAATGCTCCTATAAATGTGCCCAAATCCAGGGTTGTAACAAACTATAAGTATCTTATAAGCTTGTCTTATAGATAATCATAAGCACATAATTTGCTAGTTGGGCGTTGAACCGATTTTGATGAAATTTGGTATGGAGATAGTTTGGTTGTGGGGAAGGATAAGGAATATTTTTTATCCCAGAAATCATTACTTAAGGGTGTAAAAATATCAAATATCATATAAGAACCCTTTCAATTTCCACATGACTTATCGGTGTAAGTTCTTGTACCACCTTTGCACATTGTCCTTCAACCTTTTCTTGTACCACTTTTGCAAATTGTCCTCCAACCTTTTCAAAGCTTTTTGTGACAAAGAACACAAACATGAAAAACCCGCAGAAACTAGCATCGGCAAGTAATCAATTATGATTGTCGGCCGCGAAATGTTATTTTATTTAACATGTATCCAAACCTGACAGGCTTTGGAGGATTGCCCGGGGGATTACCGGACTAAATGTAATCAGTTGTTTCTGAGTAGAATTACCTATGGGATTGCGCGATCCAAATCTGACTATTTGATTTTGATTATTAAAGCACCATTGTGTCTGATCGTAAATAAATTGGATGGCGCACGTGGTAGGATTAGCGGATACACGTGCTTGAAGCAGCGTGCGTATGTTGCGGAGTATTAAAAAGTATTTTGAATTTTCCACAGTTGAAAAATATTCCAGTTATAGCCAGCAATCACGTGGGATGGATTTGGGGCAGCAGCAGAAGGCAAGTGTTCTGAAGTACTTTATCCCTAATCCCACGTTCTCCTTTTCTTTTAAGGACTGCCTGGTCTGCGTTGTTACCATCTTACTGCGACTTCCATTACCATTCCAACGTGAACTAAGAAATTTGGAAACTCGTTTCCATGTTGTATTATGAAAAAATGGAAATCTGACAGCACACAGTGTTCCCTCCCCTTATAAAAACCCAATCAGCAAAGTAAGGATGGCTAGTACAGCGTGAATTCTCCTGCACTAGCTATTTTCGCATTTTTAAACTTCCACATACCATCAGGTGGACTTACCAGGGTTATTTGCCAGGCCCGTCCACCTAACATTGAAAAATAACGTTTATATAAATATTGGTTTACAAAAATATCTATGGTTAATTAATTAAAATATTAACAGCCGGAACATAAGATAATACAACTTGACGCTGATTTTCTCGAGATAAATAACGCAGTATTAATGAGAGCAATACAGCGACAAGTTGAACCCTGATTAGAGCGAGGGATCCGAACTTACTCCCGACCAAAACAACTTTATCCCCGAAGAGCGAACATTTTACTTTTTACATGTGTAAGACAGCGAAAAATTGCAATAAAATAGTTAATTTGCAACAAGTAGCGTACTCCTATACTCTTAACAACTTTTTTAAACATTTCATATCACACTTATCCTCTTATTAGTATGAAAGTACTGAACCATACCGCAACCGCACCAGATAAAAGTAAACATAAACTAAATCATACAAATTTGATGCAAATATACATGAAATTTGATGTCTCAGAGAAGACAGAGAAGGCAAAAGTTAAACAATCTTGATAGTTTTCTAGGTATAGTCCTAAATACTCTAGGATCATAAATTTACCGGAGGAGATTGGGGCGGAGGAGGCGGCAGTTTGCCCGTCTTCTTCCTCCTGACGGTGACCAGCGGGACCCGGGCCGGGGAAGCCCGAGTCCTGCATTGCACAGGTCACCGCCAGTCGTCGATGCTCCTAATGTCCAGGAGCATCACCGGCCTTCCCAGCTTGGGGAGGCGAGAGGGGCTCGCCGTAGGCGAGCTGACGCTGACGAGGTCATGGAAGTGTCCGAAAGGGTTCCCATGGCCTTGTCCGACAGCGGGGCGTCCCTCCCCGACGTATCCTCTTCGTCAGATGACGGGGAGGATGCGGCGGTGATGAGCGTTCTCGTGCCAAGGCGTTTGTGAGAGGGCATCGTTGGGTTTTAGTCGGTATGACGCGGTTTCTGGCTGGCACTCTGCCCCCAGGGGCCGCGGAGAGTCCGACATAACCCCGCGCCTTCCCGAGCGCGGGGTATGCGTAATGCATTTCCCAACGTAAAAAAAAAAAAGAAAAAAAATATCTTAAATTTAATACTAATTTGATATCTAAATTTGATCATCTAAGTATATACCTACTTACCTCCTCTGGCTCTTTAATGTAATATTTTAATGGCATTTCTAACCTACACCTGATAAATCCATGGTATGGCCATAAAAAGATCTATGTGTTAAGGTGACAAGTAAAGTCACAGATAGTTTATATTTTGACAGGGAGATACCTACGTTCACTTATTAGTATTAGTTTGTGCCTACGTTATAGAGAGGACAAATCATAAAAAAGTTTTAAATTTAAATGACAGAAAATATTCATCTTTATGCTTGTCTTAAGTTAAATCAATAAAATAAAAAGAGATAAGCTATTGAAACTTTGTTTCGAAGAATGTATTATCTGTGCTCAAAGTGACCAGTTTAAGGAATCGAAAGCAAATATTGGTAAAGTCCAATAATGGTATTTTAATTTGTTTGTATTTTAATAGTAGATTGCTTTATAAGGGTGGAAAGGAATCAATCCCTACGAGGTTGTTAGACGCCCGAGCGCAGCGAGGGCGGCTATAGTCCGAGTAGGGTTTGATTCCTTTTACCCGTGTGTAGCACTCTACTTTTCATTTCGAATGCAAGGAAAATAAAAAATAGCTTTTCTAATAAAATTTATTAATAAAAATACTCCTAACATGACATATCGACATCGTGTTTTACACTTAGTGTACTTTTAAGCATTGAATATCTGCTCCATAGCGTAGACGCCTGCACTTTATGAGATAGTTCATTAAAGTATATAAGAAATACATTTTCAGAAAATGATTTTATATTCCTTGCATCTCGCCACTTCATAAAGTCGGAATATGTATTTATAGTAGATTGCTTTATAAGGGTGGAAAGGAATCAATCCCTACGAGGTTGTTAGACGCCCGAGCGCAGCGAGGGCGGCTATAGTCCGAGTAGGGTTTGATTCCTTTTACCCGTGTGTAGCACTCTACTTTTCATTTCGAATGCAAGGAAAATAAAAAATAGCTTTTCTAATAAAATTTATTAATAAAAATACTCCTAACATGACATATCGACATCGTGTTTTACACTTAGTGTACTTTTAAGCATTGAATATCTGCTCCATAGCGTAGACGCCTGCACTTTATGAGATAGTTCATTAAAGTATATAAGAAATACATTTTCAGAAAATGATTTTATATTCCTTGCATCTCGCCACTTCATAAAGTCGGAATATGTATTTAAATATCTTTCCTTTGAAATTTTTGGCAAAAAAATTTCGAGTATTGTATTTGCTTCGTTCGTGACTGAATCTGGAGCCAAAATTTCAGAATCGCTTGAATTCATTGTTTTTCTTAAATACCTAAATCACACAATCAAGATTTCGGTACAGCGAGCGTAACAGATTCCCCTCCCGCCAAAATTATCTTTTTCACAGGTATTTTTAAATTTGGAACACATCGCGTTACCTGTTACTGGCCATTCAGCCAAATACTTTTATTATCATTGTACCAAAGATTGTATGTACGTAACCTAATTCAGTTCTATTTTTAAAATTTTACTTTCCGCCCTAAGGAGGGAAGTAAATAGTATGAGAATTTCCCGCCCGCTGGTGGGAACTAGCGTTTTCCTCCCAATACTCAGATCAAGGAAACGCTCCTTTCCGAGCATGAGGAATGAAAAATATCTTACCTTTGAAATTTTTGGCAAAAAAATTTCGAGTATTGTATTTGCTTCGTTCGTGACTGAATCTGGAGCCGAAATTTCAGAATCGCTTGAATTCATTGTTTTTCTTAAATACCTAAATCACACAATCAAGATTTCGGTACAGCGTAACAGATTCCCCTCCCGCCAAAATTATCTTTTTCACAGGTATTTTTAAATTTGGAACACATCGCGTTACCTGTTACTGGCCATTCAGCCAAATACTTTTTCATTCCTCATGCTCGGAAAGGAGCGTTTCCTTGATATGAGTATTGGGAGGAAAACGCTAGTTCCCACCAGCGGGCGGGAAATTCTCATACTATTTACTTCCCTCCTTAGGGCGGAAAGTAAAATTTTAAAAATAGAACTGAATTAGGTTACGTACATACAATCTTTGGTACAATGATAATAAAAGTATTTGGCTGAATGGCCAGTAACAGGTAACGCGATATGTTCCAAATTTAAAAATACCTGTGAAAAAGATAATTTTGGCGGGAGGGGAATCTGTTACGCTGTACCGAAATCTTGATTGTGTGATTTAGGTATTTAAGAAAAACAATGAATTCAAGCGATTCTGAAATTTCGGCTCCAGATTCAGTCACGAACGAAGCAAATACAATACTCGAAATTTTTTTGCCAAAAATTTCAAAGGAAAGATATTTAAATACATATTCCGACTTTATGAAGTGACGAGATGCAAGGAATATAAAATCATTTTCTGAAAATGTATTTCTTATATACTTTAATGAACTATCTCATAAAGTGCAGGCGTCTACGCTATGGAGCAGATATTCAATGCTTAAAAGTACACTAAGTGTAAAACATGATGTCGATATGTCATGTTAGGAGTATTTTTATTAATAATTTTTTTTAGAAAAGCTATTTTTTATTTTCCTTGCATTCGAAATGAAAAGTAGAGTGCTACACACGGGTAAAAGGAATCAAACCCTACTCGGACTATAGCCGCCCTCGCTGCGCTCGGGCGTCTAACAACCTCGTAGGGATTGATTCCTTTCCACCCTTATAAAGCAATCTACTATTATTATCATTGTACCAAAGATTGTATGTACGTAACCTAATTCAGTTCTATTTTTAAAATTTTACTTTCCGCCCTAAGGAGGGAAGTAAATAGTATGAGAATTTCCCGCCCACTGGTGGGAACTAGCGTTTTCCTTCCAATACTCAGATCAAGGAAACGCTCCTTTCCGAGCATGAGGAATGAAAACTTTTTTTATTGAATTGGACTAACTTATATGCTTAATCACATCTAAACCAGTGCAGCTACAATGTAGCCATTTTCGTTTAATTGATTGAGAAATATTTAAATATTTACTTAAGTTGCCGTTATTTTACTACACATCCCATATTAAATTGTAACTTCAGAGCGCAGGATGTTATTTATGTCTTCAATATTCCCTGGCATCCGCACCGCACCTCGCGTTCAATCATGCATCTCAGCGGGTTCGAGGTCTGAAGAAGATTGCAATTTTCTTATATGTTTCCTTTACGCTAAAATAATTTGTTGTCCAAGTTCATTTAAGCCGAGTAAGATCATTATCATCAAGTGAATCAAAATACATTCCATTTGAGTTTTGTTTGGCTGAAAACATTCCATCTAATTTTTGGAGAAAACCACTGACATATTTACCAGAACTGTTCCCATATGCCATAGACAACAAATTCCTATACTAATTTGGAACGCCTGTCATGAATGACCGACGAAAGATTCGTCAAGAAATTTTTAAAAACTCGTTTACGAATTTTGGGCATTTTAATATAAGGAGTAGGTACTAAGTTTAGCTTTGTTACTTTGTGCTTCTCGTATACATATATTTTATCTATCATTAATATGAAAATCACAACTTTTGGTTGTGACTCTCAAATGTACCAATCTGAGCCAAAAACGCAGAATGGCCGCAGGTCAAACAGGTACTCCAAAAATACTTTGACAGGCGCCAGTTCTAGTGGTTAAATAAATAATGACAATGAAAAGGTTTCCAACATTCGCAAAGAAATGTAACGTTTCAATATTAACAAAACTTACTAACTAATTGCTAAGATTCATAAACTTCAATACGTATGTTAATTAATACATTGAAAACTTGAATTCCGACGTTATTTTGACTACAAAGGAGCCATATGGCTGGCTTAATGTTGCGTGTCGTTTTGAGGTTCGCAAGGTTCAATTTACAGCGCAGTAAGTGATATTTATGGGTGAAATAGAGGGCTTAGATATCCCTTATACTCGTATGAGTTAATGGAGAGATTGTTTTGAGCTACGTCTCACCAATTTATATGAAATTACGGCCCTAAACGAGGTTTATTTAAGTTTAATACTTTTATTTAAGGGTGCATTTCGTATGTCTAAATATATTGAACAGCTGTCATCGATTTGTTTTTTCATGTGTTTTAAAATACAGAAACAGAATTATGTTAAAATCGCGATAAGCGCTAATCGTCTCACATATCTCTGTCTAAATACGACTAACTTAAAGCCCATCACACACAATGAAGATACTTTAAAATATATTCTATCTGCGACGTATCGCTAACCCTACATTTCAATGGATCACCACACACAGTTAATATAATATATATTTTACATTACAGTATCTTAAGATACTGAGCGATATGTGAAAGATATCTTAACCTAGCAACGATATCTTAAGATATTGAAATATATATTAATATACTCGGCGATATTTATCTTAAGATAAACTACAGTATGTTCTATCTAGCGCTGTTTTTTGGTTCTTATGTGGTCCTCTTCCTAGATTTTACGCTTTTTTCTTCTCGACGCAATACATATATGATCAAATTCACTGTCCCATTCATCATCAGACGACCTGTCAAGTTCTTATACATCTAGCAACAGCAGTCAGATTTGTATGCGGTTTATGGCAAAAAACCACTCTGTATAAGAAACGAAACCGGCTGTAACGACCCAACCTAACGTCAAACGGAACCCTAAATAGAAAACCCCTCTACACAGATTTATTCGTAGTTTTAGTAACAATTTATGCCTTTTAAAAGAAACGCACAGAATTGCTTTGATTTGTATGAAGTTTGGCCAATGATCGACTAGTGATTTTATTAGGATCTACGTTGTAACCGCTTATGTGACCCAAGATCTTTTCCAAGTGGATAGATATAGAATAAGCTTTACGTTAAAATAATGATGATGCTTATATGAGATCTTTATCACAATTTCCATTTTGCACAACACAAAGTAATCACTTCAAATAGCCACTAGAATCCCTTCGAGAAACTAGGAATAAATATAATCGTTGCAGGTTTCCTTCGGAGGGACCTGAATAAACGGTGCATGTTTCTTATAGAGGGACCTGAATATAGCGTTGCAGGCTTCCTTTCGGAGTGACCTGAATGATCGGTGCAGGTTTCTTATAGAGGGACCTGAATATAGCGTAGCAGGTGTCCTTTCGGAGTAACCTGATAATCGGTGCAGGTTTCTTATAGAGGGACCTGAATATCGGTGCAGGTTTCCTGCGGAGTGACCTGATTACATTCAGTAACAGAGACGATAACTTAGCATTCCATGGATTCACCATGCAGGTGCCGGGTCCATCACGTTGCAGAGAGCCAAGAGCAGTGCCTGGGGCTTACGACCCAGGTGCAGGTTTCAAGTAGCTACTTTACAATGCATCAACATTCACCTTCACCACCTCGGCTCCTCTCTCTGCCTAACCATACCCGACATGACTCCGTAAGTGCCGCCTTTGTTACGCGGTTTAATACCGAGCTTACTATAAGTTAATTTAATTGGATGTATCATATCTAACAAAATCTATAAGCTTCCATTTTTGTAGTTCAATAAGAACAAACCAAATAAACGTGTGGTGCGTTGTGTTGTCTTACGAAATGTAGGATACTTAGCTGGGTCCACTTCGGTCGGAGTTTAGGACTTCACAATTAAATATTCGGACTTGTAATATTTATATCTTGAAATTCTCAAATCTTTGCATACACAAATTAATCCAAATTAAACATGCAAAATCATAGAGTGCGTCGAAGATCAACCGGCTTGCACAAAATTCCAAAATATATCCCCTGACATTCCTGTCAAAACCAAATCCTTCAAAGTTTCAAATATTATTTTTAATTGTCATATTTCTACAATAATACTTCTTTGATCATATAATTGACGCGACGAAACCATGAAGATAAAATCAATGGAGAGACTTCGACCATTGAGCTAGGTTTGGTTTCGTTACACTGGCACAATCACTTTCACACTTGCAATTATCAACCACGCCGATTTCTGATACCTAGACATAACGGAAGAACAGCTTAATAAACTCGAACGCCTGCAAAACCTAGCTCTGTTTTATCCTTGGTCCCCGTAAGTATCGCCATATTTTTCAGTTACGTACTTAACCGAGTTGGCTTCCTATCCTGCTTAGGCGTGATGTGCACATCTATACTAATATTATAAAGCTGAAGAGTTTGTTTTTTGTTTGTTTGAACGCGCTTATCTCAGAAACTACTGATTCAAATTGAAAAATTCTTTTTGTATAAGAAGTTCCATTCATCGAGGAAGCCTTTAGGCTATATAAAATCATGCTACGACTAATAGGAGCTGAGCATCAATGAAAAATGTTGCAAAAACGGGAAAATATATGGCGAAACGTAGTTCGCGGGCACAGCTGGTCCTACATAAAATTTTAAATAATCTAAGACGTCCATATTATATCTCCGTTCCTGGATACTATTATCACCTCTTCTTAATGATCCCATACGATCTTGCGTAAAACAAGAATGCTTGAACTTCCCACGGCCAACTCCTGTTTCTTTTTGAATCCATTTTTCTATCGCGCCACTCAGCTTTCGAATGTTTCCCACTACAATTAAAAATTTTCCATCCATATCGATCTTTAAAAGTATCTCGAGAAATATTACCTACCCCTAACATCCACATAATTTTTTATATTCGACATAATCTTATTTTTCAATTTCTTTTCATTATGTTCATCATGACTACATAGTATGTATTGACCTTATTTGTTTATGTTAGCCAAGAGACGCCCACTGTTGGACATAGACCTTCCCCAAGAATCTCTATACCGATCGGTTTTGCGCCTCCCGCATCCAGCGGCTTGTTTATTTATTTGTTTTACATTGTTTTGCTTTTTTATGGATAAATAATAATGTTTTAATATTTTGATTATTGTCTATGTATCTTTGCGCAAGAGAACAGCGCTCACCAGTTTATTAGTTCCACCACCATGTCTTGACAGGAAGGAATCTCTTTTAGAGACAAGTCCACCATTTGCCAACAATCTAGTAAAAAAGTTTGTAAGTATCTATCATTTTTGTAATAAAGTGTATAAATAAATAAATACATGACATACCATCTTGTCTGTCATCCGAATGATATGCGAGCAAAACAATTGCTTAAATACATTTATCCCTTAAACGTATTTAGTGAGAGATTATCACATAATGTGAGAGATTACACATTAAATATGACGACTTTTATATGAGAAATGTAGACATATGACGTGATGTATTGACTATTTTTACGACTATATTGAACTGACTATTTTTTACGAGCAGTGATCGCCATCAATTTACAATACAATTACTTATGCTGTCATACACCACAAATAAAGTTATGCAACAATTGCTTTATGAAAATAACGAAAAAAATACTTAAGTTAAATAAAATATGCGAACCCTTAATTAAATTGAAGAAGAGAAGGGATTCTGCGACCTTGCAGAATGCAAAGGTTATGGCTACTGCTTTGAGGTTGCGAAGGTCAACTTCGGCATACAAGCAGCTATTTAAAACTTAAATATGCTATCTACACGCCAAGATTGTGAAAACCTTTGCATAGCTTCAAAAACTACTGTAAAACACAATTACCCTCGTGTTACTCCGTAGTTTTTGAGGTATAGGAAACTCCAACTCAGTAATTTCACAGTACTTTCAAACCGGAAAACAGTAATGCTAGCACTGCTGCACCATTTCCCAGGAGATTACAATAAAACTAATTTTAAATTCCTGCCGGTGAACGAGGTTGTTGACAGAACTCAGCAAAGTTACGCTGATAAGTTTTTTTTTTGGTTGGTAACGTGCAAATTACTTCGACCGTCAACAACATAGTACGAAAAGGTAAACTCTGAAAAGATTAGAGGGACAATCAGGGACGTATTATATAGACCTTATGTCACGACTATAAATAGGTGACTGGACCACTTTACATCTGTAGGCAAGTCTGTTTAATTCAACTTAACTGTATAAAAAACATGAAGCCAATTCCCCATTAATGTTCGTTGGATAATTAATACTAGTATCCGATCGACAGGATTTTCAGCCGAAACCGAACCTTCATTTTTAGGGTTCCGTAGTAATGTCTCTCTGTCTGTCTGTCCACGGTCTTACTCAGAGACTATTAGTACTTGAAAACTGTAATTTGGTATAGGTATGTATATTAATCTTGCCAAAAAAGTGGTAGAATAAAATATTGGGAAATTTTTTTTTAAGGTAGCTTCCATACAAGTGAAGTGGGAGTAATTTTTTTTCTCTACTAACCCATCGTGTGGGGTATTGTTGAATGGTCTTTAAAAATAATGTAAGGTTCAGAACACCTTTTTTCGATTTAGGGATCCGTTTCTGAAATATTAGTTTTTAAAGTGCACATTTTTGTTAGAGGTACTTAAGTGTTCTCCCCCTCTATTTGCTAAACAGTTATATATGGACACATGAAAAAAATTACAACAGTAGTATATATAACGAAGTTTAAAGGAAAACTATCAGAGTTCAATACTAAGTACAAACTAAAAAGTTATAGACGACCAACTTATAAAATGTACTCGGAAAAGTAAAAATTCGTTGAAAGTTAGTACTTTGCTAATTTCTCTTGTGAAGTAGGATTATATAACTCTTTCTTTAGTTACCATCGTCCTATATGGGCTCGTTTTTAGATGTTTTTAGTACTTAAACTGTGAGGTGTGAGTGTGAACTCAAAGTTGGCATTTGCAGCTACGGAACCCTACACTGCGCGTGGCCCGACACGCACTTGGCTGGTTTTTTTTTATATCAGTTTCAGCTGAAATCGAAACGAAAACTAATATAGCATGTTTGAATTTATTTAACATGCTCTAGGTGTTAATTTTGTTAGTTAGCTTTTATACGTACATATTATCACAGTAAAATTTTCTATACAAATAAATAAAATTGAAGTGTCTGTTTGTAATGTCAAAATAACAAGTTTTTACTAAATGGGTATGAATGTATATCGGGTACCAATAAAAAAAACACAATTAAAAAAAGTTCTGTTTGTCTGTCTGTCTGTTTGTTCCCGCTAATCTCCGGAACGGCTGGACCGATTTTGACGGGACTTTCACTAATAGCCTAATAGATAGCTAAGTAAATAAGGTATAACATAGGCTACTTTTTATCAAGATCGGTCCAGCCGTTACTATTCCGCGCGGACGAAGTCGCGGGCACAGCTAGTCTTCAATAACATTGAAAGCAACAAACAAAATTGTTAACAAAAATAATAATTAATTTATGTTATTTAATTTTTTTTACGGTAACGAAAACATCCGAAGTTAGCCGAAAGACGCACGACCTGACAAACATTGAGTTTCGGCGGGGCCAAAAGACCAAACCTTAAATATACCGAACCTTAGTTAATAATTAACCTATATCCTCTTTATCTCTGAAAAGGAATATATTTCAAATCGATTCCAATATAAGTATTTTTAGACTCTAATGAAACAGATGCGCAAAATGAATATCATTCCTCAGCAATCCTCCCCAAAATACGATAGTACCTCTGATTGGAACTTCGATAAATGATATTCATTACCTTGCATTTCTTAAGCCCTCCATTTCTCAAGCGTATCCTCTTTTAATACGTCAGAGATAAGACAGAATTCCCTAATTTCATTTCGAAACCATTAATTTTGGTAGGCAGCAAAATAAAATGAGAAATATATTGGAGCTTGGAAAATAAGCGACCGGGGTACACAAGAACGTTCTTCAATAAAGGTCTAAGTCCAAGTACTTACTCGTAGCGGTGATAGGCGGCTCGTCTTATGGCCGACACAGACAAACAGAATCGCTGATGCCCTCGCGCCATGTTAGGTAGCGAGCTTTAAGCTCCGAAAGCTTTTAGAATAATTACTTTTCATTTTATTGTCTGTCTGATGGTGACTGACACAGAACACGTAAAATATTTTTCACTTTCACTTATATTTTTTATTTGTAAGTGATCGCAATGGAATGTTTACGTTAGTTTCTAGTTCCTAGGAACTAATGCTAAAGTTTTTCTAAATATCTCTTCCAATTTCGGGACCAAACAAAGAGATTTAGCCGATAAATTATTGTTTCGCCTAATATTTATACTTTAGACCATTTATTTATGACTTTCCGCTAGCTGCTTCGCCCGCGTTGTCTTCGTTTTTCCCACAGGAATTAAAATGTTGAATGAGATCCCCCTGGAGGTGTTTCCATCGCGCTACAACATGGCGTTCTTCAAGCGGCGGGGTGTAAATGGGTCTTTATAGTCAAGGCAAGCGACGCTTAAACGGTTTCAATGATGTTGCAGGTGACCATGGGCGACGATGACCACATATCATCAGATGCATTTTAAAAGAGGAGACAAAAAAAATACAAGACCTTCCGAGTTTCTTGCCTGTTCTTCTCGAGAAGGCTCTCCCAATTTCCGAACAGATGTAGAGTCAACTTTTTTTTCACTTGACTTGTTTGCACGCATCTTAATGATGTTTGGGGTGTGTGTACATACAAGGATTAAATAAGTTAGTTAATTAGATTCTTCGTTAAAGATTTTTATGTTTTTTTTGACATCAATAAGTGCCTGTAAAGGTCTATATTGAATAAAGATTTTTGAGTTTGAGTATGCTGCTGATAAGCGTCTGCACCTTTGACGGAATAAAAAAATTAAGGGTATGATCAAAGTAATTTCGTATGATATATTGGAAGATATTGTGGAATAAGAATTAAAAACGTTATATACGAGGGATAGTTTCTTTGTTATATTATAGACTAGCTGCCCGACAGACTTCGATCTGTCTAAAGTTAGTATTTATTCTGTGATTTTTACTATATTCTTCGCAATATTTAAGTATATTTTTCCTCTTCTCAAGAACCTTCCTTGTGCCATAAGGAAAATATGAAAAAATTATTAGCCGAATCGGTCCACTCGTTCTCGAGTTTTGCTCTTAGCACCACATTTGGCGATCCATTTTTATTTATATTTAATCAAGTAAATATTGCTGTTATCAAATTATTAACAATTACTAAATTTCAGCGAGGACTTCAACATCTTAAATAATAACCTCGTTATTATTCTGACGTTTAAACTTTATTGCTGTAAAGTTTCCTCGAAATAATAACAACAGTATCAAACATCTATTCCTTCTTCACAAATTTTGGCATTGGCGTATAATTAAAATTGTCTCTGTTTTGAGGACAACGTCTAAAACTTTACGCGTCGAAATCTTATATCATGATTAATTTCCTTTGATATTTTATGTAGGTACCTAACCTAAAAAGGAACCTAAAAAGGAGAGGTAATAAGAATTGGCTTCCTAAAAGTTTCATTACGCAAAACATGCGCTTATAGCGGAACATTGAAATCACTTTCCGTTTGAGATATTTTGAGTAAGTTTTGAAATATTTCTTAACTTTAGAAATTTAAACTTGCCTGCCACTCCAGAATTTAATTACCATGTCGAAATACAGTTTTTATTTTAAATTTATTTGCTATGACATATAAAATAACACTATAGTTAAATATATCAGTGATAGATCAGTTTAGGGTGAGAATTAGTATAAGAAGATACTCGTTGTTTAGTTGTTAGCAGCACCATGTAAGTTTTTTTATACATAAAACAGGGAAGCCCTTGGCCTTTATTTTACCTGATGGTAAGTGATGATAAATCCGAAGACAGAAGCAAGCTTCAACAGGATTCTTCAACAACTGAGAAACTGGCTATGTTACGTCTATTTGTCGGAATACATCAATGTTGTCACCAGTATTGAGTGTGTGGTGCTGTGGACTCGGCAGTTCCCTTTCAATTGTGAGGTCCGGGGTTCGAGACCGCCATGTACCAATGTGTTTTTCGTTTTCGAATTTCATATGTATACATTTTGTCTGACGCTCCTACGGTGAAGGAAAACATCGTGAGGCAACCTGCATACATCTCCGAAGAAATTCAAAGGTGTATGACATACACTGTATGTGAAGTCGACCAATCCGCACTGGGCCAGCGTGGTCAACCACGCTGGCTAAGGCCCCAACACCCTAACTTAGGGCAGGCTTGAGCCCCTCGGTGAGGACGTGTATGAGCTGTTATGATGATGATGTCACCAGTATCAATACTGTCTATATACCAATAATCTTAGATAAGATGGTGGTAGCTAGCCAGCCGAAATTCACAATACTGACTCCTCTAAATGGACCAACTGTATATTTTATCTGCTTGAATTAATAATGTTAATGTTTGTCAATAGGTACATAATAGCCCTAATCCGATTGCATTGATCAGACGATTATATCGATCTGAGTTCGGTCATTGTTTTAGATACCTAGATAAAGTTAATCGAAAATATAATTGTTGATAGTCAGAGTACTTCAATTAATCTGAGAAACGTACGCACCTACGAATAATTTTCTTGATTTACATCCGTTGCAAGCAATCTTGAATAGTCCAATGCGTTTATTGCCCATGATCCTGGGTAGACTTGGGCAAAACCGTACTACCTCATTGTCTTTAATAGCTTGGGAATAATACAGTAAAAATGTACCTGTTTTTATTCCTATATACTTCTAATTAGGTATAGGTATAGTTCTCGGGTTTCAGTATTTTCAGACTTAAAGACTAAAGACTTGTCTTTCGCCAGTCAACGCAAAGTCGAAATTTCAACTGTATTGAACTTTTTTTTTTTACTTTGTTAAGCCAAAGTATTCTCTATTAATGACTACATATTGACATCCAATTTAGAAATCTTTAAAGATTTCTTGATAAATAAATAAAATTCACACTTTTTTTATTTGTGGCTTTATATTTTCTTTAAGAATGATAAATTAAATAAATATTGGCTTAACAATGTATACAAAAGAGATCAATACAGTTGAAATTTCTCGGGGCAGCTATGAGTTCGGTGGCCTAGTGGCGCGGTATGCTAAAGACGCTGGTTCGATTTCCACTGAAGACGTAAATTTTTCTTATATTGATTTATTCATTTTTCAATTTACTTATATACTTAATTATATTATATCATCATCATCATCACAGCTCATATACGTCCCCACCGAGGGGCTCGGACCTACCCTATGTTAGGGTGATTGATTAGGCCTTAGTCAACAACGCTGGCCCAGTCGACTTCACATACACCATTGGATCTCTTCGCAGATGTATGCAGGTTGCCTCACGATGTTTTCCTTCACCGTAGGAGCATCAGACAAATGTACATATATTATATAAATAACAATAAATTATTATTCGTATAGGTTGCCTAGTAGAAATAGTCGCTTTTGCAATAAGGCCGTCTTTTGTTTATTTAAAGACTCGCTAATGTAAACTTTTATTTTATAAGCAATAAAGATTTTTATTCATACAATATTTTGTGAAATACCTACCCAATTGTTTTATTTCCACTGCTAATCGAAACATATGTTTTTAATTTACAAATCACTGTGGTCTATTCAAATGTATACGTTTCACGTGGCTAATTTTTAATTGATTAATTCATTTTATCGGCTCACACAGCACAGGTTGGATTAATACGTCACTGGAGGCTTACCAGGTAATACGGAGTTAATCCTCGTATGTACGACGTATCCTCGTGTATATACATGAAATTCATATATTTGCCTATCGCCAGCAATGAGAATTCCACAGCAAACACTTAGAATTTTTTTCTTGTATGTAGCCTTGTTATTTGTTATTATTGCAGAGCCTTTTGCAGTTATCCTTATAAAACATGGATAAAATGAAAGTTTTTAATTTATAGTACTTACCTATTATTTCTGAATTCTCATTTTAAGTTAAAAAGTTTAAATGATACAGTATTTTCGCAAAATTATCTAGGATTCGTTTTTTTGTGGTATATAAATACGAGTACTATCTCTTAATTAGTTTCATAAGATCACACAAGTTTCAAAATTTGATGATGTTAATCAGGGTTTTATTTAGGTACTTCATATTCGGTACTGGACAGATTGATTTTTTAACCGACTTCAAAAAAGTAGGTTCTCAGTTTGACCTGTATGTTTGTATGTACGAGTATGTTTGTCCGCGATTATCTCGCGTTTGGCTGAATCGATTTTGATGCTGTTTTCAGAAAAGTATTTGTTACAATTAGGAGAAGCTTATTATATGGTGTTTTTGAAGTCGGTTTGTAAAAAGATTTTTTGAGTCAATATCAAAAATATTGTACATTTGATAAAATCTCGGTGTCCACATAACTTATACGGGTGTAAAAAATTCTATAGTGAATAAATAAACCATATTTTTATATATTCTATAATGTACACCAAATTGACAAGAATGGAGGTAGGACACAGGATCGTGTAGGGCGGGATGAAAAAAATATATAATTTTTTTCAGAAAAAAATATACCTTTCATTATTTTAATAAGGCGCTAAAATAATCATGCTTTGGGATAATAGATACCAAACCATCTGAATAACACAAAAAAAATACAATGAAAACCAAATCTATTGAAAACTAGTTTTTTTTGTCATACTAAAAAAGAGTGTCTCCACGTGCCATTGCTAGATGAAAAATTCATTCCTTTTCTTACCAGCAAACTCACACATATTTTTTATTAAGTGTACTTGGTATATGGGCAACCTTTTTATTTTATTAGAAATGTTATATTAAATGAGAAATCCGAAGTTAAAATGATGTCTCCTGATTTGGTTCCTTTGTGTGACAATGGTTGTGTGACGAAATTACGTGTCGTTTCAAACACATTCTGAACGTATCTGCATTTTTATTACATCTGGTAATATTCCTTTTTACTACCAACCTTACAAATCAAAACATTAGCCCTTTACTTTTGATTAATAATGTCGAGAACTATGAAACACGTTTTGTAGCTCGAAAAATTTTAAACTTGTGTGACGCTAAATTTCATAGAAGTTTAATTATTGTATTACACAGTTAATATCATAAGATGTAATAAGTAACACTTGCAATAAACAAGAATTGTTATTTTCTTTTTACATTTTTTGTTGCCCGCGGTTTCGTGACTTTATAGATTATTTTCCTTCCATTGTGTGACATTGGGTGACGTCACACAAAAAAGTAGGGTACATACACATTGGTCATTTTTAAACGGTTTTATTTAGCTTGCCCTTTTGGTTATTTACTTGGGTCAAATTTAGTAGGATTTAAAATTTTACTCCCTTCCTGTTGTCAGATTGTCCTTCAGTTCTGATTCCATTTAATTTAATATAATCAGTATCATTGTAAATCCAAGATGGCCGCCGATACAAAATGCCGGATTTCATATTTTTTACAATCCCCTCAATATGGGTATCAAATGAAAGGTAACTTTTGTCAGATAAATGCCCTGGATTAATGACTTAAAATTTGGCACCGATTTTTCAAAATAAAAATGTGATATTGTGTGTATTCTCATATTATTTTTTACTTTTAAGTATTTTTGAAGTCAATTTTTATATTTTTCATGCATCAAAAGTGCATTTGTGTGTATCCTCCTGACGACTACCGTACTACACATAGAACGTAAGATTAACAAAAAAAATTGCAGAGATTCTTTTAATGGCAGCCCCTTGATTTTACATTGACACCATTAGGTATACCCTTCATAAACTTAACATCTAATGCCCGGTCCCCGTAATCTACATTTTTTGATAAAAATTGTGTTTTTATAAAGTGTGATGACCAAGCGTCTGCCGAAAATAAGTTGATCTTGTTATTGATATTTTTTGTCTATATATTATGTTAAAAAAGTCAACAGCTATTAATTTGATAAAGTCAATGCGTGTTCCTTATTTGTTTCATAACTATTGATAAATATAATCTCCAAAACTTTTACGTCCTTTACATAGAACAAGGGTCGCCAATAAAAGTTTTACATGTTAAACTTGTACTATACTCATGTACTATATAAAGAACATTATAATTTTTTCATGAGATATGCACTCATTTTCAAATCTATCTAATCAGCAAATCACGGAATAAGTAGAGGACTCCTTTATAGAGATTTTTAGCAGTGATTCTGAAGATCCTACATATAATCTCCAGAAAGGTACATACAACTGTTCAAGCAATACTCCGAAATTCAATGAAGTATCTGACGTAGTTACTGTAGTGTTATGTCAGACCATCTGGTTCAAACTGTCCCTTCTTCGGCATTATGAAATGATTCTAGGGTCTTGAGAGCCTCAAGTCGTTCACGAGGTAAGAGAAGAGTGAGACTTGGTCGCTTAGAACGTAGCAGAGGTCATGGGCGGGTAATGCAAACTAAACAGCGGACAAACCATAATATTTTGCATAACTGAATAGTAGATAGTTTTGAACCAGATGTTAAGAGTTTTATGCAACTTGCCTATATTTACAAAGATTCAAATAGTTGGGAGTGATATTTTTCTTTAATCATCAGTATATTGATGATAATATCCTAGAAATAATAGTGGAATGAGTTAGAGTATTTTAGATTAGGTACATACTTCAGATGTCAAAAATCTCTTTAGTGTGAACTTTGAAGAATTTGTAAGTATATATTGGAATCACTGTGGTTATATTTTTGTAGTGGGCCTAACAAATGATCCCATTTCATCTGATGGTAATAGGATGGGGAGACTTAATGTGGAGATAACCGGAGATAACCACCTCCGTGGTCTAGTGGCTGAGACCACCAGGTGTTGATCGGGAGGTCTGGGATTAGCATTTCCATAGGGGCAGAGTTTTTTCTGTTTGGTTTGGTTGGTGGTAGGGCTTTTGAGCCCGCTTGGCTAGCTACCACCGTCTTACCTAAGTTTGTCGCCATAATATCAATGTTGATAGAATTGTTGTGTTCCGACAATTAGAGGTAAGATGGCCAGTTCCTCAGTTGTTGAGGAGTCCAGATGAAGCTCGCTTCCACCTTTGGCCTTGTTGTTACTTACCATCAGGTAAGACGAAGGCCAAGAGCATCCCTATCGTATGTAAAAAACTATAGAGCTAGTGCAGAAGAGGGAATACATTCTACATTAGCCACCCTCACCTTGCTGACCTGCAAAGTGCTTTTTCACGCCTCTTCTAAAGGATCCGGGAATGAAAGAAGGTTACATCAGCACTTCATTATCCTCACATCAATATGTACTAGTCCGAAAAATGGCGAGTTCCATAATGGCTACTGCAGAAACAAGTTTCAGAATTTACGCAATTAGGACATAAATGCGTTTACGACAATGACGTTACTCCAGAGCAAAAAAAGGAAAAATCTGGAAAGTTAAACCACTTTGGGATTGTATTCTTTAAGGATGTCAGGAGAAAGATCGCCCATGCCCATAAGATATATGTGCATTGACGATATGATTATTCTATTAAATGCCTTTATCTCAGTAGTAGTTCCAAACAAATAAAAATTTAAACGTTGGTGACATCACCCACGTGATTTATTTATTTGTTTGATAAAACATTTTACTTTTGTTTGATTATTCTTTATTTACTATAAAAATTTAATATATCATTTATGACTTATTTATTACCTTGTGAGTCTTAATATTAACCATTTTTTTCTATGTTCTACATGAAGTACATAGTTGTTGACGACCAAAGTCGTCTATATAGGGACATAAGGAAAAGCCGATTTTTCCGAATTGGGATTTTTTTCAATATTTTTCCAGAGAATCTTAGGCCATATGGATCAACTTCTGTAAGTTTCATAATGCTACTCAAAAAAAAGTATCTCTAGTCGTCAGGAGGGTATGTATACAGAGTTACTTTTTTATCACCCCGGAAAATTTAAGGGGCTTTTAAGGACATAAGTGTCCGTTATTATATTATAGTAGGTATAGTATTATTTGTATTTTTTTGAAAATTAATATAAAATTAAATAGTTAGGTGAGTTTATTTTAATATTTAAATCATTCTACTATCGTGCCCTGAAGCGTCCCTTAATTTTTCCGGGGTGATAAAAAAGTAGCCCTGTATATGCACCTTTATGTCCTTTTGTGTGACATATTTCTTTTGTGTTCAGAAATTTGATAATTCCATTGTGTTTCTTTTGTGTGTTGTACAATATTTTTGATATTGACTCTTTTAACCTTAAGTCATTTATATCGTATTTATATTAAGAATGTTAATTTTGTTTAGGCGTGTCAGAATAAAAATAAATTAATGTTACGATTTGATGTAATATTGGTTATACATTCAGTCTGTTACACAATCTAGGTATTACACAGTTAGTCTGCAGACAGATTAAATGTACCTTTTAGTTTACTTTTGTTTTTGTATTCCAATTTGTTCTACGAAAGGTATTAATAAACATTATAGAAAAAAAATCTGTCAAATGTTATATCAATAGAGCAAATAATAGAATATTACAGTATTTCATTTCCTTTTCATTCGATGAAAATGTATAATAGACAGTAAAATACAACTTGTCAACTAATAGAACATGTTGGAATAGACTAAATAGAAGGCAGGCATATTTTGATTTTGCAAGTGAAGTGACATGTCCTCTCAATTCAACCCATATAAGTCCCACTGATGGGCAAGGGTTTTTCTTGAATTCGCCTGTGCACGCTTGCCAAATGGGTGCTGGTTCAAGGTAGGTAATACTAAAAGAACTAAACTGCCAAAAACATTGTCAATTTAAAAAATATACATATAAACGCTAAGTATAAACTTCTTAAAAAGGTTGCAAATAGGCAGAGGTGTCGAAATCGGAGTCCTTGTGAGGATTGTAGATTTGCAAGTCTTACATGAACTAGATATTCTATAGGCGTCTGTATAGCTATAGAATATCTAGTTCATGACATCTATAGACTTCTACATCATCATGCACTAAATCCTCACTAAATCCCTCACTGTAGTGATTGTTCTGAGCAAAATCCAGCCTAAATCTGTCATCACGTGGACTGAGACGCATGGCAGTTAAAGTGACAGCGCTCTGTCACTTTTGCGCTGAGGCGATGGGTTTTGCGTCAGGAAAACGCAAGCGATTGTGTCTGTGAACGCTCCGGTGACCTCTTAGCGATGAATTTCTATAAGAGTCATGTTTTTTGATTTAAAAAAACTCTTTAAAGTAGTATAGTTAAGTCTTCAATAGCATGAGTCATAGTTTTGTAACTTTCACTCACTCTTTCACTTTCCACACCAAGAGGCTTTATGCGAAAACCAAGCAAGACCATTTATTATTCCGTGAACATACCGAAAATAAGTCTTGAAGAAGATTTGGCTCTTAAAGGCAGCATCAGTAGTTTACCTTTGTTACGTAAGTCTAATAAAAACCGAACAAAACCGACGTATCCCAAAATAAGCATTTCATAAAATGAACAGATAAGATAAGCACGAATGGCTTTCATCTGGAGGTAGTGTGTAAGCGGACCGCCCTTTCCGCAAAAAGAGAATATCCCATTATTATGGGTACTTTATCTGTAACACAGTGTTATTTTATCATTGAGATATCGAACCGGGAGTAAAGTTATGCAAGCACCACATCTACATGGTTTTCCGCTCGGTTTTTAAATAGGTTCATTCGCTTTATTGACCCAAAATTTTACATGAATAAATGTTAACAGTATTCTATACACAAATATTACAGGTACGTCTGTGATAGTTACCTGAGCGGGTGATAATGTCGCAGTATTCTTTTTGATTTTAGTAAATCCCTTGTCCAGATCCATGTTGGATCTAATGAGATATTTTCTCTGTGTAAATTATGTTCCGTGATAAACTGGATCTAATGAGATTGCAAATAGATCTCCTATTTGCAATCTTTTAAAAGAAGGTAAAAAAATGTATTGCATTTAACGATTATTTAATATCTCACTATATATAACTTTGTCGATGTACATCACTGTGGTTATCGTGGGGATTGCAGATTTGCTGCGAATCTTACAAGAGCTACGTGTACTGTTGGTGACCTTTACCACTCACCACCAGGTGAGCAGTATGTTTGTTGCCAACTTAGTTGTATAAAAAATACTTTGTTTTTTTTTTACCGTAGTGTCCTGCTACGCGATAGAATCTAGCGCGAAAGTCATCTCAGTTGATCCACAATGTTAAAAATTGAATCTCGCTAGATCCAAAATAGATCTAAGGCGACAATAGATCTAGACAATGGATCTAAGGCGGGGGCTCTGACTCTTTGATTTGCCTTCCTAAGCACGAAAATTCTTAAGATGTTTAAAAAATGTGTTTTCAACACATTCAGAAAAAAATATACCATTCATTATTTTTCCTCTACTCTCTTAATATTGCTCTACATTGTAACCTACATCATATATTATTTTTATACGTACATCGTATATTACCCGAGTTTTTGTTTACAAAAGTCATACGAAGCTGGAAAATATGACATTCTTAAAAACAATATGAAAATACCAATTTCCAGCACCCTCGACGCAGCCTTAATCTACATACCACCTCAATGTTACAGATTCCACGGCGGAGTTTCGTCGCCTGCGGCATCGCCAGCTATATTAATATAAGACACGCTCATTTTTCACGAAACATTTTAAGCTTAAAAGAGAGAAGGCTTAAACGCTCACTTCGCCTAACGATTTATATAATAACTGATTTAAAACGGCGCAATATTTCATTGTTGACTTTATTTAAAGAATAGCCAAGTATCTTGTATTTATAAAGCAATTTCTAACTAACTATTTAAATATTTTAACGCTTTCGAAGAGCTTCCAAGCTACAGAGTGAATATTTTAAACAATTTGTCGTATTAAACTATAATACGAGTGGCTGCCTGTATATCGTGCATTACATAAAATGTGTACCCCATAACGTTAAACTTATATGAATCACGACGCGCGGCATGAAAAGGGATTTTAAAATATGGAACTTGAGAAGAACGCGCTATTCTCATTTTTTCCCTCTAGAAATTAACGTCTATTTTAATAACAGCCCGTGGCTATAACTATTTTGCCAATGTACGTTTTGAACTATTAACATAATAATAATAAATTTTTTGCCCCATAAAAAACACACAAACACAAATTACACCAACTGCTACAAAATTTTAGCTACATACTATGGTCTTAAGATTAAGTATCTGATACTGAACTAGGCTGATACCTGTATTTCAGCATACAGCGCCTCTATCCTCGGAGAATTAATTTTAGTACATAAAAATTTATTCAAAATTTTATGTCAGTACATAAAATTTTGAGCAATTTTAAACAAACAAGAAAAATTTAAAGGCACATGTATGAGTAATAGTTATTTGTTCAAAAAGTAAGCAAAGTTGTTTTTTTGCTGCTAGTGCCGGCTTTTAAATCACGAACAAGCGAAGTAGCCTACTCGTAGAATTTAATCACGAACGTAGCAATCACTTGCTACGTTCGTAAAATAAACTACAATATTCAAATATAAACTACTGAGCACAGTAAGTGATTTAAAAGCACGAGACATAAAAAAAATGCTCTCGTGTGAAACATACAACTTTTCACCTCTACCAGCGACAAAATATTTTATGTAGGTAATAGGTAATTTTCAGGTAGGAAAATCAATTAAGACAATTTTAAGCAATATGTTTATTATAATAACCAACAAACATAACTGAATTAACAATATTAAAACTTGAAAGTAAAATTACTGCAATTTGTCAGATTTAAGGTTTATGATAATTCCATGAACCATGACAAAAGCACACACAATCTCAGAATAAGTTTTAACACCTTTTAAAAGTCGCCAATCTCTATATCTCTATATATAATAAAATCGTAGGGGTACAAAAATCTGTAATTGCGAAATATTAAGAAAAAAAATACACAGGTCGCCTTAAAATCATTAGCAGAACACGATAGAATAGTTTTTAAAAAAATTGTTTGTTTGTTGGTTTGTTTGTTTGTTTGTTTGTTTGTTTGTTTGTTTGTTTGTCTGTTTGTCCGGAAAGATCTCCGAAACTACTGGACAGAATTTGATATGACTTACACCACAATGCTTAGAATTTTCCGGAAGAACATTTAGGCATAATTTCGTTTGTTTAAATTCACTTTTTATTTTTAGTGAAAAAATACCATATAAAATTTTCGAATTGGCTTTAGGTAGAAAAACAACATGGCGCACGTGAAATTATTTTGACAAGTCTGTCACATAGTACAGAGAGAAGGTATTTTCTTCCACGAAGGAAAGGCAATGGAACTACGCCATACAGCCTGATCTTAAGTAATTGGATTTCGAAAATTGAAAGGCAGGACTGAAGTGTTTCACATAGTACAAATAAAATTTAATATTTTCTGTTAATGGCTGTACCCAACTGGATTTCGCCAACAAAATTGTCTTTTTCTTATGTCGTACCGTGGTGGTAAGGAAAAAGATCAAGCCATACAACCAATGTATAAAGCATTTTTTATGATAATACTTATCGAGTGACCATAAAATTTGTAAATTGGTTTAATTCTTGACTAATTTTCACAAAATCGGTACAATTTTTGAAATATTTAAAATGTTGAAAAATGAAGATACTCTTTTCAAGGTATTTTGAAAGGTGTTATATGTTTTTACATTAGGACTAAGGAATCAAACTCTTTCATCCATTTAAAACGATTAAAAGTAATAGATTAATATTGATAATTAAAAAAATATCTGACTGCAATGTTCTGGGTTACGCGTAGAAGGACGGGACGGGACTCTTGATCCTAATGTCTAAAATGACGGATCACATTTTTTTGGATCCACCCAAGGAACATGGATATCGAACGAAGAACCTAAAGAGAACACATTGAACCTAGCCACGTTGACTTAATTTGACATGACTGCCGATAAAGTTCGTTTCCAAACCCAGCGATATGCATATCAAATGAAAGGCCTTGATGAGTATAGCACTATGAACATAGGAAAATCGCCCTAAATTCAACATGGCCGCCGCTCAAATAAAACGGATAAAAGTTCGTTTCCAAACCCAGCAATATGGGTATCAAATGAAAGGCATTGATGAGTAGAGCACTATGAACCTAGCAACATTGACATAAATTCAACATGGCCGCCGCTCAAAAAAGGTGGATAAAAGTTAGTTTCCAAACCTAGCAATATGGGTATCAAATGAAAGGCATTGATGAGTAGAGCACTATGAACCTAGCAACATTGACATAAATTCAACATGGCTGCCGCTCAAAAAAGGTGGATAAAAGTTAGTTTCCAAACCTAGCAATATGGGTATCAAATGAAAGGCCTTGAAGAGTAGAGCACTATGAACCTAGCAACATTGACATAAATTTAACATGGCCGCCGCTCAAAAAAGGTGGATAAAAGTTAGTTTCCAAACCTAGCAATATGGGTATCAAATGAAAGGCCTTGAAGAGTAGAGCATTAGGTACCTAAGAAAATCGACCTAAATTCAACATGGCCGCCGCTCAAAAAAAAGGATAAAAGTTCGTTTTCAAACCCAGCAATATGGGTATCAAATGAAAGGCCCTGATGAGTAGAGGACTATGAGCCTAGCAACATTGACATAAATTCAACATAGCCGCCGCTCTAAAAAGAAGAATAATAGTTCGTTTCCAAACCTAGCAATATGGGTATCAGCTGAAAGGCCTAAAAGAGTTGAGCATTATGAACTAAGGAAAATTGCCCTAAATTAAACATGGCCGCCGCTCAAAAATGGATAAAAGTTCGTTTTCAAACCCAGCAATATGGGTATCAAATAAAAGGCTTTGATAAGTAGAGCACTATGAACCTAGCAACATTGACATAAATTCAACATGGCCGCCGCTCAAAAAAGATAGACAAAAGTTCGTTTCCAAACCTAGCAATATGGGTATCAAATGAAAGGCCTTGAAGAGTAGAGCATTAGGAACCTAGCAAAATCGACCTAAATTCAACATGACCGCCGCTCAAAAAAAATAGGATAAAAGTTCGTTTCCAAACCTAGCAATATGGGTATCAAATGAAAAGCCTAAAACAGTAGAGCATTATGAACTTAGGAAAATTGCTATAAATTCAACATGGCCGCCGCTCAAAAAATGGATAATAGTTCGTTTCCAAACCCAGCAATATGGGTCTCAAATGAAAGACCTTGATAAGTAGAGCACTATGAACCTAGCAACATTTACATAAATTCAACATGGCCGCCACTCAAAAAAGGTGGATAAAAGTTAGTTTCCAAACCTAGCAATATGGGTATCAAATGAAAGGCCTTGAAGAGTAGAGCATTAGGTACCTACGAAAATATACCTAAATTCAACATGACCGCCGCTGAAAGAAAGGATAAATGTTCGTTTTCAAACCGAGCAATGTGGATACCAAATGAAAGGCCTTGATGAGTAGAGCACTATGAACGTAGCAACATTGACGTAAATTCAACATAGCCGCTGCTCAAAAAAGACGGATAACAGTTGCTTTTCAAACCCAGCAATAGGGGTATTAAATGAAAGTAGGCCCTGAAGGGTACCTAGAACAGCCATGTTCTAAGTGTGTTCCGCGGAACCCTAGGGCTCCACAATACCCCTATAAGGGTTCCGCAATAATTTAGAAAAATCAATACACCCTTTCTGGTCGTACTTTTATTATGCTTATTAATAAAGAATACACTTTTAAAAACTATTGTTTTATTTTAAGGTTCCGTCAAGTATTTCGCTTTCCAAAAGGGTTCCGTCACCAAAAAAGTTTGAGAACCGCTTCGGGGCCTATTGGATGTTCGATGTTAGATGTTACCTGTGTTTAGTGTCCTTCGAGACCGTGATAATGCAACGATCGTGAACTAACTAACGATAACTCCAAGTTTGTGTGTTGGATGTTAGTCATCACGGCGAGTTTGCTAACCGAACTATGCCAGCAACACTATATCGCACAGTACACGTTACAAAAACGGAAGTCTCAATACATTTTAAGACTAACCGCATAAATACGTTTTTTCACATTCGTTTTCTGAATGCGGGCATCCGAATGCATCAAATCTATACAAAATACTCATTGACTGCCGCACACGTTCGTTTTTATTACGAACGGAACACGTTCTGTACGTACGTTTAGGTAGAATGGTAGAAATCCCGAATGAGAAGAAACGAACGTCTGCGCTACGTTCACGAAACTCCGTGTCTGTATTCCGTGATCGGATATCGAATACGGAAAACGTATTTGTACAGTAACCCCCCCATTCATGCTATACATTAACTCTACGAAAACCGCCAGTATTACGAGCGACATAAGAACGGTTCAAAGGTCAAACAGTATAGCTTGACAAGGTACTGGCTTACTGTACGACCAGTCAAAATTGGCCAAGTTGTCATATCCAAAAAATATATTTTGTTGGTGTTACCAACACCCATTATAAAATCTAAACTTTATTCGTATACAGTTCTAATTTATTAACAATTGTTTATTTTAATTCGAAACATGAATACGATAAAGATTATTCTTGCAACTGTGTAGTTCTTTCTACTGAAGAAGAATTTATTAATATCAATAATGTCTCTAAAACAATAATAATACTTAGTGTTTATAGTAATATGTACTGTATTTAATTTTGTGGACTGTTAGAAAAAAAAACATTACGAACCTACGAAAATTGTCCTAATTTCGAAATGGCCGATGCTCAAGAAAGGCAGAATCAAGTTGAATTATTATGGAATAAAATGGAGGAAAAAACTAAACACTGTGTTAAGTATTTTGATGGCGAAACGTAGTTCGCGGGCACAGCTAGTTGTATAATAAAATCGTAGGGGTACAAAAATCTGTAATTGCGAAATATTAAGAAAAAAAATACATAGGTCGCCTTAAAATCATTAGCAGAACACGATAGAATAGTTTTAAAAAAAATTGTTTGTTTGTTGGTTTGTTTGTTTGTTTGTTTGTTTGTTTGTCTGTTTGTCCGGAAAGATCTCCGAAACTACTGGACAGAATTTGATATGGCTTACACCACAATGCTTAGAATTTTCCGGAAGAACATTTAGGCATAATTTCGTTTGTTTAAATTAACTTTTTATTTTTAGTGAAAAAATACCATATAAAATTTTCGAATTGGCTTTAGGTAGAAAAACAACATGGTGCACGTAAAATTGTGAGATAGTAATAACTGTACCTTTTATCCCTTTCCCACAGTGTTGCTACTGTTGTATATTTTATAATTTAGTAGTTATGAAACAACTATTGGTAGATGAAGATTTTTTATTATTGTTTATTTTAATTAATTTTTAACGCCCAAAATACCTAAATTGTTTTTTTGTAATAATTATAACATAAAATAAATTAAATTATCATGTTAGCCTACTATTAATAATTATAACATTTTTTAAAAATCATTAACACTGGATTTTAAGTCCAGGAAATATTCTAGTGGTAGTATTCAAAAAATGTTATATTGCAACAACGATTCTTTGTATATGTCAGTAATTTTCGTTGTCATTGTAGTAGGGTGACAACACGGTATGTACCTAACATATATATTATCGCAATTTTTAACATTTTTTAATAAAAGTAATTTATATTAGTTATTGATTGTTTAGATTACACGATGCGATGTTAAGTTATTAGAAAAAAGAATTGGCATTAAAATTCTGTACAAGATATTGGCGAAACCACAAAAGTTTTAAATGTTGTTGAAACAATTCGACTCACACTGATGTGTTTTTAATTCTTTTCTTCTTAAAATATTACTCATTCTTTAACTAGGGATGTATTTAAATATCACAGAGAGATTTTAGTGTTGACTCATTTTTGACAAGTTGACATATTTGATTATCTGTTATGTGGCGATGGGTTCAACATAATATACCGATTGGAAAGACCCATCTATTGAAAGACAATCATTGACATTCATTATTTTTCAAATAATTATTATATTAATAAAACCTATCTTGTATTGAAAAGCAGATACAACATTTTTTTGCGCAACCCATTTTGAAATAATAGAATAAAATATATTATTTCTTTGTTGTACAACACCAACCAGCTTAAAGTCAACGAATAAATAATGCACTTAACACTAATTGTACAAAGGGCGACCTTGTCGCTAAAAGCGATCTCTTTCTTAACAATCGTGATTATTAAGCATTTATTATGATTTTCAAAAGCATCTTTCACGTTGAATGTTATTGTTTTTAAGAAAAAATCCCTATTTTGTAGAATTTGTGGTCACAAATTTACGAAAGAGACAAACGGTACAGTTATTTATCTCTCGCTCGGCACACTTTTTTAAGCAAGAGCTCATTCCTGCGGGCCTAGCACGGCACAAAGACAAAATCTCCCCAGGGGCCGGACAAATCTTTGTCTATTTCTTCATCTTTCTCCTATTAGCTAGCATGGCACCAGGGAAAGACTAGTTTGACTCCGGAGAAATGGTTTCTCCCAACAATGCTACCAATATACGGAAAAAAAATATAGAGAGTATAACCCAAACAAATTGAAAGAACTTGACAACACATTCATGTCACATACGCACCGGTGAGTTTTGAAATTGTAGGTATAATCATAAAGTCAAGTAATTTCATAGTTTATGGTATGTTATCAGATTCAAAATTAATAACATACCTATGACCCATCCACCATTTCAATTATTTTATTTTCGTTTATTGTATAGGCGTGTTCAAGCAAGATAAGCACGGATTGCAATACTTTTAATATCAACGTTTTTCATTACATTTTTCGTGTTGACTTTTCATGCCAATTTCGTGTGTTCCATAAAAACATTTTCGCTTCGAAAAGCTACCATCAAATATACAGATTATTAGATGATAATACCACTATTTAATTTAATACTATATAGTATATCTAACACCCCTTTACAATGTTTTTTGGAGGATTTAAAAAATTAATTGAAAAAGAAAAATACATAATAATATGTTATAGTTTTAGCCGTTTCAGATTTGTTCTACCGTTTCATTTGTAACAAGCGCAAAAATAAAAAAAAAAACACTTGCGACATGGTAATAGATGTTAAAAACGAAAAATGTTAAGTATAAAACCTTTTGTCTGCACCTCAATAGCTCGAAGAGTAATATCTCTTCTAAAAACGTCAAAAAGTGATTAATTTTCTCTATTTTATTAGCGCCGTGCTAAGCAAATGGAGAATTTGTCCACTACCAATGTCACTGAGAGAGATACAAATTTAAACCTTTGCCCCCATGCTAGATACAGGGGAGTAACTGATTTTCTCTCTTGTCAAAAAGACATAAGTGGTGGAGAGAGCTCTTTTCCACGCCCCGTGCTAGGCCCGCTGTTTGAGTAATAATTCCATGGTCATAGTACAGAGAGAAGGTATTTTCTTCCACGAAGGAAAGGCAATGGAACTACGCCATCAGCCTGATCTTAAGTAATTGGATTTCGAAAATTGAAAGGCAGGAATGAAGTGTTTCACATAGTACAAACAAATTGTAATATTTTCCGTTAATGGCTGTGCCCAACTGGATTTCGCCAACCAAATTGTCTTTTTCTTATGTCGTACCGTGGTAGTAAGGCAAAAAGATCAAGCCATACAACCAATGTATAAAGCATTTTTTATGATAATACTTATCGAGTGACCATAAAATTTGTAGATTGGTTTAATTCTTGACTAATTTTCACAAAATCGGTACAATTTTTGAAATATTTGAAGTGTTGAAAAATGAAGATACTCTTTTCAAGGTATTTTGAAAGGTGTTATATGTTTTTACATTAGGACTAAGGAATCAAACTCTTTCATCCATTTAAAACTATTAAAAGTAATAGATTAATATTGATAATAAAAAAAAATATCTGGCTGCAATGTTCTGGGTTACGCGTAGAGGGACGGGACGGGACTCTTGATCCTAATGTCTAAAATGACGGATCACATTTTTTTGGATCCACCCAAGGAACATGGATATCGAACAAAGAACCTAAAGAGTAGAACACATTGAACCTAGCCACGTTGACTTAATTTGACATGACTGCCGATAAAGTTCGTTTCCAAACCCAGCGATATGCATATCAAATGAAAGGCCTTGATGAGTAGAGCACTATGAACCTAGCAACATTGACATAAATTCAACATGGCCGCCGCTCAAAAAAGGTGGACAGTGTTGCCAGATGCCTTGAACCTTTTATCTGTAGTAAAAACTGCTAAAATCTGTATGCTATTTTAACTTAAAATCTGTATAATCAAGTTAACCAAAATTGAATATTAATCCCAAAAACAAAATAGAAAATTATCATCATTGCTTCTTTTGAAAAACAAGCGCTATGAACTAGTTATTAGTCGTAGCATGAACACTAAAAGACGATAATGATGATAAAGCGGTTTATCGCGGTGAACTGTCGAAATACCTACTATAAAAATGTATTATGTTTTGACAATTTAAGGCGATAAACCGGTATATCATATCGTGTTTTGGTGGTCATGCTACGGAGGCTAGTTTGACTATAGTAAATTAAATAAAAAAATAAACAAATTAATAAAATTAACGTTTTGCTTATGTATGTAGGTATGTACTGTACGAAGTAAAATTGATAACATGGCAAATTGAAACAAAAATTATTTAAATTTCAAACATTTGCAACAAACTAACTAATAATTGTGTGTAACACGGCACATGATCATATGATTTTACTTTATTCTTTTTTATATTGGCCACACGGTCCGCATGTAGGAGTCCGACGGCAACCGCAGTCTGCGGTCGGACTTTCCTTCGGTCGGATCGTGTGTAGTTAGAAAATTCTGTATAAAAATCTGTATCCAGTGCTAATCTGTATTACACATCGAAAATCTGTATAAATACGGAGAAATCTGTATATATGGCAACACTGAAGGTGGATAAAAGTTAGTTTCCAAACCTAGCAATATGGGTATCAAATGAAAGGCATTGATGAGTAGAGCATTATGAACCTAGCAACATTGACATAAATTCAACATGGCCGCCGCTCAAAAAAGGTGGATAAAAGTTAGTTTCCAAACCTAGCAATATGGGTATCAAATGAAAGGCCTTAAAGAGTAGAGCACTATGAACCTAGCAACATTGACATAAATTTAACATGGCCGCCGCTCAAAAAAGGTGGATAAAAGTTAGTTTCCAAGCCTAGCAATATGGGTATCAAATGAAAGGCCTTGAAGAGTAGAGCATTAGGTACCTAGAAAAATCGACCTAAATTCAACATGGCCGCCGCTCAAAAAAAAAAGGATAAAAGTTCGTTTTCAAACCCAGCAATATGGGTATCAAATGAAAGGTCTTCAAGAGTAGAGCACTATGGACCTAGCAATATTGACGTAAACTCGACATGGCCACCGCTCAAAAAAGGTGGATAAAAGTTCGTTTCCAAACCTAGCAATATAGGTATCAAATGAAAGGCCTATAAGAGTAGAGCATTATGAACTAACGAAAATTGCCCTAAATTAAACATGGCCGCCGCTCAAAAAATGGATAAAAGTTCGTTTTCAAACTCAGCAATATGGGTATCAAATAAAAGGCTTTGATAAGTAGAGCACTATGAACCTAGCAACATTGACATACATTCAAAATGGCCGCCGCTCAAAAAAGATAGATAAAAGTTCGTTTCCAAACCTAGCAATATGGGTATCAAATGAAAGGCCTTAAAGAGCATTAGGAACCTAGCAAAATCGACCTAAATTCAACATGGCCGCCGCTCAAAAAAGGTGGATAAAAGTTCGTTTCCAAACCTAGCAATATAGGTATCAAATGAAAAGCCTAAAAGAGTAGAGCATTATGAACTTAGGAAAATTTGCTATAAATTCAACATGGCCGCCGCTCAAAAAATGGATAATAGTTCGTTTCCAAACCCAGCAATATGGGTCTCAAATGAAAGGCCTTGATGAGTAGAGAACTATGAACCTAGCAACATTTACATAAATTCAACATGGCCGCCACTCAAAAAAGGTGGATAAAAGTTAGTTTCCAAACCTAGCAATATGGGTATCAAATGAAAGGCCTTGATGAGTAGAGCACTATGAAAATAGCAACATTTACATAAATTCAACATGGCCGCCGCTCAAAAAAAGGATAAATGTTCGTTTTCAAACCGAGCAATGTGGGTACCAAATGAAAGGCCTTGATGAGTAGAGCACTATGAACCTAGCAACACATAAATAAATTCAACATGGCCGCCGCTCAATAAAGGTGGATAAAAGTTCGTTTTCTAATCTAGCAATATAGGTATCAAATGAAAGGTCTTCAAGAGTAGAGCACTATGGACCTAGCAATATTGACGTAAACTCGACATGGCCACCGCTCAAAAAAGGTGGATAAAAGTTCGTTTCCAAACCTAGCAATATAGGTATCAAATGAAAGGCCTTGAAGAGTAGAGCACTATGAACCTAGGAAAATAGCACAAACTTCAATATGGCCGCTGCTCAAAAAAAACGGATAAAAGTTCGTTGCTAAGCCCAGAAATATGGGTATCAAATGAAAGGCCTTGATCAGTAGAGCACTATGAACGTAGCAACATTGACGTAAATTCAACATGGCCGCCGCTCAAAAAAGACGGATAACAGTTGCTTTTCAAACCCAGCAATAGGGGTATTAAATAAAAGTAGGCCCTTAAGGGTACCTAGAGCAGCAATGCTCTAAGTGTGTTTCGCGGAACCCTAAGGCTCCACAATACCCCTATAAGGGTTCCGCAATAATTTAGAAAAATCAAAACACCCTCTCTGGTCGTACTTTTATTATGCTTATTAATAAAGAATACACTTTTAAAAACTATTGTTTTATTTTAGGGTTCCGTCAAGTATTTCGCTTTCCAAAAGGGTTCCGTCACCAAAAAAGTTTGAGAACCGCTTCGGGGCCTATTGGATGTTCGATGTTAGATGGTACCTGTGTTTAGTGTCCTTCGAGACCGTGATAATGCAACGATCGTGAACTAACTAATGATAACTCCAAGTTTGTGTGTTGGATGTTAATCATCACGGCGAATTTGCTAACCGAACTATGCCAGCAACACTATATCGCACAGTACACGTTACAAAAACGGAAGTCTCAATACATTTTAAGGCTAACCGCATAAATACGTTTTTTCGCATTCGTTTTCTGAATGCGGGTATCCGAATGCATCAAATCTATACAAAATACTCATTGACTGCCGCACACGTTCGTTTTTATTACGAACGGAACACGTTCTGTACGTACGTTTAGGTAGAATGGTAGAAATCCCGAATGAGAAGAAACGAAAGTCTGCGCTACGTTCACGAAACTCCGTGTCTGTATTCCGTGATCGGAAATCGAATACGGAAAACGTATTTATACAGTAACCCCCCCATTCATGCTATACATTAACTCTATGAAAACCGCCAGTATTACGAGCGACATAAGAATGGTTCAAAGGTCAAACAGTATAGCTTGACAAGGAGCTTACTGTACGACTACTCAAAATTGGCCAAGTTGTCATATCCAAAAAATATATTTTGTTGGTGTTACCAATACCCATTATAAAATCTAAACTTTATTCGTATACAGTTCTAATTTATTAACAATTGTTTATTTTAATTCGAAACATGAATACGATAAAGATTATTCTTGCAACTGTGTAGTTCTTTCTACAGAAGAAGAATTTATTAATATCAATAATGTCTCTGAAACAATAATAATACTTAGTGTTTGTAGTAATATATAATGTATTTAATTTTGTGGACTGTTAGAAAAAGAGCATTACGAACCTACGAAAATTGTCCTAATTTCGAAATGGCCGATGCTCAAGAAAGGCAGAATAAAGTCGAATCATTATGGAATAAAATGGAGGAAAAAACTAAACACTGTGTTAAGTATTTTGATGGCGAAACATAGTTCGCGGGCACAGCTAGTTTTTTAATAATTCGTACACCTAAGATATTTTAACTGACTTCAAAAAGGAGGTGGTTCTCAATTCGATGCGTATATTTTTTTTGTGTATGTTACGCGATTACGCCGCTAATTGTGAACCGATTTTCAAAATTATTGTTGTATTCGATAGAGTATACTCCAAGGATGGTTCCATGGTCACCAAAGTTAGGATCTGATGATGGGATCCTATGAAAATCGAGGAAAACCTTTAAATTTTCAGGTGTGTCCAAGGTGTTTTGTGTATGTTACGCGACTACTCCGCCAACTGTAGACCGATTTTTAACATTCTTTTTGTATTCGATAGAGTATACTCCAAAGTCAGGATCTGATTATGGGATCCAATGAAAATCAAGGGAAATCCCTATTTAATATCTCAAGGCGTACGAATTATACAATAATTGGCGTCTTTCAAAAGGTGCTAAAACATATTCTTAGACAATGCTTTTGTCATATTTCATGGAATTATCAAATACCTTCAATCTGACAAATTGCAGTAATAAAATTGAAAAATGTAAATTAAAAATAAAATGTTATGCTTGTTGTCGATAATAAACATATTGTTTAAAATTGTCTTAATGATTTTCATACCTAGAGATGACCTAATAACACTTTTTTTGCTGGTAGTAGTGGTCTCGTAGCTTTAAAGCACTCAATGTGCTAAGTACTCTATATAAGAATCACTTACTACCCTTGTGATTCAATTCTAGACTACTTCGCTTGTTCGTGATTTAAAAGTCGACACTCGCAACAAAAAACAACTTTGCTCCCATGTTGAACAAATAACTATTGAATAGTTTTTTGGTGTCCTCTCGGTGTGTATGATGATTGTGTGTGAATGTATGTGATAGGGTGAGTAGTGGGATATGTTGTCAATAATAAACATATTATTTAAAATTGTCTTAATTGATTTTCTTACCTAAAGATGACCTATTAACACTTTTCTTGCGGGTAGTGGTGGACTCGTACCTTTAAATCACTCATTGTGGTCAGTAGTCTATATTAGAATCACCCACTACCCTCGTGATTCAATTCTAGACTACTTAGCTTGTTCGTGATTTAAAAGTCGACACTCGCAACAAAAAACAACTTTGCTCACATGTTGAACAAATAACTATTGAATAGTATTTGGTGTCCTCTCGGTGTGTATGATGATTGTGTGTGAGTGTATGTGAGAGAGTGAGTAGTGGGATATGTGTATATGTATAACATAAACATTACTGAAAAGTATTCCTGTAAGAAGCCTCGAGCTACACTGCCACACTGAAAAGCAGCTTAACAATACTGACGAGGAGGTGTGACATGGTGAGTGTTTCTTGTTGCTTATTCTGGGCGTTTATCAAGGCAGACATATTTTTCGAAAACTATCTTGATTTTTAATTCCGATATTTGTATACAGACCATTTAGAATTTTCATTTACATTATGGAGCATACTTTTACTTCTCATTTTCTATTCCTTCGAGCAGGATGTTTGTTTGTTATGTAAATAAAAATACTATGTATAAATGTAAGTTATAATGATCTGGTGGTGTTGATATCTCACCAGTGGGACAAAGTAGTGGGGCTACGAGGAACAGTCCAAAATTTTCAGTTTTTGTCAGCGAAACATTTTAAACGAGACACCAACATTATTTAGTCACTCGTATGTAGTCATGTTTTCGTCCGTCTATCCATCCATCCATTGCGATCTCGGCCCCTGTACCACATAAAGACTTCGGGTTTTCACTGAATAATAGGGCATGACATCTAGTTTAGTTAATTTTGGAAAATTGCTGGTCAAATCCTAAGATCATGCCAATGGGCCAAAGGCCCTAATTTGTACTTATTTGAACTGAACTTGGAGGTTTGAAGTCATGCCACTAGGGAATAAGGGTCAAGGACTGTATAATAATATTTGGTTTCCAACCCCAGCAACGGAAATATTAAATGATAGTACTTTATCAGATGGTAGAGTACCGCGAATCTAGCAGCATTCAATATGGCCGCCGCTCAAAAATAACGTATAAAATTTTGTTTTCAACCCCAGTGCTATACTCATTAAGTGGGGCTTGATAAATAGAACACTATAAACCTAGCAATACTGCGCTAAATTCGATATGGCTGCCGCAAAAAAAAAATACACATAACACTTCGTCTCCAACCTATAATATACCAACATCCAACCGGTAATATCGTCTATTCCCACTAGTTCAGTTGTTCAGTTCAGCTGACTGGACTAGTGAGATTTCTTTTCTCGTTTGTTCAGTTAAAAATAAAACTAGCTTTTGCACCTGGTTATATTTATTACAGACTTTTTATTAATTTACTCGTAGTTTTTCCAAAAAGGTAGCCACATTAATTAGTAGGTAGCCGTTTAGTAACTGCATTTGTACATCACGAATGAATTCGACATGCCCACCGCTCAAAAAAGGTGGATTAAAGTTAGTTTCCAAACCTACCAATACGGGCATTACATGAAAGGCCTTAAAGAGTAGAGCACTATGAACCTAGGAAAATCGCACGAAATTCAATATGGCTGCCGCTCAAAAAAACGGATAAAAGTTCGTTTCCAAACCCAGCAATATGGGTATGGGTATCAAATGAAAGGTATCAGTAGAGCACTATGAACTTAGCAACATTGACGTAAATTCAACATGGCCGCCGCTCAAAAAAGGCGTATAAAAGTTCCTTTTCAAACCCATCAATATGGGTATTAAATGAAAGTAGGCCCTGAAAAGTACCTAGAGCATTACGAACCTACGAAAATTGTTTTAATTTCGATAGCCGCTGCTCAAGAAAAGCAGAATAAAGTTAAATCATTATGGAATAAAATGAAATGGTTATTGTGTTTTTTTGTAGCTCGCACACCGCGCCAAAAAGTATTTTTGTTTTCATATCCACAGACGCGATAATATTCATGTCCAGCCAGCGTTGCCAGAAGTCCCGATTTTGGCGGGACGTCCCGATTTTTAAATCAAAATTAAATGTCCAGCGTGGGACAGGCTCAGTCCCGCTTTTCGGAGATAACTCTGCCGTGCATGCAGCGTGCTGGAAAAGCACGGCCGGGTGGCACAGACAAGTGTATTTTTATTAAAATGTATTTTCTCTGGCTATTTTTGGTATCTATTGTTACATAAACGTAATTTAAAACTCAAATAAAAAGATAAATATTTAAAAACATCTGATTATATATTTTTTTTTACAACGTCCCGCTTTCGACGAAAGAATTGCGCTTTATTACCTCAAAAAGTTACAATATCACGACTTGTCAAAATAAAAATCTGGCAACGCTGTGTCCAAGCACTTATTAGAATACGGCCTCTGCCTCGTTTAATAATTTTAAACTCGTTTTCATTCATTTTAACTTTTGTCATTGAACAAACAGACCGTACATGTACTGAATAGGCTAGATGACTAAAAAATTTTTTTTGCTTTCATAGAAGCTCATTCATATAATAAACAGAAAGAAAAAATCGGTTTTCGAATAACTATAAAAACAACCAAGATATAAGGTATTAAACATTTTTCTCCATCTCTTTCTAGCAAAACGGCAATTTACAAGGAGTTTATATGGCCGCACTCAACTATGACGTCACGGTTGATGTCGGATGTCTCTGTCTAATCGCCTTCAAATTAACAACTTTGGTGGTGCCCAAGGTAGACACCACCACGTCGGCGATTCACCGACTTCTGGGTTGCTGATTTTTATTCACCGAATACCAGCTCTTAGAAAATTGGTATTACTTACCTTGGATCCGATTGGTCTCCGTATGTAGCCGGTGGACTTCCTGAGCTAGCTCGAAGGAAGTCGCGGCTCCTGAAGTTCTGCTGTCTGACCGAACCGGATGGTACACTTGCCTATTAGGCCACCAATACCCGAACTCATTAACGAACACAAAGCTTGATACACTATTCCCCGACACTAAAACTTGGCGGAACCTCGCACCAACAATCACTTGGTGCGCCGCGCAATACTATTTGTTATATCTTAAATTATATTATGTTTTATTGATGCCCGGACATAACCTCTAACAATTTCATGACATTTCGACCCGACTCGACTGACATGTCTCTCTCAAAGGCTCTCACTGCACAGACCACAATGCAGTGTTGCCACTCGCTCTTCCTCGAGCGTGAACATCCCCCCGCTCCGGACAGTCCCGGACTGTCCGCCAAATCAGTCTAAGGGGAGGCGAGAAAGAGTAGCGACCGCGCGCTTCAAAACAGAATCACCAACTAGGACCTCGGCAAACCTGGGCACACCATCAGACCCTAGAGTAAGTTGGACAATGCGTCCGCGACGCCAACGTAAGGGTGGCAGGTTTGGGTCCTTCACTAACACGAGGTCTCCAACCCTCGGTGGGTTTGTCTTATCTGACCACTTAACGCGCTGTTGCAAAATGTGTAAATATTCAAGGTGCCAGCGGCGCCAGAAGCTCTGGGTAAGCTGCTGGAGCAACTCAAACCGCGAAAGGCGTCCTGGATTGATATCTCTATACGGATACTCGGGCAGGGCGTTAAGTGGTCTGCCTATCAAGAAATGGCCGGCGTGAGGGCCTGCAAATCGTTCGCGTCGGTAGACAACGGACATAACGGACGCGAGTTGAGAACCGCCTCAATCTTATGAAACACCGTCGCGAGTTCCTCAAACGTGAGAATAGTCTCCCCAATAACGCGGCGAAGGTGAGTCTTGGCGGCCTTTACAACAGATTCAAAAATCCCTCCCCAGTGAGGGCAAGACGGCGGGGAGTATCGCCATGTTACCCCCCTACGGGAGAGTGTGGATCCGATCTCAATATTATTTTTATCTAAAAATTCACAAACTTCTCTTATATGTCTATCAGTGCCCTTGAAGTTCGTCCCACAATCGGACCGAATTAGAGAAGGCAGTCCCCGGCGGGAGACAAATCTGCCTAACGCTGCTAAGAAAGCGTCCATGGTGAGCGCACTCACCACCTCCAAATGAACGGCTTTAGTGGCCAAACAAACAAACACACACAAGTAAGCCTTTTCAGTCTTAGCATTACGGAGTCGCGACGTTTTTATAGTGAACGGTCCCGCGAAATCAGTTCCAACTCCTAAGAAGGTCATTGATTCATTCACACGATCAGCAGGCAAATCATCCATTTGGGGCTGCATCGTCTCGGGGCGTAAACGATAGCAGGGCAGACATCGAAAGATAACAGATCGGATTATTCTTCGCGCTGACAAAATCCAAAACTCCCGTTGGAGGAGCGCGGTCAATGCATTACATCCGGCATGAGCATTCTTCACATGGCGATCAATGATCAACAATCGCACCAATGGTCCGTCCTTGGGGAGCAGCAGGGGATGACGTGATCTATAAGGCAAGTTAGCGTGCCTCAATCGGCCTCCTACACGCAACAATCCCTTATCATCCAGAAAGGGAGTCAAACGCACCAAGGGTCCCTTTAATTTGGATGTCCCGGTACGGAAAATCTTAAGTTCCGGTTCAAACGCTCTAGACTGGGTCATACGCACCCAATGCAAAAGAGCATCTTGGCGCTCCTGCGGAGAGAGGACCGGACACAAATCTTTGTCCTGAGGCCGTCGACAATTTCGAATAAATCTTCTTATCCAAGCGGTCACGCCGAGCAACTTGTCCAGAGAACTGTAGCGGTCTAATAAAAATTCCCGCTCTGGAGCCGCCATAGTCTCGACAGCGTGAACACGCAAGCCCGGATTTGGTACCTTCACCACAGCTGGTGTGGAAGGCCAAGATGGCTGTAACAACCATTCGGGACCCCACCACAGAGTGTGGTCAATAAGCTGAGGGGCTTCGCTGCCACGTGATGCACAGTCAGCAGGGTTTATTTCACCTGGCACGTGGCGCCAAATCAACGTGGCCTTCGAGGCCTGTATTTGGGATACCCGATTGGCCACAAATACTTCCAGGGAGTGGACGGAGTTCTTAATCCAACACAGGACAACCTGACTGTCGGATCAAGCAAAGAGCGACTCAAAGTCCACACTACGTCCCAGGGTGTCAACAACGTGGTTCATCAAACGAACCAGAAGAGTAGCTCCAGACAATTCTAACTTCGGAATCGTTAATCGAGTCCGAAGTGGAGCAACCTTACTCTTAGCAATTAGCAAGTGGAGCTTAACAGCTCCTCTATCATCGACCGTCCGGATATATTCGACGGCTGCGTATCCACTCTCAGACGCGTCACAAAAGCCATGAAGGCTGGCCGTAAACCGTCCCTTAGGCAGTATATGTCTAGGGATACTAACACGGTTAATGTCAGGGAGAGACGACATGAAGGACTCCCAATCTCGCAGCAAACGGCCCGAGAGGGGCTCATCCCACGACACTTCGGCTGACCAAAGTTCCTGTAGAAAGCACTTCATCCAAAACACTACGGGACTAATCCATCCGTTTGGGTCAAAGGTACGAGCTACTGTAGATAAAACCAACCGTTTCGTCCAGACCTTGGGGCTTGGCAGCTCCAATCGATAGGTGAACGTGTCCTGGACAGGTCTGTATTGCACTCCCAAAACAGACAGTAAATCTGGAGTGTTGGCATTCTCAAAAATATGAGGCTCCTGCTGGTGGTCGTCTGGCAAGTCACACAAAAGCTGAGGTGAGTTGGACATCCACTTCCTCAGTTCATAACCACCAGCCCCGAGAAGAGCAATTAGTTCATCTCGCAAAATCAAGGCTTCCTCGACACTAGAGGAGCCCGTACAAATATCATCCACAAATGCATCCTCCTTGAGAACCAAGGATGCGCGAGGGTATCGTAACCGCTCACGTTCAGCGAGTTCCACAAGTGAGCGAATTGCCACAAAGGGGCTCGAACGCAGACCGTATGTATTGGTGTTCAGCTCGTAGACTAGCATGGGATCTCTGGGATCCTCCCTCCATAATATGAGCTGATATCGTCTATCGTCCGGGTGAATCACAGTCTGCCGAAACATCATCCGGATATCGGTCACAAAGACGACGGCATGGCGACGGAAGTTGGTCAATACATCGCCCACCTCGTGGTGCAACTTCGGTCCAGCATGCAGACATTGATTCAGCGAAACTCCGGTAGACGTAGGAGCTGACCCATCAAAAACAACGCGTATCTTCCCAGTGGAAGGTTTCAAAACCGCGTGGTGAGGAAGAAAATTATGTTCCTCGTTTCGCCAGTCCAGTCGCGAGACCGACATGTGCCCCAGTTGCTCATATTCTCGCATGAAGTCGACATTCTTCTGTTTGAAGTCGGAGTTCCTACTCATCCGACGCTCCATGGACAGCAGCCGCTTCTCGGCCAACGGCCGGGAGCTGCCAAGTGAGGGGCGAACTGACAAAAGGGGCAAACGAGTGATCAGCCGTCCCGAGTGAAGGCGACCTGTATTGTTCTGGTAGAACAACTCACACTCCTCGTCTAAGGGGTTCACTCGCTTCACGGTAGGTGGCTCTTCCACCTCCCAAAACCGTTGCAGGACATCCGATAAGGTGGAGCTAACAGTTATGTAACTGTCCACCGATGGAGATGGTGGGTTATGCCTAACTGGTCCCATCACTACAAACCCAAGCGATGTAGATAAGGCTACCAGCCCACCCTTCTGTAACTCTCTCCTCTTCCCACAATACACGCGGCCTAGAACATCGGCACCGAGCAATAAGTGAATCGGACCGGTTCGGTGGAAGGAAGGGTCAGCCAACCCAAGTAACATTTTAAAGAATAGAAAGGTCACAGATAGGTTATATAACCTTTTTATGGATTTCCTCAAAGAAATACGATAGGTCCTAATATGGCCATAATAAACTCCGTATAAACTCCTAATGACCAAAAAGGCCCTCCATAATAACCTAGTGTAGACGTTATTTTTACTCTTTACTGACTAGACAAATTACCTTAAGTCATGCTTGATAACCTAGATGTAACCGTAAATTAACCATTTCATAACCTGATTAAATTCAGCATTACCTAATTATAACCTTTATGAAGTCTCTTAGCTCTTAGCTTAGCTTAGTCATGAACTAGTCATAATCAGTTTTTATCGCAGCAGTCATGTTCCAGAATTAGGTTATTGTCAAGTACCAGCAAAAGCTTATTAGTAAGTTTTCAAAATATTTTATAAGAGACGGGTTATATAGGTATATTAGTTAAAACTTATTTCATATCAGACAAATGGTTTCCATTTGTAATACTATTTTTTTATTATGACGTTCGGTGTTCTATACGAAGCAAAATGTCTGTAAAATTCACACGTGTTTATAAATTCTATTGCGAATACCAGTTTCCTGTTATATTATGGAATAATATGCTTATAAAATACACGCGCTCTAATTATCAGGCGTATTTAAAATATTTAATGGTCATACGTAGTGTAAAAAAAATACATTAAATACATTTTTTACCTCCAATCTGGCACACAATTATTTATAAACGTAAAAATGTCTTTTAAATTTATTATCACCAGCAAATAAAATAAATAAATTGATATTTTCAAAAATTCTTGCCACAATAAGCCTCTTAAAAATGGCTGCCTTCAATGAAAGGCTTACTAGCTTTACAAATAACTCTTAAATAACCTGAATTACTATTAACGCATGAAATTTACTTAAAAATAACCTCTAGGTAATTTAAATAACTTTATTACAAACTGCTAGTTATTTTTGCAACCGTTTACGCATTAAATTTTCTAGTAAGATTTGATAGTACTTCTATATCACCGCGGACGGACTAAGTAGTAATTTCAGATGTCAAGAGAGCTTAGATTGCATTTTAGTAAAAAACAACATTTCGCGTGGTGTACCTACAGAGTGTTTACAAAATCAAAGGGTATGCTTATTATTATTCTTCTATTATTTTTCAGATTCTACGAGTATATACACCTACTGCTAGTTAAATAGGCACCTACCTACTTAAATTTTATATTCTAATTTTCAATGCAATTAATATATCTATTTATTAAATTATTCACATTATAGATATATAGTGCGGTCCCCCGACTTGACAATGCTAAAATCAAAATCTTACTAGATATATCTAAGTTAATGGTCCCACCAACGCATTTTATTTTTTACTTTATGGAGTTTTTTTTTTTTGTCGGGGATTATTTAAATTATTAATTTAATTTTTATTTTATACCTTTTAAACCCTAAGCCTATACTTAAAAATGTAATTCACCATTTTGTGGTGGCGGCCATCTTGGATTTGAGATTGTCTGTCATAGTGTATAGTATTCTACTAGTCAAGCCCTTTCATTTGATACCCATATTGAGGGAGTTCTAAAAAAATATGAAGTCCACCATTCTGTGGTGGTATCCATCTTGGATTTTAAATTTATCATAGTATGTCGACTAGTGAAGTATTCTACTAGTGAAGCCCTTTCATTTGATACCCATATTGAGGGAGTTGTGAAAAAATATGTATTCCGCCATTTTGTAGCGGCGGCCATCTTGGACTGATAGTCATCAAACATAGTTAAGAACACTTCCGACTAATTTACTTTTCAAACAAAAAAAAACAAAGTCAATATCGGTTCATCGGTTCGGGAGTTACGATACCACAGACAGACACACACACCACCATCATAAATAAATAATTTGCCAAATATTGAAAAAATACAGGACGTAACGTTGACACTCAAACAAATATTAGGTAGGTCGCTCAAATATTATGAAGCTTTTCATTTTGTATTTGACGTACCCTACTCGAATGAATGTTTATAAGTTACTGTACTGTTGATTTATCGTTACTCGCAGTCAGTCGCTCACTTAGTAATACAATAACCCAAATTAATCATTTGTCTCTTAAAATTTTAATTTACAGTCACTCGTTTAAATACTACCCTTTAGTTATCGACACAATCTTTCCTCCCAGCCTTATGAATCGGTATAAGAACAGACTTTTTCAGTACCTACATGAGGAAATTTTGTAAGTCTTAAGCATTTGTTAAATATATTTGTTAAGGTCGGAGTAATTAAAGTAGTCAAATGCTTTAAGACCTGCGCTGGGATACCATCATAGCCCGTGGATGGGCTTGCCTTGAGGTTTCTGATTGTACTTTTTATTTCTTCGTCATTTGTATCGGCTAAAAAGAATGAACTATTTTGTACTACAATTGGTAAAAACTCATAGGGAAAGGGTGGAACATAAATAACAGGACCTAGATATATAAGTACTTAACCAACGTAAAACTACCTTTTTTGTGATGATTCCCTGTACTGTTTTTCGGATTTCTTTTATAATGTTCACTTTTCGCTATTTTTTGTTAACACATCCTATATATTTGTAAGCGGGCAATTCATATAACTTTGAAGTTACGGTGATGATTGAGTAGTTTATTTATGTATTTAAAGGTTATAATCATTAATAAAAGCTTATAAATTATGCTATAAAGCTATCTTTTACGCCTTATAGTGATTTTCCTAACCATATGTAGCCACCATAAGGTATTAGTAAAGTAGGATATGAAAGAGTCACATTTGAGATATAAAAATGCGTTTCACGTCATGTTTAGGCATTTGATTATCCTAAAAACAACCCAATTATAACCTTTTCGGAACTAAGAAGACTTAGGACTTATAGCTCTGGAAAACAATCTATAATTGCGTTATATTAACTTCTTGAAAAAGGCTTTTAGGTTAAAACAAAAACCATATAGTTCTAAGACCAAGGAGCTCTAAAATTAACTGACATAGAACTTACAAGATATACAAATTCCTTAATTTAACTTTTTTATGACAAAAAGGCATTTCTCATAACTATCATGAAGGATAAATGCTACTTGGGAAGGTCAATCCTGATGTCGCATCAACGACAGCGCGCGAAACGTGCTGTTGCGGAAGCTGACCAACAACCTTCTCATAAACAATCGCGGTAGCGCCAATTTTGGGCGCTGAAGAGAAGTGGGGGGAGAAGGAGAACAAAACCTGGCCGATCGGATCCGGAATCCGCAGGTCTCCGATTCCTCGTACCGATTCAAGGTATGGAGATGTGTTCAAACTCAACTGCCGGACCAGCCAGCTGGAGGCAATGCAACCCTGAGCTCCCGTATCCAAAAGGGCGCGAACTAAAACAAAGGTGCTCCTCGGGCCCCACACCTGTACGCAGGCTGTTGGTAACAGCACCTGCTCCTGTGGGGGGGTTGCAGCCGACAGTTGGTTTAATGAAAATCCCGCATTCCCCGCAACGGGGGGGAAGGGGGGTTCAAAGAAAAATGCGTGCGCGGCGGCGGAGTAGGGCGCTCAAGGCGCTCGAGCGGGTCCCAATCCGGCACGTACTGGCCCCGATCAAAGCGGCATCGGGGGGCCGGGCGGTGCCCATGATGGGCGAAAGTTGGGGGAGCCCGCGATAAACGAGGTCTCTCCATCAGAGGGGGAGAGAAGCGTATCGGCTCCCGGCGTGGCTCCCTAATTACCGCGGCCCAATCCCGCGGTGGCGCCTCATAAGCGGCGCGTCGATCCCCCCCGCCCGTAGGGGGGGTGGGGCGCCCAATCCTCTCACGGGAGGGGGGGCGCCTCTCCAATCTCCGCGGAGGGGTGGCACGCCCCTCCGATCTCCTCGGAGATGTGGGTGACCTACGAGGGCCCCCGCCCGTGTGCGAGTCCCTCGCTCTCACCACCTCACGAGTGTCTTTACTATTAAAGCACAAGAGGGGGTGATGGGCCCCTCCACAACAGTGGCAATCTCGTGGGTGGGGGCAAGCCGATGCCATATGGGCCCCCAGGCAGCGGTAGCACCAATTCCGCTGCTTGGCCATATTCCTACGCCCCTCGGTGCGTAGGCCAACAAATTTGGGACAGGCTGGCAAACGATGGCCATCCCGCTTGCAACACTTGCAAGGCAGCGGCCTCTCCCCTTGTGGAGAGTTCTGCCGCACGGCAGTATATTGCTTGTACGGGCGGCGCTCTCTTCGTGGCGCTGCCCGGGATGCCTCATAGCGGCCTGTACTCGGTCCCGGTATAGGAGCCAGATCCAAGTGGTCGGTCATCCGACACTCATCCTCCAAAAATCTGAGGAGATCCGAGAAGGGGGGTAGGTACGAGGCACTATTGCCCCCATACCTTTGTTCAAAACGCCCCTTCATCTCCATGGGAAGCTTATTGAGGATGAGGTGGAGCAATATGAAGGACCACTGGTCCACCGGTAGGTCAAGTCGTTTGAGCGCATTAATAGCGCTTAACAGCGGGTTCAAAATCTCCTTCCTCAATGAGGAGACCCGCAATACTCGTGGCAGCCCTAAAATGGCAGCCACATGTGTGTCCGCTAGCAAGCGAACATTCTGATACCGGGCGGTCAACAACGCCCTTGCAATCTCATAACTGTCATCGTTGACAGGTAGATGCTGGACAAGCACACCAGCCTCTCCACGTAAGGCAGAGAGCAAATAGGCCAATTTCTGGCTAGGGAACAGGTCGTCCCTCGAGTGAACCAGGCTATCAAAGAGGTTAATGAACCCCATCCAAGAAGCCAGGTTCCCATCAAAGGTTGGGATGTCTAAAGTGGGCAGTCTGCCCAGCAAGCCGGCCGGGGTAGGCTTGACCTCCCCGGGCGTGCACGACTCACCCCTCCGGGCGAATAGGATAGCCTGAGCGTTGTTTATGATCACATCCGCCTGTTCAAAACATTGATCATAATCGGCATTAAATTGGTCGACTGCCCGCAACTCAGCGGCACCCTCGGCTGGGTGGTCGAGCAGATATTGTTGATGAGCAACGAAAAGCTGCTCCAATTCCTTCAAGCGGGCAGGTACTCCCTCATGCCGAATTAACAAGGCCTGTTCTCGGTCTGGTCGGTCTACCAAAGCGACGGCACTAGCAAACCATCTCAAAATCTTTTGTGCACCCGCGCGGGCACCACTAAGCGGGCTGACTGGCGGGACCATTTTGCACCAAAATTAATAACACTATAATAATACACGGACAAACAGACCGACAACCGCAGACAATAAAACAGATCGGGAGGAACTTCAAAGGCAGAACAAAATATATAAACAAACCAAAATCAAGTGTAAATGCTAGAACTTAACTAGAACAACAAAGGCATTTAACAACAGAATTTTCAAACAAATTAAATTCAAGTATTAAGTCAATAATTTAACAAACATAATATTCAAAGGCAAACAAAACAAAATCAAATGTAAATGCTAAAACTTAACACAGCAAAATAGTGTATTACAACAACAGCAAAGTCATTTAGCAGCAAAATTTTTTCAACAAATTAAATTCAAGTATAAGTTTACAACTTAACAAACAAAATATTCAAGGGCAAAACAAAGATATGAAAAAACAAACCAAAATCAAATATAGGTAAATGCTAGAACTTAACTAGAACAACAAGGGCATTTAACCCCAATTTTTCATATACAATGACAATGACAACTAGTTAGGGAGATCGGTCCACAAATGAGATTGTAGTCGGTTTAAAATCAGCAATCAAAAACCAATTAATATGTATTGCCCATTTGGACAACCAACAAGATTACAATATTAATTGTACAATACTAATCAACCACTCAAATCTAAAAACCACGCTCTGCTACCAAAAGATGGTGGTGCCCAAGGTAGACACCACCACGTCGGCGATTCACCGACTTCTGGGTTGCTGATTTTTATTCACCGAATACCAGCTCTTAGAAAATTGGTATTACTTACCTTGGATCCGATTGGTCTCCGTATGTAGCCGGTGGACTTCCTGAGCTAGCTCGAAGGAAGTCGCGGCTCCTGAAGTTCTGCTGTCTGACCGAACCGGATGGTACACTTGCCTATTAGGCCACCAATACCCGAACTCATTAACGAACACAAAGCTTGATACACTATTCCCCGACACTAAAACGTGGCGGAACCTCGCACCAACAATCACTTGGTGCGCCGCGCAATACTATTTGTTATATCTTAAATTATATTATGTTTTATTGATGCCCGGACATAACCTCTAACAATGTTATGACATTTCGACCCGACTCGACTGACATGTCACATGCGGCCGGCCGCCAAAAAGGCTCTCACTGCACAGACCACAATGCAGTGTTGCCACTCGCTCTTCCTCGAGCGTGAACAAACTTAAAATGCTTGTATCTAATGTATTTCTTAGCCGATTTTAATTCTATATTCACAGGACTGCATCTTTTTCCACGGTATTTTAATATTTAATGACGAGACGGAAAAATTAGAATTCAGTCATCATCCCAATTGTCATAAGTGCTAGTCAATTGTTTTTTGAAGTGCAGATTAGACAAAGAGTTTACATATCGATTTTAAGTGGCCAGCACTTTTGTGTTGAGAATTAAAGAGTTTTCATACAAAATATGAATGTCACTGCCAGTATAAATATATATAATAAATTGTAAAAATGTTTGTTTGCATTTATATTACTGAACTGAACAAACGAGAAAAATAATCTCACTAGTTCAGTCAACTGAACAAACGAGAAAAGAAAGCTCATTAGTCCAGTCTGCTGAACTGAACAACTGAATTAGTGGGAATAGACGGGTAATATAGGTATCAAATGAAAAAGCTTGAAGAGTAGAGCACCATCAACCTTTTTTTTATAGAGGGAAGATACAGTTTTTACGGTATTCAACAAGGGACTTGAGCTGACTAGGCCACCCCAAGGATATGCAGGACTCAGGTAGAAGACCCAATACCGGCTAAAAACCCTCTAGATACTTCTACCTCCGTAGAGGCACAATCGGGATCGGCGTTAGCCATTCCCCAATTGTGCCCCCTGGAGGGTTGCCTGGCGCACGCGCCAGGACTTACCTCTACGGGGGGGGTCGACAAGTATCTTGAGAAATTCGACCCCCCCAGGCGGCCAAGCTAGGGGTGAAAAGTATCTCTCGACCGGTAGTCAGCCGGCCGAGCCGTTTCAGTCCCCAGCTTGCTAGGGGAGCTGGCGCGCGTCCAGGAATGCACGCCCTCTCCTCCCCAAAAGAGCACCATCAACCTAGCAACATTGCCCTAAATTTAATATGGTGGCCGTTTATTGGCGAGTTAAATTTGGTTTTCAGCCCCCAGTAATATGGGTATCAAATGAATGGGATTCTAGACTTACAGTTTAACAATGCATTGTAAAACTGTGGTAGAGTAGAGCACTATGAGTCTAGCAACCTCTAGCAACATTGCCCTAAATTCAACATGGCCACCACCCAAAAAGGGCGTATAAAATATGGGAATATGGGTTAGGTACGCGGCTACAATCAACACCCATGTTATAAGTTTTGAAGCATTTTTCTCCATTGGTGAATTAACATCTTTTAAAATAAATTAGAATAAGGGTACATTACTTTAAAATATGACAATTTATACGCAATTTATTATTTTATCTACAACGTAGGTTAGAATAAATAATAGAAATAAAGCTTTATCTAAAATTACCTCCGTAGGTAGGTATAACAAAACATTTCATTACGGAATCACTTAAATGTCGTTCACCATTCAATTCGTCGGTCGTTTATGAACAGATTTAAAAGCAAAATTTAATACAGTCTCGCTTCACGAAAACAAAACTTTCCTAATTTCCTTTGCTGTAATGGACGCTTTGTGACTACAAAGCTCAAAGTAACTACCCGAACCAAAAATTTATTAAATGTGTAGGTAATTCTTGGCTATAAATTCATAAAAGGTACTTAATTCCTTGCGGTTCATTTTATATTAATTATATTATGAAACTCATGGGTGAAATAAATAAGAAATAGCAACATGAATTATTAACAAGGATGCGGTGGTATTATAAGGAATCCATAGGTTCGACTTTGATTAGTATATAATATAATCAGAGGTTCAAAGAAAGCTAGTGCAGTAGCTCGCCATATTTCCTAAGTAAAGATTTCATGAGTAAAAACATACCTAATGCAAATTTATGTCTACTTTAAAGGAAATGCATATGTATGATTCGTTATTATGTAATGTAATGTATATTATCACGTCACATGTCACGGGGGGAGGGGATCGCAATATGGCATTGTGTGACAAGGGATGGGAGGGGTCCTAAAATTTGTGACGGTGACGTCACATCTCAAAATATAATATAACTAGCTGTGCCCGCGAACTACGTTTCGCCATCAAAATGCTTAACACAGTGTTTAGTTTTTTCCTCCATTTTATTCCATAATGATTCAATGATTCAACTTTATTGTGCCTTTCTTGAGCAGCGGTCATTTCGAAATTAGGACAATTTTCGTAGGTTCGTAATACTCTAGGTACTCTTCAGGGCCTTTTATTCAATACCCATATTGCTGGGTTTGAAAAGCAACTGTTATCCGCCCTTTTTGAGCTGCAGCCATGTTGAATTTACGTCAATACGTTTATAGTGTACGTTCATAGTACTCTACTGATCAAGGCCTTTCATTTATACCCATATTGCTGGGTTTGGAAATAAACTTTTATCCGTTATTTTTGAGCGGTGGCCGTATTGAATTTTGTGCGATTTTCCTAGGTTCATAGTGCTCTACTCATCAAGGCCTTTCATTTGATACCCATACTGCTGGGTTCGGAAACGAACTTTTATCCATTTTTTTGAGCGGCGGCCATGTAGAAATTATGGCAATTTCCTAAGTTCATAATGCTCTACTCTTTGAGACCTTTCATTTGATACCCATATTGCTAGGTTTGGAAACGAACTTTTATTCACCTTTTTTGAGCAGCGGCTATGTTAAATTTATGTCTATGTTGCTAGGTTCATAGTGTTCTACTCATTAAAGCTTTTCATTTGATACTAATATTGCTGGGTTTGAAAACAAACTTTTATCCTTTTTTTGAACGGCGGCCATGTTGAATTTATGTCAATGTCGCTAGGTTCATAGTGTTCTACTTATCAAGGCCTTTTATTTGATACCCATGTTACTGGGTTTGAAAACGAACTTTTATCCATTTTTTTGAGCGGCGGCCATGTTTATTTTGGGTCTATTTTCCTATGTACCTAATGCTCTAATCTTCAAGGCCTTTCATTTGATACCCATATTGCTGGGTTTGGAAACGAACTTTTATCCACCTTTTTTGGGCTGCGGCCATGTTGAATTTAGGTCGATTTTTCTAGGTACTTAATGCTCTACTCTTCAAGGCCTTTAATTTGATACCCATATTGCTAGGTTTGGAAACGAACTTTTATCCGCCTTTTTTGAGCGGCGGCCATGTTGAATTTATGTCAATGTTGCTAGGTTCATAGTGCTCTACTCATTAAGGCCTTTCATATGATACCCACATTGCTGGGCTTGGAAACGAACTATAACCGTTTTTTTAGCAGCGGCCATGTTGAATTTAGGGCGATTTTCCTAGATTCATAATGCTGTACTCTTCAAGGACTTTCATTTGATACCTATATTGCTAGGTTTGGAAACGAATTTTTATCCGCCTTTTTGAGCGGCAGCTATGTTGAATTTACGTCAATGTTGCCAGGTTCATAGTGCTCTACTCATCAAGGCCTTTCATCTGATATCCATATTGCTGGGTTTGGAAACGAACTTTTATTGGCAGTCATGTCGAATTTGGTAAACGTGGCTAGGTTCAATGTGTTCTACTGTTTAGGTCCTTGGTTCGATATCCATGTTCCTTAGGTGTAAACAAAAAAAATGTGATCCGTCATTTTAGATATTAGGATAAGAGTCAGATACTTTTTTTATCAATCGATTACTTTTAATAGTTTTAAATGTATGAAAGAGTTTGATTCCTTAGTCATAATGTAAAAACATATAACACCTTTCAAAATACTTTTCAACATTTCAAAAATTGTACCGATTTTGAGATAATTGGTCAAGAATTAAACCAACCTAAAATTTTTATATTTGTGACGTGATATTGTCATAAATAATGCTTTATACATTGGTTGTATGGCTTGATCTTTTTGCCTTACCACCAGGGTAATACATAAGAAAAAGACAATTTAAACTTCCTAAACTTCTTGGTTGGCGAAATCCAGATGGGCACAGCCAAAAACAGAAAAGATTAAGTTTTTCTTTGCACTATGTGACAGACATTCGACAAGCTTCCAGATGGCGCGCTACGGTTGCGCCCCCCTGCACCCCTTTCTCGAAGCTGCTAGGAAATGTATACATTTCCCAAAATATGTATGTATTAATAGTACATTTCTGCAGAGGCTGGGAAGTTAGGGACTGCCGGACGAGTAATGCTATCTGGCCAGCGGAAATTTTGATGTCAAAGATGCACGTCGCTCTGGTCGCCCTATTACAGATAAAATGGATGCCATTTTTGAAAAAGTGGAGCAAGATCGGCATGTCAGTAGTTACGACGTAGCTGAAGAACTGGGAATTGACCACAAAACAGTTTTGGCGCATTTGAAAAAAACTGGGTACACAAAAAAGCTCGACATTTGGGTACCTCACGAGCTCACTGAAAGAAACCTAATGAACCGTGTACTCATTTGTGATTCTTTATTACGACGTAATGAAACCGAACCATTTTTGAAGAAGCTGATAACTGGTGATGAAAAGTGGATCACGTACGACAAGAACGTGCGAAAAAGGTCGTGGTCAAAGGCCGGTCAGGCTTCACAGACTGTGGCGAAACCCGGGTTAACTCGCAACAAGGTGATGCTGTGTGTGTGGTGGGATTGGAAGGGCATTATTCATTATGAGCTGTTACCACCAGGCAGGACCATCGATTCTGAACTCTACTGCGAACAACTGATGAGATTAAAGCAAGAAGTTGAGAGAAAGCGGCCGGAATTAATCAACAGAAGGGGTGTGGTTTTTCATCATGATAACGCTAGACCTCACACATCTTTAGCCACTCAGCAAAAATTAAGAGAGTTTGGCTGGGAGGTGTTAATGCATCCGCCGTATAGTCCTGACCTTGCACCTTCAGATTTCCACCTGTTTCGGTCTCTTCAGAATTCTTTAGGCAGTGTCAGGTTAACATCACGAGAGGACTGCCAAAACCACTTGTCGCGGTATTTTGACCAGAAGTCCCAAAATTTCTATAGCAATGGGATCATGTCCCTACCTACAAGATGGCAAAAAGTTATCGAACAAAATGGTACCTACATACTTTAGTTAAATGTAAATAAACTATATTAAAAAATGTTTTGAATTTTCTTAAAAAATGCGAAGAAACTTTTTCCCCAACCTATTATTTATAATTGCCGTGATCTTCGTATAATTTAGCTTTATGATCTGTAAATAAAACAATAGTAGGTACCTAATAATAATAAGCTTCCTCTCTCTTGTTCAACGATTGCGTGCCCAACGGGTCCTTAGTGGTCTTATTTTTAGTGAACCACCTATTTTACACATTATGGTATGCATAAAAGATTTTAAATTGAATTGAATAGGAAACAAATGAGTATAATATGAATAAAAAACAAATCAAACAATTAATTAATTATAGCAGCCTAGCATTTAGTTATACTTTTTAATTTTCAATTAGTGCAAAGGAAACAAAGCCCATAGAGCCCAATCATATTTTACGCAAAACATTTAATACTGCAGATTCTGACTTTTTTCTCTCGCAACGAAAATTAGGCATATTTTCGTGTGATTTCATACCAACATTTTAATAAAATTGTTCTAACTTCCCATAAAAATTATAATATTCATTTAACCGAAAAGAAGGTATCAACTTTAATAACTTGTCATATCAATCAAATTTAATTGTCAAATTTTTGAAAATTCACTTTTAGAACAGTTTTAGGTTGGCACTTTTGATAGTTTAAATAAAATTAAATAAGTACTTATTATAATTTTTATGGGGAGATATAAGACACGTTGTATATGCTCGAAGAGTGCATTTTTTATAATGTGGTAGCAATTGGCTGTATGACAAGTTACATAATTCAAGTTATAGATAAATAAAAAAAACATTGGAGCAGCGGCCAAAAATGAATTTTCATACTTACTTTCTTGGCCTAGGCCGGTAAAGTAATGCATGAGCCAAGAATTACAAACTTTGTGTCTTCTTTTTACTACAATAATGCCTACATTTCCGAGCATGTTTGAGAAAATAATTTTTAAAACAATATTTTATACATTTCCTAAATAGCTTCGAAATAGTATACATTTCCTAGGAATTGTATACAATTCCTAAATTTCATACATTTCCGGTAACATATACATTAAATATGATTAAGATAATTAATACAGAATCGTATCTCTTCAACTCCATTGCACCCCATCAAGGGATGATGGTATTTTGCGTCCGCCATGTTGGATTTTGATATCGATGTTATTTTCGTAATCTACGACCCAAAAAACCATGAAAACGACAATAATGTCGATATCACATTTTACCACCCCATTTCACCCTATTAGGGGATGAATTTCAATAAAATACGAAACATGTTATCCATCGATTCTATTAACGAATGTTTATGCAAAATTTAAAATAAATTGGACCAAGGAATCTAGTTGTCCCATACAAACTTTGCCCCCCTTTTTCACCCCCTTAGGGGTAGAATTTCGGAAAATATTTTCTTAACGGACGCCTACGTCATACAAAGAACACACCCTCCAAGTTTCAAGTCTCTACGATCAGCGGTTTAGGCTGTGCGTTGATCCGTCAGTCAGTCAGTCAGTCATTCAGGACAAAGAATTTTATCGGTATAGATAAGACGCAAAATTTAAAGTTTTACGAGGACTGTGAAGTGCCAATTAATGGCTAGAATATGGATTTCCAAAAATGCAGTTTATTGCAAACAGCTTAGGGTTGAAAGTCCGAGGCAAGTGCCTACATTTCTTATTAAAATATTGTTTCGGGCGATAACGGTTTTACCCCCATAAACCTTTACGAAATTAGACACTTTTGGTCTCATCAGATTCAGTATACCTTAATTCAGTATAACTTAATCAAAAAAAGATAAAAATCCTCGAGGTAGTTTTTAAGTCTAAAATATAGATATTTAGGTGCTAATAATTTATATTCTGAGCAATATTTCTTCAAAAACAATACGTACAGAGCTATATATTCATTTATATCTACAAGATATCCAAAAATTATGAAAATTGGACTATGTAAAGAGGGAGAAAAGCGTCATAGCTTTTTGAATGAAAATTTACAGATTTACAATCCTCTTAACGAAAAAGTTAAAAAGTACAAAATATGTACAAAATAAGGCGCGTAATGTTAATGAATTAGTCATCATTATTTATAGTGTTAGCATTCTTAGTTTATAGTGTTAGTGTTGTTTTTTTTTTGGTCTAAGTGTTAGACCATAATATACATCATCTTAAGCTGTTGAGATATTGACGAAACCCCTAAGCTAGCTGATAATGTATTCCTTAACAATTTGAGGACCGATGCTTCTTTAGAAAATGTTCGGGCAAATTTCATATTAATTACTTTTTAATGACAGAACATGCCTCTAGAAAAATCTTTGAAAATGAAAATAAAAATTTTCACTCGTACTATTTTAATGGCTTCAACCTCGAAAGAACTAAATACATTGAAATTTTATCTATTGTTAAATACATGAGTGACTCTAATAGAAACTGTGAACTAAGATTTAATTATTAATAACCTTGAAAATATGAACCCCAACTTGCTCTAATCGAGAGAGATCAATACAAATTAACGCTGAAGCTTCGAGAAATGCCTAAAGAAATTTGAGAAATATTCACTAGAGAAATAGCTTAAGGCTTAGCCCTAAAGGGTTGGCATACAATCTAATATAGTATTGTCTATTTATAGATTCTTCGCTTCTTGTTGAGGCTATTTTACAAAATCATTATTAAACTTTCGATCATATGTTGTATTTCAAGGATGTTCGAGGTTTTTTTACAAATAGATAATTTAATATTCAAACCATACCAACTGTACAAATCAAACGACAATATATTTACAAACAGATACTAACATCGTAAAAAAAGGATTTCGGGGTTATCATATTTGTGAATTATTATGTAGATTGGAAGTATAAGTAAGATACATCTTCTGAAGAAAAAACTGTCTTCACAAATTGTTCGTTGCCTAAAGCACAGATAATATAATACTACAGTACCTAAAGTTACATACGAGTATTTAGAAATTATGAATGAATCTCGTCGAACTTTACACTTCGCCGCTATAACCAGCGACTAAAGAGTGGTCCTTAATATATCAAACTGTAATGTCTGTCTGTTACCGTGTGTAGATATATACAAAGTGTTTGATCAATACATAGAGCATTATCACAAGCCGAAACCGAAACCAATCCATGTGGACATAGTCAAATAATAGTAGATTTTACAACAAGTGCACAAAACGAACCATTTTTATCACAGACTTATAGACTGATAGTAATGTAGAGGATAAAATGGTTTTGTGGAAGAGTTATAAACTCTGCTATTCACTTCGATTGTGAGGAAATAAAACAGTAGTATAACATAACATTTCTTTATGTCTTAAAAAACACATAAGGCAAATTAATTAAAGTAAATATAATAAAATAACAAATTCTATCTATGAACTTCTTATTGTGTTTGGCTGTATGGCTCATTTTCTTTGCCATAATATAGATACATTTATGTATGAGTAGATACGTTAATGCACTTGTGCACAAAATTCGATTTTATGCAGCCTATATCCTGCACAAATAAGCACTTTCAGAGCATGAGAAGTAAAAATATATTTTAAAAAAAAAGACGTCGTCTGTAGGCCATACAAAATATTTGTCGTTTGTGTCGTCAAAATATTTGTGTCGTCAAATGTGGCGTCATTGAAGATTTTTTGCTATATGTAATTTGAAGGAGAGAAATTAATTTTCAATGAAATTTGATTTAAAATGGCTATGTTAACATGGGTTTCGGTTTGATAGGGAATTGACCAAATGGTGTACGTCATAGGATAAAATTTTACAATCTTTTAACTAAATATATCTTTCAAACATCAATTAAATATTGTTCCTTTACGACTGCCGAGATCGTTTATGCATATTGAGAGATAGAAACAAATGTGTACGAATATTCCATTGTGCCCTTTGTTAAGCATTGCCCAAAGGACTAACTACATTAAAACAGAGTAGGTTAGAATTACTTCATAATATTGCGAATCATTTACAGCAAAACACATTAGTATCGTTACTGTAATATTATTGTATCCGTGGTATGTATCGTTAAACTGTAAATTATATGTACGGAACTGTTACAGTTTTCACAACTTACAAAACGTTTGCAAAGAAGATATATTTTTATATCTTGAAGATAACATTTATCAGCAAAAGAAAAAGACTACTGTACTACTTAAAATACTAAGCGCTTAGTGTCGTAAAATTTTAAGACTAGAAAGTTACAGTACGGTGTGTTCACAATGTCCTCGAAAATTCGGGTACGCTGTCACGCAACATTCACATAAACGTGTTGTTATTTGCTACGTAAGAAAATGACATTAAAATGTGTTTTATACGCTCGTTTTTACGAACAACTGGTTGTACACTCTAATGTCTTATGTATTGTATGTTTTTATACAGAAAAAAAAGCAAATCGCAGCTGTGTCTTGTATGTAGGCGTATTCATTTTCTGTGCGCGTATAAGTTTCTTTGAGTCAGAGGAAGTAAGTACGCCGACTGCTTACTTTGTTGTCGCTTTAGATTTTTGACACTTTAAAAAAAATGTTGCGTTTCGTAAAACAGATGACAGTCAACTTTTCTTTTTGTTTGTTGCTTCTTAACTGATTCCATACCGTCTGTAGTAGAAGTAATGCGTGTTAAGAAAAAAGCTGAAAGTAAATACGTGCATTTAAAAGAAGCAATTTTTGGTTGACAAAAAAACTAGTAAGTACTTATAACTTTTGGAGCAGTGCTTACCCGTGGTAAGTACTACCGTTGGTACTACTGGTAGTATCACGGGTAATTTTTCTTGCCCGTGGTACTCACGTGTCCGGTAGTACTACGGGTGATTAATTTTGCCCGTAGTACTTACTACTTTTTATATATCGGAATTAAGAAACATATCGGAATTATTGATACCTACTTAATTTGTAAAGTTTTGTTTTGTTATTTTTTTTCTACTGGAATTTACTATATCATTATATGTGATTTGGATAGACAATATTGCATAGTATAAGATCTGAAGGTTTGAGAGGCGCTGAAAGCTGAAATACAGGCTTTAGCCTAGTTCGGCTGATGATGCCAAAATTCGAAGAAAGTTATTTGTCTTACATATAATGGATCAATCTATTGTAAAAATATTTTGGGAACAATAAAATATTATTATTATTTTATTTTAGTGCTGTATTTTTTGTGCTTAATTGGTACTAGATTATAATAAGATAGTCAGTTGATTGACTAATGATGTTATCAACAAAGCCACTTATGGAGTCAGTAATAAGAACCTGTAGGGTTACTCTTGAACCAAATCCAATCGATCGGCACTGATATTGTGATTTTTCGTACGCTTATTTAGCAACAATGGCGACAAAGTGGATCCGTATTTTAAGAGAATAAGATAACACCGAGTTTGGTTCACTCAAAATCACCACAATACGGTTCTCGTGCCAAGGTGGAAAATCAAGCGTTCAATAAATCACAATCTCAATGTCGATCGATTGGAAATGGTTCAAAAGTAGGCCTACTGAACACAGTACGATCTCCAGCACCAACGCATAGTTGGGTATCGTATTCGAAATTGAATAATACTTAACAAACTCCGTCGCTGTTGTACAATAACAATATTAGGAAGCTTATAATATAGCAATATTGAACTTTTTACGATGCTGTAATTTATTCATCACTGAAATGATCGTGTTGAGCACCTCCTCATTAGTTGCGGTGAGGTGCACACCGAATGTGGTAACCCACAGCAGCGGGCTAGCGAGAGAAACTACTAACTACATTTCCATTAAACAAAATCGTGAATAACGGCCTGTTTTGTTTATTATAATTAACTCCGTTACCAAGCTGGAAAATATTTTAGAATTCTTAACAACAATATACATAAAATACATATATTATGTAGTACTTACTATGTGTTATTTTGTAATAGCTTTACATGTTACATAGTTTTAATTGCTCATCAAACAACTTTTCACCTATCAGCTTATCTTCATCAATTACTTACATAATTTTAATAAAATGCATTACTTGATAATTACTTGATTAAGCAAAACTTACTTTACATAATAGAAAAAATATCTTAAATATAAAGTAGAAAGCTAGAAGGTACAAAGTTCTGTATGTATACGTAGGTACCTTAAGTTCAGATATGGAAGTCTAATAATAAAAAAATGAAACTTAGGTGAATGGAAATTTTTAGGTTTGAACTGCTATTAATTTGTTTAATATTATTTGATTGATTGATACAAGGTACTTGTATAACCAAATAATATAATACTTTTACAGTAGGTATATGTCAATACATCAACTCTTAACACTTCTAGTAATTTTTTTTTTGACAAAGAAGTGTGAAAATGTCAATTCAATGAAAAAAAATCCTTAAAAAATGTGAAAATATGATTTTATTTCCAATCTCTTGTTAATTTCAAAATATTCTTAGCTTCAAATCACCGAATTTGAAATATTACCTACATAAAATATATGAGCTTCCGATGTTCAAACATAAAGAAGATTTTTTTTATTTTTAAAAAAAGAATTAACACACAAAGTGTTCCTTGATTTATAATAGTTTATCAAGGCACGAGTTTGAATAGTTTTTATTAAATACGTATCTATAATGTTTGATATGAAACTAATGCTGCTTTTGGAGTGGTATGAAGACTGGGAGACTATAAATAACAGCATTTGGGTATGTTTTTGTATTCTATTTTGTGTCGGTTATAAAATAATACGTGCGCGTTTTTAAACGAAATTATGATACAATCATGTACTTACATAGTGAATGAAAAGCATTCATGAGACGTTAGGTGTTGCTGTCTGGTTCACCATAGACACCGATGTACCTGACGAATAACTAATCTGATGGTCTAATGTAATGACTGACGTTTGCATAAAGTTGACTCCTTTAGTCCATCAGTCGTCATCGAATATAACATAGCTTTGGTATCAACTGCTTGTATGACCGTGTGATGGACGCTTAATTAATTCATATAGGATCTATAAGGTCAAAAATAAGTATTTCTAAAATATATTGCTGTGTGCCTATTGAACAATTGAACTGAGCGCGATAGAAACAACTGGATGCAACTCGGACCGAAAATACCGATTAAAATTACACAAAATAAGTACAGTAAGTTCCTATCCAAGCTTTACATTTGCACTACGAAAACCGCCGCTATTACGACCGACATAAGAACAGTCCAAAGGTCAAACAGTATAGCTTGACTAGGAGCTTACTTTAGTTTCGTAGTCATCTCCGCAGTCACCAGTAATCTCCGCTAAACTATACATATAAAATATACGATTTTATTACTTTTTTGCGTTAAAAATTAAGGCTTTGCCTGTGTTTCTATGTTTTGCTTTTTTCATATACTTAATCGAAGTTCGAAAATTAGAATATAGCAAAAAATTTGGCCAATTTTTTAGGTTTTTGAAAGTTTAAATCTCTTATCTTTATAAAAATAGGAAAACATAGGAACATGCGTGGAGTGCTTGTAATTTCTTTCAACAGTGTCATGCCCGTAGCACACCTCCGCCGCGAAACTAACAAGGCGAAACCGCGTCGCATAGTCAGGAACAAAAAAAACGGCGAAGCGAACGCGGAGGTGTAGATGGCGTCTGAGCAGATCGGGCGGAACCGCGCACGACAGAGACAGCCCCATAGTTAAATATCCGCGTTAGAGCAGGCAAGCTCGCCAGAGCTCGCGCGCCGTACAAACGACAACGTGGCGGAATCGTTTAGCGGTTTCGCTACTACAGTTCCGCGGCGGAGGTGTGCTACCGGCATCAATGTTAAGTTACGCTACGCCCCACGATTTTATTTTTTGTCTGATCAAGCCCTATAGATTGATGAGGAGAGTGGTGTCATGACTTGCCTAGGACCTACTGAATTCTTTTTTTAAGTTTTGAGTATTTCTTCATTTTCTTCAATAAAACCCTTTAACTTTATTTTATTTTACCTGTTTTATTTTTGTCTAGTGCTCCTCAAAAACTATAAACAGATTCATCTTTGACATAAAGGCAAAAGTAACTTCTCACATATTGAACAAATAACTATTTCCAGTCTTATTCTATCGGGATTAAGGACGAGCTGTTATTAGACCTGAGAAGTGGGCTGTGTCTATCTGTATTCTGCTGTGACGTTTTGAGTAATTAGTGAAGTGAAGTTAATTCACAGGATATCCATTAACTCTATGCTTTCGTACTCGTCTATAACAAACAAATCCAAGATGTACCTAATTATGAACACTCAAAATTGATACAATTTCCTAACTTTCTTTACAAAACTTTCCGAACTGTCAGTTCGGACGGTAGATGTCTCAAGTCTCTACACGATTCTTCAACACTGATAATGCATCGTTGAGCAAGAAATAAATACATTGATTTAAAAGTAAACAAGCACCTAGCGCCTCTCGGACAGAGTACTTTTTATATTTTACACCGAAAAAAGTCAAGTGTTTCACGGCATGTTGCTTTTTCAGGTATCAGGTTAGCTTTTCTCAGAACTAGGAAATTTTAATGATGTGGTCCTGTCTTTGCCACCACATAAGCCTTGTCGATGCCTATTGCCTCGTAGAATAATACCTAGGTGCAAAGTAAAGTTTTTATAATTTGTTAGTGTAAGATTGTTACCTATAGTGCTTTTAGCCCCATCATCTCTACTGTGTGAATCTTCATCACGAGAACAAATTATTATGAGAAATATTACTGTTTTGTGTCTATAGTTTTTAAATTTTCTTTGAAAAAGTGCCTATTTTACTGTTTCAAAAAAAAATTAAAAGTTTCAAAACTTTAATAATTCCATAAAATGATATATGATATTCATCTTCATTTTTTTCATATTTCTATGATACTTTTTGGTACATAGCTAAAATTGAACATTGTTTCCTTATCTCAACTGATACTGTCAAGAACTTTAATTCCCGACTCATTTTTAACCGACTTCAAAAAAGGAGGAGGTTCTCAATTCGATGCGTGTTTTTTTTTGTGTGTATGTTACGCGATAACGCCGCCAATTGTGCACCGATTTTCAAAATTATTTTTGTATTCGATAGCGTATACTCTAAGGGTGGTCCCATAGTCACCAAAGCTAGAATCTGATGACGGGATCCCATAAAAACCGAGGAAAACCCTTAAATTTTCAGGTGTGTCCAACGTGTTTCGTGTGTATGTTACGCATTACTTCGCCAATTATGGACCGATTTTCAAAATTCTTTTTGTATTCGATAGAGTATACTCCTAAGGTGGTCATCAAAGTCAGGATCTAATGATGGAATCCCATAAAAATCGAGGGAAACCCTTCAATTTCATATGGCACGTCCAAAGTGTTATATTAGGGTGAGCTGGTATTATATTAGGGTTCAAAAACACTGAAAAGTTTAAAATAATATAAGAATATGTATAGACAACATCACACTTCTATATTGAAGTCGGTTACAAATTTTAAGACTTTCTAGGAGATCATCGTTTGGCACCAACTTTAATATACAAGTGTGATGTTGTCTGTACTCCCAAGTAACATTTTTTTCGGGTCTCGGTTGTTTTAAGTTTCAAGGTTTTAAAAGAGTCATAAAAAAGTTAACGTTTTGCTATCTGGTCGTATTTAGTATTTCAGAAAGATTAATAAGTCCTAAAACTAATTGACTATTATTACAGCTTTGGAACCGCTGACAAGAGTTTAAATTAACGTTATTTTTACTTAGGTTTTACGTGCATATAGTCCTAAGATCTTAAAGTTGTCGTAGACTCCTGATTCAGTTCTAGAAAAGCTAGCATAATACTAAAGTGAGATCTAAAGGTTAATTTTTTAACTTATATACAGCTATAAAGTTATGGAATTTTAAAATCACCTGTAAGTCATTTCTAAAACCTAAATGAAACCTTTAGGCTATATTAGAGTTATCTAGACAAACAAATTGGGATTATGTGGTTAAAACCCAAACCAATAATGCTATTGTATAAGCTTACGGCATGATTTAAGTCCTACGAGAATATTTTAAAGCTTAAGAAACATCCTCAAAAAATGTCAGTTATCTCCGCGAGTTTTAAGCAACTGCAAAATTAGCCTAGTAATTTTAACTAGCACCGCCAGATAATCTTTAGATCTTATTTTGGCAAACATAATTAACTTTTAGCTGTTACAGTTCTGAAAAGGTTAATTTAAATCCTTTCTAGTAATCTCCTAACGGCAGCCATATTTTTTATTGAAATAAAAAATCTATCGGAACAAAAAGCAATATTTTGATAAATTAAATAAGGCAAAATTTATTAATGTGTGCTATATATTTAAAATGTATGTTTTATATGGATAGAAGTTTCATTTCTAATGCGATTTATCACCAACCATCGTATTTTATAATTTTTATTTTATTAAAATATCTTCAGAATTTTAACTTACGAAGGGCCCACCTCTTATATAGCTCTATTATCATGAAGTTTTACAATAAAGTGCCAGTCGCAGTATTTTTTAATTTTTCCTGACGTCAGCAAGCTACTTATTATTTTTATGAATACAACACTTATCTTATCTCGCCATTTTGAAACAAGGAATCGCCATTATAAATAAAGATTTGAAATTCACTTGTTTCTGTGTAAAAAATCTTAAATAGAAACATTTTAAAACCTGGGAGTCTCGGAAAAGCATTTTTTCGTGTCTAAAAACGGTTTTAAGTTATCATAAAGATACATCCAACAACATTTTAGAACGTTATATTAACCTTAAATAAAGGTATTGTGACTTAAATTATAGGTTTTGCTGCAGCTCTCAGAAAGGTTTTATAACGTGGGCCCTTTTTGCACTCAGGGGGTTATTATAAGGTTAATATAACATTATTGAGTCTATTAAGACTTAGTAGCAGATATCCATATAGGTTCTAGAACCTTTTCAAAACCATTCTAGAATGTTACTTGGTCTGTACCTATTCTTATATTATTTTTAACTTTTCAGTGTTTTTGAAGTCAGTTTTTATTTTTTGAAAAATATTTTTTTATGTAAGTATGTTCACCGATTACTCCGCCATTTGTGGGCCGATTTTAAAAATTATTTTTTTAATCGAAAGAGTATAATTCCGAGGTTCCATTGTCACCAAATCAGGACCTGGTGATAGTATCCCATGAAAATCGAGGGCAATCCTTCAATTTTATATGGCACGTCCGAAGTGTTTCATGTTTTTACTGAAGATATTCAGGTAAGTATTTGCATCTAGAAGTCATCATGTTATGATACTGAACTGATGATGGAAGGTTTCTGGTAGATAAGAAGTAAGGAGGAGAGTTCTTTTAATACTGTTTAGGGCGAAAGACGTTTTATTTGAAGTTATTCTAGTGTCTTTATAATATGCATGTATTAAATTTATTTAAAACATTGAAATATATTTTTATACAAAAGAATAAAACCGATACTATCAAAGTAATAAATTATCGAACCAATGACTTATTGTTATGGGGTTTGTCGAAACGAAATTTTTCGAACTAACATGACATCCCACCAATAAAGCATCGATAGAATAAACGTCGCACATCTAAATTATTGATACAACGTGTTCGATATAATATAAATCGAATCAACAACTTTCGAAGACATAAGGAGCGCTATTCAACCTTAGGTGGGTTGCTGATTAAATTTCTTAACTATACATCAGTGAAAACTCACACTGGTTATAATTACCTAATCACAAACGCGTTCAAATTTCCTCGCTAACAATTATTATAAAATATCAATGTATTAACTAAATCACATTATAATATACTACAGTAGGTACTGAATGCACCACAAACTCCAAGTTTGCACTTAGTGGCATCATAGAATGTGAACTTGCGCTGACATCTACCGGAGAGTTGGCGAACAAACTTCCAAGAGCTGCAAGTTAGAACAAACAGCAAAGCAATCTTGTACCACCAAACGCTGAAACTTTGTGTTCGCTCAATAGGTGCCACTACGAGGGGATGGGCTATCGGGCTTAATAAGCTCGTTCATTCGTAATCAGATGATCCCAGTCCCACATCTTTAGTGTAATTAAAAAATCATATTCGCTTAATCAAGACGAAAAAATAATTTATTATCATTGGGTAACGTAGAGGTACTTTAAAACTTATTTCCATTAGTCCTTACAATTAAACTTACGGAATAAATTAACCTACAGCTCTTCGCTTTAGTTAAGTATCTGGTTGTTGCAAATATTTTATGTCACATAAGAATTTGTATTTGATTTAAATGCGAAAAATATGTCATGAATTCATGATGCACAAAATCCGAGTCAATAAGTGCCTATTATTATTTTTTAAATAATAGGCACTTATTGACCGTCAGTTGCATTAAGGGTTTCTGAAAGAATAGACAAAGGGCACAAGCACAACCCACCTATACATTTTTGTTTCGACACAGATGGTGTATTTTTTTTTCTCATAAACTTGAATAACCATTATTATCTTACATACACCAATAAGAATTATCTCGCATGAATGAAACAATGTCTTAACATAAATACATATAAATGCATTAATAATTAATTAACTACGGCGATATTTTTGGTGAATTTTCTACAAAGATAAATGACATACGATACTGAGAGCGTTTCACACAAGGTTTTATGAGGGTGTCCGTCTCGAAACAGCTGCGTCGCATTTGAAAAAAAGCCCATCTGTACATGATGAATGTGGGTTCATGTTTCGTCTTTCCGAAGCAAATGCGTGGATATGTGACGCTCTGTCTATTTATCACAGATATCCGTTCTCATTTTATTTATTTTTTATCATAAAATTAGCGTAATTTAAGCTGAAGAGAGTTTTAAGGGTACGGTATTTTACGGCTGACCCACAGCTTTTTTACTGTGACCACCAAAGTAGCATTTGAGTAATGTCCACCGCGCGCCACTCTGCGTTGTGGACATTACATTACATAGGTACCTATCTACTTGTTTGTATTTTCATACAATTGTTTCTCAGTGTCTCGCTTCACAGGTAGTCCCCGGTAGCTGGATCCAGGCTGTTAAAATAATTGAGGGTTGAATATTTGAGGGTTTAGCCATCCTGAATATTATGTTTCTTTTAATCATTCGCTCAATTAAGTGATATTAAAATAAGTAGACATTTTTTTTTAATTAAACGGTTTTATTGGAAGTGAAGATAATTATACATAATTGCATTGTTATTGGAACTAAAGGTGTATCCTACCAAATTTCAGCTCAATAGGACACTGGCAAGTGGGTTAAATTTAACTTGCAAGATTTGACCCAAGCAAACAGGGTAAGCTAAATAAAACCGTTTAATAAAAACAATTTGTCCAAAAATGGACAGCGTAGGATTTCTAAAATATCTTTGCTTTCCACTTTTCACTTTAGGAATACTCTACAGCTCTCCTCCCTTCCACCTTTGCTACTGGGGGATGTGCCTATTCCAATCACCGACACAGCTAGAGATCTGGGTGTGACACTGGACTCTCATCTTTCATGGCATGCTCATGTAAGCGAGGTTAGTCGCAAAGTACATTACTCATTCCATTCTCTTAAATGTCTACAAAACTTCTTGCCGACTAGCACTAAGATTACCCTTATTCAATCCCTGATTTTTCCAATTATTGATTACGCTGATGCCTGTTATTTGGATGCCAATGGGGAGCTACTAAACAAACTTGAGCGCTTACAAAATCTTTGCATTCGCTTCATAATTTGGTTTGAAGAAATACGACCACATCTCCGAGTATCGTAAAATACTCAAGTGGCTCCCAATTCGACTTCGTAGGAATGATAGGATATTATGTGTACTTTTTAATATCCTCCACAATCCCAAAATACCCTCATATTTAAAAGAACGTTTTTCATATCAAAAACCTCCTGATGTGCTTTGCAGATCCCACCTCAAAACGCTTCTTAGTTTCCATTCCTGCAATACAGAGTTTTACTCCCACTCCTTCACCAATCAAGCTGTCAGACTGTGGAATGTATAGTATACGTATAGTATACGCGAGTCTGTCTCCGTTGGCTCATTTAAACGTCGTGTTAAGGAGCACTACTTCTATTCATTCTGTACCAATTAAAGTTCTTATATTCACAATTTGTTAATTTAATATTTTTGTTGTAATTTATATCGTTTTAATTATTTATGTATCTTCTTATTGTAAGTAATTTGATGTCGTTTTTTTTGTACAATGTGTTTACCAGATATATTTAATTTAAATCACCTGTCACAGGTCTGCTGGCAGAAATTTCTTTAGAAATAAGCAGCACCTGTGTACTCGTCTTTCTTTATGTATTATTCCTCGCCTGTCATTTTTGTGTACATAAACAATAAATAAAAATAAATAAAATTGCCTCTTACCTACTAATGTTATAACTGTCATTTTTTCATCTTATTATTAACCTACAAAAAAACTGCTCCGTTATTTTACGACAAGCATGATTTGCGAAATTTTAATTAAAATGCTTAGAATTAAAATTATGGGGAATTATAAAATGTGTCGACTCTTATGTCTATTCATCAGACAGATTTTTCTCTATTTTGTTATTTTCTTCTTATACAGGATAACAGGAAAAGTCGACGTATTCCTTGAAATTGGTTATAGTACAGGTCATAAGCAACAAAAAAAGGCCAATTAACCAGGGGTCAAAAACAGATGGTTATCGAGCTACGACGGTTTTAAAATTATTGAGATTTTTTCCGACTTGTTACCAAAAAATTATTTTTTTTTAAACTACACCATTTACAATGACAAATTGATTAATTGCGGAAAGCTGAAAAATGGGCAATTAATTTAAATTAAAATTGTTGTCAAAAACTTACATAATTTTGGAAATAAGAGGTCTTTATTGACAATTATTATTATCTCTTCTCTATATATAATAAAATCGTAGGGGTACAAAAATCTGTAATTGCGAAATATTAAGAAAAAAAATACACAGGTCGCCTTAAAATCATTAGCAGAACACGATAGAATAGTTTTTAAAAAAATTGTTTGTTTGTTGGTTTGTTTGTTTGTTTGTTTGTTTGTTTGTTTGTCTGTTTGTCCGGAAAGATCTCCGAAACTACTGGACAGAATTTGATATATAACATTTTAAACTTTCGCGTTGCATTATTAGCTAACCAGCTTATAAAGCTTAGCTTTATAAGCTGGTTAGCTACTTTATAAGCTTAGCTTATAAAGTAGCTAACCAGTTGCGCTCTCCTAAAGATCGAATACCTTTTCAAACATCGGGCGTATACAAAATCGACTGCAGTTGCGGTAGTTCTTACATCGGACAAACAAAGCGTTCAATCGCTGAACGAGTTAAAGAACATATCGCAGCTGTTAAAAACCGACAGACGCAGAAATCAGCGGTAGCAGAGCATCTTATAGACTCGGGGGTCAATCATTGGATGGAGCTACATGATCCCAAAGTCCTCTCCACAGATCGACATTACAATAAAAGAATTGTTCGTGAAGCGGTTGAAATTAAGAAGTATAAAAATTTCAACCGGGAGGGTGGCTTTAAATTGTCACCATCATGGAATCCTGTGATAGCCAAATGCAAACCGCGATTTCATACGTCTAGAAATAAGCTCGATTGTGTCAGTGTTGTGTGTCGAAGCGACGACGGTAGGACTGAGAATGACAATCAAAGTGCGAGGGTAGAAGAGAATCACACCGGCTCTTCTGACAGGCGACGGCACGGGGCACCAGTTCGCTCGTGACCACGGCCGCAACAAGGCGACCGAAACGTCGAGTAAAGGTATATAGTATTTCAAGAGTTACTATGCTAATATTGTGCGCGTTTAGACCCTACATAATTAACTAAGTCAATAATGCAACGCGAAAGTTTAAAATGTTATTTAACAAACCGATACGGGCCGGAAATTGTTACGAAAATAAATCGATTAGATTTCCTTCGATTGAAAAAAGTGCGGTTGGAAACTTCTTTGACATTTTTAACAAAATGTCGACATTCTAATTTAATACCTACGTGTGTTCGAATAAAACCCCGTAACGACATTTTTCGATCAGGAAATATCCTACGTGCCGCGAGTGTCCGTCTGTTGAAACAACTTATTCGGAACAGTCACTTCGAACTAGACAGTATACAGAGTGAAATATATAAGTTACATTTGGAATGCAGTGTGGATTTGTGTGGTGATGACTTTGATAAGTGTGATCGCGTAATATTTTCTAAAACATTGCGGGTGCGGGAGTTGCGGAGCTTGGAACATGAAAAGAAATTACAAAAATTGCTTGACACCCAGCGTCGACGTATTGACGTGCCTTGCCGTAATGAATCAGTACAATCGAGCGCGCGTACTGTAATCAACTTGTCAAGTCAGGTGCTTGATAAATCCGCGACTGAAGTACTGGCGAAAGGGTTAAATTTTGCTTTAACACCACAGCGAATTCCGTATGAGGACGTCATATGTAGCATAGAGGACGTAATAACAAAAAACAAAATTCCATCTGCGGATGCAGACGTTCTAAGACAAGATGTGGCAGTTATACTACGCAAGTCCAAGCTACCTAGCAGTAACTTAAAAACGGAGGAACGAGTAGCACTAAGGTCTCTGAAAAATAATGAAGATATTTTGGTACTCAGGGCCGACAAAGGGAACGCCACCGTTATTATTGATACTGCTGACTATGATGTGAAAATAAGGAGTTTGTTGTCAGACACGAATATTTATAAACCGGTGTTCTATAACCCGACCGCTAGAGTGACTAAGCGAATTCGAAACCTAATTCAGGACAACCGGGACCTATTCACAGATGAGGTTTACACACAGTTATACAGACCAAAAAACACACAACCACCTAAACTATACGGTTTGCCTAAAATACACAAAGACAACATACCACTGAGACCGATTGTCAGTCAAATAGACTCGCCAACTTACGACCTGGCGAAACATGTCGTCGGAGTGTTGCAGCCATTGGTTGGAAAAACCTCATCGTTTGTGAAGGATTCCTATCACTTTGTGGACATCATTGAAACGGTTAGACTGGAGCCGGGTGACACTATGGTGAGTTTTGATGTCCAGTCATTATTTACTAATGTACCTCTCAAAGAATGCCTAGAGGTTATTAAAGACAAGCTGACGGACTTTGAGATACCTGATACTTACATTACCCTTCTGGAAAATTGTCTCGACGGGAATTTCTTCATGTACAAAAATGAATTTTACCTCCAAATTGATGGCGTTGCTATGGGAAGCCCAGTAGCACCGATAATTGCCAACATTTGGATGGAACATTTCGAAAACCTTGCCCTACCTGCCGTGGCTCACACCATAAAATTGTGGAAGAGGTACGTAGATGACATTTTTTGTATAGTGAACGGTGGTCAAACAGAAGTGGAGCAACTTTTGGGGTACTTAAACTCTATTCACCCGAAGATCCAATTCACTTCTGAAGTAGAACAAGATAGAAGTTTAGCATTCTTGGATGTCAAAGTGATAGTGAACAGTGATGGTTCCATTGGACACTCAGTATACAGGAAACCCACGCACACTGACAGATACCTGCACGCGTCATCTCATCATCATCCACGTCATTTGCAATCTGTATCAAATGCCCTTACGAACCGTGCCTACAAGCTATGTGACCCTGAACATCTCAAGTCCGAACTCGCCTATGTTCAGGAGGTACTTAAAAATAATGGATACAGTGTAAAGAAGCGTTATGGGAGGAAACAGCAGAAGAAGGAGATGCGATCTGATGTGAGTCGGCGAACGGCATTTCTGCCTTATGTAAAGGGCATAACGGACAAAATTGGATCAGTACTAAGTAAATACTCCATAAAGACTGTATATACTCCGTTATGTAAAGTAGCTAACCAGTTGCGCTCTCCTAAAGATCGAATACCTTTTCAAACATCGGGCGTATACAAAATCGACTGCAGTTGCGGTAGTTCTTACATCGGACAAACAAAGCGTTCAATCGCTGAACGAGTTAAAGAACATATCGCAGCTGTTAAAAACCGACAGACGCAGAAATCAGCGGTAGCAGAGCATCTTATAGACTCGGGGGTCAATCATTGGATGGAGCTACATGATCCCAAAGTCCTCTCCACAGATCGACATTACAATAAAAGAATTGTTCGTGAAGCGGTTGAAATTAAGAAGTATAAAAATTTCAACCGGGAGGGTGGCTTTAAATTGTCACCATCATGGAATCCTGTGATAGCCAAATGCAAACCGCGATTTCATACGTCTAGAAATAAGCTCGATTGTGTCAGTGTTGTGTGTCGAAGCGACGACGGTAGGACTGAGAATGACAATCAAAGTGCGAGGGTAGAAGAGAATCACACCGGCTCTTCTGACAGGCGACGGCACGGGGCACCAGTTCGCTCGTGACCACGGCCGCAACAAGGCGACCGAAACGTCGAGTAAAGGTATATAGTATTTCAAGAGTTACTATGCTAATATTGTGCGCGTTTAGACCCTACATAATTAACTAAGAATTTGATATGGCTTACACCACAATGCTTAGAATTTTCCGGAAGAACATTTAGGCATAATTTCGTTTGTTTAAATTCACTTTTTATTTTTAGTGAAAAAATACCATATAAAATTTTCGAATTGGCTTTAGGTAGAAAAACAACATGGCGCACGTGAAATTATTTTGACAAGTCTGTCACATAGTACAGAGAGAAGGTATTGTCTTCCACGAAGGAAAGGCAATGGAACTACGCCATACAGCCTGATCCTAAGTAATTGGATTTCGAAAATTGAAAGGCAGGAATGAAGTGTTTCACATAGTACAAATAAAATTTAATATTTTCTGTTAATGGCTGTGCCTAACTGGATTTCGCCAACCAAATTGTCTTTTATTTATGTCGTACCGTGGTGGTAAGGCAAAAAGATCAAGCCATACAACCAATGTATAAAGCATTTTTTATTATAATACTTATCGAGTGACCATAAAATCTGTAGATTGGTTTAATTCTTGACTAATTTTCACAAAATCGGTACAATTATTGAAATATTTGAAATGTTGAAAAATGAAGATACTCTTTTCAAGGTATTTTGAAAGGTTTTATATGTTTTTACATTAGGACTAAGGAATCAAACTCTTTCATCCATTTAAAACTATTAAAAGTAATAGAATAATATTGATAATTAAACAAAATATCTGACTGCAATGTTCTGGGTTACGCGAAGAGGGACGGGACGGGAGTCTTGATCCTAATGTCTAAAATGACAGATCAAATTTTTTTGGATCCACCCAAGGAACATGGATATCGAACGAAGAACCTAAAGAGTAGAACACATTGAACCTAGCCACGCCGATAAAGTTCGTTTCCAAACCCAGCGATATGCATATCAAATGAAAGGCCTTGATGAGTAGAGCACTATGAACATAGGAAAATCGCCCTAAATTCAACATGGCCGCCGCTCAAATAAAACGGATAAAAGTTCGTTTCCAAACCCAGCAATATGGGTATCAAATGAAAGGCATTGATGAGTAGAGCACTATGAACCTAGCAACATTGACATAAATTCAACATGGCCGCCGCTCAAAAAAGGTGGATAAAAGTTAGTTTCCAAACCTAGCAATATGGGTATCAAATGAAAGGCATTGATGAGTAGAGCACTATGAACCTAGCAACATTGACATAAATTCAACATGGCCGCCGCTCAAAAAAGGTGGAATAAAGTTAGTTTCCAAACCTAGCAATATGGGTATGAAATAAAAGGCCTTGAAGAGTAGAGCACTATGAACCTAGCAACATTGACATAAATTTAACATGGCCGCCGCTCAAAAAAGGTGGATAAAAGTTAGTTTCCAAGCCTAGCAATATGGGTATCAAATGAAAGGCCTTGAAGAATAGAGCATTAGGTACCTAGGAAAATCGACATAAATTCAACATGGCCGCCGCTCAAAAAAAAAAAAAGTTCGTTTTCAAACCCAGCAATATGGGTATCAAATGAAAGGCCCTGATGAGTAGAGCGCTATGAACCTAGCAACATTGACATAAATTCAACATAGCCGCCGCTCTAAAAAGAAGAATAATAGTTCGTTTCCAAACCTAGCAATATGGGTATCAACTGAAAGGCCTTGATGAGTAGAGCACTATGAACCTAGCAACACATAAATAAATTCAACATGGCCGCCGCTCAATAAAGGTGGATAAAAGTTCGTTTTCGAATCTAGCAATATAGGTATCAAATGAAAGGTCTTCAAGAGTAGAGCACTATGGACCTAGGAATATTGACGTAAATTCGACATGGCCACCGCTCAAAAAAGGTGGATAAAAGTTCGTTTCCAAACCTAGCAATATAGGTATCAAATGAAAGGCCTTGAAGAGTGGAGCACTATGAACCTAGGAAAATAGCACAAAATTCAATATGGCCGCTGCTCAAAAAAAACTGATAAAAGTTCGTTTTTAAGCCCAGCAATATGGGTATCAAATGAAAGGCCTTGATCAGTAGAGCACTATGAACGTAGCAACATTGACGTAAATTCAACATGGCCGCCGCTCAAAAAAGACGGATAACAGTTGTTTTTCAAACCCAGCAATAGGGGTATTAAATGAAAGTAGGCCCTGAAGGGTACCTAGAGCAGCCATGCTCTAAGTGTGTTCTGCGGAACTCTAGGGCTCCACAATACCCCTATAAGGGTTCCGCAATAATGTAGAAAAATCAAAACACCCTCTCTGGTCGTACTTTTATTATGCTTATTAATAAAGAATACACTTTTAAAAACTATTGTTTTATTTTAGGGTTCCGTCAAGTATTTCGCTTTCCAAAAGGGTTCCGTCACCAAAAAAGTTTGAGAATCGCTTCGGGGCCTATTGGATGTTCGATGTTAGATGTTACCTGTGTTTAGTGTCCTTCGAGACCGTGATAATGCAACGATCGTGAACTAACTAACGATAACTCCAAGTTTGTGTGTTGGGTGTTAGTCATCACGGCGAGTTTGCTAACCGAACTATGCCAGCAACACTATATCGCACAGTACACGTTACAAAAACGGAAGTCTCAATACATTTTAAGGCTAACCGCATAAATACGTGTTCTCGCATTCGTTTTCTGAATGCGGGCATCCGAATGCATCAAATCTATACAAAATACTCATTGACTGCCGCACACGTTCGTTTTTATTACGAACGGAACACGTTCTGTACGTACGTTTAGGTAGAATGATAGAAATCCCGAATGAGAAGAAACGAACGTCTGCGCTACGTTCACGAAACTCCGTGTCTGTATTCCGTGATCGGATATCGAATACGGAAAACGTATTTGTACAGTAACCCCCCCATTCATGCTATACATTAACTCTACGAAAACCGCCAGTATTACGAGCGACATAAGAACGGTTCAAAGGTCAAACAGTATAGCTTGACAAGGAGCTTACTGTACGACCAGTCAAAATTGGCCAAGTTGTCATATCCAAAAAATATATTTTGTTGGTGTTACCAACACCCATTATAAAAATCTAAACTTTATTCGTATACAGTTCTAATTTATTAACAATTGTTTATTTCAATTCGAAACATGAATACGATAAAGATTATTCTTGCAACTGTGTAGTTCTTTCTACTGAAGAAGAATTTATTAATATCAATAATGTCTCTAAAACAATAATTATACTTAGTGTTTATAGTAATATGTAATGTATAAAATTTTGTGAACTGTTAGAAAAAGAGCATTACGAACCTACGAAAATTGTCCTAATTTCGAAATGGCCGATGCTCAAGAAAGGCAGAATAAAGTTGAATCATTATGGAATAAAATGGAGGAAAAACCAAACACTGTGTTAAGTATTTTGATGGCGAAACGTAGTTCGCGGGCACAGCTAGTTATTAATAATATTATTATTATTATTAATATTATTATGTGTTAGTTTCTTATTGGAACAATGTCGAAAATATTTCTGGGGGTGGGCGTTAATGGCTGCGACACAGTTTTTACTAATGCAGACATTAACGTACACGATAATTATGTATTGTACCTATCTTGTTCCAAATAAAGATATTATTATTAAAGATATTATTATTATGATCTTTATTAACCTTCTTTCTTAAATATACATTTTTTTATAATATAAATATAAAAAATATAAATATTATAAAAAAACCTACATCTAGCGGGTCCATCGGCAGCGAGATAATGCCCAAACTACCGGTGGTTAGGGCTGCAGGGTGAGGAACCTCCTGACAATTCGTGCCGTGCCAAGAATTACCGCCTTCTGTATCAGGCCCTTGATCCATCCGCCTAGCGAGAGTCTCTCAAGATGTTGGTCAAGACTCTTCGCTATTAGACCATTCACAGACACCACTATCGGGACAATAACAGTTGAGTCCACATCCCACATGGCGGTAACCTCGTGAGCCAAGTCAAGGTACTTGCTGAGCTTGTCCTTCTCAGCTTTCACGAGATTCGCGTCATGGGGGATGGTGACATCGACTATCATTACCCGGCGTTGGGTCCGGTCTATTAGCACGATATCAGGCTTATTGGCTGCAATAAACCTGTCCGTGATGATAGAGCGGTCCCAGTAGAGCAAGGCACGACCATTTTCAAGAACTGGCGCTGGTGTGTATTTATAATACGGCACTTCAGTCTCAACAAGGGCGTATCGGAGAGCAAGTTGCTGGTGAATGATCCTGGCTACTTGGTTATGCCTGTGCAAATACTCACTGTTAGCAAGATGCGAACAACCAGAGACTACATGTCGGAGGGACTCCCCAGGGCGGTGGCATGCCCGACAGATGTCGGCGGTTCCGTCCTTCATGATGTATTTTCTGTAGTTGTTCGTCTTGATAACCTCATCTGCAATTGCACAGGCAAACCCCTCGGTTTCTCCAAAGAGGTCCCCAAAGCGTAGCCAGTTCACTGACGCCAGCTGGTCCACATCAGACCCAGTGAGGGAATGATAGAACCGGCCGTGCAGCTCCTTGCTCTTCCATACGTCCTTCCGGTCGTCAGTGCTTAACACCGATGGTTTGCGCCAGTTCTCATTCGCCATGGAGAGAGGCGTGAGGCCTTTATCAACTGCTACTACCTCTCGGTGCACACCATTCTCGTTGTTACGGAAATACTCCCTGAGACTATACACCTCGCGGTTATGGAGGTTCTTGGCGTTTAGAAAGCCACGACCCCCCAGCTTCCGCGGGATGTACAGTCTCATAACAGACGATCGTGGATGAAGCATGCGATGAGATGTTAGCAGTTGACGAACCTTTCTGTCCAGAGCGTCTAACTCAGTTTGAGTCCATCTTAGTATGCCAAAGGAGTATATCAGTAGAGGCATCACCCATCCGTTGAAAGCACGCGTTTTATTGCCTCCTGACAAAAGGCTGTTAAGAACCTTTGTCAGACGCCAATAAAAGCGCTCCTTCAGAGACTTCTTGATATCAACTTCCGATATACCCAGAGACTGTGACATACCAAGGTACTTGTAGGTCTCGATCTCGGAGAGGGATTTGATCGTTATTGTCTCTGAAAGTTGTAAATTTTCAGAGTTTACAACTTTCCCTCGCTGTACATGCATGACCGCACATTTATCCACACCGAACTCCATCTTGATAGCATTGCTAAAAACCTCTGTTGTTTTTAACAATTCTATTATATCTTGGCGATTATGTGCAAATAACTTAAGGTCATCCATATAAAGTAGGTGAGATATGATCTCACCACCTCTACGGAATCGATAGCCTAATCCTGACTCCTTCAGCAACGTGCTGAGAGGGTTCAGAGCCAGGCAAAACCACAAGGGACTCAGACTGTCGCCCTGGAAGATGCCGCGCTCAATCCTAATCAAGTCCTGCGGGCCAGAGGGGCCCGATGCATCGCCCGATTATTATTATTATTATTAATTAAGTCGATTAATTTTTTATCTTTCTGAAAATTGACGTCAATTATTGAAAAAAAAATGTATAACAGTTGGCGTAAAAACTACTAAAATAACTTGCTGGTTTCATAAGTTTTAAAAAAAAAGGTAAAAATATTAATTACTTTTGTAACGGGATAAAATAAAAAGTAGACGTTGCAGAATCACACTGATTTAATTTTGATTTACAATCGGGCAGAGTTCCGTCTTAGAAACAGTAAAACAGAGAAGTGCTCTAAATATGAAATGGCGCGGCATTTTATAGTTTCTCCGGTAGTAAGGCGCTAGCTTAGCTTGGCTCTGATTGGCTGGCTTGGGCTGGCTAGCACATGGCTGCACGTGCTTGGCTCTAATTGGCTGGCTTGGGCTGGCTGGCACATGGCTGCACGTGCTTGGCTCTGATTGGCTGGCTTCGGCTGGCTTGCGATTGGCTGAGGCGGTGTGGCGCGTAACAGTCGGCCGTCCTGAAACAATCATTGCTCCCGCAATGGAAAAACACGTGGTTAGCTTTCAAGTAGGTCAATGAGATCTTCGGTTTCAAGCTGGTCATCAGAGCTACGGCACTGTATGATATAGGGTACTGTGATTCTGTGATAGGGCCTCAAGAGTCCGATGCAACCAGGCTAGTAAAGGCCTTGTAGCCTCGGAACCCCTTGATACTGAGGATTCTGTATATGTAATTACCCACACCTTAGTAATGATATATGGGCCAGAGTAAATATCATCAAGCTTAGTGCTCACTCTTGTTACACTACTTGTGGGTGCTTGCCGCCAAAGAACTAAATCTCCCTTTCTATGGCTTTCTAATTTTAATCGCGCACTAGATCTATTATTACGCCTGATTTCAACCGATTCATTATTACTTTCATAACATCAAATCATAGGGCTATACGACTATGTTATACTTTCATTTACAGTATTATTAACACCCCAAATAATGTCAGGTAAGCTATTGGCCCAATTATTAGAAGTCTGGCTAGGATCAATCGCACGTAACGCATTCAGTAAGATCCGGTTCCACTTAACCATTGGCTCGTGGACATGCAACAGATGTCAAAATGTACTTAAATTGCTTGTCAGTGGATTTTTTTTTAATATCTGCTGGTAAAAGCTTTGCCATGATCACTGACAAGTTTATGAGGGTAACCAAATAAACTAAATATTTTTTAGTGTTCTTATTGTTTTTTACTGAATTGACCGTGGGTGGGCTCAGCAATAATTAAATTTAGAGAAATTATCCTACTTCCTACTAATATTATAAACGTGAAAGTGTGGATGTTTGGATATTTGGATGTTTGTTACTCAATCACTCAAAAACGGCTGAACGGATTTGGATAAAATTTGGCATGCATGTAGCCATTGACATGGAAAAGAACGCTACCTTTTATCCCGATTCCTTAAGTAGTTCCCGAGGGAAAACTTGTTCAAAAGAGGAAAAATTGTTCAAAATTGAATTCCACGCAGACGAAGTCGCGGGCAGAAGTCAGTCTGTAATAACCAACATATATTGATAACCTTTTGCTGTTCTACAAAAGGGGCATATGGTCGACATGAACCATGACCATGGGTTCTGTGGGTTTCGGAATAGGGAACAATGTACCATTTACTCCCTCTTTATTAAATCTATACATTTTGGAAAGCCTACATGACTTATATCATTGTGGTGCATCTGAACTAGCCTATCTGATCAATGCAGACACCACGAAGCGATTACCATACAATCTCTTCCTATAGAGTCTATCATCTGAGAGCACATAGTTGTTGTTTATATCAGGGGCAGCTGAGCTATCTTTAAGCTGAACAATGATAAGCCTTAACTTGTCATCCTGGTACTGGACTGTATAGAACCCGTCTGACACTTCAAGGCGGTTGACATTAATAGCATCGACGGGATTTCTACTCAACGCGTCTACGTGTTAATTTTTTTCCCCAGGCCATATTGTACACTCATGTCAAAATCTTGTATTGACAGCCAGCACCTAGCAATACGTGGGATAATGTCACGTTTAGTAAGGGTGGCGCGAACGGCAGTACAGTCAGTTACCACTTTAACATGTATCCCTACTATAATACACTCTAAACCTACACATAGATTCTACTACGGCAAGCGTTTCAAGCTCGTAACTGTGATATATACTTTCTTCTTTACTCGTTGCCCTACTGAAATACATGACAGGCCTAAGGGAATTATCAGTTTGTTTTTGTAAAAAAAAATACCTGCGATACCGGATTTGCATGCATCGGTGTGAATCTCAGTTGGTAATACAGGGTCATATAAAGCCAGTATTGGCCTTGTACACAAACACAGTTTTAATTGTTGAAAACTATCGACTTGTTCAGTGCCCCATTTCCATAACTGCGTTTTTTTTTGTTAAATCTGCGAGCAATTAAATTGCGAAACTTTTAATAAATTTACGGAAATAGCTACATAGCCCTATAAATTGACGTATTTCCTGAACACTACTAGGGGTAGGAAACTGTGACACTGCTAACAATTTTGATTCACCTGGTTGAATGCCATTCGAAGATATCTCATGTCCTAAGTATGTAATTTTGTTTTATAAAAATGAACACTTACTCACGTTTCACTTTAAATTTTCCGATCTTCATTATGAAGAACATTTTGTAAAATATCTAAACCTGACTGAACATCAAAAGAGGGTAGCAACAAATTGTCTAAGAATGCTAAAATTTCATATTTATCGGGAGTCGTTGTAGGTTTTTGAACTACCGCCTTTAGTGATTGGAATTTCGTATTAAATCTACAACCTTATTCATTATTCGTATAACAACAGACGGTGCGTTATCTAAGCCAAACGGAACACGCGTATATTCAAATACCAATGTGGCGTTATAAAGGCTGTTTTGTGGTTATCTGCAGGGTCGATTTTGACCTGATGGTAACTTTGTGTCAAATTAAGACTCGTAAAGAAATTCTTAACGGCTAATTTGGAGACCTAATCATCGATATTAGGCAAGGGTCAACACAAAGTCTACTATCGCCGTTCTTTTTTTTTTCGAATTACGGGAGAAGCAAAACATGATTCAGATTCTTGAACTATACCTGCGTCTAGCAATTCAGACACTTTGGATCTAACTACTGACTGTGCGACAAGCTGTAAGGTTGACGGTATATAGGCTGTTCACTTGTTAACTTTATTTTTATGTTTAATAAATCTGTACATCCTACCTAAGTCTTGTGTTTTACTCGCAAAATAGTCAGGGAAATTGTTTAGTAAAGCAATCAAATAATCATAATCGGTTTTTATTCAATAGATCTGAACTGATTTCCTCTATGTTTGATGCCCCGATTGTGCTAATATTGGCTTGGCTAGTGTGCAATAGATTATTTTGGCTACAAAGGTAGTGCAATAAAATAATGTGGGCTAACCTGAACCTCCGAAGGCGGTGTAGTAGTGCAGCTGGTGGCTCTGCTCAACACTTCGCCCTGCTTCTTGCTAACGAGGCAGACATTTTTTTGTTTCCTTGTCGGCTGACGACATCTTTACTTGACGGGCTTGTTCCAATCTAAATTGACGGTGGCTAGTAGTCATCCATCACACATAGGAAGCCTTCGTATAATTCTTCGGGTCGCTCGCAATGATATGCTCTCGCATTCGCTTGTGCTGGTGGTGGTAGACCGCGAATGATGCATGAGACAACTGCGCTGTCTGACAACTTACACCCAAAATACATGGCGACTTTGTCCTGATAATATTTGATCATCGAATCCATATTTGCGATGTCTGGGAAATGCACGTATGAACATTTGCTTCCAGTCTTCCCAAGAGTAATCGTATTCATCCAGCCGGTTGTACCATCTTCTTGCTTGACCTCCTTAATCTATCTTGTAGATGAAACGACTTCGTGTTTTCGCACCATCCATATGAATTTCGCCAAGTTGATCAATTTTTTTTAATATTTATCCCACTTCTGATATGTAACGGGATAAAATAAAAAGTAGACGTTGCAGAATCACACTGATTTAATTTCGATTTACAATCGGGCAGAGTTCCGTCTTAGAAACAGTAAAACAGAGAAGTGCTCTAAATATGAAATGGCGCGGCATTTTATAGTTTCTCCGGTAGTAAGGCGCTAGCTTAGCTTGGCTCTGATTGGCTGGCTTGGGCTGGCTAGCACATGGCTGCACGTGCTTGGCTCTAATTGGCTGGCTTGGGCTGGCTGGCACATGGCTGCACGTGCTTGGCTCTGATTGGCTGGCTTCGGCTGGCTTGCGATTGGCTGAGGCGGTGTGGCGCGTAACACTTTTATTAGTAGTTTTTACAGAAATTAGCAAAAAGTTGCGCTGTAGGTCAAAATTCATAATTTCATTTTTGAATGAAAATTGTCTGGAAGAGGCAAAAGTACAAAGTAGAAATAAAGGAAATTGCATTTTAATACACAAAAGACTGAAAAATACTAAACAACAAACCAACATAAATAAAAACATTTATAAGTCCTGTTCAAATTGTCTGCCATTGTTACGTATGCACGCACGCAGCCTACGGCGTACCTGACTGTCACACGCGTTGAAAGTGATGTCTTAATGACTTCAGCAGCTGATACGATCCTCGCCCTCAAATCTTCAATGGAAGTCGCAGGTGTGGGGTAGACTAGATCTTTCATGTGAACCCAAAGATAATAGTCACAGGGCGTCAAATCAGGACTTCTCGCCGGCCATGGAGTCGGGCCACCTCTACCGATCCATCTTAGTGGATAATTTTCATCCAGCCACTGTCGTACATCACGGTAAAAGTGAGCTGGGCACCCATCATGCTGGTATACCATATTTCTTCTTGTAGCTAGCGGAACATCTTCCAAAAGCGTGTTCACTTCCTCTTTTAAAAAAAGTTTCGTATGTTGTGCCATTCAGGTTTTGGGGCAGGAAGAAAGGTCCAATTAAATTATCGTGTACAATCCCCATCCACACATTTAGTGAGAATCTTCTCTGGTGAGCCATTTCTTTACTTTTTCTTGGGTTTTGACCTTTAGTTTTGAATTGGACTTTTTTTGTTGCTTATGACCTGTACTATAACCCCTTTCAAGGAATACGTCGACTTTTCCTGTCATTCTTATTACAGTCTTTTCAATTTTTTATTCCAGTCGTAATCATTAGAGCTTTTTCATTAACTTTTGCGAGCTTTACGCTGTAAAACATAGCTAATATATCGAAGTCTTAAAAAATAATATTATCATTAAAGTACAAACATTTAATGTTAGAAGTTAAAAGATTCTATCGGCCAAACGTTCATGGTACCTACCGTTTTAGAATCATAACAAAGACTAAATTAATGAATATACAAAGCGTACGGTATTGTAATTTGTAGTATCGTGGACTAAAATTCATTTGTAATATTGGTCTGTTGTGTTCAAATTCAGTCATGTCATTGGTATATTTCTATGAAAGCTGCAAGCTCGAATACTTATTGATTTTATATATCCCAAGCAATATTTTGAAGTGTGTTTATGTTTGTATTAGTAAAATTCAGTGTAATTTATCCAGCTTGTTTTTTATAGTCATATATATTTGGGACATACCTATATGAGCTATGGTGAAGTAATACCTGGAGGTTCGAGAAGAGCAAGCTACGGGCAGGGGGGCTCTTACACCCCCCACCCCCCTAGAAGAACGTTTAAAACCACAATAAAAACCTGTGGATAATACCAGTGCTGAGTCAGATGTTACTGCTTGTTTTCTCACAAATAAAAAGTATGGGATAAAGTAGCTTTTGTACATACTAACATTGAGTGTATCAAGTGTATGCATATCTGCTAGTTTGGGCCAGCGACGCGTGGGACAATAAATTTTCAGGTATCAGATGTTAATGGTAGTAACTCAGTACCTATTCATTTTGCTTAAAGTCTCTGTGCTGATTTTTAAGTAAAAATATGTGTTAGAGCGGAGGTTCACAAACCTCAGACCTCTTTTTACTGGGATGCGACTCTGCTAAATGAACAAACATTTTATGGAAAGGAAAATCACCCGCGTGGCCGGTCCACGCTCTAGGAACGAATTGGGTGGGAGGCACATGAGAGAGAGAGGATGCAAGAGTGGCATCTCGCTAGCGTTGCCAAGCGTACGCTAATTACCGTATTAGTACGGTAATTCCATGCTCCGTAAGGTACATTACCGTGTGACAAATGTACGGTAACTTTAAGACCAGTGGGCCTAGACAAAAGCCATACGCTTATTTTTCTGCAGTTGTTCCGTAGAAAAAATGTATGGAGATGACATTAGCTCAGGAAAAAATAACGTGAGGTTGTCAACATTCTAATGTCCGATTTCCATACATTTTCTCTGTGGAACAACTGCGGATGCATAAGCGCGTGGCATTTGTTTAGGCCCACAGCAGCAGGCGTAGCACGGGCTGCCAAGAAATTTGTGATAAGACTCAGTGACAGGTATCCCTTGAGGAGCGGCAAGAAATTTTATCATGTCAGTCACACTAAGGCTGCGTTCCGAAAATCAATAAGAGTCACTATTAGCACGCTCGAACGCGTCCCGAAATGTTGTGAGCGCACTAATGTTAGCGACATGAAGAGTCACATGACGTCATCGTTAACGTCATATAGAACTTACGGCGCTAATGCTCTGGAGTGAAATCACTTTATGCGAACTGTCAGTCTGACGTTCGCTAATTGTGTTTTCGGTTCAAAATGAATGTACCTGTTCTGTCGGACCGAAATCGTAAGAAAGAAAGAAAGAAAGAATCTTTATTTGCAAGAATATGGTAAATATAGGTTCTTACAGTTTGGTTCCATCATATTCTGTCGAATTCATCAACGTGCAAATGTCATGGGTATTATGTCGGCGTTAAAAATGTTATAATTATTGTTAAGCAATGTCAAAAATAAATCAATGCTATGTTACAAATGTCAAAAATATAAATTTTATGTCAGAGATAAATGTTTGTCAATTCTAAACCCAAGCAATATCAAATTAGTGTTCATAATAACATTTTAAAGAAGTAAGCATGCTGATAGCACTTTCAGTATTCCCTTTAATTTGGACAAGGCGATTATAGCACTGTGAGAGCTGTTATCGGACCGCAGCCTCAATACGCGCCGCCGTGCTACTCTTTAAGACATAGATATTATGTCACTGAAATTGTGAGATAATGCGTGACTCAAGTCCCGTCTTGGCAGCCCGTGCTACGCCTGCTGGTGTAGCACGGGCTGCCAAGACTGGACTCGAGTCACGCATTATCTCGCAATTTCAGTGACATAATCTCTATGTCTTAAATAGTAGTACAGTGAAACGTATTTAGTGTGAATGACGTTTTATCACGTCAGTCGCACTAAATACCTACGTGCCGCCATGCCCCTCTTTAAGACATAGAGATTATGTCTCTGAAATTGTGAGATACGAGTATTTCGGATACTGAAGCCGTCGTGTCTTTTTTTCGTTCCATTCGACGGACACGTTCAGAGAGGCCCAATTCAGCTAATAAGCTACAGCCGAATCGAAACTGAACCGTTGCGATCGACCAATCAGAACGCCACATTATCACGTCATCGAGCAGTTGAAAGGCAATATAAGCGCTCCGATTGGTCGACCGCAACGGTTCAGTTTCGATTCGGCTGTAGTTTATTAGCTGAATTGGGCCTCAGTTTGAGCGCGGCAAATGACTCTGTGGTACGAAACCAAACCACCTAAGTATGTGTTTGAAGAAAGTAGGTACAACAAAAATAAGAAAATGAAATAGAAAAAAACCTGGACTACAATGTTGAATTTGCAAAATGTTGAATTCGCAAAATGTTGAATTTGCAAAACGTTGAATCCCAAAATGTTATAGGTATTTGTAAAAAGTTGAATTTCCCATCCGGACCACAATGTTGAATATCATGGCCCCCCTTGCCACAAATTGTGACCTTAGTGAAAATATCACGGTTTCAGAGATATTTGTTTTTGAATTTTTCGAAAATTTTCCAAGTGCGATTAGTTTTTAACCACTTCAAAAAAGGTTCTCAATTCGATGCGTATGTTTTTTTTCGTGTGTGTATGTTACGCGATTACGCCGCCAATGTGGACTGATTTTCAAAATTCTTTTTGTATTCGATAGAGTATACTCCAGGGATGGTCCCAAGGTCACTAAAGTTAGGATCTCGTGACGTGATCCCATAAAAATTGAGAATTTTCCTTAAATTTTCAGGTGTGTTCAATGTTTTGTGTGTATGAATACAAATAAAATTTTAAAAATCGGTCCACAATAATTGGCGACGTAATCGCGTAATAAACACACAAAAAAAAGCAACATACTGGTCGAATTGATAACCTCCTCCTTTTTTGAAGTCAGTTAAATAGTGCTATAATATGGTCACAGGGGGCCTATCCTAATTGTGCCCAGGGCCTCTAATAGCTGAAAGACGGCCCTGTAGCTATCTGTAGGGTTACTCTTAAACCATTTCCGATTGATCGTCATTGGGATTGTGATTTTTCATACGCTTGAGTAACAACACTAGCGCCAAATTGGATCCGGATTTTGAGAAAATTTAATAATACTGAGTTTGGTTCACCCAAAATCCGCACAATACGGGGTCAATTTGAAGCCAATGCCCAAAAATAAGCGTACGAAATTTTACAATCTCAATGCCGATCGATCGGATTCAGTTCAAGAGTAACCCTACTGGTAGGTTTATTCATCATCACAGCCCACACACGTCCCCACCGAGGGGCTCGAGGCTACCCTATATTAGGGTGATTAGGCCTTAGTCAACCACGCTGGCCCAGTGCGAATTGGTCGACTTCACATACATCATTGAATTTCTTCGCAGATGTATGTAGGTTGCCTCACGATGTTTTCCTTCACCGTAGGAGCGTCAGACAAATGTACATATGAAATTCGAAACGAAAAACACATTGGTACATGGCGGGTCTCGAACCCCGATCCCCCGATTGGAAGGCAAGTGCCGAGTCCACTGCGCCACCGACGCTCTTAGTTTAGTAGTAGTTTTTAGTAGGTTTATTAACTTGTTTAAATCATTTAATATGGACTATATATTTCAAGATCCTAACGTAACGACATAATAAATTGTCATGTTGTTACTTATAATAAAGCTGAAAAGTTTCATGCGCCCATTATTCTTACAAGTTAAAAGATGTCCTGAATGGGCGGTAGGTAAAATTTTGACGATTCAAAAAAGCTTTCATCAACTAGTATCAAGTCATATTTGAATAAAGTATAAAAAATAAAATTGAATAAAGCAATAATACCGTAATACAATTTCGATTTTGACATGACGCAGGCCAGCCCCCGTAGCACGTTCACCAAAACACGATATGATAAAGCGATTTATCGTGGTGAACTGTCAAATTACGACGAAACTCTATTGTCTTTTGACAGTTCACCGCGATAAACCGCTTTATCGTATCGCGTTTTGGTAGACGTGCTAGGAGGGCTGGCGGGTTAGTGGAGAAGTAGGTATAGACATATTGACGGGTATAAGAAATGCACGTTAACTTCAGATTTATAAGCTTTTTTTTACTTTTACCTGTCCCGGTGTCTGTAATGAAAGTTTCCGATTGAGCAGAAATTTTGCATGCATACTCGTATGTATATTGCGTAACAATGCAATATTATGATGTCATGGAGCTGATTTGATGCTGGAGCTGAAAGATGGCCATAGGAACTCTGCAATAAAACGACACAACCCTATTAAGTTTGGGCACGTTTGATTCGTATTGACAAGTACTAAAAACTTGTATTTAAAAAAGTTTTGTTTTCATAATTTTTTTTCATAATAATTTATTTATGTTACACTAACTGTCCCGGCGAACTTCGTATCATACCTTTACAGATGACAGAAAGTGTACCGTCATTTTCCATGCACAATTACATTTTTTTCGTTATATTATGTTTAAGATTTTCTTTAGGATTTTCCTATTATTTTTCTTTTCAAGCCACCCCTGTATAAAAGCAATCAAAAAAAGTGCTAAATATGCAAATCGGTCAAGCCGTTTTTGAGTTTTAGCGAGGCTGAGGAACGGTGATTCATTTTCATATAAAAATAAATTTTCAGTGTAAGTATTCTTTTTCGTGAATTCTTCTGATAAGTAGTTATTCTGCTGTTCGGGGCGGAGACGAATCCAACAAATCATTAAAAACTAACCCGACTTTGTTTTATCTACTTCTATAGATATTTCATGTACAATAACTATTAAATAAACTTTTTAAATATGATCACACTGGGTCGTAATCGCATCTATTAATATGTAGACCATGTTGTTGATTCAACATTTGATAAATTTGTAAAATAATGTTAATATTCAATTATAAACCTCAATTATAAGTGTTTGTATTAAAAGTGACCAAAGTGTGGGCATAATATAAAAAAACCGGCCAACTGCGAGTCGGACTCGCCCATGAAGGGTTCCGTACGATTTATGACGTATTAAAAAACTACTTACTAGATCTCGTTCAAACCAATTTTCGGTGGAAGTTTTCATGGTAATGTACGTATCATATATTTTTTTTAGTTTTATCATTCGCTTATTTTAGAAGTTACAGGGGGGGGACACACATTTTACCACTTTGGAAGCGGCTCTCGCGCAAACTATTCGGTTTAGAAAAAAAATATATTAGAAACTTCAATATAATTTTTGAAGACCTATCCATAGATTATAGACACGTATGGGTTTGAAGAAAAAAATTTGTTTTGGGTTTCAGTTCTATGTATGGAGAACCCCCAAAATTTATTGCTTTTTTTCTATTTTTGTGTGAAAATCTTAATGCGGTTTACAGAATACATCTACTTACCAAGTTTCAACAGTGTAGTTCTTATAGTTTCGGAGAAAAGTGGCTGTGACATACGGACGGACAGACAGACAGACAGACAGACAGACATTACGAATCTACAAGGGTTCCGTTTTTTGCCATTTGGCTACGGAACCCTAAAAAGGAATCTTTGGGTTTTATGTTTTGTCCAGGGGCACCTTTCTTTTCGCATAATGTTGTTTATCATAAAGACACTCTTGGCATAAATCAGTAGTCATAATCATAAATAAAAGCACAACATTAATGTCTGTCATAAATTTTTTCTTTGCATAATTTTTATGAGTAGGTAGTTATTCAAAGGCATAATGTGATTAAGCATAATTGATGAAATTCCTGATTTATTTTTACATTTCGAGTCCCTAAAATGCTTAACCATATAATTTTATGTGCCATAATTAATGAAATCTCTAATATCTTTTAGCATGAAAATCTGAAGTATTTGTACCCTTTTTAATTTCGTACACAGGTTTCAGTGACAAAAAAGAATGACTGTAAAATGAACACAATCACGTCATCTTGTTTGCCCCACTCTTATAGTACAATTTTGACCCGAAGACACGCAGGGACGAGGTGGCCCGCGTACTGAGAAGCAGGTGGTGGCACGCCGTCGCGGCTGAGACTGGCCGGCGAAGTTGCCCAGCAAGCCAAAGTTACGGTGGTGGGCCTTAAAATCATCTGCTACGATTAGTACGCTCAGGCGCTGCGGGGCTTCTGTCATCCCACAGGAGCCCCACAGAGCCGCCCAAGTAACACAGTCATGGAGGTTTAAAACAAATCTGTCTATTGACAGTCTATTCGTAGTTAATATTTAGATAGTGGCTTTCTAAAGATGGTTTCAATAAAGAAAATGTATTCTCATAGAGTCTTTTTTCTCAAGCTGAATGATTTTTAGAGCATTTGGTTTATAGCACACTTATTTTAAGTACGTTTATAGGTATATTGAATGTTTTAAGATAAAATGCTCTACAAATAGTTTTATAGATAAAATGATATATTTTAAGATATAATTTTCTACAAACATTCTATTTTAGCTAAGTCTAGATAAAATACCTACTTTAATAGATAATTTTCAGTTTGTTTAAAAAAATGATAATGAAAACGTGTTTTTAGTGATTTTTTTCTTAAAAATGAATTAATTAAGTGCATTTGTGTTAAATATTTAAATTGGATGATTTTATGCAATGGAAACAGTGAAAAAATTTAAAAGATCTGGTGGCTTTCGTCGAAAAGTCGGCAAATATTTAAAAAGGAAGAACAATTAAGAACAGTTGCAAAATAATTCAGATTCAGAATCGAAACTTTCTAGTGACTTACCTACTCCAAAATACAGAAATTGTTCTACGACAGAAGATACAACTAAATTTGCAGTGTCCCCTACAACATCACAAAATTATGTTAGTGGGCAGTCTGATTCGGATGAAAACAATACAAATGTGAAATTATTCTTGTCATTGTGTCTTGTCCTCTAGAGCCATACTACAGAAAATTCTCTAGTGTTTGTTCTATAGAAATCGTTTTTCTAGTAAAATTTATCTTGACGCCATTTTATTGCCTATTTTTGCTTCGAATAATTTTCGTTACATACCTATTTTAATGCTTATTTTTATGTTTTTATCATTAAATTATGTCTAATTAAACATTTAATATGTTTTAAATTAATATATTTTAAATAAAATGAGTATTTTAAACATTACAAAACAATTTAAAAAATTTGGTTACACCAAATAATATTCGTAATCTGTAAAAAAAAAAATTAAATCTTACATTTACAGCGGGCGCTCTTATTTTAAGAGAGTTTTACATAATATTCGACGATAGAATTTCATTCGCGCATAGATTTGCTTGTTTACCCATTATTAACTAGCTAAAACACAAGTAATGTGAAAAATAAGAAGTACTTAATTAATTTTTTACGCCATGATACAATAATAAGTTTTCATACCACCTGCTCGACAATGTTCAATTAGATCCCCCTTAACTTCAACGTAAAGCAAGACATTATATCACAAGGGATATAATTTTGTATGAAACTCCCGAGGGATTAAAGTGTTTTAAATATGGAACATAAAATTTGTATGAAAATTTAGCATAGATGCTAGCTTAGGAAGGCAAAGGTTCTACGCCCATACAGCAGTAACGTGTATCCACTAGAGACAAAGACATTCTACCTGTGTAAATAATGTTTTTATAAACTCTAAATACATACCTAAATTATAAAATATTTATCTTCATAACACTGCAAGCTAAAATAAACAATTATATTTCACTTTATTTTTTATTGATAAAATACGTTTTATGCTAAAAGCGCCATCTTTTGACGGCCACCATTAACTATCGATAAAAACGAATAAAAGCAGAGTAAAGCAAGAACACTCGCTGCCAGCGGATAAACAGCATTTTAAAAAATTACGCGGCATATTTAAAAATAAAGAATGTTTCTACAATTTGTTCCATAGTTTGCACCAACAGTATTCCGTTGTATTGTTTTCATAGCTAAAACTTTGCCGCCAACGCCATTACGTATTTCAAAATTGTAATATCTTGTTGCTTACGTTAATAAAGTGCTTAGTGGAATGTGTTTTGTGTAAGGTTTTGTGGCATCAATAATACAGTCTTTTTTAAAAGTTTATTCAGTGTTTTATTGATAAAGGCACAGATAATATAATACTACAGTAAAAAACGTAAATAGGTAAATGTCCAGGTGCTTCAGCTTTTTTTTATTTGGGGTCAATAGGTTGTCGAATATTTGAGATTTATTTCGACAGTTGTGTGTAGTAATTAATTGCTGTTTCAAAAGTAAATATACAACAAAGTTGAAAAATAAAAGAATTTTATTTGATACCATTTTATTGTTAACAAATTAATATTCGTCCTGCGAGCTACTAAAGGTCATTGACAGGGTCCAGCAGCTGATCGTATCGTATTGTAAATCGATATGTAGACTAAGTTCATACTTGTAATATTATTATTTAATATGTTTTAAGTTTTTGTAATGTTTTAAGCTTTACTTAAGATATAATTATTGCGTGACGTGTTCGTGCTTGAGAAAAATAAATCTTTTTTTTTAAATGGTTTTCATGATAATATCATAATTTTAACCATAGTTATAGTGATAGTGATAATGATAACGTGACAGTGTTTAACCACCTAAGTAATTGGTTATAGAGCCCTGAGATTTTATTGTCTCGCAGATGGTATGAAAAGTAGAGTATTCACCTCTGGAATAAAGCAGAGTCTTCGTCTTAGGCGACTTGATCCCCTCGCTTCACTTAGGACTCTACATAACTCCCTCGCTTCGCTCAGGAGTTAAATTTTAACTCCCTCGCTACGCTCGGGAGTTAACTCTAGAGTCCCTCGTTACGCTCGGGGTTCAATATGGCGCCCGTGACGTTAGACACTGCTTTAATCCCTTGGTGCATAATCTACTATTAAATAGCTCTTGTAAGTTCTGCGCCATTACGTGTCGTTGTCTATTACAAATCAAATGTAACTTAAAGTTGTTAGTCTTGAGTTAATTTGGTTTTAAAACTTGATGAGTGAAGACTTCTCTAAAGGTCTCAACTTTATCTATAAACTATCTACTAGTAAAACTTGTAGTCTATAAACAGTTTAGTGAGACACTAGAAATATCTCTACAGACGATTTGAAAATTTACAACTCTTAACTCTATCTATTCATGTTTTCTTAACTCATTCTTATGAGAAGGGATAAGGTTGTGCCCACTTTTACTAAGCTGTGTCTATAAGCGTTCTTGAACATTAGTTGGGAGATATTTTACTCTTAAGGTTGACAATAAAATTAAATTCTATTAGATATCTAATAGTCCGTTTTTAGACGCGATTGTGTTACTTGGGCGGAGCCGTAATAGAAGCCATACATGCCTGCTTGCTTGCATATTTACTTGCATGCTTGCTTGCATTCCTGCTTGCTTCCTGCTTTCATGCCTGTTGGCATCCTGCCTTTTTGCATGCTAGGAAAAAACTTACCTACATGCATCTTCCTGTTAATTTATTATTATTTGAGAAATTCGGCGTAAACGTATTATTCTTTGTAATTAATTATGCGTTGAAAAATACTGCGTCAAGTGGTTCTGTGTTTAGAGTTTATGGATTTTGATACATACGACAAACACTTTTCTGTCACATGATACCTACCTATTATGATTATTAACATTCTGCTTTCTGATTATTATGCGTCGTGGCGATTATTCAAAAGAAATGATGGAATATGATTGTATAACAATACATTTTTCGCCTATACTTAATTAATAAGAGCGTAGCTTTGTCCAGTCACCCCCCTAAAGAGTCTTTTTCGGTCAAAAACGAAGTAGATACTTTAACAAAATCGATGAAGTTATTTTGGATGTAGGTACAGTCTTAACAAATAAAAAAAAGATATCCACAAATTAACCATAAAATGTTTTAAAGTTAAATAACAAGATTACTTCCACAGACGCGGTTCTTATTGCCAATTTGCTTAACCTTGCCACCATTTTAAGGGGAGCTAAATTAATTACCTATGTCTCGATGATCTGTTTCCGCCGGTCATAGATGGCCGCGAAATTTTATAGCAAATTATCGGTTAGTGGCTGCCCACCGCCTTGGCATCGCGCCATCACCGGTGGAATGTTTCGTCACAAGTCTTCGTCAGTTAAGGATGGTGAACTCTTTAAAAATTCTAATTGGATACACGCTAGCCCCTTTAGTGACTAATGTGGTAATAATCCATATAATAAGTAAATAGTATCTATCTGATACCCAATTGAGGGAGTAGTGAAAAAATATGTTATCCGCCATTTTGTGGCGGCGGCCATCTTGGACCGATAGTCATCAAACATAGCTAAGAACATTCCCGACTAATTCTCCTTTCAAAAAAAACAAAAAAACAAAATTAAAATCGGTTCATCCGTTCGGGAGCTACGATGCCACAGGCAGACACACACACGCACACACACACACACACAGACACGTCAAACTTTGACACGTTAAACATAACACCCCATCGTTTTTGCGTCAGGGGTTAAAAATCATGTCTGCCGAAATTATTCTCCTTTCAAAAAGTTCTAAAATAAGTCCGCGACAGCATATTAGGTAGGTACCTATGTCTATTTTTTCTACATCCACGCGAACGAAGTCGTGGGCCAGCTAGTAAGTAGGTATATTTATCAGTGCATAAGCTTTGACGACGAGAGTTAATACCATAATTATGCCGCTATCATATTTACAAATCACATCAATGACACCATAGGTTACTTTGACTGCACAATGCAGTTCATAATATTATCACTTAGAACTTTTTTCACAGGAATGAAAACTATTGGGGACAGACTAGATAGAATCACATAGCTTTATCCAAAATTAATATCTATCATAAAAACTCGCAAGGACCGAGGTTATTATCTCGTCGATAACTCAGTTAATCGCTTTAACAACGATACATTTTCGCTAAGTTTTAAAATTTTGCAAAATATTATGATCGCACAGTCGCACTGTACTGGTGCGCATGTGAAAGAGCCAGCGATATTTTAGGCGAGAGGGCACGAATTTAGAGGTCGGGCTGATGCTGGGTACGGGGGGCCCGGGAACGATTCATTGATCCGAACCTCTCTCGGCTCCGTGACAGAGATGTGTAAAGGGGAAAAGTCCTTGCAGCCTCTCTTTCATTTATTAAACCGTGATAAGATAAAACCCGAACTAGTATTCTAAATAGGACATGCTTATAAAAATAATGGGTAGGTATCCTTGTTAACAGAGAATATACTCGTATTTGTTTCGTTAAATGGGACATGAGATTCCATGTCATAAATAACCTTATTCTTTTCTAGTTTACCTTATTTTAATTATTTTCATTACTATAAAATACCTTCAAAAAGCACCTTTCCGTGTTAGAACCTCTCTACGAGGGTTATAGCAACTATTATATTTTATTTTTTGTAACAACATAATAGGTATACCAGTAAATATAAAGACCAAAATCATAACATTATGTAATCACACCAAAAGAAAAATAAAAATCAAGGACATGTCATTTTTAATACGTAGGTATAATATTATCTAATCACTTAATTTGTTTAAAATCGTTGCGATTTCTAATTTTTTACGATACTGAAAGCTATTTCATTTCATCAATATTGTGCTTAAAAGCTATGTAGATTATGAATGGCGAGCTTATTCCAATCCGAGGGTTGTAAAGTTGCAAATGATTGTCCCGACCACTCACACGGGCATACTTTTGTGTATGTGTGAGTAGCGTCTTTTGGTGTAACAGAGTAAGATATATCTTGTATCGCATTTTCCGATCCGACCACAGCCGGTTGTAGCAGCTATCCCTGTCGCACTGACTACGATTTGCACGAACGACTCGATGAGTGGCCGGCCACGCGATCCGTCCGTTGTTGCACATCGACATCAACCGTTTTAGTGCTAGAGCGCGTTCCTCCGCGCTATACCCACATAACCTAAAAAGTTGATAATCTTGATTATTTTTAGTAATATTTTCATTGTTATTTACATTAGATACTCATGATTACCTCGAATTTATAAGTTAGTGCTGTGAAAGTTTTACGCCCAAGAGCGGGTGTGCGTGGAGTGTATTTTTGTGCAACACAAAGTAAATATAAACGGCAAGCTGTGGGGATCAGGGGCCTTTTTTTTGCCGCCGCAGGGGATGTATTATCCTGTAAGTATACATACGTTATTTTCTTCGTCATACATACGAGTCTAAAGGTCAATAATTCAACATTTGGAGTCATGGGCAATGATATGCCTTGAGATAACCCTAGCATCATTCGAATCAGAATAATTTATTGACGCATGGTATGTATTATTTGTAACTAGCTACGGTTATAAATGACTTTAAAAACAATGAAATTACATTAATCTTTCAAAATAAAAGATTATAATCCTTGGGCGGTAACAATAAATTCACAAATAAATGCCATTGTGTACTTGATGCCTATTTTGATTACCTACGGCTGACAACTGGAGTCGTTGTCAGGGCTACCTACATGTTACATTTTCCTATCATTCATGTATGTTCTACATGTTGTGTTCTACATGATATTTTGTTAAATTATGACTCGAATCATTAATAACATATAAAACAAAAATACCAATTCAACATCATTACATACCATTAAATTTAAATCTGCTAAAAATCACACGTGGTATAAAATTTCAATCTGTAAACAATGTGTCATATTTTTACACCAAAAATACTTGTTCATAATCATTTCATTATTTGAAGTCTAAAGTACTCAATGTACTATATAGTATTTTAATGTTATGTGGCATATAAGCATTATAATATATTATTGCTCATTATTTATGTCCCTATGATTTATATTCTTTTTACTAAGCTCAGCATATCGAAGCACCAAAATAACTAAGTTATTTTGGTGCTTTGATATCCAAAATTTTTTTTGAGAATGTTTTGTTGACAAAGGCAGACTTAATGCTTAGTGGCCCCTGTCTGGCTTAAACCCCCTGGTGATTCTATTCGGGCAGCGGGAAACCCTTGAGTTGATGCCTGTCGGCTAGCAATCCAGCAGTATTGGTTCGCCAGCAAGGCTTGACGACCCACCGAAGTTCTTGGCTTTATTTAAATAATTAAGGTGAAGATATACAAGCCTTCTGTGGCTAACAGAGCAGTTCAATCCGATAAAAGCTTGTGGGTATTCATCAGTCTTGTTAACTCAAGTTGTCAAACTTCTATGAAATATAGTGTAAGTTATGTTTTACAAGACAATTTTTTTATTGTGTACAGGAAGTTATAAATGCAATGCACACATTGATTTATTAATTAGAAATAAATATTTGCAAAATATAATTTTCAAATGCTATTAGGTGTTTGATGATCATCAAATAAATAACTTTGTTACTGGGTAATTGATTTTAATATTTTTTTATGCTTAAAAAGACAACAGTAGGACAAACAGAATCAAGGTATTTTTAGTACAACATTTGGAATGGGACCATTGGATGGTCTGCAAGATCCAGATTTGGCCATGTTAAAGCCTTGGTGTACAAAATACAATAAATCAGTGAAATAATTCAAATATTTTTATGAAATTTTGAATATTCCACATCTATCTTGATTCTAAAAGTGGCAAGATGTGACCTAAATTGAAGAATGATTTTTTTTATTGCTGTGAATGGGTGTCATTTGCAGCAATTGAAAGAACTATTACTTTTAGATAAATACCAATTGAATATTTGATTTCGGCTTCGGCCAAACAAAACTCAGTGTTCATCATTGTCATGCATCATTGGTCTAACTTAATAATGTGAATATTCACTAAGTCTCTTTGGGATTATCTTTTTTAGGGTTCCGTACCCAAAGGGTAAAAACAGGTCCCTATTACTAAGACTTCGCTGTCTGTACGTCCATCCATCCATCTGTCCGTCCGGCTGTCTGTCACCAGGCTGTATCTCAAGAACCATGATAGCTAGACAGTTGAAATTTTCACAAATTATATATTTCTGTTGCCGCTATAACAACAAATACTAAAAACAAAATAATATTTAAGGGGGCTCCCATACAAAAAGCGCGATTTTTTTGCCTTTTTTGCTCGATATCAATAAATGGTAACAGGTAGGCACTTGAAATATTCACAATATAGGTACTTAATTGTAAATTTACATTAATAATAAATAATAAAAAAAAATATTTAGTTGTGTACTTACTGTTGTTTACACCTAGTCAATGGTATGGAACCCTTCGTGCGTGAGTCCAACTCGCACTTGGCCGGTTTAATTATATTATTTTAAATAAGTGAAATACCTAGTTAATAAAACACAAAAACGTTTTAACTAAAACAGATTTATATTATTTCAAAATGAGTACCACTAATGCTTCTCTTTCATAGAATTTACAAAAAGTCGGTTTCTGTTCCTCTATTTGAAACACCTAACCTCACCTTAGTGTTAGTTTTTGGTTTTATTCTGAACTAGCTTTTGCCCGCGACTTTGTCCACGTAGAAATCCTTTTTTATTGATTCCCTTTACAAATTCCCCTCCCCCCCCTCCCTTTTACACCCTTAAGGAATGATTTCGGGGATAAAAACAATTCTTTCCTTCCCCACAACTCAAACTATCTCCATACCAAATTTCATCTAATTCGGTTCAGCGGTTATTGATTCCCCATACAAACTACCACCCCCTTTTCTCCCCCTTAAGGAGTGATGTCTGCGTTAAAAACTATTATATGTCCTTTCCTGGGACTCAAACTATGTCTATACCAAATTTCATCTAAATCAGTTCAGTGGTTTTGGCGTGAAAGAGCGACAGACAGACAGACAGAGCTACTTTCGCATTTATAATATTAAGTATGGAAGTATGGATTGCTCATAAGGCCAGAAATATTTGTCCTTAGTTTGATTGTTGGACTTCTGAGCACAGCTTGTTAGAAGTAAATACAAATGTTCAACATTCACTGTACCTAGATGTATGGAACAGCTGATTTTTTTTGCGATTTCAAAGTTGGTCCCATAGTGAAAGTTGCTCAGTTTGCTTGTCTGAACAAGCACACAAATTAAAAAATAAACTTGCATATTTAGGTCTAGGGTCTCCTTTAGCTGGAAAATATCAAAGTTGTAAGTCGACGCATAAAAAAAATTGTTTACATATGACTGTTACCGAAAGACCATTTATATCATCTAACATTCCGACGATTTAAATTACATAACTGGCGGATAATAGTTGGTCATTTTATGTAATTTCAGTATTTTGACAAAAAAGTTCTAGTCATATAGGTAGGTAGGGTAATGCCTATAACATTCATGACGTTACCTATTGGCTCTGTACACGACGTCAGCGCCACCTAGCGTCCGCAACTTTGTTGGCTCTGACGCTCTGATATTTAATTGCGACATTATAACAAAATAAATATTAAAATCAAATACCTTTTAATTTTTTTTACAAAACTAGTGGGCCCGGCAGACGTTGTCTTGCCCGATTCCAGCGCCACCTACCGGGCCTAACTTTACGTTTAAACCTTCCTTGAATCTATTCAAATACACACAGAAAATTTCGTAAGACTCTGTTGAGCCGTCTCAGAGTTTTTGCGAGACAAACACACAGCGTTTCATTTTTATATATAAGAAGATAAGAAGAAGAAGATTACTGTGATATCTTGATTTGGGTGGACAAAGGGTTGTGAAATCATTTTTGATCATTCAAATTAACTGAGGGAAGTAAAATTTATTAAAAGTCTAGTAAAGTAAAGTAAGTAGCTATAAGACTGAGGTTAGATGATCACTTCTGGATTTTTCAGTCACACACACAGGAGTTGGTTATGCCTTTAAATTTTGGAATACTACATTATTAGTGTGACTATATATTAACTTCTATAACAAGCTGTGCTCAGAAGTCCAACAATCAAACTAAGGACAAATATTTCTGGCCCTATGAGCAATCCATACTTCCATACTTAAAATATTAAAATATTATAAATATTATAAATTCAAAAATATTATAAAAATATTATAAATTCGAAAGTAATTCTGTCTGTCTGTCTGTCGCTCTTTCAGGCCAAAACCACTGAACTGATTTAGATGAAATTTGGTATAGACATAGTTTGAGTCCCAGGAAAGGACATAGGATAGTTTTAACGCAGAAATCACTCCTTAATAGCTTTTTCCATGGTCTGCAATTTTTTTTATTTTATCCCCTCTGATATTGAATAAAAATAAATTATAACCCCCATGAGGTCAATGAAACGAACAAAACCAGTTTTTTTTTCTATGAAATTAAATTACTAAATTATTCTATGAAGTTCTTTTGTTATAGAGGATGTAACCACTAGGATATAACAACAACAACATTAAAAAAAGTAGAATGAATAGTAATTCAATCATTGATTGACATTGACACTGACAGGATAAATCACGTTTCACATCACTATAGCCCTGCGTTCCGTAAAACGATAAAAGTGATAATATCGCGAATCCGACCAAAGTCACAACATAACCTACTGATTCAATAGCCCTTATTTTTTGTGACGATTTAATTTGGACGGATTCGCGATATTATCGCTTTTATCGCAATTCGGAACGCACTGTAGGAGGGACATTCAATCACGCATCAACCGCATCGCATTGCCGACACATTTTTAGTGTTGCCAGCGTATTTTTGTTATATTCTACAATTCGATTTTTAAATATTTATGTAAAATCGCGGGCAAGTAATTTTTTTTTAAAGAAGATAAATATATTCTTTAAATTGTACTACTTTCTAAAGTGCTATAGACCATAACACTGCTAGACGCTCTATTTATTTTAATACCACCAAGCAGGGTTGATAAAAATCGTGATTTATTTGTTTCTGACAGATTTTTTTGATTTTTTTAATTTTCTTTGGAAACTTCAAGGAAAAGTCATGATTTCTTTTATTTATTTTTTTAACATCAATTGGTAAGTTTTTATTTAAGTATTTCTGGAAACTTTAATAGAAATCAGGCCAAAAAAAAATAAGCTAACAACACTCCCACCCACGTCACGTCAATCAAGTAATAGAAAACACGGAATTCCCCAAATCGTGCGTGCTACGATAAAAATCGTTTGGTGTCTATATTGAAATGGAGTTATGGTGTACATTAGATATCATTAACAGTTTTTTAAATATCTTCCTAATACTAAAAAAAATATTTTTGGTTTAAATCATTGATTTTTTAAAATAAATCACTTGATTAAAACCAGTGATTTAAATCATGATATAAATCATTTGATTTAAATCAATCAACCCTGCCACCAAGTATGCCGTCCCAAAACATGTCTTTACAGTTTGACATCTTTACAAGTTCTAGTAAAAATGTCAATCTGAATGTTGATGTTCTGTTTTTTTCCTTATGAGGTACGGAACTCAAAAAATGAACATACGAGCTTTTTAATTACATCCTTTATGCGGACTTCGAAAACCTTAGAAAAACTTCTAAGGTTTTCGATCTATTAATTATACTATTCGGTAATTAATAACACGTTAATGTAATTTTGTACAGATGGACCTTATACATTTAAACTAAATTGATTCTGTAATATTAATTATATAAAGGGTTATCAAAGCCACGTGATTGTAATCGCGGAATACGGAAAAAGGTATATAGAGGTATAACGGCTCGATCTCATGGTATTTGTCCAATTAAAAATCGACGAAAAAATCGGCATTTCTTAACAAAATTGATGACTGAAAGGAATCTTTTGCGCGGGAAACTCGCCTTGCTTTACACGCACTGACACTGACTCACTAACACCGACGCGATATCTGGACGCGCAAGCCAGGCGCGGGCACGCATTACATTGCGTATTATTTTATTGTCGTTGTTTTTTAAGCCTAAAAATTAGTAAATATGTGGGCTGATTACTTGTTTGACTGTAGCCAGTAATCAGGTGGGCAGCCTACTTGTTTGCCAACTTAGTTGTCGGTAGATAAAGAAAAAACAGACAAAATAAAAAAGTTTCTTCAAAATTAAAAGAATAGGATCTATCATGTGCGGCAGTATAAGACCGCAGTACCACAGCCCCTGGTATCACAAGAAATAATTATTTTACAATTGGCTAGATGATTAAAAAAATTTTTTTGCTTTAATAGAAGCTTTTTCATATAATGAACAGAAAGAAAAAATCGGTTTTTGAATAACTATAAAAACAACCAAGATATAAGGTATTAAAGATTTTTCTCCATCTCTTTCTAGCAAAACGGCAATTTACAAGGAGTTAATATGGCCGTACTCAACAATGACGTCACGGTTGATGTCGGATGTCTCTGTCTAATCGCCTTCAAATTAACAACTTAAAATGCTTGTATCTAATGTATTACTGAGACGATTTTAATTCTAATTTCACAGGACTGCATCTTTTTCCACGGTATTTTAATATTTAATGACGAGACGTAATAATTTGAATTCAGTCATCATCCCAATTCTAGTACAGTAAGCTCCTTGTCAAGCTATACTGTTTGATCTTTGGACCGTTCTTATGCCGCTCGTAATAGTGGCGGTTTTCATAGTGTAAGTAAAGCTTGAATGGGAGCTTACTGTACAAGTAGCTGTTGACTAAAGATTAACATAATAATAACAGGCTAATCATCATTAACACAGCTTCTTTTTACACTTTATATTGCCGTGATTTACAAAAATATATTAAAAAAATAATATATCACATTGTTGCATATTCAATGTAACGGTCCGCGCCTCGCCAACTCAATTGGGAAATATGAAATATGCTTTATAATTTTACGCAATATGAACCGAGTCTGATCCATCATAATCAGCATGGTAATATAGCTGAACAACTGTCAATTTAGTCACATAACGATTGTAACGTTACAATTATTAATTCCGATGTAATTAAACACGATGTAATTTATGATGGTCCTTCGCGGACCCGTGTTACGAGATTAGGCTGGTGGTTTGGAAACAAACGAGGATTCAGAAGGGCTTTGTCAACAATGGACTATACTGGGAAGAAGAAAATCAAAATAACATCCACTAGTAATTTCGGAAATTACATGATCCCGACTCCGGCGTACTTAATACGAAAGATTGGAATAGAACTGGATGGTTACAGAAAATATTGGGTTTTCGATTCGTTCAATAAATGCATCATAAAACTTCCTACCAATAATTGTGGTTATAAAATGATCTCAACATTTATTAAAATACCCACAAGTGCCCACAGCATAATAATATTTGGGTTCCCATACAAACCTCTATTTTTTGTTTGCCTAAGATAAAAGTTACTTTTTCACCAGTGTTCAATCTTATATATACAGGGTGTAAAAAGACGTATACCGAAGCCCGCGTCTACGCATTCAGACCATTAAACAAAGCAATATAACGAAAAATCAATGGTGCGAACGAAATTAATTTTTAGGCTTAAAAAACAACGACAATAAAATAATACGCAATGTAATGCGTGCCGGCGCCTGGCTTGCGCGTCCAGATATCGCGTCGGTGTTAGTGAGTCAGTGTGAGTGCGTGTAAAGCAAGGCGAGTTTCCCGCGCAAGAGATTCCTTTCAGTCATCAATTTTGTTAAGAAATACCGATTTTTTCGTCGATTTTTCTTTGGACGAAAATTATCAAAATACATTTCGAAAAGTTTTGTATAAAAATCTCAAAAAAAATGTAACTTTAACCTTGAATATCTCGGCAACTATTAGTTTCACAACCATGGTCTAGCAGACAAAAACTAGTGATGATGGGAGCAATACGTGGGTTTCGGCTTCAGTACCGGTCTTTTTACACCCTGTATACATCGTGTTCCTGAGCATATGCATTATTTATAATATTCAGACCATCAAACTAACCCGCTCTTACTATGGAAGGAACTCTGAAATCGCGTACAAAAATAAGCTGTTTCGCATACAAAACTCAAGACAAATAGAGATTTATATTTTTTATATTTTCAATGGTTTAAATAACAGGCCAAAGTTAATGCATTTCTATGGCCAATTATGTTAACATTCTTTAAATAAGGTACCTATAACTAAAAGATACTACTATTACTAGCCTCAGTCAGAAGCTATACACTTTATTAATGATATGAGACGAGCTCTTAGAGGCCTAAGGGCTGCAACCTATCTTAGATTCGCCGTGTCATCAGAAATTTGAGAACAACATTTAATAAACTCCATGGTTGTGTAATCTAAAACAACAAAGAAATGAAAATAAGCTTTAAAGTGTATACGTAGACTTTAATTAAAATTTGCAATTATCAGCTTCATCACAACAATAACAACACAGACTAATTGATATTTGTTTAATTTAACGTCTGATATCGGTTTACCCCGACCATTTATACGCACGCCCGCCTTTGCCGTTAACGCAATCGCGAATCTTCATGTAGACACAATATTGAACGGATTCAACCAAAAATTACAATCGATTGGCAATATAATTGCCACGGCACGCCCAAAACATCATTTGTTTGTCATATATATACAGCTCACTCATATTAATAGTAGTAATTGGTGTGTAGCATAAGAGGTATAATAGCCAGATGTTTCAGGATTCCGTATACCTATATAGTACGCTTGCAGCTTTTGTCTAATTGTAAATTATGATTGCTGAACACAGAAGCCAGAATGGCCTTTTGTGCAAGTAAAATATGTGTAGACGCGCTAAGCTTTGACCGTACTTACTTACCATGAGATCGAGCCGTTTAGGGTTTATACCTATTTTCCGTATTCCGCGATTACAATCACGTGGCTTTGATAACCCTTTATATAATTAATATTACAGAATCAATTTAGTTTAAATGTATAAACGTGTTATTAATTACCGAATAGTATAATTAATAGATCGAAAACCTTAGAAGTTTTTCTAAGGTTTTCGAAGTCCGCATAAAGGATGTAATCTACAACAATCCCTTTTTTAACGGAAATGCATTACGCATACCTCGGAAGAGGCGAGGTTATGTCGGACTCTCCGCTGCCACTGGGACAGTGTGTTACCCAGCAGCCGTGACTTACCGACTAAAACCCAACGATGAACCCCCTTACGAACGCCTTGGCGCGAGCTCGTCCATCACCGCCGCATCCTCCCCATCATTAGATGAGGAGAGTACTTCGAGGAGGGACGCGTCACTACCTGACAAGGTCATGGGAACTCTATCGAATACTTCCAGTACCTCGTCAGCCCACTCACCCTCCCAAAATAGGAAATTCTAATATTGCCCGAGGCATCCGGGGTATCGACGACTGGCCGCGACCTGTGCACGCATTGCATAGGTCGCCGCCAGTCCGGGTTTCCCGGACCTGGACCATGCTGGTTGCCGTCAGGAGGTAAAAGGCGTGCGTAAGTCCGCCTTCTTCACCCAGTGGGGTTACTCTTGAACCAATTTAGATGGATTGTCATTGGGATTGTGTTTTTTCGTACGCTTGAGTAACAACACTAGCGCCAAATTGGATCCGTAATTTGAGGAAACTTAAAAATACTGAGTTTGGTTCACCTAAAATTCAACAATACGGGCTCAATTTGGAGACAATGCGCAATAATAAGCGCCCAAAAAATTACAATCTCAATGCCGATCGATCGGATTCGGTTCAAGAGTAATCCTACTGTCTGTCCTCTGTCCTCCTGCGACGGCAAATCTACAACCTCTACTAGGACGTCAATGTACGTTGCCAACCTTTGTCAAGTCACATTACCTAGTAATTTCGCCTATAGGTTTCTTTTGTAAATAAGCTTGTTCTCGTTCAACGAAAAAAAAATAATTGCTAACACCGATAAAAGATAATTTGTATTCTATCTATGCTTTACGCAGCGGCTCTATCCTTGAGGTTTTCGCCAACTTCAAGACTGCTTAAGATTTTTTTCATTAGCACATTATTAAAATTTGTATTCTATAACTAGGTAGGCAATTCAGCCTTGTACGTTTTTTGGCGAAGGGCGCGTACAGTGATATCAGTCAAGGTTCTGGTAAAAAAGTACGATGTATTTTTAAAATTTTAAGATGTTATAAGTTGATAAGACATTAATTTTAATGATGGTGACATTTAAATTTATATCTTATTTGTGTACCAATTATGTTTATTTTAAATTATTATTTATTTATATATATTTCAATACCACACAAAATATCGATCCATCGCCCTATCTTCTAATGTACGAGTGTATAAATTCTTTGTTTGAGTATCCTTAGTCTATGGTTGCCTGGAAGAGATTGCTAATAGCATTATTTGTTCTGTTTTATGTAATTGTATCTTTGTTTGTGCTATAAAGTATAATGTACCTATATATGCTAGATAGTTCTTAGAAGTAGGTAAAAAAGCTTTAAGCTTTCTTTAACATGCAAAGCAGTAGGTACGTGCATGAAATATGTGAAGTGAGTTTATAGGAAAGATAAGGTTTTTCGTTCATTTCTTTTTATTTACCTTACCTATGTCCTAAGTAAACAGCGACCGAGTATAAATTAGTTTGATTTGGCCCGTCCTTCGTCGTACTTCTTTAGCTGTTAAGGTAAAAAATGAAGATTATTTGTCACCCTCTGATATATCGCCCACTAGCCGCGCCGCACGGATTTGTTGCCATAAAGATGAAATTCTATAAACAAAAAAAAACAAGTGGTGTAAGATTATCTTATGTGTAGCTTATTCATGTTTGCCAACATTTATATGATATTTTGTGAGTATACTTTCGTATGCACCACGCGTAAAGCATTTAAGCGCTTGACTTTCTCATAGTTGATATCATAACGTCAAATTTCAAACAGAAAATAAGGCCTCTTAAATAACAAAATGCTTTAATATTTCACGGATGACGGATCGAACTCTTTTGTCATATAATAGACAAATGTGACGATCGTGTGTTACATATTTTTTACAAAGCTTATGAAGATTTGCCAACTAGATGTACCCGCGAACCACGTTTCGCTTTGCTTCGAAAAGAAAATTCTTTGCTCAGTGGGCGCCTATTAAAGCTGGTTGGCTTTAATAGGCGCCCACTGAGCAAAGAATTTTGCCGCCTGTATACTTTTTACATAGGTACTTCTAGCACCAGTAGTTTTGGCTCTACGTTGATACCTCAATCGGTCACTCACCAAACCTTTTATAAATACATTTTTTGTACTTATACTAGGATTTAAAACAAATATAATAAATACTCGTATATAACAGTTTACCTTTATCACATTTATTCGGATTCTTGACTTGTTGCTTTCTAAGTAAAGAATCCGAATAAATATGGTAAAATATAAGGGTTATTGCCCGTGGTTCACCTGCGTAGTCCACCTATGTGTATCCTATGAATACTTAGTTTCTTATTGTTCTCTTTAGAAATTCCTTCATCTAAAGTAGGTACTGCAAGCGTAATATTCGTCGAAGCTATTTTGTTTGACAGCAAACATAATAACTCACGCTAAACATTTGTAGCTTGAACCAATATTGTATCTTAATTTTAATCTTCCGTTGATGGCGAGTCTGTAATGTAGATGGCCCTTGTTTACCTGTTCTGAAAATGTAATAAAAGCGTCTCCAAGCTACCTACTTTTAATATTTGGCCCGCTTGTTTTGCGTTATGGAGTCGGCGGGATATTACGGGAACTCGTTCATCGCCCAAGGTGAACACGAACCAACCGACCGGCCGGAGATGGTAATAAGGACGAATTATTCGCATGCCGCCCTTTGTTCACATTTGAGTTCATGGTAACGTCCGTAAAGCATTGGGTTCGTCTACCTGTGGCGGTGAAAAAACGCGCTCAGGTAGCCAGCTCTCAGAGTCGTTGAAATCGGCTGTCTACCTGACTGTAGATACCTTCCCAATCCGTCAATTGTTTATTATGATTATGAGACATCGTCAGCTTTCATATTTCGTTGAACGTTACATAAATGTTAATTTACCTGTTAAAATGTACTTGTTTACACCTAAACAGTGATGAGTATAATTAATTATACTATGTAAATGATCGTCGTCTATCGCTGGAGCAGATGGTTGGATTGTAAAGGCAAAACGATCTTACTAAATGTTTTCTTTATTTCAGACCCAGGGGTCTAATTCTGCTAACCTTAACGACTCTATCGTGTCTTGACAGCGCGTTTCAATAAAACTGGTTTTGTCACTTTTAATACCCTTTTCGTAACGCAATTAATTCGTAGGCACTGCACTTTCTTAATAAGTGAATAGTTAAACATTTTTAAGCTATTGCAAAGCTTTTATCGCGGGTTTGAGCGCGGCGACCGAATCAAGAAATTCCGTAACGAAAAAAACCTAATACCTCCTACTCCGACCGGCAGGCCTATTCGCTAACTAGAACTGTTAATTTTGAATTTTGAAAGACATTATATCCATTACTAGTTAAGTGATCTTATGTCTTACGGCAGCGTTTATGATAGCAGTAATGGATGATAAGTTCCTTTCAAAAATGACAGTACTAGTTAGCAACCGAAGTTAGTTATACCGGCTTTGTGACAATCTCTTAACCGCGATGTAGCCGGTGAAAAGCGCCATCTATTGACAAGCGGGCAAACCACCACAACACGGCCGTTATGGCATTTTACGAGTGTTAACAGTCAAAGAAAAAAAAGTACTGCATAAATAAAATAAATAATAGTACATAACTGCCGCGGTCTATAATGACTACTTTGCTGGTCGCGCTGATGATGGCCGACAGCGCAGCGTAGCGCAGCTCCAGGCCGACACAGCGCGGTCAGCGTGCAGCACTTGATGGACGAGCTGAGATAAAGGCCGAGACCGTAGGTCGACGCCTTTACAGTGAGGACAGCAAGGGCTGCAATGATGGCCAAGCTGGAGGGCCTAGAGCGTATAGCTAGGCTAGCTCGAGGCAATCATAGCGTGACCAGCGAAGCAGTCATTGTGGACCAAGGTTTGTATAGTGCTTTACTCAAAAATGCAAGTACCTAATCTAAATAAAACCAGCAAGTAATTTAAATAAAACATATATTAATTAACTGGAAATTTAATTAAAATGACAATTATGAAAAGTTAACGGCAAGGTCGACTTTGCTCAAACAAGGTTGTCAAAATAATGACCACATTAGATGCATTTTTGAGTAAATAATTATAATTGCATAAGTTGATAAAAAATGCTATGCAATAGCTTTACCGCGGCAGTCCCCGAGTGCCACATTAATTCTTTTAGTTAGTTATCGGTAAACCGACAACCACTGTCTCAAAAAGCAATGCAGTTGAAGCTTTATTGTCACGCCATAAATGCGTTAACGCTAGCAGAATTAGACTTCCTTTGACCCGTGCCCACTTTACTGGGCGACAAACATTTGTACTTGTATATATTGTTATTTCACATTATAAAATATTATTAATCACAATCAACTATGTCAATCAGGAATAAATAAGTTTTTTTATGGTGAAAGAATTTTCAAAATCGGATCGATAGCTCTTTACAATATTAGTGACGATAATGTATTCATTACATATCATTTTTCTACCATAATACTAGCTTTTATAAGATACCTTACGTAGGTACCTTTAATGTTTAAATATTGGAGACGTGCGAAGGAAAAACGCACGAAACACGCAGACGGAATATTTGTTAATCTCGGCTTCTGAATATAAATAGCCTATTTATGTAACTCTTGTGGGACATCAAATACCTATCTATCCCTACGAAAAAACTTCAAACCGAAAAGTTTGTCCCGGAATTATACTTTTGAAACACATGAATTGGTTGTATTGCCCCATGATATACTTGTTAAATTGATGGAATGATAACATTTAAATGTTTGCAATTATTGTTACACTAAGATCTCTAACAATGTGCTATAATTAAGCGTTTTAAAGATGCTTGATACAGAAAATGTTGCCACATGGTCTTTGGAAACACTATTGTTCGTAATCACCATCTAAGTACATTACTAAATAAGAATAGAATGCTTACTCTTAAAAAATCAACATTTGCATATAATACGATCGATCTTATTTTATAGACATTCAATATCTTACACGTTTTGTTACTGTTTATTATACCTTTTTTTGGTTTACGTTATTTCACCAAAATTAATAAATGTGAAATGTTATTAAAAATATTTTGTTTCTTAGGTATGAAGCCATGCATTTGAAAACGTCAAAAGAAACGAATTAAAATTTGAATTTGTCATCTGATAACTTCGCCAGACAAGAATGATTTTGTCACTACTTACTTGTCCTGAGTCTAATTCTAATATTAACACTATATTTTTATTTGGTATATTTAGTACCTATTTGCCACGATTTTGCGTGCTATTAGGAATCCATTATCCGGCAGGTATATTTAAAACATTTTAAAATTGCATTTGCAACCTAATCATCAACACAATAACCCATTTAATAAAATCTTATCTAACCTAACTTCTTTAGCGTCAAAATATTTTCTTTCCAAAAATAATGGACGAAATTATCACAACGTAATTCGCGTTCTACAGACCAGACTCAAATGACGAACCCTATTATTGTGCTCGTTTTGGGAAAGTTGCAAATTAACTCAACATAACTAAACCAGCCGACCCTGCTGGACCAGTTAATGACTTATTTCGTTCATTTGAAACTTTGACCCTGAGACAGGAAATCCATTTAACGCACCCTTTTGAGCCAAGCTCGAGGCAATTGAAAATGGTATCCTCATTATTCCTATTTTTGCGCTCCCACTGTTTTGGAATTATACCTAAAGCAAATCTATTACACATCAAAGATTTATACCTTCCATCTATACAGTTTCAAAAGAAATATATATAACAATCGAAAAGTGATCTCTCACGACGTCTCAGCTTCTTCCCCCTTAAAGTTGTTTGCCGAAATCCAGAGGGCGGTTTGTGGTTTGGTTACGAATCGATTTTCCCCCACGTATATCGGCTACCGAATTATTAATTGATACACACTACCGTGGCCGTTATTGCTGCTTATTTTTGTCGAGGACCGAGCTATTTGTTTGTGGTATAAATACTGAGCCTAAACCATATTATTGATTTACAGCAATGACAGCATTGAAAAAAAAGTTAAAATGCGGATCATCAAGTAAATATTCTGGATTCATGTTTAAACTTTGCAATAAAAAATAACCTATAACCAACTGCAAAGTATCATCACCTATATTCAAGTGCAAGGTGTCAGCTATAGCGAATTTCTCCAAAATCGGTTCAAAGGCTTATACGTAAAAATATAACAGTCAGTTAGGAGGTTGCGCATAATATTATAGGTAAGTTAGAATGTTAACGATAACAGATTGCACATTAGTGTAGATTTTTTTTAAATATTTTAAGACTTGCTGGACTCTCGGTGCTGTGCTTCACTGTTCATCCCTGCCAATCAACATAATTTTCAGCCAAGCAATTGATCGTGCTCATCATAGCTCATATACGTCCCCACCGAGGGGTTCGAGCCTACCCTATGTTAGAGTGATTAGGCCTTAGTCAACCACGCTGGTCCAGTGCGGATTGGTCGACTCGATCGTGCTCATAAGTATTTATTTGGACTGTGCGATCATCTTGAAGTCTTCAGGTTTTGGATATACAATAGCCAATGCATTCCCTCTTCTGCGAGCTTGCTTGAGTATTATTACAATGATACAAACTTTCCACGTTGTTCTATCTCTTGAGATTAATATAGATTGATGGCATCAACAGTATATAGAAACATTAACCTATATAATTAGGTAACGTATATATAAAATAACTTTTATAAACGTCGATATGCCACAAGCAAACTTAAATTTCAAGTTCATTTCTCAGACGCAAATATCAAAACTTAATGTGAAACAAGTATTTCATAATAGTTTATACTAAGTGCAGAATTTATCTAATTACCTATTGGTTTGCAATCAAAATAATAATCATTATACTACTGATATTTAAACGGCAAGATTGATTTTAGTTATTTTCACAGTGTCAGAATGGGGATAAGCTGCTAATACTTCAAAAAAGAGCAGTTTAAGCTATTTACAATTCACGAGCAAGACATTGTCTATGAAATTTATTTAGAGACATTAATATATTGACTTTAGCAGGACTGTACATTTATGAAAATTTGATTTTATATCTATAAAAATTATAATCTATTTGATACAAATTTCCTAATTCAACTTTTAAACACAGTACTTAAATAAAAATAAACGTGCCATTCCAACGTACAGACTTGAAAAAATTTGAGGCTCGATTATAGGAAAATGTGTAACTTTTTACAATAAAGTTTCACAGAGTATTACTCATTTTATTTGCCTTTCATAAGCTTAAAACGCACGTAGAAAAGAGTAAAGGTTTTACTCTTTATGAGTTAAGGTTATTGTAAACGTTATTGTAATTGTCAACGATTATTTGAATGACGCCAATGCCTGGTGTTAATTTGAAGACATTTACTCGTTATAATGTAAAAAATGTTGATGTGTAAAACAATTTATGTAAACAAATATTGCTGTGTATGGAAACGATATAATTTCTTGTGAATGTCATACTTCTGATCAAGTTGATAAGTTTCTTGCGCCCACTCTTCTTATCAGCTAAAAGACGTCCTGAGTAGGTGGTAATGGATGATATAAAAGAGCTTTCCATCAAGTCATATTTGAATAAAGAATATTTTGGTTGATTATTTTTTGTATACCCAGTTTTCCTGGAACTAGTCAGGTATAGATGACTAAATTCATAGTAAGCATAACGGCATACCGACACATTCGCTGAAAGCCAAATTAGGAATTAATCTGTTATATTAGTTTCAACTTTGGTATCAACGCTCTCAGTTGGAATTATGTAACAGTTAAAGATTCAGGTAATTACATATACAGCAACCATTATGTATTTTGATGGCGTTGTATATCAGACAACTATCTCAAACCATGGTAATATAACATAATATTACTGTGCTGAAACTTTATCTGGAACCAATGAAACCCGGTCCTTAAATTTACTATTTATAATAATAAAATTAAACAACTAAATAGGTAGTAGGTACTCCGTTTCTAATAAAGAGAACATTTACGTTTGAAAAAATTTCTTACTAGTCTGCATGAGATGAAACCATTTTTCGACGTATTTGCGACTTGGAAGTTCGATTAAATGGACCGGCTCTCGAAGCGTATCCTTATGAAAGCTTCTCGCGATAAAATGATTTCGGTTTTCACTTTAAGTTTTTATTCGGCGCTTAAACGTCGTTACTTATGAAACTTTTAATGCGCCTCTTACGCGATATCTGACATAGAAAATATATTATATTTCTTTTATTTTCCCGCTGTTATTCACCTTAAAGCTTTTTACTTATTATTTATAACGAACTCAAGAAAGCACCTGATTAAGATATTACCATAGTACTAACGCTGCAACTACATTAATGTTTTAATTGATAACAAATTATAATCACTAGATAAATATGGTTTTGTATGTGACCTTTTACATTTCAATTTCATGTTTAATATCAAAATTAATACCGCATAATTACTTTTGTGTCCATGTAGAAACCAAAGGATATAATTTCTTGTCTTAACTATACGCTAAATAATATGTCCATATTACCTATTATGTTAACATATTTTTTCTATGGTAGTGAAATAATTACAAAAAATTTGGTAATAATTTTACAAATGGGAGCCGTAAAACAAATTAAGTCTGAGAAATTGGCGAATGCCAGTAAAAATAATCTCAAGCCTTACAAATTGCAATTGAGAAATCAAACTGCTTACCGTGCAGGTTAAATGGAATTGTGTAGTAGCCTAAATACTCAATCTATACTATACTAATATTGTAAAGAGGAAAGACTTGATTGTTTGTTTGTATTGAAAAGGCTTCGAAACAACTGAACCGATTTTGATGAAAGTTGGTATGGGGATAGTTCGAGACCAGGGGAAGGACATAGGGTAATTTTCCTACGGGAAAACAAAAATAACGCGGGCGAAGTCGCGAGCGGAAAGCTAGTCATTTATAAGAATGGGCATCGGAAAACATAGGAAACAATCGACTTACTTATCAAAGACAATTGACAAAATCATTTACAGATCAGTTCATTTCAAGAGCAGCTTTATCTTTATCATTATATTGCCTAGATGTGTTGGTTATCTTCGGAAACACGACGTTAGCCGATGCGCATTATTTATCATGAAGGTAGTAAGTATTATATGTTAAAACAAAAGGTAATTCGCGTATTATTGTGTCATACCGGTAAGGTGTGGTGATGGATTTGTCCCCCATCACATTTTTAATTTATTTTATTGAAAAATGTTTCAACAGCATTATATTGTACAGTTAACAGCACGTCATGCTATACGAAACTGTGTAGGTATATACCTCAGAAGTTTCATAGTGTGTTATCTGATATGGTAACTTTCCTTAATTATTTTACATATTTTTAATTGGGAGCGTGTGTATGTTTTGGCGTAGTGACAGTGACGTGTGTGCTCCGCGTTATGATGGTTGAAGAGCAACTGTCAGAACCCTGATGTCCTGAATGAACTTGAACCCATCTCGAATTCTTTCGTGCTTCGGAAGATAGTGGATTCTATGTCTTATTTCGGCACTGTGTCGTTTCGGATAACTGTGTTTTGCACAAACACTTGGGCGCCATAATATTTTCTGCGCAGACAATATGTTTCTGTGAAGATTGACCTCTATGACCGAAAATCAGTCGAAAGGGCGGTAGATATGTACGCACATTTTAATGTGGTTGCTCAAGGAATTATATAATCCAAGATATAATGAAACATTGTATTGATTCAAACATATATATAATCTAATATATAAAAATCTCGTGTCACACTCCTCCGAAACGGCTTGACTGATTTTCAGATAATTTTTGTGTATATTTAGTAAGTCTGATAGGTCGTATAATTGTATAGGTATGGTATTCTTATAGGTCGTAGGCTGCTTTTTATACCCCTAGGTGATAAGGGTGGCACCCCCTCGAGATTTTTTTGACAATTATTATGGCGAAACGTTCGCGGGCACAGCTACTATAGTTAGTTAGAGGGTACGATGTAGGTACATGCTTACTTCGCGTTTAACGTCTCCCTTTGTTCCCCCGGATCTAATTTTGTATTTGAATTCCTAACTAGTACTGTAATAGTTAAATCTGTGGTCTCATTTCCCTTCGCCGTTGCTATTGTGTTGGGGTAGAGTCACGTTATAAATTTACGACGCGCGAACACTCACTGGAAAAGTGGTAACAGCTGCCGCTGTAATCATTCATACCTAAATGGAGCTGAATTTATCACAACTAATGTAGGTATATTGAGTTTTATAATTTTGGTGGTGAGACCTTTTTTTTTTTTTTTTTTTTTTGTCGGGGGGAAATGCGTGAGCGCACCGTACCCGCCGTTGGCTAGACGGCAGGCGTGTGTGGGGCTGGCCCGGCGAAGTTCCAGGCCGACCCACTAAAACCCCCCGGTGTTCTCCCTGCCCGTGTGGGCGCGCATGGTAAGGTCCACACTGCGACTACCACTACCAGCGCGCCCGGGCAAGCCCGACCACCGGTCGGGCTATCGCCGAGGGGGGATTGCCCGAGAACACCAGAGCAATCCCCAGACGGAGGGCCTTACGGCGGCGTGCACGGGGCCAACCATGCACGCAGGCCTCCACGGCAGGGTCATTAGACGGGCATTGCTTGCGCGAATGCCCGCCTTCGCCTGCCTATCCGTCTGCGGCGGAGGGGAGCGGCTTGGGGATCTTCCTCCCGCTCCCTCTCCGCAGCCTCCTTCTGCGAAATTACTTCTTCGCAGAAGGAGGCCACAGCCTCCCATTCCGCCTCGCCGCGGAGCATGGCCACGACCATGCTCGGCAGCGAGAGGTCTCCGCCTCCCAGCGCAGCGTTAAGTTCGCTGCGCTGGGGTCGCCAGGCCGGGCACACCAACAAGGTGTGCTCGGCAGTATCGTCGGGAGCGTCGCAGTGGTGACACCGCGGCGTTTCCTCCCGACGCGCGACTCGGTGCAGGTAGTGACCGAAGCAGCCATGCCCGGTCAGTACCTGCACCATGCGGAACGTGAGGCTGCCCTGCCGGCGCCCAACCCACTCCTCCAACACCGGACGGATCGCGTCGATCGTCCGGTGGCCGGCAGCTGGGGAGGCGAGTGCCACACCCCACTGACGCAGAGCCTCCCTCTGCGCCAGGGTACGAATCCGCTCCACTTCCTGTGGAGCGGATCGTCCCCCCCGTTCACGAGTAGCAACCCGTTGTCGATACACCTCCGCGAGGACGCGTGCATCGACATGCCACGGCGTTTGGCCCGCTAGAACGCAGGCCGCGCCGTGACTGACCGTGCGATAAGCTCGCACGGCCCGGGTCGCTATGACCCTCTGCGGACGTCGCAAGAGGGCCACCGTTCGGGAGGAGAGGCACTCTGCCCATACCGGGGCTCCATAGAGTGCCATCGACCGTATTACCCCGTGATACAGTCGACGGCACGCCGATCCTGGACCTCCCACATTAGGGAGGACCCGTCCAAGTGCGGCTGCAGCGGCGCACAGCCGTGGAGCGAGGAGCTTAAAATGCTCCTCGAAACTCCATCGGGGGTCCAGAACCAGGCCGAGGTACTTAAAGTGCACCTCGACCGGTATACGGACCCTCTCCACTCGGACGCGGAGCCCCGGTGGGATCCTGCGACGGGGGGCGTGGAATAACATGGCCCTCGTTTTGTCGAGGGCCACGTCCAGGCCCAGGAGGCGGATGCGTCGGACGACCAGTGAGGCGCCGACCGATGCAAGGTGGGCCGCCTCCTCCCCCGTTTTTGCTCTCGCCGCGACGAGCGTGTCGTCGGCGAAGCAGACGACCTTCGTTCGTGGCAGAAGGTCGCCTCGCAGAACCCAGTTGTACCCCAGGTTCCATAACAGAGGACCTAGTACGGAACCCTGGGGCACACCCGCCGCCATTGTCCACGTGTGGACGCGCCCATCCGGCCCCTCGTAGAGGATGGACCTGCCTTGCAGGTAATCCTCCACGAGGGCGCGGAGGTACGGAGGCACCCGGTGGAAGCGGAGTGCCTCCTTTATGCACTCGTGGGGCAGGCTGTTGAATGCGTTGCGGATGTCAAGAGACACCGCAACAACAGTGTCCCCACGAGCTGTGGCCTCCTCAGTCCACCCCTTGAGGAGGGCCACCGCATCCACCGTGGACCGGCCGGTGCGGAAGCCGAACTGGTTTTCAGCCAAGTCCGGCCCCCGGTCCTCTAGGTGCTCGACGATACGGGAAGCGAGAATCTTCTCGAAAAACTTCCCAGCCTCGTCGAGCAGCACCACCGGCCGATACCCAGTCGGTGAATCCGCTGGGCGACTCTCCTTCCTCAACAGGCAGAGTCTGCCCGCTTTCCATCGACTGGGGAAGCGGCCCGAGGCGATACATAAGTCAAGCACCGCCCGGAACCGCTCCTCGAGGTGTCCCAGGGCGAGGGCCAAAACCTTGCTAGGGACACCGTCCGGTCCCGGCGCCTTGCTTTTGCGCCGGAACCGGTCCCTCACCGTGTCGAATTCCACGTTCGACACGGGAGGAATGGCGGCAGCCACCTCCACCGGAGGAATGTCCAGGGGGACCATTCTGGGGGGCTGGAACGGACCGGGATCGGGGAATAGAGTCCCCAACACCCGATCCAACAGCCCCCTGTCCATAGCGGAAGTAGAGGGAGCGGAAGATTTGAATTTCCCCCTCAATGGTGGTGAGACCTAATATTTTTATATACTTACCTATACTTTCGTAGAAGAACTCTGCAATAATGACTCGAGCAAATTTGACGTAAGTTAATTAAAAATATAAAAACGCCGTTTCAAACTTTGTCCTCTTTCACTGTGAAACGAAGAGGAAACCTTTTTTAACTAAAGTTGTCAGAAAGGAGACCGCTCGGTCTGCTTCCCCGGGCCTGGCAGGCCTTCAACAACGTTAATATTAAGCACAAAACACGACACAAAATCTCGGCAAAGTCGCGTTTGAACCTTCCTATTTTTGCAAGGCCATGTTTTTAGACGTTTAGTGATATGAAAACATTCATTCTGCAGTTATAATATGTGCCGCTTTAGTTTCTGCTGATGTTTCAACTACGCAATTAGATAGGTACATTATTTTTGTAGATTAATAGATACATTTTGCGTTTACTTAATTCAATAACAATCAATGTTTATATGCGTTAATTATAATCTGTAAAGCTTTCTCAATTACAAAAAAGTGTAGGTGTATCAGCCACAATGTTTATCTTAATAGCTATGAAGCGTGCGTCAGACTGATATTTATGGTGAAGCGGAATAATCGCGAAACTTTCTTAGCTAAGCTCGCTAAAGGTTTGTTTTTTCATTGGTAGTAACTCTTAACTAATGATGAATTAATAAATATTTGTTTTCTGACTGGTCTGATAGCTTATTATCTTTTTTTACACACAACAGGGCCTTCATATCAACTGTTGGTAAGTGTAAATAAGGCCGAAGATTGCAGCCTAGACTGCTCAATAACAGAGGGACTGGCTATCTTACCTCTAATTGTTACTATGTATATGGCGACAAACTTGGTGGAAGCTAGTCAGGTGGGCTCCGAAACCCCTAATACCACTAAACAAAAATGGTTTTCTATACCTTATACTGTCTATTTCTCGTTTGTTTTCCGTAGTACCATTAGATAGTACCATCAATGGTACTACCGCAAATTATATTTGCCATAGTACCATTAATGGTACTATTACAGCAAAAGCTGCAAAATCAAATTATACCATGCTATACTTTCTTATGTAGTACAAATACGACTTGATTGAAAGTTCTTTGAATCTTCCAAATTTTTTACATACTCGTACCACTTTTCAGGACATCTTTTCGCTGATAGGAAGAGTGGGCGCAAGAAACTTATTAGCTTTATCAGATTTACAATAAATGATGTCATTACCATACATATATTGCTACAAAATATGGCAAATAAAATTTTCCGTAGTACCATTGATGGTACTATTTAATGGTACCACGGAAAACAAACGCAATTTCTTCCTCGTGTAATAATTACCTGAAGGTGGAAACCTGGAAACTCTCTCAGTCCTGTGACGTTAAAAAGTAAGCAAATACCGTTTAATATCCAAGTAATAAATAATGAGTACGTACCATAAATGCTAGAGTGTATTTCACGTCGCAATGAATAAATTCGCGAGCTCTGAAGGACTGGAGAGTGAGGTATAAATAACTCACTATTAACTTTAGGAAAAAGGGGTATTTTTCCATCTGTTGACAGTACCAATCATATAGTTTAGTGTCCTTATTGTGAAATATACGAGTACTTTTTGTAATATTGGACGCCATGCATGATAGCGATATCAATGTAGGTATTTATCGAAATTCTTCTCAGGCCTGTATTGATTGTGGTTTTACTTCATAAATGTCTTTTCCGTATTTTTACTGTAATTTTAAAACTCATGTTCGAACGTTTTCATTAGGTACCACAAAATTGTCTGTAAAAGAAATGAGCATGAACGTTTAAATGTAGTGGGTTTTTAACATCTGCTACATTTTTATCGCAAATTGAATTCAATCAAATTATAATCTGCAAACGTTTCCTGCCTGTCCTTCTTTCACATTGAAATACTTGTACTGAAGATAGCTTTGTCAATAAAAACATGTTAAAAATAGTGTTTTTCAAAGTTATTAATTAGGAGGCAAGAGAAACGTCTAGGATTCCAGAGTTATTGATATTCACTCTATGCACGTGGCGTCTAACAAAAATGTTTTTTGGATAAATTGGCTGCATTCCAACAAACACAATCACAGATACCGACTAAATACCGTCTCGTATCAGACGAATGTCAACGAATAGAACACTATTACATATGATTTACATTTCCTATGTCAATATGATGTTGGTATGCATCTTATAATTTTAACTATATTGTATCGTCTCGTGCCAAGTTTAATCTTGGTCGAGAAAAACAGATTTATTGCTCAGGTCGAGATGCTTTGAAGTGACATTGATCAGAAGTATTGCACATTCCACTATTTCGGTAACGTGGAAAATCTTTTATAAAATGGATGGATCTTTTATAACAAGGATAAAAGATATGACCGTTTATGACGCATATTCACGAAGCAAATCGTGCACATATTATTGCAAATTTTGTGATTTCACAAGGGAATCAAAACATATAGGGCTTGATTACCTGGAAACATGAAATTTGGCATGATGCAAGGTCGTAGCGTAGCACATGTGCAAAAAATCTGAAAACCGTATCTTTTATACTCAGGTACGTTTGTACGGAACCCTCGGTGTGTGAGAATCCGACTCGCACTTGGCCAATTTTTTAATCTAGCTGACGATAAATCTAATGAATTTCTTACATTAATGCGTGTATTAATTAATATAGGTACGAGTATTTGCCCTGAAACTATGTTAACGCCACACTGCAAGTTGGTAAGCTGCTTCTGAGCTTATTTATGCAATAAGCTCATTGTACTGTGTGCGTTTTCTCTTAAACCGGCACAAGCCGCCCATTTTAGTTCACATTGCAACAATTGACCGATATGCAAGTTTTATACCTACCTTGTTGTATTTATAAATGTATTTATAAACTAGCTGTGCCCGCGACTTCGTCCGCGTTGAATAGTATTTTTTTAAAGATCTTGATAAAAAGTAGCTTACCTTATATAATTAGCTATCTATTAGTGAAAGTCCCGTCAAAATCGGTTCAGCCGTTCCGGAGATTAGCGGGAACAAACAGGCAGACAGACAGAGAAAAAAAATTTAAATTGTGTTTTTGTTATTGGTATCCGATATACATTCATACCCATTTAGTAAAAACTTGTTATTTTCACATTACAAACAGACGCTTCAATTTTATTTATTTGTATATAGATGTAAAAAGAGCCATAAAATTTACGGCTCTTTGTATTTATACGAAGATGCAATCGTAACTTAACATAATAAAACATAACTGAACATAATATCTTCAACAAGTTAGTAAGTATCAAAATCTCGTTTTAAACGTTTAAAATTGTATTTTATTGTATAATACATTAAATGCATGAAAATGAAAATTTTCAATGTTTAGTTGGAAAACAATTGTGGCCGGTTTATAGGCATGTCGCGGCCGGCTACTTTGTTTGTTGTGGTTTGTATTTATTATAGTGAGGTCTGAGGCACTGTAAACTCTTCTTCCTGTATCTGACTTGCCGACTGACTCGGCTCGTTGCGTGTTCATAACCGATAACGAGGTCACGCTTATCTATTGGATTGCTATTGTCACCGTCATACGTTTCACAATCACAATAGCTAATGACCTGTGATTTAATGAAGACACCGTTTGCTTGTAAAGGGCATGTTATCGAAGTTTGCTGCGACTAAAGTTTATTGTCTTTAACGTTTGCATTATAGTACCTACTTGCGTATACGTATATAGGCACAGTTTAGGAAGCAGAAGTGAAAAATTTTATTTACAGATCAATACAAAGCCACTGCCGTTGCGATAAAGAATTAATTTGAATCAATATTTTTTTAATTACTGACATGCATTTTAAAATATCCAAAATTAAACACAATAATACGGCTATCTTAGTTTTGTGCGTGCACAGTGAGTGCTTTATTCCATTGTACTGCGTAGTTCGCATTTCAGCGTATCTTCTATGAATGAAATTATGATAATCACTAGTGTTGTATCTTAAACGCGTGTTAGAAATAAATCGACAAAAAATCAGTTTTATTTTACATACGATAGGGCTCTACAATTACTGTATTACTGATTTGCTTTTGTTTTGACTCCTGATTGGAATATTTCTCGGGGCCTTATTCAGCTATGCATTTATGGCATGTTAATAATAATATGACGCTTTACAACGATTGCTTTTTAACACAGTTATTGTTGGTTGAACGATAACTGACTAAAAGATTTGTCACTATGTAAATAACTGTTATTATTAATAAATTGAACCGCAAGAAGCGTTCAATAATGACAAAAACAGTTTTTTTGAAAAGCTATCCCGACACAATTATAACATTAACATTATCCGAACTGATATCCCAGTATATGTAGTTATCCATTAAAACAATGGGGAGAATCAAAAAGAAATGACTCATTAATTTGGGCTCCGCCGCTCTGTTCGCTTTTTATAGAGCCGTACGTACGTATGCTGCGCTGTTCGCGAGCTTTGATTGCATCCGCACACTCCGCCGAGTTCGCTTCAAAAACCCCACAGTGAAAGGAAGCGTTTTCAATGTTTCCATACTCATGGGCCTTGGAATTAACTCCAGCTTTGTCCGCCTTTGTTTATACCACCGCGTGCTCTTCGCGCCTATCTCTTAATGCTCATGCTCAACTTTATGCTAACATATACTCACACAGTCACTTTTATTCATAATCCTCTACTTTTATCTAACTCTCCCACGTAAATGTTTCGCCTTTTAATGTTCAAGTTCACGCTGTTAATTCTATTTTAACGAGCTTGCTTATTACTCAGTAATCAGTATACATATAGTTAATTTTAATATCAAGTTATCACTATTATGTCGCGTCGTCAAGTACTTATTTGATAAGACAAAAGAGTGAATGATTGCTTAACTGCAATAGTTTATTTGCCAATTGATTTATCTATCACATTATGTCCCTAATTAATAGGATGATAACATTGTAAATAAAATATTTATGAAATCGTTTGAGTTTACAGATTCGCGTTTGTTATTGACATTAATTTCATATTCAATATTTATTTGCATGCATTAACTCGCTCACCTTTGCTGCGTAGTAAATAAATAGGACCAATGTCGTGGGTTATCGATTAAAATCACGACACGGCTATGGGAAACTAGTAAACTAATATCTAGTGATCATTTGGTATGCGAAGGCGAACAAGTTCCTAGGTAGTCTGCGCCTGCTCACCTCCATCAGCGGCGTTGTTTCTCTCAACGAGATCGGAACCACACGCGACTGAAGCCAATGAGCGAGAAGCAGAAAGTGGATTTAATTACGCGGCGAACGCAGACACGTGTGCTTACAAAGCTGTGTGTGTACGGGGAAGCTGTCGTGATTACCCCGACGACGTCGTCATTGCTGAACTAATGAGAAATAATATCCAATTCAATTACTGTATCATACTGATTGAGTATTACACCTATCTTAATCAAAACCAAACACTACACGCTTAACAAGTGTCAATGACGCCTACCTAAATGCGCTCCAGTGAGTTTCAGTTTTACATACATTGAGTCAATGTATTTGAAACGTACTAAACTTTACAGGCAATGATACCGCAATGTGACTGTTGGTAACGTCAATTATACTTATGTCAACATCATGTTGACTGCATGACTGCTCAGCAACCTAGTAATAACAACGATTTTCACTTCAAAGGGACTCGGAACCGTTTGGTTCCATAATCCCTCGCTTATGAAACTAAGTCGACGCAATTTCCACCTGAAAACATGAAATTATTACTCCTGGGTATGATCTATTGATCTCGCATCCACTCATGTTGAACGTGTAATTCCCAGAATACTCTAAAAGTTAATATTTATTTGGTCCTTCTTATTTAAAAGATTAATGGCCATTTTCACCAACCTCTTCTTAGCTTAGGCTACACTTAAGTAGCATGCTGTCACATTCTTTTCATTAAAGACAAAAAGTGACAGCATATGTCTTAGGGGCTTCCTAAGCTAAGTTATGGTTGGTGAAATCCGCCATAAGTTGTTGTAAATATGTAGGTATAACATATTATTTATTCAGACACATTTAAAAACAGCTCGTTGAAAGTTTATAGTTCTGTTAACTGCACCATTAAAAATTGCATCACATTTCTACAGCAATAAATAATATTTCTGGCTTATATTAATAAAACTGATAAAAGTATACGTTCGGTGGCCAGTAATACTTGACAATATTGTTACTCAATTTCGTTGTTTGGCCTTAAAATGAATACCTATTGCTATTATAAATTTAAAGTTAGGTGTGGTCTTACACAGCTGACGTACAGATATTAGCATTAATAAAGAAATGTTGCAATATTTAGGTAAAGGTATGTAAATTTGGGGTTTTAGGAAAAATATATGTCAATAAAATAACTTTATTTTTATACTCATTGCGTAAGTTAATGACATAAAACTAGGCATATTGTGAATTACCTACGCAATTGTAGGGACCGATAAGATTGTATATTGTTTTGAGCTCAAATTAACCCTTGAACATTTATTAATTATCTATATACTATTAATTAGCTTATCTACGCTATTTATTCCTAATTATAAATCAACAAACCTAAATAGCAATAACTAGTATCATTTGTCTTTGTTCTGAGCTTATACACATAGACTCTCTAATATTATTTTAATCAATGAGTCCAATATATATACAATTACGAATACAGTAAACATTTTCTGTGAATGCCTGAAAAATATCGAGCAAAAATGTCGGCGTTCGTTGCTCTTAAAACCGTTTCTGTGATGTTGTGCTCACTTAACACGTCGATCGGCAAACCGTATACCGATTCAGGTGAATAGGGCGACTTATCCCGCCCGCGTTTGGGATTGAAAAATATTTGGACGGGTGCCAGGCTTGCTCGATCTGCGGGCGTTGCCTCTCTGCCACCCGCTACCGATCGCGCTATGCAATACCTGCCTGACTCTGGAAATGCATCATTTGTCTTATACGCAAGTGCGCAACGCATACCCAGTTTATGCTTGGCATGCCCAGTAAAATTACTGTGTACTAATAACTACTAGACGTCTTATGACATAAGCTGGCACCGCCTTGACGGGTTGGCAGATTTGCTAATCATACATGACTGTACTACAAATACGAGTATTGTAACCGAAGCCACTGAGATACCACTAGCTAGCTAGCCAGATGGTTTTATCAATTTTGTTGTATAAAAAATACCTGCATACACAGTTGATAACCGTATCGATCAAATTGCTGTAGTTTACTGACCGTCTCTGACAGATAAAAACTGTACTGATGTAATTGGTATCTGGTTTTAAAACATTAGGTAAATAAGATATCCTTAAAAATCGTGTAATTTATATTTGTCTCTGCAAGAATAGTACACATTGTATCCGTCCTTGCAAATGCAAGGAAGATTACGTATTACGATTACCTTTGCGTTAAACTGTTGGAACTTGAATTAAATGCTTTCAAATGTATAAAAGATTCTGCGATCTCCTTAGTTTGTTGAGATACATCTTTTTAACAACAAAGAGGATGTGTCTTTGTTATTTTACTTATTTCTCTGGTCCTGCCTACGGTTAATAAAAAAAATCAATTTTCAAATAATTGACTTATTTGTTGTTCAGTAATAATAACATAAAAAACATTTAAGCAATTTAATTGATATTTAATTTCAATAAAACCACATGAACCTCTATATGATATACCTACTTATACTCGTATGTATAGAAATAGAACTCGAAGTATTTTTGAGATAGTTGTATATTAAACTAATGATATATTATTTTTATTGCATGTTTTTATTTTACACATAAGTGACCAATTTGATTATGTAGGTACTTACGCACGCTCTCAACACAAGTACCACCCACTTAGTAGTAGATAGTTATTCCAATAAATGTACGAGTTTGGAGCTATTTATTGTGTTACTGGCGTCTGAACTACTCATATTTGGCGGCAAAGTAACCCTTAGATAGGTTGATATTCTTGGAACCGGCCCTAAAACTTTCATTCTTTATTATGATAGACGAATAACACGTTTGGCAATATTGGAACTTGTTTTCTGAGCTCCTCAATATAATAAGCAGGTTGCGCGTTCATGTGTCAATCGTCATAGAAGTTATTTAAACATAGTTAAACATTAATATTACTCATAAGCAATATCTGTTTCAAATCGACACTATTTGTTAAACTTTCTTTAAAAAAAATGTAAAAAACCTTTTTAAAAACAAGATTTTATTTAAATGCGCTAAAAAGAATTAATAAACTTTTACATTTATATGACATAAAAGCTTGTCGCGAGATTTACTTGTGTGTAGTAACTTAAAAGTACTTAAAAGAGTACTTTTAAGTACCTACTCGTATTTACTTTGAAAATTTTTAATGTATAAAATTATTCACATCAAATTATTTAATTTTCTTTTTATCTACAAAAGTAAATCTCGCGACAAGCTTTTATGTCATATAAATTGTGTCAAATGTGAAATGACGTTAAAAGTAAAAGTTTTAGTGTAAAAGTTTATTAATTCTTTTTAGCGCATTTAAATAAAAGCTTGCTTTTAAAAAGGGTTTTTTTACATTTAATTTATTTTTTACTTTTTAGTTATCACTGGACACGTTTCTCAGTCTGTTCATCTCATTCAACGCATCATTGTTGCAAGGTCGTTTGCCGGAACGTCTATACAGAATTTCAGCTCAATCGGTTTAAGATATCTACTTCAAAATTGATTTTTAGCTTTAGAAGTACGACATATTGGATTAATAGTGACATCACCTAATTTTTCAAGTTATTCTTAGCAAGACCAAGACCCATATTGTAGGAGTGCATTAAAAATAATTGGTCCGCCATCTTGGGTATGCAGCCATCTTGGATTTAGAATGACGTCAGACATTTAACCGTGCATTTTCATCCAAACTGTGTGTATACAACATTTCAGCTCAATGTTAAAGATATCTACTTCAAAATTGATTTTAAAGCTTTTGAAGTCCGCCATATTGGATAAATAGTGACGTCACATTATTTTTCGAGTTACTCTTAGCAAGACCTTTTATTTGATACCCATATTGTAGGGGTGCATTAAAAATAATTGATCCGCCATCTTGGGTATGCCGCCATCTTGGATTTAAAATGACGTCACACAGCCAACCATGCATTGTCATCCAAACTGAACGTGTATACAAAATTTCAGCTCAATCGGTTAAAGATATCTGCTTCAAAATTGAGTTGCAAGATTCCACCCGAACATACTTACATACTTACATACATTGCAAGTTAAATAAAACCTTGTAAAAAAAACAAACTCGCATCTGAGAGACTAATCTACTTATCTAAATAGTAAACACTAGTACTTAACACTGATTGAATTTTTAAGGCGCTACTTCCCGTTTTCGAACAATTTCGATTGACTGTACCGCCACAAATACCGCCATACATGTACCGCCATAAATACATACAGTTCTAAAATTTATATGTGACATTTTTCAACATTTCATCTAAACATTCTTAAAGACAGAAACATGATTAATAATATTTCACTCGATAGAAATAAAATCCAAAGATCACTCTGTTCAATATTTTAAAACTGCTGTGAATGAGAAAATACAATAATAAATGACCTAAAAGTTTTACTAATAGACGTGCATTTTTATTATGTAGAAAATTGCAAAAGTACATTTTTTATTTTGTACCCCAGTTTTCCAAAAATCGATTAAAATGTGTAAAAAGTAACGTTTTAGTTCGGTTACCGCGCGTAAGCGACATTAGAAGCTATGCATAAAGCAACTTTATTACTTCGCAATAAAGCAGTCGCCGTGCACGAGTAGATTTTCTGGGAAACCTCGTCTTAATTATCCTGCCCCTTCATTTGGTTTTGGAATACACCAAAATCTGTCGCGATTGCTTTTAATGTTGATAGTCAAATCGCATCCATCACTATTTGATAAAAGATACAAAGTGCTGCATTGACACCACAATAACTGTAATTTTTTACACAAAAATTAATTATACAAGAAACTAATTTTATTTCATTTTATTAAATTACTAGCTGTGCCACAATGATTGTCCAAAAAAAAAGTCCTGGATAGCGCTACCCCTATCACCTAAGGGTATAAAAAATAGCCTACAACCTATTCTCAGACCTACCAAATATACTCGTAAAAAGAAGAAATACCAAATATATTCGGAGGAGTTCGATAACAAACACTGACACGATATTTTTATATACTTATACAGAGTGACAGGAAAAGTCGACGTATTCCTTGAAAGGGGTTATTTATAGTTAGTTTGCCTTTTCCAGATTTAAAGATGAAATTATGAATTTTGACCTACAGCGCAAATTTTTGCTAATTTCTGTAAAAACTACTAATAAAAGTAAAAATATTTTTACCTTTTTTAAAAGCTTATGAATATGTATGGCTTTAATTAAGAATAAAAAAAAAAGCTTATGAAACCAGCAAGTTATTTTAGTAGCTTTTACGCCAACTGTCATACATTTTTTTTTTCAATAATTTACGTCGATTTTCAGAAAGATAAAAAATTTATCGAGTAATTGTCAATAAAGACCTTTTATTTCCGAAATTATGTAAGTGTTTGACAACAATTTTAATTTAAATTAAAGGCCAATTTTTCAGCTTTCCGCAATTAATCAATTTGTCATTGTAAATGGTGGTTTTAAAAAAAATTTTTTTTTGGTAACAAGTCGGAAAAAATCTCAAGCATTTTAAAACCGACGTAGCTCGATAACCAACTGTTTTTGATCCCTGGTTAATTGGGCTTTTTTGTTGCTTATGACTTGTACTATAACCCCTTTCAAGGAATACGTCGACTTTTCCTGTCACCCTGTATACACGGTGTTTCATAATAACCAATAAATAATCAATGCGTTATCTAAAACTAATTATTAAATTGTGTTTACCCGTAATGTCATTCAACCCAAAATTTTCATGTAAATCATAGACATGATGATGATACTATGATATACATGAAAATTTTGGGTTGAATGACATTACGTGTAAACACATTTCAATAATTAGTTTTAGATAACGCATTGATTATTTATTGGTTATTATGAAACACCGTGTATATTAGTTTATTTTTAATTATTATTATTTCATCCTAATACAACTCAAACTGTCAAATTAAAAGTCTCCGCTCAAAATAACCATTTAAAACCTATTTACGCACTCAGGTTTCTTTTAAAAACCTGTAACTTTTACATCTTGTTTATCAGTTCAAAACGAGAGATGATGCGGAACCAAATCATCGGGCGCTATATAGGTAAATTATCGCTCACCATCGTCGTGTATGGTAATTAATAAATAATTCATAATCTTGTTAATGTTCACTACAAACTAGATAATATTACGAACTGCCAACAATTTAAGTATGAAGAGTAACGGTTCTATTCTATATCGCGGTGTTGAACAAAGGAACAGTGTAGGTAATTCGCCGAAACGCGCGTCGGGAAACAATACGAGTAACGTATCGTTACTATTCACGAGTGTCATCGTGATATAATATCCATTACTTTTTTTTTCAAAGATGTGCAGAAATCGCGGAAGTCTGACTTTCATCGTACCAATAATTTATATCAATGAAACAAACGTTTAGACCTCTCATGCATGCCTCAGATTATTATATACTACTCTTAGCTGTGCCCGAGACTTCGTCCGCGTGGAATAGTAACTTTTGGCAAAAAGTAGCCTATGTTATACCTTATATAATTAGCTATCTATTAGTGAAAGTCCCGTCAAAATCGGTCCAGCCGTTCTGGAGATTAGCGGGAACAAACAGACATACAGACAAAAAAATATTAATTAGTGTTTTGTTATTGGTACCCGATGTACATTCGTACCCATTTAGTAAAAACTTGTTATTTTGACATTACAAACAGACACTTCAATTTTATTTATTTGTATATTGAAAAGACATAGATCTAGAAGGGGTTGAAATTACTCATGGGTGAAGTCAACCTTGTATAGGCTTATGTCCAGATAATATGATGATACATTCGTAAAGTGTTATCTAAACACCCTTTAGTTTCAGTTTTGTACGTTGCTGTTCACATCAAAGGATCTTGGCTGTTCCATTTCAGTAATCACAAACCGGATTAAATAAAGCCGAGAGTTACATCAAACGTATTTTTCAATTAGGTAAATTGTACGTTAATGCGCGCAATGAATACGTTACGTTAATTCTATCTCTTGCTGTTAGAATTTGGCTTTATTTCTTGAACTGTAGATAATAAATAAAATTAATGAATTCGATTGTCGTCGATACACGCTTAAAACCAGGGGACCAAACGCGCTAATTTACAGTTCGCACGGACCGCTAAGGTTCGATTCCATTCCAGTTTTAATTACAATTCAACTTTGGACAAAATTGGTATTGCGCTAATTTCTACATGAGAGTTGAACCGCAAGCGAAGCTGGATCGCATTAGGAACTCTAGAGATAACACACACACAAAGAGAGAGAGAGAGAGAGAACAGAAAAACACTCAACACAAGAAATAAGCCAAACTTCAATCCAAAAAAGTAGCGTCGCAAGAACTTTGTACGTTGACATGTCAATCAGGTTGCGTTCCAATCTCCTGTCAAATCACTACCGCGATACGAAATTTCATAAAAATTGTAGTTCATTCGCAATGCAATTCCAGTCCGACTGCATTTATCTATTGCGATTGGCCTCCAGTACACATTGAGCGGATGGCGTTGCGTTTGGAAGCATTAGGAAGCACATGGCTAATAATGTGGCTAATGTGTACTTGGCCGAGTATGTGGAAAATAATAAATTATGAAAGCGGCGTTTGTGCCGCCCAGGTTACCTAAAGGTGTACGGCGGGCGGGCGGCAATGATCATGAATCCTGTTGTTATAAAAATATACAATAATGTCAACGAACTATATATATTATTTTAACATTAAACTGTGTAAAACTATCTGTCATTTAAAATATTTTAAATATATAAACATCCACTTTAATTGATTTTTAGCGTATTACAAACAAATTTGTGTTAATTAGATTAGAACAAATATGACAGAAATAATATGAAATACGATTTGCAATCCACCTATGTAGCAAAAGGAGAAATAGACAGAAATGTGTTGAAGTTTCTCTTTCATATAACAATTTGTTGAAAGATTGTATATACAAGATGGATTTTTGAGATGGGATTTAAAGGGCAGGTACATTAACCGTTATAGTTACAAGAAAACATTGTTAGGCAACCATCCATAACTTTGTAAGATATTCTGATCTGCATTCACAGATTTTGGAAAAAAGTTACAGTCAACAAAAAAAATGCTGAGATAGCAAAAAAAATTTTTTTATGCCTATCGATCCTATTTCATGAAGGGGTCAAAAGACTCTATGGGACCATTTAAGGTATGAGTACTAGAAATGACAGAAATCGCCAAAAACTTTTCCCATACATTTTGTACGGAAAATCCTCAGCTCCTATTTCATACGGTGATCTCTCTACGAATCCTAATTTTTACTTTTAAGGGAAACTGTAATTTAAATAAATACTAAATTAAATCATTTAAACATGTATTTTTAAACAAACGCAAAAATTTCTAATTTGTCTATTAAATAAATTGCCCAAAATGTCCGCTTAAAAAGTTATGGATGGTTGCCTAACAATGTTTTCTTGTAACTATAACGGTTAATGTACCTGGCCTTTAAATCTCATCTCAAAAATCCATCCTGTATATGAACTATGATTTCTTATCTAGGTTGGTTTTCTAATGAATAGCGGGCAAAGTGATGGACAAACACTAGTGATTTGTAAATAGCTTTTAAAAATAAATGTGTTGTTAAGTTTATTTTGAACGTAAAAAAAAACAATGTACGAGCGTTTAGGTCAAGTGTATTTATACATTACTAAGTTAGCTGTGCACGCGACTTCGTTCGCGTGGATGACGCCAAATAACAACATGTCATACATTTTTTCCCGCTTTTGCTACATTTTTCATTGATGCCCGGCTCCTTCCTATTAGTCGTAGTGTGATGTTACATAGCCTATAGCCTTCCTCGATAAATGGACGATTGGATGAAGAATTTTTCAATTTGAATCAGTAGTTATTGAGATTAGCGCGTTCAACTAAACAAACAATCAGACAAACTCTTCAGCTTTATAATATTAGTAAGTAAGTATAGATAAGACTTAAAATATTGTGGACTCTGTTCCCTTAAGAGCATTTAAAGTACAACTCTAGTTTTTAAGTATAGGTGATAATATTGATTGACAATATTATTCCACTTGCTTATAATACTGAATACGCTTTATTTTTTTCAGGTGAGTAACGGCAATGTCATCGATACGGGAACACCAACCCTACTGGTATTTACCATTTTGAATTCTAAGCACTTGGCTTGGCATGTGAATGTTTACGATTACGACATGCTCGCTTTGTGTTTATGTACTTAACATGAATGAATGTCAGATGTTATCGTCAAAAAATGACCTCATTTATGTGTCTGTGAATTCAATCCAACTAGAGCTTCATCTGTCTGGTTATATCGGTCCCGGCCAATTTTAGAATATATTGGCTTTTGTCTCGACCAGAGACTAGATATGTTTCTCTGTTACATACACTATATGTAACATGTTTTTTTGTTACACATCTAGAAAAAGTGCAACTATTATGTACTGTAACTGTACATAGCCAAATTCACATAAGTTTGTTTTTGATGGGATGGATGCACATAATTATTTGCACAGTTCAGAAAATGCTTACAACCATATACCCTAACCGTTCAAGATGTTCAGAGTTTTTTTAAATAGGTATACATAGACACAGACACTAGCTCAACATACTAATTTCACGCATGCGCTGTACCAAATCACATTATAATCCTATTTTTTTTTCACCAAAGCATGATAATGTAGGCTACTAACTGTGGAATTACAGAATCGGAGAAGTGTGAATCTAGTGTGCGAAGTGTGTTAAATTTATTTTATTAATTTATGAAAATTATTTGTCACAAATTTTACTAATATTGTTATTTTTGCTTTCTGTACTATTTAAGAAATGAAAGTCAACATTTGCTGTATCTAAAGAGCTAACAAAGTAATAAATAGGCCAGTGGTCGGCAGGATTCACTGCGAGCAACTAAAAAACAATAAAAAAAATTTAAACTGTTTACTTTCTGAGTAGTACTTTTTTATCTATTTATAGGTATAAAGGGAATAAAAATCTCAACTAAAATTGTGGACCGCGACTTGGTTCGCATGGATGTCGGAAAATAACAACATATCGTACATTTTTCCGTTTTTGCAACATTTTTGCCTATAGCCTTCCGCGATAAATGGGCTATCCAACACAAAAAGAATTTTTTAACTTGAGTCAGTAGTTCCTGAGATTAGCGCGTTCAACCAACCAAACAAACAAACTCTTCAGCTTTATAATATTAGTATAGATAAATAAGCTGTCTGAACCACACAATTGTCGCCTAGGAGGTTTTTTTATAATATTTTTTATCTGGTTGGTATCTTTTTTTTGATGATATATAACATATTAACTAAGGTTGGCTTAGTCCCATCAAATGTTATTTGGAACCTAATCAATACACGCCTTGTTAAAAAGACTGCAATGCTGTCTCTATTTAATGATTCTTCTCCCCGATGATGTATTCTATACGATACAAACATCATCTTACAGGCTCGGCACAATTTAACCCATTCGAGATAAAGAATTAAAGCTGAATCGAAGTTTCAACAGAACTCGTCATTTCATACCATCGACGATATTTTTGCTGCACTTATAAAATCTTAGTAGAAGACACAACAAACCTTGTTGACGTTTTAATGTAATAAATGAGATAAAAGTGCTATTTTAAAATATTTATTTTCTGCTATCGTGGTAACCAGCCAGAGACAGCCTATAGTCATGCGCGTGCGCTGCGTACATAGTAGTGTTATTTCGTACGTTTTTCTTACAAGACAGTCAAAATTAAACCTTACCTATTTAGAAAAAAAAACATTATATCGTATGCCTGCGTTCTGATAGCTGGACAATGGGTGCTACCGTGAAGCCTCAACGCCCAACGAATACTGATAGAGCATTATTTATTACCGGACATTCTCCGAGCAGAAATCGCATGAGTTAAACTAGTTGCTAGGTATAGAGTTATAGAATTACTAATATAATGCCTTGGTTTAGTTAAGGGAGCATTTTTGAAGTTGAGTGCTAAATTATTCCGTTCAAACTAGTCAAAATATTTTGAAATTACTAGACGCTCCCACCAATTTCGTTTCGCTTGAGTGAGGTTTTAAACAAATGAATTTCTACCCCCTATTTCACATCTTGTAAAGGTTTGGTTTCGCAACAATAAGTGGCAGCCTTATTTTCTTATCCAAAGTACCCTACCATCGAAACTTATACGAAAACTCCGTGAGTAATTTCCTGTCAAAACGCCGATATAAGATTGGTTATTGATTTTAGCAGGTAACACGTACCAAGCGCCGTTCCACAGTATTACAAAACAATTTATCGCTAATCTCGGCATTCGTTAAATATTGAATTATAATAAAAGATGTTCCCTAAACACATTCCGCTAAAAGATAGCCTGGCTTAGATAAGGAGAGTCTAATGCAATGGGATTTGCTTTTGATATGGGTCTGTGAGATAGTGTCTATGCGGCTATGGCTCCCGCATGTGATATGAAATTAAACTCGCTCTTGTATTCTATTGCCGCCATAATTTTACTGTTGTCATGGCAGATCTCAAGTCGGCAGTGCCTCAAGCAAAATAATGATTCATAATATTATTAAACAACTTGATATTGCCACAGACACGGCACCGACCTTTGAGCCATCTGCCCGTAAATTTAATCGCCCTCTTGTTTCCTTCAATTTGCTGTTCTTAAAATTAAGTTTCCGAGGACACTTTTGTGCGAACAAAAAATGTTCTTTGTCTCATGAAACAATATTGCCCTTCATAATACTCGTGAAAAATGTAACGTCCATGCTCTGTTTTATTACTGTTAGCAGATATGAATTTTTTTTATTACAATATACCTAGATAACTCTACCAATGTGCCTATTGTTGATTCTAATCGAATCAACGTTGTCACCTTTGAAAGTTGTCTTGCATCGAAGTACCATTAAGCCTCGGCTGGAGCAGTGCCAGAGTTGTGATATTATTAGCACGCCGACAACGTCCGAGTTAATCAAGCTCAAATAAGATCAATATTTCCCGTAGGTGATGGTCCCAGGGCCGGCCGCGCCCGTCACCCAGGATTACTGGCCGCATCGGCTGCCGGCGGACCATGTCTCAAACAGAAATTTATTCATTAACCTCGATGCGTCACCTCTGTTTCGGCTTGTAAACACATATTTTAGCGACACGCTGGCATTGCATTAGTGGACCTACTCGGTGAGCTTCGTCCTACCTATATTTTCATCGCGAAATATTTCAGGCAGCTTTCTAAAATTATCCAGACGGCTTCTGGTATTGATGAAAGCTTAAACTACTGGCTAGTTACACCGGTATTGTACAATAACCGGTCCCCAGTGTATACGAGTGTTTCTCATTTGGCTTATTTGCGCGACCCACTAACAACTGCGTCTCAAGGGAGCTCAATTGTGAAATATTTATAAGTGATTTGATGTTGATTATTGTCAAGTTCTGCCAATCAAGATCATACTACCCGTATCATTAATGATTATGGTTGAAGATAAGGAAAATGTTGTCGCGGTTGTTAAGTATCTTTTAACAAGCATATATATCCTTGAATGTTTTTTTTAAATAAATTGATATAAATCCTAAGCCCTTGGATATTGGATAGGGATTTTTCAGTTTCCTGTGGGAATTTTGAAAAACTCTTAGTGGGCGCCCACATAAGCCAACATTAATTATATTAAGGCAAAGTCAGCAAAGCCTTCTAAAAATAAATAGAAACGTTTTGTCTAAATAAATACAATATACGCGTTTATTTGCGATCAACTTTACTAAATACCTATTTCATATTTATGCCACCGCACCGCAATTCGCTTGTATCATGTTAGTGCTTATACCTCCCTTTTATACTGCGGGATTGTAAAATGGAAGGGTTAATTAACGTGTCCGGTGACCTGAAAAATGGGGTGTACCTCTGCCGTAGTTTAAAAGATTGGCTTGTGAGTCGTGAGCGCGGCGCTGCATTTCACCGCAAATTTGTAAATTGTCTATATGCTTCGAATTAAGAAGTTTGCTAAAATAACTACTTTAAACGAAACACGACAAGACTTTGTAGGTCCGATAATGGAGCATATATTGACTTTTTATGCCCCTCTATGCAACATTTTTCTGTTTACAGAACATTCATATAGTTACCACTTATATAAAAGGAGTTGGAATCTACAATATAACAGAAGTTAGATGTCCAGGGTCGTCTGCTTAGGTACCTCCGTCTTACCTATTTCTGCCGCAAAGCAGCAGTGCTTGCATTGCTGTGTTCCGGTTTGAAGGGTAAGATATGGCAGTGAAATTACTGGGTACTGTGACTTTACATCTTGTGTCACAAGTTGGCACACGTACACTGTGGTTCTTGTGGGGGTTGCAGTTTTGTTGCGAATCTTACAAGAGCCACATGTATTATAGGTAACTGTTACCACTTACCATCAGGTGGGCAGTTTGCTTGTTTGCCAACTTTCAGCAATAAAAAAAAATCGGAAATTAATAAATACTTAACTACAATTTTTATGTTCGAACTGAAAAAATTCTTAACTTATACATTGTAAAGCATATAAGCTCTTCAGGTTTCTCCTAAATACTTTGTATTTTATAAGTATAAATTGGGGTTACGAGAAATATAATGACCACCAAAAAATACTTCGATACCCTAAGCTCTCTTATCAAAAAAAGATATTGAACAACAAAAACAAAAATTTACCATTACAATAGTAATAGCAATTTTAGTAACGACTACACATTAAATTGTATTCTAAGCTCAAATTTAGTAAATGATCACCAAATTTTAGCGAGCAAATTAATACACCATTTCTACCTAAATAAACCACTATGATTGCCATAAAATGCATCCATATTACTAAGTTATGTAAAATGATCCCAAATTTAGGAGCACCTATCGCTCAATTAAACCGTTATTTTTGTATGTAAAAGTTAAGAAAGCATTAATTGCAGTGTATGATTGCAGTAGACTGATTTTGAAACTACTATCTATAAGTAACCATCTTTTCATGTTTTTTTAATTTAATAAAATAATTATTGGTATTCCAGGAGTTTTAGTTTTTAACCTGACAGGCATTTAATTGAATAAACGCTCCTGTTTTTTTGGCAGTGCTAATTTAATATCAGTTTAGTAAACATCTCACAGTATATTTGTAAAGGATCAAATTTTAGGAGATTATTTACTGTGTTTGGGAGACATAATGATTTACATAGCATAATTATCTGTACTAGGATAATGAGATGTTAAATCTTATTTGCTTGACATTTTAGATTAAAATTCGGTTAAAATACTGGTGGCCATATAACATTTTTGGGTTTACAATGATTAGTTTGGAGTCATGTGTTTTAATAGGATAGCACATACATAACACATACATACCCAAAATGCTCAATTAAAAATATGAAGGTTAATAAAAAGAAGAAGCGAGCTCCTACGGCGGACACCCAATCCACTTTTAAAATGGATTTCTGCAAAATCAGGGGTCTACATAGTAATCTTGATGCCGTCCACCACCACCTAGAGACGGCTCAGCCTGCCTTGCTCTTCTTAACGGAGACGCAAATATGCGCCCCCTGATGATATTTCGTACCTGAAATACACCGGTTACGAATTGGAACACACATTCCTACGTAAAGCCGGGGAGTGTGCGTTTTCGTCAGGGGCGATGTTTGTTGTCGCCGCCTTCGGGGCCTCGAGCATCGGGACCTGTCATTACTATGGCTGCGCGTGGACCATGGGGGCCTTACCTGAATCTACGCGTGCCTTTACAGGTCCCATGCCAGTGAAATAGGGTCAGCTCAGTCCAAGAGGGGGTTGACCGAGCGTTGGAGCAGTACCCATCTGCGGAGGTGGTGGTCCTTGGTGACTTTAATGCTCACCATAAAGAGTGGTTGAAGTCCCGGACCACTGACCTCCCTGGTAGGACTGTCTTCAACATGGCTTCGGCCTATGGCCTCTCTCAACTGGTCGTACAGCCCACCCGTATACCAGATATAGAGAGCCATGAAGCCTCCCTGTTGGATCTTCTGCTGACTACACGACCAAGCGGATACAGGGTTGTGGTCGATGCTCCTCTTGGATCATCGGATCACTGCCTTGTCCGTAGTACTGCTAGTCTTGCGCGACCCCATCGCGCGTCTGCGTCTGGCAGTCGTGCAGTTTGGCGGTATGAGTCAGCAGACTGGGATGGACTCCGAGAATTCTTCGGATCCTACCCCTGGAAGCAGCTCTGCTTCGCCTCCGAAGATCCCGATACTTGCGCAGATTGCGTCACTGAAACGGTGCTGATGGGAATGGAAACATTCATTCCCAACGCCAAAATACCTGTTGGCGGTCGCAGTCGTCCCTGGTATAACAATACCTGCAGGAAGACTGCCCACCTCAAGCAATCTGCGTACATCGCCTGGGAAAATGCCAGGAAAAGTCGGGATCCTGGTGTGACGGAGAAGAAGCGTCAGTACAACGCTGCTTCCAGATCCAACAGGAAGGCTATTGCTGAAGCCAAGGCGGAACACGTGGCCAGGGTTGGCGAGCGACTAGGAAGCTATCCTAGTGGGAGTCGTGCTTTTTGGTCGCTGGCCAAAGCTGCGCAACGTAATTTCTGCCAGTCCAATCTCCCACCACTGCGTAGAGCTGATAGCAGCCTGGCCCACAGCGCAAAAGAGAAGGCCAATCTCCTGGTTGAACTCTTTGCCTCTAACTCGACAATGGACGATAGGGGAGCCACACCACCCACCATCTCTCGGTGTGAAAGTTCCCTGCCTGAAATCCGTATTACACAACGTGCGGTCAGGCGGGAGCTTAAGCTCCTGAACGTCCATAAGTCGAGTGGGCCGGATGGCATCCCAGCAGTGGTGCTGAAGACGTGCGCCCCTGAGCTGACCCCCGTACTAACGCGCCTTTACCGTCTTTCCTATCAGAACAATAGGGTTCCATCTTCGTGGAAGATTGCTCACGTCCACCCAATTCCCAAAAAGGGTGACCGATCCGACCCGTCAAATTACAGGCCAATAGCGATAACGTCCTTGCTCTCCAAGATTATGGAGCGGATCATCAACTCCCGCCTCCTACGGTACCTAGAAGAACACCAGCTGATTAGCGGCCGACAATACGGCTTCCGTCACGGCCGTTCAGCTGGTGACCTTTTAGTTTATCTGGCCCACCGATGGGCGGAAACCTTGGAGGGCAAAGGTGAGGCTCTCGCCGTTGGACTCGATATCGCTAAGGCGTTTGATAGGGTCTGGCATAGAGCTCTTCTCACGAAGTTACCATCATATGGAATCCCCGAGGGACTCTGCAAATGGATAGCCAGCTTCCTGGATGGTAGGAGCATTAAGGTCGTCGTCGACGGCTGCTGCTCCGAAACCATGCCCATAAACGCTGGTGTTCCACAAGGTTCAGTGCTCTCCCCAACCCTGTTCATTCTGCATATCAATGACATGTTGTCAATTGAGAACATACATTGCTATGCAGATGACAGTACGGGTGATGCGCGGTATACCGACCACCAGAATGTCCCTCGGAGTTCGTTGCTAGAAAGGCGGTTACAACTTGTGTCTGAAGTCGAAGCAAGATGTTGTAATTTGGGTTATAATTTTGGAAAAAAAAGGAGTTTACATTTTGGCACTCATTACCTATTTTTGGGTCTCCAATGATATGTTTGAAGCCATTGTCTTTAATTAGATAGTAATATGTTATACTTTTGGCTATAATTTCACACGAAAATGGTGTTTTAATTTTGGTGATCGTTTACTATTTTCGGCATTTTCGGAAATCGTTTTTTTGGCATTATATTTTACTATATTTGGTGATCAGTTAAACATAAGCCGTATAAATTGATGAAAATAAATAAATAAATAATGTGCCTCGCATTTCATTTTGACGTTGACTATGACTTTGTGCGAGGCATCTTTGAATAAACGGCAAAGCATTTTAGTAGATCAAATAGTATAATTTACAAATAAAATTCATTAATATAAATAAAAACTATATTAATAAATAAGGATATACTAATTAATTAGTGTTTACACATTTGTGTGCCATTAGCCTGGAATTGTTTCAGATTTATGCTTAATCATTTTTCTTACACTATGACTGCACAAAACGAAAATAATTATACAGGGTTATTTTTTTATCACCCCGAAAATTTTAAGACATTGACATAAGCCAACGGAACCCCCTGTACCTATCGAATTTCTTACTTCTGTAACTCCAGTAGTTTGGACTTTACGTTGATACCTCCTACCAATAGCCTCCCGACCCTCGGTTAGTCGCTCACCAAAACCTTTTATAAATCAAGAAAACTGAATCGATCGATTAAATCGATTCGCATTTATTTTGTTTCATCAATGAAGTGCCATGAAGTAAGTACCGGGGAAGCAATAACATTTTTTTTCTAATATTAATCAACTAGCTGTGCCCGCGAACAATGTTTCGCCTTAAAAGTTCAAAGAAAAAACTGTACATCTACTTTTCCGCGGGAACTACTTACTTTTCCGGAATAATAAATAGCCTATTATGTTAATCCCTGTCGTAATCCGTCTACCGACAAAATTTCATCCAAAGCATTCAGTTTTTTTACGTGAAAGAGTAACAAACATCCATACAGACTCACAAACTTTCGCGTTTATAATACTAGTAAAGATACTTTTCCCATTTTAAAGAAGCGAATAAAATCCGCCATGATATCTTTATGAACATAAAAGTAATATTGATAAATATTTCGTTTGAGTAACGGACGGAGTTAACTTCAGGCCCATTTTCGCCGTCTCCTTTAGGCCCTTTACCCACTGCGACATTTGGCAGTGATACAATTGCGCTCCAAAGTAGACTTGTGGTATAAATATGTGATAATAAGTTATGTACGTGGATTAGTTATTTTTCATTACCAGTAGGTACCTAATCCACGATTAGGTATTCGTATACCATCATGATCAGTTATCGTGAAATATCAAATAAATAAGTTAACTACTGTAAACAAAACTACACGTTTCGTCCAATTTTAAACGCCATCTAGGATAGAGTGTAGGTAGTTAGACCAAGTAAAAAATTATATCCAATGTACGTTATCTCCTTTGAAATTAGGTCATTTGTAAAACTAAGAAATGAAACGCACCTAAAATCACGTTGTTTTATTAGGTTAAAAAATCTTTTAAAATATTAAACTCAAATCAAAATAATAAAACAATTAAAACGCTCTATGATTAATCTCTTCCGAATATTTATTTATTTAATATCACTAACTGTAACATCCCATTCCCAATATTTCTTCAGTACCTCTTTTTTTTCTTACTATAACAATACATCATAATATGTATTTATGCCAGAACTGAATAAATATTTCCAACAGGTTTTTAGATTAGGTATTTTTGAATATTAGGAACAGGTACGGAAATTACTTAGTCCAGCTTATATCTACTCCAAAGGCGCTGCTGACACGATACAGTCCTTTGCATCGCTGTACTGGAATCTGGTCGGATTTCTTTATTAGTTTGAAAACAGCAAATGATCAAACGTAAACGGCGAGTCCGATTTTCTTGGATCATAAAGTTTACAAGATCGCTAGCTTACCATCTCGAGTCAATCGGTTTGGAAGCTGCAATGAATGCCATTACTGCACGAACTTTATGAAACTGAAAACCAAGTAATATAGAGCTTTCTTTACATCGAAAAATAAAGCGACAACCGTAGTGTTCGTAAACTTATATTCAAGAAAATTTATATCATATTGATATTCTGATATATTTTGATCATACACTTAGGGCAATGCAGATAATGATTATGTTATGTGTTTATTGGAAATAATGAAAACTTTCGTAGTAAAATGTTTTTGAAATGTGTTCATGATTCCTATCTGCGTCGAATACAATTTAACAACAATACAAATAGCGACAGCTGCGTCCAGGATTGCATTCATTGTTTCTTCCCCTCGATCCTCAACTTGTCATGTACTAAACTACAATCGTCTACCCAAGGGAATAAGAATTATAGCTGAAAGAGATTGGTTAGGTTAGGCGAGAATTTAGAACGATTTTAGCAAACTTTGACGATACGTTACGCGAAGCTGGGCAAGCTGACTAATATGTTTTAAGGTTTGTTTAGATTAGATATGTTATCGTATCGTACTATATTAGAAATACGCTTTTCGTGATCGTCCAATTAATTGTTATGTAGCGTTGTCAAAAACCTCTTAAACCAAGAGTTGGTGTTTCGCGTATATGGTTTTATGCGTCTAAATGCATAGAATGGCGTGTATGGGTATAAGATCCTTTCTAACTTACTTATATTGACATAAAAAAATGTTTTTATTTCCCAATACAAGCTCGTCCACCCATTAATTACACTTAAATAATGTTTCAAATTTGAGATGGCCGACCTCGATTTCTTTCCTTCACTAACTTTTCACATCGGGCTTTCCCAATAAATGAAGATTAATTGCCTGAAATGCTCGAATATTTTTCCTTATTTCAATAAAAGGATATTGTAACTATTCAATGAATAAAAAGAGAGTATGAAAAATGAGCTCAAAGCGTTTAGCGCGGGAGTTTTATGTCGGAGGAAGATATAGAAGTTAAAATTTATAATTGTCATAATTGAATCAAATAAACATGTTAAGTATGTGAATGATTTACAAATTAAACTTTTGAAAACCCTCTGTATTGCATGCGCTACAACAAGTAATTATTTTGTATTCGATACTATGAAAGTCAAATTACTACACAAATTACTTCACACTAGAGTATTTTTTCATTAAATATGTTTGTAAGTAACGAAATCATTTGCATACACGACTACTTGCTGTGTCTTCTTTTATGCCTTTTCATATTTTTATGATTCATATTTTAGATCTGCAGTCGATTACGAAGGTGCATGTAGGAGCACTCATCATCTTTGACTCGTTTTCAATGTGACCTATCTAAAATAATGACGGACAATTTCATGATCATCATTACGATGTTCCGCAGTTCCATACTACGTACTACGTATCTACGTAGTACGTTCGCACCATGAATACTTGATTTGAATGGGTACCCGCTCACGAACTGTGCACTGCAGCCATTTGTTATTGCAAAACTGGATACTTGGCCACAGCTACTGTTGTGTAGAATACTTAATTTCAATGTCAAATTGAGCTCATACGTATATATCATACTTGATTTAGTGAAAATGAAATGTGCCATTCCTGCCGCTGAGGTCTTCCACTTCAGTCTAGTCGTGAAATACAAACACGATGTAAAATATACATCGTATTATATATAAGACCACACAAATGTCTTCTTTCGACGCGTGAATTATACAATTATTATAAAATTGTATGTACATTAGTGCTTAAATAAAATGTGTCTTTTACACCTGCGTAAAAAATGAGTGCATTAAATAGCACGATTTATGGATTATACTGCTATAATTTATTCTCTGCTATCGATGTTTTTTTTTAAAACATCATTACCTATATAATAAGTAGAATCTGTCCCGTGAATAACATTGTGGATATGTCTGAACGTATGATATAATTTCTTTTTACATTTATCGCTACGTTGAACTTTTAGAAGTGCGTCAATATTGTCCTAGTAAGCTCGTGGGGAATGTAATCTGTTAAAGGTTCAATATTGATATACTCACAAATACAATTTATTTATTAAAGCAAACATATTATGGATGCAAATCGTACATGAAACATCTACGAGTACATGAATATCTACCATATTTTGGTATAAGCAGCCGCCCGGAACCTATATTTCCTCGAGTTAAATACATTTTCGTGTTTCTCCTCCATTGAGGGAGGCGTGGATACATTCTTTTCGTCAAAGTAATCAAATATTTATTGGTTCGTAAAACGTCTGCGGCGGCAAAGTGATGTAAGCGAACGAGCGCGGTGAGAATTGTTAATGGGAATTGGGATGATGACTGAATTCTAATTTTCACGTCTCGTCATTAAATATTAAAATAGCGCGGAAAATGATGAAGTCCTGTGAAATTAGAATTAAAATCGGCTTAGAAATACATTAGATACAAGCATTTTAAGTTGTTAATTTGAAGGCGATTAGGCAGAGAGATCCGACATCAACCGTGACGTCATCGTTGAGTACGGCCATATAAACTCCTTCTAAAATGCCGTTTTGCTAGAGAGAGATGGAGAAAAATCTTTAATACCTTATATCTTGGTTGTTTTTATAGTTATTCGAAAACCGACTTTTTCTTTCTGTTTATTATATGAATGAGCTTCTATTAAAGCAAAAAAATTTTTTTAGTCATCTAGCCTATTGGCGCATTTACCATTCTACCGGTCGCCAATCGGCGCTTGCAATTTGGTCCGACATCGACGGACCTGCGCTGCGGGATCTGACATAACAATACACCATGTGCTGCGATAAGTTAATTTCGACGCAACTGATCGTCGATCGGTAATGCTCGTCGAAATTAATGACAAAGTTACAAAGCAGTGTTTTTTTAGGAATAGTGATCTTCGGTAAGCTCCCTTAGTAGGTCCGGTTAATCCGTTACATTACAGCACAGACTCCGTAAATATCTTGTATAATAAAAAAACCGGCCAAGTGCGAGTCGGACTCGCGCACCGAGGGTTCCATACAAACCTGTAGGTATAAAAGTAAAAATTTACGGTTTTCGCAATTTTACCTTTATCTGTTCTATAAGACGTTGTTACTTCGTACCGAATTTCGATATTCTGAGTTGACGAAAAGTATCCTGTAAGTTTTGATTCCCTTGCGAGTGTCGAAAATTTGCGGAAATTTGCGGCATAAACGACTACGGCTGTATCTTTTGATTGCGTTGGCTTAGAAGTTAGATTTTTTCACTCCAAGGGAGAGTAGACCTGAGTATTTGATATAAATTCCAGCTTGATACCTCCACGGGTTCCTGAGAAAAAGGGTCTTGACAGACAGACAGACGGACGGACGGACGGACAACAAAATGATCCTATAAGGGTTCCGTTTTTTCCTTTCGAGGTACAGAACCCTTTTTTTTTAACCCAGTTAAAAAAGATTTTATATCTACCGCAGTGGGAGTGGGGCCCAGCTGCGGTTATGTGGGACTCACCCCGCTAATCAAGGCATACCCACTAAAAATACTGGGGGGCTCCGTCAAATCGCATTCTCGACACACAAAGGCTTTGTGTGTCGAGAGGAGGTACGGAACCCTAAAAATGGTCAAGTTACTCGATATTGCGTTCTGTGACTATACGAATACATCTTACTTTTGTCACAAATAAGCAATGTACAACGGTGATCCTTGTAGAAGTTGCATATTTGCGAATCCTTCGGGAACTACATAAACTGCAAGTGATTGTAGCCACTTACCATCAGATTGCTTGGTGGCAACAACTTAATTGTCCAAACAATAGTTATTGAATCCAGAAATCACTTGTGCGAGGTAGTGCGGTCGGCTCGCCTTTCGAATGGCCAATCAAATGGGGTCTGAGGGCGGTACAAAACAAAACTAGTGGTTTTCATTATTTGTTCATGAAAGCCGAGAATTATCAAGACACTTATAGGGTTCCGTACCTCGAAAAGAAAAAAAAGGAACTCTTATTGGATCACTTCGTTGTCCGTCTGACGAGACCCTTCTTCTCGGGAACGTGTAGAGATATCAAACTCAAATTTATATCAAATGCTCGGTTCAACAGTCTAGCTGTGAAAAAATTTAAACTTGTATGTCAACGTGATCTGAAGATTATGTCGCATATTTTCGCAAATTTTGATTTCACAAGGGAATCAAAACCTATAGGGTAATCCCCGTTGACTCAGACTCATGAAATTTGGCAAGAAGCAAAGTCTGAAAATCTGAAAACAGTAAATGTGTTAGTTAGTAACTTGTATACTTAAATAACTTTGTACAGAACTCTCGATGTGTGAATCGAACTCGCATTTAGCCGGTTTTTCCACTATCCCATAGAAATGTAAGGATTCATATATATGTATTTGAAAGAATTTTAATATCTGGAATTGTATAAGGAAACTACTATACTTAATGTATCTAGTCTATATACTGAATCCAAATATTTGAGAATCCTACTTTTGAAATATATTAGGGGATACTTTGACCAAATTTCAGCATTGCAATTGAAGCTGGAAGCTTTGGTCGTCAAAATCTAGTGCGAACATCACAAAATTTAGGTTGACTTTATTCGGTTAGTGTGCTAATGCTAACGTTTAACAAACCCGTCTGCTTAGCTTCATTTAGAAGAGTGGATACATACTCTATGACTAATAGATAAAGCTAGTATGATCAACTTGTACAAGTATACTGTGTTGTTTTAGTAACCTAAAACTAACAAGTCCTTAATGGCCTATTATTATAATTATCTATAGGGTATTTATTTGTACATAGATCTAAAACCTTCTAAAGCAGTGACGCACTATTATGACCGTTTGACGGTTATCGGCTCATTATAAATTAAAATTAACTACCTACGTTTGTCCGAGCAATCGCTATTCTTTATTTGTCAATAGTTGTAAGGAATTCGTACCTAAAAAGGAAAAAAAACGGAACCCTTACTGATTCTTAGTCTCCTATTCTTAAGCCTCTGCAATCGATGCTATTTCTATCAAATGATTTTTTTTCAGACAACGCACAAAGTTAAACAACCGGGTTTCTGTCGCGTAATTTCCGCGATAAGGTGTGTCATATCAATCAGCCGAATGCCAAATACGTGAGAACGTGAAATTGGTCGCGGAACTTCCGTTGCGTATTTACGGCATAGTGTGCTTTGTCATTTCACATGTACATTTATCTGACGCTCCTACGGTGAAGGAAAATATCGCGAGGAAACCTGCATACACCTGCGAAGCAATCCAAAGGTGTATGTGAAGTCAACCAATCCGCACTGGGCCGGCGTGGTTTGACTAAGCCCTAATCGCCCTAACTAGTTAGGGTAGGCTTGTGCCCCTCGGTGGGGACGTATATGAGCTGTGATGATGATGATGTGCTTCGTCACTAATCTGTCAAAACGGCCACCATAGACCATAGCGTGCCACTTCATTAATAGGGACGCATAAACTGTGCTGCAACATGGTACAGAGACAGTCGAAAAGCGGGATTCGAACCTCTGCGCAATGGTGTATACTGCGTACTACTGCTGTGGTACTTACAATTGAACAAATGAGCTGCTGATATCGATTACGATCTACGCCCGTGGCGTTTGTTACATTTAATGAACATCGCGTGGATTTACTCCGTGCAGCGGCAACGACGTTACTTCAGGATTACCTAGTGTTAAGATTAATAGCCCCTAAAACGGACGTGAGTAGCGTACAAACTGCCTAATAGACAATCGCTATTGTTAGTTGATGTGAATATAGAGATCATTCAAGCTTGGTGTAACGTGGTCGTGGACTCGTAGTGCGTTTTGCCGGCCTATTACCGGAAGATGGCTATTCCAGCCATTTAAGAGCGGGCGGAGTGAACACTGAATGTCTATTGTATGATGTCTCGCGGCACGGTTGACTGGCGCGACGCGTCATAGGCTCACTTGCTAATTGGACTACTGTTGGAATGGCTACATTATTATGATGTTAGTAAATTAAATTTATTATCTTATTATTATCTCTCTTTCTCTCTCTCTCTCTGCGTTATTTTACTGGGCAGTAAACGTATTTGGTGAAGCTCGGTATTTTTTTTAATAATCCAAAGCCAGAGCCCTCCAGCACCACAAAAAAAACATGCAATAGGTGGTCCATATGTAAATGTCGTCTTTAATAACAAGTATCTCTAATGAGCGTTTGAGTTAAGTGTCAGCTTCATTCAACTCATAAAAAATTGTTCATTTCGCGTTTGTTAACATAAAATCAATCTTTTATCCCTACTTATTTTAAATTGAAAAGTAATTCTGTCTCTCGGTCTTGTCTGCCTGTTACGTCAAAAGCACTGAACCAATTTAAATTAAGTTTTTTTTATAGAGATAGCCTAAGCCCTGAGGAATGACGTAGACTACGTCTTATTATCTCGATATTTAATGAGTACCCCAGGGGGCGGGTGATATAATTTAACTAAATTCAACTCAAACGAAAATCACGGGCGGCAGCAAGTAAAATAATAAAACTAAATACATTTTAAACGTCTTCGTATGTCATAATTATTGTTTTCTACTTCCAAAAAACATCTAGCTACCACACCACTAACTTTTTTCCTCCTATTTTTAACATACGACGGAACTCTAAGATCTCTCTACCGACTGAAAAACGTTCTGCCTATTGACATTTAAAAAAAATGCTGGTACAGTCTTTAATTTTTCTTGTAATAGACTATGGTGACGTGTGCTATTTCGACCTGAATGCAGATCTACTCAACAAACTTGACCGACTTCTAAATAACTGCATTGGATTCGTCTTTAATTTAAGAAAATATGATCTTGTTTCGGCGTACCGAATGCGCTCAAAATGGTTACCTATTTGGCAGTGTAGACGGATGAGAGTCTGACTTTATGCTGCCTATGAATGACTTTATACTCCTTACTTCATAACCCTAACACACCCTCCTACCTCAAGACACATTTTCAGAACTTATGTACCTCTCATAACAAAACCCTTCGTTCTGCCTTCAATGGTATTCTCATAGTTTCTCCTCATCGCTCTGATATTGTTCACTCATCCTTTTTTGTCCAATCTATTATTTTATGGAACGCCCTCTAAAGGTAAGAAACGCCCCAAGCAAGCTTAGCTTCAGAAATAAATTGCGAAGGCATTTTGAACAACAGAACTGATTTTTTTAGGCATCGGCAATCAAAACTTTGCATTGTTATAAGCATGTAATGTAATATGATATTCATAGTAAGCTGTTCCATTTCTTGATACATCTACTGCATCTCCCTTTTCTGCACCATCCTAAGGTTGATTGGAAAAAATGCAACAGGCATTAAGTCCGCCTTTGTACGAAAATTATTTACATAAAGAATCAATAAATAAATACGATGACTGAGCAGTTAAAACGTAATTGACACATGTAGAATATATCGAAAAAATTTGGTGAGACCACAGTAATTGAAACTTAGCTGCCTTTTCAGTGTCACAGAATAAATGCAGTCTTACCTTTTGCGTACTTTTTTAGTAAAGCGCTTATTATGTTAAACTTAACAAAAAACGGTAAATTCGGGTCAGTACAAGAGTGATTGTGATTCTTTGTTTCGACACACAGAGACAGTATCGTGACATTTCATTTACCCGTGTGGGTTTCACTACCCAGAGAGGTGCTAAAGAAACCATTTATCGCAATATAACATACAGCGGGCAATGATCTGATGAATAATAAACAAACTTATTAACATTTCGTGACGTACAGAAAGTTGTACATAAAAAGATAATTACCACAGAGTAAAACTTCTGCAAAGAAAGTGCATGCGTGTTATTAAATTGAGTGTGGCACAGATAACCGTTTTTATGCACCGCGCTCGCGTACAATTATCATCATACAACTGTATAGAACATTCGAAAATGCATCTATTAATTATAATATTGCCTCCTCTTGTTAACTTTGATTGTTTTATGATGAGTTATTGTTTGTTTAATTTTTTTATTTTACGTTGAAGCCAGTACTAAGCCAAAATGAGCGTCGCTGAACTGTGAACTGTCTCGACCCGTATAAAAGATAACACATGTTGTCTCAGCTCATATTATATATGTTTACAAGACTTGCTCCCTGCTCGCACCTGAACTGAACGCGAACCTTCTGTAAACGGCTAGATCTGTCAGCTCAAAACTGTTGACCAAGGACGTTTTGTTGCTGCTCGCCTAATATGTACGTTACACTAGGCGGATTACTGGGAGGACTTCTCCTTCTGCATAGTAGACACATGCTGTCTGGCCTGAGGCGTACCTCACGAAGTGTGGCCTCCAAATGCGTAACACTTTGAAAATAGAAGGGAAGATAGAATATGGGTCGCGAAACGAGCTCAATTTTGCTTGGTTGTTCCGGTTTCGTCGAAATGTGTGTTCGGAGTTTGAACTTGGTCAAGAATTGATCAAGTTGTGCCTCTAATTACCAAACAAAGTGGACTAATCGCTCAGATTGTTTGGCACACCCCGTCACAAGATTGCTTCAACAGGCACCAGCCCCGGAGTCAGAAGCTGGAACTTGGCTTGCGAATTGATGGATTGAATTCCGTGGTCGATAAATCTCGATAAAACTCGCGTTGATGTATACATTTCAAACAATGTAAATTGTTATCTTTTTCGTTTACGATGATCGAACTCTAAACTCCGCCTGACACCATTTTACCTAAGTTTATCTCCGACACACCAAAATTATTCTCGATAGGTATTAAATACGAAAAATATAATGAAAATATGTTGGCTCAAAAAGCATTTTGATTTCGCAGAATAACCATATTATGTATGTAATCAGCATGTTCACAGTTTCGCACGAGGCGGTCGGCAGCCACTATAGCAGCAGAGGGGTACCTATCTTCATATCTTGCGCCTGGGCGCGGAGGCTTTGCGCTCGGCTAAGCATTGTAAATACTCTCCCGGTCACGTAGCGCCGCCCGCTCCGTAGCAAACTGTTGAATATTAATACTTAAAATAATATTCAGTGGAAGAAATTTTTATGAAATGAATGTCCGTTTGTGATACAAAAGTAGGCAAGTACCCACTACCCGCTCGGTAGCGATAAACTGATTTAATGTAAAATATGATTATTGAGTGAGAATAGTTTTTGTTAAGTAGTTTTTATTTTTATTTTGCGAAGTCTACGAGCTCTATGCAGGCAACACAAGTTCATTCCTGTTTGGCATTCTTGTGTTAATATTTTCAAAGTAATGTGTAGGGTATTTGCATTTATTGGAAAATGTAATGTCGTTGTTTTAATGAGCTATAAAATTTCAACGACAATCTGAACTATTATTACTTTTTATTGTGTGTAGGTCGCCAACCATCAGAGTGGCTATTTTATTTTAGGATACTCGTAGCCCTACATATAACGCCTACATTCCGAAGCGTATTTGATCAGTATACATATATTGGTGAGTAGACATAATTAGTGATTGTAACACGTTTACTCTACGCGTTGGAAGTTTTATTATCGGTAGGGACGGGCTGTTTGCGTTCACAAGGATCAGCATCTGTTCAGTGGCGATGTGGGGAGAGAGCGGAGGGTGGGGCCTCCCGGCGAGGGTGATGATCCCACACTCCGACGTTTATGTCATTAGTCCGAGTATTATGGACGCCAGATTTCTTCATTTGTGTGGAAAATGTTTTAAAGTGTGTAGCTGAGTATGTGTCATCCATCAGCGCTGATAAGTTGAATGTTGTTGTCATAGAAGTTTTTAATTCCGACCTATTAGGAAATCATTAAAATGTTCCGCGTGGAATGTCTTCCAAAGAATTGTAACATGTTGTTTTTTAGGGTTCCGTACATCCAAAGAAAAGATGGAACCCTTATTGGATCAGTTAACTATCTGCCTGTCCGCCTGTTTATATAGAACCATTTCTCAAGAACGCATAGAGATATGAAATTACCAAATATTCAGGTTTAACGTCTACGGTCTCTTCCCCTCAGTATTTTTAGTGGGTATATCTTGATAAGCGAGGTGAGTCACACATAACCGCAGTTCGGCCCCGCTCCCACCGTGGTAGATCTCATCATCATCATCATCACAGCTCATATACGTCCTCACCGAGGGGCACGAGCCTACCCCCTAACTAATTATGTTAGGGCGATTAGGCCTTAGTCAAACCACGCTGGCCCAATGCGGTTTGGTTGACATCACATTTGAATCACCTTTGAATTACTTCGCAGGTGTATGCAGGTTTCCTCACGATGTTTTCCTTCACCGTAGGAGCATCAGATAAATGTATGAAAAAGATAAATGCGGTAGATCTAAAATCTTTTTAACTGGTTTAAAAAATAGATATACGGTCTCTTTCAGTTGTGAAAAAAATTACACTTAGTCAACGTGATCAAAAAATGTGAGCGTATATGTCGTATATTTTGGAAATTTGACAGGAAGAAGTAATATCTTATATACAGCACATGTGAAGCAAAAAATTTTAAAATACTAAATATGTAGAAGTTTGCACGAGTCCAGCACACACTTGATCGGTTTTTACGAGTGCTATATGCATGTGAATGTACTATCTTATGATACGTTCCTAAATAAAACACACTAGCTGTGCCAGCGAACTACGTTTCGCCGTATATTTTTTACCCGTTTTTGCAACATTTGTCATTGATGCTCAGCTCCTATTAGTCGTAGCGTGATGTTATATAGCCTAAAGCCTTCCTCGATAAATGGACTATCCAACACAAAAAGAATTTTTCAATTTGAATCAGTAGTTCCTGAGATTAGCGCGTTCAAGCAAACAAACAAATAAACAAACAAACTCTTCAGCTTTATAATATTAGTATAGATTAAAAATAAATGAAAGGATAACGCCCAAGAATTATTTAAATATTGTAACGTCATAAATGTCTTTGAAAAAGAAAAGTATGCGAATTTAACCGAATGTAATAAAAATAAATGCTTGAGTGTATATGAAAGAACAAGTAAATTAAGAAAAATATACCATAAAAAACTTAATACCTTCTTATCTCAATGATTTACCTAAAGACGTACAGGACATGAAGATACACGAATGCTGTTATCTCGAAATATAAATCAAAATTTAAGAAATTCTATTTGCAAAATTATTGCCTTGGTACTTACTACTGCCACCGTAGTGACTCGCCACAGATAAACTTTGTACGGCCTATGTATTATGTGTGTGTTAAAAATGTAATGGAAATAAAAAAATGAGAAATAGACAATTGCCCTACTCCGAAATTTGTTTCACTATGCAAGACGTCTAATACTTCTTGATGGAATATTATTATACGGTGTCAGAACGACAGATCGCTATTGCGAAATCCAATAAGACTGAGAACTATATCCAATATATTCGAAATAAAAAATTTAATGAGAAATTAATGACTATAGATAAATATAAACTATAATTCAATTACAATTCTTAATAGGATCTATCATTATCAAACTGCATCTGTATTGTATTTTCATTAATTGCCTCTCTACACATTAAACAATAAATTTCCGAGCTGATAACTTTTCAATAACATACATAAAATCGAATGTGTTACTACATTGACCAAAACCTCTCTTTGAACGGCGAAACAGTGGAAGCGCTTCAGGAAATAAAATTATGTTTTTATCAATTTTGTTAGCGTACCTAAATGTCGCGTTTCATTTATTGGTTAAAAAAATTGGTGCGCCTCGAGGAAATCATAAACTGGCGAGCCAAACGAGCCAAGTATGTCAGTTGACGACGAATCATTCCAAATCAATATTTATATCGCAACATAGTTTGCACCATAATACTCTAACTTTTATAACCCTGGCGCGTAAGTAATTTGGCTAGCTGCTTAAATAACAAGCTGAATTTTATAGACCGCTCGTTGAGGGACGCCCTAAACTAGACTTTTTAACAAATGGCACCGATAGACTGTTATTTAGAAAATTTACGAGTACTTATCGACCTGGCTACAACAGTTTGACCATGTTGCAAGAAGGGAATCAGAAAATTGAATGCTTGGACATTGTGCATGCCTTTCTTGTACTGAAACATTCAACTGCGCCTGTTGACTTGTGTAGGTATGGTATGTACTTGCTAAATATAGAGGTTTGTTGAACTCATTGAACTCTTTCGCAACCAAGCGCCTGTAAAACACATACATAAATACATTATTTATTACCAATTTGCGTATTCTCTATCGTACGTATCGTAATAAATAGTATTTTCGTCCGATAAACTATGTGAAGATTATGAATAGTATTGTTGGCTTTTTTAAGACGACTAGAAAGCTCTTGGCCTTCATATCAGCTGATGGTTAGTGATGATAAGGCCCTAAAGGAAACGGACTTCATTCCTCAACAACTGAGAACCACATGACAGTTGTCGAAACCCAGTGTTATTAACAATGTGTGTAATAATGTTATAACAAATAGTTAAAGCTTTGTGTTGTAATTTCTTGATGGAACTCCATGGTATCTTGTTATTAAAACACTAATTTCACAAGTTCCACTTGAATCTTTATAATAATTGAAGTATAATAAAGATTCAAGTGGAACTTGTGAAATTAGTGTTTTAATAACAAGAATGTTATAACATTTTGGTTAGTTTGTTAATTTTTCAGATACGTATTACAAACCACTGTCTACTGTTAAAATTGACAGATATCTTGGGAAATTTGAATATTATATTCCCTTTATTCCTTTTCCTTTTTTCCAACCAGTACCTATTTGCAAGAGTAAAAATTATGGACCTTTTGTTCGTCCAACAAATCGTTTTCGTTCATCATCTGTTAAATAGTCTATTTTCGACAGCTGCGAATGCAAGAATAAAAAATTATCTTCCGAAAATGTCGAGTGAAAAATAAAGGTACCTAATCATTTATAAATGAACAGATTCTGCAATCCGCATAAAAACTATCTCCAAGTTTAATATTCTGATGTTGATAAACAAAATGAGCGCAATAAATAAAAACTACATCTTAATAATTAAACAAAAATTATGCACTTAATGTTGCTAGCAACATCAAAAAACTTACACTTACATTGATTCAGTAATCCAAATAAAACTTTACTTTCAATATTTATTAAAGAATGTGATTTGAACTTTGCTATTTGCTTATCCTACTATCACGCCAAACCAATTTTGAATGGTTTCAGTAAAACTCAGCATGGTTCACGTAGTGTTGAAGAACAGCGAGTGACGCATCCATTAATAAAGCACACCCCGACTACTGGTCGTCGTCGGTCGGTTCCTGCTCTCGCGTTCAATTACATTTAATTGATCTTGATATAATTACCTAATTGTCAACTGGCAGCGAATTCCACTACGCGCTCTGTTTCGTTTAACAAGGAAATTTTTTACTTTATAATGCTGATTTGTTATAATTATTGCGTCATATAAAAAGCCTCGTTTGAGTTCTCATATCATTTTTAACCTTTCCTTACATTTCACTAGAACGAGCTGTGGAAACTCATACTCGTACATAAAGATAAACGGCACTCACTTTTCTTCTGAAATAGACGAAAATAGCCCGTTTAGTTTCAAACATAACCGCATACATTACGTCTACAATTCACGGAGCATTTGGGGAAATTCATTCTAGTCTTTTATAGGATCTTCGTCTCCTCAGTTTGTAAAATAAATTTGCGAAAACAATTGATTTCGTTACCCGACGACGCGACGCTCATATTGTATTTGCATGATGCTTTAAGAGACGTGTTTTAGCTTCCACGCGTGAAACCTGTTTATGTTTTGTTTTATTGTGCTCTTTGCTGGGCTAAAGTTTCGATTAGTCTTCGTTTGCCGGTAGATTTATCAGTACCCTTCGTGTAGTTCGAAATAGCGTTCGAGCCAGGAATCTATTTTCACTCCCCTCTATCTGATATCAAGTCGCGATAGATACAACGCTGTCGTGTGAAGCAGTGTGCGTACGTGCATTAAACGGTGAGAGGCGTAGCATAAAATATGGAGAGCAGTAAACACGATGTACTCGTAGAGATGCACGGCGTAAATGTAAACTGTTGACTGCGTCGTCGATAGAGACTTTGCAGGCGGTCGCGGCATGGGGTGCGAGACGATTCACAGACGCGCACGGTCTATAAAAAGTCTTGTTTACCCGAGCGCCGGATACGAGCGCACTGTGGCACGCCACATGTGTAATAGTCATCCGAGATTGGAGCTTGCTGACCAACAAACAAAGATAGCCTTTTTTTAACGTTTATAATTATGAAATTCGGCACCAACCGATCAACTCACACACATAGGTTTTGATTTCTAGCAGACTCGGCCACAGCAGGATTATCATTGTTTATTTGTAGCTCGGGTGTATTCAGTGACTCACACCTACTACATATTACCGCTCAATCGTGGCGTGCGGATGAGCTACCGTAAATAGCGGCGGTAACACGGAGGGTGCCGCCGAGCGACCGACCCAACCGACACATGTAACAAATCGTCACCAAGCCGGGGCGAGCGTAGCGCAGCCGGCGGACAATTAACTCAAAGACGAGTGGTCTTGGTTTGTTCGTTGACACAAGGCTCGGCCACTTTGTCTTGCGTGACGCTGACATGACGCCGCGAGCACCTGAGTGCAATGCTTTCTCGCTGAATTCTAAATATGGCGCAAGCCTCTTTGCCCTTTTTTTCGTTATATTATTCACTTCATTTTATTTACCACAATCGAATTTTTACACGATTCAAATCATCTTGACACTTGATTACCTATCATGAAATGGTTTTATCTATATAATTTGATAGTTTTGATTTTACCATGACGTAAACGTGATATACTGCGAATCTCAAAAAAAAGTAAATACATTTCTTTTCAAATCATATTACGTTCTTTTATTGTACTTCCTACTAAGTACGCTATGTTCTTTGTCCATTTCCCTTTATATTAAACACAATTTGAACTTAAGGGAACAGCACTCAAAGGTATTATTATACCGAAGAAAGGGAATTGCCCTTGCCCAGCTCTTCGTCCCATGATTAATAACGTTCTCAGCCCTCCGCTCCTCAACTATTGACTGTATCGGTAATAGTACCAGACCCGTTTCAAAAGAGTCTCATGACGTTTTTTTTGCGAGCGAACCCACCTATTGTAAATCAACACAATGAGGGTGAAATTGCGATATTGAAGAGCAAGCAACTGTATTCATTTTTTAATTTACAAGGAAAATGTCGAAGATTTTCCACTGTGTATTTTATGATTTATGTTATATGTTGCGTCATTGAAATAATATAAATAATGTATTGTTATTAATATTAATTTATAGTATGTACATACATACGATCGTAACTAATATTATAAATGCGAAAGTGAGTTTGTTTGTCTGTTACGCATTCACGTCTAAACCACTGAACTAATTTTAATGATATTTGGTCTAGAGATATCTTAAGGTCATGGGAAGAACATATACCTAGGCTACTTTCAATCCCGAATTTTAATGAGTTCCCTGGGGACGCAGACGAAGTCGCGGGTAGCAGCTAGTCATTAAGAACTACAAAAGATTGGCATTTTGGAAGAAATTTTAACACTGAACCAAAACAAAACAATTCTTCTATAAAATTTTTACATAATCCACCTATTTACTAACATAGAATCTAAGTGTTTAAACCTACAATCTCTTTGTTTAAAGTAACATCAAAGTTTATTGACGGGTCTGGAAAACATCACTTTTTTTTTCATTTGAATCTGTTTGTGTTGAATGTTAATCATTTTCCGTTTGTGCCGGTGGAATTTACCAATATAACAGAAAACAATGAAGCCCCATCGATGGTTAAAAACTTCCTTCCCGTTTCCTTTTATTGCGTCAAACTTTTAATGTTCCCAAATTAGATTTTTCGCCACGAAATCGGAGTAGGTAGACTTGATAAAATAAACTCGGTATATTATTTGGCCTACATATAAACTGTTTCGTATTATCACATGTAGGTACGTTCGGGGACCTGGCACGCCTCAGCGAGGCCCTGTTGTGAGGAGATGATGGGAATAGATTAATCTCGGAATACGTTGCTGAAATCCAATAAGGCAGGACACTGTGCTATCTTGAAACCCGCCTAAGCCGACGACAGACCGCGTATAATTCGACTATCTAACCGTCGCAATACCAGTCAACAAACAACCTTTTAAGTACTTGTTAATGTTATAGTTTGACGTTTATTTTCATTTTCGTAGTATGAATATTGAGCATATCCATAGTATTAGATGTAGAAGTAGTAACTAAATTATCCTACATACATTTATTACAAAAATTATTCATATTACTCTTAATTATAATTTGGCACTGGACTTAGATGCAGTAAAGTATCCTACGCTACTATCAAATTATTTTAAGCTAGAAATGTGACATTCCGAATGATCAAATGATCGAAAATCTTTCACCAACTCTAGTACTTTATTTGTAACTAGCTGTGCCTGCGACTTCGTTCGCGTGGATGTCTGAAAATAACATTAGTACGTATGTGAGTGTCAAGACAAACCCGGTAGGGCTTATTGATACCCAAAAGTGTAAATATATTTATGTAATTTTAATGTGAAATAAATAAAAAAAATATCGTGATGTTATATAACCTAAAGCCTTCCTCGATAAATGGACTATCCAACACAAAAAGAATTTTTCAATTCGAACCAGTAGTTCCTGAGATTAGCGCGTTCAAACAAACAAATAAACAAACTCTTCAGCTTTATAATATTAGTAAGTATAGATGTACAGATGCTAGGCAATATAATATTTCCCTGGTCCTAAGCGGACGCGAGCAGTCGTTGACGCAATTGGGACAAATAACCATTTCCTAATTTGCCCGTTTCCGGAGTACTGCTGCCGACTGCGAACTAAGCGCTGGATTGAGTCTGTCTGTACTATTAAATATTTTCTGTTACTACATAGATGCCTAACATATAAGGAAAGCTAATGTTAATCAAATACGTAACGAGGGTTTCGTAATTTAATCTTATATCCAACACAAAAGGGATAAAAGCATTCAGCCCAAAGCGTTTAACGCCCACGAATCAGATTTTTACATGGCCCGTGTACTATAGGATCCGTTTAGGATTCGATAACCAATTTAATTTTATTTGATTTAGGTTTTACTAAAGTAAAGTGAAAAATATGTTCGCGCGTTTATGTGTCTTTAAAAGTATCATTTTAATTAGTAAATTATTATGTCATATCATAAATAGATTCTGGGTGTATTTATCCTAGTCTAGATATTTTTATGATTCCATCTCCGCTTTCTGTTGTGTAACCGCATGCCATTCTGAATGCTATTACTAATTATAATTTTAGATTGAGATACTACATATTAACCTTGCAGGATAAAAGCGAATGCGAACAGAAGGGTTCATATTTTGAAACATATTATAATATCTCGTGTCTTGGCACCAACACTCCACGCTGTGTTTCGATTCTTAACCCAGAAACGTCAAAAGTAAATGGTATTTATCGCTACAGAATTAAACAGAAAACTAGATATCGCACCATGTGTCCTGAATTCTTGCTTATATTTTTTATGTTATCCTTACCTTTGCCTTTGTGTGTCACTCAGGGAAGAGGAGTGGTACAAGCCTTTTTGACTATGTATGTACCAACCAATTACTGGTCCTTGCGGAAGTTATTGTATTAAATATTTTACATACCTATATTGGGTGGTTGTCGAGATTTTAACTTGAGACACAATAACCTCGCCACATAGCGTTGTTGAGAACATGATGGTGTGTGAAATAATGTGAAAATATATGGCACACGTAACATTAAAACCGCATTCCATTCCAAACTCATATTCTTCCATTACACTTTGTATATGACGAGATCAATAGTCCTCCTAACCGATATCCGTGAACGACGGCCAATCCTCGCAAACGAAACTTCACAAACGAGTCTGCGGAAACACTGTCTGTTCTCTTACTCGCATAATCCTATGGATCGGTTAACGATACGGCCAGAACGAAGGTGCAGGAGCCACTGGCACTGTTTATGAGCTCGAGATGTTTCACATTTTTGGTCATCCATTATAGCCCTGGCTCGTCTCGGGCGTCGCTGCCATGGAGGTAATTGTACCAACAAGACATAACACGCCATACGTTTACTTCCATGGTAACGGCATTGGTCATGCCTGAAAAGCAGCGCTTTTGCGTTTTTAACGCAAAAGCAATTATTTTTTTTATTGCAATTAAGTTGGCAAGCGAGCAAACTGCCCACCTGATGGTAAGTCACCTATAATTAGGGAATGCAAATCTCGCGAGATTGGGGCTCAAGCGAGATCCCGCGAGTTTATGAATAACAATACTGCGAGATCTCGCCAATTTCGAGATCTCGCGAGATTAGCAGTTTGGTGTGTTTTTTTGCAAATTATCACAATATTTGAATAAATTAGGAATTAATAATAAATATTATGAGTATTATAAGATAAACATTTATTTTCACTATTGTTTTCAATAGACTTTTATGCATCAAACATTGTTTGACGTATGTGTCTATAATTTTTTAATAAACTTCTATGTAGTAAACTTTGACATACGTATCTATTAAATAACAAATGAAAGAAATAACCAGTCTTCTCTTCTTATATCAAACAAAAATCTTTTAGTAATAAAACAGTTCTTTTATAACAAACAAAACAACGAGAAGTCAAAAAAAATTAAACTTATTATCTAAGTTGAGTTGACTATTAAACTGAGATATTATTATCAATTAAATGAAAGTAATGTAACTATATCTACTCAGTAAATCCATTAGATATTACAGATTAATGAACAATATATACCAATTAGTCAGACTATTAGACTATTTTATGCTCAAGTGCAATCTCGTTAAACTCGCGAGATCTCGCCTTTTTTTCGTCCGAGATCAATCTCGCTAAAAAAGGCCGAGATCTCGCGAGAACGAGATTGCGTTCCCTACCTATAATACATGTGGCTCCTGTGAGATTCGCAGCAAAACTGCAACCCCCACAAGAACCACAGTGTACGTTGCCAACTTGTGACGTAAGATGTAAAGTCTCGGTACCCAGTAATTTCAATGCCATATCTTACCCTTCAAACCGGAACACAGCAATCCAAGCACTGTTGCTTTGCGGCAGAAATGGGTAAGACGGAGGTACCCATGCACACGACTCTGGTACAGAGTCTCCCTCCGGTAAAATTTGCTGAGGCAATGTCCTTTTTGGACGGCACTATTTGGAAAATTCTCGCTAATATATTCACGTGTGTGTGTGTGCGTCCAAATAAAGCTTTCTTTCTTTCCCTGGCCATGGCCAGCTCAGAGCCACAGTTACTCAAATAGCAAATATGTAACTAATAAATTATTCGCGTGTAATACGGTTTTGTGCGTTTCTGTTTTCAGCACATGGTGGGGACGGGCATGGCGACCCCGTTCCCTGCGGCGGCGGCGGCTGCGGCGGCGGCGGCGCAGTTCGCGGCCAACGGCGACGCGCTCGCCGGCGTGAAGGCCGAGGGCGGCGGGCCCGCGGCGCCGCCCCAGCCGCCACTGGTCAAGAGCGAAGGCCCGCCGCCTCCGGCGCCGCTACCACCCGCCAACTTCTCTCCGCAACCGCCCCCACAGCCGCATGCACCGAACTCTTTAGATAATTTAAATAATAGCTCAGTAAGTTGAATCATTCGTGTCATCCATCACTGCAATCTCAACCTCTGATGTTGTAGTCAAATTATTATTCTAGCGCTATCGCAAATTTTTATGAATAGGAACCACTAAACAATCAACTCTAAAAAGAATCCTAGAGGTATATTGCGATACGTTACTAATTTGAGGATACACTTTTTATAAGGTTTATTAAATTACAGATTACAAATCTGATACACTTGTGATTATGGAATTCCGTAATATGTATAGATTTTCTGTCCAACGTGCTGTAGACTTTTATTAAAAACTCGTGTCCAACACCAAAACATACTCGTATACGACGCCGATCGGCAAATAGTCTGGAAACCAAGAACTTGGTGTAGAATTGTTGCGGATTTCACGAAACACGGATTCTGTTGAATAGCCTTTAAATATTCCGCTATAAGTAGATTTAGTTACGCAGAAGGACTAGCAATTTTTCGCCCTTGTCGGAAAAATATTTAAATAGAGTATAAAAAGTATATTTCTCTTATAATTTCTATAAAAAGGTATTCCACTTTCGTGAAAAAAGTTACGGAGGTTACGTAAGATGAACTCACCAGTAGGTAGTACGAATAATATTAGGGAATTTGTTTTACTTTAAAGAGGCTGCCAAAGAAGCTATAAATTATTTACAGTCAGTAAAATCCTCGGATGTCCATTCAGTGATCCTATTCGCTAAGAATCAATAAACGTTTTCCACGCGATATTTTGAGTGAGCGATAAATCTTCGGATTATAGAAACGTCACGGTGATTTATGGAAACACTAGTACTCCCCCCTGAGACTTATTCCTTTTATTTTGGTATATCGAAACTCTGGTTCCTTTCTGTATGATGTTTTCACTGCATTATGGTGTGTGTATGCCTGACTGTCATAGGTCAATTAAAACCTCATACCTGGTTACCTAAATTGACTAGCTATAGATGAAGAATTTGTCGGCGCGACCGAATGCTCGGCTGGTTGGTTTATGAGCTTGGGTGGTTCACGATTATGATTAAATAAAAATTTAAAAATATGTTATGATCGATGGAACGATGCACTTGATATGTAGACAATAGTTTCCCATGCAGTCCAGATTTCAGGACCTACTGTGCAAAACCGAGGTGAAGTTTTTTTATCCAAATTATATCTACTCTATTATTAGTCACACATCTACTATATTATTATTTCAACCGCCTCCGTGGTCTAGTGGTTGAGACCACCGGGTGTTGATCGGGAGGTCCGGGGTGCGATTCCCAGTGGGGTCAGAAATTTTTCTGCTCGGTTTTATTGTTGGTAGGGCTTCTGAGCCTCCCAGGCTAGCTACCGCCGTCTCACCGAAGCTTGTCACCATAATCACAATGTTAATAGCATTGTTGTGTTCCGACAATTAGAGGTAAGATAGCCAATTCCTCAGTTGTTGAGTAGTACTGGTGAAGTTCACTTCCACCTTCGGCCTTTTCGTTACTTACATCTGCAGGCGTAGCACGGGCTGCCAAGACTGGACTCGACTCATGCATTATCTCACAATTTCAGTGACATAATCTCCATGGTGGCGCATATTAAGTGGGACTGACGTGATAAATTTTCTTGACGCTCGTCAAGGAACACGTGTGACTGAGTTTTATCACAAATTTCTTGGTGTGCCTGTGCGCCGACTGCTGTGGTTGTAGTTAGGGCTTTAATACTTTAGAAGATGTAGTAGCAGCCGGAGAGCAAAAACATTGTGATAAAACTCGGTCACACGTGTCCCTTGACGAGCGTCAAGAAATTTTTATCACGTGAGTCCCACTTAATACGCGCCACCGTGCTACTCTTTAATACATAGAGATTATGTCACTGAAATTGTGAGATATTGCATGACTCGAGTCCAGTCTTGGCAGTCCGTGCTACGCCTGCAGGTGAGATGAAGGCATAATATATAAACATTATATATTTCTTACATATTTGTACTTATTATACAGTGTGATTCAGAGGCCAAGATCAATCCTGTTGTATATAAAAAAATATAATAAGATGAATAGTGAACCAGTGTCATAATTGCAATATTTAATAAAAACTTATGTTGATATACTCTACCAAATGGAAGATGTAATAATAACATAAACAGACGCATAGTGGACGCTAGGGGCTAGCGTTTAATCGACCGCTGCGCATTCACAGCAAAGCGAGCCCGAATCAAACGAGGACAGCACGCCGGTGAGCGTGTCGGCAGCGGTGGCGGCGCAGCAGGCGGCCGCGGTGGTGGCGCAGCAGGCGGCGGCGGCGCACGCGGCGGCCGCCGCCGTCAGCGCGGCCGTCGCCAGCAACGCCAACACGGAGAAGGCCCTCGTGCCGGTCTCGCAGGCGTCGCAGCCGAAACGGCTGCACGTCTCCAACATACCCTTCAGATTCAGAGATCCGGACCTCAGAAACATGTTCGGGGTACGTATACGAGCTTGTTTCCGAACACTATCTATACACGCACGAACGCATGAAGGAATCGATGTTGTTTCTAGAACATTAGGCGGAACCAAAATTTCAATTTTGACGTTTTACATTTCAGCAATATGGCACGATACTTGATGTAGAAATAATCTTCAATGAACGAGGCTCAAAGGTGAGAATAATATTGTTTTTGCCTTTTCGAATAGAGTGGCTCTCTGAAATCCTGTTTGTGGGATTTCATTGTGGCCACTTTCATACAATATTTTAGTATATCAATGAAATTTTTACGCAAAGTAATAAATAGGATGGTATTGCTTTTATATGCTTAATTGATGTAGATAGATATTGTTTTATAAGAAAATTGATATTAAATTTGTTTTAGGCAATAAGCTCGTTTCCTATTACACGAGACTTGAAATAATTAGAGAGGTGTGGGTATATAATATACCTCTGCCTAACCTTTCGAGGAGAAGTAATATAATAAAGCTGTTTTGTCCTATTTATTACTTGCAGAACTTTTACAGGAAATAATTTAAATTATGCCAAAATATTATTATTATTTAAGTTATTTTCAATGATGATTTTTAATTTAATCCCGTATTCACTAGGAGACCAAATATCACCTAATATATTTCGATATCAATAATGGCGTACTTCGGTAATCTTCTTATCTCGCAATTTTTTATTATGTGATTGTATTTGTCGATGGTGACGTATTGACGTATAGGATGCTGTGCCGGAAACCAATTTTTTATATTTATTTTTATAATATTCGTTATTTTTTATTAAATTAATTAGGAATGTGGGGCACGTTAAAATGATAGTCAAATAAATGAAATGATGAGAGTAAAAATTCGTTAAAACACCTAACTTCTGTAATATGTTTTAAATAAACTTGTCACGCCTTGCAAAACAAACGCTAATGTTGTCGTCAATTCGAAATTATCTTAACCTCCTAGTGAATATTGGCTTTGACTTTTAAGCTGTTACTCGCATTAAACTTTCTTTCTAATAAATAATTAATCGATATGTCCATTAAAGTGGGAATTCTTAAAAGTAGTAATAGCTTAAAAGTCTTTCTGAATTTATTTATAGCAAATGCTGCCCAAACTAAAGCAACCAAATTGATAAGAAATGCTCCTATTAATACAATACTGTTTAATCTTATTCTCTTTTCAAATCATGTGATAAGTTAATGACATCTTACTACACTGGCTTAACAAGTCTTAAGGCAAATGGGCTTAGTTTAATGAAATTAATAATCTATACAGACCATTCTTTCTTCGTGGCGATTCTTGGTATTAATGTTTGGTGCAGTACATTTCTAATAGCATTGTATATTACCATTGAATAATAAATAATGAAGTCTACTATTCTGATTTGAATATTATGTTTGTTCATAATATTGTCTCTGTTGCTGATGACTTACTTTTGAGTTTACGTCATACACATTATATATTTCTTACATTTTTGTACTTGTCATACAGTGTGACGAAGCAAAAAGTAAGTCACCAGCATTAATTCTGTCAATAGCAACATTAATAAACATATCTCGATACTCAAAAAACAACATACTGTAAACGAATCCTCCCGTAAAACTGTGAAAAAAGAGATATTATCGAACATTTTTTTCTTATAATTGATTGGATTGACCGCTTTTTCGTGTTACTGCTTTCCTTGTGTCAGTTTGGTGACCGCCCCTGAAGTAGTCCATGCTCGCTCATGTCTACAACTATTTTACTCTTTTGGATTAATAAATAGCTCCAAATTATTTTTCTTCAATGCCTCACATTGGGATATGCAGTATTAGAGAATGATGCATCGTCACTATAACAGCTGATTTCCTATGTCATAATTTCAGGACAGCTCTATTATTCATAATAATTAACGACTAATAATTTTGTGGTGATCGTCCAAACTACTTACCGCACTATTTGTGACCTTTTTAGACGTCTTGAATGGTAGAATGTACTTATAATGCTACATTTACTTTTGTGTTTGGTAGTTTGGATGAGAAGTCTGTCTGAGCATTTTTTTAATCTAATTTAGTTAGAGAATTAATTTCACTCAAATATATTTTCTCTTCAATTCATGTTAATTTAATTTACAATGTTCGTTCAGTCATACGCTTCCTAACATGGGAATTTTTATTTTTATTAGTTTTGAGCATGTATATTTTGCTGATCTGAAAATTGTTTTTAATTAATAAAAAAAAAACTGCAAATGATTACCTAGAAGTAACTGGTGCATCATTAGTTTGGCTTTAACTCGAATGTTCACTTTCTCGTTCTTTCGTTTGATGTCAGTGTTCGTCATCAATGAGAGCTTGTCGCGTTGCGCACGTCCGCGTACCCGCAAACGCGCGCAACCGTCGCCTCCTCCCTCCTCATCAATAACATTCTTTATAATTTCTCTCTCTTTCTCTCTGCCCAAATCATTGTTAATCTAATTAATACATGCACTCAGAATGGTAATAATAGAGCTGTCATTGCTTTTATAAGTGTAAGCGTTTCGTACAATCAGCGACTTGTTTGCCACTTTCACAACTCGTCTCTTCCACTATAATGTGTGCTGTGCTAGCTGCTTTTTGTATCTATGGGTTATCACCATGTATTGACAGTAGTTAATTTGTCTTAGCACGACCGATTGATACAAGTGATTTGTAATAAAATTATTTATCGTGTTTTGATTTGTATGCAGTTTTACGTCCATTTATTAAATTACTGACTTATTTATTTACTCACACAATAATGTTAAGATTAATAGATTTATTGTGATAACTGTGAAATAATTACTTGAATCTGTTTTACTTAAATCTTTTAGAGTTTTGGCACTGTACAGTATATGCACAAATGTTATATTTATATTGTAGGAACCCGTTAGTATGTCGATGCGTCTTAGTGCGTTCCTTGTATATGTATAGGCTGTTGGTTGTTGAATGGCAAACTTTAGATTTTTAAACTTGTCACTTGACATCGTTATATTGTGAAGTCTGTGTTCTTCATCCATGTGACACGTGCATACTTGAACTTCTAAACAACAAAGTTTGTAGCTCCCAGCTAGTCGACATTAGTGACTTGATGCATGACCGGTGATTTTACTGTATAGAACAAACTGCAGCTAACATTCCACGCAAAATGAATTTTGTCATTTTGATTCGAGTAGACTTTCTCTAACTTGCTCCTACGAGAGTCCTCATTCCTTTACACACAGATTCGAACTTCAACATAATAGTACCGACTACTATTAGGTCGAGCGACATATTTTATATTGATTTATTGTAATCCAGACGCTTATGTGTACCCATTCAGCTAGAATACGCTCAAAGTACCAACGTAATCAAATCAATAATATCCTCTCAATATTTCACTAGAATATTTAAAAAGAAAGAATATGCAATGCATAAATGTTAATTTTTGTTGCACGTTGTTTTTTGAGCGACGCTGTTTTTAATGCATGTTTTGTCTGTCTTGCATGCAGGGATTCGGTTTTGTAACATTCGCAAATAGTGGTGATGCGGAGCGAGCACGAGAGCGTCTTCACGGCACCGTGGTTGAGGGCAGAAAGATAGAGGTGTGCATGATTCAATGAATACCATCCGTAGCACTATGTAACTTATAACATCCCGCTCCTACGCCCACCGCCCACCGCAACCTGCGCTCGTCTGCTCTGTAGTTACTGTCATGCTAGCGTGCTGCGCCCGCGCCGGCGTCGCGCCGCCCGCGCGTTCGTTACCACTAAGTATACCGACAATAATCCACAAACAAACCTTATTTATTTTGTCCCTTTACTCTCTAGACGGTCATTTAAAATGCCGATCGATTGAGAGAGTCTCACAGAGAATGTAGAACGAACCGTTCCAACACATTGCCACTGAGGTAAGATTGCAATGCAAATTTTAGTTCCGTACACCTATCTTTTTGTCCAGATTACTTTTCGAAACACTAACATTTACTTAACTGAAATTATTCCGTAAATATTTTCGACACGATTCCGTAGCAGACTGCCATTTTAAATGCATACTTACTCAGAAAAGTCTTTCTTTCTCATAATTACCCTTTTCATTATTTTTATTTATTTTCAAGTGTCAAATGTCTCGGTTTTGTATTTAATTTTATTGTTTACTTCATTTTCGTAATATCATTAGCTGTAACAGTTTTTCTGTGCATATGAGACATTTGGCACGAAATTGGCTGACTTTATATAATTTTCATTAATTAATTTATCATAAAAATTGTCACGGGTTCGAGACCCTGATGACTACTATTAATTTCACTGGCAAGTGATTCATGTTTAACAATAGTACAAATTTTATTGGATAATTTATTAATTGAATAGCTTTTCCTTGCATTTACATAATTTGCTTGATCTTTTCTTGTTTTTTTTTTGTTAAAAAGTCAGTCAACGCTTTTCATTTCTATTAAGTGGAAAGTATAATTACTTACATAGTATTTCATTTCCAATCAGGTTAATAATGCCACTGCAAGAGTTCAGACAAAGAAAGCACCAGCAGTTCCCAACGGTAAGTCGACATCTTTTCGCTCATAAACATACTGTAGCTTCGAATACACCGTCCTCACCGTTCATCATGACGTTTGCTGCAACAATATCTAACCATTACAAAAATATTTTTCATAAAAGCGTATACCCTTTGTGGAATGTATAATTTCATTGTGCGATTTTCTCTTTTAATCCACCCAGTGATACTGGCTAGAAACGGATCAGTTCCCACTGTGGGTGAGGGCTGCAACTTTAAAAATCAGTGTTGTTGTATACGTCGATGTAATTTTATATGTTGGCTAGATCCGTTGTCTGAATGCAACTAGGTGAATGCTATTTAGAGAATGAGTCCACTGTCAGCAGCCGGAGACAGTCTACGCCTGGCCACGTGATTTGCATTTTGCGCCATTACATGATGCACTCCGATATCAGATTACACTTTATAATACTTATAATTTTGCATTTTTGTTTGTCCATGATGATTGATCCCTCTAAAATGGTTTTGAAGGCAGCATGTTGAAGTGGGAAGTTAAATATTGTTTGTGACTTTGAAGCTTGATGCTTAATTAAATACGACCGGCGGGCGTTCATTCGTCTCCGAGTTAGCAACGGCTTGGAACTTCAAACTCGGTTAACCCGACTACAGTCAGATTTAAATTAAGCGACGTTTGATACGTTTTTTTTTTCAATTAAAAATTGATTCGTGCTTAACTTTTAACTACCGTATACGTTCTTTCAATACTAGTTCCAAGTTGAAAGTAGTTGACATGTTGGGCTGTCTCCGGCGCTTCCTTTGCCTGGCAGCGTCACCACTCCTATCGGATACCGCCAACTATTAGCCAGCTTGCTAGATCAGTACTTATTAATCACAATTTCTTTGAGCTAAAACAGTATTGACTTTTGCTAGAATGAATGTAACTCCAGTCTTGCACTCTCAATCTCTACTATGTAGTTGACTGTCTGCTAGGTTTGTTATATCTGTGATTAGTTTAGATTTTCATTTTCAACTCTTTCTTTCTCCTTTTAATGATGTCAATTTTACATTGTTTCAGTGTGCGTGCAATGGCCAGAAGGTGAGACTTGTTTGAAACCAAATTTAATGTATAATATTTACTCCTTAATTAAAGACACAAGCTTACGCGTTTACATTATTATAACATCCATACGAGCATGATTTTATTTACTTAATGTGGTGGGATTATGCGGTTGTTTAGATATTTATACTGCTCGATGAGATATTGTATGTCACGAATTGAATTTACAGCATTTTGTAAAGTTTTATTTTCCAACGGCCATGCTTCCTTAGAGCAGATGCGTGTACATGACACACGTATGTTAGCTGTCGTGATTTTATACCACATACCCAAGTACTTTAGTGAAGTTTGAATGCCGACAATTTTTATAAGCACAATTTGCTTTTGTAAGCTTTAACGCAGCACGGCCGGAGTCTTCCATTATTCTCTAATTGTGAATAATATTGGTTCACTTTAGCCTTGTTATATGGAACGCATAGTGCATAGTGATAGTAACCATAGTATACGTTTAACGTGATTAACGGTCGAGTGGTTCCGAACTAGCTTTTCAACAATACTAAAATGTCGGCGGCGGCGAGTGTCGACGACTGTCGACGACTATCGGAGGCACCGACAGCACTGTGTTTGTATGTTTCTTTTGAGAAGTTCTTCTTTAAAATCAGGTTTTGTGTAATGTGAGTGAGAGAGGCCATAAAACATCACATTCGAGTTACCTACACGTATTAGGTCTTCGTAGTCCGAGGCGTACTACGTCGCCCGCCACCCGCACGCCCTCCGTAGCTCTGCGCAATAAATGTAGTTGCGGGTAGGCGTGTTAACAGTGACGTCACGCACACTGAAATCTGCACAGTGTTCAAACACGAGCTTATTTCTAAGATGTTGGTTTATTTTTCTTATAGCTGAGTGTTGCTATCGGCACGAGAGTTGAGTTAAGTACGAGTAATTACGCACACACAGTAACATGACAAAAAGGTATCACGTGAATGGTGACCGAATGAATGGCAAAATTTTCTTAAGGTGAAATTCCATTTTTAATAATATCATTTCCAAAAAATGTGTTTAATAAGAACAGCGAGAAAATATTCTTCATCTTTCCTTATTTTATTATAAAAATCAAAAATAAAATATCTGATGAATGACAAGGAATGTAAATATGTAATTGCCAATTTCTTTTATTTGGAAAAACCCTTTCTTAAATTTCTTTCAGTATCAATGAATTAACGCCATGATCTAATTTACGTTTTATTAGCATCGAAAATAAAACTTTGTGATGAAATACAAGACTAAGTCCAGTTTTTGAAACATAAATGTTTAATTATGTACATCAATTTTTAATACTTATACATAAGTACATATTATGTTTATGTGCGTGGCATGATAATGTACGGTAGAGCGTATGAGAAATAGATTCTACTTTAAATCAAATGAGAGCAAGGAACAGAGGATTTTTTATTATATAAGGTTGTAAGATACTTCTTTCTGATAGGCATTTCGTTTTTGATTTTATTTAAAATTGTCATCAAGAATTTTGTGTAAGGGGTAGAAGTGTAAAGTGTAGAAGTCTTTAGGGGGCACAAGTGCAAAAGTATTCAAAACCACTATGTCAATAAAAACATGAATTGACGAAGAAGTTTGAAAAAAATAATAATAAAATTCGTGCCTAGTAATTTGATCAATATATTATACATATAATTATATATTGTCCATTTAATTATCTGGCAATTTCACATGCAATGTACATTTACAGTTGTGTTACATACATTTGCTATCTGTTTGCTTGCAGTAAGATGAAGTATGAATTGTGATGAATGATTGTTGATTTTGCTACCTGTTTGAAATTGAATAGATTATTATATAGAATTGACGTATGTGTGCTATGTTTTGTGTTATTTTTTAAACCATGAACTTTCCTTGATATTCGACCAGGATTTGGACAGACATTGTAAAAATCGTAACATCTTTAAATTTTCATTTATTTAACTACGATCGATCTGCGAATGCACAGTGTGTGAATTATAGCAGTCTGCGTATAGGGAAGTAGCGGGTGTGACAAATGAAAATCATTCCATATGATGTTTCACGTGCCACTCGCGAAATGCACCACGCGCCCAGTAGACATAGGAAGGAATCTGTTGAAATCGCCACGGGAGGCGTGCGTATAGAACATCGTTGCCAGACGTCCCGATTCAAAATTAAATGTCCCGCGCGGGACAGGCTCAGTCCCGCTTTTCGGGGATAACTTGCTTGCATCGTGCTGTGAGAAAGCACGGCCGGGTGGCACAGACAAGTGTATTTTTATCAAAGTACATTTTCTATGGCTATTTTTGCTATCTATTGTTACATAAACGTAATTTAAAACTCAAATAAAACGATAAAAACATGTGATTATATACGTTTTTTACTACGTCCCGCTTTCGACGAAAGAATCCCGCATTTTTTTACCTCAAAAAGTTTCAAAATCACGATTTGCCAAAAAAAAAATCTGGCAACGCTGTACTATAGAAGAACAGAGCGGGCTTAGTAGGTGCGGTAGGGTCGGTCGTCGAGAGCGCCGCGTCCGCCGGACGCAACGCAGAGTGGTGAGCGGCGCGGTGAGTGAGTGAGTGTGTTGAGTGGGCGGTGTGTGCGCAGGGCTGCGGGTGTCCGGCGTGACGTGGCCGTGGCTCGGCGCCGCGCCGGCGGCCGCGCCCGCGCCGCCGCTCGTGCTGGCGCCGCGCGCCGCGCAGCGACGCAGGTACCGCATGCCGCTTCTTAGCTAGTGTTGTGTTGCATGTAGCGCGCCGCCTGCCCCCGCACCACCCGCACCACCCGCACCTGCCCCGCGCCACCGCCACCGCCGTCAGCGCCGCCGCCGCATCGGTCGCCGCCGCCGCGGCCGCGTACGCCTCGCCGTTGCACGCGTACACGCCGTGAGTACAGCACAGTACAGTACCACCGCCCGCCCCGACGGACGGAACGGAACACCGTACCCACCCGAACCCCATCCCGTCACCCTGTCACCGTTCCCGCGCCATCCCCAACACGTTGTCGACTCGTCTATCTAGCTAGCAGTACCTACCCGAACCCCACCCCGTCACCCTGTCACCGTTCCCGCGCCATCCCCGACACGTCGACTCGTCTGTCTAGCTAGCAGTACCTACCCGAACCCCACCCCGTCACCCTGTCACCGTTCCCGCGCCATCCCCGACACGTTGTCGACTCGTCTATCTAGCTAGCAGTACCTACCCGAACCCCACCCCGTCACCCTGTCACCGTTCCCGCGCCATCCCCGACACGTTGTCGACTCGTCTATCTAGCTAGCAGTACCTACCCGAACCCCACCCCGTCACCCTGTCACCGTTCCCGCGCCATCCCCGACACGTTGTCGACTCGTCTATCTAGCTAGCAGTACCTACCCGAACCCCACCCCGTCACCCTGTCACCGTCCCCGCGCCATCCCCGACACGTTGTGGACTCGTCTATCTAGCTAGCAGTACCTACCCGAACCCCACCCCGTCACCCTGTCACCGTCCCCGCGCCATCCCCGACACGTTGGCTCATCTATTTAGCATCTAGTTCTAGCACATTGATTCCCAAAGTGGTCCAGGGGTGCACGTGAGACTCGACGGGAGTCTACGTTGGCGTGCTAAAAAAACGTAGGTTCACATTTCGTAAGCGGGCGAGGGAATTCATGAAAATTTATCTGGTTTTGATAGTGAAGAACTAAAATGTTGGTTTGACTTCACCCTATCAATGTATGCGGATAATATTTTAAGAAGCTCAGTCAGCGACTGTTACTTAGTTTGTAAAAACTTGCATATTCCATATTCAGAACAATTTGTCCCTTTTTTTTTGAAAGCTGTATTTTCGTGATTGGAACTGAGCCGCAACGGAAATTTCCTAAGTTAGATGTAATCTTCATATTTTTTGTCGAGTTTTGGGAATATGTTAGAAATGTGACTGCAGGGGGTCCACCGGAACGAGCAAAATTTTGAAAGAGGTCTAGGGGATAAAAAAAAGTTTGGGAACCCTCTGATCTAGAACTAGGCATAGAACGTCTGTTCTCAGACAAATCGGAAAGTGAACGACCCACGGTCAGAAACTGTCGATATTCTCCCGGTGACGAATTTTTTGCTTTTGTCACCCGCGTTTCTTTAGTTTGAGATCTCGAGTTATTGGCCTTGGAATCCGTTCATTAGGAGAGGGATCCAAATGTTCGTTTCCACTATGCGCCATTATCGTCACTTCCCATTAAGTGAGATAGTCCCTACATTAATTTAATTTTAGACAGGTTATTTATCAATTCAACCAAGACTAATATAAGGATCGCGGTAAACTTTGTATGCCAATCGCCCCATCTCTCACCGCAAGCACTGTTGTAAATTTATTATGAGTTGGCAACTTTGTTTCCACTGGCAACTGATCCCTCCGTTCATTTTGTAAACAAACTTAATACAATTTTGATTGGTTCATAACACAACTTTTGCACTCCTCAGCCTGCTAGTGAAAGAGATATCTTAAAGGCTTTAGTGAACTTGTGTTTTAGAATCACTAAAACGTTATTATGAGCCATCCGCATCTCTATAAAAATTGAGTCCATAAACTTTTAATGTTCCTCCTTAAAACGTAATAGCTGCATTATAATATCATTGGGCGCAGAAAGGAGGGCATGTCGCTAATGTGCTACTTTATACATAGACATTCGAGATACCGGCAGAATCGTACACTTCTGGAGTTTATTGCCCAGTATTTAAAATTTAAATGTGACCTCAGTTTGTCAACGACGGCCTTTTTGACTAGATTCGATTGTAATTGACGATTAAATAGCCTCTAACACACTGCATTATACTAATTGTTATTGTAGATATTATTTTTAATAACCTTGAAATATAAAAACAAAATCGCAATGGTGTTACTTTGAAATGCAATTTGTATGCTGCCTTATTATTAATCTAGACCAAGAAGCAAGTAAATTCATAACTACTGAATAATGTGACACAGAGTGTAAATTATAATTATTATTATTAATAATAAGTACTTGTTACATGACAGGCGGTCCAACTTTTATCCCTGTGGTCCCAAGTAACCCAACCCTCCGCTCCTATCCACTCCCTGTATGAATAACACGGTATGAACTGTTAATTTTTATTTAATCTTGATTAACTTGCACACTGTAATTTTGACTAGAGCACTCCAGTAACAGTTTGATATGTAACTAACAATCGTAACATCCAACCTAACGTTGGCTTTAGCTCACGGTACAACGCTTTTCATGTTTAATGCACAAACTAAAGTAGATGGTAGCTAATAATTATATCACATGTCTGCAGCACTTGAATGTATTACACGAGTATTTTAGAATTTACTTACTGAAGATTATTTTTTCAACAGAATAGATATGTTAAAAATACTTCACACTGGTGTAGTTAGCTTGTTATTAAATGGTTTTATTTTCATTAAATTTAGTTACAATGCCGACATTAAATACATTTTTACATACACTGACCCTTTTGTTGTGAATAGTAAATAATAAAAGCTTTGTTCCATTTTCAGTGTATATTACGACCCATTCTTAGCGGCTGCTGCAACGGCTGACTCCAACTACAGATTACAGGTAATTAACGCATACAAGTTCAATTTTCATTTTGCGATTTTATACTAATGATGACAATATAATTGTTTTATACTTAATAGATAAAATCTATATAAAATTTATTCAAATGCAAATTATTTATAATTCCAAGTCATGAGATCTGTTAGAATTAGTAGATTAATTATTTTCCATTAATGTCAACAATCATTTCGCTTTAGAATTTGTTATTGCCAATAAAAAACACTTTCTATCGCGCGAATGCTGAATCATAGACTTAATAAGAAATTAATTACGCTCGATAAATTTTATGAGTCGTTCGGAATTACGTTATAATAACAGTTCAAGAAATAGACGAGGTATTTCAATGTTATAGATAAATAATTAATGATGTGTGGATTACATTCGAGGCGAAAGGTGACAGTGCGTGTGTTGTTGCAGGCCGCGAAGCCCGCAGCCGAGGTAATCCACCCGCCTCTAGAGCTCTCACGAGCTTTATGTGATTGTACTTATTCAGTATATATTCTATCGCTTCCTGATTCATGTACCACGCTAATATAAGTTCGATTTATCCATCGTGGAGTGAGTGCTGGGATTTTGTTTGCTCCTTTTTATTATTCGTATGGTCCTATTGGTTGGCAATCCACCGTAATGCAGGGTGCACATGTGTTTGTGATGTTAACCGACTCGGAGGGCGCACTGGCGACCGCGCAGTTTGCTTACTGTTGATTTTTTATTATCCTATTGTTCGTTGGTATTGTGGTGGGTGAATTAGTTTTAGGCGTTTGCTCAAGCTGTGAGTTGACTCGATCAGATGCTAATCATGCTCCGTGTAGAACATTGAGCCCACAAATTTTAATTGCATACTTCGAAGTTTACTAACCAATCACCCAGTAGTGTTAGCTATACAGTTATTTGACACTTTATTTTCATTTTTTTAATTTAGACTTTGTCGTCGTCATTTTGTTGTAACCTTTCGTTTGTTAGTGCATGCTCATCATGATCACTTCATAATCATACTTTCCTGCATCAAACGTGAACGACGCCTATGCACGGCGCTCCGGAGCGTTTGATGCGGGAACATCATCGTAGGAGCGTGTGCGAGGTACGCTGCATGCTATGTACATACCCACATTGTCTCTTTTATAGTGTTTATTGAATAGTTTCAAGTGCGTTTCTCTTTGCATCGTCTAGCTTATATTTCTGGCTACGCAGATAACGGACAGCTCTGAAATAAAATAGTGCGTTATTACAACAACAGTACGTGAGTACAGTACACTACGAACGGTCCTACGCACGGTAAGGAATGAACGGGAGCTATTTTTAAATTGACTACAATTCATAATAATTGAGGCGTCATCAATTCATTTGTCGCCGGGCCCGCATCTACTTAATAAATGACTACATAAAATCGCGCCTTTGTGGGCTCAATTGTTCGCGCGCCAGTTTTGGTCGTACAAAAAGTATTCACGAAAACGGGCGGCCGTATGTACACAAAAAAATAACGAAAAGGGCTATTTTTATTTTTTAAAATAATGATTGCGACATGACTTGTAAAAGCTTGGGCTGAGGATTGGGACAGTTTGAAGCGGATCTAGATCCAAAGTTACCGTTTGACACAGTTGCTGCTGGGCTTAGGCTAGCTTTATCTCCACATAAACCTACGTAGCAATATTTTAGTAGCCTACTAAAGGTCATAATTTACTTCAGGACTACGTGACTGAAATTCTTGTAGTTCAATACGCTTTTACAAGTACATTTTATCGCCACATTGAAACTCCAACATCCTACATTTACATTTTATTTGGAATAATTTCGATTTTCTTATTCGATGATTGTCGCTTGTCAGCAAAATCAGTTTGGAAAATTCAATACTTGGGTGTTGTTCGCTTTCGTACGGTTTGGCTTCGTCGTCTTCTATCAAATTAGGAGGACCAAACGCTTCCTCGGTGTATAATACTAGTTTTCAACGAATGATATTCAAATTGATGATGTTGGAGGTTTAAAATACAATTTTTATGCTCAACTAATTATTATAATTATTACAATATTGGTAAGATCGTAGGCTGATTTCATACTACCGTCCACAATTCTCTGACAAACTGCTATCCACTCAAATATTTTTGATTATGTCCCATTTGTTTTTCGTTTCAAAAATTTCATATGTAATTTATCTGACGCTCCTTCGGTAAAGGAAAACATCGTGAGGAAACCTGCATACACCTGCGAAGTAATTTAAAGGTGTATGTGAAGTCAACCAATCCGCACTGGGCCAGCGTGGTTTGACTAAGGCCTAATCGCCCTAACTAGTTAGGGTAGGCTCGTGGTCGTGCCCCTCGGTGTATATGAGCTGTGATGATGATGATGTCCTATTTAGGTATGTACTTCACGCTTAAGCTACTGAACCGATTTAGATGATATTTGGTTTAGAGATAGTTTATGTCCCGGGAAAGGACAAAGGATAGTTTTTATCGCTGAAATCATTCTTTATCGGCAATCATTCTTAATCTTATTCGGTATCGGCAAAGTCTGGGATATGTATTTATACACCTCTGGCTAAACTTTCACGGATAACAAGCGTGATAATATTCACTAGTGAATCAGCTTATCAATGAACTTTGGGAGTAGTACAAAATTGCGGAGTGCGGTGACGAGGTCGGTGTACGGTCGGCCAAGAAAGTGGTGTACTTACCGGGTTTGACAAAACTTCGTGTGACAACATTTAAGGGGACACAGTCAGTCCACTAGCGCCGCCATTCGTTTTTTATTAATTATGATGAACTAAAGACATTTCTACAAAAAAATAGCACAGTCACGATCTCAATATAGATACTTCAGATTTATATTTACGTATTTTGTACACATTAACCGTATAGAATAGTCGAAATCATAATTATTGCTTGAAGTGGCCACTTTAGCAATAATTCTGATTATCATTATTCCCATACTTTTAATCTATGCCTGAATAGCTCCCAAAAATCTAAAATATCTATATTGAGTTCGTGACTGTGCTGTAGAAACGTCTTATATTCATCATCATAATTAATAAAAAACGACTGGCGGCGCTAGTGGACTGACTGTGCCTCCTTAAGGTTACCTTGGTAGCTGCTGTCAGTGTGTTATCGCAAAGAAAAGTCAACCAGTGTCGTCGTCATTTTTGTCGGACTGTACGAGTGTGTCGGTGTGTACGCAGGCGGCGGCGGCGGCAGCGGCGGCCGCGGCGCCCCTGCTGAAGTCCCCGCTGACGACGGCGCAGCACGCGGCGGCGGCGGCGGCGGCCGCCAACTACGGCGCCGCCGCCCGCGCCGCCGCCGCCGCCGTCAGCGCGGCGCCCTCGCCCGCTGCGCTCGCGCCACTCGCCGCCACGTGAGTGAACACACACACACACATGACACACACCAGACACAACACACACACACACACACACACACACACCAGCGGACGTAAAAAGGTCGCATCGCAGAATCATAATACGAATCATATTATAATTCATATTATGAATAGGGTAGTTGACTCATATCAAAATTTACTAAAATATTGTTTATTTCTAACAGTATTTGGCATAAGGTTCCACAATATACCGATTTTAATAAATAACAATGAATGATTACTGAAAATTTTTTATTTGAAAATGCTAGAAATAATATTTTTTTATCTCACGCCGTAAACGCTTTGATATCCTGTGGTCAGGACCGTGACGTCACTCATATAGTAAACAAAGAAATGTCAAATTTGATTCAACTCGTCGATTTGCACTATTCTTTCCTAAAATTGAAAAAAAATCGTCCAAATCTCCGTTATTATATGTGTAAATATCGTAAATTATTTGTATTAATAGCAAAATCAACCATTGATGTTGGATTTGTGAGAGCAGATAGTACAAATCTTCCGAAAATCGACAGATTGATGGTCAGGAGATTCTTTGTGTATCGCTCTAAACAATATAAGTACAGTTTTAATACTGTTATAATGAAGAACAGGTTACAAGTGTACTCGTCAAGATTGTCACGCGGCAGAAGAAAGTTGCAAACATGCATTTTTGGTGTGGTTGCACCATCACAGTGAGGAGCTATTTTGTACAGCAGTTGAATGCTATTGGATAGAATTCTATCTCTCAAAAGTCAAATAAACTCTAAAAGTATTTACTTCAAGAGAAATGTTCAAAAGAAAAAATCAGGATCATGTGTCAAATACCAGTGTAGTACTGCAAGAATTTGTAAATGAACATAAAAAGAGAAAGATTGGCAGTTGTTAATTTGTCCAGCATGAAGAAAATTACTGGGAGGAAAATTATATATACATTCACAGACACAGATTGTGACATATTTCTTAAAAAATAAAAGACCTCTTCAATGAAGAAAGAATAAAGTGCATAGAAAACTAAACCACGAATCATCAATACAGAAGTGTTATTTAGTTCGAGCTTCGTTATAAACAATAACAGCTTCCATGTGCTATGAAGTCAGACAGTGCATAACACATGATGGTTCTTTCGTTGGGAAGATTTTTGTTGGGAAATCTGGCAGACACCTACGAGTATAATGAAATGTGGATAAAAGTTGAAAGATGAAGATTTGGGTTGAAATTTGCAAAATGTGACCTCTTCATTTCTGATTAATACCCTGTAATAGTCTATTCAACAAACGGTATCCATAAAATTAGATTAATACAAAATCGTCATGCTCTTTTACTGAAGAAAATGTTAATTATCAAAGACGGAAAACTGTGAACAGTATGCTTAACTCAAGTATAGATGCAGATGTTTTGTGCTAAAGCAAAACTTATATACTTTTGTGTTGCTAGCAGTATGTAATTTTGAAAACACTCAAAATGTGACAATATTAGCTATAATAGGTATTTGTTCTAACAATCTGTATGTCAAAAAACTTATTGATCAAATAGTGCCATTTTGGAAACTATACTACATTTTTTCTAAATTATATGAAAATATTACTTCATAATAAATCACTTTACTATTATTTTGACTTTTATTACCTGCGACCTTAAGGCAATATATACAAATTAATAAATTTGATCTAACTCTATTCAACCTATTTGTACTTTTGGAACATATATATTTGAGTAACAATGATAAATATGAACAACAAACCTATAAAATATTATAAATCTTTTAAGGTGTAACGGAAAAATAAAACACGTATTTCAAATTAAAATATTTTGATTCAACTTAAACCTTTAAAAGTCATTATTGTCAAATAAACACAGAACATTTTTTTTTGTGAAGAACATAATGTCTAATGTAGTACAAAAATTTATTATGTCATCTTTAGATGTTAGTTATGTATAAAGTAAAGAAAAACAATTTCTTAATATTATTTATTTAATAAGAAGGGTCTTGTAAATTAGGAAGAGCACAGGCTGACAACACAGCAATCACATTTAATATATTTGTATACGGCTTTAAAATGGATAACTTGCATATTCTTGTGTAAGCTGTTCTGAAATTTACCAGCCAGCAGGTTTAATCAGTGAAGATATAACATCTTTCAGTTTTACCAAACTGGACCTATTTACTTCTATGGTGCTTTGGTATATGAATACTTGAGTTATTTTGTTGACATAATGTTGTTCTATTTGACGGGTCACATTTTGATGTTGTGGCTGAGCATGCACTGCTTTGTATTATGTTGCACAACATTTTCTGCCTTATCAATCTCGTTGTCAAGAGGAGAACAGGTTAGTACACAATAGTTCTCATTAAGTAACCACTGAAAGCAACAAATTTTAATTAGGTACTCGGTAAATTCAAGTAAAAGTTGTTTAGATAAATATATTCATTATGAAACTTTGATATTTTTGTTTGTATTACATACTTTTTAATTAATATTAAATTACATCATTATTCAATTGGACGTAAGTACATATTCTTTTCTTTAAAACATCATCTAGTGCCAGTGTATAACTTAGATTAAATCAAAAAGGCGTGAATGGTCAAGTTTTCTCTCAGTTTTCTGGTCAAGTTAAAATTTGGTTGGTCGGCTGCAGTCAGTTTTCATTCTAACTGAAAGATAAAAATTTAATTAATGATTTTACATACAACCTAAAAACTTCTATTTTGTTTAAGTTGAAACTGAAGTACCTACACAGATTGAGTTATTCAGTTATAGTACTTACATTAATGTGATTTTCGCAAAAATACATTTGAGTTTCAGTAGATAGTTACAGGATTTCTTGAAGCGAGTGTTAACCAAATATTTCGCATGTCTATATCACTGGGTACGTCTAATCCACAGCTTTCCTGGAGTCTTAATTCTATATTCCTGTTCTATTGTCCCGTTCCATATACAGTTTTACTATATTTTGTGATATTTAATAGAAAGCATTGTTTTTGTGAGGTTATTTCGACCCCGTGCTTTGTTTACTATAAGACTTACGTCATTGCCACAGATAATGAACAGAACATGGCTGACCGTGTTTTCGGTCCAAAATTGAAAATCTTATTTTAAAATAGATTTTTTGCACTTTTTAACCATCGAAAAAAATAATATTCATGTGCTATGGTCTAATACAACAATTATGAACATTTAAGCCCTACTTTAAAAAAGGGTCAACTAGCCTATTGAGTGCAACTCATCATAAACAAATTCTATTTGACAGCTTTGTATGAATATTCGTCAAATAGTCCCAATTGACATATTAGCAATGCCTAATTTGTGGACCATTTTAGTTTACGAATATTCATACAAAGCTGACAAATAGAGTAATTGCTTATGATAAATTGCACGCCATTCATATAATATGAATCATAGTGTGATCCGTATTATGATTCTGCCATGCGGCTCTTTTTAGGTCCGCAGACACACGCGCAAACGCGGCCGGCTGCCGCGCTTACGAAAAACGTATTAACTACCTTGTATAGTCTGCACCAAACTGTATATGATATTATGCGTTTTTGGTAGATATCTAAGTTAATGCATTTCTTACGAAAAACGCATTAACTACCTTTTATAGTCTGCACCAAACTGTAGATGATGTGATACGTTTTTGATAGATAAAATATGAATGGATATCTAAGTTAATGCGTTTATAAAAACTGAAAAAGCGGGTTTTAACTAACAATTACTATTAAGTTACCAGTTATCAAATAGTAGTTTCGAATATGGATGAATTTGTGGGTGCATTATAATCGTCCAATTATTAAATATTACCACTTCTTGAAACTGATTAAAAAAATGGATAAATATATGAAATAATAATTAATATTATTTGTTATTTTCAGGTATGGTAGAGAATATGCCGATCCATATTTAGGGCACAGCATCGGCCCAGTCACAGGTTACGGGGTACGTATTCAAGTATGTTCCAGTTAAATACGTGCAATCGGGCATGCTTACGAATCACATTGAAATGCCTTTGTTATATAAAAAGCGGGAGGACTACCTGATCTGTGCGGATACCTCTTGTCTATTTCTCAAGCAAAGCAGCCAGTGCTTGCATTGCTGTGTTCCGGTTTGATGGGTACCTATACCACGCAATGAAATTGTCTTGGTACAGTTTTCCTTGCAGAGATTGTAGGTATATCTTCATATCTTACAGGAACTGTATATGAAATACGTAACCACATACCATCATGTGAACAATCTGTTTGTCTGCCAACGTTCATGACAAACAAGCACTGTTTAAAACTATTAGAAATCTACCAGAAGGTTAAGTTTAAAAAAAAACTACGAAAACATGTGCATCAGAATTGAATTTTGTAACGTTGCTTATTTTGGCTTTATTAGTATTTATTGCAATTTGTTTACTTTGGCGAATAAAAGTTATATATTTAGAAACTTTAATGTATTAGAATTTTATAAAAGTGTAATTGTTTTATTTTTTAATGGGTACTTCTACTTAGTGGGACTGGTAAAATGCCTCAGCCATTATTCCGCCGTTGTACACAATTTCAATAAAGAATAATTAAACACTTCAAAAGAGACCAAAGACCATAGAATAATTTATTCCTAAATGCATCATTAAAGCGTTATCTAATAGACATATTGTTTGTTTTCAGACTGCCGTATACAGGAGTGGATATAACAGGTTCGCGCCCTACTAAGCCAGTGGAACAAAAGAAACATTAAACTCGAATACGAAACTACCTTCACCTTGAACCCAACATGACAATGGACTCTCTTTGTAAACGTACAAAAATAATACATAAATATAGTGCTAGCCGATTACTGTGTAAGTATGCTTGGATAGCATAGTTGTTAACCGTCGCGCGTTTCGGGCCGCACCTCGGAACTTATGAATACCAAAGTCGTTAAAATTTCTAACAGAAATAGTTTTAATCTCAACTTGTACTGTAAATTATTAATGTACCTACTAATGCTATACAAGTGCGAGCAGCTAAATTAAGTGCTTCTGTTCTATTAGGTACTTTTAAGGATGCTATTTTAATGTTGAAATAAAATCACAAGAGTGATTGTATCTACATATTAGTGGTACTGTCTATTTAGTCGTAACACTCTGTAATTGACAATAGAAATGTTTCATGTGAAGTTGTTTAGTGAGCTTTGCACTTGCATATCATAGAGAACTGTAAATACTGATTCTACTAAAAAGGTTTTATTCATAGTTTAGTTTGTACTTCCGGCGCTCGCGGTGCGATGCGATGCGATGTCGCCGCGAGACAACAGGAGATCCCGACACACAAAACACTTCCATTGTTAATGTTTACGTATTGATAAATGTTTCACTATAATCTCGATGGTGCGATTTTTATACGGTGCCATTTATTTGGTTGTTGTTTTACAAATATATTTTTTCAAAAGTTACCTTCTAACCTGTGTAATGTTGAAATAGTAATTTTAAATAGTCGTAGTGTTGTTCTATACAATTGTTCTATAGTCGACGCGTTACTGTTACTATAAAAATAAGTTCCGCTTGTAGCGTCGCTGCGCCCGAGTGCAGTTATAGGTCCGGGTTGTGGAGCGCCAAAGTTCAATCGTGTTCCCGAAATAATTAATTAAAAATGATAGTTTTGAAACTAGCCTGCTGTATACAGTTCGCTTTACGTCGATAGCATATGTCAGTTTTTTTACCTTTTAGTTGTCCAGCGAATTGGAATAGTTTGTAATGTTGAATATTTTACTGAAACGTAGGCGTAACGCTTTAGATCGTAGTGTTAAGGATGAAGGGGACTCCGTCGAGTTCTTACATATCATTGAGATTTCTCCTCGTAATTATGTTACGCCGGTCGCTCGACCATAACGGTGTATTAATATTTACTGTGCTATATTTTACTACTGTTTATCACAAGTATTTTCATTTATGGAACAAAACACGCATACGGGTCCAACCCTTTTTAGACGTCGCGTCATCGTCGTTAGATCTAACATTTCGCATTAGTGTCGTAAATATCGTAACATCTATGGATTAGCTCAACGTTTATACCAAAGCACAAAACCCATCGATTCGCGCGTATCCAGAGCGTTTGCATGCACTAACCATCCCTCAATAGATTTCATAGTCTTTCATTTAGAAAAACTTCAAAAATCTGTGAGCACAACACATAGAATATCCGTGTCGAACAATGTTTTTATTAAGTTTTTTTTTTATAACGTAGCATTGTAAGTAATTTTTCTCTGTGAACATATCTGTTTGCCATTTAGTGTAGTCGCCTGTAACTATTATCGAACAATAAGTAGATCTGAATTAATTCGCTCTCAGTAATCAATTATCAAACGCAAAGTAGTTTAGTGTGGAAACATTATTTTGGTCAGTGTCAAAAGCGTGTAGGTCTCAATGTAGATAGCTTCCGACGCGAACATATCAAATGCCAAGCTACGAGGTATTGATGCCGCTACATTAAGTGAATAGTACTGTTACAGCGCGGTGTCGTCTATGATAGCTTTAATTATAACTTAAAAGTGTTAAGATAAGGCGTTCACCCGGTGCACTGCCGCAGTCAGCCGAACACGTACTTGTACCACTCCATGACATTTAATGTTTCGGTCTTGCATACGTTCTAGTCTTTTTTGCGCACAAACTAGATAGTTGAAGGTGCTTTTTTTCTCGTAAAATGGTCGCGCGATGCCGCCGGAGGAGATCCGCGCACCCGCAAGACTATTAATTATTCTCTTATTGTTTAAGATGTTTCGTGTCATATTTTTTTTCTGATGATGATTAGTATACAGACAGTCACACTCATCTATAAGTGCCACTGGCTTATGTATAAGTTGTAGTTACTTACTTTATTTCTAGATGTAGCCAGTCGTGTCGCAGCTTCGAACAATGCCTTTGCTTTATTGCTGAATACTCATGCGTGAATGCGTAATTTTAGGTATGTACCTTTAGATCAGTAGGCATTATATCGTTTAAGTTTTGAATGCAACTTTTTTGTCGTAAGTACATTTAAAAAGTACATGTGATTCTATTTGATGATTTATTAGTTTTTTTTTATATATATATTTGTCTAATACTGATGTCACAATCAATTTTTACGTAATTTAAGAATCTTTGTTTGTTCCCTGGAAGTAAACAAGGCACGTTTTGGACGACTTTTCTTCGTGATGTTTGCTTTTTTATTCAATGTAAGCTAAATATATTTTTGAGCGTCTAAAACTTGTCTTGTTTACTTGATATTTCAAGGGTATTTATTTGTATTTTGTATGTCGTGTAGTGTATGATTTACGGTCACAAATAATTATCAACATGCAACATAATTAATTTGTCATTTTATGCGAGACTTGTGTATAAGCCAAATTTTCACATGGAGAAAAATTTGAGACATATCTGACAAAATGGTTAGTGTGCTACGATAAGATTTGAAATCATCAAGAACAATGTATTATAAATATTAATAATCATTAAAATTAAGGATAATGTATTTTGTAACGCGATTTGTTTCTCGGTTTTTATGAGACGTTAACTTTAAATTTTCATACTATTCTCGTTTCATTATGCTGTGCACAAATTAAACGATCGACGGCTTCGATATAATAATCTTTAGGTCTTAACGAGTTGTTATCATGTTGTTCATAATAATATGTAATGTCAGTAGCGTTGTTGGCTAGCCGGTAATTGCGGGCGGCAATGTGAACAACATTACTGATATGCGAGCAACTGCGGCGGCCGAATGCGCCATTACCTTCACTCACACCATCGCAAACGTTCAGTATTCAGTGCTCCCACAAAAATAGTATTTAAAAGGTCAATAGACTATCTCGTGCATTATTTCAATTGTGCTATCGTTTTGATAATTAATAAAAAATATTTTGCCGCTTTATTGTTAATGCTCATAGGCAAATGGTGTGTTTGAACGACCTTACGAGACGCTCTGCGCAGGCGCATCGAGGCGCATTCGGCCAACAACTGTATATAGTGTTATATCGGCGGAACCACCGCCGCATGTTGTGCATATATTTTTTGCCCTCGGGTTCATATTGTTAAAGTAGCCAGAGTTAATAAGTAATCACTTGTTCGTCAATTGCACTCGTCGACGCTGTTCAGTTAGTGATAGTAGAGTACTCAGATATTAGCAGGGTTAACTTACACCTTTGTCCGTGTGGACACGTACGGTAAATTCATGGATGTGGCGTCTTCGAGCCGCTTATGATGAGCTAGTAAAGCCACATCTATGACTTCAAATTGTTATTATTAAACGTGGGAACATAGGTAGACGTAGCGCATACTGTTTGTCGAATGAGGCCAAACTTTTAGCTGTGTGCTACTACTGAACGTGTGATTTGCGATGTGTATGAACGTAGCACTTTCCTCTAACTTAAGTGACTATAATGATGTGTATCGAGTGGTTATGGTGTCGTTTTTGGTGACGTGTTAAATGTACGAATATCATCGCATATCACATGACGGCAAAGCCTGCAGCCGCTGCCTGGCTGAGCTACCGCCCGGTATGCGTTACGGCTGGAGGGCGTGAGTCCATATATTTGAGATGCTATTACAGTACCGTGCTCAATTTCCGTATTTAAATGTTGTAATGTGAATGTTTTTTTGAAATTAAAATTAATCAACAATGGGTATGTTACATAAGAATGTCTTCCGTTCGGCACAACTTGTAGATTCATGCACATTATAACTATTGTTGCACATCGGTCTCGATGAGGAACATGTGTGGCAATTGTAACGTACAGAAATGTCGAGCCAGGTGCACAGCGAGCCCTCATACGATTTGTGATAAAAGTGAATAAATAATGATAGAATTTTTCCTTTTTAGTGTGGCAATTTGTAGTGAATTGCGAAGCTGATTTTCTCCATTTATTGTAAATATTTTTTTTTTCAAATGAGAATATTAAATGAAGTGAATCATTTAAAAGCCTTTGGCATTGTGTACTCATTTACGTTATTAATAAATAATAGTATACATTTTTGTATTTTTTTACTGGCCTCAAAAATTCTAATACCTGTATTGAAAATCACTTAATCCTACAAACAATACCCGGCAATAAATAATGTACAATCTAGCAAATTGAATCATTTAATTACCCAGTTGCTAGATAATTCTCATAAAATTGTCAAATTCGTTAAATTTTATTCTTACTCGAATGTACACTAAAGATATGTTTATATGGAAATAAGTTTAAATGGTTCGTGATTTAATTTGCACGATTATACATCGAGCCCTTGGTATAGATTACCTATTCAGCTATTTCAGTTTCGTAGCACGTTGTGCCCCAGCTGAGCCACATATTTCTGAAACGCGTAAGCGAAACTGCAACTTGCCGACAAACTCTACACATAGCGGCATACACAAACAATCAATTTTTCACATTTTTTTTGTGGTCCAGCTGGGGTCAGCCACACCAATTTATGGTAGCAGTCCAAGATCAAGTTTATTTTTTTGGCTAAAGCCCGCCGACTTTTCGGGAATTTTTAGTCGCCAATAAAAGCGTTCCATGCATATTTTTCAGTAGGATTAAGGATGTCAATGACTTCCTTGGTTAACAAAAAGTGGCTTCCGTGCATCTTCGTCTTCAGGCATAAAATCCCGTTTGTCACGATTTTATTTCTATTGTTTTCTAAGGTTTCTTTTTACATTAAAAATACTGGGACCTCGGCTAAAAGTAACTCGTTAAAATGTGGCTAAGATTATCTTACTGATGACACTTCGACATTGAGTCCTTGGCTTACACAGTTCCTACGGCATATGCAGTAAAAAATAACGACACGTTACTGTTGTTGAAATGACAAGATTGATTTATTAAGGGCCGATTTTTCAACTGTCAAATAACTCTTAACTGTTGAATAAATATGGCGATCTGACAGATTTTCTATGTAAAAGCTGTCAAACTATCATTTTATTCCCATGGGCTCCATGTTTATTCCTCAGATAACAGTTAACTGACGATTGAAAAATCTAAGCCCTAAGTTACTTAAATAGCTGATTCAACAACTTTTCGCAACAATCATTAGAGTTTTGTTAATTTCAATTTAACGCAACGTAAGCTTTCATTCATTCAACTTAAAATAATAAAATCTCTTCCTTGTAGTATTAAGATAGATGAGAAAATCAAGTCCCTTTTTTAGGGTTTCTTACCGCAAAAAGAAAAAACGCAAGCCTTCGCCTTTTGCACACCGACGCCGCGAACCGCGATAGCGAAACTGCGGTAAATCTGTCCCACACTTCGAAACGTATCGCCTTATGTTGCATCTCGCTCTCTCGCCCGTGACTTCCTATAATTGCATCTCAGTTTTTATAGTATCGTTGATCCTCGCGATACTTGTTTCACACGGACGCCACTGTACCGCCATTTTAGTTTCGTCGCTGGGAGAGAAACGACTTGATTTGCCTTTTTGGACAGAATATCGCGGCGATTAAAGATGGCGGAGGCAGAAACTGAATTTTTTTTTAATGAAATTCGAGGTTATCCCGAATTATACCTTATGGGGCATCCAGATTATAAGAATTCATATAAAAAAGAAGTAGCGTGGCGAAAAATTCGTCTTTTCCCATATTCTTCCACTTTTTCTTAATGTCGATACAAGAACTAATAGTTCTTCTTCTTCAGATTCGGAAAGAAATCCGTCTGACTCAAACGACATGTTGCACTCAAATGAGTAGAAAAATGCGATATTGAAATGCGGTGTGAAAGCGACCGCTTAAATTTCGAATGATCACCGCTTTTTCGTTTTCGCTATCGCGTTTCGCGGCGTCGGTGTGCAAAAGGCGTTATGGGATCACTATGCTGTCCGTCTGTCTATCAAGATCCTTTTTCTCGGGAACGCGTAGAGATATTAAACTTTTTAATATCTCTACGCTGTGGAAAAATCGCTTGTGGGCCAACGCGATCAAAAGATATGTTTGTGTCGTATATTCTTAAAAATTATGCGATTTCACAAATTCGATTTAATAAATCGTACCTATTTAACTAATATTTTAGTAAAATAAAGTCTCGTAAGCATGTTTGAAATCTGGTGTATTATTTTAAGTTTAGCTTATACAAAACCGCCCAGGGCGCCAATCTACCCTACGCCGCCACCGTTAAAATCCCTCTATTTGCATGGTGGGCATATTATTGCTGACAGACACAATTAGTATAGAGAGTTGGAAATAAACAGGACCGGCATCACTATTCGATACCCAGAAATTTTGATTAAGCCTGATAATTATTAGTAATGTTGATAACATTGCAAGGCTCCCCCGATAATAAACGGTAATCTTTCGTCGGTGTGAAATAATTAAAACAATCGCTTTAATAAGATAATCTGTGTCTGTTATCAGCTTGTATGCCAATCAAGCAGTCAGCCCGATGCGCGAGCGCTGCCTACTAGCCGCCAATTAGCTCCGTTGATAGCGATTTAAAATAATGTTAATTCACATTTATTATCGGTGAAACTGGAATTTAACAATATGGTGCTTTGTCCCCCTTTTAAGTTTTCGTCTAAGGGTGGTTTCAGTCTGAATACGGTTCAGCGTACCCGGCCTGCCCGGCAGACACGTCGTGAGACGATCGCGGTAAGTATTGCAGTATGTCACAGATATTACTTTAAGGAAATTCAGCGCAAAAACGAATGCCGGCAAAGTTTTTCGCGACTTAAGTATACGTCCTTCATTTGTAGGATAATCTTGTTTTTGACTGCAAGGTAAATAATAAGTTTATTATTGCTTAAATCTTGTAGGTAACAATACTTTTGTAAAACATGTAATTTGCGTAAAATCTTTGTTCTATTTTTTATTATTAATCATCAAGACTTCTGTAAAAAGAGCTCTACACTGTACGTATGTGCGTAAGATTTACGTGTTATCTTACCTCGTTGCAAACCGGTACTGAAAATATACTCACAAAGTTAATTCGATAGCATTTTACTTGAGTAAACATGGCCACTCAACAGCCGGCAATGTTATTATGACTGCGCGACATATGCATTGAGCTATTTTATAATTTGCCTCAGATTTTAGTCAGAATGGGTTATACAACGTAGATATGAACACATTTTTGAAATCGACACCTAATTATTTACTCAGATTCAGAGGAATGTGATAAAATATTAATGTTGATAAAAGAATTCAAATCAGTGCAAGATAATATATATCTATTACTTATAGCTAGACATTCAATTGATTTCGTGAACTTCAAATTTTTGATAAGTTTCCAACTTATAATTGTGTGTTAGTATAGGAAATAATGCAAAAAGTAATAACATGACGTAGTAGGTCAATTCTTCCCCGTTTAAGGGGAAATGATGATGATAGTGATGACTGGAATTGTATAAACTACGTTCTTTGGAAATTCTTTAGTACTATATGTATTAAACTATATCCATATTAGGAGTATATACATATACACACACCGACACAATTAGCGGAACACAAAAAAAATATTATTTTTCATAATTTTTCATAAAAGACTGGTTACCTTTTATTTACAAGCTTTTATTTACTTTCACCTGTCCCGGTGTCTGTAATGAAATCTTGCTAGTGAAATTGGACCCACTTCCCGGTTTCCGATTGAGCTGAAATTTTGCATACATGTACAGTAAGCTCCATAACAAGCTATACTGTTTGACCTTTGGACTGTTCTTATGTCGCTCGTAATAGTGGCGGTTTTCGTAGTGTAAAAGTAAATGTATAGCTTGAATGGGAGCTTACTGTACAATGCAATGCGGAGCTGATATAATGCTGGAGCTGGAAGGTGGCCATAAGAACTCAATAAAACGACACAATCCCATCGAGTTTGGGCTCATTTGCTTCGTATTGACGACTACTAAAAGTTTGTAGGTACGTATTTAAAAAAGTTTTTCTTTAATTTTTCTTGTTTAGAACTTTAATTTAAAAATCGAACATAATGCGATAGTCATTTTTTTCTTCGATTTGTTTCTCTTTCCAGCGAATAGGTAGAGTCTGACACACGAAACATGAGCTTGGAAAAAAGCGGCAAATTCAAAAAATTCTAGCTCTGGTAATACTGTCTACAGAAGGTAAAATACATTTTGATACTTGAAATATTCTAATATTTTTTATTTATGTAGTAATTTAGAATGTTAAATTTGTGAAAGGATCGTCTTTTTTCCTTTTTTTCCTACTATATTCTACTGAATATAGTAGGAAAAAAAAGGAGTTAATACTTTTTAAAATTAAATATTAGGTAATGTTTAGTTTCAATGAACTTCCAACAATGAACATTTTATAAGAAATCGTTGTATTTGGATTTCATGAATGTTAAAATTACTTAATATCTGTAATATTTCGACAGATATTAAGAAAAAAATATTATGAAATTGTGTATTACAAAGTGTCAAAATCACCATGTTGAACTAAACTACATGGGGACATTGTATCAGTGTTGCTACTTGAAAAAATGTCAGGTTCATGTTTCGTGTGTCAGACTCTACTGATCAATGAGGGGTCTACTTTCAAAATCCACTAAAATGCTTTTTATTAAATATTGAGGAACTAAAAATTTATTTTATGTTTGGCTTTAGGAAAAAAAATGTTACAATTTACTATTAAGTATTATTCATGTGGCAACACTTTGACTGTGTTTTTAATTTAAAAATGGCATTAATAAGGGAACTATAACAAAAAATTAAATCAATTTAGCGGCCTTTGATGTGCACTATTCATTATGGCGGACTTTGAAACTGACATGTTTCATTTTGGCGGGTTTTGATCCGAACATTTTTTTTCGCATGGATGGTTTTATTCAACATGAACACCATTATTACATGAATGAAATGTATTATGATTAATGACCATTGATTTACTACCAAACGTAGATAGAGCACTTCATACAAAAACGCGCTTGAAATATCTGTCACCTAATCGACTATACATTTGTACGCTGATAAATAGGTAGTTGAATATGCACACCCGAATTAAAATTACCATAAAGAAAGTACCGTATTTATCGAATTCAACCTTATTCTTTATTATTAGGGCAACTATTTGAAGTCCGATTGGGCAGTTCTTCACCGGCCCACTTTACGAACGTTCATGCGTTATCTACGTTTGTTAGTATATTAAGTAATTTTGTAAAATAAATAAATATCAATGTTAATGACTGGTAAAAATTTAATAATTTACTTAAGGGTTTTAAATAAAACTTTGCCCCATACAGAAACGTCAAATTTAAAGCAAAATAGGTATCCTAAATTGTATTGCTGTTTAAATTGCTATTTACTAAATGTTACATTTATACGAGCGAGAAAAAGCGATTATATTGTCTCTCAGTATGGCAGTTAGCACCTTAATTCAATTTCAAACTGTATGAATTCGATTAGACACAATCCCACATTTGCAAAATATCACATTCGAATCAGTGACACGGTCAATTTCATTTATAAATCGCCAAACACAAAATTTGTATTTTCTTAGACAAAATATTTTATCGTAACATTATAACTTAAACCTTATAATTATTATAAAAAGTTGTATATAAATTTATAATGATAAACATCACCGGACTCATACCACAGTTTAACAATCATACAGTTTAGAAACGCGTTTGATGTTGGATGATGATGCCGGCAGCGTGGGAACTTACGCTGTCACTCGCAAATGTGTAAAGGTTGTCAAAAAAGAAAAATAATTTAAATGCGATTATAATGTATTTTATTTACACGAAGTACCCATATACCTAACTACATTTACATATTATGTTAGGTAGCTATGTCAGGTAGGTGATCGGTGCTCGTAGGTGAATAGAGACATCGAATACCTACCTAAGTTCGCCATATTTTAAAGGTATAAAAATGTCTACAAAGTAAAAAAAATGCATTAAACTTTTTTGTCGTCTCTTACGACATCCACGGGAAGATACCTAGGTAGCGGCGATACATGTATTAAAGAGTTAATTCATAGTTCAGAATTAACTATAAACTATATTTGAAATTACACTTAACTATTTTAAGCGTTTTTTTGACATCCACGGGAAGATAGGTAGCGGCGACACATTTATTCTAGAGTTTATTCAAATATAGTTGAGAATTAACTAGGAAGTATTTATTATTATTGCACTAAACTCTCATAGTGCAAAGATGCAGACTGTAACTTTTTAAATCTTGAAGTTATGCTTTAACCTTTTTACTATAAGTATAATATCACTATACGTCGGCTATAAATAGTGTATACAAAATAAATAATAGTACTAGACGATACCAATTTGGTTAAGTAATAATAAGAAATTATAGGAATAAATATAGCTCGTGTTGCGGGGAAATCTATGGAATCTTAATTCCTTATTGTATTTTGCGGTCGAGAAACATCCGTATACAGAACAAGTGTGCACCATTATAAATAATGTAATAAACAATTCACGTAAAAAACCAATGCAAATTTCGCTTGCCTATCACACTGTCACATACATTCGTTTCCTTCAACCCTCAGCGTTCGAGTAAACAAACTCGGCGAGTTTGTAGGCCACGGACCGCGCCGCCCGCTTCCCCGTGAGTTCCGCGCCGTTGCTCTGCGCGGAACATCACAATCAGACAGTATTGGTAGTTTTCATAGTGGATTTTATCATACCGTTTTATTTACTCCGCCTTACGTTTTCACTTTGTCACGTCAGTTTTTCTTTTCCTTGAATGTTTTGGATCACATTTTTCAATGTTTGATAACTTTTTCTCCATTTTAAAACGGTAAAAACTAATTAAATCCACGCACAGGTCTTGACTAAGTTAGATACAACGCCATACTGTTTAAAGCGTTACGTGATATGAATGCCGCGATATGATTGGCTCTCGCAGTTTTAGCGGAATTTGAAACGCAACCATGCGGTTTTAGTGGTGTTTGCAACAAACTAGTGATATTTGTTGCTCGATTTTTAAAGGATTTAGGGGATTTTGATGAGAACTGATTGGTGAATATGAAAAGAAATGCATTACAGTGTCTATTTATGTATTAACAATGATTTCATAAAAAATCGTTTTAGTGGGTTTTGAAAGTAAACCCCTCAATTTTGTTAGTGGTTCGAGCTCAGTCAGGAGAATATTTAAAAGTTTATAAATTCGATATAAATGTATCCTCAATTTTATTAGAAAAGTTTTTTTCGTGTCAATAGTAGGTACCTTAGTCGAAATAAACTAAAATGCATGATTCGATACCACCAGAAATTATTAAAGCAGATGAAATGCGAAAAAATAGTCATACCATCAGATGACAAACTTTAGCAATTAATTTCAACGATTCATCGCAGTATTCGACGATACCGGTTGATTGATTTGCAAGCAGAAAAGGTGCACCTCGAGAGGCGGTCATCCCTTCTTTCCTCCTTTTTTTCTCCAACTTTAAGCTCGCAAGCTAATAACGGCTGTACCCTCTGTACAGCCGTTATTAGCTTGCGAGCTTAAAGTTGGAGAAAAAAAGGACACACGCTATTTTTTCCGCAGCCAATGTCATCTCCATACATTTTTTCTGAGGAACGACTGCGGAAAGTTGGCGTGTGGCATTTGTCTAGGGGGGTAGGCCCGAAAAGAACTTGTAAAGTGCGAGGAGTGCGAGCGTATAGTTCCCAGAAGAATTGAAGAAGCGGGCATAGGTTCGTATGTACCAGCTTCAGCTCCAAAACTTAAGAGACACTATCGTGTACATCGATAAAAACTTTGCATGTGAACATCGTCTTTGGGACATAAAACAATGGAGGCGGGTACTTTGCACTGATGAGTGTAGAGTGCTCTTAAACCAAATTGATGCAAGGCAGAGAATATGAGACGCAAAGGAGAACGATACATTCAGACTAATTTTGAAAATACGGTGACATGGGCGTGGGTAAACATAACATTCGGAGTTCGTACAGAATTAGTGATGGTCGATACAGGGAATATGACTGCTGATGGGTACACCAGGGATATTTTAGTTGTCCCTGATGCCGGCTTTATTCTAATGCAGGATAATGCTCGGGCTTACAGTGCTCGCTCAGCCCAAGTATATCTTAACCATGTGGGTATAACAGTGATACAGTGGCCAGCAAGATCCCCAAATATGAATCATAAAGAGCATGTTTGGAACTACTTGTTAAAGAGAAGCGTTAAATCCAGAATGCCACCCCCCAACAATCTGAGAGAACTACAAAACGCATTACTTGAACAGTGGAAGAGCTGTCCCAAGATACAATAACTACTCGTAGATGACCTAATTAATTTAATGTTAAAATCTTAGTAAGCCTTAATTTACAACTTTTTTTGTGCTTTTGTTCCCACAAAATAGGGGAGAAGTGTTTTTAACTTTATTTAACTTGCAATGTAAGTATATAAGTATGTATGTATGTTCGGGTGAAATCTTGCAACTCAATTTTGAAGCAGATATCTATAACCGATTGAGCTGAAATTTTGTGTACACACACACTTTGGATAAAAATGCACGGTTAACTGTGTGACGTTATTCTACATCCAAGATTGCGGCATACCCAAGATGGCGGACCAATTATTTTTGATGCACTCCTACAATATGGGTATCAAATAAAAGGTCTTGCTAAGAATAACTTGAAAAATAAAGTGATGTCACTATTAAGCCAATATGGCGTACTTCTAAAGTTAAAAAATCAATTTTGAAGTAGATATCTTTAACCGATTGAGCTGAAATTCTGTATAGACGTTCCGGCAAACGACCTTGCAACAATGATGCGTTGAATGAGACGAACAGACTGAGAAACGTGTCCAGTGATAACTAAAAAGTAAAAAACAAATTAAATGTAAAAAAAACCTTTTTAAAAGCAAGCTTTTATTTAAATGCGCTAAAAAGAAAAAATAAACTTTTACTTATAACGTCATTTCACATTTGACACAATTTATATGACATAAAAGCTTGTCGCGAGATTTACTTTTGTAGATAAACAAGTAAATTAAATAATTTGAAACAAAAGAGCTTATAAGAAAGCTTATACTCTACTAGCTTTCGGCTCGCGGCTTCGCCCGCGTTATTATTGTTTTCCCGTGGGAATTTATATTTTCCCGTAGGAAAAATAATTTTGTAGCCTATTTAAGGGGTCACAGTACCTACTACTAGCGCCGCCATTCGCTTTTTATTAATTATGATGAATTAAAGACGTTTCTACAAAAAATAGCGCAGTCACGAACTCAATATAGATATTTCAGATTTTTTTAACTATTCAGACATAGATAAAATGTATAGGAATAATCATAATCCTAATTATTGCCAAAAGTGGCCACTTTTAGCAATAATTCGGATTATGATTATTCCTATACTTTTAATATATGCCTGAATAGCTCCCAAAGATCTAAAATCCCTTTAAGGTTAATTTTTTTTTTAAATCCCTTCTTTGTGTGCGTCTGCATTTTGAATTAAAACAACTGTCCAAATTTCACGTTTCTACAATTAGCGGACGGCTGTGCGTGCGTCTATAGATATGAACATCATGTTCTGTGATGAACATCTCCTTTTATATACACGGTGTTTCATAATCTATATAAATAAAAATCAATGTATTACTATGTTTGTTTGTCCTCTATGCATTCCGAAACCATTCATCAGATTGTAATGAAACTTTGGTAGGGTGTTATGGGGACACCCGTGAGGGTTCCTAGCAAAAAAAAGGCATTTACGTGGCATTGCAACGCATGCCGGGTACAGCTAGTAACCAATAAATAATCAATGCGTTATCTAACACTAATTATTAAATTGTGCTTACCCGTAATGTCATTCAACCCAAAATTTTCATGTAAATCATAGACATAATGATGATACTATGATTTACATGAAAATTTTGGGTTGAATGACATTACGGGTAAGCACAATTTAATAATTAGTGTTAGATAACGCATTGATTATTTATTGGTTATTATGAAATACCGTGTATATAGATTATTACCTGTACTTTTAAAATCAGAGGAAAAACAACTATGGAACAAAAACATCAGGTCGCGTCTTTTTTTTTCATTTATTTAACATTTAAAAAGACAATTACAATATATACAGTTTAGATAGCTTTTAAAAACCACTAGGGTTTGTACTAAAGCTAACGAGTTTGCATTTACAATTATAATTTTAAATCGATATTGATACAATAGGCGCCACATCAAGCCATACATGTGCACCACGAAAACCTTTGAGTAGCAGTATCCTGGAGAAGACCCAAACGCTCCAGCTCGTTTTCTGGTCATCATTCCATCAGTAGGTGGTAAATATCCGTACGAGTTGCAGTTGTCGTATTGCAGTTAGGGCTGTCCGACTTTAATTCCAAATAAAAATTTAAACATATTTAACGGTATGTGACCAGAGATTCTCTAACGTGACAGCCTTGAGGTCGTCGCTGTGACAGCGCTGTATGGTATTACCTCAAAAACAATAACTAATGCTTTTTAGTTGTTGTTCTGAGGGTATTACCTATCATAGTGAAAAAAGTAAAACAGCGCTGTCGCAGCGACGAACTCAAAGCTGTCGCGTTAGAGAATCGCCCCGCTGATCGAATCCTTATAGGTACACGTAACTAGTTGTCTTCTATTAAAATTAGATGTGGAGAACCATGGGTCATGGAGTAGCTCACTGACCAGTGTTTTATACCAAATTCCCTTTTCTACCGACCTTTGATCGAAAAAAGACTTCCACTGTTGGTAAATATCTTGTCTTACAGGTATAAGTAATCAGCCCCTTTAGACAAGACGCATATCGATAATCGCTATCGCAATCGCTAGAAGGAAAATGTATGGGATTTGACATAAGCCCTCGCTTAGCTTTCGAGCGCAATTGTCAAATCTCATATTGTCCATTTAGCGATTGCGATTACGATTATCGAAAGATATCTTGTCTAGGGGGCCGAGTAGACCGATTGTATTTTAATTTCGATGCCATCTATAAGAGTCCGTTTTGCAAGTGAGTCAGCCAACCTCATTCCCACAAATCCCCACATCTACATATGTATTTTAAAAATCCACTTTTTGTACAATTTTATTATAGTTGTGCAATAATGTACTATAACGGAATGTCTCCTATAATGTATACAAAGATATTATTCATCATTTACCAATAACAAACGAAGTGCTTCGCGGTCACCATATTAGAGGTAGATATCGTACGTATCAAACACTATCCCTTATAGTGGTAATAAGTATGTAGCAAATTAATTTGACTTTATCATGTCGGATACTCAATAACGTCTTCGTGATAAATTCACTCAACGCGGGGAATGTAAAAATCAAAAAGTATTGACTGTTGGAACCTCTTTCCGTGTTCTGTCGCTGGAAACCTACAGTCCATCCTGAAGCCATTCAGATCCAAAACTCCAGACGCGTTCATATCGAATTGATCGCCTGGAAAACTGCTCGAATGTGGGCATGTACTATGACAGGGTCGTAGAAGCTGTCCGTACAGTGATTTGTGACCCCCAGATGGGCGACTAGGTCAGGGCCATAATATCTCCCAGTCAATTGTCGGTCCAATTGAGCTAACCTTTCCCCAGATGCTTAAGGTATGTACTTGGAGAGCCTACGCACACTTCCTTCTACCTGCGGCATCCAACTCTACCTTATATCTTTAAGAACTTGTAAGGTGATATTTGATCTCGATTTACTTACTCGTATGTCAAGTTTTGATTGTTTATTTGTAGAAGCGAATAATTTTGTGTAAGCTGCGAAATAACTATCATCTTGTATCCACCACACAACAGATGAAAATTTCGATAACTAGGTTCTGTCATGATACCTCTCTCTCTCTCATCTCTATCATAATATCCTCAATCTTACTTTCAAAATATTACACAATCCTGATTTCCCTGAATATTTGCGGTCCCGTTTCCACGTACTCCCACCTGTAGGGTTACTCTTGCACCAATTCCAATCGATCGACATTGAGATTGTGATTTATTGGTTGCTTGATTTTCCACATTGGCGCCAAATTGGACCCGTATTGTGCTGATTTTGAGTGAACCGAACTCAGTGCTATTTAATTTTCACAAAATACGGATCCAATTTGTCGTTAGTGTTGCTAAATAAGCTTACGAAAAATCACAATATCAATGCCGATCGACCGGAGTTGGTTCAAGAGTAACCCTACTGGTCCTCGCTCCAAACGTTCCTGTGTTACTGTTACTCCTCTTGATGTTCAAAATCAAAATCAAAATTGTTTATTTACTTCTTGTACATATGATTAGAAATTAAGCACTAGGATTCCCTGTGTCATGAAGACCAGTCTTCCCATTTATGTTACATACATATGCATACGAAAAAGCGTTTGTGTGTGTGTGTGGTGTGTGTGTATAAGTGTGTGTGTGTGCATGTGTGTGTTTGTGTGTATTTATGTGTGATGTGTGTGCGTCGTGTGTTATGTGTATATTTTTATCTGGAAATGTCTGTTTTATATTATATCTTTCTCCTTTATTGTTAACATTACAAATAAGTACAGCATGATTTGAATTTATACATATAAGTAGTCTAGTAAATGTTAATTCAAATTTAAATTGATTTATTTCTGTATTTGTAGAAGGCTTTCCGTTTCATTATAGCTCAGATCTTTTAACCATTTAAATACAGTCAGTCTGCAACCTGCTCGAGTTAAGTCTATAATGTTTTTGGAAGTGTTATATATTTTAGTGTAAAGATGTGGACCCATGAATTGACTTGACCTGCGTGCAAAAGCTGTTCCAGTTCTAGGTTTGTCCCACTTAAGTAATCTGTATGAAGTGCGAGCTTGCTGTTTAGCTTGTCTGTGAAAAAGCGTTATCGTTGAAACCAATCCAATTCCAAGTTTTTCCTTAATTCCTTCTCCGTCCGAGCTGCGCAGCTCTGGAATGGTGTGCCTGCTTGTATTAGGGAAAGCACCTCCATCACTTCGTTCAAGCGCAAGCTGAAAGCTCATTTACTTTCAAATTTATCTTAATTTATATTTCGATTATATGTTTTAGTATGTATGTAGGTAGGTATTTGTATATATATTATTTGTTTGGTAGGTACGCAAAATTAATTTTTGGGATCACCATGCCATAAATTTGGTACAGTTCACTATGATCCCGCTCACTACATTTTATCTTAACTTATGCTAGGGTTGGCTGGAAGAGATCCCTTAAAGAGATAAGTTCGCATTTGCACATGTTTATTGTTATTTACTATTCATGAATTGTAAATGGTGGTGCCCAAAGTAGACTCCACCACGTCGGCGTTTCACCGAACAAAACTGCTGAATTTAATAACCTACTACCAGCTCCTAGAAAACATTGTGGCTTACCCCTATTCCAATTGGTCTCCGTATGTAGCCGGTGGACTTCCTGAGCTAGCTCGAAGGAAGTCGCGGCTCCTGAAGGGTTGGTGTTAATCCAACGATGGAGACCGGAGCACTACATAGGCCTATTAGGCCACCATCACTCACATCACCGATAAAAGATTTGGTGCATTTGCACTTTCACCGACACTAAAACTTTGGCGGACCCTCGCACCAACAATCACTTGGTGCGCCGCGCAATACTATTTGTTAGATATTTTATATTATATTTTATTGCTGCCCGGTCCTAACCTAGTTCAATGTCATTCCGTATTCGACTCGACTGACTGACATGTTACATGCGGCCGGCCGCCACAGGCTCTCACTGCACAGACTATAATGCAGTGTTGCCACTCGCTCTTCCTCGAGCGTAAACAGTAAATGTGTACAAAAAAGGATATATATATAATATCTATCCCTATCTACGCGGCCCCGAGCTTTCACGCAACAGTGTTTAGGTCAGAGCCATGAACTTATGCTAGAATGATGATCATGAACCTATATTATCTACACCGTAATCCCGTTTCTCTTACAGATTTTACCAGATCTCGATGGATTCGATGAATTCTCCTCAAGATACTCGAATGTTAATAACAATATTAATAATGTAGTGGAGCCCAGAAAGACAGACGTCTCATCAATTAATGCGTCTATGAGAAATTCGTGGGATTCAAAAAAACCTAGTACATACAGTGGTAAGACAAGTGTTAAGGATTCAGATATATCTGACGATGAAGTGCTGGATGATCGCAAGAGCAGCGCAGGCCGCAAGACCATAGCTGACCTGGTGAGGATTGACCCGAACAAGCGGGAGAAAAAGAGAAGAGCTGTCATTGCTCTCCCAGGACCAGCCGACACATCGGACTTACAATATGACAAGTTTGAAAAGGATCAAAGGTAACCTTTATGTTATTTTTTGTTGCGGTGTTAATACAACTACAATAATGTGGAGTGGCTACGTTATTGTAGTTTGTTGTAGTTATATAACTGCTACAAATAACTTTCTAATATAAATACGGAGTTTTAACAAGATCTTATAAGAATGTCATACCAGTATGTCTGTGACTGGTCTACAAGGGTAGACCAGTCAGACCAGACCAGACATTTATGTTTTTGCCTCGGAATAAGCCGAAACTGTAAACTAACGTACACAAATCTTTGTTTTGACGTTTTAAATGTTGTCCCAAAAGTCTCATAAAATCAAGTGACCTCAAACTCTTTACAGCCTTACAAATAAACGTGGCATAAAGTTAAACTCGAGAATAAATTAAGAATAAGCAAAATGTCTACAAATAAACCAAGAATAACTTATACTGAGTATAACATTGACATTTCTATTGATACAAACGTTATTCCGAAGTTATACCAGCCCGCACCCTTGTATAAACCTAGTATAACTCGATTTGTACTTGTTTGCTATGGTCATTTGAGGTTATAATATTTAAATACAGTTAATGAATACACTAAAGTAATCTTTATTCACTGTTAAAAATTAACAAAGTTCAAATGAGATCAATCATCATCATCGTTTCAGCCAAGAGACGCCCACTGATGGTCATAGCCGTCCCCCAAGGATCTCCATACCGATCGCTCCTGCGCCTCCCGCATCCAGCGGCTTCCCGCGACCTTCATCAGGTCGTCGGTCCACCTTTTGGGGGGCTTACCAACGCGGCGTCTCTTACGGATCTCATCATTACTGATGTGTTCACGTAAAGGAACTCCGAGCATAGCCATCTCCACCCCCCACCCCTCCTCCCCCAAATTAATGAGATCAATACAGTTAAGAATTTCGTCGGAGCTGATAAGAGTCAAAGTGGTCAAAGCGTCAATATGGTACGTTGGAGACACGGGTTCGATCCCCGCCCGAGACGAAATTTATTTATTGATTTATTCAGCATTTTTGAAAAAAAAATCAAAGTTCTTTATCGAAATTTAACTATATTCAAATTAATATAATTATTTACACGAAAGTATCACCAAATATACTAATATAGAAATGAAACCAATCAACAAAACGGTCGCCCGGTCGAAAAACTGACAGCTTTCACAGATAAGATGTTACTTTTTTGTACATTTCTCTTTGATTGCGCTGTTGCCATATTGTGCATTTTGATAGATCGGAAGAATAGCTATACCGAAGATAAACCTCGTTTATTTGTCAAAAAATATTCTAGCGTTATTCTCGTTTTATACTAAGTATAACTATACCTAGTATAAGGGTGGAATAAATTTGGTATAACTCATTTTTATTTGTAAGACTGTAACATCTCAACATGTCCAGAGTTCTACATTCTTGAATTGGAAAAATGGTAATGTACATCATATTTTTTTTAGTTTTATCATTCTCTTATTTTAGAAGTTACAGAGAGGGGACACATTTTACCACTTTGGAAGTGTCTCTCGCGCAAACTATTCAGTTTAGAAAAAAATTATATTAGAAACCTCAATATCATTTGTCCGTATGTCACAGCCACTTTTCTCCGAAACTATAAGAACTACACTGTTGAAACTTGGTAAGTAGATGTATTCTGTAAACCGCATTAAGATTTTCACACAAAAAATAGAAAAAAGCAATAAATTTTGGGGGTTTCCCATACAAAGAAATGAAACTCAATTTTTTTTTTCACCAAACCCATACGTGTGGGGTATTTATGGATAGGTCTTCAAAAATCATACTGAGGTTTCTAATATCATTTTTTTCTAAACTGAATAATTTGCGCGAGACACACGTCCAAAGTGGTAAAGTAAAGGTATGTACATAATATACATTACCATGCAAACTTACACCGAAAATTGGTTTGAACGAGATCTAGTAAGTAGTTTTTTTAATACGTCATAAATCCTACGGAACCCTTCATGGGCGAGTCCGACTCGGGCTTGGCCGGTTTTTTTTCTATTTTTGTGTGAAAATCTTAATGCGGTTCACAGAATACTTACATCTACTTACCAAGTTTCAACAGTACCTATAGTTCTTATAGTTTCGGAAAAAAGTGGCTGTGACATACGGAATTACGGACGGACAGACAGACAGACATGACGAATCTATAAGGGTTACGTTTTTGCCATTTGGCTACAGAACCCTAAAAATTGACATGACCTGAAATTGAACTTGACCCTCTTTTTGGTTAAAGTGACTGGACTATGAATCAACTACCAGATATAAACGTATAAGTACTGTAAAAGAAATACAATGATGTCAGATGGATGATGATGGTCAGTGATATACTCGTATGAACGTAATACACATTCTATCTAATATGTAAAATTCCCGTGTCACAGTGTAACCGAACTCCTCCGAAACTGCTTGACCGATTTTTATGAAATTTTTTGTGTATATTCGGTAGGTCTGAGAATACTCGTAGATCGCAAACTAATTTTTATATACCCTTATCACCTAGGGGGGTGATAAGGGTTTTTGTGACAATTATTATGGCGAAACGTATTTCACGGGCACAGCTAGTAAGTGCTTATAAAATGTTTGTGATGTATAACTATCAAAACCATTATTTTTTCAGCTCAGCAACACAAATCAGTAAAGCCGTGATGGCAAATGACTTCTTAAAAAATCTGATGGACGACGAGCGTTTGACAGCCGTGGTAGAGGCCATGAACCCTCAGGAATACCCCGCGGGAAGCCTCATCATCAGAGAGGGCGAGAGTGGCAGCCACTTGTATGTGTCCGCTTACGGGCAATTCGAAGTGCTCAAAGGCGGGCAGGTTGTGAAAACCTTTGGAGCGGGAGAAGCATTTGGCGAATTAGCCATTTTGTATAAGGCGAAGAGATTCGCCTCCATAAGATGTGAGTTTTTTTTTGTTTGGTTTCCGAATATCTACTATACTCCGTATTATAGGTTGTTTGTGTAGATTAGATTCATCATCATCATCATCATCATCACAGCTCATATACGTCCCCACCGAGGGGCACGAGCCTACCCTCTAACCAGCCCTGCGAGCATGGAACTCTCGATAAACAAAATTTGACAGCTAAGATCGACATACTCGACAAAAATCGATAAATTTGACAGATATTCCTAAGGAGTGAAAAGGACAGATGCTTTTGTCGATCGATATATGTCGATCGACAAGTCTATGCTCGCAGGGCAGTTATGGTAGGGCGATTAGGCCTTAGCAAACCACGCTGGCCCTGTGCGGATTGGTTGACTTCACATACACCTTTGAATTAATTCGCAGGTGTATGCAGGTTTGCTCGCTATGTTTTTCTTCACCGTAGGAGCGCCAGATAAATGTACATATAAAATTCGTGAAACGAAAAACATAAGTATTGGTACATGGCAGGATCGATCGCGGGCCTCCCGATTCCACAGCGCCACCGACGCGCTAGATTAGATTGCTTTATGTAAAATATAGTTTATGAGTTCTGTGCAAGATGTGAGTTATTAGTATAGGTACCTAATTACGGTCTTCATTCTTGCTAAGGCTCAGGCAATATTTCATTACAAAGGAAAACGATACAAAATTCCTTTGAACAGGGGCAACAAATTGTGAAGCATCGCAATCATACTTTTTTATAATCATATCTCATCATCAGTGCTGCTGGCCCCATTTTCGATGGCGCAATCCATAAACTAAGCAGATAATGCACCCTTACAGATTGGCTCGGTCTATTCTCGCCGCGGGAAAGGTGGATGTAATGGGAAAACTGGAAAACTCTAAATAAAAACTCCTTGGTCATGATCTTCATTTTAGATAATCTCTTTTAGGAGCAGCGTTGCCCAAAATCGGTGTTGGTTTTGCAGTGTTGCGAGACTCTTGCTGCAAGACACCTAGCCCAACACCAAGCTCAAATCTCACATGGGTCAGTCTTGGTCGGTCTTGCTGCAAGAGTCTCGTAAGACTGCAACACCAAGACCGATTTTGGGCAACATTATTTAGGAGTATGTCGCGTTTTAGGCATTACCGAGGCAAAAGTTTGGACGTTAGAACGACGGGTATTCCAGAAAATAATGGTGCGTAGCGGCCGCCAGGAGCAGGAGGACAACATCCGGTTCCTGGCTTCTGTGCCACTACTGCAAGGCTTCAACCATAATATTCTTGCTAAAATATCAGGACTATTGAAGAGGGTGAGTAGGTTTGGAAATACTAATTGACGTACCAGTTTAAATATTCTATCATTGACATAATATTACATACCTATACGTCAATGTATTCTATCTTTCCGTGGATTTTTTACTGGCGATAGGTATTAACGACATAGTAAGAGAACTCTGACACATCTAATCTTGTAATAGAAGTTGACTCAAACTTTTGCTTTGAGGTCAGCTTCCAATTGACGACTCTGTCACAACACATTCAGAATAAAATAGCCCTTGCTGGTTTTCTTGTAAGTTCTTTCCAGTACAAGGTCTCCCGCAGTAGACTTGTGAACCATAGGCCCAGAGAAAGGTGAAATTTCAATGAAGAAGAAGAACAAGAAAGGTGGGGTATTGAAATCGGCAGTAATTTCATCAATCACCAGCATTGTAACACAATTAAATGTTTCATACCTAATAAACTTATCTACTAACCTCATTGACTAAACTTACATAATAATTGAAAGATGATTCTTTGACATCCGAGATCCATGATTGTTCTTGGTAGAATTCGGTAGCGCTTTCTCTTTTATGGAAGATACAAACGTTTTAGAAAGTAATTCCTATCTAAAAATGAATTTAAAACATACCAATAAATCATCGTCGCTTAATACATACCCAGGATCACACACAATACATTTCGATCAAGCGTATGTTGATATTAGCAAAAGAAATATCATGTTGCTGTTGTAATTGAAGCTAACAAAACGTTTGGTTTATAGGAATTCTTCTCGGCTGGCACAGCAGTAGTGCGTCAAGGAGACCCTGGAGATAAATTTTATATCATCCGTGGTGGGACCGTGATTGTTACCAAACGAGATGGTGACGCTCCTGAAAGGCGCGTTGGCACTCTACGCAGGTATAGAAAATCCCTCCCTAGCAATTATAATTTTCTGATGCTATTTTAAGCAGTTAATAATGTCGTTTCAAGAAATATAATCTGATGAACTGATTCTGTCTATAAAAAAATAGCTAGTAAGCAACCGACCTAGCATTATTTTCAGTGTTGTAGCTGATACATAAACTTTTTTTTCTACTTCTTCATACTTCTAATTAGTACAACAGAAAATGTCTATTTTCTGTTGTACTAATTAGAAGTATTAATTATTTTCGTCTATTTTCGAGACAATGCGTAATTTTCTTCCATGCAATCAGTATCATTAATAGAACTTTTGTATAAATTTTCTTCGTTATCCTTTTCGTAAATTTCTGTGAATTATTCAGCGTCAAATTTTATTAAAGTTGTCACCTTACACTTAATAGTGAATGTAGGTCACAGAAGTGGAGAAGTGATGGGAAGAGGTTCCCAGACGGGGTGCGTGGTGCTAGGAACCCCTCGCATATAGGGTTACCATGCCTATTACAATGCTGTGGATATTTGCGAGTGAAGGCATTTTGATATTTTTGTAAGAAACACGTAGAACAAAAAAATAATTGTGCTAATTTATTTTTAATATTATAAAGTATTAAAAATAAATAGACATACTACATTTTGCTAACTCCAAAATCAAAAGCATAATTATACACGGTTATTTTTTTATCACCCTGGAAAATTTAAGGGACGCTTCAGGACACATCCATTATTAAGTATATAAAAAATAAAAAAATGAAATATAAAAAATGAAAAATCTCTTAACATGCTGCTCTCGGCTAGTGCAGCATTTTTTGGATATTTTAGAAAATTAATATAAAATTAAATAGGTGAGTTTTTTTATTCATATTTAAATCATTCAGCTACCATGTCGTGAAGCGTCCCTTAAATTTTCCAGGGTGATAAAAAAATAACGAATGCCGGCAAAGTTAATACCGTATAGTTGTCTTATACCAGGGGTGATTATTTTGGAGAACAAGCCCTACTGCACGGGGACCGTCGGCTGGCCACGGTCACTGCGCAGCCACCCGGCGTCGAATGCTTAACTCTAGAAAGAGGGTAAGTGTACGTTTCTTACATTTTAAATATTCTACAATTCATTCAATAGTCTTCCGTACGTTAAAAGGAAAATTCGGAACCCTTGTTGGATAACTTTGTTGTCTTTTTGTCCGTCTGTCTGTCAAGACCTTTTTCTCGATAACGCGCCTTTTCCGCAAAATTTATATCAAATATACCTACTCTCTGTTTGAGTTTACGGTCTCTTTCAGCTGTAAAAAAATCATACTTGTAAGACAACACTATCCAAAGATATGGCCCTTACGTCGCATATATTTTCACATATTTTGCGATTTTACAATGGAATCAAAACCCATAGGGTTCTCAAACTTATTAAATCAGAAGACCGTAAATAGGTACGTCCAACTTATACAGGATCAGCAAGTCTGTAACTATAAGACATACAAAGATCTGCAGGCCAATTATGGATATTTCATCGTATGACATGGTATAAATTTGAGAAAAAGAATCTATGAAATGCTACATTTCGTATTACCGATCTCCAATGATATCATCACTATGGCATAATTTCAATGATGCCATCATTAAATAATGAACAAATGATCAAAAATCTGACTGGAAATTGTATTTTTCTTGTTATTAAAACACTAATTTCACAAGTTCCACTTGAATCTTTATTATATTTAAATTATTGCGACCGGTTTCGATACATCATCGTCAAGAAATTACAACACAAAGCTTTAACTATTGTATTTTTCGTTATGCACTATGATATCATATGATATCATTTGCAAAACCATGAGATCGGTAATAGGCCCTCTGTTCTTAGGAACCATGTCATCGATTTTAGTGACAAGAAAAACTGCATGCATAGATTAAAAAAAATCTTGTACTTACTTAGTTCAGGAATCGAACTCGGTCGTATTGAAAAATGAAATTTACATTATTTTTATTGGGATATCGTTTTTGTAGGTCATAAGCAGTAAATGTTACTATAAAACATGATATCTAAAATGAATAAAATGCATTGTATTTCATATCCTCTATCTATGTGCCACTCTGTATACTTAGATAAGATTGTACGGAATCCTCGGCACGTGCATATGGTCTTGTTTTTATTTACATTTCTTAAGGATTTCAAAGCATTTGAAATAGAAACCTCAAGTAAATTTTACTTCTTTTACAGTCCATTCAAGGAATACTTCGGAAATATTGACGAGCTGAACGATACAATTCACACCGTCCCTGACCCCAAAGAGCCAAACAAAAGATCACAAGTCAAAAGTGGCAAGTACTCTTCAGTTTTAAACTTTTGACAATTTTTTTCCCTATCGAATTTTCGATGTTACAATATAATCTTAAAAGATCTATACTATGGTGGTATGGTTAATCCCACACCACCCCCAGGGGTATGGCCAGTGGTATGGTCGGTCCCACAGAACACAGAAAGACGTTTCTGTGTTCTGTGGTCGGTCCGCAGTGATATCCGTTTACTACTATTTGCATCTTCCTCGATATATCACATTTTACATCTCTTATTGTATGCGAAATTAACGTTTAAGGTCAGGCCAGTTCACAAAATCTATTACCTATTCTTTTACGGGGGTTGAATTTGACATTGTTATACCTATTTTAATAAACATTGCTCCTACTTAGAATAGTTTTTAGTATTTGCATAAAGATTGATTTTTGAATACAGAATCGTTTAATCGAAATCTAATCGGTTATTGTGTTTTACAATATAAAAACTGTTCCTTTGGTAAATTAAAAATATTTTGCAAAAAAAAATCTGACTTCAAATACACAAAAAATCTTAAATAATATAAGAATACACGCAACATCATATTTTATTTATTTTGAAGTCAGTGCCAAACCTTAATCCTGAAAATTCCTATATTATTTTTGACATTTTCATTTTTTTACTTTTATCTTTTTAATGAATTTAATACCCGCGCACCATAGAAAATTGAGAAAATTGTATGTAGCTGTTCTTTTGGCTCAACTGTGTCTAACTACCAGACGCAAATACCTGAATAGCTTCAGAAAAAACATGAAACCTATGAAAAACGTCGGACGGACATGCCTATGTAATTTAAGGGTTTCCCTCGATTTTCCTGGGATCTCATTACCAGATCCTGGTGATAAATGGGACCAATAAGAACCCTATCAAACAACAAAAGAATTTTGTCAATAAATGACGAAGTTACTATTTATTTACTTATTGACCGATTTATTTGTTACCTCAGTAAAATAAAAATACACAGTTGAATTGAGATCCTCTTTGTGAAGTCGGTTAAAAATATCACAGTTGTAGAATATAACGACCCGGTAACATGACAGTTTTTTGTTTTACAAAGTTTTAGCCATTTTTAATATTATTTCCGGTTATTGTTTTCTATGTAAGTATCTTTTTCAAACAAGTCATTTTTGTCGTACATAGGCACAGAAGATATAATAGTACTCTTAGGTAGGTACAATCTTCATACTGGGATGCTGAAATATCGATTTTTTCCTCAGACATCTGATTCGCGAAGTCGCTATTCATTTCAAATAAATTAGGGAAAATCGTCCATAGGACGTATTTGTCTTAGATTTTCGAAACATAATTGTTACGATGATGAATCACCGATATACATTCAACACGTGGTATGTAATAAAGGCTTATACTTATTAGAAATTACAATAAAAATGACTCTTACTTATGTCAATTTTGACATCGTTAACTGGCCTGCCTATAACTTCGTTCTCGCATCGGGAAGTGGAATTCATTGGTATTTATAATAGATTTTCGAGTATATACTCACTCATATTTGTCACAATGATGATGAATCACCGATATATTACCTCCACGTAGGTAATGTAATAAAGTAAGTTATACTAAGTGAAAATTTATTGCTAAAACGACTCGTACTTATGATAAGTACGGGTAATAACTAATTATAGGTATGTTATCAATGGGAAACAAAACGTAGCTATCTAATTAAAAAAAATGGAAAGTAAACACACATTTAATCCAATTATTTATGTGTTTTGGTTCAACATGGTTTTTTATATTTCTTGCAAAAGATAAACTTTTATGACCGTAAATCTGAACAAATACTATAGGTAAAATTATTTATCTACGTTGTGTTATTATCATTTGTACTTATTTCATGATGCTTGATAATAAACATGACCAAATCATCTTTTTTGTTTTATCTACTAACTTACAAAACAAAACCTTCTTATATCTTCTAATATTATTTATTTATTTATATATTGCATTACAAGTGTGAGATGAAGTTACACATTGTACCTTGTTAAGGCGTTGCAATTAAATATTAATAGAGAAGGGCAGACATTTAATTTTACTACCTAGAAATTATTATTATTGAAAATATATAGTAGGTACTAGCTTTTCGCTCGCGGCTTCGCCCGCGTTATTATTGTTTTCCCGTGGGAATCCTATGTTTTAGAAAAAATAATTTTGTAGCCTATTTAAGCCCGGATAATAAATTTCGTAGAAATCGGAGCAGATTTTAAATATTTTCCATAGAAACTTTCAACCCCTATTTTGCACCCTCAGGGGGTGAATTCCAATAAACAATGAAACACGTATTCAATAAAATATTTTTAAGAGCATGAATCTAAAGTTTTATCAAAATCGTTGCTAATTTAAATTTTTTTCCACACAAACTTCAACTCCTATTTCATCCCTTTAGGGTTAAAATTTTTTAAAATCCCTTCTTAGATATCAATTACATAATGCTGTGTCCTGGCAATAAAGAGCTAATAAAGCCACTACTCCAATGTAGGATTCCATGTGAAACGAGCTTCTGCGTCAGCGAGCTTTGCGGCCTTATCCTCACTTACCATAACCTTCGGCCTTATCGTCATTTACCATCAGCCTCTTGATTGTGCTACTTAAAATCTATCAATTTCAATCTCGCAGTCAAAGTGCATCTTTTATCGCTTTATTTTTATTTGTAGAATTTCAATACGTGGAACTGAAGGACTTGGAAATCGTGGGAACGCTAGGCGTCGGCGGGTTCGGGCGGGTCGAGCTGGTGCAGTACAAGCCGAACAAGTCGATCACGTTCGCGCTGAAGTGCCTCAAGAAGGTGGAAATGGTGCAGCAGCAGCAACAGGAGCACGCGTACAACGAGAAACACATCATGATGGTTTGCGACAGCCCCTTCTTGTGCAAGTGAGTAATTAACTATGTTCCAGTCATAGTAGCATAGGTATAACCTTTCGATGGAGGGGTCCATTTACGACTTCAATTTGCTTAGTATATATACTGATATTAAGCTTTTTTTTGGAGGTAAACTTCATTCTATCTAATATGAATTGATTTTTCAATGGGGGTGTCCGGACCCCTAGCTCCTTATCAGTCAAAGGACCTTATCCATGATCGCTCAAAACAATTTAAAACCTCAATGAGAGCGAGATGATGCTATACGCAGCACGAGCGGTGTCTCTTTCAACCTTGCTATAAGCCACAGATTCCCAAACTTTTCCAAGTCGTGGCACATTTAGAAAATTTGTATTTTCTCACGGCACCCTAGTAATTCTTTTTCTTATTATTATTTTTGTTGTGCCTTTTTGGAATTTTGCTTTTTAGCACCTCGCGGCACCCCTGATCTCTCTCCGTATTCACCCATGATCGTTTATTTACGAAACAAAGATTTCTAAATTGAATGTTAATACGTAGTTATTAACGGTGAATTAAGACTATTTTGGCTTCACAAAGTTCAAAAAAGATCAATAAGTTATAGATCTCGTCGGCGCTTGTAAGAGCTCGATGGCCGAGAGATCTAGGCGTCAACACGTTATGTTGGAGTCGCGGGTTCAAACCCCGCCCGAGACGAAATTTTTTCCTTATTGATTTTTCAATTTATTTTGCATTTTTAAAGAAAATGCAAAGTTCCATATAAACATTCAATTATTATTTTGATTTGGCTTTATACTCACAGGACAAAGTAGACACGCAGTTAACCATAGCATATACGTTAAAAGATTACACATTCGTACTAAGTAAGATACTTCTTGATTATTGCAGACTATACCGAACATATAAAGACAACAAGTACATCTACTTCCTGATGGAGCCGGTCCTCGGAGGGGACGTGTGGACCATTCTGCAGAAGCAGCGGTACTTCCCCGACCCGGTGGCCCGCTTCATGGCCGCCTGCGTCGTTGAGGCGTTCCAGTACCTGCATTCCAAAAACATCATCTACCGAGACCTGAAACCAGAGAATCTAATGCTTGATAAGCAAGGATACATCAAATTGGTGATTCTTTATCTACATTTAACTGTTTTTTCTTGTTAATACTTATCATAATATTATATCGTGGTCATTCATGCATGCAGCATGACACATAATACAGCGTGACGCACTGCCTTTCCATTTTTTAAAGCGATGACATTAGAATCGTTGTTATTCATTTGTTTTATGTAACAACATCGAATTACTACAATATTTCATTACAGATTAGGAATCTCAATTCCATCGCGATGTATGTGTTTGTCATTTGAAAGTGGAGCTTGATTGCAATAAAGAAATTTAAAAACTCAATATACCTAACTATCGAGTTTGTCTAATCTTAAATACCCATTTAAAATTTCCAATTATAATGGGGGGGAAAGACTTCAGATCTACATTTATACATGTAATAAAAATTGTCTAATTTTGTTTGTAACATATCTGTTTGTCCAATTTTTTATATGTATGGTAACATGAATCAGACAACCTTATAAAACTTCTCTTTCTTTTTATATGTATATACTCTAAACCAGAGGAGCGTCGGTGGCGCTGTGGAGTCAGCACTGGCCTTCTAATTGGGAGGTCCGTGGTTCGTTGAGTGTTTTTCGTATTTCATATGTGCATTTGCCAACGCTCCTATCATATGGTGAATGAAAACATCGTGAGGCAACCTGCATATATCTGCGAAGGAATTCAAAGGTGTATGTAAAGACGACAAATCCGTACTGAGCCAGCGTAGTTGACTAAGGCCTACACACCTAAACTTAGGGAAGGCTCGAGCCTCTCTGTGGGAACGTATATGTGAGCAGCGATGATGACCCTAAACCAGTTGTTCTGTATGTGCAGGTTGATTTCGGATTCGCAAAACGGATATCCCCTAACAGCAAAACGTGGACGTTCGCCGGCACGCCAGAGTACGTTGCACCCGAAATTGTACTCAATAAGGTAAATTATCACTATCCTCAACGCTAATACGTCTCCAATAAGATTTCAATCTAGCTTTATCACTAACTTTTTTATGTTATTTTAAATAGAACCAATTTTGATATGATGAGAATTAGGAAGGTAGGTAGGTAAATTTAAATTGTTTTTCTAACTTATCGCTCTTATTCATTTTGCTTCGTGGTCTTATTACTCGTTCGTTCGTTTCAATCACGGGACATAAGAACAGTAGAAGTGTGATACGACAGTATTACCACGGTAATATATACCATTACCGTGGTATTATTATGAGGACCGCTGTCGCCAAATTCTCATACAAACAAAACACTAATGCAACATTCCGGCACTACAAAACATTTGTCTGATTTGTCGCATTACTTTGCGTTTATTACAGCAAAAAATAGCTTTAATGAAAGACTACTTTACATCGAATAACGATATTAATGTGATCATGCGATTTCTAAGACTAAAAAATGCTAGATTTTTTTTGTTTATTTTCATTGTGAAAGTTTTGTAATCAATATCATCGTTTTAATCCCATGGACACTGGACAGGTGGTTTAATTTACAGAAAATCAACAAAGCAGGTGTACCACGCAAAAAACTTACTGAGCATTATATCTCTCTTTTATAATTAAAAATATTTCCTAAAAATACTTAAGTCTTCTTTATGTAATTTGAATATAAAAAAAGAATTTCACTCTAAACACAGTCGACTACAAAAAGATCGATATGATCAAAGTTACAAAAATACCTGTTTTGTACACGGCCGGTTTGTTTGGGGGGCGGAAAACTCTTCGCCCTTAACCGTAACCAAACTCCTGGTTGTACTTACGTCCGTGATACACGGAATCAGATTCGCAAGTTAGAACTACCTTAAACAAGCAAACTCACTATAGCAAGTGTCCCATACATCACCTGAACAGCAGCGGAGAGAGGTGCGCTCCTCTATGGTCAAAGCCCAGCCACGGACCCTGAATATCTTAGGAACACTTGCTCACAACACAGTAGACGTGACAAAGAACTACACATACACAGGACCCTAATTAGGTTACCAAGACACCTGATTACTTAAATAAGGTAATCATTAAATTCTCGAGTCGGGCGCATTTCACTCGTGCGCACTGTCACCGACCAATCAATACGAGATAGTATGCGACTAACTTCACGGGAGCGAATCTAGCGCGTGCCCTAGATTTCCGAACAATATACAGAATGTATACTCTACCTCACTGTTGAGTCAATATAAAGTCGTATACCTAGTCATTAATGTATCGATCTTTTTGTAGTTGACTGTATCTACCTACCTAATAAATGTGTTCAGGGTCACGACCGAGCCGTCGACTGCTGGGCGCTGGGCGTATTCATCCACGAGCTGCTGGTCGGCAAGCCGCCGTTCCGGTCGACGGGCGGCGACCACATGAAGACGTACACCCTAATCCTGCGCGGGATAGACGCGGTGAACTTCCACCCGCGCGTCAACAACGCCGCCAAGATGCTCATCCGGAAGCTCTGCCGCGCCGTCCCCGCTGAGCGGCTGGGCTACCTCAAGAACGGGATGGTTGATGTCAAAAACCAAAAGTAAGTTCTGCGTTAGCGTATAAGACCTCAACAATTCATATACTGAATTTATCATAAGAGGATTGTGAAGCTGTAAATTTTCATACAAAAAGCGATAACGCTTTTCTTCCTCTTTACATAGTCCAATTTTCATAATTTTTGGAAATGTTGTAGGTACATATAATGAAGATCTAGGTTTGTACGATTTGATTTTGAAGTTATATTGCTCAGACTCTTTGGGGTGGGCATATGAATTTAGTGCAGTTCAACCCCACAAAGACGCAGGTTTGCGCATTTACTGCCAAAAAAGACAATTTTTCATTAGCGCCCCAGTTCCAAGGAGTATCCCTTAAAATATCTGAAAGCATTGGTATCCTCGGTGTCGAGATCACGAGTAAAGTCCAATTTGGGAGCCATCTGGATAGCAAGGTCAAACTAGCCAGCAAGAAGCTCGGTGTGCTTAGTAGAGCGAAGCGGTACTTCACGCCCTATCAACGCCTTGTACTTTATAAGGCCCAAGTTCGTCCGCACGTGGAGTACTGCTCGCATCTGTGGGCAGGGGCTCCTAAATACCAGCTGGATCCATTTGACTCTCTGCAAAGGCGAGCTACTCGAATCATCGGGGATGCCAATCTAACGGACTCGCTAGAGTCACTGAGCTCACGGAGGGACTTTAGCTCTCTCTGTGTGTTCTACCGTCTCTTCAACGGTGAGTGCTCCGAGGAACTGTTCGAATTGGTACCAACGTCACCTTTCTATCATCGTACCACTCGACACCGCAGTGGGGTTCATCCATATTACCTGGAAGCAATGCCGTCTAGTACAGTTCGCTTTCAGCGCTCATTTTTACTACGAACATGTCGCCTCTGGAACGAACTTCCCACTGCTGTGTTTCCCGAACGCTACGACATGTCCCTTTTCAAGAGAGGTTTAAAGAGAGCACTATATTCAAAGTTGGCAGCGACTTAGCTATGTCCCTGATATTGGCGAAGTCTATGGGCAGCGGATACCGCTTACCATCAGGTGGGCCGTCTGCTACTTACAGCAATAAAAAAAAAAGAATATATATTATTTGCATCTAAATATCCATATTTTAGACTTAAAAACAACCTTGAGCATTTTTATCTTTTTGACCAAATTATACTAAATTACAAAAAAGCAAAACGTACAAACATAGATTAAGGTATACCGAATCTAAAAATATCTAATTTCGTAAAGGTTTAGGGGGGTAAAACAGTTATCGCCCGAAACTATATTTTAACATGAAATGTAGGTACTTGCCTCGGACTTCAACACTAAGCGGTGTGCACCAAACTGCACTTTTGAAAGTGCATACTCGAACCATGATATGGCACTTCACAGTCTTCTTAAGCTGAATTGCGATACAATACCTTTTTTTGGGGGGGAAATGCGTAACCGCACCGTACCCGCCGTTGGCTATAGACGGCGTGCGTGTGTGGGTCTCTCCCGGCAGGATGCCAGGCCTACCCACTAAAACCCCCCGGTTTTCTCCCTGCCTTTATGGGCACGCTAGGTAAAGTCCACACTGCGACTCCACTACCCACGCACCCGGGCAAGCCCGACCAGCTGGTCGAACTGTCACCAAGGGGGGATGTCCCGAGAACACCAGCAGCCGTAGCCCCCCTGGACTTGGGGGTTTGTCCCATGAAATGAGTACACTGATCATCTAGCTATAAGCTCACATGGGCCACATCCGCCTCTGGTTAGCTAGGGGCAGGGAGAACACTGAGTGGCGTGTATCTAACACGATCCGCAAGCAAATTTTTGAGCATTAACGTAAAGAACTATATGTTTCGTAAATATTTATAAATAAAAACCTTCCGTTTGACAAGTTTAAGTTTTTGACGAGCACACGAAGCGAATCTTGGCGAAAACATATTCAAAAGAGAGATGTATTTCATTTCGATAAATTGATACTTACCTAACTTTTATAAATAACTCTTCGTGTATTTTGTATGACAAAATAAAGTTAATGTTATGACTAAGCATGCTAAAAATTAACTATCTTTACTTTAACAACTAGGCAGTTTGATTAGTAAGTTATATACTGATAACAACCTATGGCTTTGAGACCTAAACCTAGGTAGACTGCGAAATTAACCTGAAGCTTAGGTTAATTTATTAAGTTTAATGGCATTGATAAGATCTTCTTTTCACTGATGCTGCCCTTGATATCGTTAAAGCATGTATTTGTAAGTATTTGTAACATGGGGATCATTGAGGAATATTTAATTATTTTACAATTCTTAATAATACAATGCCTTAATTTAACATAAATCAATATTAACTATGTAATTCAAAGTAATCTCAATGTATTGTAATAGGTAAGATGACTGCGAGTATGAAAAGTAAAAATATAATAATAGACACGTATTATTTGCTATTTGGCGCCCCACGTTGGGCGCCAGTTATAAGAAATGGATAAACAAAATACAGAAATTAAACCCAAATGTACTTACAATAAACTGCATGGCATATTTTTTCTTAATTTTTCCAGATAAACATGTCAACAAACGTCAATCGAAAGTTCATAATACCTAATACCATTTGCCAGGCAACTTCCGTGCAAAAGTCGGAATTGTGTCACGTAATCACTAGCTGGCTGTTTACAAGACTTCATTATGGAAAACAGAAGCTTACGACAACCTCACGCTATTTTTTCCGCAGCTATTGTCATCTCCATACATTTTTTTCTGAGGAACGACTGCGGAAAAGTTAGCGTGTGGCATTTGTCTAGGGGGGGCAGTTCTAATATTGGTTCTCAATGTTTCCTTGTAGATTTTCCATTTGTGTTTTTTTATTATTAGACCAACACTAAAAATGTTGTTGTTCATTTCAGGTGGTTCCTGGGCTTAGACTGGGAGGGTCTCAGGGAGAAGAAGTTAAAGGCGCCTCTCGTACAGCCTGTAGCCAACGACTCCGACCTGTCTAACTTCGAAAAGTATCCAAAGGACAAGATGCCGCCAGATGAAACTTCTGGATGGGATATAGACTTTTAGGTCTAGTTACTGTTTGTGAAATAAGTGTCAGAAATTGGAAAAATTATGCTTGTATCCAAGCGTGAAGAATAGCTTCGTAACTATTTTTCCTAGATGCTGTGAGAAAGTGTGTCATAATTTACTCACTTGTTGTTAGAAAATGAATGATAACACTCTTATTTAATAATCGACTTCACAAAATGAGAATTTCAATTCAACTGTATTTTTCTGTGTGTTTGTTACGCGATTACTCCGCCAAATTTGAACCGATTTTCGAAATTCTTTTTGTATTCGAAAGAGTATAACTCCTCAGGTAGTTCCATTGTCACCAAGTCAGGATCCGATGGTGGGATCCCAGGAAAATCGAGGGAAAACTTAAATTTCATAGGCACGTCCAACGTGTTTTATGTTTTTTTACACGCTTTTTATCTCAATCCATTCAGTTTTATTTGCGTCTGGTAGTCATCATCTCAAGGATCACCATGCTAAGCTGATGATGGAAGGTCAAGGTCCTAAAAGTATACTTATAAAAATGTAATGTTATGTGTATTCTTATATTATTTTTAACGTTTTCTGGATAACTGAATTCGGAAACACTATGGATTGGATGGATGCATAGATTTCTCTATTTTATATACACGGTGTTTCATAATAACCAATAAATATTTTATCGTTATCTAAAACTAATTATTAAATAGTTTTCCCCGTAATGTTATTCAACCCAAATTTTTCATGTATATCATAGTATCATCATCATGTCTATGATTTACATGAACATTTTGGGTTGAATGACATTACGGGTAAACACAATTAATTAATTAGTTTTAGATAACGATAAAATATTTATTGGTTATTATGAAACACCGTGTATATTCCATGACGAAAGGTGAATGACGTTTTTTTAGAAATATAGTTGTAACTCCTAAAAAGCAATCACATAGATGTTTTAGTAAAAAAATGTCATCACGCCCTTCTTGTCACACTTTGTCAATTTATTTCAAGTCTCATGTTAAAACCAACCGTATTGCCACTAACTGAGCACTAAATTTCCAGTACCCAGAACTTTTCAAATAAAATCCCATTGAAATCTAATAGTTTAAGTGTGATATACAAACAACAAAAAACGAACTTTTCACCTCCTTTTCACTCCTTTGAGGGTAAAATCTAACATACTAATTCATTTCTATTCATAAGCTTGATACAAAGGTTTTACCGTTGCCTCTATTACAAATAACGACACCTAAACTCTTTTTCTCCAATGTTACTTCCTAAGGGCTAAATTGTCAAAGATCCGTTCTTCCGTGATATTAACTATCTGTGTGCCAAATATCAATGCAATCCATCCAGTAGTTTGAGCTGTGCGTGGACAAAACTAGTTACGCTTTCCTATAATATAGGTGGGAATGTATGCAGAAATTAATACCTTAGCTATAAAGTTTATGTGCCACAGCTACCCAGCATTATTTATTTAATATAATAATCTATTAATGTATATACTTAGTTTGTATGCATATGATGAAACAAAAATAATGTGAACAGTTTTTACAAAATGATATTATTGTAAAAACGTTAAAAAATAAAATGTAATATTATAAAATGAAATATTTTTTCATTTATTGTAAGGTACCCTAAAAGAAAAATAATCATCCCTCATTACTCCGCTCAATAGTGGTAAATATAAGGTGTTACCTACACTACACGCCCGCGCTAGTAGGAGGAGGCGACGTCGAATGACTGAGCAGCGACACAGGGTCTTCAGAGCCCTGAATCTGTCGCACTAATACGGAGCTCCTATAGCTCTGGGAAAATGAGATACTGGGATAATGGGATACTGTTCCAAGTTGAGGCAGAACTGGCTAGGTTGAGTTGGCTCGCTCGTAGCCACTCAAATACTCGTACGTATGGCCAAATAAGGGTTTCCAAGGGGGTCCATATTTGCAGTTCTATACCTACTGTGTAGACCCAGACACCTTTGTGCTTTTTTAATAAAAATGTTGTTATGACTGAAGTAGAAAAACCATTTTAATACGAGTAGGTATATAAACTTTAATTATAATAGTAGGTAACTTTTTACCCTTTAAACTAATTTGAAATATGTATAGAACTAAAACTTCTAAAGATATGGCGAGAATAACGAATAATGATATTTAGAAAAATTTATATTCAAAAATCTTACTCTACTCTAATCTCTACTATCTGTTCGGAATTTGGGAGGATTTTCACGAAAAGAAACTAAATCAAAATTTTTAGACCCACAATTTTGTACACATTTTATTTCAATTTGAACTCCGGTATTATTACAAAACGTAGGTAGTCTAAGCTTAGTCTTGGCTTAAACCTGATGCTCTTTCACTTGTGTTAATTAGGGTGGATAGAGGCAGCATCCCGATTTAATCCACGAATAAGCTTAGACCAAGTTTTGTAATAAGGTGAAGGTCTAAATCTTTTAGTCCTATTTGCCCCTCTCCTATTTTGCAAAAATAATAATCGTTTTTCACATCCTTACCTACATAATTTTAATTTTATATAAAGAGGTATAAAGAGGTATTTCAATTATATTATGGGTGTCATATTATAAAACGTAAATACGTGGTCGAAGCTTGCAAAACATAGGTACTCAACACACTTATTCCAAACCTTACAATTGATAGAGATAGTTACTTACCTAAAATTTGACCATTTTTTGTTTGATACATTTTTTTCAATTTTGGTCACGTTCGCAAGAAACGAGTCAAGTCAAATAGCAAAGCAAATGGCAGCATATAGAGGTTAGTAGGGGAATCAACCTGCCCTCGCGCACTGCAGCCGTTGCCCTCCAACGAGGTCACAGAACCAGCATGTAACCAATCTTAATGTAAACAAATATCTATTGTTGTTGTGCTATTGATTATATCAATGTTGTGATTGATATGAAATTAATCTAGTCCTTTTTTAAGTTTCTAAATGTGGAATGTGGAATGAAACCTGTGTGGTAGTAGTGACGGATGACTAGACGCGTGAGAGAGGGATGGAAGATAGTTGGTTGACGGACGACAATGTAAGACGTGTAAGGCGGAGTGGTTGGGTCAATTTTATCTTTACAAATAAATAAAATTGAAGTGTCTGTTTGTAATATCAAAATAACAAGTTTTTACTAAACGGGTATGAATGTACGAGTATATCGGGTACCAATAACGAAAACACAATTTAAAAATTTTTTGTCTGTCTGTCTGTTTGTTCCCGCTAATCTCCGGAACGGCTGGACCGATTTTGACGGGACTTTCACTAATAGATAGCTAATTATATAAGGTATACTTTTTATCAAAATTGCCTACAAAAATCAAAATGCTGCCAAAAGTTACTATTCCACGCGGACGAAGTCGCGGGCACAGCTAGTTGGAAATAATTTAAAACCGAAATAATCCAAACGCCTGGGGCCTTACCATGATCGCTTACAGCAAGATTAAAACAATATTGAAACAGAGACACCGCTCTTGCTGCGTATAGCGCCATCCCGCTCTCAGAGCGGTTTCAATATTGTTTTGGGCGATCATGGTACGGGGGCTGATCACTTAAATCCCACAATTTTGGGGGCTCGTCCGGGATATTCAGGCGTTATAATAAAATTTTCCATTCGTTGCCCATGGTCCTACTGCATAGTCCTACTGGTAGTACCACGGGCAATTTATTTTGTCCGTGGTTCTATCAGTAGGACCATGGGCAAGTAGCATTACCTGTAGTTCAACTGGTAGTACCACGGGCATTTTTTCTTGCCCGTGGTGGTGGACTACGTAGTTGGATTGGACCACGGGCAATGAATGAAATTTACGGGAAATTTTCGTAAAAAGAGATAGACGGTCGGGACAAAAGAAGATAGAGGAGAAAGAAAAGACTGACGTGGTGGAAGATCAGATAGTAAGGAGTGAAAAAACTCTCAGTCGAACAACGAGCGTAACTTAACAAGCGTAGTTGACTTTAACTGCGTTTTAAATATTAAGGGCTAAGGGCTTTTTGGGTTTCAGCCCAGGGCCCCGTGGATACAAAGGGCCCCCCCAGCCCCCGTTAAAATAATAGACGATACTTATTTTTATGTAAAGAAAAATATGTAAATTAAAGAAAAAACTCATAAATTTGGCAACCCAGATAATGTGCTATCAAAAGAAACAGGGAATTCCCCTGTCGCTTGCCTATTTGAAAGGTTGATCTATAACAATGAAGAATTTGTTTCTACTGTACATAAACACGAACTCTTATAATTTTTTTAAGTTTCCATTTTTTCCCTATACCGTACATCTATATCACTGTAGAAAACAGTTTATTGATAAAATAAGTAGTATTAGTCCAGGGCCCCACAAATTTACAATCCGCCCCTGTGCGCAACAGTATTTCAGCATTCCTAAAATAGGGTTGATGGCAGTGATTCGGAGAATTAGGAGAACGGATTGTCCCAACTATGGACAAAATACACGTCAAGATTGGTTTAGTAAGTATGCCCCGCACGGAAACTGTGTGGTCAAATTGTGGGTCTCGAACTATCCCTATACCACCTATTCAATACAAGCAAACAAACAAACAATCAAATCTTTCGTCTTTATAATATTAGTATAGATGTAATAGTTTAATAAACAAATCAATCTAATTTTGGCAGTTTGACCCAATGGTTGGACCATAGCTCAAGCAGCGGACTGACGTCAGTGACTAATAATAGACGTCTTTTTTAAGTCAATTTAGGTTCAATAATAGTACGTCATATTTACGTCTCAATAACGTCAAGAGTACGTTGATTCTAGGATAGCAGTTTATACGTCATTATTAGACGTCGTACAGACTACCATTATAGTACCACTACTTGACCACTATCCATTGATCGTGGATATAAAATAAAACAAGCACGACGTACGTTTATATTTTCATAAAAAATGTATCATGTTATAAATTAAAGTTTATTTTACACTTTTTATGGCATTAAAATATAAGATTAAGTATAATTACATAATACTATTAGTTCGTACGTGACAACAGAGATGACGCTGATGCAAGTGAGAGCGCGATGGCGTTGTGTGCAACTTTGAGATATACAATAAGGCTCGAAGGATCTTAACTCGAGTGCGCTTTTCATTCTTGCCCCACTCGCCGCTACACTATTAATTTATTTAATATATTTTCATTTTGTGTATTATAAATAACCACCGTCCGTCATGGTTATTTATATTATTTTTCCAGGTGTACTGTATTTTACAAGTCACGCCCTTTCATACCCTTTTTTCGGTAAATGGCAGATTCTGGAAATGGCAGATTCTGTGAACGGCAGATTCTGGAAATGGCAGATTCTTGAAACGGCAGATGTACAGTCAAATAACGAATTGCACTTCGTTCAAACCTTTTGACAATATATTTGCTTGCTCAACCTGTATTTACAAAACACAGTGGAGTTTTAAATTTCCCGCCGCGAAAATTTGGAATGACTTACCACCTCCTGTATGGGTTAGTGCACATCAATCATGCAAAACTCTTCGTAGAAAAGTTTTGCACTGGCTGTTTTTTAAAGCAATCTACTGATGCACTGTCAATGGGCTATATTTTGTAACGCTAGCTGATTCAGTCTATTCTCTTTTCTTGGGGATGTTTTTTGCATTAGCACCCAGCAAATTGCCACTGCATTAATTCTAGGCAGTATATTTTTTATTTTCAATTACGTTGGAACTTCTTGGTTTTATGTCTACTTGGTTAGTGCCGTCCACTTAAATTTAAGTATATACGAGTATAAAACAACGATTTCATCTATTTCGGGTCGCAAATAACATGTGAGGGTAGCTGCATTGGGGAAATACGCCGGAGATCGGGCATGGCTAAGAGTGCGATGGCGAACTTGGAGAAGATATGGAGAAACCGGAGCATTCGTCGTAAAACTAAAGTGCGTTTGGTGCGAGCGCTTGTCTTCTCTATATTTCTGTACGGCGCAGAGACGTGGTGCATGAGAAGAAGTTATTGCAGTAGGATTGATGCTTTTCAAATGTGGGTGTGGAGAAAAATGCTCCGTATACTGCCTTAAGGACCATGAGTCGATTCTGAAAGAGTTCAACATCAAAAAAAGGCTCTGTGCCATCTGCCAAAAACGGTTCCTGAGCTTCTTCGGACATTATTTTATTATGCGATCTCCTAAGCATAGTCTTGAGAGGCTTTTAATATTGGGTCGCATTGAAGGCAACCGCGCCATGGACAGAACACCAGCTCGATGGTCAGACCTCGTCAAAAAAACAACGGGTGGTAGTATCTATCAAGCGGTCCATTCCACCCGTGCGACTCGAAACTTGCCTTCCAATCGGGAGGTTCGGGTTCGAGATCGCCATGTAGCAATATGTTTTTCGAATTTCATATGTACATTTGTCTGACGCTCCTACGGTGAAGGAAAACATCGTGAGGCAACCTGCATACATCTGCAAAGAAATTCAATGGTGTATGTGAAGTCAACCAATCCGCACTGGGCCAGCGTAGTTGACTAAGGCCTAATCACCCTAACATAGGGTAGGCTCGAGCCCCTCGGCGGGGACACGTATATGACCTGTGATGATGATGATGATGCTGCCTCTGATCAGAGAGCAATTTTTCCTGTAGGGGGTACAGGAAAAATTGACGGACCAATTTTTTTAGGACTAATTATTATTATACTTATCGGAGAGTCATTAATTTGTAATTTTACATGGGGAATTTTTTTATTCTACAAAAAATTCCGTCTATAAAAAAAGGCTCGATGTAAGAACCTACTTTAAATATAGTTACAGAAATAATTGATAGGTTCTTATTATTAATTTATTTTTAGTTATTTCAATTTCATCCAACAGTCTATTCAACAATAGGCTCTGGACAAAAAGAATATTTGTAGATAAGTAAAATATGATTTTGCATATCTAAGTATTTATATTTAAAAACTAAAAAAAAATATTTATCTAAAACAAATATTTTAGTCATTATTTGTTTAGTCATATGGATTTTTATTCTAATATTGTCATACTTAAATTGTTCTTTTCAATACGAGGAAATTATGGACACCCTATAAAAAAGGGACAAACGGCCTCTCTTCTGGCTATCCTTCTCGGCTCGTTTTTCTGGTTAGATAACTCAGTCCTGTTTTGGTTATTAAGTCCATAGTATCACCTCAGAGCAAACGGAAAAATGCTAACTGAAACAGAGGCGACAGTGGCCAATCTCAGTCAAGGCTGTTGATTTTGGAACCTACCAAATTGAGCTGTCTGTACAAATTCTGCCGTTTCAAGAATCTGTTATTTCCAGAATCTGCCGTTTACAGAATCTGCCATTCACCGAATAAAGGTTTCATTCATGTCACGTCATTGCTTGACTTTGTAAGGACGTCCTGAGATGACGTCCCATAGGCTGTGACAAATTAAGGTACTTTTCAGGACCCCCCGACGTCATTTTATGACGTCCGATGCGTCCTTGACTGACTGTATTGGGACGTCATTATAACGTAGATTTGCTACCTGGGAGAAAATACAATTACCTACCTATTACTCGCTTGTGTTGCCAACCAGTGAGCATAAAAGGGTAGTCCCCGTTGGGATGACACTTGTGCAGTACCTACATAGCTTGGTGTAACTGGAGACAATTTTTCATAGAATCTGCAGGTGAACTTTATAAATAGGCATAATAATAACCGTTACAAAGAACCTATGAGGTGGCTAGCATTTCGCGCCATTCGAGCGAAATAATAAAAATAAAGGTCTCATAAAAGTGCCACGGGCGTCCCAAAAAAAATGGCGAACGGAAACGTGAGCCGCAACATGATATTTTGTTAAGCTTTAAAAAAAACCGACCAACCTCGTAAAATCTGTCGAGGAAGGGTACTAAAGCGATTTAAAAGTTTTGAAATACGTAACACTAGGGACCGAGATAAAAGAATCTTTACTGAGACACAGCGTGAGACCGTCATTAAGGCAGTAATGGAATTGTCTTTGCACAATTCTCGAATTCCGGTACGCAACAAAAAATTAAGAAAGGTCATCGCCAGATGTTTGAATTCTTAGAAAGTTAAGCAAAACAGGCGAAAGGAAGACGGGCGAGATAGGTGGCGTTAGTAGATGTCACGAATTCCGTTCTTTTTTGTGTAGAAAAACTATTATTCTATATAGTTTATGCTTGGATATGTCAAATGACATAATGTAATTTTTTGTTTTTCTGATTTTAATTGTCAATATATGTCAACTAATAAAAGCTGTCTGGAAAATTGCTTATTTTTATATTATTAATTTTTTATTGAATTTATATCATTCAAATAGTGGCGACCGTGACAGGACCAAGAACTGCCTGTCGACCTTAGTAAAATTATTAGCAATTGGTTACAGCATCTAGATTGCCTGAATTTCTGTCGCATACCTAGGCCGCTGAGTTGCTTTGACTTAGACAAGAGTGATAATTCAATGCATATATTTAGTGATGCTAGTCAAGCAGCTTATGCAGCATGTATTTTTCTCCGCTCAGAGTATAATGGTCAAGTAAGTGTTCGATTGGTCATGGCGAAATCTCGAGTAGCACCCACCAAAGCAGTCACCATGCCGCGCTCGGAACTTATTGCTGCAGTAATGGCAGTTCGTTTGTTTCAAGAGGTCAAAACGGGTCTGAATCTACAGTGCAAAGAGAACTACTGGACTGATTCAAGTATAGTTCTAGCGTGGATTAAGCGCAGGTTTGGTTTAAATACATTTGTACATAATCGTATTAATGAAATTGTAAATAATACTGATATCAGCGATTGGCGCCATATTCCAAGTGAACAAAATCCCGCTGATCTTCCCTCAAGAGGCTGCACTGCAGAAGTTTTATTGACAAGTAGATGGTGGGAAGGTCCAGATTGGCTTAAAGCACCGCCTGGGGAATGGCCAAATTCACAATGCATTCCAAACCAAGAAGATGTAAATAAAGAAATCAAAAAAAGTTGTTTAATAGTTCAAAGCAATAATTTCTCAAAAAACTTGTGTAAATTTAGTAAATATACGAAAATTGTAAGGATGATTGGCTGGATTTATCGATTTGTATATAATTGTAAACATAGTATAAATAAAAGGAATAGAGGTGATTTACATATCGCGCAGTTCATCTCGAAGTTTGTACTTCGCTAAGCACAGAAGCATTTTTACTAGCGCTGCGTAGGTTTGTTGCACGAAGATATAACACAAAAGTAATATACAGCGATAACGGCACCAATTTGAGAGGGGCCAGTAACCTGCTTAAATCTATAGACTGGAATGAGATCTCTTCGCAAATGCTATCACATAAGCTTTTATGGCGCCATATTCCTCCAGCAGCGCCATGGTGGGGAGGATTCTGGGAACGGTTGATCAAAGTTATTAAGGAAACGCTTCGAAGAGTTCTCGGCAAGGCAGCTCTACAACGCGAAGAATTGGAAACGGTGCTCTGTGAAGTAGAGTCCTTAATTAATCACCGGCCACTGACATATTTCGCTGTTAGCAGTGAGAATGTGATACCGCTGACACCATCTATGTATTTAAATCCCGGATCAACTGATAATACAGTTAATTCTGATTTCTTCACACACATGAATGGTTCAGTTTTAACTGCTCGGTGGCGATACTTGATCAAATTACACGAAGATCTGAAGCAGCGCTTTCGGAGCGAGTATTTGTCTTTACTGGTACAAAAAGCGGCTGGCATAAAGGCACAAAATAAGTTAAAGGTCGGTGATGTTGTAATTATAGGCTCAGACGATAAAAAGAAGATTAACTGGCCATTGGGTAGGATTTTAGAAATAATTCGTGGGTCGGATGATCACAGTAGAGTAGTGCGCATCAAAACACAGTCTGGCATAATATTAAGACCGTTACAACGTGTTTTTCCTTTAGAAGTACCTCAGGAGCAATATAGCACCACAGTACCTCACTCATCATGTTCAGCTTAAGTTTGATAGGCGCGTGAACTTGTAATGAGAGATCGTTTCGAGGATAAGTACAAGTAGGCATTTATTTTGTTTTTATCAGTTCAAGTTTCATTATGTTTTAGCGTTTCCCAACGCAAGGCGGGGAGGATGTCACGAATTCCGTTCTTTTTTGTGTAGAAAAACTATTATTCTATATAGTTTATGCTTGGATATGTCAAATGACATAATGTAATTTTTTGTTTTTCTGATTTTAATTGTCAATATATGTCAACTAATAAAAGCTGTCTGGAAATTTGCTTATTTTTACATTATTAATTTTTTATTGAATTTATATCATTCAAAGTAGGGATCGACGCTAAGTCGCTGAACCAATCAGATTTCTCTAACCAAACAAATTTCAGATGGAGGGGGTGGCTTTCGGAGGATGAGGAGAGCGTGCGGTGGCGCAGCGGACACACAGTTCGAGTTGAGGGCGCGAAGCGGATAGGTTGAATAATCTCCTGAAAAATAGATTAATAGAGTCAGTTTGTACCAATATAATAGAGCCAGCCGCAGCTGAGCTTATACATAGTTCTAATTTGTTTAATTTTGTAAAGTAATATTAATAATAAAATCAGTGCAACTCCGAGTCACCGAGGGGAACCTGGTAACGTACATTAACTTAGCTCAAATTATCCCTAGTTGAAACATATCTCGGCATAATAAATAACTATGGATTACATTGACGAGTCCATTTTGCTGAGAGGACAAGGTGTAGAACCGAGCAAAGCTTGGTCAATCTATACTGTGATTTACCTAATAATGATGGCTATTATGGTTGTGTGCGTTTGTTCCCAATTAATGAGGCGAGTCATTAGATGGGTTAAAACCATTAGAAGGGGAGAATCAGTACCGCAAGTACAAGGGTTAGAGCTGGAGCAATTTCATGCTGTGATAGTCTAAACACCTTGGTCTAAGGGGGCGCTTAATGAAATAACGAGTAACATGTCTTCTTAAATTGGACCCATGTTACTCGCTAATTTAGTAAAGGAGACCTCCTGAATATGGAGTCAAGGCGCTCTTTACGATTTTCATCTTTGCTTTTGGGTATTGTTAACGTAAAATCTTCCCCATATCTAATTGATTAATTCTTAGTTCCGAATTGCAGAATTAGAAGCGCTTCACGCTTAAATCTCTCAGCAAACAACACAGCGGTGTGCCGTGGCAGTTTTCCGATGTACAGCACGAAGTGTTGGGACAACGTACCGCCCCCGTTAAGAGACTGTTGTTATGTTGATTTGTTGTAAATTGTTTAAAACTTATTTACTAATAAAGCTAAAAGGTAGTGGGTTCGAATCCCGACCTGGGCAGCCGATTTCCCCATTATATTCTCCATTGTGCAAGGAGCCGGATTCGATTTCCGCTTGGGACGGTCGACTTGTCCGACATATTTTAATAACTGGTGTTATCTAACTCATACTGACGGGCGTGGTGGGATGTGTAGCCGAATATTACTTGGAGCTCTACGCGATCCTTTAGGGATTTGTGAGCATTGCATTCTGTATGTATTAATTGGAGAAGGTGCCGGGTTCGACTCCCGTGACGGGCAGAATATTTTTCTATTGTATCCCCTAACATTCTAAACTAAAGGGTATATAAATATTTACAACCTATAGAGGTCTGTTAATGAGATGTGAAAGTAAAATAATTTGGCTCTCAATATCTTTGACTTTTGCTATGTATAACGTACTTGTATTAAGGAGGTGGATCTACCGTGACGAATCGGAGACTCCCCATTTGATTGTAGACAGTGGATGTTGAGATGTTCTCATAATGAAATTGATAGAAGGTCATAATATAATGAAGTGAAAGGGGATCTGACTATATCAAAATCAAAATCAAAAAAAATCAAAATCATTTATTCATTCACAATAGAAAATGGTGGGTATAGTTGCAGATGGTCGGCTTTAAAAAGTTTCAACATTTTCTAGTTATACTACTATAACATGTGAATATGTGTTATAAAAATCGAAAGACTAATACTTAAACTAAACATTATCTAAAAATTCTTTAACAGAATAAAATAATTTAAATAGTAACCATTTATATAATTCAACTTTAAATCTGTTATATGTTAAATTTTTCAAATTTTCTGGTAACTTATTATAAATTGAGATACACATACAGTAACAGTTAATTATGAATTTTGTACAATTTGGCCGAACACCGCGATCAAGTCTATTTATATATCTTGTATATTTATTTGGAAATAATTCTTTTGTACTTTTAAAGAGACCTTTATTTTGTTTTACAAATTTTGCAATTTCAAATATATACAAGCATGGAAGGGGTAGTAAATTAAGTTTCCTAAAGAGAGGTTTACAGGAATCATAAGGAGCAGCTCCATAGATAGCACGTATACATTTTTTTTGACAAATAAAAGCTCTTTTAAATTCAGTGCTGTTCCCCCAGATTATGAGACCATACCTAAGAATTGATTCGACATAGGCATGATAAGCAGTTAGTGCAGCATTTCGAGAGGCTATAGTTTGTAGATTATATAAAGGATATATAAATTTATTTATTTTATTACAAGCATTATGTATATGGCCTTTCCATTTTAATTCTTTCTTTCTATCGTCAACTCGTATTCAGAAAGACGTTGTTTCATTGAATCGTTTTCAATAATCAAATTTTTCGATTTATTTTTAGACAAAGCCAGATCAAATTCTAGTTTAGATATTTTTTTCATTAGTTCTTCTATAAGTCCAGTCTCGTCTTGGTGTAATATTGTGCTATTTCTGGTAATCTGGCTGTTATTTAAACTGGTTGTGGAAGGATAATCATCATCGTCTGTGTTTACGGTAGATAAGGAGTGAAATGAATTATCTGTAGGTATATTTATATCAATATGACTTGACTCATCAATGGAATTAATATTCGTTAAATTATTATTATGCCTGGACCAACATTTATGACATTTCCAATTTGACTTATCATCGACTCTCATTAAGCGAAATCTTTGAAAAGTTACACTTGTGCAGTCTAGATGGTAGCTGACTCTACAATCTTTACATGTAAGTAATTGCCGAGTTGTTATCGCTTTATTACATTTTTTGCAATTTTGTGCCATCTTTTGAGTATTTGGAGTATTATTTGAAGTTGGCGCCATCTTCTACCGAACTATTTTACTTTTGAAGTTAATTGTTGCTTTTCGGCGACAGAATGCATTTCTTGGCGCTTCGTTGTGGTAATTTTGATATTTTATTCGTAAATATTTAAGTAAACAAATAATCAATAGTAGGTACCGAACAGTCACTTCACTATGATTATTTACAAACAAAACAAAATGCACAATTAATTATTTAATTATTGATGAAGCGTTAGCCATGCAGCGGTACAGCGCTGAAAGCGCCTTGTTGTGAATAGCAAGCACGCGATGGCATCGAGGCAGCGAGCGATCCGCGGGTTGTCGTAGGTCAGTAATCCAAGCCGTTAATAAATTTAATTTAAAATTAAAATTTTAAAATTTTTTTAAAATTAATTTAAAATTTTTGTTCATTACTCACGATACAAGTGGAGTCCAGAAAAAACACTAACACTATTAGAAAGGCCGTTTTAAGAACTTTATAATTATATATAGCATTTTACATAACGATTACTTTTGCTGCGCGTAACAGGCTGAAAGTACGGAGCGCAACAGAAACGGTGTTGTTACAGCCAATGTTTAGAACATAGTATTATGTAATTTTGTTAAAATTTGTAGTTAAGTGTGTTTGTGCTTTGTATTATTGCTATATTTGTTAGATAATAAGTTTACGCCGATCAAGAGTTTTTAATTTGAATGTTCTGTTTTCTCTTGATCATTATGGCTAGGAATGGAACATTCGGTTAATCACAAAACGTGATTAATCTAAATAATTAAACAGTTTCTAACATTTTGCATAGTATCAAAGGGTTAAAATTGCTAAAACCCCAAATAAATCATATTATTTTAAATTTAATACTGAGTTTTCTTTGTTGTATTTATATGCCCCTAACTTGAAGGTATAGATAAGTGATTCTTCGAGACTATCCGTTAAAAGATGTTTCTATTTACAATATGTTACCGCCAGAATTAATAAACTCATTACCGGGGCCGGGCATCCATCTATCTAGGCCGACCAGTATTCGATAATTAGAAACTTTTAGTACATTTACACAAACTTATACACACTATATATATATATATATATATATATATATATATATATATATATATATATATATATATATATATATATATTGAATAAGATTGTACTATTAGATTGAGTTAATTCAATTCAGTTCAATCCAATACTTTATTGCTATCCCACAATGGTTGTGTGATCTTAATCATAACTTAAGTAGTAGTCATGAACCCTGAGGGGCATAACAAATAATAACTTAATAAATTCACATACAATAAGACAACATATTACGACCTACACTCATAGTACTTAAATAGAGCACTAGATGGTAAGCTCATAGTGCTTTACCAGAATGCCAGGTGACAAGCTATAGAATTCAGGTCTAGGATTTAGCTAGGAGGAAACTAGGCCAGATAATTACTGAATAGTACGAGCAGCAGAGAGGCGCGCTGAGCATCCATGCAGAGTATCTCTTCATAGGGTATTGGTTTGTATAGTAAAGCATATTTCATTGATGAGAGAATAGGGCAGGGTTTTGAGTGTTGAGAGTATTTAGTGCTTTGAGTCTGACTAAATTTGCATTTAGATTCAGGGGTAGTGCTCTTTGGAATGTCAGGCATGCTTGTATCGTGGTAGGCTGGTTCCGTGAGTCTTAAGGGATCGGTTCTGGCTGGATCGATCGTAGGCCGGTTCTGAGCACTTTCTCCAAGGGGACGGGTTTGCTCGCATCGCGGAGGTCCATTTTCTGAGAGTGGAATCGGAGCCGACTCCATCGATCGTACACCTGTTTCCCTGACCTAATCAGGTCATCGGTACATAGTTTGTGACGGGTTGCGGCAATTCTGAGCGTTCTATTGACACGTCCCGTCTTGACAACTGACCTCCGACCTTAGTTTGGCCAAACTATACACACAATTATGATATAAATAATATAACAAAACCATGGTTCTGGGCGAGGTAGCTTTAAGCACCTATAATAACTCCATGTCTTCGGATATGTTGAGATTGGAAAGCTTCTCAGCTTATAGGAGGTCATTGTCCGCCCAATAACCTGATAACAGGGCCGGATACCGGCGTAGGGTTCCCCCACGCTAGAGTGAATTGGTAACTGACTGGTGGCTAAGCCGCACACCTTCTAAACACCTTTTGTTCACGCCATCCGACCACTTACTAGGCACATGCAATGCCTATTCGCATTAAAGGCCGACGATTAACTACACACACAAATAATGGGCCTCAGTATCGGTGAAGAAGTATGTACAAATACTCACAAAGTAAGCTCGGTGGAATGGGCAGGTGTCTGAAGCGTGGTCATACGGCAATGTACTGACGGGAAAAAAAATATCTTGCTGTAAATACTTAAACTTGCTGACTCGCACAATGAAAATTACTCTCTTTCGCTCCATAACCTCTAAGCTAATAGATGTACTCGATATATTCAGATTATAGGGTTAAACGAAGTCTAGATGACGCGTACCACCACACCTATTGAAACCTGATAATGCTAATAGACGTTTAAACATTTAGTACGGCAAATATTAATAATAGTTTCATTTACAGTCGATTGTTATGCCCATAAGGTTTACCCGCAGTCGGTCTTGCAAGTCGGATGAAATTGAGTCCTATTTTAAAAACCTTGGGAAAAATATGTCGAAATTAATAACAGCAGTTCAATTAATGTCGCTAACATCGGGGTAACAAATAAGCAACTATAATTAAATACACTGAACGAACTAAATTAAAGTGCGACTTCTAACAGATCTATAAATATTTAGTACGGCAAATATTTATAATAGTCTCATTTACAGTCCATCGTCATGACCCATAAAGTTTACCTACAGTTTGGTCCTGCAAGCCGGATGAACTTAAACCTCATTTTGAAAACCATGATAAAAATCGAAATTGTTAGTAGCAGTTTAGTTCAAGTCTATAACGGGGTACTTTGAACGAACTAAATTGAAGTGTGACTTCGCATCGATGTAGCCGGCCGGCAGCGGGCGTCGCGATAGCCGCTGCCATGCCTCGGCGAACGCGGGCTCCGCCAAACGATGCACCGTCGTATTATTTATTAGTTAGTCGTGGAAACATCGCTGTTGAGTCCCCACGCGCGTACCGTCCTTTACAACTACGATGTTCCCTGCCTAACTACTACTTCGGGGAACCATAAACTACAATACGCATAGATATAAATGGCGAACTTAATAGGTTGTATGTGAAAACTGTGCCGCGTTCGGAACTATGTGATTTTTAATTTGTTGATCGGAAATAGTAATTAAACTGCGAGACGGCATACTTTCGGTGAGTTTTGCACTTAGAATAATAACTCTAAGGTTTTGCATGAATGAAGACACGATGAGTGTTTACAAAACATCAGCTGTGGTGGTCATCCGGAAAATGTTGTATTTCGTCGGATGACCGTTATGTTCTACTTACAAACAAGTGAACTTGGTGCTTTAATAATTGTTTCATAATCTGCAACTTTATTCATTACCAATGAGACGAAACTGACAAAATTTTAATATCGTTAAATTTAATTTTAATAAACTTGACCACTCGGCTATCCTTGAATTTCTTATCTATAATTCTATGCGTGTGCCTTTAATTTAAAGTTATAAAACTTAGAATATTGGTGTCAATTCTGTTGGCATTTGTTGGAATAGACTAAACTAAATTTAGTTTTAGTGCTGTCAAATTGTGTTTTTTGTTCGAAAATTTTAACTGAAAACACAATTTGACAGCACTAAAACTAAATTTAGTTTAGTTTAATCGAAATAGTGCCAACAGAATTCTATGTTTAAAAATTATCAAGTCAGTCAAGGACAAACACGAGTGTAAGTGTACCTAGGCAACCTGTTGCACAGATGTTTCCTTTAAAATATTCATTAGAAGTTACATTTGAAATGATGTGAATTTGAAATTTAGTTTTTATATGAAATTATAATTATTTTTCCTGATCATACGCGCTACATTCGCACGTTCATTTAGGTTACCTACCTACTGTCTAGAAATAGAAAATGTGGCTCAAGGTATGTAAATACCTATTATACCTACCTACATCCAACAAAATATTACGTCGGGCTATAAATATCGCTATATAATTTCATGCTAGGCTCGTTTTTGCTTAATGACCATTGGTTAGAAGCAAACCATCTGGTTTTTCCGGTATTTGAAAACTCCGAAAATATCTATGTACCTACCTACTTATCAAACCGCCTTTCTTTGAGTGCCATCTAGGTTAGGGCTGCCATACGTCCCGGTTTGTAGCGTTATGTCCCGGTGTCCCCGTCAATAACTCATTTGTCCCGGTCTGGGAGCTAGGTGGGTAGATATACCTACACAAGTTGATCACCATTAGCGCTTCAAATAGTCAGAACCTCGGAAAAATATGAAAGGACAAAGAAAAGTGATATCGAGAACGCGAACATTGAATAAGAGAGATAACGCTTTTTTAATATAGTTTTTTGTTATATAATCATTCATTGTTCTTTTGAATTTCCATTGTATAACCTTTTTAACAGACTTCAAAAAAGGAGGTTTCTCAGTTCGACCGTATATTTTTTAGGGTTCCGTACCTCGAAAGGAAAAAACGGAACCCTTATGGCTTATAGGATCACTTTGTTGTCTGTCCGTCCATCCGCCCGTCTGTCTGTCTGTCAAGACCCTTTTTTCAGGAACGCGTGGAGGTATCAAGCTGAAATTTATATCAAATACTCAGGTTTACTGTCCCTTGGAGCTGTAAAAATCTAACTTCTAAGCCAACACAATCAAAAGATACAGCCGTTTATGCCGCAAATTTTCAACACTCGCAAGGGAATCAAAACCTACAGGGTACCTACTTCCCGTGAACTCAGAATCTTGAAATATGGTACAAAGTAACGTCTTATAGCTCAGATAAAGGAAAAATTGTGAAAACCGTAAATTTTTAGTTACATCATATAATAAACATATTTTTAATCATTTTAAACGTACTACCCCTTTCCTCGTGAACGCGTAGAGGTATTTAATTGAAATTCATATCAAATACTCAAGTCTATAATACCTTTAATCTGAAACAAAATCAAACTTCTATGTCAACGCAATAAAACTTATATACCCACAGGTTTGTACGGAGCCTTCGGTGCGCGAGTCCGACTCGCACTTGGCCGGTTTTTTTATGTGTATTCGCGGGTAACTTCGCCGTTTATAAACCGATTTTGATGATTCTGGAAAGAAGATATTCCAAGGGTGGTCCCATGATAAGGAAACCAGGATCCGATGATGGCATCCCATAAATCGAGGGAAACCCTTGAATTTCAAGGCACTTCCAACGTTTTTTATGTTTCTTCTTAAGATATTCAGGTATTTGCATCTGGTAGTCGTCATGTCTTATTATTGAACTGATGATGGAAGGTTTCTGATAGATTAGGAGCTCGGGAATAATTCCTTTGAAACTGTTTGGAGCAAAAGACGTTTTATTTTAAGTTATTTCGGTGTTTGCCTTGGCTCAAATTCCTATAATGTATATAGATATATTAACAAAAAATATAGTAACAGAATACATATAACATCACAGTTTTATATTGAAGTCGGTGCCAAGCAATGATCACCTTGAAAGTCTTTTAAAAAAAAATTATGTAGTTATTTAAAATTTTGCACCGAATTCAATATAAAACTGTGATGTTGTACGTAGTCTGTTATTATTTATGACTTTTTGGTGTTATTGAAGTGGGTTCTATATTTTGTAAAAAAACCTAAGTAAGTATTCAAAATGTCCCGGTCGATGGTTCAGAACTTATGGCAGCCCTAATCTAGGTACACGATTACCTATTAAGTACCCAAACAATTAATCGTAAAATTTTGAATCATTAATTGTGAATAATAAAATTGACAAATTAAAAGACAATGTCCACTTTTGTATGGAGATTTGCCCCACTTACAAATTTCCATGAACAGAAACAACTCTAGACGCATTTTAAACGTTTTTCGTCCTACAATATAAAACAAGTAGGTATTTTATTTTTGATTAAAAATGCAGTTTCGTAGATATTCATAAAAACATTGCTCCTAACCTATCTAAGCGACCATTACACTTGCAAGACATCAAACTGGTTATGCCGAACTATGGTTCGAACTATCGTTTTATCAATGAAAATCAGTTATAATAATACTATCAGTATAAGCCTATTGATATGCAGTAATCAATAGTAAGGAATCAAATATGAAACAGAAACCGCACAGTACGCAACGTGACAAGCAACGAAGGAAACTGCGACATAATAGGCTAGTTGACCCTTTTTTAAACTAGGGAAATCCCTTCGGTCCTGGCGTCCATCTCAATTGATATTATTTTTTCTAATACATTTGATATAAAAATCTGTTAATAAAACTAATGTAAAAATTGAGGCGTACGTCACTATTACCTAAGAATATTGTTTCAAAAAAAAACAATTACTTTTTGTGTGGGAAAATCATCACATCCAGTCAAATCAAATGACGGCATTCGCCATGGCGGAGCGCAAAGCAGGTAAGGCTTCACTACTATTTAATAATTATTTTCTTAAAATTTTACATACTGCTCTGCCAATTTTTTTTCTCGTAATTTAGTTAATTATTAATACGTAACAATCATACATAATCGTATTAGTATACAATACAATATAGAAATACGCAATCAAAAATGTGCCCATTTCAGTGGACATGGTCTCAGCAGTCGTCTAACTAAAATATTTGTGTCTTCTTATAAGTATTGATCGCTCAAAAAATCAAAATGTAAATTTATTAGAAAACGGAGCAGTATAAGACTTTTAAGGAAAGCGACGGCGAAATATTTCAAAATACACCACAAAACGTAGTTCGTGATTGATGTATACAACAATGATGTACATCCAAACGAACCTCCAATTGCTATTGATTATTTTGATGATAAAGAATAAATCGAAGTAGGTAGAACATAAAGCTGAATCAAGCATCAAAAAATCAAATAAGCCTCAACATGACACGCGGAAAATTTCGTCTTTGATACACCTCAATTTTTCTGGTCAACTTCATCACCTTTTGATAAACATAGCCCACTTGCACCAATATGAGTGTTTCTGACGAAATATATCTGATTCCTAGGCTTTTATACAAGTTTGTATGCTATCAGAAAAAAAGTCATTTAATTTTAAGGTCTGCACCACAGAACACTGGTCTGCACTGTTTCATGACTAAAAAATATTTTTGAGACTACATATTATTATCGTAATGTAATTCCACGTCCTGAGCTAGTGTGTTTATATAACAATAAAATGGTTTTGTCTACGCCCCCCGCGTAGACAAAACAGATCGTCTTATTAGTTTATACCACATCTTCATCAGATCAAAAAATGGACATTAGGGATGATATTTTTTGCCATCGATTTGGTACTAACTAAGCAATAGTTGGCAAAACCTGCAACATTCCAAAAAAGGATGTTCGAGACCTTTTGCACTACAGACAGCGAGTTACTGATGTTCTCATATAAATGGGACCGCCGCTGATTATTAGAAAATAAAGACTAGCATTCAATTCAATTCTTCTGGCTCGAGTGTCTCCAATCAAAGAGACGTCTTAGCAGTGGTTCTGAAATTTGGCCATCAAGTGAAATTCAGTTCGATATTATACATAACTAGCTGTGCCCGCGACTTCGTCCGCGTGGAATAGTAACTTTTGACAGCTTTTTGTAGGCAATTTTTTAAGATCTTGATAAAAAGCAGCCTATGTTATACCTTATATAATTAGCTATCTATTAGTGAAAGTCCCGTGAAAATCGGTCCAGCCGTTCCGGAGATTAGCGGGAGCAAACAGACAGACAGACGAAATTTTTTAAAATTGCGTTTTTGTTATTGGTACCCGATATACATACATACTTATTTATTAGAAAATTCTAGTTTATCTATTAGGATTAAAAATCTGTTTTGGTCATATAACCTTGTAAACTTATTTTTAGAGCCAACCAGAACAACTCAATCGTCTGCTACATGCATTGACAATATTTATACAAATATTGTTCCTTTAGCAAAAAGAGTTTTTAATAATTTAGAATCTGACCATTCTGGGCAAATTGTTACCATTCCATTTAAATGTAAACGCATAGAAAAACAGAATATCACTGTTGTGCCAAAAACTGCTGGTCGCTTAGAACGGCTGAAAAATAATATTGGTATTAAATTAAATTATATAGGTTATGAAGAAAACCCAAATAAGTTATATGAAAATTTTTTTCATACATTTTGTTGTGAATTTAAAAATATTTTTGTTCCAAAGACTATATCGGTTAATGGTACTTTAGCTTTTAGTGAATGGGCTACACCAGGCATTCACAAAAGCAGAATCAAACTTTTTGAACTTTATAATGAACGTTCATTTAATACTAGCGATGAGTTTAAACTATAAGTGAAAACTTATTCCAAAGTATTCAAAAAAGCATGCAGCATGCATCATGTTGAAGCTTGTGGTGATAAATTCAAATTTGTACACATTAGTGGAATGGATATAATAAAGTCCTTTAAAACTTTGAATAAGAAGAAAACTGCGGATCTATGGGGCAATTCCGTTGATGTTACTAAATCCATAATTGAAACAATAGCTCCTATACTTGCTAACATTTTTAATGATTGCATTGACTGTGGTGTATTTCCTGATCTAATGAAGCTGAGTAAAATTATTCTTTTACATAAATCTGGTAGCACATCAGACCCCAGTAATTTTAGACCTATCTCTGTGCTATCTACTTTTAGCAAAATTTTTGAAAAAATAATGTTGGAGCAAATGCAAAGTTAGGAATAATCTTCTACACTGTAAACAATTTGGTTTTAGGAGGGGTCGCTCAACAACCGATGCTGGTGTTGAGTTAATACAACATATATTTGAAGCCTGGGAAGACCCACACGATGCGTTAGGCATTTTTTGTGATTTGTCTAAGGCATTTGATTGCGTTTATCACGAAACCTTGATCAGAAAATTACACCACTATGGGTTTCGTGATACTGCACTGGATTTTCTACTCTCTTATCTAAGTGGAAGGATTCAAAAAGTAGACATTAATGGAAAAAGGTCTCAAGGTGCCGCAGTTAAAATGGGAGTACCGCAGGGTTCGATTCTTGGTCCTTTTCTTTTTCTTATATATGTCAATGACCTCCCTGATTTTGTACAGGACAGGCATGGGATAGTATTATTTGCAGATGATACTTCACTTTTATTTAAAATTAAAAGAGGATTGCAAATGAATGACGATGTAAATAATTCTATCTCAAGAATTGTTCATTGGTTTAATGTAAACAACCTGTCACTTAATGAAGGGAAAACAAAATGTATAAAATTTGTTTTACCCAATGTGAAAGAGGTTCACACCACTGTAAAAATAAAGGATATAGGTGTTGACCTTGTGGACACCAAAGTATTTCTTGGGATCACACTTGATTCTAAGCTGCAATGGGGCCCACATATAGATAAATTGTCAAAGATACTTAGTTCTGCAGCTCACGCTGCGCTGTATGGAAAATAGGTCAGTTGACTGATGTTGATACAGCAAGACTTGTATATTTTTCTTACTTTCATAGTTTGATGTCATATGGCATTTTGTTGTGGGGAAATGCTGCCGAGATTCAGATCGGCTATTCGAGCTATCTATAACCTTAAAATGAGAGATTCTTTGCGAGAAAAGTTTAAAGAAATTGGTATTATGACAGTAGCGTCGCAATATATTTATGAGAATCTAATATATGTTCGTAAAAATATTCATTTGTTTTGTAAAAATAGTGATATTCATTCAGTTAATACTAGACAAAGGAACATGTTAGCTTTACCAAATACCAGGCTCCAAAAAATCAATAATTCTTTTAGAGGCCTGTGTATACGTTTCTACAATAAAATACCAAGTTGTATACAAGAACTTAGCTTAAACAAATTTAAAGTTGCAATCAAAGATGTACTTATTAAAAAAGCATATTATAAAGTTTCTGATTACATGACGGACAAAAAAGCTTGGGTTTGAACTCTCATTTCTAATATTTAACAATGTGCTGCGTTTTGTTTCAAAGAAACATTCAGTGAGAGCAATTTATAAGCTAAGTTCACGCACTTCTCTCAGAGATAGCTTATACCTATATACTGTGAATTAACACATCTCTTCTTGTAATGGAAGTTGAGCTCAAAGTTTTGCTTTGAGGTCAGCTTCCAATTGACGACTCTGTAACAAAACCAAAATTGTAAATGGCGATTTAAAAGAGGAGATAAAAAATGTTGACCTTTCGAGTTTCTTGCCTGTTCTTCTCGAGAAGGCTCTCCCAATTTCCGAACAGGTGTAGAGTCAACTTTTTTTTTTTCTTTCCTACTTGTATTTGCAGACATCTTGAATATATTCAGGATGTATGCACATACAAGGTTAATATGATTTCTTTAAATTAGATTGTTTTGCTTTGTTTTGACGTCAATAAGTGCCTGTAAAGGCCTATGTTGAATAAAGATTTTTGAATTTGAATTTGAATTGACCCATTTAGTAAAAACTTGTTATTTTGACATTACAAACAGACACTTCAATTTTATTTATTTGTATAGATTTGCCTAAATACGATAAAAGGAAGGAAGCAACACGATGCATGAAGTCGACATGCAAATGTAAAACACTTATGTACTGTGGGAAGTGTGACATTTATTTTTTTTTACTGGTGAGAGAAATTATTTTTCGGAATTCCACCAAATCATAGATTTTAGTTAGAAAACGTTATTGTATAAGTAATAAATATATAAGTAATGTTTGTCTCTATATAACAACCTTAAAATCATCATGATATTTCATTTATTTCATAATAATAATAGAAATACTTAGTAGGTATTTGGAAGTACCTGAAAGTTGTATATCAAACAACAGTGTAGACCTCTGAATGGACATACCACTATTGGAAAAACTAAAAAAAAACTACGTAAAATCATTCTACTTAAAATCATTAACTGTTATCTACATATTAAGAATATCAACACATTTTTTTTCTGCAGCGTTTTAAAAATTCAGGTCTGAAGGGGTTTGTTCACAGGCGCGCTCCACCTAAGCACAGATTTGCAGCATTTTCAACACCATCGTGATTCATTAGCTTTTGACCATCGTCATCGAGCATATCGTATAGGGGGCACAGTCAGTTCACTAGGGCCGCCATTCGTTTTTTATTAATTATGATGAATTAAAGACGTTTCTACAAAAAATAGCACAGTCAGGAGCTTACTTTAAATATTTTAGATTTTTGGGAGCTATTCAGTATAGCAATAATCATAATCAGAATTATTGCTAAAAGTGACTTTAAGCAATAATTATGATTTCGACTATTCTATAACGCTAATGTGTACAAAATATTTTTTCGTAGATATTTCTTTGGACCAAACTTATCAAAATACATTTAAAAAATTTACAACTTATAAAAAAAAATTGTAACTTTCACCTTGAATAACCTTGAAAGAAATGCAAACTTTAAGTGGCAGTGGGCAAGACACATAGCTCGCAGGACAGACGGTCGTTGGGGCGGAAAGGTCCTTAAGTGGCGGCCACATACCAGGAGACGCAGTGTTGGTAGGCTCCCCACAAGGTGGACCGACGATCTGGTGAAGGTCGCGGGAAGCCGCTGGATGCAGGAGGCGCAGGACCGATCGGTTTGGAGATCCCTGGGGGAGGCCTATGTCCAGCAGTGGGCGTCTCTTGGCTGAAATGATGATGATGATGATGAACCTTGAATATCTCGGCAACTATTAGTTTCACAACCATGGTCTAGAAGACAAAAACTATAGTGATGATGGGAGCAATACATGGGTTTCAGCTGCGGTACTGGTCTTTTTACATCCTGTATATTTTTGGACTACCCACACAATGTGGCTATTGAATGAAGGGGCATGACTTATAAAATATGTACAGTACACCATAAAAAATTGAAATCCATGATGGCCGCCATTCACAAAATAAAAAAATATAAAATAAATTATAAGTTAAAAAAAGACATTTTTTGAAATAAGCTTTTACGCTCTAAAAAGAGGAAAATAAACATAAATTTATTACGCAAAGATTCTTCATGATAATATAAAAACATGTCACGAGATTTACATTGGTAGTACATGGTAGTACCTAGATAAACAAAAATACAATACCATTTGAACTTGATATTAATATTGCTAATTCTAAGACAAAATATGTGTTTTTATAAAAGCTTCTATAGCTTTTATATTATCAAATTGTGTCGTGGAATAAATTAAAGTTTATTTTCCCTTTTAAGAGCGTAAAAACTTGTTTTGAAAAATGTTTTAACATCTAACTGGTTATTTTAACACAATATGAAACAATAACAGAGCTTTCCTTTTTAACCGACTTCGCATAAGGAGGAGGTTCTATGTTCGACTGTATCTATATTTTTTTTATGAACCGATTATCAAAATTCTTTTTGTAATCGAAAGAGTATACTCCCGATATGGGCCCATTGTCACCATGTGTGGGAGACCCTTAAATTTCATAGGCACGTCCAACGTGTTTCATATTGTTCTTGCTGTAGATATTCAGGTATTTGCATCTGGTAATCATCATAATATCATGTTACTGAGCAGATGATGGAAGATTTCTGGTAGGTTGAGAGTTCCGGAATAATTCGTTCAATATTATTTAGAGCGACAGCCGTTTTATTTTAGCTTATTCTAGTGTTTGCCTTGGCTCAAATTCCAATACGCATTAATTGAAACTAAAAAGATTGATAAACAATATTTTCACAGAAAAATAAAACCCACTGAAGAAACACCAAAAACTCATATAAATAATATAAGAATATAATATACAACATAACATTTTTATATTGAAGTCGGTGCCAAGCAATGATCACCTGGAATGTCTTAAAAAATATAAGAATAATAAAAGTTACTTAAAATTTGGCACCGACTTCAATATATGTAGAACTGTGATGTTGTATGTATTCTTATATTATTTATGACTTTTTAATGTTTTTGAAGTCGGTTTTATTTTTTTGTTAAAAAATATCACTGTCATTATAACTTGCAAAATTGTCAACATAGAAGTTTTTTTTAATAAGAAGTAATGTTTAGGATTTTATTCCAATATTCCCTTCGGTAATTTTTTTTCATTCTAACAGTAATTTTTGAGAAAAAGAATTAACGTGATTTTATCTTATCAGAAACTCAAATATCAAACATTTGTTCGTCAGACTTTGAAACATCTAGCCCCTATTTCACCATCTGTGACAGGTGCGACAGTTGTCAAAATATATCACATAAGTATTTCCATCGATTTTAAGTCCATGCATATTTCAATTATTTTTTGATACCTGTCAGAGATGATGAAATAGAGGCTGGCCTCGCCTCTATTTAGTACTTTTGTACTAGCAGCGACTTGGTAGTGATTGGCATAGTACTAGCTCTACATAAGCAGCTTCGCCCGCGTTGTTTTTGTTTTCTCGTGAGAATTTTATATTTTCCCATAGGAAAAATAATTTCGTAGCATAAGTTAATCAGGGATAATGTAGCATTCTAATGGTGAAATATTTTTTTAAAGCGGTCCAATAGTTTTTGAGTTTATTCGTTAAATACATACAGAAATCTTTCCTCTTTATAATAATAGTGTAGATATATTTAGTATTCTTGCCTTTCACCTTTCGCTTTTATTTCAAGAGATTTGAGCAGAGTAACGACAACGAATACAACGTGATACCATTCACGTTGTATTGGTTGTCGTTACTCTGCTCGCAAAACCTCAGACACTCTAACTTATTTTTATTATAAAAGAATTACTTATATGAATTAACTAAATTAAATTCTCGTGGATTTTAACGAAGATATGACCATCTTTCAGTTTTGTTGCATATCTTGTAGCCGTCGCGCCGCCGATAAGAGGTAAAGGCGACAGAGTTAAGTAAATTTAAAAAGCGGCGTAGTTAAAAAACAATTTTGGATAAAATGTGACCCACATAATTTATTAATTAATTAATATTAATTAAATGGAATCGAATCTAGTGTCGATTCTGTACAATCTATATTAAGGTTTTGCACAATTTATTTAACACGTTGTACGACCCAATGAACTCAATTAAGTCTATAATGAAACTGTTTGCGCGGATCAGATGGAAATGAAGCTGCTCCACTTGGTTTCGCAGAAGTTTTCTTGCGTGATGCACCAAGGGAAAAGCAGGTCGGCCTACACTGCGCTGCACCGCGCCCGCTACAATATAAATTATTCAACACCTTTCAATAGTTACTGATAAACTTATTAAACATTTAAAAATTAATGTTCGAGAAACTATTTGGACTCATTTATTAGAAAGACTATCATCGTTTTAGTGTTTTAATGATATGCGACAACAGAATCAATAGGTATTCTTCAATAATTAACACGTAAGTACTTCATATTATTCAGTATATATGTTACGGCTAAAAGCCGAAGTATGGTTACACCTAGTTTTAGCCGTCTAGAACTAGGTGCAGCCAGCAGGTTAGGTCAGGAGTTTTAACCAGGTAAAACTGAGTGTAGCCGGTTAAAAGAAAATTAAGTGTATCCGTACTTAGGCTTTCAGCCGTAACATATACAAATCATTATTCATGCGGAATAAGTAAGTACAGTATAGGTTGAGTATGCACAGTACAATACAGTATATGGGCACAACATTAACCATGACACATCTAACATGGATCTTAAGGCGCATAGTGCTCCCAATGACCTTGCGTCGATCGTCCCGCACTGATTACATAGGAGTGAGTGTGTGAGATTGAAGGGAATATTTAAGCAAACCTTTACGCGTAAGATGAATTATTTCAATTAAAAATTAATAAAGGCGAATAAGAAAAATCTAAAAAGGCCATCCGCTAGAATATTGTTCACTATATTTATTGAAATTGAAAGCATATGATTTAACCTAATATTTACAACGCGATTATGTTTAAAGTTTTAAAATCGAGGCATGCTTGGGTCACATTTTAACCAAGTTTTAATTAATTTATCAAAAATTAAAAAGACTATCCTCTAAAGAATGCGTTGAATAATAACATATCTTTTTTAAAGATTATTTTATTCAATATTTATGAAGAGAACCGGTTTTTTCTGCAGTGATTTTTTTATGATTCACCCTACTATGCGCCTTAACAAAGATAAGTCCATCTTTCTTGTTTGAGCGTCGGTGGCGCTGTGGACTCGGCACTTGCCTTCCGATCGGAACCAATATGAATTTCATATGGGCATTTGTTTGGCGCTCCTACGGTGAAGGAAAACATCGTGAGGCAACCTGCATACATCTGCAAAGAAATTCAATGGTGTATGTAATGTCGACCACGCCGCACTAAGGCCTAATCATCCTGATATAGGGTAGGCTCGAGCCCCTCAGCTGTGATGATGATGATCTAATATAAATTATTCATTTTAGTGAAAAAATTTATAATCAATTTATAACAAAACACAAATCCCTATAATTGTACATTGATACCCTAGGGGTGAAAGTAACTTATTTAGTCCCGAGATGGTGTTTGGCGCCCGAACGTAGCGAGGGCGCTAAAGTTTGAGGGACTAAATAAGTCATTAACCCGAGGTAAACACTGCTTTTAATAACGAATTTTTTTTATTGCAACTAAGATGGCAAACAAGCAAACTGCCCACCTGATGGTAAGTGGTAACAGTCACCTATAATACATGTGGCTCCTGTGAGATTCGCAGCAAAACTTCAACCCCCACATGAACCACAGTGTACGTTGCCAACTTGTGACTTAGGATATAAAGGTATATAATACCTCCGGAATACAAGGAAAGAGAAAAGAACATGAATGGGCTAAAGAAAAATGAGTGAATTTTATTTTACATAAATCAACAACTTCCGCTTCAGCCTCTTCTCTTATAAAATCAGGCGTTAAAACCATATTATATCTGAGTCACATTAACTACAAATCTCTGTTATACAGACAGAAGTATAAACAAAACTCTACAACTCGATAAAGCAATGAAGATCGGATTGCCGATTTCCCTTTTTTTTCGGTGGGAAATGAATGACGCATACCCCGCGCTTGGGAAGGCGCGGGGTTATGTCGGACTCTCCGCGGCCCCTGGGGGCAAAGTGCCAGCCAGGAACCGCGGCCTACCGACTAAAACCCAACGATACCCTCACACACGCCTTGGCGCGAGCACGTCTATCATCGCCGTGTCCTCATCAGAAGAGGACACGCCGAGGAGGGCCGCGTCGCTGCCGGACAAGGTCATGGGAACTCGAATGAACACATCCACAACCTCGCCGGCGTCTGCTCGCCTATGGCGAGCCCTTCTCACACCCCTAAAAGGGGGAGGCCGGTGACCCCGGGGCATCCAGGGGATCAGCGACTGGCGGCAACGGATGCAATGCGGGGCCCGGGCTTCCCAACCCAGGGCCCCGCTGGTTGCCGTCAGGAGGGAGAAGGCGGGCGTAATTCCGCCTCCTCCGCCCCGTCCTTCTACGGCGGCACGGATCGGCCGAGGGATCCTCCTCCTTGGCCCTCGCCGCTGACTCCTTCTGCCTCATCACGACCACGCAGAAGGAGTTTACCGCGTTCCACGTCCTCTCGCCCTCCAGCATGGTACAGACCACGTTCTGGAGGGAGAGGTCATCGCCGATGACGGCGGTCAGCTCACGGCGCTCCGAGGAGAAGGCGGGGCACACCGCTAAGGTGTGCTGCGCGGTATCCTCTTCGGCGCCTCAGTGGTGGCATTGGGAGGTCGCTTCCCGTCCGATGCGATGCAAATAGCGGCCAAAGCAACCATGGTTGCTAAGAATCTGCACCAAGTGGTACGAGAGCGACCCGTGGTGCCGGTTTGCCCAAGTGGTGAGGAACGGGTGCATGGCCTCGACGGTCCTGGACAGAGTGTCCGAGACGGAGGCCGAATCCGTTAGCTCCCCGAGCTCCTCAAACCACAGGCGAAACGCCTCCACTGTGGCCTCCTCCAAGGCGGAGGCCCTCTCTCTCGGCGCCAAGCGCTGGTCGCCGTCTCTTGCATCCACGCGGATGCGATAGGCGGTCGCCAGGACGTGGGATGTTAGCTCCCTAGGGGGAGTGCCAGCCAGTAGGTACACATGCCGCCGTGTGTGACACGGTGCGATACGCCCTGACCGCCCTTAATGCCATGGCGCGCTGCGCCCTATGCAGGGACGCAATCGTGCGGCGGCTAAGGGCGTCAGCCCACACTGGAGCCCCATATAAGGCCATGCTCCTTACTATACCTGCGTATAGGCGCCGGAAGTTTGCGCTCGGGCCCCCGACATTCGGTAGAAGACGCCCGAGCGCATCAGCAGCCCCTAGGAGGCGGGGCTCGAGGCGACGAAAGTGCTCGTCGAATCCCCATCTCCCGTCGATTACCAAGCCCAAGTATTTCAGGTGCCGCTGAAGCGGCACTCTAACGCCGGCCACCGTGATTACGGCACCTGATGGAGCTCCTCTGCGAGGCCAGTGGAACAACAGGGCCTCGGCTTTGTGGAGCGCTACCTTAAGGCCGAGGGCCTCAATCCTCTCAACGACCAAAGTGGCGAACACTGAAGCCAGCCGTAGGGTCTCCTCCAAGTCCCTCCCCTCACGGCGACAAGTGTGTCGTCCGCATAACAAAGAAGTTTCACACGAGGGGGGAGGGCAGCGCGAAGTACCCAGTCGTACCCGACATTCCAGAGTAGGGGTCCTAAAACAGACCCCTGTGGAACGCCGCGAGACATGGGATGACGGCTAGCCACACCACCTTGGCCGATGAAAAGTACTTCCCACAGCTCCAGATAACTGGTGAGGACGCGCAACAAATAATGAGGGACCCCGTGGTATCGGAGTGCCTCTAGGATGGTATTAAAGGGGAGGCTATTAAAGGCATTGGCGATGTCTAAAGACACCGCCAACACCCTCTTCGTTGGCGTCGCTCACAAGCGCCCTCAACGGATGTCAACTGTGGAACGCCCCATACGAAAGCCAAACTGGGCTTGGGACAAGTTCGGCCCCACCTCAGATATGTGCTGGTTGAGTTAGGAGGCAACAAGCCTCTCGAAAACCTTACCGACCTCATCCAGCAGCACTATCGGCCTGTAACCGGACGGATCGTCCGCAGGCCTGTTCCCCTTTCGCAGGAGGCACAGCATGCCATCTTTCCATGGCTTCGGGAACTGCCCGGTGCGTAGACACGCATCGAACAGCTCCCGAAGGTGGTCACCCAGGTGGTTGACGGAGAGTCCCAAAACTTTGCCCGGGACTCCATCCGGGCCAGGGGCAGTGCGCTTGCCCCTTAAACGGAAGATGGCCTCCCCAAATTCATCCTTACCAATGGGAGGAGGGTCGCCTTCGAGGCAGGCCACGTTTGCCTCGAGCGGCGGGGCCATGCTCGGCGGGGAAAAGCCGTCGATCGGCGGGAACAATTCATTCATTTTCATCATTGAAAAAATTGAAAATATTTTTCCCAAATCTATGTTATTTTAAAGAAATTGTTGAAAGTAAATTTTAATAAAGTTATTTAAAAATATATATACTTTAATAAATACTTAACTGTATGTTTTTTTTTCAATTTTACATCACGCTGTAATTAAGTGGCTGTATAAAATTTTGGAACATGGTTCAATAGAAATGTGAAAATAGAACTACACTTCTGGACACATCTATTGGCCCACCTTGCATTTTCAGTTTCGTTTAGTCCTAGCAAAAAATTTATATTAGGTCGAGCAAAAAGTTTTTATGCAGTTTTGAACCTGGCACATTCATAATTTTATTCAATAGTCTTTTTTTGAATTTCGAATGCAGAATTTAAAGAAACAAAAGACAATTTGGAGCCTGTTCGTTGATATCAAACAATCGAATACTAAGAAAACCTGATTTTATTGGTTTACTTGGATTTAATTCTTGAAAGTGTGATTTTTCTCTTTGGTTTTGCAACAAACATTACTTATTCTTAACATTAAGGTGAGGTTCTATCAATAATCTATGGATACTTCGCCTGAAGTTGCAGCCCAAGCTGTGGCACTTATCCAGGCCGGACACAGCCAAAGAAATGTGAGTGCTCGACTTAATTTAAGTCGATCTGCGGTCCGAAATGTTTATCGGAGGTACCTAGAGACTGGCGGCTTTGTTCGTCGCCAAGGAAGGCCACGATCTCGGGTCACAACTGAAAGGCAGGATCGATTCATCGTGATGACCAGCTTGAGAAATCGTCACCTTACCTCCATTGAGATACAAAACCAACTTCGTGACTTCCACAGAGTATCTGTGAGCGCTCGAACTGTTCGGAGAAGGTTAAAAGAACGCGATATGGTACCACACAAGCCAGCTATTGGCCCCAAACTAACGCGAGTCCACCGAACAGCGCGTCTTCATTTCGCGCGCACTCATTTAAATTGGACTCAGCAGCATTGGAGCCGTGTACTCTTTTCTGATGAGTGTAAAATTGCGTTTCATGGCAATGATGGAAGGAAGACGGTCTACCGACGTAAGGGAGAGCGTTTTGCACAATGCTGCTTTGAAGAGAGGGTTGCTTATGGCGGTGGCTCATGGACTGTCTGGGGCGGTATATCCGCGAGCGGCAAAACTCAACTTGAGGTTGTAACGGGACCACGGCTGCCAACATTAAATGCTGAAAGGTACATTCGTGAGTGCTTAGAACCTCACGTGATGCCATACGTGGACCATGTGGGCCCAAATTTCCTTTTTATGCATGATATTGCAAGAGCCCATACGGCCGGCATCGTCAGGGAATATCTTCGGGATGTGAACATCACAGTTATGGACTGGCCAGCCAGAAGCCCAGACATGAACCCGATTGAGCACATGCGGGACGAGCTAAAAAGATGTGTTAGGGCTCGTCAGCCAGTTGCCCTGGCGATGCAGGAGTTGAAAACTGCCATAGAAGAGGAATGGGAGATGATCCCTCAAAATTTCATAGAGCGGTTGATAAACTCTATGCCTAATCGTATGAGAGCTGTCGTAGATGCCAATGGAGGCAACACGCATTATTTAATTAAACCTTTATTTGATAAAACATGTTTTTTATTCAAAAATCAACCGCCTTCATCAAGGCGCATACCCGACTTGTTAGGCGTAGCTCCATGTCGTGTGGTATTCTGAATTCAAATTTAAAACAATACGATCGAAAAAGATGGTAAAATGTATCAGGTTTAAAACTGCATCAATAGTTTTTGTTCAATCTAGTAATCATATTTAGGTAGGGGCCATCAAAACCTAAACTCTAAGGTGGGCCAATAGATGTGTCCAGAAGTGTAGGTAGTTTCTTTTTATAATTTGAAAGCAGTTACTTGAAAGAATTTTCCCTATGGCTGAAAAGTATTACTTTCAACCCGCTCCTTATTTTTTTAAAGACCTATTCAACAATACCCCAACCCACACGATGGGTTAGTCGAGAAAAAAAAATTACTCCCTTTACTTGTATGGGAGCAAATAAATGAAAAAAAATATTGTCGCTGCAGGTACAATGGAAGCGGTGTGCGCGAGCGGCGACCACGGTTGCGAGGCGCACGCCCTGGCCGCCGCGCTGCACTCGCTGCACCTGTACTGCGCCGCTGTCGCAACCGCGCTCATTTGCTGCTGCGCGCCAGTACCGCACTCTGATCGGTAAGAATAAGAATGCGTAACATATTGAACAATGAAGTGATTCGTGCAAACCGATATACATTTATGACAGAGTGGGGTCCACGGACCCCTTGGAAAGTTGGGGGTCCGTATCATTTGTATCAGCGGTCCACAGCAGGTCAGTCTGAAAACATATTTACTGAGAAAGTGTGTAGTAAACTCTTAGAGCGTTAAATGATCTAAGAGTAAATTCGATGTAAGCATGACGTGCGCCTCGCCTTGTCGAAGACAATCCCACAATTTTAAGCTGTCATTGACGCCAAACGCAGCAGCACCCTTCTCATTTACTTAGTAGTAAGTGTAATGAAAGTACCAATAAAAGTATTTTTTATTAATATATGTAAATAAGGCTTTTTTCATTTTTGACAGGGTCCGTGGAATTGTTTAAATTGTGAAAGTGGTCCGTGACTGCAAAAAGCTTAAGAAACCCTGATTTACGATGAAGCTTTTACCTCAAAAGGAAAAAAACCTTTTTAAAAACAAGCTTTTATTTAAATGCGCTAAAAAGAAAAAAATAACTTTTACACTAAAACTTTTACTTATAACGTCATTTCACATTTGACTAAATTTATATGACATAAAAGCTTGTCGCGCGTACATTAACAATTAATTAATTACAGGGGTGAAAGTAGGTAACTTATCTAGTCCCGAGACGGTGTTTGGCGCCCGAGCGTAGCGAGGGCACCAATAGTTCGAGGGACTAAATAAGTCTTTAACCCGAGGTAAACACTGTGCTTTTCATTACGAATACAAGGAACGTAAAAATAAAACAATGAATTAGCTAAAGAAAAAACGTGTAAATTTTATTTTACATAAATCAACAACTTCTGCTTTCGCCCGCTTTCTCTTATAAAATCAGGCGTTAACTCCATATCTGAATCAGATGAACTCATTGTGTTAATTATTAACACAATGTTATAGAAATATAACTAACAGTTAATACAAATCTCTGCTATACGGAAATATTGTCAAAACTCTACAAATGGAAAAAACAAATGAAGATCGCATTGCCACTTTCCCGCTTATTTTTTTTTCTGTGGCCGGCCAGCTATTCGGTCTTGTACCCACTGGACCTTCATAATTGGACCTTACCTACACGATAGGACCTATTCGACCTCCTATCAAAAATCTGGTGCCCATTGGACCTTCAAAATTAACGATACGTCTTATTCGACCTCCTATCAAAAACATGGTACCCACTGGACCTTCAAAATTACACGTTACCTACACCATTGGATCCATCAGACCTTTTATCAAAAAGACGTGTCCCATTGGACTTTTTGGCTCTTTTCTTTTGGAATGTTACATACAGTCATGCAGAAAAGTAAAATTGTTAAAGAAATAAAAACAAAAGATATAAATCAAAATATTTAATCAACATATTTATAAAATTCAACATATTCATCATCAGCAACAAATCAAAAAAAAAAAAATATAGATAACCTACTATAATCACATAACCACAGATCCTTTTTTACCTTACTTTTAACGACAATAGAGAATATTTTTTATAACTATAAGTTAGCCCTAATTGCCAAACAAAAATTATAAAAATAATTACATGTCATTAATTATGTTAATTAATATTCAGTTCTGAGTTGATCTCCCATTTTTTAAAACTATGATATGGGTGTTTTTTTTAGTTTAGCTTTAACTATTTTATTTAATCAAATGTACATTGACTATCAACAGTATACTTGTGAAGGCTTACATTGTATAAAGATTTTTGTCTTTGATTTAATATTAAGTAAGTGCGATGTCGACAGAACCAATATAGGAGGAATGTAACTTCTAATCCTACCTACATATTACTTAAAATCAATCGTTGACAATAACTCAGTTTTTTGTTACTCCTTTAAAGTAGCCTTTTTTCAACCCTTCATGTAGTTTTTTGGAAAGTAAACAATAGACAAGAACGAGAAAGAAATATTGCCACTGAACGTTGCTCTACAATACAAGAGGCGAGAGCAGGACGAATGTCGTGAGAGTGAATATCAATACAACTCTAATTGTAAGAAAAAAAAGGACGTCCGGTTTTCTCCATATTTTTTTCTGCTCGGAATTAGTGGCTGTGCCGATGGAGATATAATATATAAATAAAATGATATTTACTTACTTTTCAATGGTATTGGCTCTATTACAGCTCCTATTAATTTCATTTTAGTCTTTAATTTTTTATATGACTGTACTTTTTTGAATAAAACTGTCAATAAGGTCCAATGGTTCCTATAAAAAAGGTCCTATGGGCACATTCAATGTAATATTTTAGGAAGGTCGAATGGGGCATAAAAATAAGGTCCAATGGGTACAGTTGCAATAGGGTCTAATCTTGAAGGTCCAGTAGGTACCAGTCGAATTCAAAAAAGAGGTCCAATGGCCGCTTTGAATATAATATTTTTAGGAAGGTCGAATGGGCCCTGTAAATGAGGTCCAATAAGCACTTTTTGCTTTTGGGTCGAATCTTGAAGGTCCAGTGGGTACAAGACCAGCTATTCAGCCTTCATTTTTCATTTTCATAATTAAAAAAATATTTTGCCCAAATCTATGTTATTTTAAAGAAATAGTTGAGAATAAATTATAACAAAGTCATTTAAAAATATATTCTTTAAATACTTAACATTATGTTATTTAAATTTTACACCGCGCTGTAATTGAGTGCCTGTATAGAAAGTCGGAACATGGTTCAATAAAAATATGAAAAAAGAACTAGTTTCTTTTTTAAAATTTGACAGTAGCCGTCAGTTGAAAGTGATTCTCCCTAGGGCTGAAAAATATTACTTTCAACCCGCTCCTCAGGCAACTTCAGACCTACTTTCAGAGTATGAGTAATGAAACAGTTATTTTTTTCTTTTTCAGCGCATTTAAATAAAAGCTTGTTTTTAAAAAGTTTTTTTACATTTATTTTTTACTTTTTGGTTATCACTGGATACCTTTCTCCGTCTGTTCATCTCATTCAACGCATCATTGTTGCAAGGTCGTTTGCCGGTTAACTTGGAGCATTCTAGCTCTTCAATAAAAGACCTTCTAATGATTTTACCCTGGCCACGTATGTTTGACCAGCAGCGAAGAGCTATGCGCCTATTTCAAGTTATTCTTAGCAAGACCTTTTATTTGATACCCATATTGTAGGAGTGCATTAAAAATAATTGGTCCACCATCTTGGGTATGCCGCCATCTTGGATTTAGAATGACGTCACACAGTTAACCATGCATTTTCATCCAAACTGTATGTGTATACAAAATATCAGCTCAATCGGTTAAATATATCTGCTTCAAAATTGATTTTCAAGCTTAAGAATTCCACCATATTGGATTATTAGTGACGTCGCATTATTTTTCGAGTTACTCTTAGCAAGACCTTTCATTTGATACCCATTATTGTAGAAGTGCATTAAAAATAATTGGTCCGCCATCTTGGGTATGCCTCCATCTTGAATTTAGAATGACATCACACAGTCAAACATGCATTGTCATCCAAACTGATCGTGTATACAAAATTTCAGCTCAATCGGTTAAAGATATCTGCTTCAAAATTGAGTTGCAAGATTTCACCCGAACATACATACTTATATACCTACATACTTACATTGCAAGTTAAATAAAAGCTTGTAAAAAAACGGAATCCTTATAGGATCACTCGTTGTCCGTTTGTCCGTCTGTCAGTCAAGACCCTTTTTTCCGGAACGCGTTGAGATATAAAATTCTTTATAACAAATACTCGGTTCCACGGTCTCTTTCAGCTGTGAAAAAATCATACTTGTAATCATACAATCAACGCGATCAAAAGATATGAACATTCATGTCGCATATTTTCACAAATGTTGCTATTCCACAAGGGAATTAAAATCTATTGACTCTAAGTTTTATTCCCGTGTGACTGTGAAATAGCAAAATTTAATTAAAAGTACCTACTCTTTAGTATATGGAGTACCTACTCCCCGTCAACCTAGATTCATGAAATTTCGCAAAAAGCAAGATCTTATAGCAAATGTATTAAATAGAACATTACGATTTATGTAAGTGCGGTATTTTGGTTATAACTCACAAGGCGGAATTTCAGCCCGAGCCACAGAATATATAATAGTACTTCATACCCGAGCCAAAGGCGAGGGCGTAATTGTGCCTAATGTGTATAACCAATATACACGCACGTATATCGTACGACGTTTTGCAACACACTTGTGAGGAAAAATACCTAATAAACTGATTTTTTTGATTAAATAACACAAATCATTGTTATAAAATTTGTAGATAAACTAAATAGGTAATATTATGAAAATAATCATTTGAAAAATCATGTGGTTCGTTGATGTCTTTTATATTACCTCTAGCTTTTAAAAAATACAGTACATTACTGGTGCGGCCGGCAAGCAGCATTGCCGGCCTCTGTGATGCGTGCCTCGGTTCGCGGCTACAACACACACGTGTTTTATGAGCTGATTTATGTATCTAAAGCCGGTGTAATTAGATCCGCTTTACGAGCAAGTGTGTTGAAAAAATGTAAATATGTAAATATGTAATGTAATAGGAACTTACATACTTAGATAAGTTTGAACGGAAATCCACGGTGCGCGAGTGTAATTTACACTGTGTCGCACGGATTTTTTTACTTTTCGTGCAACTTTTTTGTTCAGGAAAGGTCTCTAAATAGTGCTCAAAAGTCTCAAAACATAATAAAACATAAGCAATGTTCAAAACTTATTTCAACTTGCTTATATAGAGTTTTTCGAAAAAACTTCGTCTGTGTGTGTGTCTGTCTGTACTTATGTGTATGTATGTCTTTAGTTTATTCAAGAATCACTTTTTTCAGAATTTTTCCCAAATTTTTTAACAATTTTTAAAACCAAAAAATACAACAATTGTTTTTTTTTACTGGACGATGAATTAGTCTTCTTCACAATTCAATGATGACACTTTGATGTTTTCACACTTTTAATTCCGTTTGTTTTCCGTGGTACCATTAGATAGTACCATCAATGATACCTACTACGGAAAATTTTATTTGCCATAGTACCATCCATGAAGCAAATACAAAGGTACCATCACTACCATCAATGGTACCATGGAAAAAAATATTTCATGGTAAAGATCCATTCATAGATCTTTTTGCACTCTTGGGTTAACTTGCTTTTGAATATTGCGCGTTCTATAACGAAAATCAAAATCGATTTCCATATATCTAACTCTATGTTCATTTTATAGTAGCGGCAGGTGCTGGCGCGGCCAAAGCTTACGCGGCGTGGCCAGCCTAGTGCTGGGCGCCGTGTGGTGCTGCGGCGCGGTGGCGGCGTCGCTGCGGCCGGCGCGCACCGTGCCCCTCGTCGCGCTGACGGTGGCCCCGCTGGCCTGGCTCGCGGCCGCGGCGCTGCACGTGGCGCTGTGGACGCGGCGCTCCGCGGCGCCCGTCCTCTACCTCGCCGTGTACTGGCTGCTCGCTGCCGCCGCCGCCGCCGCCGCGCTGCACCAGAGCCTGTCCAGCGCCACCGCGAAGTACGACGTGGCACTATACATCCAAGGCTCCTCTGCCGTACTCGCGCTGCTTATTTCGGCCGTGGACTGCCTGTGTTTCTACGATGAAGTGAGTTTTCGTGATTCTTTATTTGGAATTATTCCATCGCCTTTTTAGGTTTATAAGAAAATAATGTGGGTATATCGCGGCAGATAACTTGAACGAAGAATACAATGATCTACGCAGGTACAGTTCTTAAATATTTAAGAGATATGTGCCTGCTAAGCTAAAGTTGCTAATGCTAAGTCTGCGTTGCTGATTCTTTCCCTCTCTGATTTCGTCGTTTCTGGGTCGGGCGGGACGCGATAATTGACACGATTACAAGTTAAGAATGAAAAATCAAAATATCTTTTCAGAACTTTTTCATACTAGCTATAAAGGATGTTGTCCTTAAGCACAGAATAGATAATAGTACCCTTAAGCCTTCAGGAAGTTATCATGTAAATGTTATCTGTCCAACCAACCTCTATGTGGAAAACAAGATAAGTAATTTTATTTACTACCTATAGAATTGTACATGTACACTTCAGAAATATTGTCAGAAATAATAGACAATACGCAAATAACTATGACACAATACACAAAACGATATAGGAACAGTACAACTGTTAAGCATCTTAACGTTGATGTAATAAGAAGCTTTATATGTCCACGTGGAAACAATAAAAGTTAAATGTAGCGTAACAAAAAACAATGCGTGTTTTGAACTGAACAATGCACACGATTTATGTCGCAGTTTGACTGATACGTGTAATTTTGAATACTCTATATTTATGCGGGTTGGTTTCGTATGCTAATAGAAAGTTATTAGAATGTCGAAGAATATGCGAGCATCCGGCGGCGGCGGCGGCGTGTCACCTCGCCACGCGTGCCGCGTTGCAATTACTATGGACTCCGACGCGCGACAACCTCGGCTGGGTGCTCATAGGAAAACGGCATTTCGATTAGGGTTCCGTAGTGAACAAAGAACCCGTATAGTTTCGCCATGTCCGTCTGTACTCCACGGCTTAGCTCAGAGACTCACCACAAAAGCTATAATTGGGCATAGGTATACATATATAGAATGTCACGGAACCCCGAAATAATATTTTTGGGTATTATTTCCATCAGAAGTGGAGATTTTGTGGGTGAAATGCATAAAAATATATTACAAATTAATTTACTTAAAATAAATATTTAAAGACATTTATAAACCTTCAAAATAAAGATCTAAAAGAAGTTATTCGATTTCCGTAAAAACAATTCAATTTATCCACCCACGAGCACCGATTACTTGACAATAGCTAATGACGATAGTTTGATCAATGATTACAGCTTGACAAGAGTTCTAAAAACCCAAAATAGATGTTACCCATGGACATGGATTTGTTAATAAGTGCATGATCTTGCCTTACTAATCTTCTTCTTATATATAAAAATGAAACGCTGTGTGTTTGTCTCGCAAAAACTCTGAAACGGCTCGATAGATTCTTACGAAATTTTCTGTGTGTATTTGAATAGGTTCAAGGAAGGTTTATACGTAATTTAATTAGATCCGGTAGGTGGCGCTGTAATCGGGCAGGACAACGTCTGCCGGGCCCACTAGTCTTCTTATATATAAAAATGAAACGCTGTGTGTTAGTGTCGCTAAAACTCTGAAACGGCTCGACCGATTCTTACGAAATTCTCTGTGTGTATTTGAATAGATCCAAGGAAGGTTTAAACGTATAGACCCGGTAGGTGGCGCTGTAATCGGGCGGGACAACGTCCGCCGGGCCCACTAGTTTTAAAATAAATTTGACAGCTCTATCAACTGACTCAGTTCTAAGTTACCTACCAAATTTAGCTTTTAAATGACAGAACGCAGCTTGTTAGTTAACTTTATCGCTGAACAGCCTTTCAGAAATCGGGGTTTCGACTTCGAAAAGGAGGAGGTTCTATGTTCAGCTGTATCAATTTTTCAAGTCACCATGACATGATCTGATGATGGGATCCCATGAAAATTCTGGCTTGGCCCAAATTTAAAAAAACATGTATTATAACTAAAAATGTGTATTATAACTAAAACACACCAAAAAATTATAAATAATATTAGAATACATACATCATCACAGTTTTATATTGAAGTCGATGTCAATTAAGCAACGATCACCTGAAAAGTCATAAAAAATATAAGAACAAGACATGGAGAAATAGACATGGCAATTTCCGTTTGAGTACGCAATCAATTATAAGCTACTACATGAATGATATCGAATTCGATAAATGCAATTGTATCACTGCCCTGCGAGCATAGAACTCTCGATAAACAAAATTTAACAGCTAAGATCGACATACTCGACAAAAAACGATAAAGACAGATATTTATATCGATCGACAAAAGCATCTGTCCATGCTCGCAGGGCCGACTTGTGCATCACCTACACTGGTGATGTGCAGAATGCGAGCGAGATGTCGCCCAACCACGGTATACCATACCCTGATTGCCATGATCACCTGTCGCGTACTTTCAACCTAAAATACATGGACCTACATTTTTTAGGTCCGTGCTAAAATATAGACAATTTCGTAAGAAATGTCAGTAAAAATCCAACGTGATTACGTTGAGAATGAAAATGATTTGTCGCTTGGTTATTCCACTATTAAATATACCATTCACACCATTAATTTGAGGATTTTCACGTTTCACACGTAAAGGTTAAAATGAAACTGAAATCGTAAAAAGTAATTTCGTGCAACTGTGCTAAGTATTGGTTATATTTGTTATACGCGGCAGAGAAGCTCCTGGCCTTCACCTCACCTCATGGAAATAGGTTTTTAAAGGTTTCTTCTCTAATCTTCTTTAATAATTAACTTTAAAAAAAGTAAAACATGGGAAATACGCTTTTTTGGAAAAAATAGAGCTACTATTAGTTACTATAATCCGGAAAAGAAATACAGGACTACATTTGTATGGAAAAACGGGCCGTATGTTTTCCTTTTAAACGCGGCGGACTTCGAAAACCACCAAAGAAAAATCTTAAATTAATCCAAACCACTAAACAACTAACAAATAAGTAGTGATTACAGATGATGCATTTTAGACTCAATTTATCATCACAATCATGAACGGTCCCAGTTTAGCGAATAATGTTTATATAAACAATATTAAGACTGAATGCCAATAGTACGTCCTATGAGTCACGATGACGCCATTGTTTGATAAAGGATAATACAGGATCAGCGTGTGTCGGCATCTACTTAGTTAATAAGCTAAGCGCAGGCATATCTACTAAGACTCAGGACTCTTTATTGTACTAAGACTCAGGACTCTTTATTGGATATAACAAAGTAGTAAACGTAAAAGAATTCAAACATTTAATACTGGGATAGCTTACATTTCTAATGTTTCACACATTTAAATAGTAAATTTCTTACTCGTCAAGGATCAACAGAAACATATCATATTCTTTTAACGATTACCAACTACTACATTACACTACATTAATGAAATATGTATAGTTTTAATTGTTATATGTAGAAAAATTGTTAGTTATTTATTTTATTTTTTCTTGCTTGTTTTAGTTCACTCCTTTTAAGATATTTCAATATTCACTTGACACAAAACCCGTGAATATTGGTTCTACTGAAATATTAATATTTCGAAATAAAAATAGAAATAATAATAATTATTTATTTAATTCAGTCAGAGTCCATTCATGTGTTAGTAAGGAAATAAACTGAAAAGAGGGAACAAAAAAATAAAAATATGTTAGTGTGACATCTTAACCTATTAACTATTTTACGCACTCAAGGTCACATAAATGAACCCATATGAATAAATAATTAAATATGCATTAAGTTCGTATCTACATTAAATTATTTAACGTAATAAAATTTCAACTTGGCCAAAACCGCTCGAGAAAATCTTCGCCTGTCAACGTAGAATCCTGTCCTTTTAAGGTCTAGTTAATGACCTTTGTCTTCGAGAGACGACCCAAGTTCATATAGACATAAGAGGTTATGAACTCTGCAGTCCAAACAAGAAACAGTTTCGAATAGCACAAGCAATGGTTCGTGTGACTATGGTTTGTCGCGACGCTTTCCCAGTCGGCGGCGCCAAAGATATTCCAAAGATATCAACCTCTCAACGCCACAAGCAAATTGTAAGCAGTATCTCAACTTGGATAATCAATTCTAATAACGTGTGATAACCATGCTGAATTATTATTTTATCTTGCTAACTACAAACCTTAACTTTAAGAAAAATAATTCTATAGCTACTGTGACATAGCATTACATTCCTGAAAAGATTTCCGAAATCGGTTCAGTAGTTATCGAGTTTATTCATTTATTACAAACAAAAAACATACAAATCTTATCTCCTTATAACATTAGTACAGAAAAAGTTCCTCCGCTGAGTGTCTCTTAAAAACTAAAAGACTATACCGAACGGAATATTTATAATCTACCCTACTGACTTGTGATTCAAAAACTTTCTTTTTGGAGTAGGTCAATTAAGAAGCTAAAGGGATTTATTTATTAAGTTTTTGTATAAATCAACTAAATTGTAACGTGATATGGTGAAATTATCACAAAAAATAGGCAATACCTACCTACCGACTTATACATAACATAATACTATTATTAGGGATAATGCACTCTTCTGTATTACTATATTAGCAATAGATTCTTTAATAGACAAACTGCGTGAAGTTATTATTCAAATAAGTATAAAAACCATAGCAGAAGGTGCGACATATTTTACACAATGACGTCATTGTACACGTCCGCCATGTTGTAATTCACGTGCAATTTTCAATAACAATAGGAACCTTCTTATTATAATATGATATTATAATTACAGTGTTTATTCACAATTTGTCTAGGTTTTAAATTATTATGGTGTGTTATCAAGAAAAATATAACCTCCATTGTATGCATTTCACCCCTATGAAACTAGGGTGAATAGCTAGCTTTAAATAAAATTCCGAGATAGACCCCAGTAGAACCAAACTACATATTTCAGATTACCAAGCGGCACCAACCTCATGAAAAATCTTCTTCGGGAATTGAAAATGTTTCATACAAGCACAACGACACACATTTTTATTCCAAAATTACATTTTTCTGGCTGAATCCGCTACTGTGGCGCGGCTATGAGTCACCGCTCGAAGCAGACGATTTGGGCGAGTTGCCTGAAGATGAGACATCCAATGTTTATTATGAAAAATTTAAAAGAATCTTCAACCCAAATACAAAGGTCAGTGCCATTACACGTTTTTTAACATGACAATAGTATGTACTAAGTATAATACGTATAAGTTATGCATCTTTTGAAATTGTCTTTATTTTCAAAATATATTCATCATCATATCATCGCCATAATAATTTTTAAAAGTTTTTAGGAAACAAAAGCTGAAGGAAACCACACCAATATCTGGAAATCTTACATACGCGCTGTTTGGCCAAATTTTTATACAGCAGGCCTGATGAAGCTTCTCGGAGATCTCATAAGTGTGGTACCTCCGATAGGCTTGGCAGTAATCATCCAGCATATAGAGGGTCCACTTCACACATACGAAGAAGATACGGAAGTCACCATTTATGAATTTTTTAGCAACGGATACGTAATGCTCCTAATAGTGACAATGGCCTTAATATTTCAAGCTCTCCTATCTCAGAATTCAACTCATTTAGTCACAGTAGAAGGATCCAGATTGAAGGCTAGCCTGCAGGTCAAATTTCCTTAATAAATATTCATTCCATAAATTCATTAAGATAACGCCGATAGACAGCTACTTAAATACCTCGCGCTTTCCTCGTGGATCAACTATGTATGCACAACTAGTTGTGCCATTAAGAATTTCTTTGTTAAATCTTTCCCATAGGCACAACTAAATACATAAAAATATTTTGCAGGGATTGTTATTCGATAAATGTATGCGCCTCGCTCCGTGGTCTTCAGCCGAATGCAATATAGATGAAGAATCTCCGCTTTTACATTCTACAGAAGACAACCGTGCAACTCCATCTGGCGTCCTCACCAATCTTATGTCACAAGACACATATAACATTATGTCTTGCGTATGGGTATGCCATTACTTATGGGCAATACCTTTAAAGGTGTGTACGGAAATATGTACCAAACAAAATTATCTTGTGTTTTACTGATAATTGACAAACTTCTACGTTATTGCAATCTTTTCAGGTTTCCGTGATTCTGTATCTTTTATACACAAAACTAGGCGTAAGTGCATTAATTGGGACAGCTAGCAGTATAGTTCTCATAACTCCACTACAATGTTACATTGGCAAAAAGATATCTGACAATTCCAAAGACATCTCCAAATGTACAGATCACAGAATATCTAAAATGGCGGAAATTTTACAAGGAATTAATGTAATAAAATTGTACGTTTGGGAAGATCTTTTCAATGAAAAAATTTTGAACTTGAGAGAAGTTGAATTGAAACTTTTAAACAAAGACTCGATTTATTGGGGGTTCTTGAGTAAGTTTCATATTAATTTTCATTTATAATTATTGGCATATTAATGTTTACTGTTCCATGAATTAAATTAAGCATTTGATATTAAGGAAGTTACGTAAGCTATTTACCGAATGAATACATAATTGTTTCAGCATTTACAACTCAAGTTTCAACGATATTGGTCACAGTAATAACTTTTGTAGCATATTATTTCCTGAGCGATAACAAAGGTTTGACCGCAGTTAATGTTTTTGCGGGATTAGCTTTATTCAATCAACTCACAGTGCCACTTCTTATTCTTCCTGTGACAGTGCTTATGGTGATCCAAGCTATGGTAAGAGATAAATTCAAATTATAAAAATGTAACGGCTTGTTCTGATTTTACTGACTCGACACTACCAGTAAATAAAGGGTTGTCTCTTCAACAGGTCAGTACAAAAAGGATTACTGACTTTTTGGAACTTCCAGAGTCCAATAATGTAGGAGAAGATGACGATGTTAAAATAGCATCAGATATTTTCAATGAAGCTTTTATTGACAACACTCCTGAGGAGGAGACCGAAGACGTACCTAAAAATGAAGAAGGACAGATAGAAGATCGTTTTTCAGATGACGACAACTGTGATGAATCCAGTAGATATGAATATGAAGTTAGATTTAGGAATGCTGCGTTTTCTTGGGGAGTGAAGACTGATATGATTCTAGAAGTTGATGATTTAGATATACCAGCAGGTTCGAGACAACATGGACTTTCATAGTTTAGTGCCATATTTATTATCTAAGCTTTACGGTGTATACTAAGGGCAGAATGTGTAAGCTACAAAGGCGCACCGAAAACGACGCATTTATCGTTAAACGTGGTTAATGAGAAATACGCAGTCACCTTAAAATTTCGAAATATTTAAATACACGCTCATGTGGATATGAGAGCGACGCTAAGGAATACCATAAGTATATCTTGACGGTGTTTTAATTGATAATGATAACGCCGTTTGTAATAATTGTGAATATAAAGATTTGTCAGGAACTTCAAGGCACCTATACAGTTGACTATTACGGCACGAACAAAAGCCGGAAGTATTGATGACCATTTTAACGGTTAGACAATAGAACCTGCTGCCTAAATTAATTTTTATTGTGGTTTTAATTTGTGTTGATAGGAAAACTCGTGATGGTTGTTGGGGCTAGCGGCTCCGGGAAAAGTTCCATGCTCTCCGCCGTTCTAGGAGAGATGTATCTCGTAAAGGGTGACGTCGTATACAGAGGGTGAGTACTATTTACTGACTTGATGAGTACCTATACAGCAAATCTGAAACTCAATCTGAAAACCATTAGACAAAAGTAATTTGTGTTCTTATTAACATAATATGTTCCGAGTATAACACGCACGACTCTGCCGACTTATCAATTCAGTACGTCCGTTACAAAAATAAGATTTTAATGCAAGAGTCTTCGCTCGCTTACAATGTAACTAATTAATGAACATTTCTGTTTCTGACTATAAACAATTGGCCGACTAACGGCAAGATTGTTGAAACCACGTGTGATCACAAACATCGTTACATATACAATATAATGTACATACACAGTTACACACATCAATTCGCTCTACTCATACATCATTAATGCGGCACATGATTTATGTTGATTCTGGCGAATCAATTTGCTCATAATGGAATAGACATATAATGTGATCAAGACTGTTCAGTTGAACACATGTTACATTACACATAGTTTGATTTAAACTTGACTTGGATTTCTAGAACGGGAAGGCAATAGATAAACATTTTTATGAAATAATACTAAGGTTCATTTTGTGAGAACTAGCAAAGAAGCTAGAAACCAGCAAATAAAACTGTGAGCACTAGATAGAACTGTAATGTCATATTACTACCCTATAAAAGAAAAATGTTATATCTACAAAACTACGCTCAGTTTCACGTTACATACTCATAACGATAAACTGTTCGAGGTCTTATGATAATTTATACCATAGTAAGCGGTGCAAAGAACCCGAAATCAAAACTTGATATACAAAAATAAAAAGAATCTTTACACATAGACAATGCCAAATCTAATTCCCTAGCAACGGGACCATCGAGGAAACTATATTTTTATACAGTAGCTAAAAAGTCCCGGTGTCATAGGGACAAGTATGATATAATGTACCTATGTATTATTGGGACCACGGACCTGAAAAAAAGATTTTTATTTTTTTGTAGGTCCATGATTGGGACAGGTGTTTTTGAAGATAGTGCATTACGGTATTTAAGTTTTCCGGGTTTAGGTTCTTATAAACCGGAGGGATATCTTTTAACAACAGCACATTAAAACCGTTTCAATAAGCATGTTCAGTAAAGAACCATAATAAAAATATTATTAGATAACCTTTAGAATACACATGTATGCATCATATAATAAATTACTTTTAGTCAAGTTTCAACATATTACGCCGGGCAGCCTCCTTGGCTGGTAGAAGGATCAGTCCGGGAGAATATCTTGATGGGCAGTCCTTGGTGCCCGCGGCGGTATGGCCGTGTCCTTCGAGCAGCTGCTCTGCGACCCGATCTGAGATTACTACCCGGTAAGTGATTCTTTCTAATTCATGCGGTAAGGCAGCTATTTAGGGGACGTCCATTATTTATGTGAGACATTCAGGAGAGGGGAGGGGGTCGAACCGCATCTCTTTTAAAATTACTCTGGGAAGAGGGGGGTTCACGGCAAATACCACGTATTTTTTTTCCTGCAAGAAACAGTGTAATACTGCTAGAAAAGTAAGTAAAACATGTTCCTTCGCCAAAATATATGGATAATTCTTACACAATAATATCGTGCTTTTGGGAATGCCGCAAAGTCGCACAGTAACGTCAGTAACCCGACGTGCGCAAGCGCCAATGGTTTAGAGTGGTTACACCAGAGTTACATAGTTAAGTTACGAATTTATTGTTCAATTCTCACTGTGATTCTAGCTTACTTCCACTAGGCTTAATAAAAAGATTCAGCATTTTTTAATATATATCCAAGGCATTTACACTAGAAGCACACATTTTGAAAAATCTCACGTTGAGAATGGGGGATGGGAAGAGGGATTGATCTCACGACACCCAGGGGGTCGAAAATCACAAAAACTAGTCACATAATTAATGGACGCACTATCAGTGGGTGGTCATCTGTGACATATTGGAAATTTGGAATCTATCGATCACTTTAACCGAAAAAGCTCAATTATTTTAATTTTTATCCCATCGTCATGATAATAGGGTTTTAATTTGCTTGTAACCATTTACCACCGATTGCTACCTTTTTTTCCTCGTATAGCGGGTTCGATTCCCGGTTCAACCATGTAATTATTTAAAAATCTATGAATGCAGTTTAAATTGTTTTTTAGCTAAGATAATGTCTTCTTTCAGTAAAATGTTCCATCTACAATATTTAAGGTACCTTCCCTCCATGTGGCATAGCCGTGGGACGCCCTGTATAGGACTCTAATAGCCAACAGGCTGAGGGGCCCTACCACCAACCACACCAAGCAGCAATTAAATTTTAAATCTACATCTCTTACCTGACATTTTGCAGAGGGTGATGATACTCGCCTTGGCAGCCACGGTTCGCCTCTGTCGGGAGGGCAGCGCGTGCGCGTGTGTATCGCCCGGCTACTCTACTCCAAAGCCAGGCTGCTTGTGTTAGACGAGCCTCTGGCAGCATTGGACGCCCCGCTGGCTAGGCACGTGGTCGCCAGGGCCCTGGTCAGCGCCGCGCGAGCAGGCCGCACTATAGTCATGGCCACGAATAGGCTCGAACTCCTCCATTACGCTGATTTGGTAAGCAAAGTACCTACCCACAACTTGACAAAAGAGATAAAATAGAGAAATAAATAGAAGCGTCACTTTCTACTCCCCTAAAGCTCGTCGCAAATGGCAATGTATATTAAGATCTAATATATGGAGAAATGGTGGTGTTCTTTTAAATAAGTTTAATTCTAAAGAGCATTTCACCGTCGCGTTTCACCACGGGCAACATGACCAAAACGTAGGACCTCAAGGATATGTACCAAAAAATTTGCTTGAATTCCTGTGTCGAAATCGAAATAACAAATACATCACATCTAGTTTCAGTATTAAACGTTTTTACAAACTGTGAATGTTTGCAGTCTAAAGCATATTTTTGATGACGAACATGTACCTTCATACCTGTCCCTGTTAATGAAATTCATATCTTTCTCTCTACAAGGTGACAGATTTAGAATACTAATTATGTCGCCGCTACTTTTCTTTCCATGGATATCGCAAGAGCCAACTACGGGAATTTATCTCAGTTATATATTTAACTTCGCAAAGAAATACAAAATACAAACAAAAACACAAAAAACCTCTGAAGAGAAACTTGAAACGAAATACGACACCTACCCGTCTAGCCAGTGGGATGTACTAGGCTAATTCCTCCTCGTCTATACGGAGAAAGACCCGTGCCCAGCGTCGTTCGTAAACGGATTAAAGTATATTTTATTGTAAGACTGTATCTTGTGCAGCTCCCGAGTTACGCCAAAACGTTTGCGAATAATACACCTGATGGGTAAGTGAGGATAAAGCCGAAGATGAAAGCGAGCTTCACATGGACGCCTCGACACCTAAAGAACTGGCTATTTTACCACAACAATGCTGTTTAGCTAGCCAGGCAGATTCGAAAGCCCTGCCACCAACCCAACCGAGCAGAGAAACTTCTCTGTCGTCTCAACCAGCAGATCACGGAGGTGATTCGATTCAATTCATTTATTGCATAACCATAATGTACAACAGGAGACCTATTTTTGAATTACGTATGCGATTTAGAAATCACCGCTGACTAAATAGTCAGCGATGACTTTGAAGTCACGAATTCCTAAACATCCTATTTTTGAAAGTCGAACGCAGAGCTGCCAACATAGATAAAGTACACACATACGTAAGGGTTCGGTTCCACGCAGAATGTAGCCGTTTTCGGTATATACCGGTTATTATACGGCTAAAAATTAATTGCAACTAGGCCAAAATATAAGAAAATAGGTAACTACTAGTCTAAGTTTGTTTGTGACACAAATTTAAAAGATTTTAAACTTATACACGGTTATTTTTTTATCACCCTGGAAAATGTTAGGGACGCTTCAGGACACATCCAATATTATATAAAAAAAATATATATTAAAAAAACTAAAAAAATCTCTAAAAATGCATTTTTTGTACTTTTTTAAAAAAAATTAAGTGAATTATTTTTTTTTATATATATTTAAATCATTCTAATACCATGTCGTGAAGCGTCCCTTAAAAGCATTCTAATACCATGTCATAAAGCGTCCCTTAAATTTTCCAGGGTGATAAAAAATAACCGTGTATATTTACTTATTTGACAAATTTTAAAAAATTTAAATCCAACTGAAAATCAACGCACATCAACTTCAAACTTGGCAATATGTTCTCTAAACAAAACACAGATAACGTTTCCACAGTTATGTATGACTTGTTTACGAGTGGGTGAGGGCACTCGTAATGAAATCACATCCGTGACTAAGGTAGTCACATAAGTGATATTCAAAAATAAGAATTATTGAAAATCGGTGATTATTAGTCACATCGGTGATTTCGAAGTCGCATACGTAATTCAAAAATAGCTCTCCAGGAGAGCTATTTTTGAACGTTACGTTACGAACGTTACGAACGTTAACGTTTCCACATAACTGTGGAAACGTTATCTGTGTTTTGTTTAGAGAACATATTGACAAGTTTGAAGTTGATGTGTGTTGATTTTGAGTTGGATTTATAATTTTCAAAATTTGTCAAATAGTTAAATATTATTTTAACGGTAATAATAATTAACGGTTATTTTTTATCACCCTGGAAAATTTAAGGGACGCTTCACGACATGGTATTAGAATGATTTAAATATAAATAAAAAAAATAACTCACTTAAATTTTTTATTTTTTTTTAATACAAAAAATGCTGCACTAGTTGAGAGCAGCATTTTTAGAGATTTTTTTTTTTTTTTTTATACCTAGATTTTTTTTTTCATTTTTTTTTTATATATAATATTGGATGTGTCCTGAAGCATCCCTAACATTTTCCAGGGTGATAAAAAAATAACCATGTAAAAGTTTAAAATCTTTTAAATTTGTGTCACAAACAAACTTAGACCAGTATTTTCTTATATTTTGGCCTAGTTGCAATGAATTTCTAGCCGTATAATAACCGGTATATACCGAAAACAGCTACATTCTGCGTGGAACCGAACCCTTACGTATGTGTGTACTTTATCTATGTTGGCAGCTCTGCGTTCGACTTTCAAAAATAGGATGTTTAGGAATTCGTGACTTCAAAGTCATCGCTGACTATTTAGTCAGCGGTGATTTCTAAATCGCATACGTAATTCAAAAATAGGTCTCCTGATGACAAAAGAAAAGCAAGCAGATCATCATCAATAATTAGAAGAGAATTCAAATTCAAATTCAAATTCAAATTCAAAAATCTTTATTCAACTTAGGCCTTTACAGGCACTTATTGACGTCAAAACAAAGCAAAACATTCTAATTTAAAGGAAACATAAATTTTACCTTGTATATGCATACATCCTGAATATACCTACTCAAGATGTCTGCAAATACAAGTAGTAATGAAAAAAAAAAAGTTGAATCTACACCTGTTCGGAAATTGGGAGAGCCTTCTCGAGAAGAACAGGCAAGAAACTCGAAACTCGAGAGGACTTTCTTAATGAATAATGATAATACCCATAGCTAATTTTATATTTATTTTTAATTAATTTAACATTTTTATAATGCATGTAAAACCTTCAAATTTAAATCAAAATAAATAAAAACAAAATTAAATTAAAATCAATATTACATTATAATAAAAAGCTAAATCTAAATTAAAATAAATTAAAATCAATATTCAATTATAAATAAAATCAAATAAAGTCAAAATTATAATCAAAGTCAAAACTTAAAATCGAAGTCACAATCAAAACTAAAATCAAAGTCAAAATTAAAATCATAGTATAGATTAAAATTAATAAATAAAATGTTCACTACAATTTTGAAAGTACGAGTATGTACAATTGGCTAGATGACTAAAAAAAAATTTTTGCTTTAATAGAAGCTCATTCATATAATAAACATAAAGAAAAAATCGGTTTTCGAATAACTATAAAAACAACCGAGATATAAGGTATTTAAGATTTTTCTCCAGCTCTTTCTAGCAAAACGGCAATTTACAAGGAGTCAATATGGCCGTACTCAACAATGACGTCACAGTTGATGTCGGATCTCTCTGTCTAATCGCTTTCAAATTAACAACTTAAAATGCTTGTATCTAAGGTATTTCTAAGCCGATTTTAATTCTAATTTCACAGGACTGCGTCTTTTTCTACGGTACTTTAATATTTAATGACGAGACGTAAAATTTTGAATTCAGTCATCATCCCAATTGGGATCCGACATCAACCGTGACGTCATTGTTGAGTACGGCCATATTAACTCCATGTAAATTGCCGTTTTGCTAGAAAGAGATGGAGAAAAATCTTTAATACCTTATATCTTGGTTGTTTTTATAGTTATTCGAAAACCGATTTTTTCTTTCTGTTTAAATTATATGAATGAGCTTCTATTAAAGCAAAAAAAAATTTGTCATCTAGCCTATTGGTTGAAAGTGTGTACTTTGTGTGTAGGTGATAGCGATGGAGGGGGGTCGCGTGTCGGGCGTGGGTCGCGCGGGCGCCGGCGCCGGGCTGGGCGGGGGCGGCGCGGTGGCGCGCTGGGCCCGGCTCGCCGCGGAAGCCCGAGCGGCGGCGGCGCGCGCCGGCGCGGGCCCGCCCGGCGGAGTGGCGCGCGAGCGCACGCGCCTGATGCGGGCGCTCACCAGGTCCAGGATACAGAGGTGCAGCTCCACCGACACCATGGTGAGTGCACCTTCTTTATACCGAACCTTTCACGGCAGGGATTCTCAAACTTGAGCTGCTGGTGATCTACCTCAATATTGTTAGACTCCGATCGATCGACTCCGAGAGGCTGCAAGTATGTATGATGCAGGGTTATCGTCTAGACGTCTAAGTAGGTAGGATTATCGTAGCGCAGGTAAAAGCATACACGGTTATATTTTTATCACCTTGGAAAATTTAAGGAACGCTTCACGACATGGTATTAAAATGATTTAAATATGAATAAAAAAATAACTAACAGTTAATTTTATATTGATTTTCTAAAATATCCAAAAAATGCTGCACTAGTTGAGAGCAGCATTTTTAGAGTTTACTTATTATTATTATTATTTTTTTATTCATTTTTTATATAATAATGGATGTGTCCTGAAGCGACCCTAAAATGTTCCAGGGTGACAAAAAAATAACCGTGTATAGAGACGTTGCAAAATTTCATGGTCATTAATCCACGTAGAAATAGAAGAAACGACAAAAATTAGTTGTCCGCAATATGTAAGGTGCAGATAGATAGATAGATAGATGGTTTATAAGCGTACCGAAAGACATCTTCGACAAGTATACCGCACACTCCTTGATGAAGCCTCCGTTAGCCGCTGGCAGGTGGTTACGCAGCAGCAGCAGCAGGTGTCGATCGCGATCAACGGTTTGAGCACCCCTGTTTTACAGGCTTGCTGATTAATACTAATTAGTTACGAAGAATTTCGTGGAATATTTGAGCTGTGGGATACTCTTATCTCACCAGTCTGGACGAAATTTTACCCTCTGAAGCTCCCTCGTGCCTTCCGCCCCATGGATAATTAATATCATGACGAAGTAAGAGAAATACTGTAGTAATTTATTATTATTTTGTTAAGCCAAAGTAGACATTACCTACTGTTAATTTATAAGTATCAATATCCAATTTAATCTTTACAAATACCAAAGGAGAGATTAGCAAAGAAATGAAAAATATTTTTTGTTAAACCAATTACACAAAAAAATCATTTATAAGGCGCTGTACTCACTATTATAAAACAAACTTGAGTGAAATTGATGTATTCAATGAAAGTTTAAAAAGGGTGGCAAATAATTTGTTTGCTACTTATCAGTAAAATTTAATCTACATAATATGCAACATATTGTTTAAAAATTATATAAGATTGCGCTATCTTGATTACTATTTGGCTTAATTATCCTTGTTTGTTTGTTACTTAAGGAAACTCCAGGTCTGCTTGTGTACAATTTCTTGTTTATCTTTATTGTTTATGACTGTATGTTTCTAATAAAAAAATTGCAAAAACTAAATATTGCGCTCATCTGGGGTTCATTGCGCGGTCTACGCGATATTTACGTCTACATAGAAGGAGACTCTGTACCAGGGTCGTCTGCTTGGGTACCTCCGTCTTGCCTATTTCTGCGGCAAAACAGCAGTGCTTGGATTACTGTGTTGCGGTTTGAAGGGTAACATATGGCAGTGAAATTACTGCGTACCGTGACTTTATTACATCTGATATCACAAGTTGGCAACTTACACTATGATTCTTGTGGGGGTTGCAGTTTTACTGCTAATTTTACAGGAACCACATGTATTTTAGGGGACTGTTACCACTTACCATCAGGTGGGCAGTTTGCTTGTTTGCCAACTTAGTTGTATAAAAAAACCTACTTTGCCCAGTGGTTTCTCCAATTTAAAAATAGCCTATCTGCGTACATCTCAAATGTCAAGAAAATCTGGCAGGTATGCTTAGATTACGATACACAAAAATGGTTAGCCATTGTATAAAGTCCACGTGGGTGATTTTGTAACTAATTGGCATTGGGAATCGGCTATCGCATCGATTTGATAATTCTGTTTGATTAAAACTGATTTTTAATATATTTAACATTTTGTAATGTCGTCTAAGTAGTCTTGGTATACTTGTTGAATGAATCAACCAATACTTAATAGTTAATGAAAATAATTTTTCTTTATTAACCGATTCGTTGCTGATGGCACGACAGGCGTGTCATCTTTTTTTTTACTTGTGGCTTATGACACGATAGGCGTGTCATTTTTCGAATGATTGTAACACCCTCAAATTAAGTTTTGGAAGGATCTGCCTAGAACAAACAATCATGTTTTTCCACGTAGATCTAGCCTGTTGTGTTAATTTCTGGATATTGTGTGAATTCCGAAGTTGCAAGGGTTGACAACCTTCATAAGTTGCATTGAATTATTTTTAACGTGTGGCGCATGACACGATAGGCGTGTCATTTTTGAATTCCTTGTAACACCCTCAAATAAAGTTTTAAAGGGAAGTTACCTAGAACAAAACTATCATGATTTCGAAAGCAGTTTTTTTTTTCGATTTTTAGATAATTAATACATTGGGAATACAATGTGTGTGACTATAATTTCTTACCAAAAGAGTGCGGTTTTTTTCATCGATGCTTTTGAGGTGCGTTGTTGTAACGTTAGTTTTGACAAACATACACATTTTGTTACATAAAGTTGTGGAAAAATACTTATCTCGTGTTGCCATCCGTGATCGACCAAAACGACACAATTTGTAAACAACTTTCTGGAGAGTCTTAAAAACCCATACGTTTTCGCCATTGGTTTGGTTTATTTTTGCGAGAAATGGATAGACTGACTTACAACTGTTTAAGTATAAGGTAGCCGCGTTAACTTACTGAGTACTTTAAACTATTGTACATACGTTTTATACACGGGATACTAACACGGTTAATATCGGGGAGAGACGAAATGAAAGACTCCCAATCGCGCAGCAAACGGCCCGAGAGGGGCTCATCCCACGACACTTCGGCTGACCAAAGTTCCTGTAGGAAGCACTTCATCCAAAACACTACAGGACAAATCTAGCCATTTCAAAGGTCAAAGGTACCAGCTACCGTAGACAAAACCAACCGTTTCGTCCAGACTTCGGGCTTGGCAGCTTCAATCGATAGGTGAACGTATCCTGGACAGGTCTGTATTGCACTCCCAAAACAGACAGTAGGTCTGGAGTGCTGGCATTCTCAGAGATGAGGCTCCTGCTGGTGGTCGTCTGGCAAATCATACAAAAGCTGAGGTGAGTTGGACATCCACTTCCTCAATTCATAACCACCAGCCCCGAGTAGAACAATTAGTTCATCAATGCAAAAAAAGCATGTGGTTTTATATACATGGCTGATGGCACGTTACGCGTGCCATCAACTTCTATGGCGCTTGCCACGCCAGTCGTGTCATAGAAAATTCGTTCACAGCCATGGCGAAAAGTTTTCAAAAATGGGCGCCGCAACGAATCGGTTAAGTAATTCAGTCTGATAACGATTGCCGATCAATCGATGAGATGAGTTATAAAATCACCATCCAGGTTATTATTGATCGGTCACTTTCAGGTTGGTATTAGCGAAACTGCCGGTGCTCACTTATTGACCGAGGTGCCGACCTGCGCCGGTGGCAGCTGGAGGCGGGTTGTGAGGCGGCGACCTGCTCTCGAACGGCAACTTTCCTCGCCACCACCATCCGTCCACAACTACAAGTACCTACTTATGATTAAGTTATAAAAACAAAAGATGCACGATCGCGCAAAGCATAATTATAAACCTTGCGACCGTTCAAATCGCAATATCAAACTGTACTTATAAAGTCTTTGGTGAGTGACTGACTGAAGTATCAACGTACTCGTAGAACCCAAACTAATGGAGCTAAAGTATGAAATTCGGTACTGGGGTTGCTTGACGCCTTGCTCTAGCCGGTGGTAAATCAGATTCTTTTCCCATGAAGGCAGAAATATTCTGCTCAGTTGTTTTATTTTTCTTAAGAAAACCCTGCTCATGTCTTTTAAAATAGGTAGGTAGGTAATAATTTTTTTTAATGCCACGAACAGGGGAACGCAAACTTTTAAACTTTTCATTCTCGTTGCATAAACGACAAAAATGTAAAACATTTCGAGTTCCTCCGTGCACAAAAAGCACTTTAAGCAGTGGATTCTGTGCCTTATCTCACCCCGGTCGTGTCGGCTTAATAAGTACCGATTTCAATATAATATGTTAAAGAGTTCGTAATTACCATTTTAAGTTATTACTTAAAAGAAAGAAACTTATTCCTAGTACGAGTTGATACGTGCCCATTATATTTGAAAAACTATCCCGTATCTCCTAACACTCAAATAACTTTAGCTACGTCATCAGCTCAGCAACGTAGGGTTATAAATACTGAATAGGGTTGGAGAAAACATCAAACATGTTGTTCGTGCCTATCCAATTTCAGGAGTTCCATTAATTTGCTTGGCATGTCATTATCACATATTGCTGACTTCATGATAATAGCACCACCTCGGAAGTAAAGGAATAAAGAATTTCGAAAATCGGTTCACAGTTAGCGAATAAATCGGTGAACGTACATACACAAAAAAGATAGCTACAGTCGAAAATAGTAGCGTTTATTTTTGAAGTCGGTTAAAAACACAATATTGTTTCATTTTATTTTCAAGATGGCGCCGTGAAGTTCGGCGAGCCGTCAGCGCAGACGCATCGAATGCAACATTGCAACGAGAGGCGAGCTTGCTAAGAAGACTACTGCGGCCGCGACCACATCGGACATTAACAAGGTAGATACCCAACTAACTTTTCTTTTTAAAGAACATTAACGCAGAAAACCCACACCACAAGCCCTATTTATTGATCATTGGTCTGGTGTTGAGCATAGTCTGCGCTCGATATCTACTGATTTTCGTGTCGAAAATCAATATCATGCGATTTTCGTGAAAAACGAAAATAAAGATAAATCGAGCTAAGACGACGAGACCGTCTTTAGGCAATGAGCCCCTCGTAGGCGGGAAACTTCTCACGATTATACTTTTGGGACTATTGACGTATGTCAATGATTGGGACTCTTGATTATATTGGAGAAAGCATTGGGATTATATTCAAAAATCTTTATTCAACATAGGCCTTTACAGGCACTTATTGACGTCAAAACAAAGCAAAACAATCTAATTTAAAGAAATTATATTAACCTTGTATGTGCATACATCCTAAATATACTCAAGATGTCTGCAAATACAAGTAGGAATGAAAAAAAAAAGTTGACTCTACACCTGTTCGGAAATTGGGAGAGCCTTCTCGAGAAGAACAGGCAAGAAACTCGAAAGGTCTAAATTTTTTATCTCCCCTTTTAAATCGCCATTTACAATTTTGGTTTGTTACAGAGTCGTCAATTGGAAGCTGACCTCAAAGCAAAAGTTTGAGCTCAACTTCCATTACAAGACAACTCAATTTACGGGACCAAACCATACATACATACATTATTAGCTCCCAAAAACCGCAAGATGAAACAACAAAGCTTATACAGAGTGTCCCAAAAAATAGTGTCAAGCGAAAGTCCAGAGTTAGAGCACCTCTTGGAGTACCCGAATCACCCCCATGTATGTTCCGCGATTATTCGTAGTTTTAGAGTAATAATTTTTATTCTGACAATTTCGATTTCGATTTTTCGATTCGACAAATTCGAATTGAAAATTTCGATCTAAAAAACTTAAAAATTTTTAATAAAAAAAAGTTGAACATATTTTAATGTTTTTCTTTATGCCACTGAATTATCTTTAGTGCTTCTTTTATGTCTAAAATAATCAGCTTCGTAACTTTAGTGGAAATTTAGAAAACAGTAGTGTAAAGTTAAAATTTGAATGTTAGTGAATAATTACTTAAAAATTCATCTTTAAATTAAAAATCTAAACAGGCGAATTCATGGTTTCTAAGTATGTGTAAAAACTTCTCTAGACTCTCTGCTTTCATAATAATAATAAAAAAAAGTACTTAATAGGGCTACTTTGGCTTAAATCGGCCATCAAAGACAGCAAGGTGAAAATTTCATAAAACTCGACTTCTGAAATTTTTTTTTTTAATTCCAATTATTTATTAATAAACCAAAAATGATTGTAGAAAAGCTAAAAATTTATTATTTGAAGGTCAAAAATAACTGTTCCTGCTGCCATCTTTAATAACCTTTGAAGGTTTATTATAACTTAATAAATGAAACAAAACATTATTTTCAAAGTATTTATTATTCGATCGCTTAAAGAAAGTTTTCAAAATGACGACCTTCGTGCTCAATACATATTCTACATCGTCTAAAAAAGTTTTCTTTTAAATTTATAAATGCAATTCTGTTGTTTTTTATTGTTTCTTCCGCTTGTCTTAATTTTGTTCTTAACACTGTGACGTTTGTAATGTCCTTGGCGTATACTAATTCCTTGTAGTATCCCCAGACGAAAAAATCTATGGGGTTCAAGTCGGGGGACCGTGGCGGCCACGCAATGGGCGACGCAATCCACGACCGATCCATCTGCCTGGAAATGTTTCAGACAAATGTTGTCTAACATTTCTAGCAAAATGGCATGGAGCGCCGTCGTTTTGAAAAATCATATTTCTCCGCGTTAATAGGTCTACATCTTCTAATAAGACGCCGAGATCACGTCGTAGAAATTGCAAGTAGGCCTCGCTGTTCAGTCGGTCCGCTGTGGGACATCCATAGGTCATAAATCTTAAAAACCTGCTTTCTTGTTTTACATTTTATTCCTTGTCGTTACATTGGATAGTTGCGGTACCTTCTGAAACTATAAATAGGTCAGTAATTAGAGTGCGCCTTCATTATCTATTGTGCATTCAAAGAGAGCGCATCGCCAATCGTAAATACTGTTATCAGTGAGTCATTAAAAAGCGTGACGTCATTTGTTGTCATTGCGGGACCTGTGAGTGCTGTGTGAGTTTTTTCTGAAATGGATATCCAAGAACAGGGTATGTAATAATTAATATTTTTATTTTAATTGTATCTTAGTATATATTTTCTTTAGTATGTCATTGCTACGAGGCGACTTTTCTTGGAGTATTATATTTTAATATTCAAAGTTTGAATAAACTTTTAAATATGTTCCCACTCGCTCCGACTATGGAGGTATATTGCACCATAATCTTTAGACTTTCTTATCTTAGGAAAATTAAAACTTGGCTGCCCTTATCTGCCCTTTTGGCGATGACAAGGGTGCTACGGTTGCCAGATTATCTCGTAGCATTTGCTACGAAATTAGTTTATTTAGTCTTAGTGCTTTGTGTAGGTTTTGTGACTGAATTTTAACCGTTTTTTTTTGTTTTAGGTAATTTATATATATGCTCGTTTTCAAGAATGCATATTCTTGAAATATGGCTAACTGTCAATACCGATAATGACTCGGAAAAGTGTCGTCAAGTCCTACAAAGTTTGTTGACTACTCTGAACGACGATGCTGAGAACATTGATATTCATTATTTAGAGAAAATTGTTAATAATTTATGTAAAGCTATTGCTCGATTCTGGAAAAAATGTAATAGGGATAAAACCAAGCTTTTATATAAGAATTCCGATTGGTTTAATGTTATTGAAAAAATTCAACTTGTGAAAAACAATAAGCAATGTACTCCGTCTGAAACGTCGCCGTGTCATTCACGTGGTCGTCCTCGAAAACCTTTTACGCAATGTAGTAAAAGGACTAAACGTCGGAGAGTAGCTGATTTGTCAAAGTCTGATGATTCTACTGTGAGTGCATTGCTTGATGTTTCAGACTGTTCATTCGATTCGTGTATATCTAGAGTTAGCACTGATGATGTCTTGTCACTTGTGACTGATGCTCAGTTGACAAAACATCAGTATTTATTAATTAAAAACTTTGTTAATAGTAAGATTTCTCCTAATGTATTACCATGTTACCAACAAATTACTAAAGCGAAACAGAGATGTTACCCTTCTAATATAACTGTTTCCGAGTCTTCAGCTGAAGTTGAATTACAAAGTCTTTTTGATCACACAGCTTCTCGAATCCTTGAATCTCAAAAAGAGGTCTTAGATCAGATTCCTGATGATTGTTTGTCTAATATCTCTTTACTTGGGAAATGGGGATTCGATGGCAGCACTGGACATAGTGAATACAAACAATTTTTTTCAGATTCAACTTTAGAAGATAGTAGTTTGTTTGTAATATCTTATGTACCCCTTCAAATTATTGTAAAATTAGCTGAAGATAATTGTAAAATTTTATGGAAAAATCCTCGACCCTCTTCCACTAGGTACTGCCGTCCTATTCGATTTCAATTTTTGAAAGAAAGCACAGCAGTGTCTTTGCAAGAGGAAGCTTATTTTAAGGATAAAATTGAAAGTTTGCAACCTACTTTTATTCAGATCGACAATCGTGAATTGGTCGTTTCTCATAAGTTGCAGCTTTCAATGGTAGATGGTAAAATTTGTATTGCTTTAAGTGAAACATCTACAAGTAGATGTTATATATGTAATGCTACCCCTAAAGAGATGAATAAAATAGACGAATGTTTACAAAAACCTGTAATAGAGAGTAGATACCAATTTGGATTATCACCACTACATTCTTGGATACGTTTCTTCGAATATTTTATTCATCTTTCATATAGATTAGACATAAAAAAATGGCAAGTTAGGCTAGATAGTGAGAAACAATTGTTATCAAATAAAAAACAATATGTACAGTCCCAGTTTAGGGAACGATTAGGTTTAATAGTTGACAAGCCGCGTAGTGGTGGAAGCGGGACGTCTAACGACGGAAACACGGCCAGGAAGTTTTTTTTGGAATCAGCTGTATCTGCTGAAATTACAGGTTTGAATAAGGATCTCATAGATCGTTGTTGTGTAATATTACAAACGTTATCTTCTGGACATAAAATTAATGAATGCAAGTTTAAAGACTATGCATTACAAACAGCATACAGCCTGGTCGAGGAATATCCGTGGTATAGTCTTCCTGCTTCTGTCCACAAGGTGCTCGTACATGGATCAGATATTATAAGTTATGCATTGTTATCTATAGGAGAACTTTCCGAAGAAGCTGCTGAAGCGACAAATAAGTATATCAAAATTTATAGACGAAGTCACACTCGAAAAATGTCACGTGAAGTTACCAATCAAGATTTAATACAACGACTATTATTACATTCAGATCCTTATATTACAAGTCTTCGGAAACTTCCCCCTAAAAAGAAAAATACTCTGTCACAAAGTGTAATAGAATTGTTACATGTTTAATATTGTTAGAATAAGAATAATTTATTTGTATTTTGTTAGTTGTTTTGTTTTTTTTGTATTTAATTAATTTTAATTTATTTATTTCTATTATTTTATTATAATTAAATAATGTTATCAATGTTTTGACTCTTATTTTATTTAAAATATATGTTTTACATTCCAATTTTTAAGTGTTTGTTCATGATAAATTTAGGTAAAAGTATGTTATTGTTTATATTTGTTTTTTACTGAAGTAAACGTTTTTTATTCCGTAAATACATGTACTTCTTTCATTTTAATGTTCCTAAAACACTTTTACAACTATAAGTCACTAAAATAATACAATGTATTGATAGTAACAGGACTTTAACTATTTATGACCGCCCTTGTATGGAGCGTGTCCCTCTATGCGGTAGTTCGAACGGACCAATCAGCTGTCCGTTTAGGATGCCTGACCACAAATTGATACTAAATTGTTCTTGGAAATTAGATTCCCTTGTGAGGTGTGGATTTTCAATTCAATACTCCACGAATGGTAGTTATGCGCATTAAACACCCCACATCGCTTAAAATGTGATTCATCAGTCCATAGAATATTTTTAAAGAAATTTTCGTTTTCAGCTTGTCTCCGTAACATTTCCTGACAAAATGCCACCCTTCTCGGGTAGTCTGCGGGCTTGAGCTGCTGAACTTTCTGGATGTGATATGGGTGAAAAAGCTCTTGATGAAGTATTCGATGTGCTTGTGATTTCGGAATTCCGATTCGACGTTCTATTGTTCTTACACTAACTGATGGATCTCTCACCACTTCTTCGACCACTGATTGGACAGTATCTGGGTCACTCATTTCAGATGGGCGCCCCGATCTTCTACCTGGTAGGCGTCCTTCCATGTAAGAGTTATGTACTCTTAAAATCATGCGATGATCAGGCCAAGTTTCAGGCTGAGGTCCACCTCCATTTTGTACTTGCTGCCGGAACAACCTGGCTGCTTCAGAAGCATTTCCTCTTGCATATCCATAAAAGTAATGCATTAGAGCATATTCTTGCGATGAAAAAGACATCACAAAATGAAGAGCTTGAAAAGTCCGTTAAGAATGCCAAATTTGTCAAAATCCCGTATTCACACAAAACCAAATCGTAATCGCACTCAAAGTCCGTAAAGAAAGCAAAGTTCGTCAAATAATCACAAATGAGCGTATCGTACGTAAGGCGCAAACAAAAGCAGGCAAACGACTGGCGCCAGAACACAATAGGCGCTCGGACTACACCCCCCGCCTCATCCCCTTGTCACAAAGAATAGCATTCCTCAGTTACAGTTATCCATTTCGCCAATGAGAGTGAGAGAGATAGCAATAATGCGGTCTCTTTCATAGCCTCTCACTCGGGCAATTTTTTAGCAGGTAAGTACTGCGTTACATCCAACACTACAACCGATGTGATCCGCGAGAAAAATATTTCAATATGGGTTTCATGTAGTTAATTTTTGCTAAATTGTAATTAATCTGAACCTTAGAAATTATAAAAAGACCAGATTTTTTTTTTTATCTTCTGATAGGAATTTGGTAAATTTTATGAAATTTTCACCTCGCTGTCTTTGATGGCCGATTTAAGCCAAAGTAGCCCTATTAAGTACTTCTTTTTTTAAATGATTATGAAAGCAGAGAGTCTAGAGAAGTTTTTACACATACTTAGAAACCATGAATTCGCCTGTTTAGATTTTTAATTTAAAGATGAATTTTTAAGTAATTATTCACTAACATTCAAATTTTGACTTTACACTACTGTTTTCTAAATTTCCACTAAAGTTACGAAGCTGATTATTTTAGACATAAAAGAAGCACTAAAGATGATTCAGTGGCAAAAAGAAAAACATTAAAATATGTTCTACTTTTTTTTTATTAAAATTTTTAAGTTCTTTGGATCAAAATTTTCAAAAAGTCAGAAAAAAATTTATTACTCGACAACTACGAATAATCGCGGAACATACATGGGGGTGATTCGGGTACTCCAAGAGGTGCTCTAACTCTGGACTTACGCTTGACACTATTTTTTGGGACAACCTGTATATTCAGTCATGTTATGCATAGTAGTAAATAAATGTTACCTACCCATAACTTTCTGTTCGCAGGTGGACCCCGAGAACATTACGCCGGCTTATAAGTTCTGATTCAGAGACTACTAATGAGTTAGGTGATGGTTAGTATTTACACCAATGGTAGTATTAGTACGGCAAACAGTGCTCCTAACCGATTTATCGACCTCAAAAACACTAAGGTATCATGCGGGTACCATCAACTACCATAGGCGTAGGTATAACTTTTCGATGGGGGGGGGTCCAGATTATAATTTCAGTCTGCCTAGCATTTATTGACTGATACATGGAAGGAAAAGTTAATTCTATCTAGTGTATTTTCAATGGGGGGTCTCCGGACCCCAAGGCCCCCCTATATCTACGCCAATGTCAACTACCATCTGCACTGATGGGACTGTTAACATGCCTAAGTGTGTAAAGAGTTAAAAAACCCCCATGTTTGTTGTAACATTGCAGGTGTATCTGAAGACAACGCAGAAACAACGTACGCGTCGCTGAATTCAAACGGAACGGATGTCAGTGCGGTCGTCGAGACAGATAACGCGCCAGTTAAAAGTGAAATAGAAGACGTAGCCACTGAGGTAAACAGGGGGGCAATCGTACTATTTACAACGTTATCAGAAACGTTTCCGATCCCAATAGTTCCCTTCCCATACATTTTGACAACACCTTGACAGCTGACAGATAACAAAACAATATGGAAAATGTGTGCGATAAGGCCCCTGATCATAATATTATAGTAGTAACATAGAATTAAATAATGATAACTACTGGGGCACAAAAAAAACGGGTTAGAAACAAAATCCTACATAAGAATTAAAATATGAATATTACCACATATATGTATATATCCTCCTTGAATAATTAGGTTAGGTATAGGCAACTACACTTTGCCCATTAAGTCCATACATGGACATACGCGCAGAAGTGTCATATTCGCAGAATGTCAAATAGAAGACATGCTCATTACCACTTACCGGGCACAACCTACCTAACTCGAAACTGTTACTGAGAATTTACAAATAAGAAAACTCAATTATCTCTTTTTCCAAACATGGAATTGAACCTTGGACCTTGTGGTTACAACTTACAAGTCGCACTCATGCCCAACTTGACCAAATGAGACATTCTATCTCCAGTAAACAAATCCACAGATAGATCAGATATTGAAACCGGTACATAGGCGTATATAGAGGGGGGGCCGGGTGGGCCGTGCCCAGCCCATTATAGTCTAGTGCCCACCCCAGGATGTTAGGCTACCGTTTCAAAATACCATGACAGCTTAAAGTTACCACCACACAGTGGTAACTTTAAACAAAAATCAAGGGCCAGGCCCACCCCAGAAAAAACTCTAGATACGCCAATGCGGTCGTAAATTGAGTCTTACCGCAGATAATATTCTTACCAAAACGTTCAAATTCATAGAGCGCAGCGTGGTGCGAGTACGCGCGCGCGTGCGGCTGGTGGGGCCTCGCATACTGGATTGCGGCGGTGGCCACGCAGACTCTGGCCGTGCTCGCCGACTACTGGCTCACGCAGACCACCGAGAGAAACACACAATCTCTCACGGATGACGAGGTCTGTCTTCATAGAGCGAGAGGTGAGGTACTGAGACTGCATAACTGGGTGGCGCAGACCACGACGATTATGGCCGTAGTCGCCCACTTGGGTGAAAAGGTTTTTGAAAAGCGGTCACATGTCTGCAGACAGTAGGTATTGGACGGTCATAATAGATCGTCGCGAGCGGGAGGCACACTAGGTATGAGCAATGCGTGGTGGATCGTTTTGGAGATCCTTGCAGGAGTCGGAATTGGGTGACTTCGGAGGAAGTAATATTATATGACGCTTGCAACTAGAAGGGTCAGTTGCGTGTTGGTGGCTAGCCACCGCTGGCAAAAACATCAAACACTAACCAACTGCGTCCCCTGACTAGGATTGGGTGGCACTCCAGTGTATATAGACAATAACATTTTTTGGCTTTGGCATGTCAAAATAGAGTTTATTCAAATACTTGGCTTGATAAAAAGCTCTTTTGAATCATCCAATTTTTTTAACCTACCCACAGTATCGCCCATTCAGGTCTTTTTGCTGATAAGAAATAATTTTTAAGATCAATAAAAACCGACTTCAAAAACACTGAAAAGTTAAACATAATACCGGGTATAAGTGACGGTGTCCCATTTCTTTTAACAGTGAGTTCAGACCAATGTTAATATTTGTTTACCGATGTTTATTTTTCCTGGAATAGCTTTTAAAGCGAAAATAAGGAGTTTTCATTTTTAATTTGTATTAATGTTATGCAATGTATGGCGCGCCGGCATCATTTTTCTTCCGCTCACACCGCCGGTGCGTTGACTTTCGATGACCCAATCAGCTGATTCCGCGCGCGCGCAGTATGATGGAAATGTTATACGATTTACATTGCGAAGTTTTTTTTGTGGTTTTTGGACAGAATATGATTTGTAAACGTTAACTTTGTTATATTGCACCAGAAAATTTAAAAAAAAAATAAAAAATTTGGAAAATTTATGAATTTTGCGGGAGAAAATTTCAGTGATTTTCATATTAGGATCATGGTCTGAACTTACTGTTAAAAGAAATGGGACACTGTCACTTATACCCTGTTTAAGAATAGGTACAAACAGCATCACACTTCTATATTGAAGACGGTGCCAAACGATGATCTCCTAGAAAGTCTTAAAATTTGGCACCGATTAAATAACAGACACGTATATTTGATTTGTCGAAACAAGAAACATAGTACTATTATTTTTTTGTACAACTAAGTTGGCAAACAAGCAAACTGCCCACCTGGTGGTGAGTGGTAACAGTCACCTATATGTATAATATGTGATTCTTGTGAGATTCGCAGCAAATCTGCAATGCCCACACACCTACTTTGCCAACTTGTGACGTAAGTAGCGTTGCCAGACGTCCTATATATCCCGGGACGTCCCGTATTTTAGAAACATAGTTTGAAATGTCCCGGCGGGACTGACTCTGTGCCGTGTTTGAACAGTGCTCTATTTTTATTATGAAATCGATCGATTATTATTTTGAGACAGGCGACTGATTTATGAAATAAATATACCCCTAGTTGAATAAGAAGCGTGATTATGACCGTTTTAAACTACGATTATAATTGTATTGACTTTTACAAGTATGGTAAAACGAATAAAAATATGTTAAAACTGACTCGATCTTTTAAAAAATATCAACAGTATCGGTTAAAAAATGTCACTAAGGTTGCGTTCCAAAACGGAAAAGTTTCGCTCGGTAGATTGACTCAATCGCAGTTCCAAAACACATCGGAGGATTTTTATCGAGGTGTTTTGCTTTGCCGAGTCAATTAGATCCAGGAAAGAGCGATTTATTTATCCTATAAAATTTAGGGGTGGTAATTATTCTATCATGGATGTTATGTTAATGTCAACTGTCACTACTGACAGTAGTGACAGTTAACATTAACTTGACTCGGTAAATTGAGGAAATTGTAAAAGAATTTTTGTAGCAAGTTTGCACATTGCAATTAACTTCAAATCCAGAAAGATGATAGCGACAGCGAGTGATCATAGAACATTATACTCTCTACCGAGAGATAGCGACGAAACATAATATGGGAGAGAGTTTATAAATCCACAGATAATGCGTTCTGCGACGCTAGGTCAGAATTCTTCGAGAAATCACTTTTTACCCCGTTCCAAAACCGATTTTCAATCGGGTTACTTTACCCGACAAAGGAAATTTTGTTTCGGAACGCAACCTAAATATAGTTCTTGTTTGTCGCGGGTTAAAAACTAAAATCCCGTATTTTTGTTCCATTTGGGAATAGACCGGAAAAAATCTGGCTACCCTAGACGTGAGATGTATTGTGTGCGTCAGGTGTGGGTGAGCGTGCGCACGTACGCGGCGTGGTGCGTGTGCGCGGCTTGCGCGGGCGGCGCGGCGGGCGCGGCGGGCGGCGCGGCGGGCGCGCGCGCGCGGCGCCGCCTGCACGAGCGGCTGGTGCGCGCCGCGCTGCGCCAGCCGCTCGCGCACCACGCGCGCGCGCCGCCCGCGCGCATGCTGCACGCCTTCTCCGCTGACGTGCACGTCGTTGACAGGGTATTGGCTTGTTTATTCTGTTGTCTAAACCAGTGTCCCGGCACACGGGTGTACCGTGGTCATTGGCTGTTGTGCCTCTTGTGTGAATTAGGATTTTCTACTCTAACCACAATAAAAAACAAAAAAGGGAACGCCTCGGCACGATTGACGAAGAGATGAGAGCAGCACTGTCAAAGATTACTCCAAATATAGACCGTCTATGCTCAATTAAACAGGCTCATGTTTCACATTAAATACCTTTTCTGCAATAGGCTAGATGACAAAAATTTTTTTTTGCTTTAATAGAAGCTCATTCATATAATAAACAGAAAGAAAAAATCGGTTTTCGAATAACTATAAAAAACAACCAAGATATAAGGTATTAAAGATTTTTCTCCATCTCTTTTTAGCAAAACGGCAATTTACAAGGAGTTTATATGGCCGTACTCAACAATGACGTCACGGTTGATGTCGGATCTCTCTGTCTAATCACCTTCAAATTAACAACTTAAAATGCTTGTATCTAATGTATTTCCAAGCCGATTTTAATTCTGATTTCACAGGACTGCATCTTTTCCACGGTATTTTAATATTTAATGACGAGCCGTAAAAATTAGAGTTCAGTCATCATCCCAAGTAAAGTTTAGGTATGTTGATTAATGATGTACAGGGTCATTTTTAAAACATCAACAACCTCCCAGGGGCTGATTCTAGTGTTCAGATGCAGCAACTTTTTGTATGGGATCAACATCGATATCTCAAAAAAAAACACTTTTTCATACAAACTAGGTTAGCTGATCGAGATTTTAGTATGGGAAAGTGGATTTTTTTGCGATTTCGATGTTGGTCCCATACAAAAAGTTGTTGCATCTGAGCACTAGAATCAGCCCCTGGGAGGTTGTTGATGTTTTAAAAATTACCCTGTATATTGTTATGTTGATTAATAATAAATGTTGATTAATATTACTCAAAAACTGATTTTTAATTTGTGGTGTACCTCCAAAAATTTTCGTTTTCTTAGATGTAGGACATAAAAAGTTTGCGGAACACTGGTCTAAACGATCCAATTAACCTAAGGTCACCGATATAGCTTAAACCACGGAGGAAATTAGTACGATAATTTACCTGTGTTCCAGATAAGCATCACCATATTAATGGTGTGGTGCTGGCTTATGTTAGCCTCGTTTTGCGTTTCTTTTAAGAAATGTTAACATTTTTAGCCGCACTTATGAAACATATGAAATGGTAGGAACTCATTTTTAATGTTAATTTTGACGCGTCACCTACTTTAATACCTACAAATCAGAGTCGGCTAAAACAATTAATATCTTTCAATTTATTTTTTAAATCCGCTGAAAACCTTTTCGATTCATGAAAAAAAACACATTTCAAATTTGTTAGCTGTCAAAAAGTGGTATCAGAGGACCCATCTATTAGCATGGGTATTTGATGCTAACTTTTCGTGGCAAAATATTGAAATGGAACACACGAAAGCAACACGAAAAGTTAACACTTAATGACCCAAAATATTGCAAATCCATGCATGCTTATCTGGAACGCGCCTTATGAAGAGGTGACCTTTGCAATGTAATCCTTCATAGGCCTGTGTGGCCTCTGTTGACATTCTGTATTATAATACATTCTATATTAATATTACGACAATTTACGCATTCCAAGTGTATTCCGCGAAATATATTCAGGGTCTAGTCACGCACTCATCAAACACACAACTTCAATCAATCAACTTCCATCAATACTCTAGGACTTTGCAGCGCTCACCTCATTTGCATTCTGCGTTCTCGCACCGCTAAAATTCCTCGTCTAAAGCGCTCAACTGCGCTTAATTAAGTCAGCACTCACAATATAAAATGACTACTCACTAGCAGAACAAAACTATTTTATTCGTTGAACAGAAGCTGCCGATAGCAGTGACCCGCTGGGCCCAGCTGGCGCTGCTGTGCGCTGCTGCGGTAGTCGTGAATGCAGTCACGGCACCGCGGACGCTCTTGGCGCTAGTTCCCGCCATACTCTTCTACTTTGTGCTACAAACTGTATATTTGAACAATGCAAGGTAATTTACAGATTGATAACATTTTTTTATTCATTAATTTTCGATTATTTATTTTACTTCGAAGCTGATTTGTACTCTATAAGCGATGAAATCTCTAAAGAACTTGAGCACTGGATTTGAAAACGTTGTTAACTAATGAGAACCTGCATGTGCCATTGCCCTCAAGACACCAAGAAGCAAGCCCTTAAGGAGTGGATGCAAACCAAATCCTACTCGAGTGCGCTCAGTTCTCAGACTCATAACTCATTACGCTTGATAATGCTAAGCCACAGGAACACCCTTATCTGCGTTGTTTGCACAGTTACCCCCATTTCATTTCTGCCGCAAAGCAACAGCGCTTACATTGGTATTGTCCGGTTTGAAGGTTAAAAGAAAAGCAGTCAGGCTTCCGGCGACGTACACTGTGGTAGAACCTATATTTTAATCGATAAGTGATCTTGATACTGAGGTTAGACTTATATACGACCTAATTACTTTTGTAGCAAACTTCGTAGATATAGCCACTGTTTAGGATTTACTTTCGCGTTAAGTAGCGTGTTTTTCGCCACAGGCGATAATTAACACTAACATTAACGCAAGTGGAACTGTAGCATAATAGATAACGTGATCTATCACATACCCGGCTTCCCATTTAAGTGTAATCATTTTATCTGTTTTGTGTTGTGTTTCTTTTAAGAAATATTAACATTTTTAACCGCGCTTTTTTCACAAAGGGAACCTAACCTAAAAACCAAGATATTGTTTAAATGGAACGCATGACGTTAACATACGATGCTATAGCCCAGCCCTCCTTGACAATATGTCTTTCGATAATCGTTATCGCAATCGCTAAATGGACAGAGTATGAGATTTGACAATTGCGTTCGAAAGCTAAGCGAGGGCTTATGTCAAATCCCATACATTTTTCTTCTGGTAATTGCGATAGCGATTATCGAAATGCGTCTTGTCTAGGGAGGCTGCAAGCGTCAAAAGCTAACGAAACACGATGATGCTAAAAATGCTGCAAATCTTCGTTTAAATGGAATGTGCTTACGGTGTTTATACGCTTGAAACAAACTATTGTGTCGTGTTGTGTTGTGATGCGTCAGAAGCGTATCGGTTTCATACATTTTATATGGCTAGAAACACATTAGCGCCACGACACAACACACTGTAATAATGTGTTTCTAGCCATATCGAATGTATGCAACCGATACGCTTCTGACGCGTCACAACACACCACGACACAATAATTTGTTTCTGTCTTAATGCAGGGAACTGCAGCGAATGGAAGCGATGAGCGCGTCGGGCGTGGTGTCGCTAGCGGCGGAGGCGGGCGCGGGCGCGAGCTGCGTGCGCGCGGGCCGCCTGCAGCCGGCGTTACGCGCGCGCCTCGCCCGCCGCCTCGACGCCAACTGCAACACGCTGCTGCTGCTCAACGCCGCCAACCGCTGGCTCGGGCTCTCCATGGTACCGCTACAGTGTAACGTTATCAATAATCTGTATTTATGAGACTTTGGTGAGTGACCCAGATAGCAATGGCAAGACTGGCAAGTTTGAATCAAACTTTCTAGTTTCCCATTGACAAACTTGCATGATTTTGTTTTTTTGCGGCAGTATACAGTGTTGCAATGTACATACAATATTGCCCCAACAAACTTTAAAAAGCGACTAGTTTGTTGGGGAAATATTAAATGTACATTGCGTTATTGAAAAAACAAACATTATGCAAGCTTAAAATAAACATCATGCAAGCTTGTTGATGGGAAACTATAAAGTTTGAATTAAACTTGCCTCAAGTGAGACAAGTTTGCATGCTATCTGGGGACCGACTGAGGTATCAACGTAGAGCCCGGAATACTGGACCTAGAAGCATGAAATTCGGTACAGAGGTTCGTTGGCTTATGTAAGCGCCCACTAAGGAAGAATATTTCCAAATTCACACAAAAAGATGAGAAATCCTCATCTAAAAAAATATAAGTAAGCGATACGTGGTTCGCGGGCATATTGGGCATCCATCACAAAATGGGTAAAGATAACATAACTTTATAATTTTTCCACCACTGTGTTTTAATGATTGCTGGGATCAACTATTGTCGTGCTACGCTGAACCAATATATTGTCAAATTATTAATTTGGAACAACTAGTAGGTACCTACTTGTAACGTTGGACCAAATCAGGAAGAGGTCTTTTTTTAATCAATTTTCTCTTAGAGGGTGATAAAAAGTAGAGTGTCCACCTTGGGAGCAACACTACTTTAATTGTTATTCTATTATCCCTCGATCCGCTCTAGATTCCAAAAATCACTCTCGCCTTAAAAATGTTGGTTTGCTTCCTTGGTAAACAATCTGGTAATTGGGAACTGTTCTTCCAGGACTTGGTGGGTGCGGGCACTGTGTGTGCGTCGCTAGGCGTGGCGTTAGGAGGCAGTGGTGGTGCCGCGGCGGGGCTAGCGGGGGCATACGCTCTACTACTGCCAGCGTTCCTAGCGCATCTCGCCAAAGGTCGAGCTGACCTCGATCTGCAGTTGGCCGCCGTCGACCGCCTGCGCACCGATGCGAGAGTACCGTCAGAAGACTACCGCGAGGACTGTGAGTATTGCCCGCAATGACCGTGACTAACTCATCTGAGATAGAGGCAACGTAGGCGAAGTATTGCCCGCAACGCCGTTAAAGGTAATGAGGGCTGTGTGAGTATCGCCTGCAAGAACACTGTCTCGCAGATAAAATGGGGTGCTAAGCTATATCTGCCTGCAGCTTTGTCTGCCAACTGTCGCACGTGTACCGGCAAAAAGCTATGAGGATAATCACATACGATTATAATTCGCAGACAAGGTCAGAACTCGGACTTAACCCAGTTGTTGCGGAATGCTGTAATATACCGATACCGATGCAAATCAGGGTAGTGGTGATCCATAATAATAAATTGAACTCTCTAGTGATTTGGGATATTTTGGTTTTGTGTCACCATGCGATGATAAATAGCACTAAATCATTTCATCTTCTTTTACAGAGATGTCTTCTTAAAATAAATTATTGTACGTTTATGGAGGGGATTGGGATGCACTGAATCGAGGATAATGTTACCTCAGTTCTGATGCGGGTTGTTGTTGTTGTTTTTGTTTGCTGATGTTTGCAGTCCGGCAAGCACAGTCGGTAGAGCATAAGACTCTAAATTTCAGGGTCGTGGGTTCGGGCCCCACGTTGGGCGCCACAACAAGGTAGGTCTCATGGCTTGCAGAAATTTAGTATTGAACCTCAATCAAAATTTAAATAAAACAAAAACAACTTTGGTGCATAGTACAATATATTTTATTATTTTGAGTATTGCAACGTAGCACTTACATTATGTATTGTGATTATTATTCTTATACAAATTTATGATACTTATAGGATATATTATATGACATAACTCAGGTTCAGCTTTGCACTTGAAAGTAAAATGAAAATGTGTTTTAACAAATGAATGACTTCGAATGTAAGTACTATTCTCAAGAGAAAGTCAGGGTCGTAAAGATATTATAAAAGAATTTAGGTGGTAAATATTTTTGCTCATTTAAATTTCTTAAACTCAGTCACTAATTATAAGACTCTATATGACATAATTATATTATATGTAGAGCTTTACACTCGCGAATGAACTCCTACTTGATAAGAGAAAGTGTTGTACCTTAGAAGCCGATACGAAGACATCTTCAACTGGATTTGTAACGTAGCGTTTCTGTCGGCGGGGTGGCCTCGGCGCTACGCTAGCATTTACAACCCCTTGCGCGTATTGCGATGAAGGGTTGAGTACCTGACCTAGCTCGGTTGGGTAGATTTACCGACTATGGGGACAAAGTGTCAAAGGAAACACCGATATGAACGGAATCTATCACACGGATATTTATTACTAAATAAACAATGACAATGTTACGGAATACGGTCTACGGGCAAAGCTAATTATAATCTACGCGCATGGGCGTCGCTACGCCGGAATGGTGCGGTGTAGGTTCGGATGTTGGTGTGCCTCACACGACCCGGATATTCCCAGGCAGACGCGTTCAGCTCCACCAACCGGATAGGTAACGCTGTCGCCACGTCCCGGATAAACCCAGGCCGCGGCAGGACAGTGTCGGAACGGGAGATTACCGCCACGTCCCGGAGGAACCCAGGCCGCGGCAATGTAACCTTGGTTATACGGCTACAGTACGGCCACGATCCGGAAATCCGCCCTCGACCGCGGCGGCGTACTGTAGGAAAGGATGGTGAGCTCCACGACCCGGAAATCTGCCCTCAGCCGCGGAACAACACCAAGGATAGGGAACCGAAAGCACATCCACGATCCGGAAATCCGCCCTCGACCGCGGAGTGCTGTTTCGCGAGGAAGGGGGGGAGGTACCCGTGGAAACCTTCTCGGTTGACAGCGCTAGGTATCACGCGGGCGATGCGTGGCTCGATGTCGCCGCTTGTTGCAGATTTCTCAGTTTTTGTTCAGACATCCTTGGAAAGCAATCTCTTGACTTAAGTATCAGAACAGGGTCAAGGCTTGTGATATAGCCACTTAGTTTGGTGCCTATTTTACCATGTCGGGGGCCAGCCGATCAATGGTAAGGAAATAATAAGCGGTTATATGAAATCTAACCAAATTGAAAAAATGAAAAGGGAAACATCAGCAAATATCAACGACCCGCATCTGAAAAGAAAACGGAATATGCGTGTTAGGGTGGATGATTGGAAATTGATGTGGAAAAGAAATGTGAAAAGTACATGCTTACCAGAATTGAGGTAACATTGTCCTCGATTCAGTGTATCCCAATCCCGTCCATAAACGCATGAAATAACTTATTTTATGAAGAGATCTGTGTTAAAGAGTATGTAATGATTTGGTGCTACTGATCCTACGGACATGGTAACACAAAACCCAAATATCCCAAAATATGGGTAAAACTTACCTCATGTTGTGTTTTAAATTATAAGGTATCCATTCAAACTAAGATTGCCTAAAAAGGCATGGATGTATTCTCAACATCCTTTACTAAATCTTCACAGCAAGTCCTCAAGTTATCGCACCAGATTCTTTATCCGAAACGAAGATGACATTCTACTTTTGTCAGTTCAAATGTTAAAGGCAACGAATGTTTCGAATTATGCACACAATAGCAATCTATGGTGCCATTTAACAAATAAAAAAACACTAATTAATTAGGGTAGGCTCGTGCCCCTCGGTGGTGACGACGAGCTGTGACGATGATGATGATAAAATAAAAAAATGATTTCAAAATACTTTGTTATTACACAATAATTCCCTAGATAAATACTTTGGAAAACCAATGACGAAATAATATCGATAAATTAAAAAAATAGTTATTTGTACAACAAGTGAGCAAAGTTATTTTTTGTTGCGAGTGCCGACTTTAAATCACGAACTAGCGAAGTAGTCTAGAATCACGAGCGTAGCGAGTGATTCAAATATAGAGTACCTACTGAGCACAGTGAGTGATTTAAGGGCACGCGACATAAAAAAAATTTGCTCTCGTGTTGAACATACAACTTTTCACCTCTACCAGCGAGAAAAGTATAGGTAAGAAAACCACTAAGACAATATTTACATTTTTTTATTTATAACTAAAAACCCTCACAAAAAATAACAATAATTATTAAAAATTAAAAGTAAAATTACTGCAATTATGCAAGTTAAAAATAAGTTTTGTTCGGAACTGTGATTGTCGCATTATTTACTTGCATATGTCCGTCTCTACGTTTGTGCATTGCGGAGGGTTTGCAGAAGGGCCTAGTGAAACTGGAGGACTTTCAATAATTCGTATAATCCACTAATTTAGTTCAAACTCATTATTCGTTTAATCCACTAAATTATTTCATTCGCACTCATTATTCGTATAATCCACTAAATTAGTTCAAACGACCTTATACTGAATGAAATGGATTTGCCGCCAATTCCACCATTTCGTTTTCAAATTTTTTTTAGAAGTTGCGTTCGTAAATTGCACTGCTTGACATTTTTATAAAAACCAAACATGATTTTTAAGCGATATAATGTTCATTGGTATTTATTTTAAATATTACGTCTTTAAAAAGGTAATAGTATAATTTATTAACTTAAATTTCAATAAATAATATTAATAACAAATATTAATGAGTTGAATCGCTTGGCCAAATTGAGAATTGAGAACGAACCTCGCCTAGTTTATTTTTTTCAGCGCCGAGTAAATTCCAAAAGGTGGTGTTCGAAATTCAAATCACTGCCTCTCGCTCGCAGCAAAAAGCGATTTTGCTGCGAGTTTTGACGCACCAAAAGCACCCTTTTCGTGCTGGAGAGGTGAAAAATCTTACGATTAAGTTCCTTGAAAGGAGACTAGATGGCATTACCAGTCTTTTAGACGCGATATTTTTCAATAAACCACGCCAACAAATCAAAACAAAAATACTAGTTTTAAGTTACAATAGGAAGTAAGTATAACTACCTTAACGCATTTAAAGATAAACTAAGTTACTTAATGTTTCGAAAAACATAAACAAGCCCATTCTTGATTTCAGGTCCAATACCCAACGGGTGGCAAAGAGATGGAAAAATAGAATTTGACAACGTGACTATTCAGCACGAGAAGGACTCGCCATCGATACTCAATAACATCAACATTTCTATAGCACCAGGAGAGAAGGTAATCATTACAACCACAGAACACACCTCTTTCTGTGTTCTATGATTACCACTACAGCAGACCGAAACGTGTACAAAAAGTAATAAGAGAGTATAATATTTTTCTATTTTCTATGGGATCGTTGAGTTATTGAAAAATAAGATTATTTATTTTACGAGGACAAGTAATTATCTTGTCCTTACCACAATATACCCTAAGTGTACACATTCTTCATGTTTCATAATGAGGTTACTTGGACATCTACTTACAGATAGCAATATGTGGCCGCAGCGGTAGCGGCAAGTCCACGCTAGTGCTGACATGTGCGGGCGCAACGCACGTGCGCAGCGGCAGCGTGCTGCTCGACAGCGCGGATTCCACACAAGTGCCGTTGCGTGCATTAAGGCATCGCGTCGTGGTACTGCCGCAGGAAGTCACCCTGTTCTCGGGCTCGCTGCGGGAAAACCTCGACCCGCTAGCCGTTCACACAGACGAAGAAATCTGGCAGAGCCTAAGATCTGTCGGATTGTTCGATTTTGTCAGTGCGCAGCCTGCTGGATTGGGTAGGTGACTTAAGATACCTATAGCCTTTCTTACAGTTAGCTCTCAAAATCCACAGGAACATCGCTGATATAGTATATCTTTCAAAATTCTCTATATACCTAATATAAAAATAAAATGATATTTGTCACGCGGTCACCTCTCGTAGCATGCTAATACCGTATGTATTAAGATAAGGAAGCGAATCCGCGCGCCCTTGTTTATGTCACTGACGTCTACAACGAAGTGCGGGGTCGAGCGAGGTATTTAAAATGGGTGCCCGGACTGTACGGAGTACTAATAACTCTTTTTTCACTTCTCGTGCTCGCAAAGTTCGTCTTTATGTCGTTTATAGGCTACATAAAATGACTTTTTATGTTCTAGAGCATAAAGTAAAATTTTCTTTTAGACAGATTCCTAGGCCCAACAGCCAGCAACGCTCAATAAAACTTAACAGAATAATTTGCAATAATGTATTTATTTGCTTTAATTTAATTGTCTTGTGTTTTCTACCTCAAGAGTCATGAAACCAGACAAAAATAGTAACCGGTTATCATTAAAACGCAAACAGCCGATAAGTGAAAATCCCGTAGCATCAGCAACGTCTGCATTTAATAACATACTATCCAGTGCTCGAATTGAACATTTTTACGAGACGGAACGCTAGGCCTGAACATTTTTACGAGACGGAACGCTAGGCCGCTATTCGCTATTCCGCCGTATTCCACGAGACGGAACGGTAACTTCATAAATTTTCACGAACCGGAACGGCGTTCCGGCGTGTTCCTGCTCAATTCGAGCACTGATACTATCGTCACAAATAAACACCGTAAATAAGTCAGGAAAGACGATTTCTTTTAATATTACGAACTGTACAAGTTTGACTTTAAATTTTAATTAAATTTTGTACCCATCAACTTACTATCCGGATAAAATCGTCTCGGGCTGCAAAGAGTCATTTTATGCCCTTGTTGTACAATCTTCTTTTTAATTTATTTATTGAAGGTAGATACTTATTATTTATTATTAGGGTAGGCTCGAGCTCCTCGGTGGGGACATCATTATATGAGCTGTGAGGATGATGATGATGAAAATATGATGTACGCTTGTTCGTCGTGTATAAATAAATGCCGCCTGTAGAGTGCACGATCCGCGGCGACGGCGGCAATGGCGGGTGCCGCGGCGGGTGGAGCGGCGGGCGCGCGGCGAGGGCGTGCGCGGCGCGCGCGGCGCTGCACGCGGCGCTGGCGGCCGCGCTCGTGCTGGACGAGCCCGCCGCCGCGCTCGACGCGCCCGCCGAGCGCGCGCTGCTCGCCGCGCTGGCCGCCGCCGCGCCCCGCACCACGCTCCTCACCGTCGCCGTGAGTACTCACCGTCACCGGCGCCGCGCTCGTGCTGGACGAGCCCGCCGCCGCGCTCGACGCGCCCGCCGAGCGCGCGCTGCTCGCCGCGCTGGCCGCCGCCGCGCCCCGCACCACGCTCCTCACCGTCGCCGTGAGTACTCACCGTCACCGGCGCCGCGCTCGTGCTGGACGAGCCCGCCGCCGCGCTCGACGCGCCCGCCGAGCGCGCGCTGCTCGCCGCGCTGGCCGCCGCCGCGCCCCGCACCACGCTCCTCACCGTCGCCGTGAGTACTCACCGTCACCGGCGCCGCGCTCGTGCTGGACGAGCTCGCCGCCGCGCTCGACGCGCCCGCCGAGCGCGCGCTGCTCGCCGCGCTGGCCGCCGCCGCGCCCCGCACCACGCTCCTCACCGTCGCCGTGAGTACTCACCGTCACCGGCGCCGCGCTCGTGCTGGACGAGCCCGCCGCCGCGCTCGACGCGCCCGCCGAGCGCGCGCTGCTCGCCGCGCTGGCCGCCGCCGCGCCCCGCACCACGCTCCTCACCGTCGCCGTGAGTACTCACCGTCACCGGCGCCGCGCTCGTGCTGGACGAGCTCGCCGCCGCGCTCGACGCGCCCGCCGAGCGCGCGCTGCTCGCCGCGCTGGCCGCCGCCGCGCCCCGCACCACGCTCCTCACCGTCGCCGTGAGTACTCACCGTCACCGGCGCCGCGCTCGTGCTGGACGAGCCCGCCGCCGCGCTCGACGCGCCCGCCGAGCGCGCGCTGCTCGCCGCGCTGGCCGCCGCCGCGCCCCGCACCACGCTCCTCACCGTCGCCGTGAGTACTCACCGTCACCGGCGCCGCGCTCGTGCTGGACGAGCTCGCCGCCGCGCTCGACGCGCCCGCCGAGCGCGCGCTGCTCGCCGCGCTGGCCGCCGCCGCGCCCCGCACCACGCTCCTCACCGTCGCCGTGAGTACTCACCGTCACTGGCGCCGCGCTCGTGCTGGACGAGCTCGCCGCCGCGCTCGACGCGCCCGCCGAGCGCGCGCTGCTCGCCGCGCTGGCCGCCGCCGCGCCCCGCACCACGCTCCTCACCGTCGCCGTGAGTACTCACCGTCACCGGCGCCGCGCTCGTGCTGGACGAGCTCGCCGCCGCGCTCGACGCGCCCGCCGAGCGCGCGCTGCTCGCCGCGCTGGCCGCCGCCGCGCCCCGCACCACGCTCCTCACCGTCGCCGTGAGTACTCACCGTCACCGGCGCCGCGCTCGTGCTGGACGAGCTCGCCGCCGCGCTCGACGCGCCCGCCGAGCGCGCGCTGCTCGCCGCGCTGGCCGCCGCCGCGCCCCGCACCACGCTCCTCACCGTCGCCGTGAGTACTCACCGTCACCGGCGCCGCGCTCGTGCTGGACGAGCTCGCCGCCGCGCTCGACGCGCCCGCCGAGCGCGCGCTGCTCGCCGTGCTGGCCGCCGCCGCGCCCCGCACCACGCTCGCTCCTCACCGTCGCCGTGAGTACTTACCGTCACCGGCGCCGTGAGAACTCACTGTCACCGTCGCCGTGAGAACTCAGGCAAAGGTCACACCGGAGGTGGCAGGCTTAGAGGTTAGCTAGGAGGCAGGTCAAAATGCTTCGATAGATAGTGGCCACACTCGCAGCGTGCGCCTGGTGATCTGAAGTGTATTTATAGACATATATTTTGTTATAGTAAAATATCTCTTTTAATTTTTCTAGAAATTGCTTCTTAATTTCAAAGTAATTGAATATGTTGAGGTCTACTAATTTGAAATTTTATGCAAAGACAGTAAAATATAATAATAACATCACTGAAAAAAATTGTAAAATATTGGTTACTTCTTGCCACAATTTTTTAACACACCTATACAAATTTTATGTAACGTGTGGGAAGGAGTCCACAATGGTTTGTTATTATAAACAGAGGCTATTCTCAATCAATTCCTGCACAATGCATCCTAGTAATCCAAGCAAATAACCGATGCGTCCGTTTGCCTCGCTAACCGCTAAGCTGCTATCGAGGCGCCAAGCGTCCCACTAAGCGAGCGGTGAGGCCGCGCGCATAGCATGCAGTGTGTTGGTTCACTAGGATGAGACATCTAAGCGACCAACTAACCTCTTGCCGCTAAGCGTGCCACCTGCGGTGTGGCTGTGGCCTTACAGTCACCGTCGCCGTGAGAACAGTCACCGTCGCCGCGCTCGTGCCGGACGAGCCCGCCGCCGCGCTGGACGCGCCTGCCGAGCGCGCGCTGCTCGCCGTCGCCGTGAGTATTCACCGTCACCGTCGCCGTGAGAACTCACTGTCACCACACCCCGGACACTCCATACAACGTTCGCAAGTCAATTACCTATTACTACTCCTTAAGCAAAAGACGTTTGTACACGCGCAAATATGTGCGTGGAATCTAGTAGTGTAGGGCTGCGCGCGTGGTTATCAATCGAAATGACGCGAGAAGTGCAGCGACTGCCTTCTCTTTTAACCGCATAGCGCTGTCTCTGTTATCGGCCGACGCTCGCGTCTACTCGGTGAACGTGAAGTCTCACCCATAGGTCTCACCGCGCCCGAGCGAACGCGCGCGCCCTTGTTTATGTGTCAGTGATGTCTACAACGAAGTGCGAGGTGAGGTATTTGAAATGAGTGCGGGGTGGTGAGTGGCCGTTCTGTATGGAGTACTATTATATCTTCTGTGCTGTCACCGTCGCCGTGAGTACCTACTCACTGTCAAGGCGCTCGTGCTGATGAGCTCGCCACTGCGGCCAGCGACCACGCTATCATCACCACGGTGCGTACTCACAGACACATCGCGCGTGCGGATCGAGTCCGCCGCTGCGCCCAGCACCATGTGCGCTCATCACCGTCGTCGGAATCCTACTCACTAGTCGCCGCCACAGCACGAAATATACCGTAAATATTAATGATATAGACATCTAGGGTCAGTATGGCGAACTCAGGAACTATAAAACATGTTCTAAGGACCGCAACGCTAAAGGGGTTCCGAGACGGTCAAGCGGCTTGAAACAAGCACGTATTTGCTTGATCAAGCAACGTGGTGCGCGTCAAGCCGCTTGAGCCAAGCTAGAGGCACTGTAATTCATTTCGTAACCGATCGTCCGCTTAGGTGGTCGAGCAGGTACAAAGCGCTATTAGCTCTTACATCAACATTAAGTTTAAACAAAATGAAGAAAAAGAAACGTATTTGGTGTCAATTACTTTTATCATAGTAAAATGGTAATTTCACTTTCCAAAGTTCTGGCGCGTCTCGATACAATGATATCAATAATAATAGAAACTCTTTTTCGTTCTGTTGCTCGTTATTATTATTATTTTGCTGTTGCTTGGCACAGTCGTCCGCCATGATTGGTTGCTGACGCGCGACTGGCCTATGCGTGATCAAGCCGGTCGCGAACACTATCAACACGTAGTGTCAAGCCGTCGCGTCAAGCAAAAAATATAAAATCACATCAAGCACGGGCAAGCACGTTAATGCTTGACTCAAGCATCAAGCAAGCTTTGTAAACGTTTAAGCATGCTTGCCTCAAGCAAAATTCTATGTGCTTGTTTCAAGCCGCTTGACCGTCTCGGAACCTCTTTACAGCTCGTGTGACCTCACTCTTGTACATGTAAAAAATCATCATCGTCTTACTTAAGCCATAACAGTTAAATCTTAGGAGTTGTATTTTTAAAATACTTCGTCTGTGGTTTAGGAATCCAGGTTATAATACTCATTTCATCTACCTTATTATTGTACGTTACTTACCATCAGGTGAGACGAAGGTATGTTTGTAGCAAATAAAATCATTACAAACCTTATGCCGGGTACTTATTTAGAGGTGTAGCACGCTGATACTGTATCAATCTACAAGTGTGTAAGACTAGTCCATGTGCTCGCAGTGACCCTCCGGTTGGCGGTTTTTACGCGAGCACAAAGGCGCTCGCAGTGTGCTCGTGAGTAGGTGTGCGCAAGCGTCGAACGAACATAATCATGGAGTGGGCGGATTTTTTTTAACTTTACCAAAATTGTCCGGTGTTATGGGACCGTAAAGATAAAATTATTATATTAAAAATTAATTGTAAAAAAAACTTTTTAAAAACAAGCTTTTATTTAAATGCTCTAAAAAGAATTAATAAACTTTTACACTAAAACTTTTACTTATAACGTCATTTCACATTTGACACAATTTATATGGCATAAAAGCTTGTCCTTAAAAAGTAAGCTCCTTATCAAGCTATACTGTTTGACCTTTGGACCGTTCTTATGTCGCTCGTAATTGGAGCTTACTGTACTCACGAGCACACTGCGCGCGCCTTTGTGCTCGCGCAAACACCGCCAACCGGAGGGTCGCTGCAAGCACACTGCACTCCGCGGGCGAACGGCTCGCAGCAAGTTCGCGCCTACGTACTCACTAGATACTGTATCAGATACGTTACGCGTTACACCTCTAAGTGAGTACGCTGCTTTACAGCTGATATACACGGTTATTTTTTTATCACCCTGGAAAATTTTAGGGACGCTTCAGGACACATCCAATATTATATAAAAAAAAATGAAATAAAAAATATAAAAAAATATAAAAAAAATATTAAAAAAAAATAAAAATATCTCAAAAAATGCTGCTCACAACTAGTGCAGCATTTTTTTGTATTTTTTAAAAAATAATATAAAATTAAGGAGGGGGTTATTTTTTTTATTTATATTTAAATCATTCTAATACCATGTCGTGAAGCGTCCCTTAAATTTTCCAGGGTGATAAAAAAATAACCGTGTATATATAACATAGACACGGAAATGAGTAGCTAAATGCTCTATGCGAAGCCATAACATAAGAGAAAGAAAAAACTAAAAAGCAAAAACACTGAAAAGTTTAAAATAATATAAGAATAGGTCACATACACTTCTATCATCGTTTGGCACCGACTTCAATATAGATGTTGTCTGTACCTATTCTTATATTATTTTTAACTTTTCAGTGTTTTTGCTTTTTAGTTTTTTCGGCGGTTCAATTTTTTGTTCACAAGTTTTTATTTTATATTTTTTGTGACTTTCATCTATTAATTTTACAATCAGTGAGTGAATCATCAATTATCCCCCCTTTTTGTACCTTTAGGGTTGGAATTCTTTTTTCTAATTTATATGGGACCACCCTCAGGGTTTACCCTTTGCAATAAAAAAAGAATCATCAAAATCGGATCACTCTGTAAAAAGTAATGCGTGGTCATTGATCACAATTAGGGAGTAAATCAACAATAATTTCCTGTTTTCCTACCCTTAGGGTAGGATTTTTTTTTTCAAATTAAATGGGACCACCCTCGGGGTATACCCTTTCCAATAAAAAAAGGAATCATCAAAATCGGAGTTCTCTGTAAAAAGTTATGCGTGATCATACATTTAAAAAAATATACGCGTCGAATTGAGTACCTCCTCTGTTTTTTCGTCGGTAAAAAAAAATTGAGTACTCATGTTTGTACATTTTGCATTTACAGCACCGCATCTCTTCGATAAAGGGTTACGATCGTGCGATTGTGTTGGAGGAAGGGCGCATAGTCGAGCAAGGCGACGTGAAGGCGTTACTCGCTCAGCCGAGTTCGAGGCTCGTAGGCATGCTCGCCGCTGCGCAATACCAACCTTAACAGAACCTCAATAAAAACTGTTTATATTATACCTAGTATTCAAAATGGTGCCTACTTATTTTAAATTATTAGATAGTGTATGTGTGCGAAACTACATGATTTTTAAATAAAACAAACCATGCTAAAGCTTTATAAGCTTCTTATGTTATAAGTTTGTCACAAGAATAAACGTAATATTTTTTTTGTTATTAAACCAAAACTACGTTAAGAGGGTCGTAAATTTATGACCCTCTCGTAATTTGGCTTATCTTTATGAATGTAATTTATATTTTAATAAGATTTACTTATGTTTAAGTATGTAGATATTGTGAGGCTGATATATTGTAATGATGCGAGTCTCTTATGGGCCAAAAAAGTACTTATCGATGGCGGTATTATTATTCTTAAATCGACGACAATACCACAATTTTATTCACAAATTTATTTATAGATGAGTTTATAAGAAAACAATCTTTAGTTTCATAGACCATAAAGTTTGACTGACATTATCCACATTGTTGCACATACTCATTTATGCAAGTCGGGTTAATTTGATATTGCTAGTCATTCCACTGTTTACAAGTTTATGTAGACTTCGAAGAATTTAATCAGGCATTTTAATTTATGATTTGAGATCGAGATTTAATTTGATAGCGTATTGCTTTGCTTAGACTCATAATGATATATCCAGAATATCTGGTCTATGATGCTACCAATGAAAATCACTCTCCAAATAACACTAGAATATAACTGCAGAGAAGGAACAATTCAAAGCAATTTAAACAAATCTCACATAGACGTTAATTATAATATGTATTAATTAAAATAAATAGTATATTCTGGTTTATGAATGGCGAACTTCTAATGTATAATTTATTTTATAGTTTAACACATAAAAAATGTTCAAGTGTTTATTAATGTCCGTATAAAAATAATGAAATAATAAAAAAATGATATTTTACATTGTTTTTTATAAAAATATACTGATATTAAATATAGTTTATTCTATTTGTATCACTTTCTATTTGTATCATGTTCAACAAGTGTTCAACTGAGGAAAATAAATCCATCCCACGTATGACCTCTTACATGACGGAATACATGACGGTTTGCTTTGGAATCGAGATATTTTGGTGTTGTTAATAAAGGTTTGGCATTTTTCTACTAAAGGGCCGTTCGAAAACCCGTGAGGTTTCCACTCGGTAAAAAGAAAGAGATAGATAATAACGAGAAAGAGAACTTTAACTGGTTTTCAAACGCTAGCGAGTGATTTTCGCAATTCACTAGTTTTCAAACTGGTTCAGTCAGTCAAAAACAATAAGAAGGGTTTTTGTGTTTTACAACACGAACTTGCTTTATTTTACAACTGCACAAAGCTTTACTTAGCATTTCTAAACCTTAACTTCGACTAAAATGAACTGAAAATGAACTGTCAATGTCAGGTAAAATGTAACGCTGAATGGGGGCCGCGAGAAATTGACTCGTCGGGCGAAAATTACCCAGCGTTTACCTAACGAAAGCGTTCAGAAATACAAGCAGAGTAATAGATCGGTTACCCTCGGTTTCACTCGGGTGGTTCTCGAACGCTATCGAGTGAAATTTACTCTACCCCGGGTAAAAATTATACTCGTTTTCAAACGTACCCTAAGCTACAAATGTTTAAGTTTATATGTATTGGATAAATTAACTAGCTGATGTGACCATATTGACTATAATATCCAATTGTGTATAATAAATACCTACAATCACAATTCACCAAAATGTACCTGTGAACTCGGTTACTCCCGTTTCTTTGTTTACGACAAGATAATGAATTGTTAACGAATAAAGTTCAAAATAAAACCACAGGTGTTTTATTCCAAATTGTATTTTCCAATAGAACAACAATTGCACATAACTCTTAAAGCTCACTAGAAACTGGACCGGACGCACTGCGGTCCGAACGCAGCCGAGTCAACGATAATCAATAAATCTATACGACTACATAACAAAATACAACAATATTTACGTTGGCACCGATTCATTATAATAATATATATATATATATATATATAAAAACATTTGTGTCGTAGCACAAACCATATAAAAATATTTACTCATGTACTTGCTTACAAAAATATACTTACATTTATTAGTAAATTAAATCTCGACACGGTCAATAAATTCTTTTACGATTTCCTTAATGACTACAAAATTGGTATTCACTTAGAATGAAACAGGACGGTGGTCTATTTGAATAGATATTATGTTACCCAATTTAAAAAGTCAATTTTGTTATATTTTAAACCAGTGTTGAGAATATAATGGAATAATAGACTGCAAAAGTAGAAAACAAAGAATAAAGCCGGCTGAAATAATATTTTTCACTGAGAGTAGATAGTGCTGAGCTCGAAAAGATTTAATTAAAAATAACGATATAAAAACTATTATTTGAATTCTCAACACTAGTAGTAACTCGTCATCAATAGATGGCATTATACTTCTATACATCTTTGGTAAAAATGAACATTGGGTGAACAAGTATTTATGTTTACATTCATTGCTCAACAAATATTTGTAGGTACTGAATTAAGCAACACTTGATATATACACTGAACTTTTTTTTATATAAGCCACACCATAGAATGTAAAAAACTTCTTAAATCATTTACAAAAAAATGATAGCGCATGGCGTGCCCACTCATATTTTGAAATTTGCGATTTACTAAAATGGGCGGTTTAAGTACCCGTAAAAAACGTTATGAATAATGAAACATTAGCTTGTGATATTCAGTAAAATCTTTACAATTCTGCCAAACTACAACACTAACCCATGACTTATCAACGCAATCCCCATACCCTGCCAGAACAGGTTTGACCTCCAGCCCAAGAGACACGCCAGAAAATGCTCTTGCATCCATGCAAAACTACTTTTAACTCGAATGCCTTATTATTAGAACTTTTTTGGATTTAACAAAATCTCATAGACAATAAGGCATTCGAATTCTTAAATTACACATATTTAACATTTTAAAGTAGGTTTATTTAACCAATGTGCGTTATAATTTCATCTTCAGCTCATACTTTTACGAATTATGAACACCAAATGCATACCATATAACTTATATTTATTCGGATTCAATATATTCCCGACACAAAATATCCACACAAATTCAACAATATTGAATAACCATAATTTCGATCATCACTTGCTACCTTTCAACCAAAAAGCCCATAGGTAGTTATAATCCGATAAAATACATAAGTAACATGCAGAACACTAACAATTTCATATGAAATATATCATTATCATAGTTTTGGTTCACAGCTATGCTTTGTCTGACCTGTTAACGCGATGACCAGTCTTTTTAGTTTCCACTTCATTACCGTCGACAGAACGGACAAAATGTATTGCAAACAACAACAAAAAATAATACGTTAATACATTTCATGTCCATTCCCTAACGATAATGAATTATGTATTAGAATAAAAATATAATTTTCTAGGATCTATGGATGGTCAGATAGACTATGGATGGAGTACATTGATGACAAAACATGTGCAAAATTCATATAATCGCAATTGTATCATATTCACTTGTTCACTAAACAAATGTGCAAGAATAAGCATGGCTGTTTAGGTTCTCGGCTAAAGCTATACGATAGATAAGGTCGGCCAATGTGGAGAGTTAGAATTTATTCTGACAAAGTTTCTGTTGTATATCGGGTATAAGGGACGGTGTCCCTTTTCTTTTGTTACAAAACAGTAACAGTGAGTTCAGACCAATATTAATATTTGTTTCAATCATCAATCATCACAGCTCATATACGTCCCCACCGAGGGGTTCGAGCCTATCCTATGTTAGGGTGATTAGGCCTTAGTCAACCACGCTGGCCCAATGCGGATTGGTCGACTTCACATACAGCATTGAATTTCTTCGCAGATGTATGCAGGTTGCCTCACGATGTTTTCCTTCACCGTAGGAGCCTCAGACAAATGTACATATGAAATTCGAAACAAAAAACACATTGGTACATGGCGGGTGTCGAACCCCGACCTCCCGATTGGAAGGAATGTGCCGAGTCCACAGCGCCACCGATATTTGTTTACCGATGTTTATTTATCCCGGAAAAGCTTTTAAAGCGAAAAAAGGGGTTTTCATTTTTAATTTTTATTCATGTTACGCAATGTATGGCGCGCCGGCATCATTTTTGTTCCGCTCACACCGGTGCGTTGACGTTCGATGACCCAAATAGCTGATTCCGCGTGCAGTATGATGGAAAAATTATACGATTTACATTGCAAAGTTAATTTACTATGGTTATTTGACAGAATATGATTTGTAAACGTTGACTTAGTTATATGACACCACAAAATTTAGAAAAAAAAAACGAAAAAAAATTATGAATTTTCCGGGAGAACTCTGAGAACTCACTGTTAAAAAAAAGGGACACCGTCACTTATACCCTGTATGTGTAACTGTATTGTTATTATAATGGGTATGCTTTAAGTTATAATATCATTTGCGAACATTGTAGAACAAGTGCGATCACAGACCATGGGCACGATCATTGTGACAACGGCCAAGCTAAAGTAAAACTGCACAAAACTGCAATAACAAAATTATATTAACTTAAACAAAAAAAAACTCGTATTACCCACTCAACACTACCACTCCACCATGATTGACACAAAATAATGTAAACAACTGTTTTTCTCTTTATACCACTTCACATTTTTACGCAATGACCCGAAAACATTAGCACTAACCCGTATACGCTCATCCAAAGAGGTTTTTGTGATATCATATCAATGAATAGACGTATAGCATAATTTTTTTCTAAACAATAGAATATTTTTTAACTACGGTTTAAAATGTCGTTTGTACTTTAGTTTACAGAATCACTAATTTAACTGTTTAGTAAATGGCGGTGCCAGTGCAGACCACAGAATAACTAATGTGTAACTTGTTTAAAATATTGCCACTTCAATATCTTGACTTTCACCACTGAGCACATAAGTTAATCGCATTATAGTTTTGCTTAAAATAAAAGAAATGCTTTTACGAATACTATAAGAGAAAGAAGTTCTTGGTAGACTTAATACAACAACAGGTATAATATGTTATAATATACACGGTGTTTCATAATAACCAATAAATAATCAATGCGTTATCTAAAACTAATTATTAAAATGTGTTTACACGTAATGTCATTCAACCCAAAATTTTCATGTATATCATAGTATCATCATGATATCTATGATTTACATGAAAATTTTGGGTTGAATGACATTACGGGTAAACACATTTTAATAATTAGTTTTAGATAACGCATTGATTATTTATTGGTTATTATAAAACACCGTGTATAGGTATATTATAATAAGGTGTTGTGAAGTAACAAAGCAAGGATTTAAGGTTGCGTTCCGAAACAAAATTTCCTTTGTTGGGTAAAGTTACCCGATTGAAAATCGGTTTTGGAACGGGGTAAAAAGTGATTTCGCGAAGAATTCTGACATAGCGTCGCGGAACGCGTTATCTGTGAATTTTCAAACCTCTCCCATATTATGTCTCATCGCTATTTCTCGGTAGAGAGTATAATTATGTTCTATAATCACTCGCTGTCGCTATCGTCTTTCTGGATTTAGAGTTAATTGCAATGTGCAAACTTGCTACAATAATTGTTTTGTATTTTTTCACAATTTACCGCGTCAACTGTCACTACTGTCAGTTACAGCCATGACAGAATAATTACCACCCCTGAATTTTATAGGATAAATAAATCGCTCATTCCAGGATCTAATTGACTCGGCAAAGTCGTTCCAAAACACCTCGATAAAAATCCTCGGATGTGTTTTGGAACTGGGATTGGGTCAATTTACCTATTTACCGAGCGAAACTTATCCGTTTTGGAACGCAACCTAAGTAACGCTAAGTACAGACAGGCACATACTGTCTTTTGAGAGTAAATATCTTCAATTAAGATAGTTCACAGCTTGCAATGTGTACAATTTCTTTGTACAGCGAAAATTGTACGATGAAGTTCTTGACGCGCATACAAGTTATACAAGTTAACCATATCGTACATGTTCAGCTGCTCAGTTGTTAAATCAATAATGCTCCCTGTTCGTATTATTGTGTAAGCCTAAGGACAAAGAGATTTAGACGAATAGTTCAACTGTAAAGGCTAATAATATCAGAAAAGCCAGAGCGTACACGTAGACGTGTAATTACAGAATTTGTCAAAAAATTTATTCATATGACAGCTTTCGTATAGAAAAACCTATCAAACCCATAATGTACTATGCGATTCAACTAAGAATAGGACCGACTTGGCGCCATATTGCGACGTCATAGCTGTTAATTCAAACCAGTTAGGTAGGGTTAGCAAAAAAAAAATTTCTGTAATATAATTTATTTACTAAGAGTGAGTAAAACCCATCAGATTTTTTAAAATATTTTTTTTACTAAGATTGAGAGAAATAAAAACATCAGATTTTAATAATATTTATTTATTAAGACTGAGTGAGAAAAAACATTAATCAGAATCAATGGAAATAAAAAAGATCATGGTTTGGTTTTAAAAAAATTAATTATCACTTTAGATAATTAAATTAATAATAAAATATTTAAGACATATTTTCAATCAAAGTAAAATACACAGTTCTTGTTGAGAATGAGTTTTTTTGCAAACCGTACTTTTCAAGCGACATTTGACAGATGGAGGTCATTGGCTTTCCTATTCTTATTTGAATCGCATCATGTACGTTATAATTATTTGTTGATAAGATAGCTAAAATGATTGACCACACACAGACAGCCGGTTTTAGCTGTCTGCGTGGAGACAACTTTATAGGTGATATGATATAATATCTGTCCACAGTCGGTCGATGTGATCGGTATATACTTAAAAAAGGAAGCGTTTACCGGTGGAGGGTGGTGTGAGTGGTTACGTGGGCTCCGTTTTCACGTTGGTATTGGCTGCGACCGCCTGCCGCGCCTCCTCGGGCAGCCGTTCAGGATTGGTCAGAATATCCGTAGTGGTGCACAACACACGCAGCGAGTTCAGCACCGCTGAAAAAGAGGAAACAAACCAATTGATGCATTGGCACACCCCGGACACTTAATACAACGTTCGGAAAACAATTACCTATTACTACTATTTAAGTAAATGACGTTTGTACCACGCGCAAATGTGTGCGTGGAATCTAGTAGGGCTGAGTACGTGGCTATCAATCGAATTGACGCGAGAAGTGCAGCGATTGCCTTCTCTTTTACCCGCATAGCGCTATCTCTGTTATCGGTCGGCGCTCGCGTCTACTCGGTAGACGTGAAGTGTCGCCACGCCCGAGCGATCGGGCGCACCCTTGTTTATGTCAGTGATGTCTACAACGAAGTGCCGGGTGGGGTTAGGTTTTTGAAATCTGTGCGGGGAGGTGAGTGGCTGTTCTGGACGGAGTACTATTATATCTTCTGTGGCATTGGTTTAATTCTTATACTAATTCATTTTCTCAGAAACGAGAGGAAAGTATGTTCCATCAAGAAACTCAGTAAATGTCATAAACACATATAACGTGTAATACACTAAATCGAAACAACGCCAACCGTATGTGTTGCGGACATACAGTATGGTTATCCGACCTTTTTTTTTAACGTTAGGAAATGCTTTACGCATACCTCGCGCTTGGAAAAACGCGAGGTTATGTCGGACTCTCCGCGGTCACTGGGGGCAGAATGCCAGCCAGAAACCGCGACCTACCGACTAAAACCCAACGATGCCCCGTCACAAACGCCTTGGCACGAGGACGCCCATCACCGCCGTATCCTCCTCATCATCAGATGAAGAGGATACGCCAGCGAGGGACGCCCCACCGCCGGAAAAGCCATGGGAACCCTTTCGGACACTTCCATTGCTATGGTTATCCGACCTAGATAACCAAGTGTTGTATCGATAAATTAACTGACAGCGCCATCTATTACAAAAGTATGGAACTTACAAATAATTTGATAAACTGTAACTGTGATAAGATTGATTCTTGCTTGCACTTTAACTCACGATACCCTTTACATGTCTTTATAAAGGAACGCATTAGTGCTTCATTAGATACAACATAAACCATTTGATTCGCAATAACAAATTTTGATCAAAACTATAGTATCCTTCAATTTGGACCAAACGACATGCAGCAAGCCACATTTCAGCAAAATCGACTAGGTAGTGTCGGAGTTTGACCCGAATAAACATCGTGACGCGAGATATATAAGAGTAAGATTGTATAACGGTGACTTACCCGGCCTCATCTCGACGAGCGAGCAGTGCTGTTCGGCCCACAGTAGGGTGGTGCGCACCAAATCGGCGCCGCTACCGCACGAAACGCACGCGCTGAACGAGTCCACTAAAGCGGCCGCTACTACGCTGAACTGATGCCATTTGTCGAAGAAACTACCATATTATTTCATTATACTTTGTTTGGTAACGCTTGTGTGCTTTGTGTTTCCGTCCGTGAGTTCTTTCGTCCATTCCATCGAAATCTCGGCCCCTGGGCCACTAACGAGGTTTCGGGTCTTCACTAGGTGATAGACCTCTTGTTTAGCCCATTTTGAAAATGCTTGAGGTCAATTTGAAATTTAAAAATTCTATGGTCAATTGGTCATGTCACCTAAGGGTAAACCCATTTTTAAAAATTCTAAGGTCATGTCACCTGTGGTCAACAAATTTAATTTTTATACATAATAAATTCAATATATGATTCGAAGCAACTCATTAGGCTGCTCAATTGGGCTACCGTTTATCGAGGAAAACTATAGATAGACTATTATAACATCACACTACGACTGAATATTACGCAAGCAAAGCTGCGGGCACCGTTAGTTGAATATGTTTATTGAATAGATATAACGAATACATTTGTGCATTTCAAAGGATACGAGCCAATACTTCCAGTTGTGCACGCTGCGATGGGCGACGTGCCTCGCGAACATCTCGCGAAGACGGCCCGCCCTAGCGCGCGACACTGGAGCGCCCGTCGCAGGTAACAGTGAGTGGCAGTTACTGCAAAAGATAACAGACGAGATGTTTATTTCGTTAGAATATGGTTTTGCAGGAGCGCGATCAGAGCCTCTGGGTGTAGTTGTCCGGTTGTTTTTTAACTCGCTGTTCGCGTTGAACGGATTGCAGCAACCAAATCTTTTATCTCTCTCTTTCACGTGAATTTTTATTTCTCTCTCTTTCTATAAGATGACATTTTAAAATATCCCCCCCAATATCATCCAATCACGTAAGAGTATTTCAGTAATAAACGTCAGAGCGTTTTACAACCATCAAATTCGACGGTTGTTCAGTTGTAACTCGAGCTGACATTCCAAGGTCTTGAACAGGCCGATTGTTTCAACCGAATGTCACGCTCGAAGGCATTGAATGGGGTAGAGCGAAAAGTTGTACTTTGCGCGAAGGCTCTGAACGCGCTTCAGCACCAAAAACATCCGTTTCGTATATTCAAATGACATTTTATATCGTCACGTGTCAATATACGCGTTAATATACACTGTCATATACAATTATACCTTATGTTTGATGTATTCATCTGCAATTTTACTTAAAAATAAGTGAAAAAGTAAAATATAAATATTATCACGACTGCCGAAGATAAGGTTTAGGCGATTCATACACTGCCACGCACCACGCAGCGTAGCGCGTGAATGCGTGTTCTTACGTTGCTTGTAAGTATCTCCGTTTGTATAGAAAACACGCACAGTCAAATACACAGAAAACGCATCCACGCGCGTTTATGCAGATCACGCGCCTACAAGCGGACAAAGACGCACCCACGCGCGTTGCGGGCGAGACGCAAGGTATGGCACACCGAGTCCCGCAGTGCCGTGCGTGATTTTGGAAGGGCGTGACGTTGATTTTGGAAACACAACCATACGCGTGAGTGCGTAAAAACCCGCATGATGATGCGGATCTGCACTCCCGCAAGTACGCGCGTAGGTGCATCGACACGCAACATGCAGCGTGGTGCGTGGCAGTGTGTAAATCGCCTTAGGTTTCAAAAGGTACATACACAGACACTTCTGCAGACATGTAATTAAAAGCGAGTCATAAAATCGATTCACAAGAGCTTTCTAGCAAGACATAGTTGAATAATGTATATTTTGATTTTGAATTTTCAGCTGTTATGAAAACTAGCCCTCTCGATCAGTAACGTAAAAGTATTAATAGGCTTATTAATAGGTTATTTTTCGAATTTTAACTGTTTCGAAAGTTATTCAAGAGAAAATCTTATTTTTGGAGATATGAGGAATGTTTAATTTGAGTTATCATCATCATCATAACAGCTCATATACGTCCCCACCGAGGGACTCGAGCCTGCCTTAGCCTAACTTTGGGTGTTCAGGCCATAGTCAACCACGCTGGCCAGTGCGGATTGGTCGCCTTCACTACACCTTTGAATTTCTTCGCAGATGTATACAGGTTGCCTCACGATGTTTTCCTTCCAGACAAATGTACATATGAAATTCGAAATACGAAAACATATTGATACATTACGGTCTCGAACCCCCACCGCCCGAATGGAAGGCAAATGCCGAGTCAACAGCGCCACCGACGTTAGATAATAAATTTATTTGAGTTTATTAATTTGAGTATGCCATCTTAAATTTTTATGTACAGTCGACGGCACATCAGGTGTAACAGTTGCACGTAGTGCAACTGTTACACCTGATGTGCCGTTAAACTTATCTTATTATTAACGCGATAAGAGCACGCTCAAGGTCGACATGTTACGCTTGATGTGTTGTCGAATATACATTTCCTATAGTGACCGTCTTTTATTTCCACCCTGATTATAAAGGTAGGTCAAAAAGATGGCTTATCGTGTGAAGGGAAAAGAGAATGGATTACGCACATACTTTTAGCGCAACTCAAACTGTTTGGTAACACTTACGAGCCCATGTTCCGTTTGTGCGTCCCATCGGGATCCCGGTCCATGTGCCACCTAAACACTTGGATTTTTTACTAAATAATAGGGCATGAACCTTGTTTAGGCCAGTATGTATACAATGGCGAAAAATAACAAAGAACTTTACTGTCCACCTTACAATAGTTCTTGTTAATACTTACGATATTGAATTGTTAAGACTTTCTGTTTGTTGTCGCAAGCTTTCCATTTCTTCTTTTATTTGATTTCTCTCCGCCTTCAGTTGTTTTATATATTCCGCTCCCTTTTGTAACATCGCAGCTTTACTTATCTAGAAAATAAGCATCTAATTCAGGCCAATGTTATGAGATTTATATACTCATTTATTTTACTTAATCTATGCATGATGATTCAATGTGCTCTTAATTTTTGCATCGAAACTGAAAGCGAAGACAGTTGTGCTGTTTGCATGAGTACCTCTATCTTAGCTATTCCTACCGCGTAGAGGGGGTACTTGCATTCCTGTATTCTGATTAAATGAGCGGTGAAATTACTGGGTACTGTACTATGAATAGCTTATGCCACAAGTCGGCAACATAAAATAGTAGTTTTTGTTTAAGTTGTTTTGCGGATAACACAATAGCCACATTAGCTATGTACTGTCGCTATAGAGTTGACTATTGGTGTTGGCGATCTAATATTATTTTGTGTAGGGAGCAGAGCGGATCTGTTCTGACCACTGATTCAAATCATGACAAATAAACTAATAATAAAAGTTACTTTTTAAGCAGGAGCCAAATTTTGTGTGCTTGTTCAGACAAGCAAACTAAACAACTTTCACCTTAACAATTCAGCTGTTCAATACATTTATAGTGTATTCATTTTGCCCTGAGACAAAATGTAAACAAGCCATAAAAAAGGTTATTTAAAGTGTCAGTTCTTAACCCCGGAAACATCATATCAAATAAAATAAATTTTTATTATTTTTAATACTTTCTTGTAAATAAATAATTGTAAAATAACCATTTTAACAATTTTCTTTATATTACTTATAACCAAATAATTTAATGATTTCTTACGTAAGTTTATAAATATTTAACTGATTCCTGACCTTAAAGACCTAAAAATAATGTGAATCTCAAAGTTTATACGCGATACAATAGTGTCAAACGAAGATGAACATGATGATTTTGGGGATTGGAGTCGCTCACGTCCGTAGGTTTTACCCTCGAGACCCTACACGTGATCCCCGGGTGGTGCTAATCGAGTGACCAACTTCTGGTGGTAGGGCTTGAAAAACCCGACTGGCTAGCGACCACCGTGCGCATGACGTAAAACCCGTCAAGTGGCCATTTTTTGTCCGCGTTTCGGGATCAGCTAGCGCACAGCCAGAGCTTGAGGGGTCGTTGCTGCGATTTGTGTGGTTTGTGTGGGCTTCCGTCGACCCAGTGCCAGGTTGACTGCGTTGACCCTCCGCCCAGGAAGACCCGAAGAAACGGCTGTTCCGCTGGCCGCCCGTGGTATAGAACAGGGGCCCAAGCGGACCTAACCAGTCCGTGAGGCTGCCTCACCATGCCACGCATAATCTCGGGATGGTCCGTCGTGCCGGTTGGTGACCGGACGGTGGGTCCCGGCGACCACTACCGGGGGGTTCGGGGGCCCTTCCGTGCGGAGGGTCAGCGCAAATCAGCTGTAGGCTGTTCCCTGGGGAAACAGGCCTACACACATTAACTATGCGAAACGCGGCAACGACACCTCAATTTCACGCCTCTCACTCCAATAATCATGCCAGCGCAAAATATAAGAACTGGTCGTACAGCGGTGCATTATCCCACCAAAACAACATTATTCGAGGTGGGGCTCGCTAACATCCGCGGGCTCCACTCTAACCTCTTAGCTGTCCACCACCATCTCGAGACAGCCCGTCCAGCAATGCTGTTTTTGACGGAGACGCAAATTATCTGCCCGGCCGATACAGGCTACCTTAATTACCCCGGCTACGCTCTTGAGGAGTCCTTCAAGGCGAAGGCTGGTGTTTGCTTGTTCGTCCGGGCGGACGTTTGCTGTCGTCGCCTGCGCTGTTTGGAGGAACCTTCCTTTTCTATCCTTGCGGTACACGTCGATTTTGACACTCATTGCCGTGTCTACGTCTGCGTCTACCGTTCCCATCGTGGTGACCTGGAGACAACTCGACTTTTTGAACATCTAAGTCGGGTGGCAGATGACGCGCAGGAGAGATTTCCTTCCGCCGAGCTGGTGTTTTTAGGGGACTTCAATGCTCACCACGAGTTGTGTTTAAGTTCCTCTAAAACTGACCATGCGGGTAGGACTGCCCACGCATTCGCTCTCACGCACGACCTGACACAATTGGTCACCCAGCACACCAGGGTACCAGATATTATCGGTCAAGCGCCCTCTTTATTGGACCTTCTGCTGACAAATCGCCCTGACGGATATCAGGTGGTGATTCGAGCTCCACTTGGACCTTCGGATCACGCCTGGTATCCGTCTCAGTGCCTCAGGCGTCGCGACCGTCGCCTGTGGTTGCAGCACGCCGTCTGTGGCACTATGCATCAGCAGATTGGGACGGTATGCGGGATTATTACGCATCTGTCCCTTGGTGGCAGCGCTGTTTCAATAGGATGGATCCGGACTCCTGCGCTACCTCTGTTGCTGACGAAATCATACTAGGAATGGAATATTATATTCCGCATTCCAATCTCGTCAGTAGAGGCAGACGTTGTAGAAGATAATGTAAACTTGATGTATGGTTCACATGTGTGACAGCCTTTATTATGTGGCCAATAGTACGTGTGCGAAGTCGCTTACAGTCTGACGTTCCTTTTTTTTTTCTGTCTTGACATTGACAATCTCTCTATCGAAATGTGCTTACCGAAGAAGCTGAAATATAATTTATTGTAATTATTGTAATCAATGTTCATTGTGATTATTCTGGACAATTTATACGTGCTGCTTTATTGGGAATAATAAACGAGACGTATACAGCAGTGCTACATTTTTATTTCGCTGCCCATGCCAGTATCTGACACCACTGCCTTAACAGGTTATGGGCCCAGGGACAAAGAGAATCCCCGAAAAGGAAAAGTAGATTACCTATCAGAAAGATTTGTAAAACGAATAACTGGTGGCAGGCAGCGGAATATTTGTGGCGGAGCGAAGGCGCCGGCTACATAGCACATTGCTTTGCGTTTTGGTGTGCTGATTCGACAAGATGTCGACAGCACGTGCTAGCGATAACTATGAAGAAAGGGTTACCCAGCAGCCTGTTATCAATGGAGGCCATGGCATGATTGTTGAGAAGCTTGGCGGCGTCGGCAACTACGCATCATGGAAATTTGTCATGAAAAATCTGCTGTTACTTGAAGGTTTGTGGGGCTGCGTTGAGGGCACTGACCCCGATATATCTAAAAATCAAAGAGCATTGGCACGAATATGTTTATCGCTAACTCCAATGATGTTTCAATACGTGCGGAGTGCGGCGACAGCAAAATGTGCTTGGGATAACCTCCAAAATACATTAGAGGACAAAGGGCTGTTCAGGCGAGTTGTTCTTCTTCGCAGACTTCATAGTACTCAGTTTGATAAGTTTTATTCCATGGCGGATTATGTAAATGAAATTATGTCCATAGTACATCAACTATCAGACATTGGACGCATTGTCGACGACAGTGAAATCGCCGAGGTCTTACTTATGGGTCTGCCTCAGGAGTATGATACAGTTGTGACGAATCTCGAGACTGCAAGTTTGGCTGGCACACTTACGAGTGAAGCGGTTCGCGCCCGACTTCTTCAGGAAGAATACCGCAAATCAAATATGAATACCACCACAGTAAATGGTGAGAATGGCTGTGCTTTTTATTCTAGCCGTAAACATGCTGATCATGCTGATCTAAAGAAGAAGCCACAGACAAAATGCCATTATTGTGGAAAACTTGGACATATGAAAGCTCGATGCTTTAAGCTGAAGCGAGACAAAAAGAAGGAGATTGACAAAATGGGGACTGCGACTGCGTTTTTGGCACGGAGTGTTGCTGCTGATTTTTATATTGATTCGGGAAGTTCATGTCACATGTGCAATCAGATGGACTTGATTACGAAATCAAAAGACTGCAACTACACGGTGTACACTGCAAATAATGAACAATTGAAATCAAACTGTGTTGGTGACATAACTTTGGAATGTGATAACATGGTAAATAGCCTTAAAAATGTTATGTATGTGCCTAAATTGTCTGCCAATTTGATTTCAGTCAGTAAGCTTGTTGATGATGGTCATAGTGTGCATTTTGATAGGAACGGTTGCTATATTTATGTAGATTGTAAAATCTCTGGAAACTGTATAGCCAAAGCATCTTGTGTTAATGGTATTTATAAATTAAAAGGTAGTGTGTGTGGGTCAGTCGGTAACTCGCAAAATAAGATGCACTCTTTGATCCTGCGTGATAGGCAGAATGCACCGAGTGCTACAGAGGCTGTTTCAGCATTGGAGTTGTGGCATTATCGACTTGGGCATCTCAGTTTGACAGGTATGTCTAGATTACAAAACCAAACAACTAACAAATTGTTTCAGACTGAAGATGGTGCACTGAAAAACTGCACTGCTTGCCTAGAGGGGAAGTTATCGGCCGTACCTTACCCGAAAGGTGAAGCCAAGCGTGCAAGTTCTCCACTTGAGCTCATACACTCAGATGTATGTGGTCCAATGCAAGAAACTAGCTGGGGAGGTGCGAGATACCTTGTAACATTTACAGACGACTTCACACGCAAAAGTTTTGGATACCTAATGAAATGTAAGTCACAAGTACTATTTTACTTTATTGAATTTAAGGCTATGGTTGAAAAACAATTAGGTGTGCCTATTAAATGCTTACGATCAGACAATGGGGGTGAATATTGTAGTATAAAGTTTGTTAACTACTTAAAGCAGGAAGGAATCATTCACCAGACCACAGTCCCTTATTCGCCTGCTCAAAATGGTGTTGCAGAACGTCTTAATAGGACGCTACTTGAAAAAGTAAGATGCATGTTGCAGCATTCTGGTCTCTGCAAGCGCTTTTGGGGGGAAGCTGTAATGACAGCGATTCACTTAAAAAATAGATGCCCCACAGCGGCTTTGGCAGGAAGTATACCGGAGGAAGTTTGGTCTGGGTCAAAAGTTGACCTCAGTCACCTTCGGGTTTTTGGCTGCAGTGCTTATGCGTTACTGCCTGAGCATTCGCGTCGCAAATTGGACGCTAAGGCGAAAGAATATATTTTTGTTGGATATAGTGGGAGTTCAAAGGGATATAGGTTGTCAGATCCTATGAATCCCAGAAAGGTGGTTGTCTGTAGGAATGTAGCATTTATTGAGGAGAGGTTTTGCAATCGTATTCATAATGTTAGTCATAGTAATTATAATGAATTTATTCCTTATTTATTGAATAATGAAAAAGTCTGTGATAAAAGGAATAGTGATTTAATTTTAAATAATGATATTGATAGTAATAATTTTTATAGCAATGATATTTGTAATAATTCCAATGATGGTGATAAGTGTGAGTCAGATAATAATATTACTTCATTTTCAGAAGGAGAGTATTGTACGGGTTCGAGCAGTGAAGATGATGTCATGTCTTCTGCTGGCGAGGCCGTTGGAGGGGAAGCTGCGACTCGTCCTGTGACCGTTGCTGTTCCACCTGGCCGCCCTACCCGATCCACTCGTAATGTACCACCACCAAGGTTTGCAGATTTTGATATGTCATCTCTTTTGGTACAACACAACAATTTCTCCTTGGATGAGCCATCAACCTATGAGGAGGCTATAAAAAGCCCGAACCATAAGCAATGGGAGGACGCGATGTTAAGTGAGTACAAGTCTCTTTTAGAGAATAATGTTTGGGAGTTAGTCGACAGACCCAGTAATGTAAATATTGTTGAATGTAAATGGGTATATAAAATTAAGCATGATGCATCTGGCAAATTTGATCGATTTAAGGCTAGATTAGTTGCCAGGGGATATTCACAGTGTGAGGGTCTCGATTATAATGACACATTTTCTCCTGTAGTACGTCACTCCACTATGCGTATTTTGTTCTCAATTGCTAATAATTTAGATTTAGATATTGACCATTTGGATGTAGCGACAGCATTCCTCCATGGTGATTTGAATGAGACTATCTATATGGAACAGCCAGTTGGTTTTTGTGAAAATAATAATAAGGTTTGCTTATTGCGAAAATGTATTTATGGTCTTAAGCAAGCGAGTAGAATGTGGAATTGTAAAATACATGACTTATTATGTGATCATGGTTTTGTACAAAGTAAATGTGAACCTTGCGTTTATATTCGCAAATCTGGGACTGATTTAGTCATCATCGCATTGTATGTAGATGACTTCTATTTATTTTATGGCCCCAATAGCTCAATTAAGAAAGATATAATTACTGTTTTACAGAATAAATTTAATATTAAGAATTTGGGTCCCCTTAAGAGTTGTTTAGGGATAAATGTATTAAGAGATAAGTCAAAGGGTTTACTAAAACTTGATCAAAGTCAGTACATAAGAAAACTGTTGACTAGGTTTGGCATGAATAATTGTAAAGCTGTATCAACACCTATGGAAGTTAATTGTAAGCTTCTAAAGTCTAGTAATGGTGAAAATTTACAAGACGAGATGTATAATTATAGGCAATTATTGGGATGCTTGATGTATCTGTCTGTATGCACGAGACCCGATATATCTTATGCTTGCAGTGTCTTAAGCCAGTTTAACAACTGCTTCGATAGAACTCATTGGTTAGCAGCGAAACGTATACTGCGTTATTTGGCTGGTACAATTCACTATAGTTTATGTTTTCATAAAAGTAGGGATTGGTCGTTGTTTGGCTATACTGACGCAGACTGGGCCAATGATTTAAATGATAGGAAGTCCTATACTGGTTATGTGGTTAAGTTAGGAAGTGATACTGTAAATTGGGAGTCTCGTAAGCAGAAGTGTGTAGCTCTTTCGAGCACTGAAGCCGAATATCTGGCGATCGGTGATGTTTGCAAAGATATTTCTTTTATCAAAAACTTGTTGTCTGAGCTCATACCTTATAGTTTGAATTGTATTATCTATAATGATAATCAGAGTGCTCAGAAACTATTACAATGTAAAGAACTCAGTCATAAAAGAACAAAACATATCGACTTGCGATATCACTATGTAAAAGACCTGATTAAGGAAAATGTTATTTGTGTTAGATACTTACCTACAGATAAAATGCTCGCAGATGTACTTACAAAACCACTGGGTAAATTAAAACATAATTGTTTTGTGGAGGCAATGAATATAAATTAATAATAGTTTTAACTACTGTCCTGTATTTATGTTTGTGTATGTTATAATTGACTTTGTGTACATTTATTGACATGTTTGTAGACTTATTTGTTTGTACACTATTTTAACACTGTGAACCATAAGGGGAAGTGTAGAAGATAATGTAAACTTGATGTATGGTTCACATGTGTGACAGCCTTTATTATGTGGCCAATAGTACGTGTGCGAAGTCGCTTACAGTCTGACGTTCCTTTTTTTTTTCTGTCTTGACATTGACAATCTCTCTATCGAAATGTGCTTACCGAAGAAGCTGAAATATAATTTATTGTAATTATTGTAATCAATGTTCATTGTGATTATTCTGGACAATTTATACGTGCTGCTTTATTGGGAATAATAAACGAGACGTATACAGCAGTGCTACATTTTTATTTCGCTGCCCATGCCAGTATCTGACACCACTGCCTTAACAGACGTAACCTCTGGTTCAATCGCGAGTGCGCCTCTGCTGTTGAAAACAAACAGCTGGCTTACCGCGCTTGGATCAGAGGCCGAGCTTCTAGGGATCCCAATACTAGCCTACTGAAAACAGCCTACAATAATGCCACCAAGTTGTGTAAGAGGGCTTACATTAGAGCGGATGCTCAGAGCATTGCACAAGTGGGCCAGGAACTGCTTGCGCACCCTACGGGTAGCCGTTCTTTCTGGCGCCTGGCCAAAGCTGTGCAATCAATCTTCTGTTAACCCTCGCTGCCACCGCTAAGACATGCCGATGGCTCACTTGCTCATCAGCCGCAGGAGAAAGCCGACCTCCTGGCAAAACTCTTCGCGGCTCATTCCCGTGTCGATGACTGTGGTGCACAACCTCCAAAACTGTCCCATTGTGGCAGCACCATGCCCGATATCCGTATCAGACAGCGTGATGTGCGGGCGGAGCTCCAGTCGATCGATACTCGAAAAGCAAGTGGACCAGACGGCATTCCTGCGATTGTTCTTAAGAAGTGTGCAGCGGAGTTGACTCCGGTCCTGACGCGTCTATACCGTCTGTCGTTCTCTGCTGGTTGTGTGCCGAAATCTTGGAAAGAGGCCAATGTCCACCTAGTTCCCAAAAAGGGAGATCGCTCTGATCCGGCTAACTATCGTCCTATAGCCGTCACTTCCATTTTGTGCAAAATCATGGAGAGGATCCTAAATACCCAGCTGATCCGTTACCTGGAAGGTCACTCGTTACTTAATGACCGACAGTATTTGGTACGATACTTAGTAGTGAAGTCACCACTAAGCATCATCATCGTCGTGGTACACCATCATTTATGTAATAGTTTCACGATAAAAATGGTATGGCTACTTCGTTTTCTTATTACTTACACAATTAAGACAATACGTTTTTTTTTTCTCCAAACTTAGGTAAAAAAACTTTGGCAGCCACTAGTTTCATTGTTTACATTTTGTCTCACGCCATTCTGAATATAGTATAGTGTGTTTGTTAAAGATTTTTATATTATTTTTTATATACACCACAAAAAAATAATTACCATAAAATTTTTAATGGAAAATTGACGAAAGGGTCTTTATTATAAATATACAGACAACATTTTTTGGAGCAATACCATTCAAGTTTTTCAGTTTTTAAAATTGCGGAAAATATCGACAAATTCAAGGATATAATGCATTATTGTCAATAAAAACGGCTCAAACGAAAATGAACTTTCTGCTTTTCAAAATAGGGTAGAATATACGCTAGCAAGCCGCCCCACTCCCACCCGCCCAACTGAGTGAGCCCAAGCGCCATCTTTCGAATTTATGGTAAAAATGCGCTGGTAGGGAAAACTCAATTAAAAACACTAAATTGTGAATCTAACTTTTAATTCATACTTTATCAGGCTTAGGACTGACAAAATTACATCGTAGACAGGTATTACGTTAACATACCAAAATGTAATTAGCACATCAATTTTATTAACCAAAATGCAAATAAGTGGGTCATTGTTCAGGAAAGGTCACGAGAGTTCACGAGTAATTTTGGCGTATTAAATAGTTAGAATCAGCAGATTTATTAAGATTTTATGTACACTAGCTGTTCACATTAATGTTATTGTCTTATAAGTGTATTAATAATTTAAAAGTGTTCTTCTTCATTGTCAATGAACACACGCGCCCGTTTTAACAAATTTTCTTTTAAGGAATTACAGGGTGGCCCAAAAAAATGATGACAAAGTTTTTTTGGAATAAATTTTAATCCTTTCAAGTTTATTACAAAATGAAATTTAAAATAAGAACGTCAGTCATTAAACTATAAAAAACACTAACTATCTTCAAAATATCCTCCTTTGGCTTTAATACACAGACGAAAACGTTTGCTAAAATTATCCACAATATGCCGCAGCTCTTCCAACGTTATTTTTGCCCACTCTTTCGTAAGGGTTGCTTTCAGAGCGTCAACACTTGTATGTTTAGTGGCACAGGCCCTAGTCTCTAAAATTGACCACATACTATATATAATACATTGGATTTAAATCAGGCGAATAGGATGGCCACTCTTTTGAGCTTATGAATCCAGGAGAATTGTATTTTTTTTTTAAACGTAGCCCCACACTAGGATTTTTCTCCTGTGTCGTGGGTGCAGTTACAAACATAGAATATCACATGCACATACACCCAGACCGGAACAAATTTCTGTAGGCCTTACAAAACATTTGTCCCGTACGGGACAATGACTGGGAGATGCGCTAAGTTCGAATATTGCAAAGAAAGTGACGAGCAATTTGGTAAACAAATAAGTCCTGCCGGTTATAACGGTAACCGGGTCCGGTCCCTGGATATACGTAAGATCTAAAATAACATGTACCATTTAATCAGCGCTTGGAACGGTAACCCATTTGGAGGTTTTTGAAATCGGTAAGCGGTAACCCGAATTAATTCAATCGAAGGGATTAATGTGTAAACCGGTAAGCCGTTTCAAAGCTTACCGTAAGACAAGGGGTTTGAAAACCGAGCGTTATAAAATACCCAATTAAAACCCTAGGGTTACCGACTATAACGGTAACCGGGTCCGGTCCCTGCCCGCAACCCGTTGAGCAGTAGGCGATCACTCGACCCCTGCGCTAACCGTGTCGTCGTGTGCGTTTGCACCACTGCTGCACACTAAAGACCTTTGAGATGGAGCAGAGTCCTTCTGGAATATCCAATGTTGGTTACCAAAATGTTGCTGACTCCAGGGAAGAACTACGGCTTCAAGAATGTCTCTTTTGTAGATTTCCTGATTCATCTTGACACCTTTTTCTATAAATATAAGGGGAGTTTTACCAGTAGAGCAAATACCACCCCAAACCATCACTGAATCCGGTTTTTGGCGGTGAGGAATGACTACGGCCACTCCAGGACATCTAGAAGAATATATTCTGTCATTTTGATGATTATATGAGACGGTTCGATACAAAAAAGGTTTTCATCTGAAAAAAGGATGTTTTCCCATTTTTCAGTAGCGGCGCGCTTTCTAATCAAACGACATCTTTGAAGGCGAACTTTTTTATCTTTATCTTCAAGAAGTTTTGCTTTAAGCAGTTTGTATGCTTTTAATTTAAGGTCATCAACGACAATACTTTGCACCGCCGAACGACTCACACCCAGTACCCGAGCCAGTTTTCGCACTTTGGTCCGTGGATTGCGACTAAGCCGTTTCTTGATAATGTTGCGGAGCCTGGGAGTCCTAACAGTCCTCTTTCTTCCTATTCCTGGGCGATCTGCATCATGCCCGAGCTCATTAAATCACTTAATAGTCTTTGACACTAGTTGACGTCTAACATTAAGGAATCTCACACTGTCGTTTTTCGTCTTCGTGTAAGGAAATTATTGACTTGCGTTGCGAAGACATGGCAAATAACAATAATAATTAAATATTTTTAAATAAACGACCCACTGCAAAAAAACATGTTAAGAAAATATAAGAAAAAAACAAAAGAACATCGTGCCGTGTTCCATTAAAAAAAAACATTTTAAATTTGTCAACGTTATTTTGGGCCACGGTGTAGAACGTTTCTTTGCAGTTTCACGTCATTAAAACCGTCGTCTACTATTCGCTGTTTAGCACTTCAATAGTGTCAAGTTCACTCACATACACCCTATGCTTTATTTTGCTCCACGAGAAAAAATCTAAAGGCGTAAAATCTAAAGGCGGTCTTGCGAGCGAGCGGTCTACGGCACCAGGCCGAAGCGCGCCTCAGCAGCGCCGCAGCTGATCCACCGGTCATCGAACTCTTCGGTGAGGTATTCCCTTACATCATGACGGTAGTGTAATAATAATGTCCTCCTAACCGATATTCGGTCACGGCGGCCAAACTCAACAGGGACTAGCCATCTGCGCAGGAGATATTATAGTGCACAAGTGACTGCGCAAACACAAGTGCACTCTCTGTTCCTTCATTCGCCTAGTCCTAGGCGAGATTAGGCGCAGGACCCACTGTTTAACGTGCCTTCCGAGGCACGGAGGAGCTTGAGATGTTTCGTATTTTGGTCACCCATCATAGGACTGACCACAGCCAACGTTGCTTACTTAACCTTAGCAATCGTTCACTGAGCGCACGCGCCAATGCGCCACCAAGCTCCTCGGCGGTAGTGTAGCAGTGCGTCGTCTTGCTGAAACCACAGTCCTCTTATGTTCACCAGCAGAATGTCATTCAGCATTGTCGAATCGAAATTATCTTGTGAAGTAGGTAGATTCAAATAGGTTTCGCTCGTGAGTCAGACTTCAAACGTATACACTGAATCAATGTTGAAACATCGTTGTCAAGCACTTGACACTGTGCTGTAGTTTGGTTGTACAACTCTCGGTACATCCGCAAAGCCCCAGACACGTGTTCAAAGCAAAATATGCAAGAACTAAGACGACATATTCACGAGATGTAAATTGATAAGCCATAACTTTATTACGATTACGTAACGGGTGTAATTGACCGATCGCTAAGAGCGCGCGGGCGCGAATCTCCTGTGACGAGTGCTAATCAAGTCGCAATCAAATGGCTACTGCGGACGGAGTGCGGGGCGACGCTGCTTCCGCCAGCGCGGCGCCAGCGTGGAGTTCCAACGCCTACACCCCGTCAGGTCTCATCCCGCTTCCCTATTATTAGGTCCTTACATATGAAATTGGCGTTTTGTATGGGAGGAACATAAAGTTGATTTTTTATATATATTTTATTCAATCAAAGTATGTACCATTGCTATCTATGCACTTTTGCCATCTCATAGGTAGGTCACGATCCCTTTACTAAAAAAACCATTCGGTCAGGAAGGAGTGAAGGCGGTTTGGACTGCCTCATCGGAGTTGAACTTTTCCCTTTCAAGAAGTTATCCAAATTTCGAAAAAAATGGTAATCTGTTGGAGCAAGGTCCGGAGAGTACGGTGGATGTCTTAGACATTCCAATTAAAGCTCCTCTAATTTGGTAGCCGTCTGTTGTGCAGTGTGTGGTCTAGCGTTATCATGAAGCAGCAGTGGCCTAGGGCGATTGACCAGCCTCGGTTGTTTAGCAGCTAGCTTTTCCATCATGGTTTGCAGTTGCTGACAATAGACATCTGCTGTAATCGTCTGGCCAGATTTAAGAAAGCTGTAGTGAACGACACCAACACTATAGCATAAGAATAACTAATACAGTATAGAAGCGAATCTCCTTTGTGGGTGCGCCAAATGCCGCTATTTGCATACCTACAGCGCCCTTCCCCCTGTAACGCCCCGCAGTAGTCTGCGGACGCCGCTAGGGTCACCACATGGACGTATGGTTACCACTACAATATTTTTTATATAGGTACCTGCATATTTTACATTAAATGAGAAACTGAGCATACACCGAGTCTTATTGATTTTGTACTTCAAGTGTAGCGAGCGAGCGACTATCTTTAGCAATAGTACGCACATTTTTAGTTTTTTTGATTCCGTAGTTATAAGAACCTGCCTATTTTTGATTAATTGAGCATAATCCCTACACTTCGAGAACAAAATTATTAAAATGTTTCGAATTTCGATGTACAAAAATGGTTTGTAATTTAGGTATCGTACCTACGTTTATAGTCCAAGAGTTGAAGTTATGAATGTACTAATGGATGAAACCTAAGCTCACTTTTTACTATCAGACCAACATTTTCACTTGAAAAAAAATCTGTTGTTTCATAATTTTAATCAAGTATTGATTTTTTTTTTCTTTTTTTAAAAACGTCGCCCCACACTAGGATTTTCTTCTGTGTCGTCGGTGCAGTTACAAACATAGAATATCACATGCACATACGCCCAGACCGGAACAAATTTCTGTAGGCCATACAAAATATCTGTCCCATGCGGGAATCGAACCCGCGACCCGTTGGACAGTAGGTGATCACTCGACCTCTGCGCTAACCGTGTTGTCGAGTCGTCGTGTCGTCGATTGTATTTAAATTTTATATGGAACAGTGACAAAGGTCGATAAAAATATATATAGCAGTACCAAAGTTTCTCATAATTCAAATTATTCCCGACTTGACAAAAAAAATTCCATACTTACAGAGTTTCAAAATTGCACTACAATGACAGCTTTAGAAACTCGATACATTATATTGTAATACAACTTGTAACTTTGACTTATAATGGATATTACGAATAAAACGGTATCTGTATCTAGGGTAGGTATAATAAAAATAATTTTAAAGTATTCAATCATTTTTATTGAAAAGGTTTCAATTCAACAGAAATATTTACAAATGTCTGATATTTATAAAAGATGGCGTTTTTGTAGATGATTTGAAGTTTCGGTTATTAAACTTCAGCACGTAGTAAATACGCATTCTTATAAAAAGCTTAATCAGGTAATCAATAGGAAAACATTCACAAGATACCTGAAACACACGGTGCGCGCCTTGACTGGCGATTCCGTTCAACGGAAATCAAACGGTAGGTAAATAACATGGCATTGAGCGCTCGACGGCCGGGAGTTTCGTTTCTATACTCGTATTATTAGTTATTCTTATGACTATAGTGCGCGTGGAAGTAGTTGGCAACAGGGGAGAGGGGGCGGGTTGCCTACTGCTCGCAACGCACATGAGATTAGACAGTGATGACCAATCTCGAGATATCGTGAACAATAATTGTTCAATTATTGAAAAGAATAAATAAAAAACAATTGAACTTTTAAGTTTATATTGTACCTATCTAATTATATTGTAATTAATAGTAAAATAAACCAAAAATAAATTAAGTACCTATATGAAATTATTCTGACATATTTTAATGATATATGAAATTTTTTAAATGAATATCCCAGTTTGTGCAAAAGTTCTCTTAAAAAAGTTAATCCGCAATCTAAAATATTATCCTCTTTTAACACGGCACTTAGTTTTCGTAGACTTGGATTTTTTTTTCTCTACCGTATAAAACTGATTTATTTTTCTTTTTATCACTCCTAAATCAAAATCATCAACTTGTGTTTTCTTTTTTATTACTTTTGATCTCCGCGGAGAACTAAATTTTGCTTCCCCTGTATTTTGCATAGAAGTTTTACATTTTTTTTTTTTTTTTTTTTTTTTTTTTATGTAAGGCCCGGCAAATGACCTCCTCCCGCCTGATGTAAAGCGGTGAAAGAGGCCCAAATGAGTTGACAGATAGAGTAGGGACGACATCCACTATCCTACCTGCCCGCCCCTTGCCGGCCTAAAAGATGCTTTTTCACACCTCTTTTGAAGGAACCCGTGTTGTAGGATGGAGGAAACACGTGCGCAGGTAGAGAATTCCAAGTGTGGGATGAACGACAGAAGAAGGAATCTTGGAATTTCTTGGTACGGTGTGAAAAGGAGGACACAGTGTACGGATGACTCCGAAGGCCCTTACGCGTGTTTCTGTTAAGGAATGGAGAGGGAGGGATAAGGTTAAAGAGCTCCTCAGAGCATTCCCCATGGAACATTCGGTAAAAGGCGCTAAGAGAGGCGATGTCACGACGAAGTTGCAGAGGCTCGAGGGTGTTAGTTGCCTCTACATCGCCAATTATTCGAATAGCGCGACGCTGCAATCTGTCCAGAGCATCGAGGAGGTACTGAGCGGAGCCGTCCCAAAGGTGCGAGCAATATTCCACGCAAGACCTAACCTGAGTTTTATACAACAGGCATAGTTGGTCCGGCGCAAAATACCTACGCACCTTGTTTAGGACACCGAGTTTCCGTGAGGCAGCAGTTATAACGGATTCGATGTAGTCTCTGGGGTTCAGATCGCAGCGAATGTTCATTCCGAGCAAGGTGATGTTACTCTGTGTGTGAAGGGTTGTGCCCTGAAGAGAAGGAGGGGGGAGGAAAGGTGACCTTTTCGCCGAGAACGCGCACACCTGTGTTTTCTTAGCATTGAACTCGACAAGATTGTTGGAACCCCATTCGGAGATGAGGTCCAGCGTCCTGTTGAGCTCAATGATAAGATTCTGCCTCTCCCTATCAATATTGCCACGAGCAGCCCCTGAGCTTCCGTGATATCCCCCATGCACTGTACTGTCGTCTGCATAGCAATGTATACTTCCCAAGGAAAGCATGTCATTGATATGCAGAAGAAACAATGTTGGGGATAGAACGGAGCCTTGTGGAACACCAGCATTCACTGCCACGAACCGCGAAGCGCAGCCGTCAACGACAACGCGAATTCTACGCTCGTGGAGGAAGCTGGCAATCCACGTACAGAACTGAGCGGGCAATCCGTATGCCGGAAGCTTGGAAAGGAGAGCCTTGTGCCAGACTCTATCAAAAGCTTTGGCGATGTCGAGACTAATAGCCACAGACTCGCCGCGCTTATCGATAGATTCACCCCATTTGTGCAAAAGGAACGCTAGAAGGTCACCTGTTGACCGTTTAGGACGAAACCCATACTGACGGTCATTAAGCAACGAGTGACCTTCCAGGTAACGGATCAGCTGGGTGTTAAGGATCCTCTCCATGATTTTACACAAAATGGAAGTGACGGCTATAGGGCGATAGTTAGCCGGATCAGAACGATCTCCCTTTTTGGGAACCGGCTGGACATTGGCCTCTTTCCAAGATTTCGGCACACAACCAGCAGAGAACGACAGACGGTATAGACGCGTCAGGACCGGAGTCAACTCCGCTGCACACTTCTTAAGTACAATCGCAGGAATGCCGTCTGGTCCACTTGCTTTTCGAATATCAATCGACTGTAGCTCCGCCCGCACATCTCGCTGTCTGATGCGGATATCGGGCATAGTGCTGCCACAATGGGACAGTGTCGGAGGTTGTGCACCACAGTCATCGATACGGGAATGGGCCGCGAAGAGTTTTGCCAGGAGGTCGGCTTTCTCCTGCGGCTGATGAGCAAGTGAGCCATCGGCATGTCTCAGCGGTGGCAGCGACGGTTGGCAGAAGTTTGATTGCACAGCTTTGGCCAGGCGCCAGAAAGAACGGCTACCCGTAGGGTGCGCTAGCAGTTCCTGACCCACTTGTGCAATGCGCTGAGCATCCGCTCTAATGTAAGCCCTCTTACACAACTTGGTGGCATTATTATAGGCTGTTTTCAGTAGGTTAGTATTGGGATCCCTAGAAGCTCGACCTCTGATCCAAGCGCGGTAAGCTAGCTGTTTGTTTTCAACAGCAGAGGCACACTCGCGATTGAACCAGAGGTTACGTCTCCCTCTACTGACGAGATTGGAATGTGGAATATAATATTCCATTCCTAATCTGATCTCGTCAGCAACAGAGGTAGCGCAGGAGTTCGGATCCATCCCACTGAAACAGCGCTGCCACCAAGGGACAGACGCGTAATAATCCCGCATACCGTCCCAATCTGCTGACGCATAGTGCCACAGACGGCGTGCTGCAACCACAGGCGACGGTCGCGACGCCTGAGGCACTGAGACGGATACCAGGCAGTGATCTGAAGATCCTAGTGGAGCTCGAATCACCACCTGATATCCGTCGGGGCGATTTGTCAGCAGAAGGTCCAACAAAGAGGGCGCTTGACCGATAATATCTGGTACCCTGGTGTGCTGGGTAACCAATTGTGTCAGGTCGTGCGTGAGAGCGAATGCGTGGGCAGTCCTACCCGCATGGTCAGTTTTAGAGGAACTTAACCACAACTCGTGGTGAGCATTGAAGTCCCCTAAAAACACCAGCTCGGCGGAAGGAAATTGCTCCTGCGCGTCATCTGCCACCCGACTTAGGTGTTCAAAAAGTCGAGTTGTCTCCAAGTCACCACGGTGGGAACGATAGACGCACACGTAGACACTGCAATGAGTGCCAAAATCGACGTGTACCACAAGGAGGGAAAAGGAAGGTTCCTCCAAACAGCGCAGGCGACGACAACAAACGTCCGCCCGGACGAACAAGCAAACACCTGCCTTTGCCTTGAAGGACTCCTCAAGAGCGTAGCCGGGGTAATTAAGGTAGCTTGTATCGGCCGGGCAGATAATTTGCGTCTCTGTCAAAAACAGCATTGCTGGACGGGCTGTCTCAAGATGGTGGTGGACAGCCAAGAGGTTAGAATGGAGCCCGCGGATGTTAGCGAGCCCCACCTCGAATAGTGGTGTTTTGGTGGGATAGTGCACCGCTGTACGACCAGTCCTAATATTGTGCGCTAACATGTTTGTTGGAGTGAGAGGTGTGAAATTGAGGTGTCGTTGCAGCGATTAGCATAGTTAACGTGTGTAGGCCTGTTTCGCCAGGGAACAGCCGACAGCTGATTTGCGCTGACTCTCCGCACGAAAGGGCCCCCGAACCCCCCCGGAAGTGGTCGCCGGGACCCACCGTCCGGTCACCAACCGGCACGACGGACCACCCCGAGATTATGCGTGGCATGGTGGGGCAGCCTCACGGACTGGTTAGGTTCGCTTGGGCCCCTGTACTGTACCACGGGCGGCCAGCGGAACAGCCGTTTCTTCGGGTCTTCCTGGGCGGAGGGTTAACGCAGTCAACCTGGCACTGGGTCGACGGAAGCCCACACAAACCACACGAATCGCAGCAACGACCCCTCAAGCTCTGGCTGTGCGATGACTGATCCCGAAACGCGGACACAAAATGCCCACTTGACGGGTTTTACGTCATGCGCACGGTGGTCGCTAGCCAGTCGGGTTTTTCAAGCCCTACCACCAGAAGTTGGTCACTCGATTAGCACCACCCGGGGATCACGTGTAGGGTCTCGAGGGCAAAACCTACGGACGTGAGCGACTCCAATCCCCTAAGCAATCTTAAGACTTTCAGCAATCACTCTCCTTACACTTCGTTCTGATATCCCTGTTGCTTCTGCTACTAATTTATGTATATTCGCATCAGTTTTATATTCTATAGACATCGGCTTTCCGTTTTTTAAAAAACGTATGCACTTTAAATATTATTTCCTTAGGTTGTCTTTTTATCGGCGGACTCATCTCGGTATTGCAATCTCATGTGCGTAATGACAGCAAGCGCCCCCGTCTCTCCGTCCCACCGCTCACATACCTAAGGCGCGGCCAACTAGTTCCGCACGCACTATAGTCCACCAAACGCTTACAAGTAACTTTTTTGGAGTCAATTTTCGCTTGGGGCATGGTTTGGCTGGTTCGGCAGGATTCAGCCATTACGATGAGCGCTTCCGATTATCGTATAGGACCCACTTCTCATTACAAGTAATTCGATTTAAAATCCCTTCATTATTGTGCCGGTTGAGTAATGCAACGCAACAGTCAACGCGCGTTTTGCTTCACTCAATTCGTGAACCCACCTTTCAAGTTTTTCACCTTCCCAATTTGCTTCAAGTGGATTAAAACAGTTTTATCACTAACACCGCAGCCGCAGTCCGGTAACTCGGACGTAGTTTGCGATGGATCCGCTTTCACAATAGCCTTCAATTCTTCATTATTACTTTGGTCTCCGGCCGTCCACGGGGCTTGTTCTGCAAGTCGAAATTTCCAGAACGAAAACGTTGGAACGAAAAACGCACTGTGTTTTCTTTTGCGGCACCGTCACCATACACATCATTAATCCTTCGAGCCGTTTCTGCAGCAATGGTGCCACGATGGAACTCGTACTCGTAAATAACGCGATATTTCAAGTTTTCCATTTTGTAAACTGAGTGACGCAAAGAAAAAAAAACAATTGAGAAAAAACAAGTGAATTATAATTTTCGAAACACAAATACACGAGTAAATAGCTGTAAAATTTGAATTTGTAATTCCTAACCATAGAGGAGATATTTGAGATCAAAGTGGCCAGTACGGCAAAACGCCAATTTCATATGTAAAGACCTAATATTAATGATTATGTGCAGGCGCATATCGATGTGAGGTATGACTTTGTGAGTTACTTTTTCAATTAAATTTCAATAGTTTGCTACCAGACGTGCGTAAAGCCGTAGTAAATATTGGGAGCAGAGCATTTTTAGCAGAAAAATTATTCATGTTTTGTTTTTTTATTCACTTAAACTTAGAAACATCGTAATCGTAGTCGATACTGATAACGCAGTTTAATTTTTTATTATAATTTTATTTTAGTGGTGTAACCTAAGGGTGTAACATAACACCTATTAATTTGTTGAAAAAATTCTACGGCAAGCTGGAAGAGATTTCGCAAGAGATAAGCTAACCTTATATGAGTGCCCGCTTCTATGATGTTTGTGTTGTCTTATTTCTATTTGTAAAAAAAATTCGATGGAACGTTCCTCACCTTGGCTGCGGGGTTCGTGTTGAGGTACGGTATGAGCGACTGCAGGGTGTCGAACCCGTTCTTGATGTTGTAGCGACGCTTCTGCTCCGCGTGCAAATGCGTCCGCCGCGGCTCCCGGGGGGACCCCGCGCGCGGCGACCCCGGCGACGTGGGCGGAGACAACGACTGTCGTCAATGGACTTATTTTTATTTTGTTTAGAAACCAACAACATAATTATTTATAACTAGTGGGCCCGGCAGACATTGTCCAGCTCGATAACAGCACCCCCTACCGGGTCCAACTGTACGTAGAAACATTCCCTGGACTTATTCAAATACACGCAGAATAATTTGCCTAGTTTCACACAGCGCCAGGCTAGGCAAAACATGTAAAGAATATATACGACAAATGACTAGCGCTAGTTCAAATTCATTTATTGGTAACAATAACTTTGAGTTACAGGTCAATTACTACCACTACTCCCGCCATTGCCATTACTCAGCTTCCATTTTGTATCTCATAGAAACGCCTGCACCGTTCAAAACTGCCGTCAGACAGTAAGCGTGGTTGGCTTGAGCGTGGCACGCCATTGCCTCGCCCAACTTTGTAAAACCCTTTGTGCCTCATACATTTATTGGCGGGGCATCAGTCACACCCAGCCCATCCACGCTTTATGTCTGACACCAGCTTTACAGACTCTCAACATGGTCCAATGCTAACTGCCTAGTACATAACTAGTAAAAAAGCACTCTAACGGTACACTACCGATCCATCACACAAAAAGCAGCATGTCTATCTTGTTACCATCTAATGAGGCTTACTGTCACGGATTGCAACAATATTTGTATATCCAAGCCATTTTCTACACTTATGAAGTGGTAAAGTTTGTGAATTTGTGAGTTTGTTTATAGGAAGAAATATCTGAAACTACTGAACCGATTTTGATTATTTCTCCACAAGAAGAAAAAGGTATTCCTGACCTAAGTGACATAGACTATATTTGATTTTGATAACAAGCAACCCGCGCCAGCTTCGCACCAGTAGAAGTTTTATACAGTGTGTCCCCGGATTAGATGCACAAACGAAAATGGGTGAAACTAGACTACAATTTATCGATAAAAAAAGAGATTTTTTTAAAAATTAAATTGTATTTAATATTGATTTTTTATTCTATTCAATTTTACTAACATAAAAGGTCTTAAAGGAAAGTTATTTAAAAAACACGAGGTTGTTTGTCGAATTAAAATACTATGTACTGTTACATAAGTAAAGATGCAATAAAAATAGCAATGAAGTCATAAAGCTAGTATGTATCATTGCCTGACACTCTGCCGGGAGAGCCCCACACACGCTCGCTGTTTAGCCAACGGTGGGTACGGTGCGGTTACACATTTCCCCCCGAGAAGAAAAAAAGGTACCTCAGATTATAAATCAATACTTATTTGTAACGTAGCAAAAAGTACATTGCATAATATACCGGGTTATTTTATTTATTTATTTATTTAATCTTTATTGCACTTAAAACAGTACAAAGGGTGGACTTAATGCAACAAGGCATTCTCTACCAGTCAACCGAACGGTAAGTAAAAAAAAAAATATTTGGCGCAAAAAGATGTAACAATATATATGCGTTATTAGATAAAATAACCTATTCCTGAATAAGTATTTACAATACATATATATAAATAATATAAGCCATTAAATTTTTCCAGCAGGAGCCAAATTTTGTGTGCTTGTTCAGACCAGCAAAATTTTACCATGAAGATCTTTTACCATGGGACCAATCTCGAAATCGCGAAAAAAAAAATCAGCTGTTCCATACAAATGTTCAACATCCACTGAACCATAATGTATGAAACAGCTGATTTTTCTTTTCGCGATTTCGAGTTTGGTCCCATAGTAAAAGGTTGTCATTTTGCTTGTCTAAACAAGCATACAAAATTTGGCTCCTGATGGAAAAATAACCCAGTATAAAACGTTTTAGTTGTACTTTTATATTTTTACTGTGCGTCATGTGACGTCAGCACCTGGGTTGTGGCCATGCCTCAGCGCTAACGTCATTATACAACGAACGGTGTGAAGTGCGAAACATATCGGCATGCACTTTGAAATTCCTCGCCTTAAATCCATGGTCTTAAGTCGTTGAAAAATCCAACCCCCCTTGGGGTATTGTGTTCTGTGATTCAACCACAAAACTCAAAAAACAAACCGAACCACGAACATACACAAACACAGACAAAACAAATGAAAACAGAGTGAAGTGGTGAAGTGATGAATGAATGAATTGCATCAACGTTCATGTAGCTAGAAAGCAAAGGAATCTCTGCTATACATCAAGTCTTTAGTAGTTTTTTTTTGTGTAGTAAAGTACGAAAGTAAGTTCTCATTAAAAACTAAGTGCAAATATCTCTTTAATTTAAACTCAAGATGGATGGAGTAAATTCTATACATTTAACTTTATTTATTTTTTAAGTCTTCAAATGTAAACGGTCTATAAAAATATGAAGTCGGATTTCGCCAGTCTTCTTTCAACGCAATCCTTTCAGTGGTTTGAGTTGTGCGTTGATAGACCAGTCAGTAACGGTTGCCTATTACATATACAGATTTTGTACGCTGCCAAACTGGTGGACGGCTCATTTAAAAAAATATTTCAAGTGGTCGTCAGATACCGCATTCCAATGACTTTACTAAGCATAATTATTGATTACTCATTTTTGACGGTCATCTAGCGTCTAAAGACAAATCATTAAAATGAAGGTACGATTTATTTTAAAATTAATTTCTTATATAGGCTTCATACTCGAATTAACACCGATATAAACTAAATACGTACAACTCGTGCAGTTAAAGAATGGGATTAGAAATGGCGGCGAATGTATTTACTTCTCGCTCGCACACTATTAGATGGAAATAGTGTGCGAGCGAGAAGTGAATACATGCGCCGCCATTTCTAATCCCATTCTTTAACCGCACGGGTTGTACAGCCGTTTAAGTGCGATTGTGCTGCAGTCATCAATACTTTCAAATTACTCATTACAACTAACCAAACATGTACAAAAGTTCTCAACTAACATCTATTACCTGATGTGGTGACATAACGTCGCTTCCAATTGGTGAAGGCTGACCTCTTCTTAATGGAGACCTGGTGGGGTCTGTGCTTGGTGTCACCTCTTCTGCGTTACTGAGCTTGTAAAAACTTTTAGCTGCAAAATAAGAGTATGAGAGGTAATCATTATAATCCAAATACGTATAGCTCTAAAACGAACGTATTTGCGATAGTAAAGTAGATCGACGTACTAGAAAGGTATACAATTACCACATTATTTTTACCCGTTCCTCTCTACAACATTCGCGCCTCTTAAAAAGACGTTCTAACCTAATGTTGCCTCCACATGAAGTCCTTTAAAAAAATTAATAACTCCAATACTAATTAATATACACACCCATGTTTTCAATGGTATGATCACTTTGAATAGTGTTACTGGCACTTTGCCTTCAGTGATCGCAAAGACTGACATAACCTTGCGTTTTCCTAAATGCATTTCCCAAATGAATAGGGATGTTGACATGAATCGCAAATATATAGAAAGTTATGTTTATACCATAGAAAGAAATATTAAAAAGCTGAAAATCATATTTTGCAAGTGTAAATATGTGTTTTAAATTAATTAAAATAATGTTTAAAAAATGCCCAGTATCACGTGATTGCAAACGCCAATCGGAGCGCGTGACGTCACGGTGTGTTGGCAAACCTCAGAGGCCCAATTCTACTAATAAGTTACAGCCGATCTGCAGCCGTTGCGAACGACCAATCAGAACACAAGATTATCACGTCATCGAACAGTTGAATGGCAATATACGCGCTCCCATTGGTCGATCGTAACGGTTTAGTTCCGATTCGGCTGTGACTTATTAGCACAATTGGGCCTCGGCAAAATTCCGACACTATGGTCCAAATTGAGCTATTCGTTGCTATTTGTACTGGTAGCGCACGGATGCGTGCCAACGATAGCAATGTGACCTCATGAAGCGGTGCAATCAGTGCTCATGAAAAATAGGTAGTGCAGTGTGTGCGTAAATGACAAATTCAAATTTTGACGGTTAGACGATTTGGAATAAAAAATGTAAGTAAAGATTATAATTAAGTTTTGAGATGATAAAAACTTTATTGATTGACTATAAAAGCTATTCAGCTTTTGCTCTGCATGCTTAACTAATGTTGTGAGTGACTAATGTAATATTTAAACAAATATCACCGTATTCAATTCGGTCCACATGTTGTCGTTTGCACTGATCGTAATGTTAGTAATGTTTGCGCAACGCGGACCGCAGTGCGAGACAAAATTTCAAACTGTCATGTTTGTTGACAATCTTTTTAACTTATCTGCTTAAAACTGAAAATTACAATGGAGCCTGGATTAACCAACGAAAATAAAACAGTAATAATTTACCAAATATTGATAATATATACATAGACTGATGGTGACAAGTTTATTTACTAAGAGCAAAGATTTTTGTGCAGCAGAGTTTACGAACGTGCAAACATTTTTGTGAGTAACATTTTTAAATTAAAAGGAATAATAATAAACAAATAATAAGGATAATAAAAGGAATAATAATTACATTCTTAAATATATTGTATTATTTCATTCTGTTGATTTATTAAATCTCCATCTTATGAGTTTAGGTTAAGTTATTTGAAAAAGTTATAGAGTGGATTTTTTTTTATTTTAGATCTTTACGGAAATCTTAATTATGGAATGATCTTCGCCTTGACCGACAGTTTGCTAACACATTGTGACGTCATCAAGATCACGTGGCAGCTTGGACCGTTTAGGCGCAACATTTAAACAACAAACTTTAAACATGTGATTTTTTATTAAAAATTAATGTATAAATATTTCTTATGTATTTTTACGTAATAATTACATCTTTAAAATGAAAACAGTCCTGAAAATTCGTCAACATCCCTATTGTACCGTGTCTATCAAATTAAAAGTGCAAAATATAGCAGAAACTCACAGTGTTGAGCGGAGAGGAGCTGGGCAAGCATGATACTGGCTTGAGGTAGACTGGGTTCTGAGGCTACGCTGTTAAGAGGTGGCGGCTGTCTTATGGTCCCAGTGGAGTTCGGTGGAGTGGACCCGTCCGTGATTGCTCCCCCTGACGTTGAGCGCGAGCGAATCCGGTTGGACGGCCGAGTCTCGCGCGGCTGCAACACGTCTGGGCTCGTTATCACTTTCTGAAATACCTTCACAATTAAGACCTGACAATTCATCCATTTCACTCGTGGTTTTCTGAGTATCTACGTCGAAGAATAATTGAATGGGATACGCTGTGATAATTTGCAATTTTTTTAATTTTGTGGTTACGCGCGCGCCCCTTGCATAATTAATTGCGTCACTAAAGGAATTTATATTTTTTTACATTTTCATTAATAATATTTCCCAAAACTATTATACACGGTTATTTTTTTATCACCCTGGTAAATTTTAGGGACGCTTCAGGACACATCCATTATTATATAAAAAAAATGAAATAAGAAGTAATAAAAAAAATGAAAAAATCTCAAAAAATGCTGCTCTCAACAAGTGCATTTTTTGTGTTTTTTAGAAAATTAATATAAAATTAAGTGAGTTATTTTATATATTTATAAGGCCCTAACAGTATTAGTTTCAAACGGAGGTTATATAAACAAAACACGTCGTAAGCACAGTTTAACAATCATACAGTTACGAAACGATCGTGTTTGCGCAGAGCAACGGCGGGGAACTCACGGGGAAGCGGGCGGCGCGGTCCGTGGCCTACAAACTCGCCGAGTTTGTTTACTCGAACGCTGAGGGTTGAAGGAAACGACTGTATGACTGTGTGATACGCGAGCGAAATTTGCATTGGTTTTTTACGTGAATTATTTATTACATTATTTATAATGGTGCACACTTGTTCTGTATACGGATGTTTTTCGACCTCAAAATACAATAAGGAATTAAGATTCCATAGATTTCCCCGCGACGCGAGGTATATTTATTCCTATAATTTCTTATTATTACTTAACCAAATTGGTATCGTCTAGTACTATTATTTAATTTGTACCTATACACTATTTATATCCGTTGTATAGTGATATTATACTAGTAAAAAGGTTAAAGCATAACTTCAAAATTTAAAAAGTTACAATCTGCATCTATGCACTATACTAGCTGTGCCCGCGAACTACGTTTCGCCATATATTTTTTTCCCGTTTTTGAAACATATTTCATTGATGCTCAGCTCCTATTAGTCATAGCGCAATGCTATATAGCCTATTAAAAACGTTGCCATCATTCTTCTTTCACTTTTTTATAACATTTTAATCACACATCGTTTATAAATATCACATTAGCATCTTCCCTAATACCCAAGAAACTTAAATATCGTATAAATGAAAATAGTATAAATGAAAATAACTGTTCTTACTATTTTCATTTATATCATAAACAGAAAACGAGCTACATCTACATCCAAAAACATTGATTTATTACGTTTACCAAAATATCCTATAAACGGCGCACATTTGTATACAACATCGTCTTGTTGTTTGGCAACGCAATATGGCAGCTGTAATTGCGCGGCGGATGATTACCAATTTTTTCTCTTATACATTTTCCGGTCTCAGGACTGGCAGAATTACCTTATTGTAAAAAATTATCATACTCGCACTATGCGATACTTCGGCTCAGATAGTGAGAAGGTATAAGCATAAAATGGACTGTATAATGAAAAACAATTATGAACAAATAATTGCTATCCTTACATATTATAAAGCAAAGTCCCCCGCCGCGTCTTTCGACGATTTGCTGTCGTAGTATTGCATCGACTTACTGGCTGTTTCATTTAAAAGTGTTGACATTGTTTTTCTGTCACTCACCCGAGAAGCGTGTCTCTGCTGGTGTTGGTGTGACAATGACCAATCGGCGTTGAGGTGCGAGCCGAGCGGCAGACTGTGCGAGCGGTACTGCTCTTGACTCATTCGAGATGACGACACGCTGCCCACAGGAGAAGTCTACGTATATAACAGAGAGAAATAAACTTTTAAGAAGACATTGAGCATTCCTCTATCTATATTTTTTGTTTGTTTTTTTTTATCGTTAAACGGGCTGTATCCTCTTACATAACTAGTACAGTTTTAATAGAGTGAAAAAATGTTTTCTCTATATTCTATAACTGTACAAATAATCAATAACATGTCCTAGGAAATAATTGTAAGCTGAACTACGGTGAAGAGAATTTCAATGGTGGCCACGTTATCGCGAATATTCATGTTTCGGTGTCACGATTAACCTTTGGCTGGACGTGTCGCGTATTACAACGACAAGTTATAACAATGATGTGGCCACAGCATTGGATCTCTCTTGTGATTCAAATGCTCTTGGAAGGAAGTGGTGTACAGGCGCTTCTGCGGAAGAGTACAGATCGCGGCACATTAGTTGAACTAAAATAGCTGCCGTCTGCACAGTTGTAATTGTAAGCCCTCGCATGTCGCATTTCGTTTGAGATCCAAAAATCTTAGCAATGAGGCAGATTTAGCGATAGCAATTTAAATTTCGTAGGCAAATATTCACGTAACATTTATTTTTACTATTACACCTCTGCAGGCGGCAGCCATTTTAGTTCAACTTATGTGCCGCGATTTGCCTAATGTTTAATTTGTCTAACAAAGTTAGCCTATACAGGGTGTCCCAGAAGCCGACGTCAAGCCGAAAGCAGGTGATAGACTAATTCATGTATGTTATCAGAAAAATATAAAAAAATCTAAGTCACCTATTTTAAAAAAATCTAGCAATAAAAATATGGATAAAATTTACACCCTGTGACGGTTTTTTCACTGTTGCTGCTGCAATTCTTGACTTTTCTAAACATTTTCTTTTGTTTTGTAATCCTGAATAATGTTTCTGTATACTCTAATCTAAAATTTAAAGCCAGCTGCTCCAAATTAGAAGAATATGCCATTTTTATCTAAATTAAATATTCAAAATAAAATTTTCGCATAGCTTTAACAAGCTGTACTGAAAAAAAAATGTACTATGCGAGTTTGGCAAGTAACTGCAAAAGTTGCCGCATTCAATAAGGATTCCAAAATGGTATAATACTTGGTAGATAATTTCTACGATTGCAGACAATATTTTTTTTTCCAAAAACAGGCAGTTTTGAACAAATTTTTCTTACGTACTTAAAATTTATTCTAATGTACCCATGGTTTGCTTTAAGGTCGTACTTGAACATTCTAGTTTGAGTGAGACCTGGAGAGTCATTTTACGAAATGTGAGAGAGACAGATAGTGAAATAAATTAAATACACAAAAATTGTTTAACATAATTTATTTAAATGTCAAGATTTACAACAAGTGTTCAAACTGTCTTCCTTCAGCTCTAATGCAGGCTCGACATCTTCTTAAAAAAGATCGGGCTATTAAGCGGGCGAATCTTCCATTATTAACAAAATCATTTGCTTCTATTATTCTTTGCCGTAGGTCAGTCACAGTTTCGATTGGCTTTGCGTAAACTTTTTCTTTCACTGCTCCCCAGTAAAAGAAATCTAATGGATTTAAATCTGGGGAACGGGCTGGCCACGAGATAGTACCAGATCGTCCTATTCATCTGCCTGGGTATTCCTCATCGAGATATTCTCTTACTGAGCTGGCATAGTGAGCTGGGCAACCATCTTGTTGAAACCGCATATCTCTTATACCCCATTTACACTCGCGTGCGAGCCGCGAGACGAGCCACGAGACGCGAGTGTAAACACTGAGCTCGTGGCTCGGCTCGCGGCTCGTCTCGCCACTCGCAAGGCTCGCGTCGGGAGCGGTTTTTTGAGCACGAGTCAAAGGGGCTCGCGTCGTGGCTCGCGTACACGCGAGCGCGTGTTTACACTCGCGCGCGAGTTTCATATATTATAATTTTGCTTTATTTTTCACCAATTTTTTTAAAATCTTTAAATATTTCAAAGTTGGCTGTTGATACGTAGTTATTAAGAGTGAATAAAGATTACTTTGGTTAACAGAGTACAAAAGATATCAATACACTTGAATTCGTCGGGGCTGGTAAGACCGAGATCGTGGCCGAGTGGTCAAGGCGTCAACACGGTATGTTGAAGACGCGGGTTCGATTCCTTCCCGAGATTAAATTTTTCTTTATTGATTTATTTATCTTTCTTTAATTTTAAAAAAATTGACTATAGACGAAACCTTACACTTCATTGAACTTTGTCAAAAAGGGCCTATAATTTGGAACCCTAAGAATAAAAAGTCATATTTAGTCAAATTATTTACGTAGCTATAGGATATATGCTGACTAAGCATAGCGTTGATGCCGCTAATACTTCGACGTCCTCCATTGCTGAAAGCTCGAAAGTAACTGAACGCATTGCGAGAGTGTAAACACCTCGACGAGCTCACGCGCTCTTCTGCGAGACACGAGCCGAGCCGCGAGCCGAGCCACGAGATGCGAGTGTAAGTCAGGTATCAGAATGTTAAGTGGCACATCTTCCAGTAGATTTGGTAAATCATTTTGTAAAAAATGTAAATAAACTTCACCAATCAAGGCGTCTGGCAGCTCAAAAGGACCTATTATTTGTCCATTTAAAATTCCGGTCCACATATTCACTTTAAATCGATATTGTGATCTATCTTGCCTCATCAAATGAGGATTTTCGATATGCCACTCGTGTAAGTTGTGTAGGTTCATGTAACCATCTTTTTTAAATGTCGACTCATCTAACCACAAAATTTTTTCGAAGAATCGCGGATCTTCTCTGTGTTTTTGTAGCATTGTTTGACAAAAAGCAACACGGGGTCGATGGTCCCGGGGTAGTAGAGTTTGTACTCGCTGTACGTGGTACGGGTGTAGCTGATTTCTTTGCAAAATCCGATGGGCTGTACTTTTGGGTACTCCTGTGCTTCTCTCTATTCCACGTACGGAAATACTCCGATCTTCTTCGACAATGTCTAGTACAACGTCCTCGTAAGGGGGACGAAACTCGGGGCGTATTGGGGGTGGACGAGACGTAGTAGCATACGTGCTTCTACGACGAAGCGATCCAAATAGCCAGGCACTTCTTCTCATGCAACCGAGCGGGTGGGCAGGTTGCGGATAGCCGGCCGGTTGCGGGGCCGACTAGTTCTTTTTTTCTGACGGTCGACCCCGCACCCGGAATGTCCCTAGCGGACCCCGGACAAGAGAAGCTCTCTGAAGTCCGATCCCAGACCAAGGGTGACCCATACCTTTATTTCCATGATCCTCTTTCCGAATTAAACTCCCTCCTTCCACTTTTTTCTCCCTTCATTCCTTTCGGTCCAAGAGGAGGGGCAACCTCTTACTCCAAAAGCCCACAAAACCCGTCAATAATGAAGCAGGAAGAAAATTTATATCCCCAGGTGGGTCCCGGCCAGGCCGGGGAGTCCCGCACCGTAAAGGTCAACTCCCATCGTAATCTGGGGGGGAGTACCTTACTGCCGACGACATCCGCGCCTAATGCGCGACCGGCAGCTAGCATGCTAGCGCCCGCGTCACCGGCTGCGACAAACGCGCCCATGGACACACAACCGGCTGCGACGCACGCGCCCACTGGCACACAACCGGCTGCGATACACGCGCCGACGAACAATAACTTGACTACGACACACGCGCCCTCCACGAGTGTCTGGCAACAGAGCCTCGTACGGAAGAGCACTACTCAAAACCCTGACATGACCACGGGTAAGGAGGCCGGCCCAAGCAGTTCCAACTCTGCACCTGGCAGCAGAGTACGCAGGCGCGGAAAAGCCACCAGGGGTAGAGGAGTAAACGACCCGATGCGCAACACCCGCGAAGGCGCAAGCCAGCGCGATGCACAAAGGGCCGTTGAAATGAGAGTACGCGACCAGTCGCAAGTACGCGAAGGGACCACCCAGCGCGAAAAATGACCGGACGCGGAAACGCTCCTGAAGGGAGAAGTACGCGAAGGGGAAACCCAGCGCGAAAAATCCTCGCAGGAGACGGAACTAGCCAGGGATGGCAGCCGACCCCGCGTACGGAAAAGGGGGAAGCGGGCTGGAGCCTTGCACAAGGCGTCTCTGGCCATAACACCCAGGCCAGACACCTCTGAACCGCAACCGGGCCCTAGTGGCACGGGAGCGATAAAGAGAGTGCGTCCGGATGAGACGGCTTCGCCGAGAACTCTCCAGGGCGACGTCAAGAACCTACGCGCTTGCCACAAGGGATATCCCTGCGCGGCTTGCAATTGCGACCACTGACGAGGCTGAATCCATAAAGAGAGGGCTCGAAGACCTGCTTATGGACGCTGACCCCAGCACACCTCTCCCGGCATTCCGCGGCTACCCACGGGTGGCGGATGGCACGGTGCAGATTTGGTGCGAGGATGACGGTGCCCTAACCTGGTTGAAGGAGAACATCCCAAGGATTCAGCTTCCCAACACTGACGCACGACTGACGGTAATGCGACAGGCCGACATACCGACCCGTGTTAGAGCCGCGCTCTTCGTACCGAAGTACCAGGGCGACATAGCGAGGCTCCAGAGTGTTCTGACCCGTCAGAACACTTGGTATGACATCGGTCGGTGGTCGCTATACAGAGCGACATCCGTTGGTGGCGAAAACCCGGGGACATATTTGACCCTGGGGATCCCACCAGAGGATGTAGAGAGGCTCTTGGCGCGGGAGCGGCGTGTATCGTACCTTCTTGGTTCCATATACGTCCGCTTCTACCCCAAGAACCTTCCCTCTGTAGCCCAGACCATGACACCGACACCGACACTGACACCGACACTGACTGAGACTGAGCTCAGACCAGACCAAACCGACACAGACGACATGGCGCGACTAGAGGAGGAAATGGCGAGGGCGGCGATGAAGGATGCAGATGCTGACATCCCACCACCATCACCAAGGTGGACAGATCGGCTTCTTTCGTCCTCGCCGATCGATGGTAGGCATAGGATCGATGAGGAGGACGATTCCAATGAATCGGACTAACTCCTCTCCCGTGCCACCATCGCTCACGCCTAACCCCCTCGAAATCGTACAAGCCAATCTCCAGCATAGCCAGACTGCCACGGCCAACTTGCGCAGGGCGCTGGAGACAAACCCCCGAACAATCGCACTGATCCAAGAGCCGTGGATCAGGAACAATAGAATATGCGGCCTTAATAACATCGGAGGTAAGCTAATCCTAAACACACACAGTATAGACAAGCCAAGAACCTGTGCATACATACCAAACGACATCCCGATCACGACACTCACGCAATTCTGTTCCAGAGATCTGACGGCTGTCAGACTACAGAACACTGAAGAAGTCCCTGGCATAGTACTAGCTTCGTGTACATGCCAGGCGACGATGAAAACTGCCCACCGAAAGAGATGGCTGACCTTGTGGAATACTGCGAGGGCGCCAAACTGGATCTCACTATCTGCACCGATTCAAACGCTCATCACCAGCTCTGGGGATGCGACACTTCAAACACCAGAGGAGAGGTATTATCCACTTACTTATTCTCAACTAACCTTAATATAGTAAACCGGGGCTCGGAACCCACTTGGATTACAGCCCGGGGACAATCAATTATTGATCTAACGCTTGGCACAGATAACGCAGTAAAACTCATATCTAACTGGCGAGTATCCAACGAACTCACTTGCTCAGATCACATGAGAATTCGTTTCACAATAACAGCAAACACAAAAAAGCCCACCCCGAAACGAAATCCGCGTCGGACAGACATACCTGGCTACAAGCGTCTTCTCGATTCCCTGATAGCTAGAAATCTACCACGCACAACCATAACAGATCCCACACAAATAGAACACATAGTGACAAAATTGACACTATACATCACAGAAGCTTATCACAAATGCTG